>OZ014474.1:9045827-10320827 GCA_963965965.1 Trididemnum nubilum
TTCATTGATTATCAATTCAAGATTAGGGATGGAAGGAAGACAATACCTAATGCGATTGGTTGTGAGAAAGGAAGCAATGTAGAAAACATAATGCATGGAAGGTGATAGCTCTTGCGATCAATCGTGAGAAAGGCAATAGTATAGAAAGCGTAATGTGACTTGCATGGAAGGCACTAAGTAACGCAATCGATCATGAGAAAGGCAATAGCATAGAAAGTGATAAAGGAGAAATACCACAAATAAATTTTGTATCGCAAACAATACAATTCATGTACTCGTGTATAAATCACGCCTCACTTTTTTATGCAATATTTTGGTACAAAAATGCCTCTTATACTCGAACAAATATGTTAATACTGTTACCGATAATTAATGTCGTCCTTATTGCCTTTAATTAATTGTAGATGTAAAGTATGAGTTCGGGCTTCATTTTTTTTTGGGCTTTTTTCCAACTTTGTTTCCAATTACTTTTAGAAAACATAAAGCCAAGTCCTTTCAATTTGCTAAAAATTGAGTTACATTCTTCAAAGAGTGTTCCAAAAGTCTTGTGCACATTTATTAGCTATTAATGGATGATAAACTACAGTATAATGGCAATAAACTATAAATGGCAATAAGATGAAAGTGGTATCAGTTTTAGAACTAAATTTGTTATGTATTTTGTTATGCTAATAAGTTTCTTTCTTTTCAGATCTAGTAATGTTATGCATCCAACAAAGCATTAAAGTTAATAGCTTAAAAACGTTTTCACCATTTGCAGAGCCTGGAAAGGCTTTTTGCATGCTTGAATTTGAAAAGAATTGACTAATGGACTAATTGACTAACAGAATTGACGAATTGAAAAGAATGGACAGTTGGACACTTGTTCAATGTGCTTTTTGCATAAAATTCCAAAGAGGCAGCAGAAAGGAAGTTCATATTACTGTGGCATGGTAAATTCATGAAAAATAGGTGCCTGTTAGCTTCTGAAGATGTGAACTGCTTTCTAGTGGAACCCTCGTAAATTGTTTAGAAGAGCCAGTAGGAAACTTTACCTTTCTACAACAACTGTTTTGCATGTCTTAAAAGACACTACAAGACAATTGTACATGATGCTTAACAAGCTGCAGTTAGTGCGATAGTTCATGGACATTGACAAACCAGCTTGCCTTGTTGTGACTTTTGCATTGCAATACACAAGAAGATGGAAAATAATGGGTTTGATGACTGGATTTTTTTAGAAATGAGGTGACTTTCCTCATAAATGGCAAAATTAACTAACATAACACTCACTTATGGGGTACCAGTATTAAAAAACCACTTCAAATTCTTGAGCATCAGCAAGATCCTCAAAATGTGGCCGTGTTTTGTGCTACCAGTTCAAGAAAGCTGTTTACTAACTATCCTTCTTTGAAAGAGGAACAAGCAATGGTGAGGCATGCCTGATGCCTCAACAGTCGACATGCTTCAAAACTGGTCAATGGATACCAGTAAGTGAGGAAAAGTTGGATGACTTCATTTTTCAAAAAAATGGGTACTGCTGCGCTGGAGTCTCAGAGTTACAGTTTTTGAATGCAGCACTGCCAGAGAGATAAATTAGACATTATAGGCAATTTGATTACGTTTTCATCACGCCCTGGCCTCCTAGATCTCACACACTGTGATATGTTTTTGTAGAGATTTATAAAAACACTGGTCTAAATGCCTCTCCTTTCAAGAGACTACATGAGCTGAAGTGCTGAATAACGAAAGCTGTTGCAACCTTTGAGAACAAAATGCTGGAACACATTTGGCAAGAAACTGGACTTGCGGCTTGATTTGTGCTGTGTTGTCAATGGTGCACACATTGAATACTTTTTAACATTTTATGAAAAATTTCGATTGTAACGCAAGCTTTCAGAATATTATGAGATGTGTTTTTATATCATTAAGAGTTTTCATGGTATTTAATGTGAAAATGTGTCCAAGACATTGAGAATACTTGCAGTATTTTTTTTATTTCGTAATTAGGCTTGGAAGTGATGTTTGCCTCTCTGAATTGCAGTGCTTAATATTGCAAAATTTTGAGCATATTAGTATCATTATGTAAAGTTTGTTTTTAGCTGCGCTATATTTATTGCTTTTTTACATGTTAATAATTCATATTTATTATTTTCAAGTATTTTACTGCAACAGTATTTCATGAGTTGTAAATAGAAAAGGTAAAGTGGCTCTTTTGTGAATTTTTCCACTAATTATTTTTGTCATAGCTTGTTTTGTGTGTATGTGTTGTAGTATACAGTCTGGCCTGCTGTTATTCATTCAACCATTTTAACGGTTGCATGTAATCTCTTTAACCAGCAGATGGCTTCACAGTCTTTCTGCATTGGAGCCTGGACAGAAATAAAATCTGATTTAACTTACTTCATGTTTCGGTTTCTTGTTTATGCTGTGCTTAATTGGAGCAACTTAGCTCGATTTCATGCCAGGCTCGAATAATAATTCATACAAATGGTAGATGTTATTTTATTACAGAATAAGAGCTACCATATGCAATAGCGATAGTTTGAAATTAATTGCTTAAAGCGGCGGGCTGTAGGATGTTTAGGTACGGTAGCCCGAAAATTATAAGTTTTTATACTTTTCTTTTTGTGACGTTTACTATTTTATGATTAAATTGAAATATGTGACAAAACAAAAAGAGCCAAGATGAAATGATTCAGTTTATTTACGAGACGTTTCGACTAAAGTCGTTTTCAATCTCATTCAGATGGAATATTTAATTAACTATATTGCTGCACTAACTACTGACAAGTGAATTAATTTTTTTTTATTTTTGATTGCATATAAGGCAATTTTCAATGAGTAGCAGTGCCAGTGGTTAAAGTGGTTTTGTTATCGGAATGCTGTTGATAAGATTTTCCTCTTGAAAGATTTGGGCCGTTTTGACTCCCAATCTTTTAGTGGAACGGGGTTCCGGCTCGCATAGCTGCTGATTATAATTATTGTAACACAAAACACACATTGTTTGCTAATCACTATTGAAAAATATTGCTGAACCTGTTATTTATACAATACCGTTATATCACAATGGTTGTATAGCATTATTGTAAATTTGCAGTGCTTTTAAATAGCTGGAAACGAGTTAGTTCCAATAGATAAAATGCTCTTTTAAATGGGGAGGAGGGAGTGTTTCACTTGTTACGATTTAACATGTGCCAAGCTCAACAAAATTACTATGTCGTTGTGGGCAAAAAATGCGCCAATTGACCACCACCGTAATATATGAATTGTCAACAAAAGCCCTTCTGACTTTATGGTTTTAGTAGCTAGCTAACTTATTTCTTGGTGCTGCACTAGTTTTGTTTTCGTTGTTGCAATGATATTTATCGTTGACTATTGGACGATAACACACACTTTACGTTTTGATAACTACTTCGTGCTTGAAGGAATCCGCACCAACTTGGGAATTTCCAGTGTCCCTATGCGAATTTTTGTCCCCTGAATTTGCTGCTTGTTCGAAGCCATTAAGCAGAGATAATCGTCGCAAAGCGTTTTATCGAAGAACGCAAAAACGTGACCAGCGTGCGAGTTGAACTCAGTTCATGCGATCAGGGTCGTAAAAACGACGCCTAAACCTCTCAGGCATGCTGTCGACTTATCTTGTCGCTGGTTATGGCGCCGCAAAAGACTAAACTTGCTGCAATGTTGTTTAAACTTGCCAGATTTGTTTGAAACGCATTGTTGTTAGTAATAAACTAAACTAATGCTTCTGTAATTTGAATGTTTCTTGTTTCGTTTACTCAAAAAGATTTTTTACACTATGTTAAACCAGTTTAATAGTACTCATAATCTACTCATCATTCGCTTTGACATAATTAACGGAGGTAGAGTCCTCGA
Source organism: Trididemnum nubilum (assembly GCA_963965965.1). Taxonomy (NCBI): domain Eukaryota; kingdom Metazoa; phylum Chordata; class Ascidiacea; order Aplousobranchia; family Didemnidae; genus Trididemnum; species Trididemnum nubilum. The sequence continues at coordinate 9,049,686 of OZ014474.1, forward strand.
GGACACATTTTGAAGACCTTGGCCTCGAAGGTCAAGTCCTCGAAAATTGCCCTGTCCTCTGCTCGAGAACAGCACTAGTTTTTTTTTGATTGTTAAAATTTTTAAAAAAATTTTTGAAGACCTTTTTTTGAGATCGCCTGAAAAAAAACTTTGAAGACTTTTTTTTGGAGAACACGTGCGCCTGTGTCGTTGGCCTCGAGCATTCCTGTCCTTGGCCTCAGATTTTTTTTGTGTCCTTGGCCTTGAGTCTTGTGTCCTCGACTCCACCCCTGATATATAAGCGAACGTATTCATGCTTTCAATAGAGTCAATTTTGATGTTTTTAACGTTTGTGGGCCAGAGTTTTAAGGTTTAACCACCAGAACGACGACTACCCAAAACAAGCAATGCGAAAAAGTTGTCCTCCCACAGGATTTGAACCTTGTCAAGAAACATTACGTTTGACGTGTTAAAATCATGGAACAAGCAAGTTGCTGGGTTTGGATAGTCAGGGTTGGGCATGCGGTGAGACGTCTTCTCCAGCTCGGGTGGTAGAGCAGTGGACCGGTAATCCCAACGCTGCACGTTCGAAACGCCTTTACCTCTAAGCCACGCTGCCGACTTAATGAAATCCTGTCGCAGGTTAGATGATCGCAAATAGCATGGCACCGTAAAAGACCAAACTTGAAGCAATGCTGTTTTTGTTGAACTTGCGAGATTTCTTTGAAACGCTTTGTGAGTAATAAAAACTATTACTGTAATTTGTATGTTTGTTATTTGGTTTACTCAAAATGAATTACTACACTGTATGCTAAACCAATTTGGTAGAACCCATAATCTACATACACATCATTCACTTCGACATGCTTAAGCAATTAAGCATACGTATTCAGTCGGCAGTAGATGTTCATTATATGTTAATTGAGGGCTTTGTACATAGCTCAGCCGCGTTTCGGTACGTTTGGTGGCATTGAAAGATGTGTAATCTCAAAGTTGTTGTAGCGCATATTTATCCTCGTGTCACCGGACAGCGTCAGACTCTAAATATTGGACTATTCGCGCTTTTTTTATTGCAGTGATTATTTCGTTGTTGAGCAATCCGCACCTGGTTAGGAGTTTCCAGTAATACAATGTTCCTTGGAATTTCTTCGAATTCTTGTCCACTGAATTTGCTGCTTGTTAGAAGCCACCAAGCAGAGATAATCATCGTAAAACGTCTTATCCAAGGACGCAACAGCTTGACAAGGGTGCGGGTTGAACCCAGATCATGCGATCAGAGTCGTCGTAAAAACGACGCCTTTACTTCTCGGCTATCCGTTTAGACGCAGTGTGGTTGGAGTGACTAACTGTTGCTGTATGTTGTATGCATATGCGTTGATTACAAAATTTGTCGTTATTATCTTGATGCTATGACCAGCTGCTACTTAAAAGGATTTTCGAACCCTGTGAGGTTTTGTTTTCAGGGTGATTTTTCTTTCCTCACCATGCTCTGTTGAGCTAAAGGTAGTTTTTGGGCCGGTTGCGCCACCCATTGACTACCTACGTTACCGTGCTTTCCCTCGCCCTAGTCACTCCTCCCTGTTTCTTCATCAGTTATTCGATCAACTACTCCAGCCGTTAGATTTACTTGCATCTTGTGTTCCTGCATGTATATGTTGAAGAGTGTGATTTGATTTGGCCTATGTGGTGCATATTTCAACTGGTGTGACAGGTCAAGCAACCATGCAAATAAAACTTAGTCTTCAGAAGCAATTTTTTTGTTTTCAATATCCATGGCTTAACGTCTGACGTTGTGTCGCTACTTCCTGATTCTACCTGTTACTATGCATTCGCTATTGTTGTGGTGGTCCGAATAAAAAAATGAATGAACGTGTTCCTGTATTGCGTGATCTACGTTCAGTTAGTGTGTAATCCGAGTACCGTTCAGAGTGAGTTAGTTTTTGTCAGACTGTGTTTGCTACTCGTGTGTAATTGGATCAAAAATGCATGCCAAGCTAAAGCAAGCATAATTACAGCACTAAAGTTGCAAACGGCTAAGTAACCGACTCTGTCTCTACAGCGTACAATTCAAAACGGTTTTCGCGATAGAGCGGTGGCGCACCCTTGAGGCAGCTCAAGTACTGTTTTTAATTTGAACTCCCAAGAACAGATTCCAGGCCTTCTGTTCTCCAGCCTATTGGTAAAACAATTGTTTTGCGCAGAACACCATCAACAGAGAACTCGGAAAGCAATTTTTAATTTTGAAAACATACGAATAAGACATGCATTGCACGAAAGTAAAATATTCACAAATACAAGTACCTTTTCTTAATCACCTGTGACATCTTTTAAGCCGAGATTTTTGTTGGAGGTGCCATTGTATCTAGCACTTAAACTGTAAAATATTGATGGGGAAACGCTTCTGCATCCATAACCAAACGCAATCAGAATGAAAACGTTTCAGGGCGCAAAAACAAAGATATTCACAGTAACGAATAAACGGTCTCCAAGTCCACATTGGTCTTTTTTATTGCCCAAACCTGAAAAAAAGGTTTTCGCCTTTAAATCAGCCAGGGCGCTTTTTGTAGGACAGTGGTTTTCAACCTGTCAGCCAGAGGTGGAGTCGAGGACACAAGGCTCGAGGCCAAGGCCCAAGACACAAAAAAAATCCGAGGCCAAGGTCAAGGACAGCCTTTCCGAGGACAGACACTCTCGAGGCCAAGGACAGGAATGCTCGAGGCCAAGGCCAAGGACACTAGAGCAAGTGCTCTCCAAAAAAAAAAAGTCTTCACAAAAATTTTTCAGGCGATCTCAAAAAAAAAAAAGAGAAAGGTCTTCACATAAATTTTTCAAGCGATCTCCACAAAAAAACGTTTTCCAAAAAATTTTTCAAGCGCTCCACAAAATTTTCAACAATTCTAAAAATAGTGCTGTCCTCGAGTCGAGGACAAGCCAATTTTCGAGAACTTGAGGCCTCGAGGCCAAGGACTTCAAACTGTGTCCTCCAGGCCAAGGACGTCCTCGAGGACTCCACCTCTGCTGTGAGCCAAAGGAGCATTTTGCGGTAGGCCACAGAGCCATTTGGAAAATTAAATATTTGGGTTAAAAATGTTGCATTTGCTCGATTATACCTCCTTTTTCCCCGTAATCGTTGCAAAGCTAAAAAAGATACGGTGTCTGGTGCTAAGACCTTTTTTTTGAAGATCGCTTGAAAATACGCAGAAAACTGCGTTACCTGGTGCGTTGATCTTTTTCCTTTTTTTGAAATCGCAAACAGATCGCAGAATATTGGAAAATTGCAGTTCAGCAACACTTTGAGAGATGGGCCATGGGAAATTTTCAACATAAATCTGGGACAAGGTTAGAAAAAAGTTGAGAACCACCGGTGTAGGGGGAAGCTTTCCTCCTACAATTTAAGCACTCATATTGTATCACGTAACACAGTTTGTCTACGACAGGTATCTCCAAACTTTTGCAAAGATGCCCGCGGGCCAATAATAAGTTCAATAAAACGATGAAGACCGTGAAGTTTCGGAGCTATTTGAGTCGCAAAAACAGGTAATTCGTTTTGAGTATCAGCAAATTTTAGTCGAAAAATAAGTGTGAAGATAGGGAAGAGCTGCAAAAGACTTACGGGCCGGAATTTATACACCTCTGGTTTACAAATGTTCGATGAAAATTATTGGCAAAGGGGAAAACTAATAAGTGGAAAATGAGGGACACAAGCAAAAGTTTTGTAAAGCGTAAATGCTACTAAGATATTTCTCAAAACTGACGACCAGGCCCTAGTCGCTGATGTGACAGATAATCTAAGCATTACTCTAGCAAAACAGCAAATGATATGCAGCTACGTATACACGATAGTAACGTAGCGCAATCACTTTGAAAACAACAACACTTTAAACAAAAGACCAATAACGGAATTGAAGCAAATGTAAAGCACAGTCTTGGCATAAAACTACGTACAGTGGGCGATTGGGCGCACAATATTGCACGTAAGCTTGCTGCATAAAATACACTCATTGTAAAACGTTTGTTTTATCGTTCAACACAGTAGCAACAATCTAGTTTGGCTTAGGGCAGTTTCGTAACAAAAAAACACGTTCACTTTACTTACGGAGTAGCATCGAATTTCATAGCAATACAATAAGCTCGAAAACACAAAATGGATTTCGAAAAAAATCAAATATCGCAGTATCAGTACATACAAATGAGCGATGAGCATTTTTTTCTACAACGAATGCAGTTTTGTAACACTTGCATGCCAATGCCAATAAAATATGAATAACAAAATGTCAAAACACAAACGTGGCAGTATTTAGTGCTTACAAGTACAATGAATCGCGGTATGGGCGATAAACTAGGCAAGTCATGGTTAAACCTTCTTTTTGGCAGATAAAGTGTATTAAAATAGGCTCCTAAAACGCAAGCTAAGTCTAAAACGCAAAGTATATTAAAATTACATTTCAGCTTAAAATAGGCAAAAAAAAAAACGCATATGAGGTCAAAAATATGTGCACCATTAAACACACAAATATCTTTAAAAAAGTCTTGGCAAAAATACGCTGTTGCAAGATTTCAAGACACAGTATAAAATATATTACAAAATCGATTAAAAAAAATTCATATCTGTACGACATTTTAAAATCATAATTAGTCTTACAAAACGATAAGCGTACATTTCCTCCAATCCGGAATTGATAAGGGGTATACCAAACCACGAAATTTACACATAGTGTCCTAAAATAAATTGATGGTTTCAAACTTTTACATACCGATACCTAAAATTGGTTTCACATGAAAGATAATTTCAGGTTCATTTTAATATTTTTAAACAATCTACAAAAGCAATTTAAGCGCACATTTCAAATTTAACGCGCTGATCAGTTTTAACTCTACTTTGCATGGGTGGAGGGCGGGGAGAAAACAACACCATCAACTTTTCAGTGACAATCCACACAAATTTTGGTCGTTTTTGGTCCACATCGAAGTTAAATGACGCCGTAAGACCTTTGTGAGATTATTATTTTTGCTAATAGATTTCTTGACTCACATTAAAAAAACTAACTTACATCCAAAATTTGAACTGACTACGCCATTAAAAAATGCCGTTTTTTGGGCCAAAAATTGACAACAATAAAACAAAAGTCACAACGGTAAACAATTATCTTTCATTTGAAACGAATTTTATTTATCTATCTTGATTGTATACAAAGTTATAAAATTTTAAAAATCATCCATTAATTCTGACACACTCAGCAGTTACCTGAATGAGGGCACATCAGAAAAATTGGGGGATGAGGTATTCCTTAATAATTTGCTATTTCAATAATTTCTAAGCCTATTCATATTCATGCATAAGGCACATCCAAAAACTTTTCCTTTTTCCGCACTTCGATTGACGCGCTTCGTGTGGAGCTAGCGAGAACAGATGTCGCAATCAACCTAAAAAAATAATTATGTGAAGTGGTGGCGATAGTTGAAGGGGTATAGCGTCGAGTTAGTGATCGAAACCTTGCTGGCCCCCACTTCGATTCCCGAACTGCCAATGCGTTGTAGTGTCCTTGAAAAACACTAAAGCGAATTTTTCACTATTGCCAAATGCTAAGCAGTTTATCCGTGTTAGTGGCCAACCCTGGTGGAAACTCTTGTAAACAAGGTGCTCTGCGTTGGTGTGGTCAAATAGCCGCAGGTGATGATGCTGCTACCCTACCCCTTGAGAATGGAAGAGCAGACACCCAAAAGTCGGGCCACATCTCATGGTCTGGACCAGAGATCCAAGAATAAACGCAAATAGCTTGATTCACACACACGAATGAATTAATCATGCGAATTGATTACTATAAAGTAAGAAGTTCTTACAAAGTATTGGGTAACAACATGATAGCTTAGTTTGGAGGTGTTCACTCAATAAACGTGCTTTTTACGACTATCATTTTAAAATCAATATATTTATTTATTAAAATACATTTTAGTAAAAACTGATAAACTCTTTGCAACCGTGTTGGTATTATGAAAAAATTATCCTTGAACAAGTTTCCAACTAAAACAAATTTTAAAACCCGAACTTTTGACTCACCCAGTTATTGTCAACGTTATCCATTGCACACGTTATGCATATTGTCTGTAACAAAATGTACGCAGTTAATTTTTAATTTTATACTTAACTTTTCGTCATGTATTGTACAATGTACATTATAACAATGCGCGGCCTCTAATTATTTTGCTGTTATGGCATTTTGAACGTAACTGTATTGACAATGTGATCTTGTCATCCCATTATACAAAAGGTCATGAATCGTGACATAAGTTATATGCAGTCAAGGGGTTCAAATCCTTTTCTAGACAATCAGGGAAAAGGTTTAAATTTTTTATTTGGCAATAAATTTTGACCAATAAAAAATATTGTGGTGAAATAAAATACTTCTTTTTGGTGAACAAATGTACATGCAAATATGTATATTTTAGTGCACAAATAAATCAACCTATGCTCCAGAAGTTACTTTGATTACTCGAAGAAAATGAGAGAGATTGAGCGTTAACATCACACTATTGTTAAAGTTATTAACGCCGCTGCCATAATCCTCAAAGCTGACGGGCATGTCACAAACAGTAAAGCACATCAATTCAACTTGGGAGCCTTAAAATATATCTTGATTAGCTTATTTAATTAAATTACAATGTATTCTTTACTAGCCTACTGTTTTTTGTCAAAAATGGTAAGATTAGTGGCTTTTAATAATAACATATTCTTGATTAGGAAGTTTTCAACTTTCAATTATCGTTAGTGTTCTGAACATCACAAAGTTAAATTATTTGTTCACCTTAAATTGCTCAGTCGTTGCATCCATTTCTACTACGTATTATTTTACATGATAAGTAAGTATTTCCATCTCAAGTAAAAGCAATTTCTTGGCAAATTTTCAAACAAAATGAAAGCCTCATAATAAACAATACATTCTTAACATGTTGCTTACACTACGTACCTTGCAATATTGATCCAACACCGAAATTGGTAAAAGTTTTTTTGCGTTTTGCAACCAAGCTTCCACTGCAGTAAGGGCAACTTTTCTTAAGTGGAGTAAAAGAAGTAGGAGGATCATTTTCGGTCAAAAAATGTGGGGAATTTAGTGAGGAATTACTTTTGATGATAGAAATAATTCCAGTTTGTTTTTATCTTGCTCTTTCTTTTAAAGTCTCAATCACTAAATCTACAATCACAAAATTAATAATTAACTCATATAATATATGGTTGATTGAACTGTAACAGAGATGCTGCTAAACAGAAGACTTGAAGTTTATTTTTCAAATCAGTCAAAATGAAATCAGTACTGCCAACCAGCCTAACATACGTCATGAATGAAACATTTCTTCAAAAGAAGATCTGTTACCATTAATGCAGAATGAAGTAAGATTAGCTCTGCCAGTTTGAAGTTTGGTAAATGAAATAGCACAATGAAGATAAAATTTTGATCTTTTTTGCATAAGCATTAAGCAAAACTAAGCAGAAATATTTGTACAACATGAAAATGACACACTATTCTACACTGCTCTGAAGTGCAATTGAACAGTTTTCAAACACAGTTTGTACCATTGTCGTTGTTCCAATTTCATTGCACCCTCTAGAATAATGTCAGATGTACCCTTTGGCTACAGACTTCATGAATACAGAATTATTTTTTTGAAGACACTGTGCACTTGTGCAACCAATCACCAGTAGAAGAATCAAACATCACCCACACATGCATGAAGTTCAAATAATATGAAATGCTGCCCGTGAGCACAGAAAAGTACAGCATTTTGTCATTATATAACTGAAAACCAAAACAGATAACCAAAAAAAGTCAGCTAATGGGTGGGTAAATATTTACGATAGGCTACTTGTACATGCTCATCTGAAAAAAAAAAGGCAGAGGCTGCTGTTACATAATGTAAAAATTAGAAAATCACTATCCTAGCTCTCACTGTAACCTCAATACCAACATTAATTCTAACCTAAACTCAAAATCCAACCAACACCCTAACGATAATTAAACAATAAAAAAGAGCAAATGAGTGCACAATGGCTTAATCTTTCGGGTGTTACGTACCGACACAGGTGGGCAGCGCAAGCCATAAAAGTAGCACCAAAACCGCACACACAAATACTCTTAAAATTCTTGCGTCGCAAGCTTTTTCCCCAAGCCTAAAAAATAAAGAAGGCTATATTTCATTGGAAATTTTTATCTACTTTTTTATTAATTGTGACTCAAATCTAACCCTAACTCAAATACTTACTCTAAAATTATCCCAAATTGAACCCTAACCCAAACCTTAACTTAAACCCTAATCTTAACCGTGAAAAAGCAAATAAAAAACATGTGAAAGATATTTCTCATTTTTGTTTTGTTCTTTATATTTAACTTGAAAATTTTCAGAGAAATAGTTAATACCAAAAAATAATTGCCACGCAAGTGCATGCATGATATTTTGAAAAGTACAATTCTAATTGACTGCTCAAACTGCACTAGGCTACGTTACAAAACCAATATTCAAAACAAATTATGCATGCTACCTAATTAGTAAAGAAAAAACTATTGATTTTTTTTTTAAATATAGTGGTAAGCATTTACAAATGCTCATTGCTTAACCCCACTTGCATTGCTTAACCCCTTTGGGCAAAGAACCTCTTTATACTTAATAAAAGACTTGCAACACCTGCAATTAATGAAATCCGGGTGTAAAAAAATTCCACTAATAGTAATACTGAATAACGTCTTGGGCTGTTGGGTGGTAAGCGAATGACTTTGGAGTTGCTGTTTTTTTTAATGGCTTATCAAACAAAATAGGCTACCAGCTTTGATGCATTTGTGCTTCTGGAACAATTAGTACTGTATACATCAGTATCACCACATCACTTTCTGACACATGAAGCATGCTATAAAAATCATTATGTTTTTTTGTTAAAAAAAAATCGAATCATTAAAGTAAACTACCGATGCTGTCACTCCCAGCTTCTGTTCACAATATCTTTCAAAATTTTCCAGAATAGCAAAAAAGTTGTAATAGTTTTATGTCTTAATAGTTTTTGCAGCTTGTTTTCAAATTCTGAAATTTTGGTAAAAAAGTAAGACTGTTGTATGTAATGCATTCAACACTTCAAGCAATTTAAAAATTTTTAGGAACGAGTAACATAGTTCTTGAAAGACAATCACAAAAATAATTGTTTTGTTTAAAATTTGATTTTATAACCATTTTTGAAATAATTGACTTTTTTTCTGAAAAATTGGCAAAATACTTTAGGAGAAAAACTTTTAGTGAAAGAAGGCTTGCTCTGAGCTGTATATCCAATGAACATAGGCTACAGTAGAAGTTTTGCAAGCAGTGGACAAAGGAAGGCTCTATTTCACCGGAAATTTTTATCTAGTTTTTTATTAATTCTGACTCAAATCTAACCCAAACTCAAATGCTTGCTCTAAAACTATCCCCAAATCGAACCCTAACCCAAACCCTAACTTAAATCCTAATCTTAACCCCTAAAAAAGTGAATGAAAAATGCGCGGATGAATATTTCTCATTTTCGTTTTATTCTCTTTAACTTGAAAATTTTCGGTGAAATAGTCACTACCGTGGACAAATGCAATTTCCCATAACAAGGCTTTTATGAACATACCTTGTCAATGTTTTTCTGAACTTCAATCACAGTTAATTGAAAAAAAATCATTCTTAATCAGATTTGAATAGCTTTTTCGCGATTGCACTCATAATCGTTAAATACTAGCAATGCAAGCATAGAGCAACCGTTGAAAAATAATTGCAGTGCAAGCGCTATTGCAGGCAAAATAGTTGGGCCGCAATTTTTCAAGAGCCCACCTTTGCTGTAACGCATTTTTTCAAGTGTCCACCTTAACGCTTACTGGTAACGTAACACCAGCTATTTCCTAAAAAACACATTACAGATTATCATAGGTGGGCAAGTTAATGCAAAACGTTAGCTTCGTTAACCACTAGTCTGTTAACAAACTTCACACCTCCGTTAATGTTAATCTGTTATTTTCAGCTTTAATTAGCGGAAGTTAATAAAGTCCGTTAATTCGTTAACATTTTGCATGTAATTTACATTTCTCTTTATTCACTCGCTTCTAGAACACGTATTGACGCTGTTGAGCTGATTGTATAGAAATATTTATTGATGTGGTGGTCTTTTTGTGTTTCGGAAGTTACATTTCACAGTCTAATCTAATTTCAAGATAAAAATAAGTTCAAATGCACTAACAAAGCTGCGACTGGAAAATTTTTGGAAATTGTGAACAGCGATAATCAATAGACCTGTGACAGTGTGAGGCTGCACCCTTCAGCTTATTATTTGCCACAAAAAAAGCTCCTTTCTTTGCTTTTTTCTATAAAACTCGTGCTAATATGCAACAAGTGGTACCAGTGCAAGCTGGTTTGTATCGGTACGATAAATATTAACGATACAAACTTTAACGGAAGTTAACAGAACTTAACATAAGTTAATTTAGTCCGTTAACAGAACTTAACGGAAGTTAATTTAGTCCGCTAACATGAAAAAACTTTTTAACGGATTAACGAGTTAATGAAAAAGTTAGCTTCATTATTAACGATTAATGGACGAGTGCCCACCTATGCAGATTATTATGCTGTTTGCTAAACTAGCGTACAAGCTGCTCTAGCAGTCTAGTGCACAGTGCACTGTTGCAAGAATAGGCTAAGCTAGTTATGGGTAACTTTGTAGGCTACTAATACTTGACTCATGGTCATGCTTGACTGCATTCTTTTGTATTAGCTCTGGGCAATTCTGATTTAACACTATAGGCCTAACAGGTTAAAGCTGCTTTTCCATTTTCGCGATCTCTCATCAACTAACCTAGTTCACTATTAGTGTTACAACAATAGACGAACACTGAAAAGTGAATAGTTATGCCACCCTTAACTTGACTGCATTCTCTTCTCTTTAGCTCTAGGTATTTAACAGTTTAACACTAACAGCAGAGTTCCCTATTAGCGCAAAAAAGTGCGAAAAGTGCGAAATTTTTTCCGGCATTTTCGCACTGAAGTTTTGCGAATTCCGGCGTTTTTTCTTCCGCCAAAAACCGGCGTTTTTGTTTCTCGCCAAAAACCGTAGACAGCCGCGGTTCACGGCGTCTCGCTCTGGTATGTCGCGGAAATCGCAGAGAAAAGTTGCAGAACTTAGACGAAGGACCTTTTTTTTTTGGAGATCAACATAAAATCAGAGAAAAAGATGCCTTCATCGGCGTGATGATCTTTTTTTTTTTTTTTTTTTTGGAGATCACATTTAAACCGGACAAAAATGATGAGAAAATTTTCGGCATTTTCACATTGAGTTTAGAACGTTCGCACTATTTCCAGCATTTTCGCAGAAGGTGAAAACTTAGAGGGAACACTGACTAACAGTAACACAACAAGTAAAAGCTGCTTTTCCCAATCTCTAATCAACTTACGATACCTGATACCCTAGCCTACCATCCTGCATCAGCCATTTAATTCCTTTCTCCAAATGTGTGCACGCCAGAGGCTTCATTTCAGCAACCACTTTACTCTCTAAGTCTCTGGAGCCTACTCTCTTCTAAAGTGTGCACATGCACGCGAGACGCTAAGCTCAGCAACCAGCCAACTATCTTCTGAACTGTGCACGTGCACTTGTGCATGCGAGACGCTTCAGCTGACCAACAACTCTCTTTCTTTTGAAGAGTGCACATACACTACTTGTGCATGTAAGACGTTTCAAATGTGCACATGTACTTCTGAAGTGCACGTGCACTTCTAAAGTGCATGTGCATGTTTGCACATGAGAAGTGCACATGTGCATGTGAGAAGTGCACATGTGCATGTGACAAGTGCACATGTGCACGTGGTAGTGCACGTGTGCATTGGAGGAGTGCACACGTGCATCTTTTGTGCTCAAAAACTGATCTGTTGCAAAAATAAGCAATCAAATTTGATTGCTAGTGTAAAAATGTTAAGCATAGGTTTCATCAACAAATATACTATAAACTTAGGAATAGGGGGGGGGGCATTCAGTACTAGTTAATTTCCAGTAATTCCTCTCAAATCTCTTTTTATAACCCCCCCCCCCCCCCCCAATTATTTTTCTCTATTAACTGTAGACGAAATAGATTACTCAGTGTGAGTTTTATTGAACTGTACGATTTTATAATTTACCAGCATCTAAATAAGAGAACTAAACTTTTACCATTAGCCACCTCCCAAATAGCCCATTTTTGCAACCAGGTTGTGGCGTGTCAAAAGGGAGCGCGCTCCGATTGCGGTTAACCGGCTCGACTGCGCAGCCTATGAGCTGCTATGATCTGTTGATTTAAGAAGCCATCGGTTAGAATTATCTTTCGTTTGTGGTTACTTCCATGCTAGTTTCCACATCGCCACTGGATGAAGCAGGAACTGCGACAAGTTCCCTAATATTAAGTTATTTTTGCAAAAAAGTGCAAAATTTTTGAGTGCATGGGGCTTTGCCCCCAGCCCCCTAAAACAGCAACCCATTGCGAATTTCTGGCTACGCGTTTGATCATGTTCATACATATTCTAGATTTTAGATTAAAATCCCCGATTTAATTCTTTTTTTTTATGTTTATTTACAACTTTTCTGGCAACACTGTTTTTCTATCAACATAATTTTCATAAAATATCAAAGAAAATGAAAAGTAGGTAATTGTAGGAAAAATTGGTTCTTGCGCAATCACTCGGGTTCGCACAATCAGCATCACAGTTCTGTCTTTCATGTCCCGATGACTGTCAGTTCATGTTTAGGGTCATTACGACTTGACAATCTTTAGATTAATCATGAAAAAGATTAGAAACTGGTAGCTATATCAGGATTGTTCAAGTACTGTAGGCCTACACTACAGTCAGCAGAATCAGAATGTCTCAGAAAAGACTTTTTAAACAAGTTTTTCTTGCTTGCCAATGTAAATGCGAAAAGACCAGGTTCGACGACCTAGACCTAGATGAACCAATTACAGTTAACAGCTTGTATGGAACCATGATGGAGGTAATACAACACCGTGAAGTGAGGTGACAGGTATCGTAATAGGTATAGCCTACTGTAGGCCTAGCTGCTGCCCCTCAACCCTTACAGAAAAGTGGCAGTAAAGAGAGAGAGAGCAAACATTTTAAAAGTTCAACCAGCACTTTGCAATACAATCAGTCCTGCAGTTGGACTAAGCTTTTTGGTACCGGTAGCCTACTCCTACTCAATAGGCATAGGCTTACCGACCGTCACACCCTATCTGGTACTGTACCATGTTATCGTACCGATATACGGTGTAATGTTCATACTACTAATCTAGGCCTGGGTACTGTAGCCTGTGACTTGAAGTTATAATGGTACTGGTAGTTCTGAGTTAATTAGGCTAGAGTTACAGTACAGCAGCACTATACACTTTCAGATCGACATAGGCCTACTGGTTAGTGAGAGTAGCCTACTGTAGAGTGTAGCTCTAGCCTGCTGTTGCCAGTAGACTACTGTACTGCAATACTATTTTTCACAGTTCACTTAGTGATATAGGTTTTGTAAATGTCCTGCACTGTTATCACAGATCACCTAGTAAAATCTCAGATTTACATTAGGCTACAATGTTGATTAATGCTAGCCAGCTAGCCCAAACATTTGCATTAACTACCTCAGACCTGACTAGTGTACTGGTACTGCAGTGTGTTACTGTTACAGCTTCGTTAGTTGCCAAAGAAAGTGCAACTAGCTACCTGTTGGTAATTCCAGACCCTGGATAAAATATGATTCATCAGACAAGCAGCAGTTTCTGGTAGCTTATGGTACGGTACCTTACTACCTTATATATCTGTTGATATCAGCCTTCAATTTCAGATATGAGGTAACGGACCACTCACTGGTTTGATAAGCTGCAAGTCTAAGCACAGACTAACATAGGCCATCAGCACTGCACAGAGTGACTTACTGATTTACAGTTTATACCCATACTCATGGTTCCATTGCCACTGGTTTGTTCAGAGTTGGTACTAGACCTCAAGACAGCTTGAGACTAATTCATTTGCTTTTTCGATAATGTTGATTATTTACCACTGCCACCAATCTGTCGGCAACCGGTAGTTTGTAACTGTTCAGAATCGTCAAACTGTGTAATCACTACAGACTACTGGTGTTACAATTGTTTTGTCTTAATTGCAGACTGCACAGCATTAAACTTATGTTTTTATTTATTGTTTACAGTTACACATTTAAAACAGATTTGATTCTTTAATTTTGTTTTGAAGCCAGCAACATGAATATGAACAAGATTATGTCTTTGGCCAGAAAAAACCAAAATGAAGCATCTAATCACAAGGTTTGTATATAGTTAATTTTTAGTGGTAAAGTGCTATGTTGTCAGAGCCATTCAAATAAAGTAATTTATTAAATTTCAATCTAAAATTAATCATGTTTTTTCATTTCTTAATTCCACTGATTAAGATTAGCCTTCTTACTAATAACTTCTAAGCTTTATTAAAAGTTCAATTGACTTCTAAGTGTTAACAGTTAATTATATAGCAGGAAAGCACTTAAATTTATATCCATTGTCCAGTATCTGGTGTAAATTTGGTATTAATACTCTGTAAAGCAAGATTATTTTTTAAATTCTGTTGATAAAATTCCAATCTGTAATGACTTTTGATTATGCTTTTTCATTTCTATCTTCAAACTCGTTTTTGGGAATTTTAGTCTATTTTATGGAGTTGATTTCAGATTGGCAAGGAAATAAATATTGGGGGTAGCTAATGGCTATTTCAGCAGAAAATTCTTAAGTTAAAGAGAATAAAATAAAAATAAGTAATTTTCAATTATTCCTCTGTACATTTTTGATTTGTTTTTTTAAGGGTCAATATTAGGATTGTGTCAGTGTAAGATTTAGTGTTAGTTTTAACTTCAAGCGAAAGAATTTAGGTTTGGATTAGATTTGAGTCAGAATTGAAGTAAATGCAGATAAAAACTGTGGCTTAAATGCTAGGATATAAGGTCTGATAAAAACTGTGGTAATCTGCTACAAAAGTAGACTAAAGTTTCTGGTGAAATAAAACTTTACATATTTTACATTACTGGTATAGAGTTCCATGATTACATTGCACCATAACATTAATAGTTTATTCAGAAAAACAAAATTTGTATGTGAAAATTCCAAATGCTTTTTCAATCAGTTTTGTATTCCTGTGTTTTTTGTAAAGTCAGCATCTTAAGTGCAAATATTTTTTTTGCATGAACATGCTGTTAGTGAAAACTGAATTATGTATTTCATTTAATTAAATAATTATAAACAATTTTGCTAAAAACTGTGGTTGAGCTACTTAAAATTAGAGATTAATTACAGAGAAGTGGATGCGTAACAAACTTTGCTTAAATTTGAGGATGTACCGATTCCAAAATTTTGGCAGTGACAGTTCTGATTCTTTGATTAAGTTGTATAATGTATTAAAATTTAGAATGTTTGAAAATTGGAGCCCACTCTCTACAGCATAAACTGAAATACTAAGATTACACAGATATAGGTAAGGCGTTTATTCAAGTTTTTCATCATATCAATGATCTTTTGTTACATTCACCTACCTGTCACACAGCCTGCATTCTTTGAGAGTTATAATTTTTACAAATCACAAAAAAGCAGAGAATCAAGCTTTGTTTTCCCCAGCATTTTCTCTGCAAATCATTGCAGGTTGATAAGAATCACTTGTAAACCATTGTAGTTTCCTGTACCCCCTGCAAAACAACCCTTTGAGATGACTACACAAACTTTTGTAAAGATTTAAATCAGAAGTGCTAAGAATGCATCGGCATTTCTGTCTTTTCCCAAGTTTGTCATTCTATCAAATTTTTCTGGAATTATTAACTAATGTGGGTTTATCTAACTTAGTTCTTTGACATGAAAAAGAGCTCAGTAGAAACTTACGTTAATCAACTTCAAACTAGACTAATAAGGAAAACCTAATTTCTAGGTAAGCTGTGGAGGAGTGCTAATTTCAAAACATCCTGTATGGTATATTAGGGTGTTGCAGGTGCCCCGACCTTGACCAATTTTGGTGAACCATTTTTTGGTAAATTGCAGTTTGATTAGTAGATCATTAATACCAATTTTCAAAAATTTTCATCAATGTTTACCTCTCCCGCCAGGCCGATTTTGAGGCCCACTTTTCCAGAAATTTGCACTTTTTTGCCACTAGAGGGCGATATGGATAAGTTGTGTTGGTGGACATGTTTTTAAAAGATGCCCCATGTTAGTCTCCACCTTTAAAAAAATTAAATGAAATTGAGTCACCCTATCCAGAGATATTGCTATTTTGTTACACTTTTAATAAGCATTGCTGCCACCAAGTGGTGAAAATTACAGTTAAATATATCAAATATTAAGCCTTTTGATGTTGATATTCAGTATATTATTCATTTCAAAACTGTAGAAGTACATTTTAATGCAATGTTTGGTGAGTACCAAATACTGATTTATAGGTATTTTTGTAAAATTTTGTATGTAATGCTTAGTTTTAAAAGATTCAATTTGTTTTTACAAAACATTTCGGTTGGGTGGGGTTATTACAGCCTCTTGAAGAAAATTATTACCAACTATTTCAAAAGTTCTTTCAATCGACAATTTATTTAGTTTTTGAAATGCAGGACAAAATCAATGGTAGTTCATGAACTATGCTTCGTACTAGACTAAACTAAGATTAATGAATGTTGCAATTGCACAGTATGGGTTTATTAGTTTACATGCAATATGAGTGCCCGAAATACTGATTACAAGCTGCAGCTTGCTCAGGTTGAATTTCAAACAAACTAAAACAAACATTTTCTTAAAGCTCGACTATGCTTTAGCACATTCACTACTATTGTATTGTACAATAATGTTGAGAGCCAGGTATCATGCTTGTATGCAAAAATTCTTTACAAAATGAAGGTATAAGAGGCATTGTTGGTGCTTATTTCAGCGATTCAGTGAACTCATATTACTCACGGTTTTAAATTCTGCAAACTGATGGCTTCTTCAATTTTAATGTGATTGTTGATAGGCAAGATACAGAGAATTAAACCCTGAAGGACTACAAAATGACGATTTTGTGAAGATGATTCATTAATAAATGAAACATGGAGTACGTTATGGCACATCGCTTTTGTTTTCAATCTTTTAAGCAGTGACTTCATTGTGTATAGCAAAGTTTAAAGCAGGGTTGTTGCACTTTTTTGTCCCTTTTTAGTTCTCTAACCTACTTTTTTTTCAAAAACTGTTGATGGTCTTTTGAGACTGAAATCGATTTTATCTTTAAACAAATTTTAGCACTTTTTAAGAATTATTGACTGACTTCGGGAATGTACTTCATTGTTCAAATTTGAAGTTGCTAAATTTGGATACTGTTTTTTATGCAACAAAACTAAAAATTCATTTTATGATTGTTTTTGCAAAACTACTGATGGTTCTAGTCAAGCTATGAGGCAGTTAGCTGACTGCATCAATTAACACATTTTTTGTTTCTGCACAAAATCAATAAGAGAGGTGTATTTGGTATCAGGGAGTAGAGATTTGGAATTGCATTCTTGCTGATATTAAAGTATTCTTGTACAAAAAGTTCAAATTTTGTTAAAAAATTGAACTTTTTTTGTTACAAAAAGTTACAAAAATCAAGTTTGCAGTTTACATATTTCTTTTCATGTTACCAACAGTTCTCTGTGTACATGTCAAGATCCAGTACATGCTCACAATGGGCCGTAGACTTTGAAGGCTTCAAAATGTTGGAATTCTAACACGAAGTAATTAAAAACTTTCATGATACTGGCAGGAATTTCCTCTCTGATAAAGAGAGTGGTTGCTTGACTTAATGACCATAAGGTTCTTAGTAACTTTCCTGTTGCCTTCTTAAACAAATGCCGATTGATTTCTACTTTGCGTTCTTACCAAGACACGAAATAAATTTATCTAGTCTTGTTTGCTCTTGAAGGCCAGTCATATCTGGAATTTAACTGTAGAGCTTGTTCCCTTAGCCCTATAGGATGACGAACTTTCGTTGGCATAGAGTGACTCCAAATGCTGACAGAAAGTTATTAAAAAGATTTGGTGCAGGATTTTGTAAGCTGGTGATGCTAAAAAGAACTTGAAAAAAATTTTGTGTGTGGTTATGCCATGGCAAAGGATACTATCTACAGCTTGCGAGTGTGCAATGACTCCACAGTAAGAGGGATCAGGTTGGTTACTGATTTTTCTTACTTGCTACACAAGGAAGAAAATCCACAAAATTGTGTATTCGTTGTGGAAGACAATCTTACAAAAATCCTTATGCTAAGAAAACGTCCTTTCCAATTTGCTTAATGTGGTGCTTCTGTATTGTTGCTGAATAATTTTTGCCTCTTGAAATGATATGAAGAATATATTGCTTTGCCAGTCAAATCAGTTGAGTTGAAAATCCAAAAACTTAGCTCAAATTGATGGATGTTCGAAATCAAGTTACTCATAGTGACGAACTCTTAAACATTATAGCAATATTGTTAATTTTAATTGATTTTAGATTACAAAAGCACAATATCTAATATCCCAGAAGAGTGACTAAATGCCTCAAAACAAACATCAAAATGCAAATTTGCAGGGGGACAGTATGCACCAATTCAACATTAAAATGCTTAATATTGTTACATTCAACTTTAATTTTCACCACTTGGTTGCAGCAACACTTGTTAAAAGTGTAATAAAATAGCAATATATTTGGATACGATGACTCAGCTTTATTCAATTTTGTTTAAAGATGGAGACTAACATGTGGCATCTAACATAACAGTTTGTTATTAGTAGTTCGAGCACTTATATTGCATGTAAACTAATAAACCCATACTGTGCAATTGCAACATTCATTAATCTTAGTTTAGTCTAGTACGAAGCATAGTTCATGAACTACCATTGATTTTGTCCTGCATTTCAAAAACTAAATAAATTGTCGATTGAAAGAACTTTTGAAATAGTTGGTAATAATTTTCTTCAAGAGGCTGTAATAACCCCACCCAACCTAAATGTTTTGTAAAAACAAATTGAATCTTTTAAAACTAAGCATTACATACAAAATTTTACAAAAATACCTATAAATCAGTATTTGGTACTCACCAAACATTGCATTAAAATGTACTTCTACAGTTTTGAAATGAATAATATACTGAATATCAACATCAAAAGGCTTAATATTTGATATATTTAACTGTAATTTTCACCACTTGGTGGCAGCAATGCTTATTAAAAGTGTAACAAAATAGCAATATCTCTGGATAGGGTGACTCAATTTCATTTAATTTTTTTAAAGGTGGAGACTAACATGGGGCATCTTTTAAAAACATGTCCACCAACACAACTTATCCATATCGCCCTCTAGTGGCAAAAAAGTGCAAATTTCTGGAAAAGTGGGCCTCAAAATCGGCCTGGCGGGAGAGGTAAACATTGATGAAAATTTTTGAAAATTGGTATTAATGATCTACTAATCAAACTGCAATTTACCAAAAAATGGTTCAGCTTAAACAAACAAGTTTTTAAGTTCAATGGGACGCCTGCATCACCCTACTCTATATGATGAACAAATTTATTTTAAGTATAGCTGTGTTTGGATTAGAAACGACTAGGGTTGGATTGATTTTGAATTTGAATCCGCTCACGAATTATTGATGAATTTTGAATTTGAATTCCACTTTTGCAAAATCAATGAATTTGAATTTAGTTTTCGCAAAGTCAATGAATTTGAATTTAAAAATTAAAAACGAAATGAATGGATCCAACCAGTGCTGTTGCTAAGGAAGGGGGGGCAGGGGGGCGTACCCCTTAACGGCCGCTTGTGCCCCCATTTTGGTTTACTAAAAATACTGCTTTTGTAACATCACGCAACAACAAGACAACAGACGATAATGGGAAAAGTAATAATTACGTTTAAACATAATTTTTCTTTGATGTATTTTCGAATCTTTTTGAAATTGCTGGCAAGCAACTGCTGTACATTAATCTGACATAATATTCCGTCTTATTGACACGCCTTTACAGATGTGTCGCGGAAGAGACATGTAAGCTGGCAGAATCGTTACCAGTACACTCGTTAGTGATTATGACAGGAAACAATCCATGAAAACTTTTTTTTCAAAGACCAGCTGTTTTGATTTGTAGAGGATACTCAACATTTTGAGATCACAGTCAGTGGCGCAACTAGGGTGAAGGGGCTTAAACCCCATTTGCAAAGTCACTTCGAAAATTTAATCTCAAAATACAAGCATTTAAACGTATTTTAGACTTGACCAAAAGTAAGGGGGGGCTGAAGGTGAAAAGCAATTCAATTCTTTGAAATGACTTTTGAATTTTAGGAATTTAGTTATTCATATGGCTTCTAAAAGTGTGAAGTATGATTAAAGTGGCGTTAAAATTGCTATTTTTTTGCTTCAAAATCGTCCAGCGGCTGGGGGATCCGCCCTCAGGCCCTATCCATATTTACGTAATATTTTGTATCTATGTCCGTTTCTGACACGCTTGAGTTGCATGAGTTTGTTCAGCCTGGGGGCTAAATCAGGCATTTTTTGTGTAAAAAAATTTTACTTTTGGTTCACCTCTTTTAGCAAAATCTTGGTTGCACGTCTGGTAGCATTCACTGCTGTAGATAGATTTTTCAAGCGATTATTGGCCTTGGAAGAAACGAGCTAAGAAACGCTGCCGGCCTTGATTTAAAATTGCACATAATTGTAGCCATACAAGATTCGAAGATTAGTTTTTATAAGCAAATTTTAGTGCCCCCCCTACTTTTGGCTGGTGCCCTCTCACTTTGTTTGCTCTGGCAAGGGCACTGTATCTAGTTCTGGATTTAAGCGACTTGAGTTGTTGGTTTATTACACACCTGTGATGCGCTAATACACATCTGCGACTACGAGACTGCAACTTGCTTGGTGCAAACTGCAAAATCCTCTTTGAATCTTTGGTGTGAAAAGTGGGGTTAGATTGAGTTTGAATTTGAATCTGCTCTCGAGTTATTGATGAATTTAAATTCGACTTTTGCGAAGTCAGTGAATTTGAATTTAAAAATTACAAAAAAATGAATGGATCCAACCCTGGAAATGATGCTTTGCAAACAACAAGCAGGTGTTAACACAGATTGTTGTTTGCTGCATTTAAAACCATGCAGGGATTATTTTGTCATCAAAGCATCGTTTTCGCAATAAGCTTCTGAGCAAAACAATAGCAATGCACTTGCAAACCAATAAACCCTCTTTGTTTCTTCTACAATTTGTACTTTTCTGTTCACTTGGCGTGTGTAAAATGTAGACATTTTCAAAGAAAGAAAATTGTTTCTGGTTGGTAAAAAATACAAATATAAAACAATCTGATCTGCAAAAATTAGCAAGGTTGTTATGTTTGAAGAATCAGTAAGTATTGGCTAAATTTTATTAATGCAGGTTCCCAAAATTGCTAATTTTTACTTAATTTTGTTTTTTAGAAAATTGGATACTCAACCCAAGTTAAACCACCAAAAAAGCTTGAAAGAACAGTAAATCCAGATGCTGTAAAAGCATTTTTAAATCGGAAAAAAGAAATTGAAGAAATGCAAAGTACGCAATAATAAGTTTACACATTAATGTTTTAATTTTTCTGTGTTGTGCAGAGTTGGTGTTTGTAACGGTAGTTCATAACTTAACTAGCATTTACAAATGAAGACTTGACACTTGCTTATTTAAAGGAGCATTCAAGTCAATTTTTTCACTCTTATCCAAAATATTGGGATAAGCCAAAAACGCATTCTCACCGAATATGAACTTTCTACGTCTTGTCATTTTCAAGACATTAAGCTCAAAATTAGCCATTTTCCTCTTTCTTCAGTGATGCCATTTTGTCCGTATTGTGATAGAAGATTAAGATTTGGAAATTTGATTAACATTTATTGAAAAGCAGCTAATTTTCAGTTCTAAATCTTTACTTTGTGATACAGTAACTCTGCCGCAAAACCTTTATTGAGAATCAGCAGCATGCAGTAACTTTTTGAAATTTTGTTTCTAACTGGCTACCCTGGCAAAATTTTTTAAAGGAAAAACCTTTTCTAGTGGTAAATCTAATCTGTTATGCCTCGAGAGCGGAAGGTTGTAGAAAGATTAAGTTTGGTGAAGTTAGTGTATAGATTTGTCAATTTTTTTTTGATAGAAAATCGAGCAAAAAAAATCTCGACCGTAATGCTCTTTTGAATACTAGTACAGAATGTATTGTCGTGCAGGAAAGCCCGGATGAATACAACGCTAAGTTTACTACTTTTCTTTAATTTGGGTTGGATTTAAATATTTTGTCTATTACTTTATGGTCAAATATTGACATGAAGAGATTTACATTTGTACTAGTGTAGTGTCACCACTAACACTTGAATTTCAAAGCTTTAAAATCACTATGTATGTCGTGTAATCTTTATACTAAAAATTTTATTTTGAAAATCGGTGTTTTCTTGTTAGGTCTTGGTGAGTTGGTGGTCTGCTTGCACCAAAAAATTTAGTTGGTATACTGTAAGAAACAATCGAAAAATCAAAAAATAGTTGTTAAAGGAATTCTAATGAAACTTAGTATTTGGCTTTGCCAATGACAAGTTCCTTTTTTGTTCTTGTTGCTCAGTCGAAGAAAGCAAGAAAAAGAAGAAAGAGCTGCAAAAGCTACGTGAAGACAAAAAGAATACAAAAAGAGCTAAAGCAATGGCAACTCGCACCAAAGACAATTTAAAGGTTTTTGTGTTATAATTGTAATTATATAATTATTTGTACAGTTGTCGTGACCAGGAAACAGCAAAGTAAGCAGTCTTTAGTTTGACCTTATTGAGAATTAAACCCAAGTTTATCACTTCGATAGTAGATGGTTTATTCACCTTATCCAATGTTTGAAAAAGTGCAATGTTGTACTGCCTATTACAGTTTTCACTTATTTTAGATCCTTTACAATCAAAAGCCAGTTGTGGAAAAAAGAGATGAAATAATTTTATCTCCAGAAGCTGAACAACAGCACAAAGCATTCATGAAGCGGTTGATGGCAAGTGTAAGTTTGTAATGTTGTGATGATTTTAAAATTTATTAAAATCGGTAAGTTCGTTGTTGTCGCGATTTTGATACTTAATTAAGAGTACAATCTTGAATCTCCAGAATACTCCACGTCGACTTAAATGAGAGAACGACTTGGATGCTAATTGACGAATCGAAAATGGCAGTGATAGTTCTGTAAGCTTCTTGAATTGCGCAAAGCAGCACACCAATCTTAAAATAAAAACTTTTTATTAAAGATTGAAAAGAAAACAAATTCTTTTTGATCAAAATCGCTTCGCTAAAACTTACCGCGATCGATCAATACAGATCGCACACTGTGACTATTGTAGCCAATCACAAATGCACAATCTCAGCTAAACGGACCGTGGCTTTTAGGCACGGACATTTATGCACCGCTAATGATGCGTCGAGACTTTATGCGACAGAAGTAAAAAAAAAATTTTTGCAAAATTTTTTCTCAAAAAAGTATTTTTTCCAAAAAAAATTTTTTTGTTTCAAATAAAAAAAATTTCTTTGTTTCAAATAAAATTTTTTTTTTTTTGTTTCTAATAACAGTTTTTTTTTTTTAAGCAAAAAAATTTTGATTTTTTTCAAAAACGTATTATTCTTCAAGTAAAACCTTTTTTTCAAAAACAAAAAACGTTTTTCAAACAAAAAAGTATTACTTACACTTGTCTAGAGGAATCTTGAGAGTAGAGACTGCAGGAAAAGGAGCGGCTGTAGGAAAAAGCCGAGCAGTGATTGAATGGAAAAGGATCGATGACAGAGCGTCATTTGTGTGCAACCTTTAGGTTGAGAACGATTTTTTTTGTCGGCAGAGGGCTGGGTTAGAAGTTTTGATAAAAGTGACATTATTGAAAACAATACAATCAGAAATCAATTTTTTGTTAAACTTTTTTCGCTCTCCTTCCTCTATTTGCTTTTGAAGTCACTTTTATCAAAACTTCTAACCCCACCCTCTGCTGACAAAAAGAATTCGCTCACAACGTAAAGGTTGTATACAAATGACGCTCTCGCATAGATATTTTTCCTGCCAATCACTCGGCTTCTTCCTATAACCGCTCCTTTTCTTGCGCTTTCTATCCTGGCGATTCCTCTTGACAAGTGTCAGATCAAAAGCTTCTAAAATATTAACATTTTAATCGAAGTAGTACTTTTTTGTTTGAAAAACGTTTTTATTTTGGCAAAAAGTTTTTATTTGAACGAAAAATACTTTTTGAAAAAAAAAATAAAACTGTTGTTTTTTTTTTGAAAAAAATCTGTTATTTGGAACAAATTTTTTTTTTACCTCTGGCCCTTAAAAGTCCTGCCGCTTAATCTGCAGCACCTAAACGTCCGCGAGTAAAAGTCGTAGACCGCAGCTAAACCACCTAGGATAGTAATATCTAGAAACCCAAGCACTAGAATTATTAGAATGAATAATATAGAAAGACCCGTTTATTTATACTACTGCAAAAGCGCTCGAATATCCCAGAAAAATCGTTATTCCGTCACAATGGACAAAGTATACGAGCTTACGATAACAAATTGCTACTGAATTATGACGTCACCAACTTCAAGTTCTAATATAGCAACCGATGACTCGTAAACACAAATAAACCGGTGACTATGGAAGATCGTGGAACATACCGGAAAGAATTATCTTGAACATTCCAAATAAAAAAAGGCGCAAAATTATTATATAAGACTCAACTACGTTAAAGCACAGCAAATAATCCTAACAAAAGCATATGTGACAGACCTCTTCGAATGGAGTCAGTTTGTCGTGGTCAGTTGTCGTAGCCCCATCCTCTTCTGCTTGATGAATCACTGACAGTAATAAATTATTTGCAGTTTGACCTATTTTCTGAAAAATCAAGTTTCTTTTTCGTTTGATGGATAAAGCCTATGTCTGTGTGATTGCATCCGAGCTATGCAAAAACACGGAAAACAAATAATATGACTGGGTGGTTCAGAAATTCAACCATAGATTTATCAACGTCTGTGGTAGTCGGGAGTTATAGCACTTGAGATATAATCAGGCAAGAAGCGATAACGTCATTTAGAGTCACGAGCACTTTGAAAAAACTTTACGACGCATCCATTTTTCATTTTGTAAAAAATGTTCAACTTCTGGCAAAATTAGAAATGATGCATTTAAGTGGTTGGACTGTTTAGGAGGTGCAAGATAAGGAATCATCTTCTGACGATGAAGGAGGTGGTCGAAGTGTGGAACTGGAAAGAAAAGCTATACGAAAATCCGAAAAGTACCAAAAGAAAGCAAGAAAGGCTGCAAACCTTGATTTTCAGGATTTAATGAACCTAGCACAAGAACAATCCCAACAAACTTCATCGAATTCTTCAGGTTGAATTTGGTTGATTGCGCTTTTGTCTTGTGTCTTTTTTTTTGAGGGTATGTAGACCAGAATAGCACTGCACTAATTTCGTGTTTCTGTTTTATTATTTTTTTGAACCCTATCAGTCAAATAATTGTTCTAAAATGTGTTAGCAAGCATTATCAACTTTGCACCAATGCTCAACAGATCACAAAACGACTGCAAAAAATAACGACATATAAAAGGCAACTTGTGCTTGCATCGAGTACTGAAGTGGAGGTAACAAGATTTTTTGTCAATTCACTACACTCTTGGTAAGGAGAATGATGAAATGTTTTTTAATTCTTTGTTTTTGGAACCAAGACAAACTAAAAATTTGTTTTGTATTTTGTTGCCGCGATTTTTTCCAGTCAAAGAGTTTACTGTGTTGATGTTGAAGTATGGTGCATCTTTCTTCAAAAAATCCGAGATAAGTGTCGCTTGTCATGAACACAAACGATTTGCAAGTGCATTAGCAATTGTCATAAGTGTTCTTGTTATATTTCACTAGTAACCGGAGTAATTAGTTGGTAGCTCCACTCCTATGGCATTACTGCAAAAGCAACAAATTAATGTTAAAGCAGTGTCAAAGCCAATGCTGTTGCCAACCTCATGTCAGTTTCATAACGATTTTAAATAACACTGCGTTGATTATTTCAGAGAATACTTCGGATGAAGAATGCTCTTCTGACGGTATGAGTGTTGAAGAGCGACTTGAAAAGGAAAAGAAGCGAAGAAAATTACTAGAGGCACAACTTAAAGCCTTGAAAAGAAAAAAGAATAAAAACTCCACTAGTGAACCAGCGTATAAAATTGGGAAATTGGACAAAGGTTTAAGCGAAGAAGACAAACAAGCGAAAGTAAAGGCATTAATGAATAAATTTAAGAAGAGATCTCAAGAGAAAAATGGTGTTAGCAAGGCATCTGAAAAAGTCAACAATACAAGAACTACAAGCCTAAACAGCCTTCCAGGATCAAAAAAGAACTCTTCAAGTTACTCTAAGGTTGCAGCTTCTCAAAACACTCAATTAACGAGTTCCAAACCTACCTTGTCCAGTAAAACTAAGAATTCAAGTGTAAAAGCTAGTGATCTCAACGATAGAACAAAAAAATCGTCTCGACCTCATACTCCTCCAACTAAGACGAAACATTCTGCGAAATCTGCTTTGTCATCGTCCAAAAAGCTATCTTCAAAGCATTCTTCGCTTCCCAAAACGAACTTTGAAAGAACAGCAAAGAAAGCATCGAATCCATACGCAGAATTAATGCAAAAAGCAAAAGCGTATGTATACAGCTTTGCGCACACTTGTGCTCTATATATTTATTTTACTAGCTCTACTGCCGCTAAGAATAGTTAAAATATTTCTCCTCTAGTATATTCTTTTTTTCTTTTCTTAAACATAAATTGCTGTTGACGAACCACGTAGCATCATTACACTCTACCAGTGTTCCTTTTAACAGGCATTTTGCTTGTTTGTTTTTTTTGTTTTTTTTTAACGTTTTTGCCTTGAAAGATTTAAAACAGCATTTTTCTAGAAACTTTTGTGCCCATAGCTATAAAAAGGCGTTTATGTGCTCTAAATTTCATACCGATTAGGTACTAAAATATACTTACTGTCTTAGTTCCACAAATTTGTAGACTTCTCTAAAGCTACGTGCTCATCGTACTGCCAAAAGTTATTTGCTTTAGTTGCAACAAATCGCTAATCCGCTGACAAAAATCGGAGTAGTGTAGAAAGTCGGACAGTACTCATCACAATGCGAAAAATGAAAACTACGGTTTGGTTCTCCCACATTTAGGATCGTACTGTAGCAGGTAGCTGCTGCTATCGAACAACTGTGTATCAGTTCAACTCCACTCATTGTACTGTAGTAAGTTAAAAGTTTGCTTAAAACTCGCAGCAATTTCTGTAGTGTATAAATGTGATATTTAACCTAAGGTGAGCACTTGCGCCGCAAGTATTTTAGAAATTTTGAGCGCAATCGCGCAACTCAAATACGATTATGAATGATTGTTTTTCAATCAAATGTGATTAAAGTTAAGAAAAAACATTGACGAGGTACATAGGCATAGCTAGGATTTTTGTTTGGGGAAGGCAAAACCGCAAATCACACGCAATGACGTCATCAAAATTTTTCGAAAAAAGGGATTTTTTATGGGGCAAAAATACCGTAAAATCGAGGATCAGAAGACTGGGCTTGGATTGGCAAATAACCTGGATTTTGCTGAAGAGAAAGGACTTGAGCCAAAAGTTAAAAATTTCCAAAATTGTCTAAATTGAGAGAAGTGGTGAGCAAACTAGTAACCCAAACGTATCATAGACGGGGGTCTGGGGGCCGCCGCTGGGCAATTTTTTCAAATTTTTTTTGAAAAAATAGCTATTTTAATGTCATTTGAATCACATTTCGCATGTTTTTAGAGCCATTTGAAATAACTTAATTTTTAAGATTTGAAAGCCAATCGAAAAAATCAAATCGGTGAGTCTTTACCAACAGATCAAGTCCAAAACACGTTTAAAATCTTGAATTTAGAGGGTAAATTTTGTGACTTGGCTCTGGTTGGAGAAGCAAGGTGCATTGCCTCCTGCAATATTTTTAGCAGTAAATAATCACTCGAATATTTGCTTTGGAGATTTTTGTTTTGTCATGAAAATAACCATTTTAGGAGAACATGTACAACCAGGGAGCCTGGCCCCTTCAATTCAAATTCAATAATTTGTTCCATAAGAATTTTTTCTAGCTAATTTTTTTTGTTTTTGTGAAAAGTATTTTGTTACGTAAAAACTGGCGAGATGGAGATAGATTGTTATTTGAAATTGGTACGGTAGATGGTTACTAAGTTGTCATGTTATTGCATCAAGTTTATAAAATGATTAGACGAGGGCCATGGGTTGCAACTTTTAGGACAAAAACCTTGAATTTCTCCCGGGTTGTACATTTAAACTGGATGGCAAAAAATTTGATTTGAGGAGGCCCAGGCCATCTGGTCGTCAATATTGATATTAGTCTGTTGTACTCGTATCCTGTTTTACGCAAAAATGCTTAAAGAAACTGAAACTGAAAAAACATAAGGCTTTGTTGTTATTATTTTTATCATTGGTGGCATTTCAATTGGAGGGCGGGCCTCTTGCCCCCCTCCCCATGGCTACGCCTATGACGATGTAGATTCATAAAAGCCTCGTCATGGGAAATTCCATTCTTCTATTGCTTGCAATACTTCATTTGGATTAACTGCAGGGGTCTTCTTTCGCTGAAACGTTTCTGTCTAAAATATTTTTTTACCAATGTTTTAAAAAAAATTTTCCGATTGAGTAATTTAAAAAATGGTTGTAAAATCAAATTTTAAACAGAAAAACTCTTTGTGTAATTGTCTTTCTAGAAATACGCTACTCGTTAGTAAAAAATCTTAAACTTGCTTTTGGGCATTAAACGCGTTACTCGCTACAGTCCGACTTTTTTTCCGTAATTCAAAAGCAAGAAACAACAAAAACTATTAATTACAATTTTTTGCTAATCCAGGAAAACTTGAAAGATATTGCAAACCGGAGTGACAGCATTGGTATAGCTCTTATAAGTAATACCCATATGGTTTGATTGCACCAGAAGCACAAATTATGTGTCGAAGCTTGTAAAGGATTTCTTTGACGTTGGAAAAAAAACAGTAACTCCGAAGTTGTTTGCTTAGCACCACATGAAGACTTCGTTGTTGGAATTTTTTAACACCCCGTTTCCTTTAAGTGCGAGTGTTGAGAGCAGGCGTGTAGCCAGAAATTCGCAATGGGGGGGGCTATTTTGGGGGTCTGGGGGCGAAGCCCCCAGCCGCCGGAGGCGCGGGGTCTGAGGGCGTAGCCCCCAGCGCTCGAAAATTTTGCATTTTTTTTACAAAAATATCTTCATTTTAGGGCTATTTAGATTAAAAATAATGCTTTTAAAACGTGGCTTAGAAATTGGCAGTGCAAACAAGATTAAACTGGTGGCATAAATGGGCTATTTGGGAGGTGGCTAATGGTAAAATGTTAGTTCTCTTGTTTAGATGCTGGCAAATTATAAAATCGAATAGTTCAATGAAACTCACACGGAGTAATCTATTTCGTGTACAGTTTTTAGAGAAAAATAATTAAGGGGGCTAATGAAAAGAGATTTGAGAGAAATGATTGGTATTTAACAAATACTGAATAGCCCCCCCTATTCCTTAGTTTATAGTATATTTGTTGATGACACCTATGTTCAGCATTTTTACACTTGCGATCAAATTTGATTGCTTATTTTTTACCATTTTTCAAAGTTTTCATTTATTTGTTGGTTTTATTTTTGACAAATTAGCCCCCCCCCCCCCCCGAACATATGTTTCAAAAGATGTATTAAATCACTATTTAGTCCACTCCAGTGCATAAAACAGTCTCAAAAGTGTTAAAAATGTAGTGTTTTCCCCATTCTGCATTTTGGTCGACATATCATTGGGGGGGGGGGGCGGGGGGCTCCCCTGGCTACCCAGGCTCTCCAGCCCCCCTCCCTGGCTATGCTACTGGCTAAAAACGTGGTATTTTCCTTATTCTGCATTTTGGTCGGCAGTTCATTAGCCCCCCCCCAAATAAACGTTTCAAACTATGCTTCAAAGGATTTTTTAGTCTATTCCAGTGCAAAAGACAGTCTTAGAAGTGCTAAAAACGTGGTATTATCCTTATTCTGCATTTTGGTCGGCAGGCCAATGGGAGGGGCTATAGCCCCCCCCCCCCCTGGCTACGCTTCTGGTTGAGAGTATTTTTTCGTTAGGTATAAGGGCGTTCTTCGCCCAAAGAGATTAAGCGATGCGCATTTTCATACATTGTATTTTTTGAAGGAAATCATTAATTTTTTGTTTACTAATTTGATAACATGCATACTTTGTTTTGAGTATTGGTTCCGTACCCTAGCCTAGCGCAGTTTGAGCAGTGAGTCGATTAGAATTATACTTTTCAAAACGTCGCGGTTGCGCTTGCGGTGCGATTATTTTCTCGGGCTTGCGGAAACGCTCGCAGCGCAAGATTTTCGGAGTAGTTGCGCTTGCGGCGCAACTATTATGACTTGCTTTGCCCACCTTTGTATTTGACGATTGTGTTTAAATGTGATGTTTTGTTAGGAACCAACTAACAAAATCCTCTACCAACGTTGACAAGAAGTGTACGCTTAGTGTGACTAACTCATCGGTTCGTACCAATTATCCGGGTGTATCGTCAACCGATCCCAAAAGACCTACATATGAGAAAGTTGGTGAGTGGACGGTCGAGCATTTTAATCTGTTAATCCCATTTCTATTCACTGCTTGTCATTTGTACAGCTTCGTTATCGTATTTCTAGTTTTAAGTATAGGTTTAACAGGCCAGTTGGTCGAGCGGTAACGCGTTCGTCTCTAGAGCGGGAGGCCTGAGCTTCATATCTCGAGCTGGTCAAATCGAACACAGTGTTGCCTACGGCTCGCCAACGCTGCAACTTTTCTTCGAAAGAAGCTGTATTGCCACAGGCGCAATGGCAAAGTGATGGTTCCCGCACACTTGTTAAACGCTTCGGCGTATGATGAAAGATAAAAGAAGTGTACGCTCGATGCACCGTACACATTTTTCCGATTTTACCCTTTATTTTAGCACATCGATTGACTATCTCTCAGGCTGTCAATGCTGCCCGATCCCTAACTTTAATTCAAGGTTTTGCAGAAAACGAAAAGAACACAGTGCGAATCAAGCTCGATGCCGATACTTGGCTGACGCGCTTGCTGTTGCACCACACATTCGAATCGTCAAGATATCGTATTTAACGTGAGATATAACGCAAAAAAGTCGATATATTGTAAATATAAGAACACACTATAAAATTGCGCTTCACACATCTAATGGTTTCGCTTCAGTTGAATACTGTATCTGATTCAATTGTGATTATTAATAATTGGAGGTGGTGGGTCATTTTTGGAAAGTTAAATTTTGTGGTTGTTCCAGCTCCTAGTCGAGAAATGATTGAGGCTTATCGCAGAAGGCGATCTATGCTGCAGCATCCTTCACATAAAAGACCACAGGTCATTGAGGATAGTGACGATGAGTACGATTCCGAGATGGAAGGATTCATTGACGATGAAGAAGACGAGGAAGAAGGTAGGTTGTAGGGCTTTTCATGATTGATCAAAAGCTCATCTTTAATAAAAGTAGCACCAATAGAATTTAGCAGTATGTTAAAGTATCTAGATGATATGTTCATATCAGATACCAATAAGCTGCCCAGATCTTTACCTGTAAATAAATGTACAATCCGCGTATGTAGTCAAACCTGTTTTTTTGCTTTGTTTTGGCTGTTTATTTGAGCGTTGTCTATTGTACATCTCGGTTAAACTTGGAAAATGGGAATGCAGCTGTGCCAATTTTTCTGATACCTCGAAACACGTGTTCACAGATATACTTCATTCATCTGTATGAATCAAGTGCTCTGCGTCTGTCTAGCCACACCAACGCAGAGCGTCCTTTTTTCGAGCTTCTGTTTGCAAATCTTGTCAGGCTGAGCATCGCAACGGTGGACTGTTTACGTGCTTAGCCCCATAGGAAATCAGCGTTAAGTGCCCTTCCCAAAGACAAACCGACGCATTACCAATTCGGGAATTGAATCGAGAGCAACCTACTTTTTATCACTAACTCGACGCTTTAACCAATGAACCCTCGCCACCATGATATAATTTTGATTTGTTAATGAGCTTAACGTAATGAAAAAAAAACTTAACGTTTAAGCACTAATTTTGCTTTGTTATAGCAATGAGTATCTATGAAATAAGACTAAGCCATTCTTGCTTTTCTTGCACTGGCTCGAAGTTTCTGGCTATTGTATTGCCAATCTCTTTCAGATATGCCAGACGATATCAGTGCTGAAATCGGTAAAATCTTTCGTTATGATAAATCGAAATATGGTCGCGAAAGCGAGTATGAGTTGTCAAAAATGGATGCCAGCTACAAAGACATTGAAAGAGAAGAAAAAAGAAGGTAGGAAGACGAGTTAAACTCGTGCTTTTGCCTTTCAAGTACTGGGCTGAACGTCACTCTTTTGCTGCGTTTTCAGTTCACCAATATTCAGTTAATCGCTTATTTAGCCATTTCTTTTAAGTATGACCAACTGACCGCTTAAGAATTTGGATGTTTATTTTTGTTTGAAAAATGGGATTTGAATGCCTCGAAGCTTTGTTTTTTAGCCGTTGGTCTAAAGGTCCTAAGTGATCGAAACTTGATTTGCTTTCGCACAGTAACCGTATCTGTTTGTCTTTGTTTGACTATCTGCCCGCTTTTGCGAAGCCACTAGCTTTACACTGCCGTCACGCTGCACGATTTTCCATCACCTTATTTTGTTTGGTTGAAGCTTTAAGTGATTCCACCCCAGTTTCCTAGTTTATTTGATTTATCTTATGCGAGGTTGAGTTTCCAGTAGTTTCTTTTTTTCTCTAGCAAGCAAAACTGGTTTGGAAAGCATTCAAAAATCCGTAATTTCTTAATCCAATTAATAGTTGAATCAAATCTTATACTCGCTGTATTACCCGAAGCGTATGACAAGTTGGCGAGGCCCATCTCCGTGTCATCTCAGTTGCCTCCCGGCGCAAACTCAGCTGCACTCGAAGAAATATCGCATTGGTGGCGAGCCGTTGGCAGCAGTGTGTCCGATTTGACCAGCCCGAGATTTGAACCCACTGTAAGACCTCCCGCTTTAGAAACAAACTAATCACCGCTCGACTAACTGGCGGTACCAGTTGGTAGGTGAAAGTTTCAATTAAAATCCTTTGCCATTTTCTTATTTCTAGTTTGAAAATTGCTCAAAGAGAAGATGCGATAGAAGCGAAGCGCCTTGAAGAAGAAGAGCTGCGAAAAAGAAAACGTCTCAAGAAGTGAATTAACGGCGATCTTCTACGTGCTAAGCATTCAACATGGTTTAAAAATTGCAAAGATGTACATGAGCTTTACTTAACCCAAGGGTATAGGTGGGTTGGTCGGTCTCAGAAAAAGTGAATTTTCATGGAAAGAGTGTGACTGGTACAGGTTTTAGTGTTAGTGGGAGCAGTGTTACACGGAAGCAAATCTTCTTGCCGTGTGGACGAACCCACTGTGCCTTTTCACTTTGCGATGTATTCTACCTATTTGCAAAGCAAAATTTGGATTATTTTGACGCATATCGACATGGATAATTTCTGTTATGAAGTTATTGGACCAGAATTTGGAGCTTGTTAACTGGACTAGACTGAAACATAGTAGAACGCTGTTGGAATCTTGTCCATTCACTAATTTCATGTCTTTAGTGGCGTGCTTCAATGCAGCTTTTACTGTTTGCAACTTAAGTATTTCGAGTTAGCTCAAGTACTAGTATGATACATTGTGATCGCGATTCACGTCGCCGGCTTGGTAGTAAATATTTCAAAACCGTTGATTAATACGATTGGACTTCTTCCTTTTTTTATCATCATTTCGTAAGTTTACACGTAACTTGTCCCAGTTTTCCATCGACTTTTGGTTCTCTCGCGTTTTTAGTTGTGAGTGGTTCACAGGATTTGGCCGTTTTCGGGTTTTTTTTTTGCAAAGCTAACTTAATTTTAAGCCCATTTTGGTAAAATTAATGCTTTCTAAGAGATAATGCTTGGGATCGGTTTATTGAAGAAATGAGAACTACTTGAGGGTAA
Source organism: Trididemnum nubilum (assembly GCA_963965965.1). Taxonomy (NCBI): domain Eukaryota; kingdom Metazoa; phylum Chordata; class Ascidiacea; order Aplousobranchia; family Didemnidae; genus Trididemnum; species Trididemnum nubilum. The sequence continues at coordinate 9,083,716 of OZ014474.1, forward strand.
TGAAAGGGTGCCCCAAACCTTGTCTCACTATTCCCTCATATTCGCTAAAATAGATTTAATCCGTTTAACTCAGTACCATGGGCAACTCTTCGTTTCGAAATTTCGGGACATCAGAAAAGGATGACTATCAAACATAATATTGCTTATTCTGCAAGGAACTGCGAATTTACAAAATTTCTTGCAGAAAATCAACGTCATGTTCGTTATTCTGCGTGAAATTTTGCAAAGTCATCTTTTGTAATGTCACAAAATTTCGAAATGCAGGGTTGCCAATGGTTCAGAGTCAAACAGATTAAATCTATTTTCGCGGATTAGGGAAAGCGTGGAACAAGGTTTGAGGCACCTCTTTGTTGCCTCAAGTTGTCTCATTTCAATAAAACCGAACTCAAGCAGCATCTCTTTAAAACGTGGCGTAGCCTAGAAATTAGCATTGCAAAAACATGGTTAAACTTGCTGCGTGAATGGTTTATATAGGCTGTGGCTGAAGGTAAAAGTTCATTCCTTTTATTCCAAGCTGATTTTGTTCATTGGGGGTTTGCCCACAAATGGTCCTTGCAGACCCTAGTATAAAAGCCTTTTTTTACCGTCTCACATACCTTTCTTCCTGCTACGATTGTATATGGTTTATGCATCAAACTTGTCACTGTTTCGTTGAAAGTAGTGTGCTTTAGTTATTTAATTACTTTTAATTTGATATGAAAGTTTAATTTACAAGAGGAAATTTTAAAACCTGAACTCTAATGTCATTCTGTCGTTGAAGACTTAGCAATAGCCTGGCCGAAAGGTCTAAGGCTTCATTTTTCGGACCACACAGTTTGCATAATCTGAGTTCAACTCCCTCCCTAGTCACGTTTTTGTGTCTTTGGATAAGACGCTACGATGATTACCTCTGCTTGGTGGCTTCGGACAAGCAGCGAATTCAGTGGAGAATTCCGAAGAAATTCGCAAGAACATTGGATCGTTAAAAACTCTTAAGCAGGTGCGGGTCCTCCAAGCATTAAATTTATCACAATTGAAAATGTGTTCGGATCGGAATACTTAGCGTCTAATGCTGTCCCGTGACGGACGATAAATAGGTAATAATACAACAACAATATTGACTGTGGTGACAGATGTTGCATTTTATTCCATTTCGAAATGTTTAACGATAACTTATTTCAAGCTTTAATTTAAGTGTTGTAGTACAGTGCCCGAGGATTTCCCGATAATTTCATCATCTATGCTTGGTGGGCTTCGGACTAGCAGCAAATTTACGTGGAAAGAAATCAAGCGGAAAGCTTGGAATATGGTCAACTCCTAAGTGGTTGTGGACGATGCTTAATTTTTCGTGAGTGAAGGATAAACATGGATTCATGATAAAAAAAAAGCAGCCTGATGTGCAGTTTTCTTTTTCTAGCTTCTTTGGTATTTCTTCACGCCAGAAAGATTAAAAATTTAAATTCTGAAAGCTTCAGGCTACGATATCATAACGATTTGAATTTCGTATTGTAAAGTTTAGTTTGCTGCCGTTTCGACTGTGGAGTGCAATTTTATTTAGTATAAAGTTTGGTTTGAAGTAATAAAGGTTCTTTTTGCGTGGTGGTACGATGCATAATCGCTCGTTACATTCTGAATTTTTTTTTTTTTTTCGCTCATAATTTACGGTCAAATGTCCAAACTTTGAAACATTTTTCTGGTCATTTCAAAAGTTGCAAGAACATTTTCGGAATTGCAAACTGAATTTTAAAACAAATATGCAAAGATGAGCAGATTTTATTAATTTTTCTGGTTATTGTAACCGAAATGACGTAACCTTTTTCGGCCTTCGTTAAAAATTCGGGTGAAATAACCGAAAAGAAAAAAAACAACGTAAGGCTTCAATTCGCACCTCCAAGATCTGCGATTTTATTTGGCCAAGTTGCACTTCGTTAAAAAAAGCAAAAAATCAACTTTGGTTTTCCTTACAATACTCTTATTTAAAACAAAAACAGTTTGCCTCAATCGCAATATTTTCTCTATTCCTTGCTTGTATGTATCGGATTGCGGCGGTACACCCTTTTTAGAAACAGTAAGTTTAGGGTTGAGGCAGGTTTTTTCATATTCGTTCTTAATTTGATCTTAAACTGGAGAATAAAGCGACACAAGTTCATTCTTGCTTTCATGATCATTGAAATACGAGTCTAGACAAATGAACCATGGGTATATATAAAAGGTCAAGAAAGCTTTGTTAATACGTTACAAATTTATTTTACTGGCCCATGTTCTTAATTCTTTTATGCTAAAGCTGAAATTTTTTTTAAATTTTAAGCAAAAATTAGCCTTGCGTTCTTATGGAATTGTGTTCGCAGAAAATCGTGTATTCCACTATATTGAGTTTGTTACGATTTAGACAATAAGACCGGTGAGGTTAGTAAAAGATACATAGACGTCATCATCATTTTAAGTCGGCTCCATCACAATCGGCAGGCAGGAAACAAATGACAGCAAAGTGTTATAGTTTATCTCTTTTGAAGCATTAGTCTGTGGTTAATAAAGTGTTTCAAAAAGTACTCGATAACGAAGTTAGATCAAATATCACAGTATTAAAACATCAAAAATTAAAACCTAAATTTTGAGCCAGTTCAGTGCAACTCAACTGCTTGCCTTGAAAGTTATGACCTACTTCTCAATTTCTAGAGTTTTAGGTTTGAAGTCTAGATTTTAATTGCCTACATTTTAAATTGTTTAGATTTACCCCGGATGATCTCACTTACGAGTGAACAGACTTTTGAGTTTTGTACGTTATAGCTTTTAATGTTTTAATGCTGTGGTCATTAGTATTTTGAAACATAACAAACTCAGTAAAGCAGATTCTTGATAGTGCTGACCGATTGAGTTTTATCAGGACTAAACGGCACTACATGGCAGGAGTTCACGAATAGGTCACGACTTTACGGTTCTGAAAAAAATTAAGAGAACTGGTGGTCAAAAACTGCTTGCAGATATATTTTGGACTTCTGGCTCGAATGATTTGGTTGCAAAAATCAAAGAACAGGCACAGATCCGATTTCTGCGAAATTTAAATAGCACCTCTTCCCGCAAGGTTTTCCATTCTGGGTCGGCTTATGACAGAAAGAGTAATGCAGTTTAGAAAGAATAGTAGCGTTATGCTGAGCTTGATATTTCTGTATATTTTTTCTGTACTACACTACAATAATGCTTTCTTCGCCAGCACAACAAAGGCAATCGCGTGATTTTAAGACATGGAGAACCAGAACATGAAGTAGACCGCATGTTTTACAGATACTAGCATGGAGTTTGGCGGATAGCGAAAAACCTCCACAAATATGATTTCAAACAAAATTTTGTTCAAAAAAAGGTGTAAATTGATGATCTTTAACTGCTGTTTTTTGTCCCAAACCAGTTAATCAGAAGTTGCTGTTTTTGCCGCAGATGCTCGACTGCTGCTTTGAAAATTCGTAACTTTGGAAATCCAAAGCTTATATTTTTATCAAATGTTCTTCTTCCGACTGAGATATCGATTGAGAGAGAATACAAGGATATGGATAGTCATCTGCCTTTTTCCTGCACTCTTTTTTTACAATTTCTACGAGACGAAATTGAAAACTTTGATCGCTAAGCGCAATTCCGAAAAAAATGCTATCAGCAGGTAACTTCTGCAGTAGGATGGTCCATATTTGATCGACTTTTGAAAGTTTAAGTCTGAACCCTTCAAGTTGTGTCATTTCATCAAAAAATAACTTGTGTAAACTTTTTTGAAAAATTTTTATGTCTAGGATGCCCTAGGCCCCTCACAATTCTGAAATTTTGGTATTTTTGACATAATGACCTTAATGTATTTTTTGATCAAAAACTGTTATAACTGATGTTTAGAATGATGTTTCTCCTCATATTTGTCAAAATTTGACAAACATATGTGTTGTAAATCCAATATTGTGGTCATTTTTGATTTCTACCACTATGGGGCGCAATAGTTTAAATAGGCAAATTATTGCCAATCGTGACACGCAACTAATCATTATACTGCAATCATCATTTTATTTACAAGATTTACGCTAGACGTTTTCGGCAAAGCGCTATGCCCTTGTTAAAGCATTTAAACAAATATAACAAACGACTAGTTTTTACATAGAATAAAATTAAAATTGATTAACGCTTTCGCTGACTTTTGCTGTCGTTATAAGTTGGGATTGAAACCAACAAATCAACCAAGTTCGCATTGAAACCAATTAATTAAAGAATACAAACCCAAACTTAACCGGCAGCTCTACAGAAATGGTTCTTTGTTCTTGTTAAAAATATTTTGATTGATTCGATAGTGTTTGATCGTTCACTCGTCATTTAGCTGGACAGTAATTTGAAAATTACCCACAACAGCTACTTAAATATTTATTATGACAACTTTAGGAAACTTTTTCGCACGTTTATTTAACGTTTAACTGCACAGTTTAATTTGTCTTATCGCATGTGTCGACATAATTAGTTGGTTTCTATTCGAACTTGTAACGACAGCAAAAGTCGGCGAAAGCATTAATTAATTTAAATTTTATTTTATGTGAAAACTAGTAGTTCGTTATATTAGTTTAAATGCTTTGACAAGGGCATAGTGCTCTGCCAAAAACGTTCAGCGTAGTTCTTGTAAATAATGAACAATGTAAATAAAGTGATTATTATAATGATTAGTTGCGTGTCAGTATTGCAGGGACGCAACAAGGGGGTAAAAGGGGGCGGCGCCCCCTAAACAAAAATTTCGCCCCCCTAAAATGCTCAGCATGCCCACCCAAACCCCTCTTTTCCTTGCGGCAGTTTCAAAATGGTGGCTTTTTTGTTGAAAACCAACAGAAAACTAGGAAATAAGTAGAACAATTTATGGCAAGATGACCTTTTTTTTGAGATCAACAGAGAATTCGGAGAAAAATAGACCACATTGGCACGATGACCTTTTTTTTTGGAGATCAACAGAGAACTCGTAGAAAACTAGCCCAACCCAAAAATTTTGGCCCTCCCAGAAACAAATTTTGCCCCCTAAGAACAACGTTCTGGTTGCGGTACTGCAGTATCGGCAATAATTTGCCTATGGTTAGTGAAGGCAACGTCTCTTTTCAAGCTATAATATATTTTAAATAATGACTATTGGTAAAATTTTGTTGTTACTTAATCCAGAGCAATGGTATTGATATTTGGAACCACATTTTCAGCAATGGGTGTTCCAGAACTTCTCTGCAATGCTATCTCTAGGTCGAGAATAGCTGTTTATTTTTTATCGTCCTTCTCAGAGATATCAAACTTTTGCATTTAATTCCAAAATCCATTTTATTTTCGGTAAAACTAACAATTTTTCACGGAACAGCTATTTTTATATTAGGTTAGACCAGTGGTTTTCAACCTGTGGGCCATGGCCCACCGGTGGGCCACAGAAGTATTTTGCAGGGGGCCACAGAGCATTTTGGTTTGAAAAAGTCGTATTTGCACGATGAGCTGTTTATTCCCTGACATTGTCAGAAAGCTTGCAGAAAATTGCGGAGAATGGCGAGTTGACTTGTTTTTTGTTTTTGTTTTTTTTTGTTTTTTTTATGGAGATCACCTGTTTTCGGCCGGAAAAACCGTTTCAATCTAATTCAAGACTGATGAAAATTTGGGTCAAATTCTTGAGCAATACTTTGAGAGTAAGGCCATGGAAAATTTTCAAAATGAAAATGGGCCGTGGTTAGAAAAAGGTTGGGAACCACTGGGTTAGACTGATTACTATATTTTTCTTTAAATAGTTTTTGACTACAAGACAACTGTGGGATCTGGTAGCCATTGAGCCAAGTTGACATCTTTAATTCGTTCGTCATTTTATGGTTTAGAATTCACAATTCAAATTGCTTATCTGACTTCAAATGCTGAATGTCTAACAAAAAAGCTGTGAATTTCTTTAAAGCTCTTCTCAGTTTGGCTTTATGACTCAGCTTAGAGCTAAGTATAGAACCCGATTGTCACTTTTCAGCTTTTATGGAAAAATGACTTGAATTTAGTTAATCACAGATTCATATTAAAACTGTTGAGAATTACGAACCTACTGTATCATCAAAAGTTTAGGGGTATGCTCAACACTGTCTCCATTTTTGTTGCTTATCCTGCTTTCTGCTTTAGAAAGTATCCGTTTTTTTCCTAATAAAATGTTATTGCGGTTTTTAGAGTTCCAGTGAAAAATAATAATAGCTGGAGCAATACTAAACATCTTCAAGGTACATATATGATTTACTGTTTTGGAGAGCTCGGCTTTGCTGGTTGTGCAATATGCAATGGACACTGCGATTGTAATACTATTTACTGCAACACTGCGGTAGGAAACGTGTTTCACAATAATTGTTTTGTAAAATTTAAAATATTTGCTTCTACTATAGTCTTCAAGTTTCAAATAAAAGCTGAAAGCAAAGAAACTCAACATTGACGTTTAATTTTAGTGCTGTTGTTCAACTTGCAAAATTTTGTTGATGATTTTGACTTTTTCATTTCAATAATGTTTTTGAAATATAAAATTATATCTGTGGCTATCTGATTACCTGTTTTTACAGCCAAAGTTTAGTTTTGTCGAACCTTGTCATAACTCCCCGCAAATTATTGCGATTGAGACTGCACCATGAAGTTTTTTGTGGTTAGTTCACTAAGACTTGAATCAAAAATGACTTCAATAAAAAACGTTAGTATTGGTCATAATTATATACACCTAATTTTTTGTTTTGTATATTTTTTTGAATTTTTAACCAGTTTTGTTGATGGTTGTTTGTGTCTGTTTATAATCACATCAAAAAACCTAAGAATCCTTATTTATCAAAATTATTCTGCTCTACTGTTTCTTCACAAAATATTAAGAGTTGCGATATTGCTGAAAAGCAAGTGTAGCCAAAGTTCTTGCAAAATTTTGCTCTAAATGGAAAACCTTTTCGTCAAGAATGGTTTTTAACTTTTAATTATTTTTTATTTTAAATTTTAATCTTTCAATTACGTTTTTAATCAATGTGATGTGTAATAATATTTCCAACTACTTTAGTTTGTTTAGGTTATAACTCAATATTTTTCAATCAAAAAAGTACTAAGTATGAAGTTTTTAAACCAAAAAATGTTAGTGTAAATTTTCAAGCACAAACTTTTGAAATGTCTGAAGAAAGCATAGCTGCGATCTGATATTCTGACATCATATAAAAATGACATTATATAGAAGTTTGGAACACCCATTGCTAAAAATGTGGTTCCAAATATCAACACCATTGTTTGGATTAAGAAACTACAAAATTTAAACTATAGCGCTACATAGTGGTAGAAATCAAAAATGCCCACAACATTGCTTTTACGACACATATCAGTGTCAAATTTTGACAAATATGAGGTGATACATCATTCTAAACATCAATTATAACAGTTTTTGATCAAAAAATGCATTAAGGTCATTAAGATTGCTTTCATCACTATCGGATTTATTGTCGATCTTTTGAAAACTTTGGTAGCCTTGAAAAAGGCTGTTTTTGAAAAATAAAAAAAATAAATAAAAGATTCGAACGGTTTTCGTCTCGCCCGTATCAAGAATCAATGCGAAAATGAATTGGAATCGAAAAATGCGCACTTTTATAGTTTTTCGAGACTTCAGAATTTTCACCTAAACAGAAAAAATATATCACGTGAATAATTTTGATTGGATGATTGTCAAACTTCGTATGTACGCCACCTAATAATTGATTATTGTAAAATTTGAAGAGAGCAGACAAATTCGTTCTGCCGGCACAAAATTGGTTGCTGAGTTTTGATAAAAATAGCTTCTAGAGCTGCTAAGTGAAATTAAGTTCTTGCCTTTGCCAAAATTGAAAATTGTCCATCATGATAGTGCGCTGCGTAGTCAGGATTTTGAAATAAGTGAAGTCCAATGGCCCAATCACATTCCAATTGATTTAGAGGAGTCTTGACTTTGCAGTTTCTCTAGGCATAACTTTTGTTGGCTTTTCTTTGTTTCGAATTGATTTGGGAATATGTTGAGTGATTCTCTCCTGTAATCTTAAGGATGTGCATCCCAAGTGCCGACAATCACAGCGGCACACGTATTGGTATACGACCAAGCTTTGTTGTGTGGTGAGCACAGCATCATTGTGAATTGAGGGCAGAATCTTGCGCGTTTGGAAAATAACGCGGGGTTGACCAACTAAAAAACAATTTCGAACATTCGATTTGACTTGCTTTTCGAACTTGAGCAAAATGTTGCCAATCCAGGGTAATTTGAGATAAACAGGACATTTTTGTGGACCTTCTTTGACAGGATGATAAAAACGGACAATCTTCTTGGAAATAGCGCAATTAATTATCAATTCGGGGTCGTCATTTTGCCGCAAAATAGATCGTATAGAATCCAGCTCTTGTTGAAATTAGTTTTTGGAACAGATAACCAGTGCTCGGTGTACTAGAGTTCTAATTAGGTTGGTTTTGCGTTTTGATGGTCCAAATAAATCCCAGCGAATATATTGACCTGTAAATGTGGGCTTTCTGTAAATGGAGGTTAAAAATTGACCGTTATCTTTTTCGATTTTGACAACAAAGAAAGGCTACGTTTGATTGGCTTCTTTTTCCATGGTAAATTTTAGGGCTGAGTGTGGGGAGTTGAGGGCGGTAAAAAATTTGTCTGCTTCGGCTTCTGATCTGAAAATAGCAAAAGTATCATCAATGAAACGAGTATAAAGAAGCGCTTCTTTAGAGAAGAAGAAATTACCCTGGATTGGCAACATTTTGCTCAAGTTCGAAAAGCAAGTCAAATCGAATGTTCGAAATTGTTTTTTAGTTGGTCAACCCCGCGTTATTTTCCAAACGCGCAAGATTCTGCCCTCAATTCACAATGATGCTGTGCCCACCACACAACAAAGCTTGGTCGTATACCAATACGTGTGCCGCTGTGATTGTCGGCACTTGGGACGCACATCCTTAAGATTACAGGAGAGAATCACTCAACATATTCCCAAATCAATTCGAAACAAAGAAAAGCCAACAAAAGTTATGCCTAGAGAAACTGCAAAGTCAAGACTCCTCTAAATCAATTGGAATGTGATTGGGCCATTGGACTTCACTTATTTCAAAATCCTGACTACGCAGCGCACTATCATGATGGACAATTTTCAATTTTGGCAAAGGCAAGAACTTAATTTCACTTAGCAGCTCTAGAAGCTATTTTTATCAAAACTCAGCAACCAATTTTGTGCCGGCAGAACGAATTTGTCTGCTCTCTTCAAATTTTACAATAATCAATTATTAGGTGGCGTACATACGAAGTTTGACAATCATCCAATCAAAATTATTCACGTGATATATTTTTTCTGTTTAGGTGAAAATTCTGAAGTCTCGAAAAACTATAAAAGTGCGCATTTTTCGATTCCAATTCATTTTCGCATTGATTCTTGATACGGGCGAGACGAAAACCGTTCGAATCTTTTATTTATTTTTTTTATTTTTCAAAAACAGCCTTTTTCAAGGCTACCAAAGTTTTCAAAAGATCGACAATAAATCCGATAGTGATGAAAGCAATCTTAAAGTTTTATACCACTAAACAGCTGTTAAAATATTAAGGTCATTATGCCAAAAATACCAAAATTTGACAAAATTTCGGAATTTCGAAGGACCTGGAGCACCACTAAACATAAAAATTTTTCAAAAAACGTTCATGCAAGTTCTTTTTTGATGAAATGACACAACTTGAAGGGGTCAGACTTAAAATTTTCAAAAGTTGATCAAATATGGACCACCCTGTTATACAGGCCTGCATGTAATTATGAAATGCATGCCTAGGAAAAGATAAGGTAGCTATAATTGGCCCTCGGTCTTTGCCGGTAAAATTTTTTCTTTAATGAAATGGGGACCAATGAAATAGATAATTGTTGGATCACAGTTCTTGCACAAATTATTTTACTCCGAGAAATAGCAAGCTTGTTAATTTTGGAATAACGAAGTGTGTTGTGTTTAAGCTGAACATTTTAAATTTAATCTTATAATTTTTTTTCTGTCTTTTTTATGATTTTATTTTTCTCTTCTATTTATTTTTTATTATTGCTAATATACAGTACAATGGTCATCAACACATAAAAATGATTAACGCATGGACAAAAAAAGTTGGTAAAGTCAAATAAAGTTTTGCAAATATAATTTTCTTATAATTTAGTACAATAATTCTTCAAAAGAGTGATTTTCGTATAAAAGTTCATATTTTAAATGCGGCGACGATAGCTTAGTTGCGGAGCGTCGGGTTAATAATGATCGAAAGGTTCCTAACCAACGGTTCGATTCCCGAGCTGGTAATGCGTCATTGTGTCCATGGGAAAGACATTTTACGCTTATTTCCCATTTGGGCCAAGCAGTTTACCAGTTGTGGTGGCCCAGTTTGACAAAAGACTCTTGCAAACAGAACCCAAAAAAAGTGTTCCGTGTTAGTGCGGTTAGATAGACGCAGAGTGCTGGTAAAAAGGATTGTTTTAAATTAGAATTAGAACTCTCAAGGGCAAGCATTTTTGCGTTGCTTTGACTTGACCAGTAAATGAGGTGGGTGCAGGGACTAGGGATTCTTCATATCGTAGCAATTTAATTCTTTCCGCATAAATAAAGATCTACCGTAAATCAAAATTGGAATCACTGTCTTTAGAAAATTTACCGAATATCCTCAAAGAACCAAAAGTTGGAAAGCAGGTCCAAACTTGCAAATCGATGCAAATTTACAAAGAACACTGACCGATACTGAGTTTTTGCATTCTCTCTATGACGAGCAGACATCCATTGGTAAATATCTTGTCCTGACCGAAAAAGGTTTAAATTATTTGGGTAAGTCAACATAGGTTAATTGAGCAGCATTTCCCAATTGATATCATTGACTTAAACTCTTGATTGATATATGGAGTAAATGCTTAGGGTAGCATCATCTGCTGACAAAAATGTATAGGTGCAAAAATAAACTCTAATTTCATTTAAGACCACAATAGGGTGGGTACCACAAAATTAATGTCGAATGCTTCAAGCTTTTTAAGAGTCTTTGGAAAAGTGTTACATTAATGCAGTTCTTCATGTACATTGGAAATGCAATATTTTGTATAGGTTTTGAATTGTATAGGTTTCGCTGCGACGTTTCTTTGAAAGAAGGTGTTTTGTTTCGGCCCAAAGAAGCGGAGAAGAATACCCGCTATGACATTATAATTCAGAGAAGTCCGTATAATCATAAATAAAATTTTTGGATGATTTTTTTGGGTTTACCCCAACTGTTGGGAATCGAACTAAAAGTGCATTTTAAAACTTACGCTCTATTCACAAGACCTCAAAATCAGTGTTTGCTCTTATCCGTGTTACTCAATTTTCAGAACAGAAGGACGGTACAAAAGAACTGTGGCGTGACGAGCCATATTTCAGCAGAAGATTGGAACGGCAACACCGATGCAAAGATTCTCCAACTTCCAATGTTGTTAACTTGCAACGAATGACGTACGACGACAAACACAAAGTTATAATGTGCGTCGTGCCAAAAGTAAGAGTTTTTTTTTGGAATTTTTGCTGCATTAAACCAAAAGTACCACGTTTGTGATGTAACAATCGAGTTGGCGATTTAACTAACAGGGCAAGGATGAAAAAAAAATTTTTCTTGTTTTGATAAATATTTCTTTTAAATTCGATGAGGAATTAGCCCCAAATGAAGCGAAAACTTTTTTTCATTGCTATTTGTTTATTTATTTTTTTATTGATTTGTTGGTCTTCACTTGAAACTTGAGTGGTTTCAATCTTTTTTCTCTCACGTTTCGATTTTGCGTACTTTTTACGTTCGTGTTGTCTGCGATTCTGAAATTTCCAACGGCCCTGAATGCTTTGGTGTGGAGGCTGGAGCAGAAGCGATTGAAATGCAACCGCATCTTTGGTTATGCAGTAACTTATATATGCACGTACTTATAGTACATCAGTTTGCTTTTAACTATATTTTACACGGGTTATTTGACCAATGAATAATTTTTACACTGGGAGACGGGGGAAAAATAACTCCCATCTAAACCCTAGACTGAAAGTTATGGAAACACCCAAACTGATATGCTGGTTGGTGTTCACCAAAGCTTTTTAGAAAAACTGTTTTTTCGGTTTGTTTTTTAATAGTGAATCATAAAATACCTGAGCCAAGTTGGTTACGACACAGAAACGTCATATGACGTCATTTTAGTTAACCATTGGTCAAAAAATGCTCACATTTAGGAAAGTGACTTCGGGAAACCTTGTAATTGGTAAACTTTCCGTTACGTGTGCAACTTTAAATTTTTAGGAGTTATTTGTAAATAAATTTGACTTAAATTCAAGTTAATTTAAACTAAAAAGTTTTTTTCTGAAGGGATTTATCTCGAAAAAAAAAACGAGACGGGGGACAAAAAAGCCCTATCGTTTTTTTCATAAATCCTTTCAGAAAAGTACTGTACGTATAGCAAAGTTTAAAGAAACCCTGAGTTTGGAAAGAAGATTGGAATTGGCATTGTCATAATGACATTTTTGTATTTTCGTAGGATGCCAGCACAACGTGGAGAAAATATTTGTACTATTTAATAAAAGACAGTCCAAAAGACAAGTCAATACTGAGTTCAGTTTCGTTACCTCACATATCCCTATTCGTGAAAACAGACGATGGCATTCACAGAATGATTGAGTAAGAAACAGTTTATATAACCTCTTTAACATAGACCAATTTTTCTGAACGGATCGAATACCACGTAGCTGGAAAATAAGGCTATACCAATGTACTGCTATTTAGCCGGTTCACGCGAACCGGTTCTTGAATTCCGAGAATCTGTTGTAAAAGATTGCGTGCTGCAGATATACGCCTCTTTTGGCTCGAATGAACCAGTTGCTACTACTTTGGAGAGCCGATTACAGATCCAGCCTCTGCAAAATTTAAATAGCATCACCGGTTACTGCTTTTAGTACCAATCAAAAATATTTTGTTAACCTTATCATCAGATCTCAGAGGATGAATGATATTATCGCGTATATTTACAAAAACTGACCAGCAAAATTTTGACTTCTTCATAATTTCATCTTAAGTCGTAACTAAGAATACTAAAGTTTTACAAGTTAAGCAACTTTTACCGGTCACGTGTATTTTTGAGCGGAAATACGCATATTTTTTTCAGTCTAAATGCAAAAAAAAAAAAAAGTCAAAATAAGCCAAATGATACGCGTATTTCTGTAGCGCAAACAGGGGTGCCGAAACCCAGGGGGGATGCGGAGGATATATCCCCCCAATAATTTGACTGTATCCGCCCCAATAGTTTGAGTATGGTCTACATCTGCATCCCCCCAATAATTTGACTCTGGTGTGCATCTGAGCGTAGGTGTCCACTTGAATCCGGGAAAAAAGTGTTCCATTTTTGGTGAAAACCTTTTTTTTTTGGTCTTCACTTACTTTGCTCACCTGAATGAAATCGTGGTCGAGGTTCATCCCCCCAATGTTGAAAATAGGGAAAATTTGGGGTAAAACTGCAAATTATTCCCCCCTATGCACAACAAAGATCGGCACTCCTGAGCGCAAATAGCCCACGGATGATCGGTAAAAGCCGCTTAATATAGTATCCATTTTTTTTCCTCGTTTTTGTACGTCTTTTATCCATTAGTAACTGTTCTTTCTATAGTTTCATATTACGCATAACTTACAGAGTTTAACCAATGGCAACATTAGCAAACCAAAACTTTGGTTTGCTTTAAACGGAATAATGCCGCAGGAAAGGCTTCTCAAACAAGCTTTACTTGTCAAAGCAAATGATAGGACTAAGCCCTGTTAGAGGATTAAAATTTTACATGAGCTTGATGAATTAAAAAATTGCATTGAAAATTTTGAGACTGCACCCAAATGAAATAAAGGAAGTGATCGAAGACCGTAAAATGTGGCAGCTTTATTCGAGAAGTTGCCCTTGCAACCCTTACGGAAAAGAAGGGGATATGAAGAAAAGATGACTACGGAAACTTTTTGATTGTTGTTCCATAAGCAACATTTACATTTTCAGAATTAATTTATATATGCAGCTTACCCAGAGAAGAAGTGATGAAAAGGCTTCTAACGTGCACCACATTTTTCATCACTCGACACCCTTTCGAACGCTTAGTTTCTGCTTACCATAGCAAGTTCTCTGGCGAATATGACAGCCAAGTCAAAGAAATAGCTTTGACGCAAGTTGATGAATACCTACCTGGTCTAAGCTACAGCATTAGCAGGTAGGTCATACGGGAGGCGATAACATCGCGTATATGCATAATTTTTAATATCGTGATGGTGGTGGAAGTAAGTAGTTTAAAATCAAAAATCAATGAACTAATTATTTTCAATCTTATCCAAACAGAACTTAATCAAATAATAATTTACTGCGTGCGACTTTATTTCCATTCTTTTTTTTTTATTTATTTACTATTTTTTCTTTTTTTACCGATTTTTTTGATTTAAACAGGACGAACATAAATTCAAAAAAAACAAACGACAATATTTTTAATATTTTTAATTTTTTTTGTCTTTTTGTAAACATAAACTCTATTTAACCCCTGGACAATTTTTCAACGAAGGTATTTGCACACACTCGCAGAATTTGCAACGGCGGGAAACCGAACATTCGCCCTTGCGAATTCGATTCCCTACAGTTGCATCATCTGCAAGTTCCTTTTTCTATCTTTTTTATAAAGTAGGATGAATATAAATTCATAAGTAACACATGACGCTTTTTAAACACAGGTATGGGAATCGAACCATTATCCTTGCGACTTCTATCTGCAAGCGCTCATTTTGTTTTCTTGAACAGGATACAATAAGGACAAGATGCCACCTGCCGACCAAAATATTAGTAGTGGTAAAAGTTTCACTTCACAAGTTTTATTGCTAAATGTCAAGTTGTGAAGCCGTGAATTCCAATTTTTTATACACTTTAGTTTGATTCAAATCTGAATTAAACCCAAGTCTTTTCTTCAGTAGCAGAGACTCTATCCCAATGATCCCCCAGCTATTTTTAAAAATATTGACAACGGCCCCCTTGTAATTTTTTAAATGTTTGCTGGTCTTCTCTGCAAGGCTAAAAACACAGGCACAAAAAGAATGAACTTCAGCTAGGTCACTGGAGTAGCTACCTATAGTATAGTAACGGCCGATAAACTGAACTTTTCTCTCTGTGTTGCGATAGGGGAGTCGGGTTGTGTGATCACAAAAAACCAAGAAGAAGCAAAAAATAAATTTGGCAAAAATAGATTGCTTACCTCTTGAACGCGCAGGAGTCGGAAGCAAAATTATTAAGCTATGAGCCAAGTAAAGCGGCTTTCACCGAACGTCCATATTTACGCATACTCTGCGCATAAAAAACGCATATACGTAAATACAGATATGCGTATTTACGCAGTGTAATTCATTGATTGGCGGAAATACGCATTTGCGTATTTCACCCGCGTATCTCAAAAGCATGAAATAAATGGTTTCTAGCGGCTCCATGCTCCGCTCCTACGCCTCAGTAAGTAAACACTTTAGTTGCGTTAGTTTACTCAACAACCTGCTCAATTGGGACAGTTTTCATGCAAGAAAAGTTTGCTTTGGATTCAAGCTCCCTTTCTCTTAGTAACCTCATTGCGGGCCTGACGCCTGAGCGCTACCAGCCTATCGGGAGCTTCAAAGCCGCAGTGCCCCATGTTATAAAAGCCTAGCATAAATCCTTAATCGAATTCGCAGCCTCAAGCCTCTGCGATAATGCCTAGGTATATAATTACTTTGGTTTTAAGCTTCTGATTTTTAATGGTTATGCTAGGCCCGATTTGCCTTCGAATTTCTTGGCCTTAGAATTAACTTGCTATGCCAAACGTGAAGCGAGCAATAAAATATTTGTTTGTACTTTTCTTGATTGATTCTCCCTAAAGTTGCTTCACTTAATTTTATACATCTTTTTAGAACACTCCCTTTATTGATTTCAAAAATTTTGTGACTAATTGTGAAAAAAAAGTAGTTGCACTCGGTGGTATTCGAACCTAAAGACACAAACCAGAGCAAAAAGTTAGGTTGCGCACTGAACCTTAACCACTCGTCCTTTCGAACTAAATCCAATGGAGGCACAATTGGGTATTTTAAATGTTTTCAACCGCGAAGGATATTTTTAGTCGCTCAGTAAGAATACAAGGGCGTTATGAAAATTGATTAGAATTGCGACAGGGAAGTTGCGAAGGGACCTCGCGGTCATCAAGTCAAGCAACCGCCCTAAATGTCAAGAGATTTTACTGATTTAGCCAGTAATATTGAGATTTGAATATTTTTTGGTGAAATGTACGGTGGATGGATTTTATATTGTTGTACTAGCATGTCATCGACCAAACCCTGTAAACCTACCGAAGAAGAATCGGAAAATCCAAATAGTTATTGCGAGACGCGCAAGGGAAACTAATTGCTGCTGATTTAGCAAAAAATTTTTGTACTGAATTTTAAATCTTTTTTAAGATAGCACCCTAATTTTTTGAGGAATTCCAGATCTTGACTCCCTGATATTTAATGCACCTATGCAATTTATTTGTTCGGTAGCGTGGAATGTAAAGATTCAAATTATCACTTGATTGTCTCTTAACTCGGCTCGAATGTTCAGCAGTTTTGCAAAAATAATTGCGAAACGAATTAGGAGTTTTTTTGGTTATATTACAATGAACAAATTTAGCAATTTCGTACTTTAATAGATCATCAATTTGCAAAATCTTAAATTGATTGTAAAATAGTTTTATTCATCTCGGTAGTGACATCTGGCGACCGCTCTATTATTCGATTCTGTAAGGATTTCAATTTTTAATGTAGATGGGATAAGTGGCTCTCCAGATTATAATACCATAGGATAAGAACGGATGCACTAATGCATAATAAAGTTGCAGCATAATGTTTTGAGGAAAGAAGAGCTTTAATGATTTGGATAATATTCCAACTGAGCGAGTCACTTTTCCTTCCATCATTTTAATGTGCTGTTTAAAATTGAGTTAGTTATCGATCACAACTCCTAAATATTTAGCGCTATCAACAATATTTATCGCGGATCCATTACTTGTCAAGTGAAGATGAGGAATTGTTGCTTTCGTTTGTTTAGGGGGAATAATTATGATGTTGCTTTTGGAAGGGTTGATCGAAAGTTTATTTACGCAAAACCATTGATGAAGGTATTGTAATTCCGAATTAATTTTGATTTGCAATTGTTCAGGATTTAAGCCTTACACAATTAAACAGATGTCGTCAGCAAAAAGTCTAGGTTGGTTTTTTAAAGCAAAATTTAGGTTGTTGATGTAAACGAGAAAAAACAAAGGGCCAAGCGACGAACCCTGGGGGACTCCACAATGAGTTAATTTTAGATCGGATTTTGATTGATTGTTAGATATAAACTGTTGTCTATTATGAAGATAAGAGTGAATCAAATTATAAGCCACTCCCAGAACTTAAATTGTAGGGGGGATGCGGATGGACGCGTCCCCCCATCGAGAGTTAGCGTCCCCTTATCGAGATTTAGACGTCCACCGATTGAAATTTGAGCGCTGGATGATGAAACGATCAAGAGCCAGCCAGCACGAATAAATCCAACAAATTCCGCCCGAATATAGTCCCAAATTGCGGTGAACACCTTTTTTTTTGGTCTTCACCTGATTTCGGGGAAAAAACACTTCAATTTTTGGCGAAGACCTTTTTTTAATTTTTTTTGGTCTTCATTCAATTGCGGGGATGGAATTACATAATTTTCACTGAAGTCTGATCAAGGCTGCAAAACCGTCCCCCCATGCAAAATTTTACAATTTAAGTACTGGCCACACCCCTAATGCCATAGTTGCTGTTTTATCAAAAGTGTTTCATGTGATACTGTATCGAAAACTTTTCTTAAATCGATGAAAGATAAAGCTGTATAACAGAATTCGTTAATATTATCGTAACAGGAGGTGACAACTATGCATGCTCACTAAAAACATTACTTTGAAATCCATATTGATTTTCGTAGATTACATTGTGTTTTTTAAGGAATTTGTAGAGTCGTGCATACAGAATTTTCTCAATAATTTTAGAAAAGCTGGTGAGTATCGAAATGGGCCGGTAATTATTTATGTCATCTTTATTTCCAATTTTATAAACGGGGACAACCCTGGCAACTTTGCAATTGCGAGGAAAAATACCTTGAGTAAACACGAAGTTAAGAAATAAGTTGAGATATGGGGCGATAACAAATCTGGCTGCGTTAATAAAAAATGGTTAAATGTTGTCGTGCCCCACTGCTTTATTTTTCAGGGAAATAATTTGATTTAAGGTTTCATTATTAGGTGGAGGTTCAAGATAAATGGAATCAGATAGCTTTTTTTCAAGAAAATATTTAGATTGGTTACGCGTAGTACAAATTATGCTATCGGCCAAATTAGATCCTACGCTACAAAAATAATCATTAAATTGATTCGCAATAACCTTTGGGTTCTGTGCTTCTTTAAGCGCAACGGAGGGTTCACGGTTCGGTTTACATGGCGACGCTGATCGTGTTATCTCCTATGCTTTGCGCGGATTCTTTTTGTTACGTGCAAATTCGGAATAAAAATGAATCTTTTTAGATAAGGCTTTGATTCTTGTAAGCGTATTGGAATAAAGCCGAAACAGAGTTTTTTCAGCTAGATTACCTTTAATGAAATGAGTTCTAAACATGGCATTTTTTTCCATATGGAGATCAATATTCCTTTAGTAATCCAAGGTTTACTTGCAAGTTTTCTTTTTGCTTCCGAATCAGACGTCGGAGCGGAGCATGCTTGTCGGTGATTTTAGCGATTAAATTTACAAACTGGTCAAATGTCTTATTAAAATTGTCACGATGCAAAGGAAAATTATTTGAAATAAGGTTGCCTAATTCCCTATCTAGATTGTTAGAAAAAGCTTCTGGACAAAAGTTTTTTTTTTTTGTAGAGAGGAATAGGTAATTTTTTGCCAAGCTTTTCAATTTTGCTAATTTTGCACATGATTGCGTAATGATCAGTTAAAGAAGAAGGTATAACAGTGGGTAAAATTTAGTGCGCTGTATCATTGGTGATAATATGGTCAATTACTGTTGCCGTGTTATCCGTGACCATGGTGATTTAGTTATAAGGGAAAACGCTCCATTACTTGTTATCACTTGCATGTATCTGTCAGCTTGAGGACGATTTTGATTAGTTTTATTGAAGTCAATCACCAATAATGTAAAGCATTTTCTTTTCATCAGCGAGCTTTTCCATACAATCTGAAAAATCATCTAAAAACTTATTTGGGTCTTCGGTTGGATGCCGGTAGATAAAGCAACTGGAATTATTTTTGTGGAATTGTTGTTCCAGATTTTTAACCATATGGATTCCGTCCCATACAGCTGAAAACTTTTGAGCAGAGCAAAATTAAATTTTATACTCAAGTAAACTGCTACACCACCCGCTTTTTTACCAGGTTTAGCATTGAGAAAATTATACCCTTGTAGTTGGATGTTTTTCAAAGGTTGATTTATTCGAGATTCGGATAGACATATTACGTCTGGTTTGAAGGGAAGTTCCGTCTGGTTTGAAGGAAAGATTACTGTCTTCTAGTTTGAAGGGAAGCACAATGATAGCAACTTGTTGTGAATTGTGATTTGTTTGTGATTCGCTGAACAATTAAAACTTGGAAATGCCTAGTTTGCAATTTTCCAATAGTTAGAGCAATTACCTTATCTCAAAAATCAAAACATCGACTGAGTTGCTTCGGTAAAATTCCGTTTGATTTGCTCGCAAAAATACCGTAATAGTAGGCTACTAGTAACCTTTCATTGCCAAACAGATGGGCCCCGTCAACTCGTAACACGCTTTAGCGTATTACAGCGAGAACAAAAGATTTGATTTGATGAAGATTTGGTTTGATTAGATCTGATACACGCTTAAAAAAAACGTCGATTAATCAAATACTTTAGGCCTAGTTTTAGAAACTTTGTAAAAATTTCCAAACAAAAAATCCCAAAATTAATTGTAAAAAAATGCTTTACCTTTGTGTAAAAATAAAAAGGTTTGATTTTGATGTGAACCGAATCCAGATTAAAAGGTTCAAAGGCAAGTAACATAACCACTACACTAAGCAACCTTGTGACGTCACACCGCACAAAAATTTCTTTAAGAATGTGAGGTGCCATCCGTAAAAGATGAAATTGCATGCAATTTAGCCGAAATTGCATGCAATTTAGCTAAATTGCAGATTTCATGCAATTTAGCTAAATTGCAGATTTCATGCAATTTAGCTAAATTGCAGATTTCACGCAATTTAGCTAAATTGCAGATTTCACGCAATTTAGCTAAATTGCAGATTTCATGCAATTTAGCTAAATTGCAGATTTCATGCAATTTAGCTAAATTGCAGATTTCATGCAATTTAGCTAAATTGCAGATTTCATGCAATTTAGCTAAATTGCAGATTTCATGCAATTTAGCTAAATTGCAGATTTCATGCAATTTAGCTAAATTGCAGATTTCATGCAATTTAGCTAAATTGCAGATTTCATGCAATTTAGCTAAATTGCAGATTTCATGCAATTTAGCTGAATTGCAAATTACATGCAATTTAGCTAAATTGCAGATTTCATGCAATTTAGCTAAATTGCAGATTTCACGCAATTTAGCTAAATTGCAGATTTCATGCAATTTAGCTAAATTGCAGATTTCATGCAATTTAGCTAAATTGCAGATTTCATGCAATTTAGCTAAATTGCAGATTTCATGCAATTTAGCTAAATTGCAAATTACATGCAATTTAGCTAAATTGTTACAATTTGTTAAATTGCACTGTAATTGCCATGTCTACGGATTGTGAAATGTTGCCAACCAAAACTGTAGAAAAAACTGCATTTGAAACCAAGCATTTCGCGGCTCACGTACCGTGCGTTATTGTAGAAAGACTAGGCCTAATGTTTGAATGCTGAGTGATGGTTGCAGTTGCAGTGATGTTTGTTTAGCAGAGCGTTTTAAGGGCCAGGTGATTGTGAGACTGTTCTCTTTGATTAATTAAGCTGCCAAACTTCCCATAGGTTGCTGTTGATTAGAACGTGTAGCCAGAGATGTAGATTTACGCTGCATTTTATGCGCCGTAAACGTACGGCGCAAAGTTTTTGGAACGTTTATCTTTATGCTGACGGCGTCAAAATTTTTTTTGTATGCGCTTACATCACTGCGTGTAGCTAGCCATGAAGGTCTTCTGCGACTGTGTAGCAGGTAGTACCGGTAGGTTACTGGTAGTCAGTTAACGGTTCTGCAATGTAAAGATTGAATACTGAGTAAGGATACTGCCGGCTAAGGTGACTCCCAGCAGCAAGAATAATACCTGTACCGTGCTCGGGTAGCGCTCTGCCAAATATACTTACCGGTATAGGCCTAGACTTTTTTACCTTGCTGTTTTATCGTTATTACACAAACACGGGTCTCTTTCAGTTTAAGCCTCCCTCAGCTTGAAACCACCCACCAGCTATTATTTCAGACGTAAGTGGTAAACTATGGTGGAGCTTAGGAAATAATTGCAATAAGAATGACTTTTAATCTAACTCCTTTTAATCAATACGGCCGATACAGCCAATCAACTAGGCAAACTTGGATGGGGAGGCTTAAACTGAAAGAGACCCGTGTTTGTGTAATAACGATAAAACAGCAAGGTAAAAAAGTCTAGGCCTATACCGGTAAGTATATTTGGCAGAGCGCTACCCGAGCACGGTACAGGTATTATTCTTGCTGCTGGGAGTCACCTTAGCCGGCAGTATCCTTACTCAGTATTCAATCTTTACATTGCAGAACCGTTAACTGACTACCAGTAACCTACCGGTACTACCTGCTACACAGTCGCAGAAGACCTTCATGGCTAGCTACACGCAGTGATGTAAGCGCATACAAAAAAAATTTTGACGCCGTCAGCATAAAGATAAACGTTCCAAAAACTTTGCGCCGTACGTTTACGGCGCATAAAATGCAGCGTAAATCTACATCTCTGGCTACACGTTCTAATCAACAGCAACCTATGGGAAGTTTGGCAGCTTAATTAATCAAAGAGAACAGTCTCACAATCACCTGGCCCTTAAAACGCTCTGCTAAACAAACATCACTGCAACTGCAACCATCACTCAGCATTCAAACATTAGGCCTAGTCTTTCTACAATAACGCACGGTACGTGAGCCGCGAAATGCTTGGTTTCAAATGCAGTTTTTTCTACAGTTTTGGTTGGCAACATTTCACAATCCGTAGACATGGCAATTACAGTGCAATTTAACAAATTGTAACAATTTAGCTAAATTGCATGTAATTTGCAATTTAGCTAAATTGCATGAAATCTGCAATTTAGCTAAATTGCATGAAATCTGCAATTTAGCTAAATTGCATGAAATCTGCAATTTAGCTAAATTGCGTGAAATCTGCAATTTAGCTAAATTGCATGAAATCTGCAATTTAGCTAAATTGCATGAAATCTGCAATTTAGCTAAATTGCGTGAAATCTGCAATTTAGCTAAATTGCATGTAATTTGCAATTCAGCTAAATTGCATGAAATCTGCAATTTAGCTAAATTGCATGAAATCTGCAATTTAGCTAAATTGCATGAAATCTGCAATTTAGCTAAATTGCATGAAATCTGCAATTTAGCTAAATTGCATGAAATCTGCAATTTAGCTAAATTGCATGAAATCTGCAATTTCGGCTAAATTGCATGCAATTTCATCTTTTACGGATGGCACCCCATATAAGAATGCCTGAAAAATACGCACACAGTGTCCGTCTTTTATTCTTTGTCTAGCGTAAAAAATACGCATCTGGATGTGCGCATGCTGAAAAATGCTTGTTCGGTAAAAAGCAATATAAAACATACCAGCAAGAGTAAAAATTTTATACGCATATGCGTAAATACGGACGTTCGGTGAAAGCCACTTAAGCCTATACCAAATTTCTTTCGGGGACTTTCTGAAAGCGCTTTATGGACCCAGAAAGGTTCGCGGACCCTACTTCGGGAACCACTGCTGTATCCACATTCATTACTTATCGGTTTCATTTGTGAGATTACTAACAGTCTGTACTGTGTTGTTCAAGTGTTTTGTTTGTTTTGTAATATTTGACTTGCAGATTGGATTTGATTTCAGAAGCAAAGTGCAGTTGGAGAAGGACTCAAAGTTTTATGAACTCAGCTTGACTCAACAGCAATCTGCTTTAAAATACGTAGAAATAGTGAACAGTGAATCAATTACATTCAAACAAATGGCAGAGTAGGTAAAAGTAGCAGTATTTTCGACTACTGTACAGTAAATTACCAACACTGCGAAAAGCGGTGTTTCCTGAAAGTGGTTGATGATATCATAGAGCTGATAAAAACGATCAGTGGTCGATTGGATAGAGCGTTTACTACTAAAACGGTAGACTCGTACTCGATTCCCGGTCGGATCAAACCAGCAAAGACCAAAAGTGGGCACAAGTAACTTTATATCAAAAGCGCCGCGCAAAAAAGCGCAACGATCTTTTCAACCAGTAAAAGCGCAGCGCAAAATGCTCAATTTAATTTTTTTAATTTCTGAAGCGCAGCGCAACTTCCGCAATGACCTTCTTGATTCAGATGAAGCGCAACGCGATTCCGCAATTGCGAAACAGCATTTTTGTTCCAAGTTAAAGCGCAATCTAAGTTCCGCAATTGAAATTACACAACACAATATAAATACCGCATTTTTTGCGATTTTAGGCAAAAAAAGAGTAAATAATTTGCTAAAGAAGGCCGGCATTTATCAAAATTACGACCAAAATGAAACAAAATCAAGTTCAGTGTATAGAATTGCGCTATTAACCGAAAAAAAAAAATTGAAAACGCTGCGCAATTAAAGCGCAACAAATTTTAAAGACTTTAGTCTGCAACGCAACTCCCACAATGTTTCAAATTAAAAAATTGAAGCTCAACGCAACTTCCGCAATTGCGGAGGTTGCGAAAGTTGCCCTTTGCGCTTCTAATTGCGCTTTGCCCACCTCTGGCAAAGACTGTAAACATTGGTATTCACAGCTTCCCTGTTTGAAGTTCAGCATTATAAGACAGAGAGAAGCTTGCACTATGTGTGGTAACTTAGGCTGGAATCACACGATCAAGTTTTTTGCACAATTTTCTTGCATCAATCGTGTGAAAGGTTGCGCAAGTTTATGGCTCACTATTGCGGGCACCTGTCGGCAATTTCATTGCTCAGACGTGTAAAAATGAAAATCAGGGTCTAGAAAGTCTTGCTGAGTTCGTGCGGGGTAACAGAACCGAGCTCTATTTTGCCAGCAAGTTTTCTAAAAGCCGCCGTTCTCAACGAAGAAAACTAAGCTTTTAGTCGAGACTTTGAAAATTTTGAGCCGCAGAATACAAAAAAATACCGCCCAAGTCAACACAAAAAACGAATGCGTCACAATTATCAAGCAAAAATCTTGTAAAAAATTTTACCGCTTTTGATTTAATTGACAATGGCAAATTATAACTAGGGCCCGCAAAAGTCAATTAACTCAAAATATTTTCAGAGCTCGATAATATCATCAAACGTATATCAAACATTGGTTTCGGGTGCTCTGGAGCCAGTTTAGGTAGATTTTATAGATCAAAAGGAAGTCAAAAATTTGGATTAGGTCAAAGTTTGTCAAAATTGTTCGTGATCAAAAATTATTTTCAAAAGCAAACACAAGGTTTTTTTTTTCTTCATTTTTCTAGATATTTGAGAACCAATGAAACGTTATGAGCAATTTTATACATGTTTGAATGAATTTGCTACTCAAAATTCTGCAAATAGTTGCAATAAGTATTTAAGGTGTGATCTGGTTTTAATCAAGGTGTTGAAAATTTTCTTCTGATCGGAAAAAAGTTTACAGCCCAGCTTTCGCTGTCACAGCTCGATAAACTTTTTGAAAAAATAATCTATAGTAGAATTAGCGCGTCTCTAGAAACTGTAACTTGCTAAGTGAAACCAGTTTGGCTTCAGGAAAAAGTTCTCAACAATTAATGCTGTTAGCCCTATTTATGAAAATTTACTTGAAAACGTTGATCATGATCCCTATTCTTGTTGCTTGTTTTTAGATTTGTCAAAAGTTCTCGACACTTTAGATCACGAAATCTTATTGCATAAGCTTGAACAATTGTTTGGAATGAGAGGAACTGTATTAAGCTTAATGCGGAGGTAGTTAAAAAACCGTTAACAGTACACTAAGATATTGAACGCTATGTCTAGATATGAAAGTATTAGTTGTGGTATCCCCAAGGATCATGCTTAGGCACACTCTTGTTTTTAATGTATAGAAATGATCTCCTCCGAGCATCCGAATTTCAAACTTCCTTGTTTGCTGATGATACGTATCTTTGTCTCTCGGACATAAATGTAAACAATTTACATATTCGTGTTAATGCAGAACTTCAAAATATAAACTTTTGGCGTAGAAAAAACAAACTATCGTTGAATTACAATAAAACGAATTTTAGGCTAATCAAAAAGCAAGAGATGGAGTCGAGGACACAAGGCTCGAGGCCAAGGCCAAGGACACAAAAAAAATCCGAGGCCAAGGCCAAGGACAGCCTTTCCGAGGACAGACACTCTCGAGGCCAAGGACAGGAATGCTCGAGGCCAAGGCCAAGGACCAAGGACACAAGCGCAAGTGCTCCCAAAAAAAAAAAAAAGGTCTTCACAAAAATTTTTCAAGCGATCTCCACGAAAACACGTTTTCCAAAATATTTTTCAAGCGCTCCACAAAATTTCAACAATTCAAAAAATAGTGCTGTCCTCGAGCCGAGGACAGGCCAATTTTTGAGGACTTGAGGCCTTGAGGCCAAGGCCAAGGACTTCAAAATGTGTCCTCGAGGACTCCACCTCTGCAAAAAGCACCCCCACAAAACTTTTGAATGTGACTTCACCTTGTCCATAAATGAAGCAGTATTAAGCAGAACCAACAGTGCAAAATATCTTGGTGTATATCTCGATGATAAGCTTAACTGGACTCCTTACTGAAAACATCTGTCAATGCAACTTGCACGATATTCAAGATTGTTTTACCGTATTTGCAATCTTGTATCTAACCATATTTGTTTATGTTATACTACAGTCTTGTGTAGTGTCAAATTCAGTATGGAATAATTTTATGGGGATCTACGTTTAAATCAGTACTGAGAGAATTGGAAGTGAGACTAAACAATATTGTTCGAACTATTACGTGTAGTCTAAAATGGACAATGTACACGACTTTTCAAACAACTGAAACTACTTAAATTACATGATATCTATCTACTGGAATTGGGAAAGTTTGTGTATTGACTAAATTTGAATGAGGTGCCAATCATTACTCAATTGCTCTTTACTGAAATTGCGCAAATATAATACAAGACAAGCTAAAACAACCAATTATTCTTACCAAGAGTATCTAAACAAATGGCGAAAACTCAATTATCGTTTAGAGGGTCACAACATTGGTCACTAATGCCATCTGACATAAAAATTTCTCCTGGACTACGTTCAAAAAAAGTACATAGAATATTTTGTCAATTGCTATTGATCTCACACCGTACTAATTCCATCAAATGTTGCAATTTTATCACTTTGCTTTTTCTGCAATATATTCAGTGGTTGGCAAGTTGCTTTGTGAAAGTAACTGAGTTACAGTTACATGGCAAAAAAGTAACTAAGTTACAGTTACCATTTTGAAAAAGTAACTAGTTAGAGTTACAGTTACTTTTTATAAACCTAATTACCGGAATGAATTAAGTATCGAAAATATTGATTTTGTCCTTTGGCACCGGTATTAACTGATTTCTTTCGCCATTCATTTTTTAATTTTCATGTGGTGCCTCTGCACAAGCCGCTTATGGCTACTATTGCTGTTGTTAAAACAAAAATACACAACGTAACACAGTGATGCAGTTTATTTAATTGCCTTTCAAGAAAGCATCTCAAAATGTTCATTGCTGAGACCAGAACGTTTGGGTTTCAAATTGTCTTTGCCCATGCTGAAAAGCAATGCTGGGCACTTCCGCAAATTGCGGACTCAAGGTTTAGGTTTGCGGATTTACGAATCCATTTCTTACAGCAAACATTTGCGGATTCGCGGTAAAAAATTGATATCTACCGCTAATCTGCATATCAACAACATCACTGGGATCGTTTCTGCAATTTCCCAAAAAATACGTTTTTACGATTCAATGTATCGACAGATTTGGGTTGATGTATTTCTAAAGTACAGTACAACACCCTCTCACACAAGTTCCTCTGTTGTGGCACGATTATTTTCCAAAGGTGCTGCTATTCTTACAGCAAAATGAGTTGGCTTAAGGTCAAGAAACTTCCAACGGCTTGTTTTTGTGAAGGAAGACTTTTTGAAGTGGCAAAGGGTTGCACAAGACGACTTTGATGACATGCCCAGCACATCTAGTAAATAAATCGGCTGCAGGTCAACCAACATTTTCAATCTTAGTTTTATCTTTTTAGTATTTTTGTTTCGTTGATCGTCTTTTTGAAAGGCATGCTTTAGATTATATGCGTTGCCGTTCAAGAAATTTCCATAGATTTTTGGAAATTAATATTGAAAGGATTTTTTCACTGGAAATTTTTATCTACTTTTTATTAATTCTTACTCAAATCTAACTCAAAATCAAATGCTTACTCTAAAACTATTCCCAAATCGACCCTTAACCCAAACCCTGACCTAAACCCTAATCTTAACCCCTAAAAAAGCAAATGAAAAAAGCGCGGATAAATATTTCTCATTTTTGTTTTATTCTGTTTAACTTGAAAATTTTCGGTGATATAGTCACTACCATTAATATTACTGACCGCTTTAGAATCCTGGAAAAAATTTCTGCGTCCTGAATAATTTTGTGAGATTTGGTGATGTATACATATACAACACTTTGCTTTTTTGGTTTTCCAAAGTTTGCGTGTTATGCAAATGATGCGTCAAAATGCTTAGCCTATTTTTTATCTAAGAAATGAAATAAATTTCTGAGCAGTTGGCATTGTTATTCCAAAATTTTGCAAAATTCACAACCAAAGTTAATCATATTGACAAACTTTTTGGCGCGTAAATTACTACGACACGTTGATCTTGTAGATTTTTGGCACCACCAACAAATTGGCCACTGTCGAAACAAATTTCTAATTTAACAGTGGCCATTAGTTGAACCTACGTTGCATACCGGTACCGATAACCAAGACTTAAAAGTAAACCCAAATTTTCTATTCTTAAAATTACCTTAGACGCTGAGTGCTGACTGCTCAGCGCTAAAGAGAAACAAAAATTTTAAATGAGAGCGAGTTTTCGAACAAAATTAGTATCTGCACCCAGTGGCGTACGCAAAAAGCTTCCATGGAGGGCTTGAAGTTTCATTGCACTGCGACGCCACAAATCAATTTTATGGAAACTGCCGAAGGCAAGACCATTGTACGGTGGTCCGGGGCATGCTCCGGAAAAAATTTGCAAAATTACCCTAAAAATAAGCGTTTTCGTACATTCTGCAAACAAGTTTCGGTATAATGCTTTTACGAGAAATCGTAAATTGAACTAGAAGATTGAAATCGTAATATGAAAATTGAAAAATCAAGTTTCTAGAAGATTGAAATCGTAACATGAAAATGTTTCAAAAACATTGCGGAATTAAAAAGCTAGGTTATTTGCGACGGAAGAAAACAAACCAAAATAAAGATAGGTTTATTTTTGCATTTACGCTGTAATAACGTACATCCTCTTAAAACTGCTTGGTTTTGCTTTATCATGTTTCATTTTTAGGGTCTGCTGAGGGGAAGGTTATGGCACAGTGCCTTTCTCTTAGGTACGCTAGTGTCTGCATCGTAATATTGTATGCAATATGTAAGACTTTAAAAGACTGCTATTATCCAAAGTTCGACTAGAAGTTCAAGCGTTAGAATCTCATGTAACCCTTAGTCAGGACAGTATTGCAACTGAAATAAAATAAACAAAGGAACCAAACTTTTGGCTTGCTCTTCTTACAGCTAGAACATTTTCATCTTGGCTAAAGTTTGCCTCTATATGATACGAACACCTTTCAAACAATTAAAAAATTTTTTGCACCAGTACAGGAGCAAAAAACGCTAACTGCAATTTTCACGTTTGAAATTAAGCTATTTTAATCGAGATCTGCAAATTGCCAAGCGTAATCTAGGGAGCAGGAAGTGACATCGACAACAACCCCCACATCCGATGCACAGACCTGGACAGCGCTGTTTCGAGCTTTTAGCTCTCTTGGGCAGCCCTCAACTTCTCTAATCTAAGGTATTCCCTAGCTGGACAAAACTCTTGGCCGAGCTGGACAAACCTTACCGGTAATGGCTTGCACAGTAGGGTGGAGTGAAAAATTAAAATTTTTGAATTTAAAAATGTGGTCTTGATATATGGCCCCAAATACCGTATGAAATACTTCTATCACAATTTTGAGTTCTTGCACCCTCTAGTGGTCGTGCAATTTGATCGAACGGGCTTAAAATAGCCAATTTTGCCATATCTCACTAACCACATATGCTAGAAAGCTAGTTTTTAGCTTAAAAGTTGCAAAAACAGCTCATGTATATCTCCATTAAAGAGAACTCTGCCATAAAAACGTACAGAAAAAAAGTTACTACCAAATTATTGATTACAGATTTACTGATTATTTATTGATGAGTTTTCAGTGCTCAACTTCAAGCGCATTGCAATTTACATTGGCATTAAAAATAAGCCAATTGAAGTTTAAATTTATGCATATTTTAACTTTTAGTGTGTGCCATGCTGCCTTATTAGCTTCAAATAGTTTCTTTAATGGCAATTAGCTTTACACAACTGGGCAATGTCCAGCATAGTATAGTAACAAATATTGAAAGTTTCATGTTATAGCATCATCCAGTAGCCTACTGGTTGGCTATTGCATCATCATTTAATTTATGCTAAACTTGAGAAATTATGTTTCTCATCAAAAGCACTAAAACTTGCAAAAGTACAAAATCAGAAAAAAAAGAATTAGAAACGGAATTAGTAATTAAAAAAGCTACGGTTCTAAAAGGAAGAAAATTCGGCAGTATATTTAATGAACAATTTGATACCATTGTTTATTGCATTGTAGATACAGTATATACTGTATTTGCTGGCATAAATTTCGCTGTTTCTGAAGCAGCATGCTAACTAAAAAAGATTCAAGTTTAATGTTACTTGTGAAAAGTTGTATGGTGGAGAAATTTTTCAAAGTTTTGATGTTTTTGCCAAACATGTTGCTTAGAGTTCTGCTTTTTGATCTCAAAAAAAAGCATGATTATTAAATGTTATTCTCAAGCCATATGCAATTTTATATGGCTTTCTTTGTTTATTATCATAGCAAAAAATATCAAAAAGTTTATCGGCATCGTGCAAGAAATTACCGTACTTTTTTAAGCTCCTTGTATTGATCTGATGTTTTAGATTTTTTTCAGATATCTAGTTAAACCACTGAAGTTTAGCATTAGTTGATGGATTCTTTGTGCAATACTCAGCTCATGAATAAACTTTACACCAATTCCATGTGTTCTTTTGCAACAATTCGAGCTGTAATCAACTTCCTGAAGTGCTTAAAGTCGAGCAAGCCCTCAAATCACTTGTCTCTTGGTTGGCAGCAACCCTGGAGGAAAATTATCAGAACATTGGAAAACTTCTCCATCATACAACTTTTTACAACAGTTGACTTGGATCTTTTTTTAGGTAGCATGCCGCTTAACAAATAACAAAGTTTATGCCAGCGAGTACAGTATATACTGTGTCTACAATACAATAAACAGTGGTATCAAATTGTGAATTAAATATATTGCCGAATATTCTTCCTTTAGAACTGTAGCTTTTTTAATTACTAATTGCTTTTTTAATTCTTATTTTTCTAAATTTGTACTTTTGCATCTTTCAGTGCTTTTGAATTGAACTGTGCAATTTTAACTTTTTTGAATTAACTAGATATAATTCCTCAAGTTTGGCATAAATTAAATGATGATGCAATAGCCAACCAGTAGGCTACTGGATGATGCTATAACATGAAACTTTCAATATTTGTTACTATACTATGCTGGACATTGCCCAGTTGTGTAAAGCTAATTGCCATTAAAGAAACTATTTGAAGCTAATAAGGCAGCATGGCACACACTAAAAGTTAAAATATGCATAAATTTAAACTTCAATTGGCTTATTTTTAATGCCAATGTAAATTGCAATGCGCTTGAAGTTGAGCACTGAAAACTCATCAATAAATAATCAGTAAATCTGTAATCAATAATTTGGTAGTAACTTTTTTTCTGTACGTTTTTATGGCAGAGTTCTCTTTAATGGAGATATACATGTGCTGTTTTTGCAACTTTTAAGCTAAAAACTAGCTTTCTAGCATATGTGGTTAGTGAGATATGGCAAAATTGGCTATTTTAAGCCCGTTCGATCAAATTGCACGACCACTAGAGGGTGCAAGAACTCAAAATTGTGATAGAAGTATTTCATACGGTATTTGGGGCCATATATCAAGACCACATTTTTAAATTCAAAAATTTTAATTTTTCACTCCACCCTATTGCACAGAGTAAGAAGGTTAGTAGGGAATAAACGATTTTTCACTTGAGGTACTTTAAAAAATAAGTGAAAAATCGCTGGACCCGTGTAGTAAGGGCAGTCATAGGCTATCCTTACTACAAGGGTTCCCCTCTGTGTGACCAAGGAAATCATAACCGAAAAGTTTGACGTCCTTCGTGGTCGACTCCTGGGAAATCATACCGACTTCCACTGGCAGTTAGGAGGCCAGATCAACCACCAACCCTGCAGTCGCAAAGCAGCTCGAGTCATAAGATGCACAGAGCTGGACAGCACTGTTTCGAGCTTTTAGCTCTCATCGGCAGCCCTCAGCTTCTCTAATCAAAGGTATTTCCCAGCTGGACAAGACTCTTGACCGAACTTGACAAACCTTAATGGCTCAGAGTTGTAAACGGGCCGACTACTTTAGGCCAGAACCCGGCCCGAACCCGAAAATGTAAGCCCGAACCCGGCCCAAACCCGAAAACTAATTTGAAGCCCAAATCATGCCCGAAAAAACCCGGAACTTAAGTTAGGTTTAAAAAATGTAGCAATGTTGTAAGTTATTTTGATTATATTTTTGTCCACCTAAGACAAAAAGTACGTTTCAGGCCCGAATTAAGCCCGAAATTTTTGTCAAATTTAGGCCCAAACCCGGCTCGAATCCGGCCCAAACCCGACCCGAAAAGCCTGGCCCGACTTACAACTCTGTAATGGCTTGCACAGTGGCAGAGGCTTTCTAGGGAATAAATTTGGTGGTTGATCTGGCCACCTAACTGCCAGTGGAAGTCGTTATAATTTCCCAGGAGTCGACCACGAAGGACGTCAAACTTTTCGGTCAACCCCCACATCCAGTATTTAAATTGTAAAATTTTGCATGGGGGGACGCTTTTGCAGCCTTGACCAACTTTACAAAAAGTTTAGTGGAAATGAAGAATTTCTGTTGCCGAAATTGAATGTAGACCAAAAACCAGAAAAAGGACCTCACCGGAAGTTGAAGTCATTTTTCTCCGAAATTAGGTGAAGACCAAAAAAAAAAAGAAAAAAAAAAAGGTCTTCGACGCAATTTGCGACCAGTTTTGGCAAGAAATTTGTAGGATCTTTAAGTCCTGGCTGCTGGCTATTTTTCCTCTCGTCATCCAGCGCTCAACTCTCGATGGGAGGACGCCTAAATTTCGATAGGGGACGTTAATTCTCGATGGGGGGGACGAGTCATTCCGCGTCCCCCCTACAATTTAAGTACTGCCCACATCCATTCCATCACTCAAGCAGTTAATAGTAGTAGCCTATGTGCCTGTAAAGTATTATTTTCAAGAACGCAAAAACGCAAGTTCGTGCGCCTCGAGTTTTTACTTTTCCCTGCTTCAATAAAGATTTGTGCATCTCTGTTTGTCCTATATGACAAATACATGTAATGTATAAGTATCTTAATCAAATAAGGATTTTCAGCTTAACGAACATTCTGTAGTTAGAACGAGCAATGAAAGTGACAGGCAAATTAGTGAGGTTGCTCTCTTCCAAATGTCTACTCCAGCCACCAGAGTAGCAGCCGTAATCCAACTCCGGTCGCAGTTTTGTTTAAACAAACCTGCTTACATTTCCATTTGGCCCTGCTGCTGACATGTATATTGTAACTTACAAAAACAGAATATTAAATAAACCGAAGAAAACTTACGGATGTTTATTACAGGTCTGCAGCCTATATGGAAAATATCAAGCATTGTAATTTTGCTATAGGTCTCCTCTATTTATCAAACTAGGAAAAAAAACAGCAAAGTTTGCGGAAGTAAAAAGTCATTTGCGGTTGTGGAAGTGCAAAAAACTACCGCAAACGTACTGCAAACTTGCGGATTTGCGGTTGCGGACCACCTATTGCTATTTTGTGGAATTTGCAGTTGCGAAATAGAGTTTAAATTTGCGGTGCCCAGCACTGATAAAAAGCCTTTCAACTGCAGCGCTCGAGAGCAAAGAAGTATTGTACTGGACGAACAGTTTCTTTAGCGCTACATCAGCAAAGGAATTATCAGCTATCTTTTTTGCTGGTACTGCTGATAGAAACCCTTCAATCCGTTTTGTAGCATCTTTTTTGGTTCAGATTGGTTGAACAAACAACCAAAAAAATTCATCGTAATTAACGGAATCAACATCATTGTCGCTTTCACCGCTAAGCCTGTTAGCCCCGTTAGTGCACAATAGCACGTGTTAGCACATCCCACAATAGCTCCTATTGTAGCACGTTAGTGCACAATAAAAAAATCCGCAATCCGTAGCGCCAGCAGGAATTACATAGAAGTGTTTCATTTAACCAAAATCTAACGATTAAAGAATCTTTAACAGAAGCAAAACTAGAAGTAACTGTAACTAGTAACTTTTTAATGTCTCCAAATAGTAACTAGTCTCCACTTTCGTTACTTTTTTGAAAAAGTAACTAAGTTGCAGTTACAGTTACTAAAAAAGTAACTAGTTACTGCCCATGTCTTGAGTATATTGCTATGTTTGCTTAATTGTACGCCCGTATCTGCTGCTTGTACTATAACTCACAATTCATGATTTGAGCCGGGGAGCATTTCGACTCGAAAACGATAACGATCCTCGGTTCTCCCTGGCCTTATCCAATATCTCGTAACATGAATGTTTGTTTGAACGATGTTGTCTGTGGTTAAGGCCGAATAAATTTCTTACTACTATTACTAACTACTTTCGCTAGTGCCAAATTTGTGATGATTTTATTAGTTTTTTGTCGAAAATGTGACATGTTCACTGGCAAAAGAGCTTCCCAGTAAACATGCTAATATTGGGACAATATTGTTTCGATATTGTCTCATATAGTCATTCTGTATTGTATTGATATGGGGTTTTGATATTGACACAACATAGGTTTGCTCATCGGGGATATATTGTTTCGATATCGTCATCCAATGCTGTCTGTATGTTGGCTCATATAGTTACGACATAGTTATCCTATACTGGATCTATATTTAACAATGCTGGAACCCATATTGGGTTAATATGGAGTTGCTATAGTCATCCTATATTGCCTTTATATAGTCTTGTACTGTTGCGATATGGCCCTGTTTTTATAGTCATATGCTGTTACGAATATAATCCTGCATTTGCTAATGCTAAAATCTTTCTTGAGTTGAGTTTATACAACGTACAGTGTACAAATAGCAAAGCAAGTAAATACCAAAAGATGTAATACATATCACGAATAGAAATGTACAGATGTAATAAAACACATCACGCAGCAGCCTTCACGCTTATTCGTCGGTTAGATTTTGATTACAAGATTTTTTTCTTCTGCCACATCGGTCCCGCCAGTTCCTCATGCAAGTGCTCACTTCTTTTTCAACAGAACCCTTAGTATGAGGATTCTTCAACACAGCTTCTGCAAACAAACACACGAAATCGTGATCTATATCTTGTTGATATATTATAGTTGTTTGCACGAAAAAAACGCTTAGACGAGCGACTTCGATTTCCTTAAAACAACCTCACCTCAAAGTAATAGTCGTAAAAAAGAGAAACAATTAAAAGCATACTAACTTGTTGGCAATGTTTTAACAAACATAGGGAGTAGTTTCTCAAGCGGAGCGGACATCGACCCTCCAAACACTTCACCTAAGGGGTGGTTGGGGTGGAGCGGTCCGCGACATCCTGACGCGAGACAACTCATCCCGGGAATCCTGACGCCAAGGACATCCTGACGCTCGGGACATCCTGACGCTAAAAGCTCCAAACTTTCGCGCTCTGCTTTTTTTCTTCTTTTCTCTTTTCTGCGCTACGCTTTTAACGATTAACGTTCGGTTATTGTGACGTAAGTATAATATTTTCCGTTAATTGCAAACTTCATAGGAATCTCTGTTTTGCAGAAACAACTCAAACGCGAGTTGTATTTTCACGAAAACAATCGTGATAAAATCAAACCCAAGTTAGCAAATCTGTAAAAATCCTGGCGATAAGTTTCAAACGATGACCGAATGCCGCGATTGAAAGTAGTATATGTTTTGCTATTATTGAACGACCACGTAGATATTTCATAAACAATAATACGTGTGGTTAATTTACAGAGAAAAATGCTCTGAAAGGAATTGTATGTTGAAAGAAAATATTGAAAATATAATTCAAAGTCAAGTACCGCAAATCGAAATTATATAACGCAGCAATTAAAGTTTATTATTTTTGCCTATTATTATTGGATGACCACGTTGCAATTTTACACACATTTTTCATAAAAAAGTTATTAGGTTTTGGTAAACAATAGTTTTTCAATAGACAACGTTTGAAATTAAAGTTGAAATTACGGCAAAGAATGAAAATAGATTAAAAATACTGTGCAATAGTTTGTAATCATCCAATTAATTAATTTCCCAATAGGCGGTTTATTTAGTTTTAACCTCGATTAATTGAGCCGTTAGTTTTTGCAATCGCAGTTTTTACTTTGAATGGCTTTGAAAGGACAAAACAAGACGGTCACACGCTTCATATCACCTTGCCAAATTATCGTAATTTCTCCGCTTGCAAAATCAAAGCATTTAAATAATAACAAATTGCTAATTTCGATAAGCTCCAAAATTTTCAGTTTATTAAAGAGTAAGATCACAAGAATGACAAGTTGCTCATCGAAATGCTATCGACAAATTATTGCTAACCAAAAAATAACAACTTTTTTTAATGAAAATGCGTGAAAAATTGCAACGTGGTCATCCAATAATAATGGGCAAAAATAATAAATTTTAATCGCTGCATTAATTAATTTCGATTTGCGGTACTGAACTTTGAATTATATTTTTAATATTTTCTTTCAACATACAATTCCTTTCAGAGCATTTTTCTCTGTAAACTAACCACACATATCTTCAATTCCTTTTAGAGCATTTTTTTCTGTTTATGAAATATCTATGTGGTCGTTTAATAATAGCAACACATATACTACTTTCAATCGCGGCATTCGGTCATCGTTTGAAACTTATCGCCAGGATTTTTACAGATTTGCTAACTTGACTTTGATTTTATCACGATTGTTTTTGCGAAAATACAACTCGCGTTTGAGTTGTTTCTGCAAAACAAAGATTCCTATGAAGTTTGCAATTAACGGAAAATATTATACTTACGTCACAATAACCGAACGTTAATCGTTTAGAGAAAAAAGCAAAGCCATGGCGTAGCACGGAAAAGAAAAAAAGCAGAGCGCGAAAGTTTGGAGCTTTTAGCGTCAGGATGTCCCTGGCGTCAGGATTCCCGGGGTGAGTTGTCTCGCGTCAGGTCGGTCGCGTCAGGATGTCCTGCTTCGGTGGTGGAGAGAGTTTGAACATAGCAATGGCAAATCAGAGTTAAATATAAACAGGATTAATTTCATCAGTATCTGCTTTTCTGCTACAATACGTTCTTAATGCTGGCGCAATGACATAGTAGTAAACGCAATTAAAGCATCCTTTTTGCTATTGGTGGGCTTGGGACTACTCTCTTATCAAGCATATCGGTACCAAAATAGTTTTAGAAAGCTTGATATTTACTGTGTTAAGTGGCCACTTTAGTAAAGCGACAGTCAACGGCTCCACCTTAATGTAGAGGACTACACGTGATTCTGTAAGCCCAAGTGAAAAAAACACACGTCTGCATCCAAGATTTCAACAAATTTGATACATGCAAACAACAGGCCTACTTACTTATAACAGCGCTGCTTAAACGCTTATGCTGATTGAACGCCTCTTTCTGGACATCCGCTTTAAATGGTCCACTTTTTCCAGTCCAGTTAACGTACTCGCTGAGACTGCTGGACATTAGTGTCTCCATGACACGCCAACTCACTGCTTTGACCAAAGAGCCACCAACGATTGACAACCAATTTACCTAAAGCAAATTGTCATGGATTACTACACTTTAAAACAAAGATACGACAACCGCAGACAAAGACTTACTTACGCACAAGAGAATAATACTGCCTTTTCAACTCTGTTGAATTGTCAAAAAACAAATCAATACACTATAGTGTTTTCTTTTCGATTTAGAAGCAAACTTAAAAGAGTGAAGTTTCAAATGCTTTTTAAAAATTTGAAAAAATCCCGCTTTTGGCTTTTACAAAAGCTGCGCCCCTCTAAATGCATTACTTAAAAAGTTATCTAGCAATTTGCAAACAGGTTTTGCAATTTTCACCCAAATTTGAACGTCTCCAAAACGCATCTGCAATTTGTGATTGTTGTTAACAACTTGAAACCGCTACAAAACGAAACGTGGCTGTTGGCTTAAAATGCTGCCGGGAGTAACTGTGACTGATATTAAGCAGTAACACCCACTTCAACTTGAATCAAATGCTGCTAAAGACATCGCACTCAACTTTCGCAGACGTCCGAAAGCTGGGTGTAAATCACAAAACATCTTTACAAAAAGCTTGACAACTTTTTAAATAAAGATTAGATAAAAAAGTGCGCAATTGGTGCCAATTTTTAAAAAATTTTCCTTCATAAAAATATCAACCTAACCCCGAAAGTATGCAAAAATTGATCGTCATCATCATCTCTTTCATTCTCACTATTATCAGTGTCCAAATGATAACTGCTAACAGCATTGCCAGCATAGCGTAATTCCCTATTCTCATTGCTTCGCACAACTGGCACTGCAGTATTATCATCTAGTACATTTTCACAAATAGTATGGCTTTGCATTACAGTTTGGCCTACTGTAACATCTTTCTCCTCAACATTTTTATTTGCTCCAAGATCTTTTGACGTAAAAGTAGATAAATTACTAGCAGGTTGCTTGGATTTTTCTTTTCTAGCTCCTATTTCATTAGCCAGTTTATTGATTTTCCTCCGCTTTGACCAATATGAAGACATTGCACGATATTTCAACTTTCAATGCTACCATACCAGTAGGTATCACCATAAAAAAATTACCATACCAGTAGGTATCACCCTAAAAGTAGGTATCACGCTATTTTGAGCCAAGTCAACTGACCACGAACCAACGGTTTTGTTACAGTGATTTCGCCACAAAGTGAGGGTTTGGGAAAGATGGCTCTGAGGATAGTAAAAATATATTTAGGATCATTCTTTTCATCCAATCGGCGTTGTTTGCAGTCAGTTGTCGTGGTCCCATGGCTATTTTGCCTCAAGAGGCAAAATAGTTCTAAATGCTATTTTGCCTATGGAGCAGTGGCTTTTACCTTACGTTGCAGTACTTATGTTGTTGCCCCTAAAATAGTTTAATGTATTTCAATTAGGCTACTCTTTATACAAAAACAGCAACTATAAGAGCTGCCAATCAAAAATTAACACACAGAAAAACAAGATAATTTTTTATTACAAATGCACTTGATATTTAATGGGAAGGTTGATGCTGCTTTTTTGCATTAAGTGTTTTAACTTCTAATCTAGGCTGAGTGGGGTGTAGTTAAGTACCGGTATGAGTCGTTGCTTTATTGCGGAACCTTTGCGACTCGTGTATGAGCATGCGTGTGCTCTCTCCTTCTCTATGATCTAAGCTATTCCCAAATCTAGCTCTAACCCTAATAAGCGCATGCATGAGAGGAGCAAGAGTGTGCGTATGCTCATACACGAGTCATAGAGATTTCAAAAAAAAGCAGACAGCTCATACTTAACAACGTCTGGCTGAGTGCAGCAAAGAAAACATCACAGACCATAATCAATCTTAAGCCTGTTTGATACATTGTCTTTATGGACACCATTGAAGAAAACCCCACTTCAGAGCAATAAGTTAAAGGAAACTGAATGAAACTCAAAGCTTTTATTGAAAGAATGGGATGTTCATATTTAATACTGGTATCAGTCCAAAGTTTCCCTATATCCTCTCTGGTTAAATCATCTTCGTGCTGTTGAAGAAATTCCATTTTTGCTACCATATCATCATCATAAATAGAGCTTTCGTCACCTGAAAATGGCTTGCTAATCCACAAACAATTAGGCCCATGTCCCTCAAAATTCCAGGAAAATATTGCTTAATCACAAGATAACAAATGCTTCCCTCCCACCTATTACTCTGTACTAACTGGACTAGACTATCAATTGTTTGTGAAACAAAAGAATTTAACTAGACCCTATAATTCTGACTAATTAGTATTAAGTTGAAGAATGACATCATAGAATACATGGTGATAGTGAAGCAAAATGAAATGTTTAGAGTTGGTAGCCCCACATGATAGCCATGGAAGATTTTGTTTTTAGAATGTCAAGTTACCCCTTTGGGGGTATTTACCCACAGATTAAGAACCACTGCTCTAGAACCAAAATAGCCCAAAATACTATTTTGCTATCCTAAACACTCTCCTGGTTGTGACTTAGGCCTCCAAAACCCTAACCTTAGAGCAATTTTGCCTCTGTTAGAAAGGTTAGGGAGGCCTAAGTCAATGACCAGGACAGTGTTTAAAATTGCAAAATAGTATTTAGGGCTATTTTGGCTCTAGAGCATTGGTTCTTAGCCTGTGGTAACTTGGCATTCTAAAACTAAAAGGGGTAATGTAATTTTTTGAAATTAAAAAGAAATCTTCTATGGATATTGTATGGGGCTACCAACTCTAAACATTTTATTTTGCTTCACTATCACCATGTATTCTATGATGTCATAGTTTTATAGCAATTAGTCAGAATTATAGAAACTCTTTGAATTCTTTTGTTTAAAAAAACAACTGATAGTCTAGTCCAGTTAGTAATATGCGTGATGCGATCATTTGTTATCTTGCGATTGAGCAATATTTTCTTGGGAATTTTGAGTGACATAGACCTAACTGTTTGCGGATTAGCAAGCCATTTTTAGGTGACAAAAACTCTATTTATGATGATGATATGGTAGCAAAAATAGAATTTTGTCAACTGCGCAAAGATGCACGTCTTAAAACTGATTTCACAGGAGAGGCTATAAGAAAACTTTGGGCTGATACCAGTATTTAAAATGAATATCCTATCTCTTCAAGAAAAGCTTTGAGTTTCATTCAATTTCCTTCAAGATATTGTTGTGACGAGGAGTTTTCTTCAATGGTGTCCAATAAGACAAACTATATAAGATGTTTTCTTTGCTGCGCTAAGCCTAGATTAGAAGTTAAAACGCTTAGTCTAATAACAAAAAAGCAGCATCAACCTTCCTATTGAATCAAATGCATTTGTCATAAAAAATTACCTTCTTTTAGTGCATGTTTATTTTAAATTGGAAGCTATGATAATTGCTGTTTTTCTAAAAACGGTAGCCAAACTGATATACACGGTATCCTTAAAGTCTATGTGCAATTTAAAAAAATTACTACAATATCAAATGATGAGACAATGCAATGAGAGTTATTTAATGTTAATCAGTATTTCATAGTTTTCCTTGACACTAAAATTTATTGTTTGAGATAAAGTTTCAACGTGTTTAATGAACCCCAATAAAATGACTACTCCAGAAAAAAAAACATCAAAATAACCTGTTCAACCAGCTTGTGATGCAAAACCACAACAGCGACGCCAAGTCGCGTGATTAGCATCACAAGCTGGTTAAACAGAATTAGCATAACAACCTTGACTAGTTCTGTTCAACCAGCTTGTGATGCTGATCAAGCAATTTCACGTTGCTGTTGGGATTTGTATCACAAACTGGTTCAACAGAAAGACTTCGTTTTTAGTGAGGTGACAATTGTCACGTCCCTGTGTCCATAAATTTCTACCATAAACGAATTGAAGGACGTGATGGTGGGTCTCTTCCATACTTAGTTCTGTAGTCTTGATGAGTCTAAACCATAGGTGGGCACAAGTCCGTTAACTGTTTATAAGGGAGCTAACTTTTTTCATTAACTTGCTAATCTGTTAAAAAGTTTTTTCCATGTTAACGGACTAAATCACCTTCCATTAAGGTTTTTATCGCTAATATCTTATTTCAATCATTCATCAGACTGATACAAACCAGTTTGCACTGGTAACACTTGTTGCATATTAGCACAAGTTTTATAGAAGAAAGCGAAAAAAGGAGCTCTTTTTTGTGGCAAATAATAACCTGCAGTCTCATAGGTATATGAATTATCGCTGTTCACAATTTCCAAACATTTTCCGATTGCAGCTTTGTTGTGCATTTGAACTTATGTTTATCTTGAAGTTAGATTAGGCTGCAAAATATAACTTGCAAAACACAAAAAGACCACCATAGCAATAATTGTTTCCTAACAATCAAAAGCTCAACACTCAATCACGTCAATAGGTGTTCCAGAAGCGAGTGAATACAAAGAAATGTAAATCACGCAAAATGTTAACAAATTTCATTCCTTTCCGTTAATTAAAGCTAAAAAATAACGAATTAACATTAACGCAGGTGTGAAGTTTGTTAACTAACTATTCATTAACAAAGCTAACGTTTTGCATTAACTTGCCCACCTATGGTCTAAACACCTGAATTTCTCAATAAACCAAGATACACATTGTGCTTTTTCTAGAGGAGTAGTCATTTCAGATTTTAAGGGGATATATAGAACTCAATCATTACACTTGTAAAAATTTTATCCGAAACACATAAAAATTTTATCTGAACCAATAAACTTTAGTGTCAATGAAAAGTTTATGAAGTACTGAGTAACATAAAACAACCCTCATTGTGTTATCTCATCCTTTGGAGGCTA
Source organism: Trididemnum nubilum (assembly GCA_963965965.1). Classification (NCBI taxonomy): domain Eukaryota; kingdom Metazoa; phylum Chordata; class Ascidiacea; order Aplousobranchia; family Didemnidae; genus Trididemnum; species Trididemnum nubilum. The sequence goes on from OZ014474.1 coordinate 9,125,839, forward strand.
GTAGTAATTTTTTAAATTGCAAAAGACTTTATGGACACCCTGTACATCAAAATATTGTAGGAGTAACAACATAACAAAGATAAAGATCCACTGCTCTAGAGGCAAAATACAGTCGTTGGGGGTGACTTTGATTTGTACCAGAAAACAATCACAAATTGCAAAACTCGTAGTGGATATTGTCACCTCGTACTTTGAGTTATATGGGGTTGCTTGGTCACGTGATTACTATTTTTATCGCCAAAATTTCATGCAGCACCAATTTCAACTTTTAGAATGTGGCAGCTCGCCACTCCCATGCAAATTAATTCCAAGTTAATGGAGAACAAAAATAGAGTAATAATCAAACAATAATCGGCAGCACTTTTAGCAACGTGGTACACTTTCCCTTGTCAGTCTTTACTTTCCCTCATTAATTTTGTTATCCAATCTCTAGTCTTCAGGTCTTCATTTTCAAAATTGAACACACATTATCAAGCCACCTAGCACAAATGTGCAACGTAATAGCGGTTGCAAGTTAAAGGCGATGAAGTATCCAGCCAATTCCAGTGGTTTACAATAGCTAAAATTGAACTATAATTTTTGATATTTTTTGTTTTAATTTTGAGGCTACGGTTGCAAAGATATTCAACAAATACAAAAAGATGTTCCCGAAAAAAGTGTTTGAAAACTTTGAGTTTTGTTCTTCCTGCCAAAACCACAGTAGTAAAACCACAGTTCTCTAAACTATTACGGTAACTATTAGGCCTACTGTGGTTTTGGTGGGAAGAACAAAACTCAAAATTTCCAAACACTTTTTTAGGGAATATCTTTTTGTATTTGTTGAATGAATAGGCTATCTTTGCAATCGCAGCCCCAAAACTAAAACAAAAAATATAAAAAATTATAGTTCAATTTTAGCTATTATAAACCACCAGAATTGGCTGGATGATACATCACCTTTAATATTAACAACTACAAGTGTTATATTTGATCGGTTTAGAAGGAATCGAACCCCTACCCTCCCGAACTCGAGGCGTATGTGAGATGGCCATTACCTGTAGCATTGTTTTTACCAAACCTCCTGTAATTGCACTTCACTCTAATAAACACTAAATTTTAGTCCCCGACACTTTTTAAAAATATAAAAATGAACAAAGTCACCCTTCAAATGAGTTTACTTTATATGAAACGGCAGTTTTATATGAGTGATCAAAGTCACCCCTGGCACGGGACATCACGTGACACTAATCGAAAAGCAATGTATGACAAGAAAGCTCAGCCACAAGAGTGTTATGACTAGTCGCTAGAGAAAGATAGAGCGGCAGTGTGGTAGTACCGTACATCACAGCACTTGAAGACAAACGGGTGATCAAAGTCACCTCCGATGACGATAGCATTTAGAACTGTTTTTATTTTGCTTTTAGAGGCAAAATAGCATTTAGAACTATTTTAATTTTGCTTTTAGAGGCAAAATAGCATTTAGGACTATTTTGCTTCTAGAGGCTAAACAGCATTTAGAACTATTTTTTTCTCTAGAGGCAAAATAGCAATTAGGACTAGCCTATCTAAATTCAGCCTCTTGAAGCAAAATAGTCACTGCGTAAATAATAGCTTACCTCGATGCATTATTGTTTATCACCAGTCAAGTTTTTTCATCTCAACACTCAAAAGTGCAGGTAGGAAACAGTGAAAGACCAGCACCTTACGCTCGTAATTTAAAACAAAACTTGGGTCTCTTTTGGTGTAAGCCTCCTCTCATAATTTACTCAGCCTAATTAGCCATATTAACTGCATACCCTAAAAGTTATTGTTAAATAGCATAAACTTGGTGGTTTTAGAAGATAATAGTTTAACCTAGGGAGGTTTAAACTGAAAGAGGAACCAGAACTTGAGTAGGACTTCATACTCAAGTCCAACTTGCTTGGCTATTAACACAATTCTGTTAATTCGTATAGCCAAGTTGGACTTGAGTAGCCTAATGAGTACGAAGTCCTAGGTCTACTCAAGTTCTGTTTTAGAATGCGCGCCTTAAACTCCACAACACAATCCAGTCAGAATTTCCTGTCAGATCTGCCGGCAGCACGAAACTAAACAATGTTGTCACTGGCAAGTCGGTTCTACTGTCTTGCCCTTCCCGCCAACCTGTAAGCGCGACAAACCATGCGTGAATTTATGGTCACGCTACGCACTTTTAATTAGATCGTTGTTTTTTTCACTTTTTGAATATTATTTTTGTACATTCTGTGCATCTATGCTATTATTGCAGCCTCGCGAATAGGCCTATTTTAGTTATTTAAGGCAAAGTAATCATGAACCAACCTTTAGCCGTTCTGCAATATTCCAGCGAAAGGTAAAGCAGACCGATTAGCTTAAACCACTTATTTATTCGAACCAACTGACTACACACGAACTTTGTTTCTTTAGCTGCCTGAGTCTGTCTCGACAGCGGCTCGCTCCACGTTTATATACCAACCGCCATTGTATATCATTGTTACGTCAACTTGACAAGAGCGTCACAGTGATAAAAGGAATGGGCAAATTTGATTGGTGCGCTGTAGTTTAGAAACAATGGCGCAATTTACGGGAGCGGTAATGAGTGCAATCGCTACAAACCGATGAAATGACAGCATGTACTGCAGAGAATGAATACAAAAACCGCAAAGTGAAATTGGTAATGCTGATTTAATCGGGCAATTGCCGTTGATTGCAAACGAACTAAAAGCTACCAAAATAATTCTCCGATAAGCGTTACTATCATCTGCAAAAAAGTTATGCCTTGCTTGATACGCATAACAATAAAAAGCGCTGTTAATTATTGATGTAGAATAATTAGGCTAAATCTAAAGATGATGGTGTCTGCCCAGGAGCCTATTTATAGGAGGGGGGCCATGGCCATGGCGCCCCATTTGGGTTGCCAGGATAGTATAATTAGCATAGAATGGTACGCAAAAGTGTGGCATGCCCCCCTCTTTGAAAGTTTGGCACCATGTTTGAGCACACAAACGGACAGAATCTGACTGAAGATTTTTTCTTGTTTTTGGTCTTCACCAGATTTCAAATTTTGGGCCTAAAACAGGGCTAAATCTGAGTGAAGACCTTTTTTTATTTTTATTATTTTTGGTCTTCACCTAATTTTGGGCCAAAAACCGGACTAAATCTGAGTAGAGAAATTTTTCTTTTGATCTTCAATATTTTCAAATTTCCTGCCCTCCCCCCCTTTTCAAAATCCTGCGTACGCTAGTGTGTCTGTCGCCTGGAGCTCACAAACGGCGCATTACTGTATGTGGATGCTTGCAGCAGTGCAGCTGTTATTGCTTCAATTAATGACGTTTTTTGGCAGTTTTGGGTGTTCTATGCATTTCATGATTTCGCGACTCTTTCTGTATTGAGTTAATGTTGCTCAGTATTGGTAATCCGGTACTGTTTTGACAGTATTGAACAATTCTGGCACAATATTGTGTAATAACATTTGTCTTTTGACAACACGCTAATTAAAACATGCAAATATGAATGACGGATAAAGTTAAATTGTGATATAAAGCAGTTTAATAATATTTTTCGTATTTCACTTATATGTGTTTTGTAAAATAGGCCCAATGTTGTTTCTATATTGGCTAGACAACATCGATACACACAATATAAAACAGCACGCAAACAATATTGGTCCGATATATGCATGTTTACTGGGTTGTTGCATTTAAGCATTTAAGATAAATTTCAGTAGATAATTTTGATCTATTTCTGATTTCTTAAGAAACCAAACAAAAACGATCATATTCTTCTTTAAAAATAAAAGTTTCAAGTTACCCTGACATCCAATTATTGAGCCCTCTGAAACTGCAAGCACCGGAAAGAACATTTCTGATTAAATATTTCTTGATCAATCATGCGATGTTATGCAAATTTATTGGTGATAGATAACAAAGCACAAAAAGCAGGGTGTCGAACCGAACCTGAACCCAAACCGTAAACCCGAATGAACCGTTTCATTTTGGTGAACCCGAACCGAACCTGAACCAGCAAAATTTTACTTCAGTGAACCTGAACCAAACCTGAACCCTCAAAATTGTGCTCAAGAGAACCCAAACCAAACCTGAACCCCTAACAAAAGTAAGAATGTTTTTTTCCATATCCAGATGCCGCTGGAGCTGGTACACGCACAATAAGAGCAGAGGTGATCATCAACAGAATCAGCAATTTCTTCTTTTTTTCTGGATTCAAAGCAGGAATGGAGTAAAAAAAAAAACACTCCGATTACCAGTTACTAGAGATGGCGCGGATAACAAAAAATGCATTCGCATGTTGCGCTGCGTCCGCAAACTTTGTCCGCATGCTGCACCACACCGCATTCAAACACAACTAAGTTCACGCTGCACCGCGCCACATCGCAAGTTAAATATCCTTTAAATTTCCACTAACATCGGAAAAAAATTAGCTCTCTAGCTTATGACATATAAAAAATTGATATTAAGGGTATTATTTTGGAGAGTTTTCAAAAGAGTTGCTCTCTCAAACCATGTCAAAATATTTGTTTTTTAAACATCTGCCGGTATAAAAAAAGTAATGCCCAAGCTTGAGCCATTCAAAAAACTAATTTCTGGGGAGTCCATTTGGGCGCCCCTGGGGGGGGGGGGGTGGTACCTCCATAGTATGTCAAACTATTTGTTGCTTGAATATCTACCAATAAAAACAAAAAACTATCATCCTAGCTTGAGCAATTTAAAAAATTAGTTTTTTAGCTCCCCATTTTGGGAGGGTTCTGGGGAGAAGCCTCAAAACATTTCAGGAGACAAAATTGCATTTGCAGCCCAACAAATTTACACAAAAATTAGATATTAATGTTGTGTGGTTTAGGAGAAGAAGAGTGCACAAAATTTAGAAAGCAAAAACTCAAAAAAGAAAAAAACTCAATGCGGCTAAAAGTGTAGGTAGAGATGAAAGAGTATCTTACAATATATAACCATGTGAAATATTTTTTGCCGTACTTCAGCCGTTTTTGAATAAGACCGCTGTTTACACCAAACTTTTGAAGTAGCTTTCGGGTCCTAAACCTGAAGTTACCGGACTTATTGCTTTGAAATTTGGCACACACAAATAACTTATGAATCTCAAACTGCAGTCAAAATTTCATGTAGCTAGACCAAACCATTATCTGTTATTGAGTTATAAGTAAAAGTCTGAAACTTCGCACTCGTTAACTTTGAAAATGGCCGAGTAAAAACTAAAAAACACGCGACGTAAGATCAGTCGTTTCAATTATAGGTTTTCAGGTTTAATCTGCCATGTGTGTGCTTCCTCTCAGTTTTTCTGCACCATGTTTTAGTAATCAAAAGCAATCTACCAGTCTACCTGATGATTTCATGCACCTACTGTGCGGTACTAATCCTGAACCAGTAGCTCAAATAATGAAATATAAGGTATCACGTGCTCTGCATGCTGTCACAAGCTACTACACTGGTATGAAACTACCCTATGTATTAAAGGAGGCCTTCATTTGAAATAGGCTATCATTTAAATAATCCGGAATATTTTTCTGAACACGTTATCGAAAGTTGCGTCCAGAAATTCCTCACTGTTCTTGAGATATCCTCTAAAATCCGCTAATGCTCCGCTAATCTGTGACGTCACTTGCCCGAGTTTGTATGGGCTGTGTAAGGTATAGAGTAGGTAGGCAACAGTTTTGAATGTTTATCCTTGTCTAAATTAAGTGAATTATACCCTATTTTATTCAAAACTGTCTACTCTATACCTTGCACAGCCCATACAAACTCAGTCAAACTCGGGCAAGTGACGTCACGGATTAGCGGATTTTAGAGGATATCTCAAGAACGGTGAGGAATTTCTGGACGGAACTTTCGATAAAGTGTTCAGAAAAATATTCCGGATTATTTAAATAATAGCCTATTTCAAATGAAGGCCTCCTTTAATACGTTTGCCGTTTACATGTGTGTTGGATTGTGGAATAAATTTTGCTACTACATACCGGTAGGCTATTTTGTCATTGGAAATTTGTGTAGCCTAGTCTTTGTACTCTACTACATACAGACATAGGTCTACCAGATCTGAGATACACTCCAGACATAGGACCGAAAGCCTAATTCTTGATGCCATGACCTGTTAACGAATAGGCTACACTGAACTAACTCTGCCAATCTGAAATGCAAGCGCATGTGTAGTAGAAACTGTTGTCTAGCCTTGGGCTTGTACCAATACCATAGGCCCACTGTGCACAAAGAGGGTGTGTCGCTAGGCTTTGTTTTGTGCCTCTACTCTGATAATTGTTTCCCACAAATCTGTTTCTTCTACATTTGTCTGCCTTAGTTTCATCTTCTCACCGACAGGGGTGCCGAGGGGGGATGGGAGATATATTCCCCCAATAATTTGACTGTATCCCCCCCAATAATTTGAGTATAGTCTGCATCTGCATCTCCCCAATAATTTGACTTTGGTGTGCATTTGAGTGCAGGTCTCCACTACAATTTGGGGAACAAATTTTTCCTTCTTTTGATGAAGACCTTATTTTTTGGTCTTCACTTAATTTGCTCAACTGAAAAAAATCGTGGTCGAGGCTGATCCCCCCAAAGTTGAAAATAGCGCAAAATTGGGGTAAAATTGCAAGTTATCCCCTCCAATGCTCAACGAAGATCGGCACCCCTGCTCACCCAACGTTCTATACCTTTCCTAGTCTAGCCTACTAAAACCAAAATCTTTTTGTTGGTGCAAAAAAAAACACGTTCAGCCGATCAAAACTACGGTAAGTTTCTTGTAGCCAAAATAGCCGATTCTAGGATGCTCCGAATTCTGAAAAAATAAACTTGAACTGAAGGCACCTTTTCCTGTTTTAGTAGCATGCATTGTCTTCAATTCATATAATAGTTACATCCATACTAACCATTGTTGTTCATAAAGAGAAAATCACCAACAATAATTGTAAAAAAAATGTAAAAAATTTTTGTACGCGGCGCTGCGCTGATGCTGTAACGTAATGCAGATTTTAGTTGCCACGTTGCGCGGCGCCGTGCACCAACAACAGCGCGCGGCCGCGTAGGCTGCGCTGTTGCCATCTCTACCAGTTACTAGAGATGGCAACAGCGCAGCCTACGCGGCCGCGCGCTGTTGTTGGTGCACCGCGCCGCGCAGCGTGGCAACTAAAATCTGCATTACGTTACAGCATCAGCGCAGCGCCGCGTACAAAAATTTTTTACATTTTTTTACCATTATTGTTAGTGATTTTCTCTTTATGAACAACAATGATTAGTCTGGATGTAGCTACTGTATTATATGAATTGAAGACAATGCATGCTACTAAAACAGGAAAAAGTGCTTTTGGTTCAAGTTTATTTTTTCAGAATTCGGAGCATCCTAGAATCGGCTATTTTGGCTACAAGAAACTTAGTTTTGATCAGTTGAACGTGTTTTTTTTGACACCAACAAAAAGATTTTGGTTTTGGTAGGCTAGACCAGGAACGGTTTAGGACTTTGGGTGAGCAGGGGTGCCCATCTTTGTTGAGCATTGGGGGGGATAACTGGCAATTTTACCCCAATTTTGCGCTATTTTCAACTTAAGGGGGATGAACCTCGACCACGATTTTTTTCAGTTGAGCAAATTGAGTGAAGACCAAAAAATAAGGTCTTCACCAAAAGAAGGAAAAATTTGTTCTCCAAATTGTAGTGGAGACCTGCGCTCAAATGCACACCAAAGTCAAATTATTGGGGGATGCAGATACAGACATTACTCAAATTATTGGGGGGGGACTCAGTCAAATTATTGGGGGGATATTTATCCCCATCCCCCCTTCGGGGTTTCGACACTCCTGTCGGTGAGAAGATGAAACTAAGGCAGACAAATGTAGAAGAAACAGATTTGTGAAAAACAATTATCAGAGTAGAGGCACAACACAAAGCCTGGCGACACACCCTCCCTGTACGCAGTAAGCCTATGGTATTGGTACTAGTCCAAGGCTAGACAACAGTTTCTACTACACATGCGCTTGCATTTCAGATTGGCAGAGTTAGTTCAGTGTAGCCTATTAGTCAACAGGTCATGGCATCAAGAATTAGGCTTTCGGTCCTATGTCTGGAGTGTATCTCAGATCTGGTAGACCTATGTCTGTATGTAGTAGAGTACAAAGACTAGGCTACACAAATTTCCAATGACAAAATAGCCTACCGGTATGTAGTAGCAAAATTTATTCCACAATCCAACACACATGTAAACCGCAAAGGTATAATCCATAGAGTAGTTTCATACAAGTGTAGTAGCTTGTGACAGCATGCAGAGCACGTGATACCTTATATTTCATTATTTGAGCTACTGGTTCAGGATTAGTAGGCTACACTAGTTGCATGGAATCATCAGGTAGACTAGCAGATTGTTTTTGATTGCCAAAACATGGTGCAGAAAAACTGATAGAAAGCACACACAAGGCAGATTAAACCTGAAAACCTATAATTGAAACGACTGATCTCACGTCGCATGTTTTTTAGTTTTTACTCGGCCATTTTCAAAGTTAACGAGTGCGAAGTTTCAGACTTTTACTTATAACTCAATAACAGATAATGGTTTGGTCTAGCTACGTAAAATTTTGACAGCAGTTTGAGATTCATAAGTTATTTGTGTGTGCCAAATTTCAAGGCAATGAGTCCCGTAACTTCAGGTTTTCTCTCGAAAACTACTTCAAAAGTTTGGTGTAAACAGCGGTCTTATTCAAAAACGGCTGAAGTACGGCAAAAAATATTTCACATGGTTATGTATTGTAAGATACTCTTTCATCCCTACCTACACTTTTGCCACATGAGTTTTTTTTTTTTTTCATTTTTTGCTTTCTAAATTTTGTGCACTCTTCTTCTCCTAATCCACACAACATCGATATCTAATTTTTGTGTAAATTTGTTGGGCTGCAAATGCAATTTTGTTTCCTAAATTTTTTTGAGGCTTCTCCCCAAACCCCCCCAAAATGGGGAGCTAAAAAACTAATTTTTTAAATTGCTCAAGCTAGGATGATAGTTTTTTGTTTTTATTGGTAGATATTCAAGCAGCAAATAGTTTGACATAGTATGGAGGTACCACTCCCCCTGGGGCTCCCAAATGGCCTCCCCAGAAATTAGTTTTTTGAATGGCTCAAGCTTGGGCATTACTTTTTTTATACCGGCAGATGTTTAAAAAACCAATATTTTGACATGGTTTGAGAGAGCGACTCTTTTGAAAATTCTCCAAAATAATACCCCTAAAATCAATTTTTTTATGTGTCATAAGCTAGAGAGCTAATTTTTTTCTGGTGTTAGTAGAAATTTAAAGGATATTTAATTTGCGGTGCGGCGCGGTGCAGCGTGAACTTAGTTGTGTTTGAATGCGGTGCGGTGCAGCATGCGGACAAAGTTTGCGGACGCAGCGCAGCATGCGGATGCATTTTTTGTTATCCGCGCCATTTCTACCAGTTACCTTGGCTTCTCTCTGGCACTGGCACAACATCTGTTGTCGGCCTACCCGTAACGTTGAAGTATGTTGGCCGTGGTTGTACCCAGCACTTGTCTAGAAGTCCAGTTGAAGAATGACCAGCACAGCTGCCAGGATAACCGTTTTTCTGGAAGGATAAGAGGTTAAAAGAAGTTCGATGATTCGTCCAAATTGATCGGTCATTACTAATGGGGATTTTCAATTCTGTATTATGTAACGATATAACAATTTTTGACAATTTTAGATTCCTATTTCCTACTGCTGCATTCTAGTTTGGCATTAGTTTTACACTTTTTTTGACAAAGATAGGTCAGCATCTACTACCTTGTCATTTTTTAAACTTGCTGTTTTCAGCTGAGTACAGTAGATAGTGCGCTGTGATACGTAGGTGTGAAAGTGTCAGCTACTTTTTAGTGATTGACTTTTATTTCTTCTTTGTAAAATGTTAAGCTTGTGGCTTAAAGTACAAGACGACAAGTATTGAAGAAGTTTCTCCAAGTGAATTGTTTGTTAAGTTGCGTTGGGGGGATAAGGCCAAGAGTAGATTAAGAAGACAACAATACTTTTTAATTGTGATACTGTACGAGACTTATGTGTGCAATGAGGTAGTATTATCTGTGAATGTTTGGGTAGATGGGATATTGATTTTATGTTAACTTGTTGAACTAATTTTTTTCTGGACGAAACGAGTAACGACAGTTAAATTTAAGTCAATGAACCCGAACCGAACCTGAACCAGTAATATTTTACTTGAGTTAACCTGGACCAAACCTGAACCTCGAAAATGGTGCTCAAGTGAACCCGAACCAAACCTAAACCGCTAACAAAAAGTACGTTGTACACTAAAGAGTTCTACCAATAACATAAAGCTAGATGATACGCAACTCTTTTTCCCACTCTTTTTCCTCTTTGTTTCTTTATTGTGCGGATTTTTGCTCTGTCTTTGCCCGCGCTGATCTGCTGACAGTGACTGTATTGTACAGCGTTAGCCTTGCTCAACTAACAATAGGGTAGCAATTATAACATATATCGTTGTCTCTGTAAATTGTGTCTTTGCGTAACCTACGTAAAGTTTTTTGTCAATCACTAAATTACCCCCAAAATCCAATTTTCGAGTAAGTTTTGCGTAAAATACATAAATATCAACGTGTTATCACAACTTAATGTTACGACATCACTGAAATGTAGATATGAAAAGTGTTGTTTGTTTGTTTATTGCTGTGGTTTTTCATTTCTTCTGCTTTTCTGAGTCAAATTATGTTAAATGTTTCACACTGAATTGGTTGAACTACTCTAAATATGTACGTGTCAGTTTGATGTTTCATTTTGTGTTGTTGTTACTACGGTAGCATTGAACTTTGAAGAGCCAAAAGCGTATGTTAATTTTCTTTGCTTCCATGCCAGAAATGGCAAAAATAAACTGAATATTCATAATGTCAAAAAAACTTGCCGTAGCTTTTTTCGGCATATAGTATACTTTTTTATAAAAACCATTAAATATTAATTTAAGGCTGGCTGTTCGTACTTTTTTGCCGAATTTTAGCCTCAATTGTTCTTAAAGTTTGAAAACACGGATGTTAATTTTAGCAACCACATTTGTACAACTGTTAAGATGTTAATTTTTGCGACCATATATTTCCAAAGCTTTGTGTGGTTGAGTGAACGCTTTTTATTGCTTTTGCCGCAACGCAAAATTGCTCTTTTCGACTTGAACGACTGCCAAAAATTTTCTCAGTTACTCGCATAGAGCGCAACAGCATTCTTTAATCTCATAATAGTAGCAATTTTGCTCGCAAATACTAGAAAACCACTGAAATTTTATAGTTTTGAATCAGTAGAGAATTTTTTATTAATTTAGATTTTTTCCTTTTACGTTTGTCCTTAATTTATTTTTGCTGCTGAGGCTGGAATTTTTCTTAATTCGTTCTTAAATTTTAAGCAAAAATGAGCCTAGTATTCTTACAAAATTGTTTTAGAAAAGAGTGTATATGGTTAGTTAGTTTATGCGTTTTTGATTTCTTTTTTTTAAGATATGTTATTCAGTGGTGAAGTATCTTCATGAAAAACATGAACTTCTACGTTGGAATGCGGAGTCTTTGCCGCTGAAAAATCTTGCTCTTTTTTTACAAAAGAGATTATTTTATAATATTTTTGCGTGAAATTTCGGCTGCAAATTTTATTTTGGAGGGTCGCCGATCAAGAAATTTTTGCTTTTTTTGTTAAGAAAACTGTCGATTTTGAGACGTTTTAGAGAAAAAAAACTTGAATTCATCAAAATAATTTAGTGAAAAATCAAGGGTATGTTTTGAAATTGATCGCAGAGAAACTCCAAAGCAGATGCGGTTTTGTCTAATATACAGCGCCACCGTTGTTTCGTGACAGCAGTATAAAGCAAAAACAAATCATCAGCTACAGCATACGATCAAAACTCTAAATGTCGTCTGATGTCTTAAATAAACCCCTCTACCTTTGAAGATTCATATATTTTACGAACTTCTTGCGAAAAGCGTCAACGCACCTTTTTTTCAGAATTAGTGACTGAAATACATCCTTGGGAAAGACACTTGACGCATTTTTCCCATGAGGGCTAAGCAGTCTACTCGCAATGGAGGCCCAGCCAGAGAAAAGACTTGCAAATAGAACCCAAAAAAGTGCTCAGCGTCATAGGCGTAGCTAGGATTTTTGATACGTGGAGCCAAACCGCAAAGCAATGACGTCATCAAAACTTTTCTAAAGGAATTTTTAATGGGAATAAGATACTGTAAATTGGAGGATCAGAAGCAGAAGTCCCAGGATTTTGCTAAAGGGGGTCAGGACTTGAACCAAAACTTGAAAAGTGTTCAAAAAATTGTAAAGTGGGAGAGATGGCGAGTAAACTAGTGTAACTTAAACGTATCACATACTAGAGTTTGGTGGCAAAGCCCTCCGCCGCTGGGCGATTTTTTGGATTGTTTTAGAAAAAATTGCAATTCTAAGGCCATTTGGATCACATTTCGCACGTTTGTCGATCCATTCAAAATCACTAAATTTTTAAGATTTGAAAGCCAACTGAAAAAATTAAATTGTTCAATCTTCCATTTACTTGCATGTCAAGTCCAAAACACGTTTAAAATCTTGAATTTTCAGGTTAAATTTTGCAAGTGGCTGGGTCCAGGTAGGGTGAGGCAAGTTGCAAAGCCTCCTGTAATATTTTTAGCAGCTAGTACATAATAATATACTCAAAGATTTGCCTTCGAGATTTTTATTTTATCATAAAAACAACCAGTTTTAGGAGTACATAAACGACCATGACCCAGACTCGCTCAATTCAAATTTAATGATTTGTTCAATAAGCATTTTCCCAAGCTAATTATTTTTTTTAAGTATTTTGTCGCGTTAAAACTACTGAGATGGAGGTGGATTGTTATTCAAAGTTGATACAAAAGATGGTTACGAGTCATGTTATTGCATTATGTTCACAAAAAGGTTAGATGAGGGACTGAGGTTGCAACTTTAAGGACGAAAAGCCTGAGTTTCTTCCGGATAATACATTTACATTGGTTAGATATTAATATTGTACTGTTGAGCAAAAGTGTTAAAATAAACTTAAGCTGAAAAAAGGCTTTGTTGTCATTATTTTTATCATTGGCGGCAATTTAATTTACCCCCTCCCCCTTGGCTACGCCTGTGCTAGGCGTTGATGTGGTAAGACAGACGCAAAGTACATGGTTCATACGAATGATCGATCGAGTGACTACAGCAAAAGTTATGACCTATGAAAAAAGTTGGTGCGGATGAGTAAGACTTCGACTATTTCGTTCACACTCATTAAACGATTAAGAACGAACTCGATCCTACTCTGAATAGGCTATCAAAGACCTGTAAAATCAGCTCCAATTTTCAAGATATCGCTTTCAATCGAATGACATAAACATGAATACATATTAGTTCACTTCAAACCACCGTTAATTACTGTCCAAGCACATTATTAGCGCTTCAACCGACCTTTTTCAAACTGCGCACTAATCGCCAGTGCCAGAGAAAAGCAGAAGAGTGGGGCCTGCAGCCAAGCGTGACCAAGCAGAGAATAAAATGAGCGCATTCGCGGAGTTTCGGATCATCTAGTTTTATGTCATTGGTTCTACACAAGCAAAGGCATTTTGACATTGTCCATTTATGTATTTCATTTTATTGCAGGTCGCAAAAAAATTCACGCAATTTACGGCAGAACCTAAACAGCTATTTATTTCTTTAGCTGCAATTTTTCCGTGAGTGAACGTGCTTGTATCATTTTGGTAAACGAGAAATAACAATGAATCAACAAAGCGCATAATATTACTGCTGTCGTGGCAAATTTCAAAGAAGTTCCCTAAATACTGCGTTACAAATGATTTTACTGCAAGAAAAACACGTGTGACAGCTTCGGCAACTTGTTTGCTGAAAAACCCAGACACTTCTGTCTGGCAAGAAGCTGAGCAAGAAAATCGCGTCTACTGTAGTTATGATACCTCAAAAAACATTGATGCAAGAAAATTGTGCAAAAAACTTGATCATGTGATTTCGGCCAAAGCTTGACTCGGAAGACCAAAAGGTCCCTTCGCTGTCTCCTGGCCAACGTCACATGGTAAATGAAGATATATTTACAATGAGTATATGGATTAATTATGCACAGCTTCTGTATTTATTTGTTATCTTTTATCAGTGTCGAAAGAAGGCTGACGAAAGAGGCTTTAATTGAATGTTTTGAAATGTTTTAGTTTAATAATGTTTGCTATTGTGCCTATAATTTATGTTGTGCAAAATTGTTAAATAAAATAGAAATAGAAATTCTAAATTAATTAAATAAAATAGAAATTCTAAATGCTAGCCGTGAAGATGGCCTAAGTTACTGGTCGAAACACGAAAACTTATAGTTTTAGGTTGACAATCATTGAATGAAATTTTAATGATTCTAAAATAGAAATCAATTCATCCAATTCAAACACAAGCATTTTGATAACTACGCGCGTAATGCTTAAACTAAAAACCTTTAGTAAACATTGAGGCAAATTTTTTTTGCTTTTTAAAACATTTTTTACCGTTTGCAACACACTAAAATACTTGATCGAGTTAAATAAATACCAGTAAAATGAAAAAAACTTTGACAAAAACAATTTCCGTACTTTAAAAAATTTGCACCCTTATTAGGCAATTAATAAGATACTTTATTACAATTTTATCAACTTGCTTTGGCCTAAAAAACTTTTCGGTTTTCAAATTCCAAATCAGCCAGATCAGTACTTAAATTGTAGGGGGACGCGGGAGGACGCATTCCCCTATCGAGAGTTAGCATCCCCCCATCGAGATTTAGCATCCTCCCATCGAGATTTAGGTGTCCCTCCATTGAGATTTGAGCGCAGGATAGTTGATCAGACAAAAAAGATCTAATTCTTCACCTAATTTTGGCGAAACACCACTTTAATTTGCGGCGAAGACCTTTATTTTTGGTCTTCACCTAATTTTGGTAAAAAAAAAACACTTCAATTTGAGGCGAAGACCTTTTTTTTTGGTATTCAATCAATATCGGCGATGGAATTACGTAATCTTCACTAAAATGCTTTCGCATGCCGAATGCGGTTGGTCAGGGCTGCAAAAGCGTCCCCCATGCAAAATTTTACTATTTAAGTACTGGCCAGATCAGAAGCAATTTTCGTATGTTAACTTGGTACCTGAGCTTGTGCAAGTACAGCCACTAAACTATTATTGCAATATTTGTTGATATTATGTTTATATAATGTGATAAATTTAGTGACTATGGTTCAAGTGAAAAACCTTATACAAACGGTAGTTTAAAGGAGAACTGAAGGCAAAATTAATAGGGTTCATAAAGCTAAGAAAACTGTATTAAATTAGATGAACATTTATTTCATGTTTCTTGACCCAGATGTTCAAGAGATATTTTACTTCAAACACCACGTACAGTAGAGGCCTCCTTAATTAAAATTTTTATTGTTAACCCAGTCAGCTTAGTCCACAGAGTCTTATTTACCCTCTCCTCTGTGGCTTAGTCTAATTGTGGGGTTGTCTTAGGATAAAACTAAGATGGTGTCGTGATGTTATCAACGTCAAGGTTGCCAATGAAACTTATGATTCGAAAGGCTCCTACGTAGTGTTTGAAGTAGAATATCTCTGAAACGAGTGGGACAAGAAGAATGAAGTCAACGCCACGTTAATGTAATACGATTGCCCCCACTTTAAATAACCTCATTAATTTTGCTTTGAGTTCTCGTTTAAGAGTGTTTTTTTTAATTTATTTTTTTTTTTTTCGCAAAAGAAAGTCGCCGCCTTTTCCGCCAACCTCCTACTCCTTTGTTTTTGCAGTTGTTTTTTGTTTGTTTTTTCTTTTCTGTATTAAAAATACGACGCGAAATGGTTTGTGCAAAAATCGATATGCATTCTCTTGCAAAACCGCGTTTTATGGATGTCTAGAATAGTTAAACAAAAACTAAAACAGTATGTTGTAGACAGGTAAGCAAATGGTAGCTTACCCAAAGACCAATAGGTCTTTTCGCTGTCTCCTGGCCAAGGCAACTTGGTGAATCAAGATTTATTAAGCTTATAATCACAATTATTAAATAAGTTTATATTTTCAGCGACATCGCCAATTCGTCGAGACATAACGTGGAAGAAGAGTATTACGATCCTTATCGGAGGCCACAAACGGCGCTGTGTAATCCGTGCGCTGTGAACTATGACCTCATCATTCAATTCGACTCTATTCCAGAAGAAGGAAACCATCTACTACAATATTTGCAAAGAAACGACCAAGAAAAGGAAAAATTGTTTTTTAATCGAACTCGTTATCCATCAATTAACGATAAGAAGACAAAAGATGCTTTCAAACAAATCAGTTCTGAAACAATTGAGGAGCTTAAAAAAGTTTACTCGAACGATTTTAACATCCTGAACTACAATTATAATTTAGATTAATCGTTTATGTAACGGTTGTAACTTGTAACTATCTTTTTTTATTTGTCTGTTTTGGATTAACCTTTTATGTTCGGTTCCTGCTGCTGTAATTAACATCATTGAACTTAGATTAACCGTCTAAACTTAATTTAATCGTTTTAAAAAGGGTAATGCAATCAGCTAGAAAAATACAGAGAAACGTTTATTAATTTAAAACACTTACCTTTGCCAAATTTTAGCCTTTTGTTACAGAGGAACTGCTGTGAATAATTATTTTTATAGTCTTTGGTTGACCCAACCGGGAATCAAATTAACGTCTTCTTCCGGTTTACTTAGGAACAAACGCTGTATCCATATTTACCGATCCACCAGCGAATAACCGGCGACGAATAAACGTCCTATCCCTAAACGTCCCACGCCTAAACGACCCTTGCTTAGACGTCCACGCTAAAAGTCACAGTCCGATAAGTACTGAAGTAGGCGGGGTCCTGTAATGGGATAATTCAGTTCAGAACTAAAATAATGACGATGTGATATTACTTCAGCTATTGAGAACATAAATTGACGAAAGTTTATATTTCTGTGTGCGATAGTATAAGCTTTGGTCACGCAGAAGTACAAATTTCGATCAATATATGTGCTCGATAACTGAAGTAATATTGTATCATAGTCATTTTAGTTCTAAACTGAGTTATCCCATTACAGACCCCGCCTGCTACAGTACTAATGTCTTAGTACCTAGAAGCTACAAGCCTATCACCAAGTCTGAAAATTTGGTTACTGCTACTGGAACCTGTAGTGTAGACCTACGCTACTAGTATTGCCCTGCAGCGTGCCTTTTGTGATGCCACAAATTTGCAAAATGCACGATGGCAATGGTACGGATTATGTCAAACGAATTAAATCATATTTTCGCAAATAAGGGAAATGGTGGAAAAAGGATTGAGGCACCTCTTTATTATCTGAAGTAGTTCTCATTTCTTCAATAGAACTGATTTCAAGCAGTATCTCTTTAAAAATAAAATTGAAAAAAAATTGCGAAATTTTCCGTATTGTTTTCTAGCAACACAGGGTAAAAGTAAAAGGACCAGTAAAAACAGTCGCATAAAACTTGACAAAGAGACGCGGGTCGGCCACCGCTGCTCTTATACGTTGATAAAATGTGTGTCTGGGGGGCTTCGCCCAGAGTTCTAAGTCGGCCCGGGCTTTTCGGGTCGGGTTCGGGCCTAAAGTTGACAAAAATTTCGGGCCTAAGTTGGGCCTGAGACGCCCTTTTTATCTTAAGTGCACAAAAATATAACCAAATAAGTTGGCAACATTGCTAAATTTTTTACACCTAACTTAACTTTCGTTTTTTTTTCGGGCGTGATTTGGGCTTCAAATTAGTTTTCTGGTTCGGGCCGGGTTCGGACTTATATTTTCGGGTTCAGGCCGGGTTCGGGCCTAAACTAGTCGGCCCGTTTACAAGTCTGGCTTCGTCCCCTGGAAGTTGATATGCGTTTTTAAATATCCTTGCACGTTTTGTTTTAAGCCGTTTGTACCCTTGACTTTAATTGGTTTGAAAATGTTATCTTCGTTTGTTAAACAGTGTTTGTGTGCTTAGCTTAGGCACTAGCCACTCTATTTAAGTAGCATGGTTGCAATATCGCAAATAGTAACCAGAATTAATGAAAAGTTTTGTCATTTTTTTTTCACAATTTTTGTCATTTTTTTTTCATTTTTTTTCTGTAAATTGCAGTCATTTTTTTAATTTTTTTTGTTTAAAGGTGAGTGGACAGCCTGACCAGACTCGTAGTACGATGCATGATCGTTCGTTACATTTTGGGTTTTTTTCGCTCATAGTTTACGGTCAAATGTCAAAATTTTGAAGCATTTTTGTGGTCATTTCAAAAATTGCAAGAATATTTTCGGAATTGCAAACTGAATTTTAAAGTAAATATGCAAAGATGAGCAGGTTTAATAAATTTTTTTGGTTATTGTGACCGAAATGACGTAACCTTTTTCGGTCTTCGTTAAAAATTCGCGTAAAATAACCGAAAAGAAAAACAACGTAAAGCTTCAAATCGCACCTCCAAGATCTGCGATTTTATTTAGTCAAGTTGCATTTGTTAAAAAAAAAAGCAAAAAATGAACTTTAGTTTTCCTTGTAATACTCGTATATAAAACTAATAAAAACAGTTTGCCTCAATCGCAATATTTTCTCTATTCCTTGCTTGTATGTATCCGATTCCGGCAGTACACTTTTTTCAGAAACAGTAAGTTTAGGGTTGAGACATGCAACCACAGGTTCTTTTCAAAATTTCGGCCGCATTCGTTCTAAATTTGATCTTAAACTGGAGAATAAATGACGCAAATTCATTCTTGCTTTCATGATCATTGAATTACGAGTTTAGACAAATTAGCAATGGGAATATAAAAGGTCAAAAAAGCTTCGTTAATAACGTACAAATTTATTTTATTGACCCATGTTATTAAGTTTTTTTTTCATACCAAAGCTGGTATTGTTCTTAAATTTTAAGCAAAAATGAGCTTCGCATTTTTATGAAATTGTCTTCATAAAAAAATAGTGTATTCCACAATATTGAGTTGGTTTGTTTGTTAAGATTTAGACTATAAGACCAATGAGGGTAGCAAAATATAAGCAGACGTCATCATCATTTCGAGCGGCTCCAACACAATGGCCAACCGGGAAACAAATGACAGCAAAGGATTATGGTGTATATCTTTTGAACCACTAGTCTGTGATTGATATCAGAGTTTTAAAAAGTGCTCGATAACGAAAAGTTAGATTAGGGGTCGGCAACCTACGGCCTGCGGGCCGGATCCGGCCCGTCAAGGAAAATCATCTGGCCCGAGAGCTCTTGACAAATTTTGAGAATTTTACACCAAATAAAATTAGCCGAGTTTCAGTACAGCTACGAGTTAAAATCGTAATATTAATTAATTCTTAATATGTATAAAAAATCTTTTGACATGAATAGCCAACATCGAGTATCTTATATTAAGAGACATTGGGCCCGCAAATGAGAATTTGTAACAAAAGACCTTAATCGTGAATTGAAAAATCACTCTTTTTTCCAGAAAATGCACAAAATATTTGTAAAAGTTTCACACCCATCTTGATGAGGTATAGGAAAAGAAATTTGATAGCAACATACAGTAGTATGTTTCGAAGCGTCAGAAAAGCAGCTAATAGAGCTGTTTTCTCATTTTCCAAGGCGTTTCAAATATTTTTAAATAAAATCAACATATTTTCGTAATTTATGGTCAGCAACGGTTTAGGTCGCGCCTCCCAGCAGTTAGTGTTGTGCACGAACATAGTTACGCTTTGTTATATTGTAGTTTAATCAAAAGCAACAGAGTCATTGAATCTACATTCAGATGAAATACGTCGAATTGTCATAAAATTAAAATGCCAAAAATCACCCTTTTTAAAAGCCAAATTGTTTGCGAAAATTTATACCAGCCCGCCGAGACCTTGCTTAGTTTGCTTTTGGCCCGCGACTACAAAAAGGTTGCCGATCCGAGTTAGATCAAATATCACAGTATTAATTCATTAAAAAACGAAACCTATAAAACTCAAACTTTGCGCCAGTTCAGTTAACCTCAACGGTTTGTATGGAAAGTATTGACCTAGTTCTAAATTTTTAGGTGTTAAGCTTTGAAGTTCAGATTTTAGTCGTCTAGGTTTTAAATTGTTTTAGTATTTTGAAACATAATGAATAAAGTAAAGTAGATTCTCAACAGTGCTAACCGATTAAATTTCATAATGGACTAAACGGCAAAAGTTCACGTACAGGTTACAACGCGCTAACAACGGTGCTATTCGGTAGGTTTGCACCGGTTCCTAAATTTAGAGATCGGTTGTTAAAAACTGCTTGCAGAGATATCCTGCACTTTTGGCTCGAATGAACCAGTTACTAAGTTCAAAGAACGGGTACATATCCGATTCCTGAAAAATTTATATAGCACCACTGCCCGCTAGGTCCTCCATTGTACAGTAGGTCGACTTATGATAAAAAAAACGTAATGCAGTTAAGTAAGATTAGTAGCCTTAAAGTTCAGCCTTATGTTTTAGTATATTTTTGTTTATTACGCGACAATAATTTTTTCTTTGCAAGCACAATTAAGGCAATGATAAGCGTAGGCAAGCCTCCCCCCCTATTGAAATGTCACCAATGACAAAAAAATGTGACAAAAAAGCCTATTGTTTGTTGAATTTCTTTTAGTATTTTACACTTAAAACAGTAATTAACAACAATAATAACAACCAGGGGCCCCGCCCCTTCAATTCAATTTTTGCCAAACAATTTAAATGTATAACCCGGGAGAAATTGAGAGTTTTTATCCAAAAAGTTGCTATCTCAGGCCCTCATCTAACCTTTTTTTGAACGTAATGCAGTAACTAGGGCCGGATTTACCATAATATGGCACAGCACCAGCTAGGGCCCCGCGCTCAGATGGGGAGACTTTTTTTTGGTCTTCACTTATATTTAGCAGAAAGATGTTGCAAAAATCTCCAAAATACCAAGAGCCCCGCGCAATGTAAATCCGCCCCGGGCAATAACATGGTTAATAGACGTAACCATCTATTGTACCATTTTTTAATAGTAATCCATCCCCACCTCGACAGTTTTTACTCGACAAAGCACTTTTGAAAAAAAATTAGTTAGGGGAAATACTTATTGAACAAATTGTTGAATTTGAATTGAAGAGGCCTGGGCCCTCTGGTCGTACTGGTACTCCTACAACTGGTTATTTTTATGACAAAGCAAAAATCTCTCAGAAAAATATTTGAGTGGATTATTATTTACTGCTAAAATATTGCAGGAGGCAATGCCCTTTGCTTTTTCCTGCCTGGGCCAAATCACTGACAAAATTTAACACCCAAATTCAAGATTTCAAACGTGTTTTGGACTTAGATTGAAAGTAAAAGGAGGATTGAACAACTTAATTTTTTCCACATGACTTTCAAATGCAAAAGATCTATTTCTTTCAAATGGCTCTAAACACGTGGGAAATGTGATCCAATGGCATCAAAATAGCTATTTTTTCTCAAAATCGCCCAGCGGCTGGGATCCTTGCCCCAAGATCCCTTTAGCCTTCGGCGGCTGGGGGCTCAGCCTCCAGACCCCCATCTGTAATCCGTATGAGTTACATTAGTTTACACAACACGTCTCCAAATTTAGACATTTTCACTGTTTAACTTTTGGTTTAAGACTAGCCTTCTTCCATTAGCAAAATCTTGGTTAAGTGCCAAACACAGGCCACGGCTTCTGATCTTCCAATCTGCAATATCTTTGTCTCACAAAAAGTTTCTCTTTCGAAAATTTCTGATAACGTCATTGCATATGATTTGTGGCTCCCCCCCCATTCCCTAATCAAAAATCCTGGCTTCGCCTATGAAGGCAATTGCGTGATTTTAAGACATTGGGAGCCACAGTAGGCTTTAAAGGTACTAGCATGGAGTTGGGCGGATAGTAAAAAACGCCCTTAATTATGATTCCAAACCAAAAAATATTGTTCAAAAACAATGTCAATTGGTGGTCTTCGACAGCTGTTTTTCGTCCCAAAACATTTAAATAAAAGTTGCTGTTTTTGCCGCAAATACTCAACTGCTGTCTTTGAAATTTGTTACTTTAGAAATCCAAAGATTATATTTTTATCAAATGTTCTTCCGACTGAGATATCGACTGAGAGAGAAGACAACGATATGGATAGTCATCTGCCTTCTTTCTGCACTCTTTTTTTGCAATTTCTACCAAACGAGATGGAAAACTTTGAGCGCTAAGCGCAATTCCAAAAAAAGTGTTATCAGCAGGTAACTTATACACAGGCCTGCTTCCGCTGCTTGTGATTATGATATGCATGCGTAGGAAAAGATAAGGTAACCTTAGCTAATTTGCCCTCAGTCTTAGCCGGTAAAATCTCTTCTTTTATGATATTGAAGAAATGAGAACTACTTGAGATAATAAAGAAGTGCCCCAAACTTTTTTTCCCCAATTCCCTTAATTTGCGAAAATGCGATTTAATCCGTTTGACTCCGCATCATTAGCAACCCTGCATTTCGCAATTTTGTGACACCACAAAAGGCATAATTTTGCAAAAATTCTCGCAGACTAAGAAATGCGATTACCAACTGGTAGCAGTAAATAGTCTCTAACTAACTTAAATCTGAAAGTTGGCTACTGCTTCTGGAGCCTGCAGAATTAGGCTACCAGTGTTGATCTACAGCAGGCCTTTTGTAACTTACGATGCCACAAAATTGCGAAATGCAGGGTTGCCAATGGTACAGAGTCAAACGGATCAAATCGTATTTTTGAGAATAAGGGGAGTTGTGGAAAAAGATTTACGGCATTTCTTTATTACCTCAAGTAGTTGCCATTTCTTCAATAAAACTGATTTCGAGCAGTATCTCTTTAACATGAACATTATGAATTTAATCTTATAACTTTTTCCCTATGTTTTTTTATGATCTTATTTTTCTCTTTTTATTTTTTATTATTGCTTATATACAATGGTCATCAACACATCGACAAAGAAGTTAGTAACATCAATCATAGTTTTGCAATAATAATTTTCTGATAATTTACTACAATAATTCTTTAAAAGAGTTTTCAATGCGGCGGCGATCGCTCGGTGGTAAAGCGTCGGGGTAGTGGTCGCAAGGTTCGATTCCCGAACTGAGTTTTCAATTCAATTCAAGGTCGAGTTTGTGATCGAAAGATTGCTGACTCCTGGTTCAATTCCCGAACTGGCAGCACGTCGCTGTGTCCTTGGGAGAGACAGTTTACGTTAATTTCGCATTTGGGCCAAGCAGTCTACCCGTTGTGGTGGCTTAGCTAGACGAAAAACTCTTGCAAACAGAGCCCCAAAGAAGGGTACTCTGCGTTGGTGTGGTAAGACAGACGCAAAGTGCCTGGCTCACACAAACGAACGACATTTTAAATTATTTAAGACAAATACCTCCTCGAGCCCTAACATAAAAAGGATTGTTTTAAATTAAAATTAGAAATCTCAAGAGTAAGCATTTTAGCGTTGCTTTGGCTTGACCAGTAAATGAGGTGGGTGCAGGGCATACGCGTAGCCTGAAGGGGGATCCAAAAGTCCCGCCCCCTCCCCCCCCCCCCCCCAATTAAAATAGCACCAATGACAAAAAAATTATAACAACATAGCCTAGCGATGTTTAGTTGCAGTTTTTTTTTTAGTGATTACGTACATAACAGTAATTAACAATAAAATTAATGACGGCTGAGGAGCCCCGGGGCGCCTAACTAACGACCAGGGGGCCCCGGAGCCCCTAACTGACAAACAGGAGACCTCGGAGCCCCTAACTAACAATCAGGGAGCCCCGGGCAACTAACCAACAACCAAGGCGCCCAGGGTCCCCTAACTGACAACCAGGGAGCCCCCAACTAACGATCAGGAGATCCTGGGGCCCCTAACTGACAACTAGGGGGCCCCCAAGAACCCTAACTAACAACCATGGGCCCTGGGGCCCTTAACCAACTATCAGGGGGCCCCGGAGCTTCTGACAACCAGGGGACCCCAGGGCCCCTAACAAACGACCAGGGGGCCCCTAACAAACGACCAGGGGGCCCCTAACAAACGACCAGAGGGCCCCTAGCTCCTAGCGGACGACCAAGGGTCCTGGGCCAGGGGCAACTTAATTCAAATTTTTAACAATTTATATGTAAAACTTGTGAGAAATTTAAGAATTTTGTTCTAAAAAGTAGCAACCCCAGGCCCTCGTTTAACGTTATTATAAACTTAATGCTATTAGACTGGCCTTAATGCAAACCCCCCTATTGAAATACTACAAATGATAAATATATTGAGAGCATAGCCAGTGTGTTGTCCTTGTCCGAACTGCAGAGTCTTTGATTTAGGATTTACGCGTACAAAAGTAAGTAATAATAACGACGACTACGTGTCCACGTCATAGTAATGTCATGCAATTCTTGGAGGTTTCAAAAACCTGTCAAGTGACTTGACTCGAGTACTCCACGTTTTGGAAAATAAGTTATTTTAATTTTGCTTGCAAATGTTTTTTATGAAAGAACTTAAGGGCGCGATCTTATCTCAAAATCATTGGCGTAGCCAGGGAGTGGCCCAGGGGGCCCGGGCCCCTTCAATCGAAATGCCACCAATGACAAAAGTTTGACAAAAAATTTTTCTTTCTTCATTTTTAGTTTTTGTTAGCATCTTTACGTACAACAGTACACACGTACAACAGTAATTAACAATAAATAATATTGACGACCAGGGGCCCCGACGCACCCCCTTAATTCAATTTCTTCCAACCAGTTAAAACGTATAACCAGGGTGAAATCAAGGGTTTGTCCTAAAAGTTACTACCTCAGACACTCATCTAAACTTTTTATGAACGTAGGGATTTGCGCCGTATTAGCCATATGGCACAGTGGGCCCCATGCTCAGATAGTAGGACCCTATTTTGGTCTTCACTTATATTTGGCAGGAAGATGTTGCAAAAATCCCTTAAGTGCCAGGGGCCCCGCGCAATGTCAATCTAGCCTGGAAATAACATGTTTAGTAAGCCTAACCATCTATTGTACCATTTTTCAATAACCATTCACCTCCACCTCGCCAGTTTTTCTGCAAAAATACTTTTAAAAAAATAGCTATGGAAAATGCTTCTTAAACAAATTATTGAATTTCAGTTGAGGGGGCCTGGACCCCCTGGCCGTACATGCACTTCTGCCGCTGGTTAACTTTCTGACAAAACAAAAATCTCTTAGAGAAATCTTCGAGTGGATTATTATTTACTGCTAAAATATTGCAGGAGGCAATGTGGCTTGCTTTCCCCTATATGGACCAAATCACTTACAATTAAAATTTTACACAATACAGCAAGGTTTTAAACGTGTTTTGAACTTTAATTGCAAGTAAAAGAAGGATTGAATAACTTAATTTTTTCGATTGGCTTTCAAACGTTAAATATCTAGTTCTTTCGAATGGCTATGAAGACGTGGGAAATGTGATCCAATGGGATTAGAATAGCTTTTTTTTCAAAAAACTAACTAAAATCGTCCAGCGGCTGGGAACTTCACTCCCAGACCCCCATAGCCACCGGTGGCTGCGGACTCCGCTCCCAGACCCCCGTCTGTGATGCGTTTGCGTACACTTGCTTACTCAACACGTCTCCTAAGTAAGACATTTGCACTTTCTTACCATGAGTTTTCGCCCTCTTCCTTTACCAAAATTCTAGTTTAGTGCCAACAGGCTACGGCTTCAGATCTTCCATTTTACGATATCTTTGCCCCACAAAAAGTTCCTTTTTGAAAATTTCTGATGACGTCATTGCATGTGATTTGTGGTTTGGGCCCCCCAATCAAAAATCCTGGCTACGCTTTTGGTGCAGGGGCTATGTGTTCTTCATATCGTAGCAATTTAATTCTTTCCGCATAAATAAAGATCTACTGTAAATCGAAATTGGAACCACTGTCTTTAGAAAATTCACTGAATATCCTCAAAGAACCAAACGTTGGAAAGCAGGTCCAAACTTGCAAATCGATGCAAATTTATCTAGAACACTGACCGATACTGAGTTTTTGCATTCCCTCTATGACAAGCAGATATCCATTGGTAAATATCTTGTCCTGACCGAAAAAGGTTTATATTATTTGGGTAAGTCAACATACTGTAGGTTAATTGTGTAGCTTTTCACAATCGATATCATTTACCTAAACTCTTGATTGATATATGGAGTAAATGCTTGGGGTAGCATCATCAGCTAACAAAAACGCATTGGTGCAAAAATAAATTCTAATTTCATTTAAGACCACAGTAGGGTGGGAAAAAAGATAAATTACCACAAAATTAATGTCGAATGCTTCAAAGTTTTTAAGAGTCTTTGGAAAAAAGTTACAGTCTTGCAGTTCTTCATGTACAGTGGAAATGCAATGTTTGGTATAGGTTTCAAATTGTATAGGTTTTGCTGCGACGCTTCTTTTGAAAGAAGGTGTTTTGTTTCGGCCCAAAGAAGCGGAGAAGAATTTGTTTCAGACTACGTCATCATAATTCAGAGAATACTGTATAATTACAGATATAATTTTTTGTTTGATTTTTTGGGGAGTTACTCGATTGCTAGTAATCGAACTCAAAGTGCATTTCAAAACATACGCTCAATTCACAAGACCTCATAATCAATGTTTGCTCTTATCCTTGTTGTTCAATTTTCAGAACAGAAGGAAGGCACAAAAGAATTATGGCGTGATGAGCCATATTTCAGCAGAAGATTGGAACGGCAACACCGATGCAATAATTCTCCACCTTCCAATGTTGTTAATTTGCAACGAATGACGTACGACGACAAACACAAAGTTATAATGTGCGTCGTGCCAAAAGTACGAATATTTTCTGAATTTTTTGCTACATTGAACCAAAGCATCACATTGGTAATGTAACAATCGAGTTGGCGATTTAACACTTACTGGGCAGGGTTGAAAATCTTTTTTTGTTTGTTTGTTTGTTCATTTGATCTTCCGTTTAAATTCGAGGAGGAATTAGCCTTCAATGAAGCGAAAACTTATTTTATTTTTTATTTATTTCTGTATTTTATTTTTATTTTTGGTCTTGATCTTAAACTTGAGTGGTTTCAATCTTTTTTCTCTCACTTTTCGATTTGCGTATTTTGTCGGTTCGTGTTGTCTCCGATCCTGAAATTTCCAATTGAATGCTTTGGCCTGGAGCAGAAGCGATTGAAATGCAACCGCATCTTTGGTTATGCGGTAACTTATATATGCGCGTACTTATAGTACATAAGATGGCTTTTGCCTTTAATCCAATTCTTACGGGGAATTTGACCGAGGATTTTTGCACAGGGGGAAGGGGGCAAAAATGGCCCCCATCTAACTCCAAAACTAAAAGTTATGGAAATACCATAATTTGTATGCTGGTTGGTGTTCACCAAAACTCTTTAGAAAAGCGGCGTTTTCGAATTGCTCTTTAATAGTGAATCATAAAATGCCCGAGTGAAGTTGATTTCGTCACAGAAACGTCTTATGACGTCACTTGAGTTAAATATTGGCCAAAAAGTGCTCAGATTTCGGAAAGTGACTTCTGAAAGCCTTATAATTGGTAAACGTTCCGCTACGTTAGCAACTTGAAATTTTCAGGAGTTATTTGCAAATAAATTTGAATCAAATTCAAGTTAATTTAAAATAAAAACTTTTTTCTGAAGGGATTTATTATGCCCTCCACCCATGAAAAATAGAATTTATTTACCCCCCATGAAAAATAGAATTAAAAATTACAATAATACCTGTACAGTACTATAGACCAATGCTCTTCAACCTTTTCCGTTACGGTGCAACCTAAGAAATCTTGCAAATAACTCCTGCACCCTGTGCTTAAAATTCGAAATGAGGCAAAAAGCCATGTAAAATTAACATACAAAAAGACAGTTGCATTACAGTCTCCACCAAGAACAACACAAGACAGAGTACACGACAAATTTAAGAAATTATTTTTAATGACTTTTTTGCTTTTGGACATCATCAATCAACATTCCGAACCCAGGAATGATATCATTTTCAATTGCTTCCTCATCAATGGATCGTCTTTGTGATTGAATTTCTTTTACGAAATTTGATCTCACACACACAAGAAGAACCACTTTCGCAATAATACGTTGTAGGCATTTAAATGAGAACAGAAATTGCCTTTTTTGCTATGCTTCTGTATTCTGGCACATTTAGTTGGTGCACCCAAAATTCAGTATATGGAGTCTCTTTAAATAATGCTTTCATGCCAAAATCTGATTGAAGATCAATTTAATCTTTGGTTTCAGTAGTAACACTAGTAATATCTAAGAATTAGCATCACGTGTGGCATTCTATTCAGCAGTGAAATACTTCTCAAAATTTTCTTCCAGCAATTTAACATGTGCTTGAATAAATGGAAGCAGTTGCATCTGCAAATTGCTTCCATTTTCTGTCAAGAAGTCACGCAAAAGGGAAAGTGTAAAAAAATTTTTGATGCAACTCGGCTCTGCCACAGAGGTAATTTTTTAGAAAAGTTCTACCACAGAGGTGTGTGTGTAAAACGTAGATTCCAGTATTACACGCATACACTCAATTGCATCAGGCATTGTCATAATACGACAAATATGGATTACTAAAAAGAGATTAGGCTTGAGATCACATGAAACCATTTCGAGGACCGCAATAAAAAGACTTTGCAGGCCGCATGCGGCCCGCTGGTGGTATGTTGTGCAGGCCTGGTGCAGTGTTCCCACTAAGCCGGTTTTTTTCAGCGAATCAGCAATTTGTAGGAACAAGGGCAAATATTTTTTGGGAGTATGGTAAACATAGCTTTGGAAAATTTGACAAATTTGTGGAAATATGGCATTTGGTATACTTGAATACAGAATTGGATCAAAATTGCGGGCACGTGAACGCCTTTTTAGAGCTTTGGGCACAGTTGTTTCAAGAAAATTTGGGCACACGCCAATCAGCCAAAATGTTAGAGGAAATACTGGCCTGGTGTACTCCCATTCCTTGGTTTAATTTAGTAGGCTGCCGTATTCGTAAACTTAAGGATGCTTTACACTAGTCTACTGGCGATTGTGGTTTAATTTCGTATCGCAAGTACCATAGCTTACTAAAAGAAATCGACCGCACATTTTACCTAAAAGCAAGAAAATTAGAAGAGCAAGTTTTGCGTTTTGCCTATTAAGTAAACGAAGCGACGCGCAAAAGTGGCCCTTCTATTTTTCTCGCTGTCAGGCTACATGAGCAGCCGTCTTCTTTTAGTAGTAAATGAATAAAAAATACGCAACTACCCGAAACAAATAGTAGAAATGAATATGATGCCTAATAATTGCCCTACTGCTACAAAATGTGTTTATCTAGTTGCAAACTTATGGTTACTGTTGGTTTGTCTAATCATGGTTCATTTTTATTTACAAGTTTTTTTAAAGGTTTTGCGTACATAGTCGGAAGGCTTGTGATGCACCCTTGTGTACCCTTTCGTAATGGTGCACCCCTAATATTTTTTGGTGTACCCTAGTGTGCACCGTGCACACCGGTTGAAGAGCACTGCTATAGACTGTGTACACTCGTATACAGTATAGCAAAGTTTAAAAAAAGAGTGACTTTGGAAAGAAGATTAGGATTGACATCGTCATAATGACATTTTTGTATTTTTGCAGGATGCCAGCACCACGTGGAGGAAATATATGTATTATTTAACAAAAGACAGTCCAAAAGACAAGTCAAAATTGAGTTCAGTTTCGTTACGTCACATATCCTTGTTCGTGAAAACAGATGATGGCATTCACAGAATGATTGAGTAAGAAACAGTATAGCCCATGAGTACTCAACTAGTTTTAGTAAAGGTCCAGATACAAGAGACGAAAACTTGTTGGGTCCGGTTAAAAAAAAGGGTCTTCACCCCAATTTAGAATGGGTTTAATCTCCAGATTCAATGAAACGAGCTCCCTTTTCAAGAAGTCTCTTCTCGCACCCACAGAGCAACTTCTAAAAGTGTGGAGATCTAAGTTTAGCACTCTGGAGCATAGGCGTAGCCAGGATTTTGGGTTGAGGGAGGGCCAAACCATAAATCATATGCAATGACGTCATAAAAAAATTTTTGAAAGAGGAACTTTTTATGGGGCGAAGATATCGTAGAGTGGAAGATCAGAAACCGCGCCCTGTGTTTGGCACCTAAGCAGGATTTTGCTAAAGGAAGGAGGTTTAAACCAGTGGTTTTACACCGGGGGCCATAGGACCTTGGACGAAAAAATACTTATTTTGGTCAAGAATGTAAACGAAAATTCTGGGAAATCCCTCAAAGAAAGTTCTGGAAATAAAGACTCTTTTTTTTTTGTTTTTCAACAAAAATTCGGGGAAAATATCATTGATTTGAGATGAAGTCTTTTTTTTTGAGATCACCTGAGTTGGGACAGAAAAATGGACTCAATTTCAGTGTGTACCTTTTTTTTTTTTGGAGATCAGTTTAAATTTGACAGAAAAACCGCCTCAATCTGGTTGAAGACTGATCAAAATCTGGGTCAAGATCGTTTGATGCTGTTTCCAGCTTCCAAAAAAGCCTCCCCATTGCAAATTCCTGGCTACGCGCCTGCCTTTAAGTTTCGTCTTAATGGGTTTGATTTTGCGACAGCCAATTTTCTAGCCGTGCAGGGAGCCACTGGCGTTGAGAGATTCTAGAAGCGGCCCTCAGGCCATCAAAGGTTGGGAACCACTGGTTTAAACTAATAGTTAAAAAGTACAAATGTCCTACTTGGGAGACGCGTTGAGTAAACTAGTTTAACTCAAACACACTACAGACGGGGGTCTGGGGGCGGAGCCCCCGCCGCCGGTCGCTCGGCAATTTTTTGTACTTTTTTGAAAAAAAAATAGCTATTTTGATACCTTTGTCTCACATTTTGCTCGTGTTCAGAGTCATTTGAAAGAACTAGATTTTTACGTTTGAAAGCCAATTGGAAAAAATTAAATTGCTCAGTCCTCCTTTTACTCGCAGCTTAAGTCCAAAACACGTTTAAAATTTTGGTGTTAAATCTTGTAAGCGATTTGGCCCAGGTAGGGAGAAGTATAATGAAATGCCTCCTGCAATATTTTAGCAGTAAATAATAATCCACTCAAAGATTTTTCTTAGAGATTTTTGTATTGTCATGAAATTAACTACTTATAGGAGTACATGCACAACCAGGGGGCCCATGGCCCCCTCCATTCAAATTCAATAATATGTTCAAGACCATTGAGCATTTCCCTCGCTAATTTTTTTTTTTTCAAAAGTATTTTTTCTCGTAAAAACTGGCGAGGCGGAAGTGAATTGCTATCGAAAAATGGTACAAAAGATGGTTGCACATACTAACCATGTCATTCTCGGGCCGGATTTACATTGTGCGGGGCCCTGGTACTTTGGGGATTATCGCAACATCTTCCTGCCAACGATTGGTGAATCCTGGCACTGTGCCACGAGGTAAATCCGGCCCTGGTTAATGCATTACGTTCATAAAAAGGTCAGACGAGGTATCAACTTTTAAGACAAAACCTTTAATTTCACCCTGGTTGTACATTTAAATTGGTTAGCAAAAATTGAATAGAGGGGTCCCGGGCCTCCTGGTTGTCAATATTATTGTTAATTACTGTTGTGTACGCGTGTACTGTTGTACGCGAAGATGCTAAAACAAACTGAAACTGAAGAAACAAGGCCTTTTGTGACATCTTTATCATTGATGGTATCTTGATTGGGAGGGGGGGCCTGGCCCATTGCCCCTCCTAGCTACGCCTATGCTCCAGAGGACTGGATGTAGACGGCGGTTCGCCAGTTGAGTAGCCATTGTATAACCTCTTTACCCAAATACAATTTCCCTTAACGAATCGAATACTACGTCGATGAAAAATAGGGCTATACCCGTGTACGGCTATTTAGCCGGTTCGTACGAACCGTTTGTTAAACTCCGAGAACCTGTTGTTAACAACTGCGTGCTGTAGATAACCGGCACTTTTGACTGGAATGAACCAGTTACTATTAGTTTAGAGAGCCGATTACTGATCCAGTCTCAGCAAAATTTAAATAGCATCACTGGTTACTACCTTTAGTACCAATTAAAAATATTTTATTTTTTTGTAAACGTAACAATAATCAGATCTCAGATGATTATTGATATATCATCGCGTAAATTTACAAAAGCTGACCAGTAAAAATTTTGACTTCTTCATAATTTCATCTTCAGGCGCAATTAAGAATACTGGAGTTTTAAAGTTATGCAGTATCCGTTTTCTTCCCTCTTCTTCGTTTTCGTACGTCTTTTATCCATCACTAACTGTTCTTTCTACAGTTTTACATTAGGCATAACTAATAAATTTTGTACTATGACAACATTTGCAAACTAAAAGTTTGGTTTGCTTGAAGCAGAATAATGCCTCAGGAAAAGCTTCTTAAACAAGCTTTATTTGTCGAAGCAAATGATAGGCCTAAGCTCAGTTAGAGGATTCAAATTTTACATTGAAAATTTTGAGATTGATGGATTAAAAAATTGCATTGAAAATTTTAAGACTACACCCAAATGAAATAAAGGAAGTGATGGAAAACCGTGAAATGTGGCAACTTTATTCGAGAGGCTGCCCTTGCAACCCTCACGAAAAAGAAGGCGATATAAAGAAAAGATGGCTACGGAAACTTTTTGGTTGCTTTTCCATAACAACATTTACATTTTCAGAATTAATTTATATATGCAGCTTACCCAGAGAAGAAGTGATAAAGAAGCTACTGACATACACCACATTTTTCATCACTCGACACCCTTTCGAACGTTTAATTTCTGCTTACCAGAGCAAGTTCTCTGGCGAATATGCCAGTCAAGGCAAAGAAATAGCTTTGAGGCAAGCTGCTGAACATCTACCAGGTCTAAGCTACAGCATTAAAAGGTAGGTCTGACTGGTGGCGATAACATCGCGTATATTCACAATTTTTAATATTGTGATGGTGGTGGAAGTAAGTAGTTTAAAATCAAAAATTAATAAACTAAGTATTGTCAGTCTTATTCAAACCGAATTTATTCTAATAATAAGTTACAGCTAACAAGTTTATTTACATTTTTTTTTTCTTTATTTACAATTTTTTCTTTTTTTTACCAATTTTTTTGATTTAAACAGGACGAACATAAATTCAAAATGAACAAACGACAATTTTTAAATGTTTTTAGATTTTTTTTGTCTTTTTGTAAAGACCAACGCAATTTAACCTCAAGACAATTTTTCAACGAAGGTATTTGCAAACACTCGCAGAATTTGCAACGGTAGGAAACCAAACATTCGCCCTTGCGAACTCGATTCCCTACCGCTGCATCTGCAAGTTCCTTTTTTTCTATTTTTTTTTATAAAATTGGGCAAACATAAATTCATAAGTGACACAATACACTTTTTAAACGCAGGTATGGGAATCGAACCATTATCCTTGCGAGTTTAAGCCCGATTCTCCACCGCTGCGCTATCTGCAAGCGCTTCTTTTCTGTTCTTGAACAGGATACAATAAGGACAAGCTGTCACCTGCCGAACAAATTATTACTAATGGTAGAAGTTTCACTTTACGACTTTTATTGCTAAAATGTCAAGTTGTGAAGCCGTGAATTCCAATTTTTTATACACTTTGGTTAGACCCAAACTGGAATTGAACCCAAGTCTTCTGTTTCTGTAGCAGACACTCTATTCACATTTACTATCTATCGGGTTTATTTGTTAGATTACTAACAGACAGTACTTTGTTGTTTAAATGCTTTATATTAGTGTTTGTTTGTTTTGTGATATACTGAAGCGGTAGACTTGGACTCGATTCCCGGTCGGGTCAGACCAAAAATTGGTATTCACATCTTCCCTGCTTGACGTTCAGCAATTTAAGGGATAGTGTGAAACCTCCACCGTGTGTGGTAGTGTCGCGATCGTTGATACTTGGCTAGAGTACAACCTTTAATCTCT
This sequence comes from Trididemnum nubilum, assembly GCA_963965965.1. Taxonomy (NCBI): domain Eukaryota; kingdom Metazoa; phylum Chordata; class Ascidiacea; order Aplousobranchia; family Didemnidae; genus Trididemnum; species Trididemnum nubilum. The sequence continues at coordinate 9,159,667 of OZ014474.1, forward strand.
AGAATCGTCCACGTCGACTAAAACTAGGGAACGACTAAGATGTTAATTGACGAATTGAAAATGGCAGTTGATAGTTCCTTTAGCTTCTTGAATCTCAGAAAGCAGCACACCAATCTTAAATTAAAACTTCTCTTTAAGATTGAAACACATAACCACTCTCACTGAGCAAAATCGCTCCATTAAACTTCTTACGATCAACCAGATTCAGATCGTAAAAGATCTAACCGCGACCGACCAAAGTCAGGTCGCTACTACACACTCTTGCGATTGACCAATTCAGATCGCCCACTATACGGCTACACAAGCCAACCACAGATACACAAACTCAGCAAAACTGCCTACGAAACTAATATCTAAAATCACCCACTCTAAGAATATTGGAATGCAATATGACCCGCCTATTTTTACCATGGCAAAAGCTATCGAATATCCCAGAAAAATCCATGATACGTCACAACAGAAAAAGTCTACGAGCTTACGATAACACAATTATGATGTCACAAACTTCAAGTCTAAATATAGCAATTAAGAAGTTGTAAACAACCCAATCAATCAATAACTGCAGAAAATAGCAGAATATACTAGAAAGGATTTATCTCGAATATCTTAAATATTCTAAATCAATAAAGGCGGCAAAACAAAGAAACAGTCACGTACACGTTAAAACACAGCAAATAATTATATCTCAGGCATTCAAAATTATTATACGTGACAGGTAGACAGGCGGGCAGGTGGCAGCTTGACTAGAAGACCGAAAGGCCCCTTTGCTGTCTCCCAGCCAAGGCAACTTGGCGAGTAAAATGTAATTACAATAACAATGCAGATTTGATTTGATTCCAGACGCAAAGTTCAGCTGGAGAAGGACTCGAAGTTTTATGAACTCAGCTTGACACAACGGCAATCTGCTTTAAAATATGTAGAAATAATGAACAGTGGATCAATTACTTTCAAACAAATGGCAGAGTAAGTAAAAGTAGCAGTATTTTCGACTACTATAGTAAATTACCAACACTGCAAAAATTGGTGTTTCCAAAAAGTGGTTGATGATGTCTCAGAGCTGGTAAAACCAATTAGAGGTCGATTGGATAGAGCGTCTGCTTCTAAAACCGTTGACTCAGACTCGATTCCCTGTCAGATCAAACCAGCAAAGACTATAAACATTGGTATTCACAGCTTTCCTGTTTAATGTTCAGTATTATACGACAGAGTGAAGCTTTCACCGTGTGTGATAACTGAGACAGATGGCAGCTTTGACTCGCAAGACCAAAAGATCCCTTCACTGTCTCCTGGCCAAAACAACATGGTAGATAAAGATATTTTTACAATTAGTAAATGGATTAATAACTATGCATAGCTTTTCTATTTATTTGTTATCTTTTATTAGTGTCGAAAGAAGGCTGCTGAAAGAGACTTTAATTTAATGTTTAGAAATGTTTTTAAATTTAATAATGTTTGCTATTGTGCTTATAATTTATATTGTGCAAAACTGTGAAATAAAGTAGAAATCAATTCATCCAATTCAAACACAAGCATGTTGAAAATTACGCGATTAATGCTTGAACTAAAAACCTTTAGTAGACATTGAGGCAAAATCCTTTTTGTTTGTAAAAACATTTTTGTCGTTTGCAACACACTAAAAGATGGGCGTAGGAGCTCAAAATGATTTGGGGGGGCACCAAACTTTTGCCCGAAAAATGACTTAAATTTTGCCTGACAAATCAATCGCTTTTTCTGTCTAAATTAAGGTAATCTCCAACAAAAAAGGTCTTCACTGATATTGAGACGGTTATTCTGTCCAAACTAAGGTGTTTTCCAAAAAAAAAGGTCTTCGTCTGAGTGGGCGCTGTGAACATTTTAGGGGGCAAAATTGACCAAAATTTTGACGCAAAATTGCCCAAAAAATATGAAATCGCCCAAAATATATTAAATTGCACAAAGCTTTGCCCGAAATTTCGACACCTTAGACCAACCGGGGGGGCCAGTGCCCTCCCACCTCCTACGCCTATGTACTAGAATACGTTATGGAGTTATATAAATTCCGGCAAAATGAGAAAAACTATGACAATAACAATTTCCGTACTTTAAAAATTTGCAATCTTATTAGGTAATCAACGAGCTATATTTAATTAATAAGCTATATTTACTATATTATTATTTTATCAACTTATCTTGGCCTAAAAAAATTTTCGGTTTTCAAATTCTAATTCAGCCAGATCAGAAGCAATTTTGGTAAGCTAACTTCGTACCTGAGCTTGTTCAAACACAGCCACAAAACTATTATTGCAATATTTGGTGATATTATGTTTATATAATGTGATAAATTTAGTGATTATGGTTCAAGTGAAAAATGTTATACGAACAATAGTTTAAAGGAGGATTGAAGGCAAAATTAATACGGTTTTTAAAGTTAAGGAAATTGTATTGAATTAGAAAAACATTTATTTCATCCTTTTGACCCAGGCGTTCAAGAGATATTTTACTTCAAACACCACGTAAAGTAGAGCCTCCGTAATTAAAATTTTTATTGGTAACCCTTGCGTTTCAATGCAATCGTCTAGTCCGCAGAGACTTATATACCCTCTCCTCTGTGGCTTAGCCTAATTGTGGCGTTGCCTTATGATAAAATTTAGATGGTGTCGTGATGCTATCAACGTCATGGTTGCCAATAAAACTAATGTTTGGCAAGGCTCCTACGTAGTGTTTGAAGTAGAATATCTCTGAAACGGCTTGGGCAAAAAGGATGAAATCAACGCCAATCTAATCTAATGCGATTGTCTCAACTTTAGATATCATGATTGATTTTGCTTTCAGTTCTCGTTTAAGCGTGTGTCTTTTTTTTTGAAACTTGTATTTTTTTTTTGTTACAACAAACAGCCACCGTCTTTTTCGTCAATCTCCTACTCCTATGTTGTTGCTGTTGTTTTTATTTTCTTTTTTTTTTGTTATTTTTGTTTTGTATTAGAAATATGACCAGAAATGGTTTGTGCAGAAATTGATATGCGTTCTCTTACAAAACCGCTTTTTATGGATGCGTAGAATAGTTAAACAAAAACTAAAACAGTGTGTTGTAGACAGGTAAGCAAATGGTAGCTTGACCCAAACACCAAAAGTTCCTTTCGCTGTCTCCTGGCCAAGGCAACTTGGTGAATTAAGATTTAATAAGCTTATAATCACAGTTATTAAATAAGTTTATATTTTCAGCGACATCGCCAATTTGTCAAGACATAACGTGGAAGAAGAGTACTACAATCTTCATTGGAGGCCACAAACGGCGCTGTGTAATCCGTGTGCTGTGAACTATGACCTCATCATTCAGTTCGACTACATTCCAGAAGAAGGAAACTATCTACTACAATATTTGCAAAGAAACGACCAAGAAAAGGAAAAAGTGTTTTTCAATCGAACTCATCATCCGTCAACTAACGATAAGAAGACAAAAGATGCTTTCAAACAACTCAGTTCTAAAACAATTGAGGAGCTTAAAAAGGTTTACTCGAATGATTTTAACATCCTGAACTACAATTATGATTTAGACTAATCGTTTATGCAGTAGCGTAGCCAGGGGAGCGGGGGGGGGGCTCAAACTTCCATTGGCCTGAAAAGTATGCAAAATACCACGTTTTTAGTGGCTTTGAGGCCGATTTTTGCTCTAAAAATGAAAATAGCCCCCCACTGGGATTGGCGATCAGAAATTGTGAAGGACTTGCTGTGATTTGGACCGGAAAACTGTAATTTTTTTTTTTTTTGGCATCACCTAAAGTTGGTCAGAAAAAGTGACTGAATTTGGGTAAAGACGTCTTTTTTTGTTTTTTTGTTTTTGTTTTTTTGGAGATTATCTTATTTTGGGCAGAAAAACCATCTCAATTTTGGTGAAAACCTTTTTTTTTTTTTTGAGATCACCTCATTTTGGACGGAAAAATTGCCTTTATATTTGGACGGAAAAATCTGGGTCACGATCATTTGCTGTTTTTTCCAGTATCCAAAACAGCCCTCCCTCCTAATGCAACTTCCTGGCTACGCGCCTGCGTTTGTGTATCGGTTGTAACTTGTAACTATCTTCTTTTTTACGTACCTGCTGTGGATTAACCTTCTATGCACGGTACCTGCTGTAATTATTATCTTTGACCTTAGACAAATTGTTTGAACTTTTTTTGTTTTAAAGGGAGTAATGCATTCAGTTGGAAAAATAGGAAAAAACGTTTATTAAAGCAAATACCTTTGCCAAATTTAAGCCTAAGGAACTGCTGTGAATAATTAGGTTGACTAAATAATTAGATCTTTATAGTCTTTAGGTTGACCCTGTTGGGAATTGAACCCAAGTCCACCGCTTTAATTAAGAACAGACCCTGCTATCCACATTTTATTTTACCTATCCACTCTTTAAAATAAAATTCTTGTTTACACCGAAGTTGACATGGAAGCGGGGCAAAAACAATCTTCCTTGCAACAACAGATGAAGATTAGCTGGAACAGCAAAAAAGACCAAAGTTCGATCGATTTACGGTTATTTGCCAATTGCAGTTCATTTTCGGAATCAAAGCGTGGTAAATACCTCTCCATTCTCAACAGCATACAGATAAAAATCAGGAATATTTTAGCACTAAATTGCTGCTTCGTCTATAATAAGTGGATTTGTATTTTGTATAGTGTTTTGGTGCAATAAGCAGCACAGTTGTGAAAAACGCTAGATCAAAATTTATACTCACATTAAAAATAATATTTGCCGTCGAATTGGTTGCAATAATTTGTAGTGACACTTTTTTTTCTTTATTGCTTCTTCGATTCAAATCGTATATGGTGGTGCCAATAAAATCAAATATAAAAATAATTTTTATACATTTTGATTGGCGTGACGTAAGGGTTAAATGCTAGGAGAAGTGGTTATTGGTAACAGCGCAGCGTAAGCGGCCGCACGCATAGGCGTAGCCCGGGGGGGGGCCAAGGCCACCCAACTGAAATACCACCAATGATAAACAATTATGACAAAATAGCCTAGTGATGTTTAGTTGCAGGTTTTTTTGCAGTAATTACGCACATAACAGTAACTACCAAAAATATTAATGACGAAGAGGGAGCCCAGGGGCTCCTAAATAAAAATTAGGGAGCCCTGAGGCCCCTAGCTAAAAACCAGATGGTACCGGGGCCCCTAATTGACAACCAGGGGGCCCCTAACTAACAACCAGGGGGCTCCTAACCGACAACCAGGGGGCTCCCAACTGTCAACCAGAGGCCCTCGGGGTCCCTAACTAGCAACCAAGGGACCCTGGGGCCTGTAACTGACGAAGGGTCTCCAACCGATAATCAAGGGGCCCGGGGCCCCTAACCGACAACCAGGGGGCCCCTAATCGACAACTAGGAGGCCCCAGGGTCCTTAACTAACAACCAAGGGGCCCGGGGGCACCTAACCGACAAACAGGGGGCCCCTAACTAGCAACAAGGGGGCTCTAGGGCCCTAACTGATGACCAGGGGGGGCCTAGGGCTACTAATTAGCAACCAGGGGGTTCGGGCCCCTAACCGACAAACAGGGGCCCCTGGGCCCGTAACTGACCACCAGGGGCCCCAGAGCCCCTGACTTACACCAAGAGTCCTGGGCCAGGGGCCCCTTAATTCAAAGTTTTAACAACTTATATGTAAAACCTGTGACAAATCTAAGAGTTTTCTCGTGAAATTTGCAACCCCAGGCCCTCGTTTAACGTTATTATGAACTTAATGCTATAACACAGGTTGTAATGCAAACAACCCAATTGAAATACTACCAATGATAAATATAATGAAAGCATAGCCAGCATGTTGTCCTTGTCCGGAATTGCGGTTTCTTTAATTTAGGATTTGTGCGTACTAAAGTAAGTATTAATAATGACGATTACGTGTCCACGTCATAATAATGTCATGCAATTCTTGGAGGTTTCAAAAACCTGTCAAGTGACTTGACTCGAGTCCTCCACGGTTTGGAAAATAGGTTTTTTTAAATTTGCTTTAAATGTTCTTTTTAATGAAAGAACTTAAGGGCGAGATCTTATCTCAAAATCATTGGCGTAGCCAGGGGGGCCGGGCTTCCTCAATCGAAATGCCAGCAATGACAAAAATTTGACAAAAAGCCTTGTTTCTTCGTTTTCAGTTTTTGTTAGCATCTTTGCCTACAACAGTACACACGTACAACACTAATAAACAATACATAATATTGACAACCAGGGGGCCGGCGCACCCCCCTAATTCAATTTCTTCCAACCAGTCTAAACGTATAACCAGGGTGAAATAAAAGGTTTTCTTCTACAAGTTACTACCTCACGCCCTCATCTAAACTTTTTATGAACGTAATGCAATAACCATCGCCGTATTTGCTATATGGCACTGTGCCAGGGCCTCTGCGCTCAGATAGTAGTACCTTATTTTGGTCTTCACTTATATTTGGCAGGAAGATGTTGCAAAAATCCCCGAAGTGCCAGGGGTCCCGTGGAATGTAAATCCGGCCTGGGAATAACATGTTTAGAAAGCTTAGCCATCTATTGTACCATTTTTCGATAAATATTCACCTCCACCTCGCCAGTTTTTACGCACAAAATACGTTTTAAAAATAGCTAGGGGAAAATGCTTTTTGAACAAATTATTCAATTTCAATTGAGGGGCCTGGACCCCCTGGCCGTACATGTACTCCTATAGCTGGTTAACTTTCTGACAAAACAAAAATCTCATAGAGAAATCTTCGAGTGGATTTACTGCTAAATTATTGTAGGAGGCAATGTGCCTTACTTTTCCCTACATGGACCTAATCACTAACAATCAAAATTTTACACCATGTAGCAAGATTTTAAACGTGTTTTGAACTTTAATTGCTAGTAAAAGAAGGATTGAACAACTTAATTTTTTCGATTGGCTTTCAAATGTTGAAAATCTAGTTCTTTCAAATGGCTGTGAATACGTGCGAAGTGTGATCCAATGGGATTAGAATAGCTTTTTTTTTCAAAAAACTAACAAAAATCGCCCAGCTTCTGGGGGTTTTGTCCAGCTGCTTGGGGCTTTGCCCCCAGACCCCCTTAGCCACCGGCGGTTGGGGGCTCCACCCCCAGACCCCCGTGTGAGATACGTTTGAGTACACTGATATACTCAACACGCCTACCAAGTTAGACATTTGCACTTTCTAACTATTAGTTTTCGCCCTCTCCCTTTACCAAAATTCTAGTTAAGTGCCAACAGGCTACGACTTCAGATCTTCCATTCTACAATATCTTTGCCCCACAAAAAGTTCCTTTTTGAAAATTTCTGATGACGTCATTGCATGAGATTTGTGGTCTGCCCCCCCCCCCAATCAAAAATCCTGGCTACGCCTATGGCCGCACGCTGGGTCGTTGGTATAACAGCGCAAATCTGCTATAGCAGCTTCGGTACAGACCCGCCTATTATATACTCTTTTACTCCCTTTTGCTTTTTTTGATTTTGGTAAATGCCCTTGTTTCATAGCTTTTTTTGCTACCACCTTTAGACTAATTGTCTTCCTGTCTTTACCCATCCTATTTACAATACCTACTGGTTATTGCACAACCATAACAATGGCTATATACAGTTAACCTTTTTATATGAGGTTTTGCAATAGTGATGATGAAAATATTCAACACCATTTCGACATAAATATTGGTGATTGCATCACAAGAAGTTGCATACCAGTCAATTTTCCCGATTTCGTCGGGAGACTCCCGATTTCGAGGATTTTTCCCGATCACCTGATGTCAACGACAAATCTCCCAATATCACGATTTAGCTCAAGATTTTTTGAACTTAAAAATTAATCAGTTTTTTTGAAAAATCAATCAATTTTATTGGCGATTCTTTGTTTTTTTCTAAAAAGGAAAGAGTACACTTCGACTCCTGCTTCGACTGATTTATATTTTTCAATAGTTTTGATTTGAAAATTAATGTATGATCTGGCTTTCACACAACGGGTAACATGAATTAGAATTGTTAAGAATCGATGACGTAACAAATAACAATGGCAAGTACAAATTGCAGTCTCTGGCAAGGTTGGCAGTACAGTACGGTACGTTCAAAATTTGCGTACTACGTTCCTCGCACCTTAAACCGTACTGTACCAGCGTACCGTACTTCAGTTCAATTTTTGAAGCGTACCGTACCAACGTACCGTACCCGTACCATTACAAAAAGGGCGTACCGTACTTCTTAGCAGAAATTGAGGCGTACCGTACCGATCTTACGTACCGTACCGTACTGCAATCCTTGCTTTTAGCGATTCGCAACTTTAAGTGACTTTAAAATCACTAGCCTATAAATCAACGAACTCAATCCACACATTTAGCATCGGTTTTAGCGATTTGGTAATGTGCGAAAAGTCTGGGTTTTTAATTAAAAGATCGTACCAACGTACCGTACCGTATCGTACCGTACTGTCATTCTTGGTCTCTGGTCACAAAATAAATATCACATATGGTATATGATATAATATAAATATTTATAGATGTAGTATAAATATTTACAGATATAGTATAAATATATTTATAGATATTTATAAATGTATTTGTAGATTTGTAAGTATAAATATTTATAGATATAGAATAAATATATGATTTTTATTCTGTGCTCTGGTACCGGCCATTGCGACTGTGAAGACTGGGCGACTGGGCGGAGCCCCCAGCGCTCGAAAATTTTGCATTTTTTTTGCAAAAATAACTTCATTTTAGGGCTATTTTGATTAAATAATAACGCTTTTAAAACGTGGGTTAGAAATTGGCAGTGCAAACATGATTAAAGTGGTAGCATAAATGGGCTATTTAGGAGGTGGCTAATGGTAAAATTTTAATTCTCTTGTGTAGATGCTGTTAAATTATAAAATCGAATAGTTCAATGAAACTCACACGGAGTAATCATTTTCGTATACAGTTTATAGAGAAAAATAATTGGGGGGGGGGCGAATGAAAGGAGATTTGAGAGAAATGATTGGTAATTAACAAATACTGAATAGCCCCCCCTCCCATATCCCTTAGTTTATAGTGTAATTGTTGATGATACCTATGTTCAGCATTTTTACACTTGCGATCAAATTTGATTGCTTATTTCTTACCATTTATCAAAGTTTTCATTTATTTGTTGGTTATATCTTTGACAAATTAGCCCCCCCCTGAACATGTGTTTCAAAAGATGTTTTAAATCACTGTTTAGTCCACTCCAGAGCATAAAACAGTCTCAAAAGTGCTAAAAATGTAGTGTTTTTCCCATTCTGCATTTTGGTCGACATGTCAATGGGGGGGGGGGGGGCTATAGCCCCTCGCCCCCCCTGGCTACGCTGCTGGCTAAAAACGTGGTATTTTCCTTATTCTGCATTTTGGTCGGCAATCTATTAGCCCTCCCCCCCTAAATAAACGTTTCAAACTATGCTTCAAATCATTTTTAATCCAATCCAGTGCAGACACACAGTCTTAGAAGTGCTAAAAACGTGATGTTTTTCCTATTCTGCATTTTGTTCGGCAGTTCATTAGCCTCCCCCTAAATAAACGTTTCGAAATAGTCTAATCCAGTGCAAACACACAGTCTTAGAAATGCTGAAAACGTGATGTTTTTCCTATTCTGCATTTTGGTTGGCAGTCTATTAGCCCCCACCCCCCCAAAATAAACGTTTCAAACTATGCTTTAAATCATTTTTAGTCTAATCCAGTGCAAAAGAGAGTCTGAGAAGTGCTAAAAACGTGGTATTTTTCTTATTCTGCATTTTGGTCGGCAGTCCATTAACCCCCCCCCCCCCCCAAATAAACGTTTCAAACTATGCTTTAAATCATTTTTTAGTCCAATCCAGTGCAAAAGAGAGTCTTAGAAGTGCTAAAAACATGGTATTTTTCTTATTCTGCATTTTGGTCCGCAGGCCAATGGGGAGGGGCTGTAGCCCCTCCGCCCCCCCCCCCCCCCCCCCCTGGCTACGCTACTGCTAGTAAGGGCAAGGGAGATGGTCAGCGAGTGTTGCAAGAAGAGGCGGGTAAAAGTAAAAAAAAAGAAGTATAGCTGCAAGTACAAGCAAACTTGGGATAAAGATTATCCTTTCATATGAAGAAGCCATGAAGGGGATGATAACGCTAAACGTACTTTTTGCAGAATAAACATTAGCGTAGCTCGAGGAGGAAAGAATGACGTAACGAAACACGTCACCTCCGAAAATCATAAAAAGAGTATTGCAGCCGAAAAAAGAAATCAAAGGATAACCAGCTTTGTGGTAAAGGGACCAGAAGATAGGAATTAACTTATTTATGCGGAAACAAAATTTGCAATGTTCGTGGTGATGAAGAGCAACTTGCCGTGTAGCGTTAGTAATGAATTTGGAAAATCTTCAGCGACATATTTCTAAACAGCGAGCTGGCACAAAAACATGGAGCTGGAAAGACAAAAACTTCACAAATCAAAAAAGGTAAGAGGAAAAACAATTTAAAAAAATCGAAATTGGTGGCCTACCAGCAGAAAAAAGGGCGACTTAAAATTTGTTGAACTAATTTAGTCTTTGCCTTTTTACGCTCATGTTCATACCTGTAGTCCTAGCAATACTAACGAGGAATAAAAGACGAATGTCGATTCCGAAACAATATGTCGTAGGCTGTTAATCAAAGGTTTGATTGTGCCTGTTAAACGCTGTATACTGTCTATAGCTTATTATTAATTTAGTCTAGTCTACAAAGATTGGAATTACTGTAAACATTTAAATTTTCTAAAAATCGGAGTAGTCTACTCAAAACTTTACTCCAACAGAAAAATTATGTCTTCAGTTTATTTTTTACTTATGACATGAAATCTGTAATTGACAGTTGTGAGGTTATCCCAATCATTTCCTCAACTTGGGTTGGACGAAGATACCCTCTGTGATGAGTTTTTAGAGTACCAATTGCAACATGATGCTGAAATTCCCAAAGATCTGGAAGAGGGCAAGTCTTGGGGCTTGCTTTATGGGGCGGAAGAAAATAGCCGGTGAACGATTTTTCAGCAATCTTGCTGCATTAATGAAATTGCTCCTGTGCATATCTCACTCAAATGCATCTAGCCAAAGAACCTTTAATGGTGCGGAAGATTGAAACCGAAAACAAAACCAGTTTGCACAATGACACTGTATGCGCGCTTCCAAGTTGCAAATTAAATTGTGACCGCATAGTGCAGCTGGCTTTAAACCTTCCAAAGTAGAGTTAAATGCTGCCAAAAAAGCCACATACAAATATAATCAAGCCCACAAGAGTTAAAGTCAGGCCCGCAAGTAGAAGCAAAAGCTTAAGATAAGGGGGAGGGGGGCGAAAGCTAGTTAAGAGAGGGCGCTAATTAATATAACACTATACACGTACAACTGATTTTGTTTAGGCGGGGGGCGAAAGTTTTTTCTGGGGGGCTACGGGTCTGGTTAAAGTAGAAGTGGTTGAGTGATATCTTACTTTTATCGTTCAGTATTTTTTGGACAGCGTCTGCTGCGCTGAATGTAGTATGACTTTTTATGCTGTGCATAGGCGTAGCCAGGATTTTTGATCGGGGGGGGCCGAACCACATATCACATGCAATGACGTCATCAGAAATTTTTGAAAAGGGGGCTCCTCCTTGTCAGTTAGGGGACCCGGAACTTTTTGCGGGGGCAAAGATATCATAGAACGGAAGATCTGAAGTCGTAGCCTGTTGTCGCCTAACCAGGATTTTGGTAAAGAGAGAGGGCGAAAACTAATTGTTGAAAAGTGTAAAAGTCTTACTTGGAAGACGTGTTAAGTAAGCTAGTGTACTCAAACGTATCACAAATGGGGGTCTGGGGGCAAAGCCCCCAGAATTTGGGCGATTTTTTAAAGTTTTTGGAAAAAAAAGCTTTTTTAATCCCATTGGATCACATGTTGCACGTGTTCAGAGCCATTTGAAAGAACTAGATTTTTAACATCGAAAGCCAATCGAAAAATTTTAATTGTTCAATCCTCCTTTTACTTGCAATTAAAGTTCAAAACACGTTAAAAATCTTGCGTTATGGTGTAAAAATTTAATTGTAAGTGATTTGGTCCATGTAGGGGGAAAGTAAGGCACATTGCCTCCTGCAATATTTTAGCAGTAAATAATAATCCACTCGAAGATTTTCCTTATCTAGAGATTTTTGTTTTGTCACAACGTTAACCAGTTATAGGAGTACATGTACGGCCAGGGGGCCCATGTCCCTTTAATTCAAATTCAACAATTTGTTCAATGAGCATTTTCCCTAGCTATTTTTTAAAAAGTATTTTGTGTGTAAAAACTGGCGAGGTGGAGGTGAATCGTTATTGGAAAATGGTACAATAGATGCATTAGATGGTTACGCTTACTAAACATGTTATTCCCGGGCCGGATTTACATTCCACGGGGCCCCTGGCATTTCGGGGATTTTTGCAACATCTTCCTGCCAAATATAAGTGAAGACCAAAAAAGGTCCTACTATCTGAGGGCAGGGCCCTGGCACAGTGCCATATGGCTAATCCGGCGCTGGTTATTGAGTTACGTCCATAAAAAGTTTAGATGGGGGCCTGAGATAGCAACTTTTAGGACGAAAAATTTGATTTCACCCTGGTTATACGTTTAAATTGATAGGAAAAATTGCATTAAGGGGGTGCGCTGGGCCCCATGGTTGTCAATATTATTTATTGTCAATTATTATTGCACGCGTGTACTGTTGTAGGTAAAGATGCTAAAAGAAACTGAAAATGAAGAAAAAAGGATTTTTGTCAAGTTTGTGTTATTGATGGCATTTTGATTGAGGGGGCCCAGGCTCCCTGGGCCACTTCCATGGCTACGCCTATGATTTTGAGATAAGATCTCGCCCTTAAGTTCTTTCATAAAAAAAAAAACATTTAAAGCAAAATTAAAATAACCTATTTTCCAAAACGTGGAGGACTCGAGTCAAGTCACTTGACAGGTTTTTGAAACCTCCAAGAATTGCATGACATTATTATGACGTGGACACGTAATCGTCATTATTAATACTTACTTTAGTACGCGTAAATCCTAAATCAAAGAAACCGCAATTCCGGACAAGGACAACATACTGGCTATGCTTTTATTATATTTATCATTGGTAGTATTTCAATAGGGGGTTTGCATTACAGCCTGTGTTATAGCACTAAGTTCATATAAACGTTAAACGAGGGACTTGGGTTGCAACTTTTGGGACAGAACTTATAGATTTCTCACAGGTTTTGCATATAAATTATTAAAAACTTGAATAAAGGTGCCACTGGCCCTAGACTCTTGGTCGTTAGTCCGGGGCCCCCTGGTTGTTAATTAGGGATCCCGGAGCCCCCTGGTCATCAGTTAGAGGCCCCGGGGCCTCCAGGTTGTCATATAGGGGCTTCCAGGTTGTTAGTTAGGGGCCCAGGGCTCCCTGGTTGTTAGTTAGGGGCCCCGGGGCCCCTGGTTGTCAGTTAAGGGCTCCAGGGCTCCTGGTTGTCAGTTAGGGGCCCCGGGGCTCCTCCTCGTCAGTTAGGGGCCCGGGGCTTCCTGGTTGTTAGCTAGGGGCTCTATGGCTCCCTGGTCATCATTTACAAGCTCCAGGGCCCCCTGGTTGTTGGTTAGGGGCCCCGGGGCCCATGGTTGTTAGTTAGGGGCCCTGTGGTCGTCAGTTAAGAGCCCCTTGGTAGTTGGTTCGTGACCTTGGGGTTCCCTAGTTCTTAGTTAGGGGCTCTCTAGTTCTTAGTTAGGGGCCCCCTGGCCGCCAGTTAGGGGCCCTGGGGCTCCCTCGTTGTCATTAATGTTATTGCTAATTACCAGAGGTGGAGTCGAGGACACATGGCTCGAGGCCAAGGCCAAGGACACACGAAAAATCCGAGGCCAAGGCCAAGGACAGCCTTTCCGAGGACAGACACTCTCGAGGCCAAGGACAGGAATGCTCGAGGCCAAGGCCAAGAACCAAGGACACAAGCGCAAGTGCTCTCCAAAAAAAAAAAAGGTCTTCACAAAAATTTTTCAAGCGATCTCCTCTAAAAAACGTTTTCTAAAACATTTTTCAAGCGCTCCACAAAATTTTAACAATTCAAAAAATACTGCTGTCCTCGAGCCGAGGAAAGGCCAATTTTCGAGGACTTGAGGCCTCGAGGCCAAGGACTTGACCTTCGAGGCCAAGGCCAAGGACTTCAAAATGTGTCCTCGAGGACTCCACCTCTGCTAATTACGGTTATTTACTGAAAAAAACGCTTCAACTAAACATCGCTAGGCTATGTTGTCATAATTTTTATCGTTGGTGGTATTTTAATTGGGGGGTGGCCCGGGCCCCTTGGGCCCCCCCTGGCTACGCCTATAATGCCGTGAGTCAGTGAAGTGTATGAAACAGTACTAATATTACCGGTTACCTGATACCGTAACAAAATAAAAAGACTGCTTAATTTAATTTGTCTTTTAGTAGCTAGAATTCTGCTAGAACCAGAAATGGTAATGTCAAAATTTTGGTAATGTGTACCAACATTAAAAAATAACAATAATTATTGAAGCAGTAGAAACAGATGGGAGATCTTAGGGGCGAAACTTTCCAGCTATTGAATTTGCTAGTTAAGAAATCTCCCGATTTGGCATTTTCGAATGTTGACAGATATGAACTTGTTTCACGAATAATATTACCTTATAGAAGTATTCATAATAACCATGATATCTATCTTTTATGATGAAAAGGTGTTGATTTTTTTCATGAACACCATTGCAAAGCCTCATGTAAAAAGATGGAGTGTTTATGATGGCGTTATAATATACGAAAACATATTGTTATCGCACCGAGCTTTTTTATTTTAATTATCTGTCGTTGTTGGGCCTCGAACACATTTATATTTCCTATTTTCTGCAGCAACAAAAAAAAAGCGTTTGCCTGCAGCTTCTGCGCACTTTACTTTGCTTTGTTTTTCGCAGTTTTAAAAAATCATTTTTTCACGTTTTTGCACGGTTGCTAATTACGTTATAGCACCGAACTACATGTTGTTCATTTTGGATTTTTGTTATCTGGCGGTTGGACGTATTTTTTACAAGAGAAGACTTCGCGGTATTTCTGTTTTATTTTACTTTTCCGGGATACTTTTGATTGTTTTTTGCCGCGCTGATTTGAGTTAATTACCCAATTAAATTTTGATTAAGTTCTTTTTTGTTGAAGTAATTGTCAGAGTCGGAGCGGTGAAGTCCTGGAAGCTCCTTCCAGGACACCTGCAACCATTAGTTACAGCTCATTCTGTAACACATATTCCACAATAATTGATTACCACAATTCCGCTTTTCCGTCTCTAAGTTCCAAAAGCACAACAAGGGTCTTCAATCCCACCTTAGCCAAATCCCTTAGAAAATTTAACCCAAAAGTACAGCTGGGGAGTTTAAGGGGCTGAGTGATATTTCTTTCAAAAATTTAAATCTTCCGAAATAATTTATGGTAGCTCTTTCAAATGGCTCTCAAAGCGAGTAAAATATGATACAAATGGCGTTAAAATGCTATATTTACAAAAATTGCTTCAAAGCTACCGTTTAGCAAAATTCTGGTTGTGCACCGTTGCTAAATATCTCCGAAAGCGTCGTTGAAGTTCATCAAAGCTTTTTTTGATGTCAGTATATTTCAAAGGTAAGTATGTCATGCAGTGCGGTACTCACTGCACAGCCATAAACTCTGCAAATTTGTAAGACTCACGGTGCATCATAAACTACGTTGTGTTTGGATGCGGTGCAGTGCAGCTTGGGGCAGAGATGGGCACGAAGCCGGGTCCGGAGCGGATCCGGAGTCCGGCTACAGTTTTCCGGAGCCGGATCTGAATTTGAATTTTTGATTTAAACCGGATCGGAGTGAATCCGGATTTTAAATTTTATTCCTAAAACATTTATTTGTCCTTGGAATTTTCCAAACCTTTTGTAGTTTTTACGAGAAGCTAGTCATTCAAAACTCATGCAAGTAACGTACGGTACGTCACTTTTGTGACGCTTTCGTAAGCGAAGAAGCTGCTGCCTTGTAATTACTATCTCTCATGCTGGCATCGCTGCCCCAACCCAAACTGTAATACAAGGTTTCCAAGGAAAAAAAGAATGCTCCGAGCATCTCCTTTCCCATTTCTTAGTACTCCGTGAATTTCCACTAGATGCGCGATTGGAACCCGAGCGCGATCCAAAACCAACCGCGATGGTTGGAAGGTGCATGGGCTAACCACTCGACCACGCCATTCACAACGATGGGTTATTAAAATGCGGTATTTAAACCAAATGTATGACAAAAAAGCAATAGAGGGTTATGCTTGATTGCGGCTGCTTGCGTGAGTTTTGAATGACTAGCTTCTCGGGTAATTTTTTAATTTTCTGCTTCCCTCCATTTCGTATTCATAGTAGAAGCTGGTTATGCAATAGTCACGCAAGCAACCGCAATCAAGCGTAACCCTCTATTGCTTTTTCTCATACATGTGGTTTAAATACGACATTTGGCATAGTAAATGTTATGACTGGCATAGTCGAGTGGATACCGCATGTGCTATCCAACCATTGCTACCGGGTTCGATTTGCGCTTGGGTTGTACCTAACATTGCGAAATGCTCATAGATACACTGAGCATTTTTTTTGTTGTGAAAAACCTTGCATTTCAGTTGGGGCTGGGGCAGTGATGCCAGTCTGAGATAGCAATACGTGGCAGCAGCTTTTTTGATTGAAAATGCAACGTACCATTACGTCTGATTGCGCCTGCCTGCCTGCGAAATTTTTTTTTCTACCATGGTTTTGCAGATTTATTACGTCACATCCTGTGTCCCAACCTTCAGTTTCGTACTCCGCTCTCAATTTTGACTTGATCCGCTCTATTTACAGGCAACTTGAACGTAAAGTAGCCTACCATAGGCAGTGGTAGAACAGGCTTGGAAGAATATCACAAAGCGATGGTCAATAAGCCTAGACTTACGTTTTATGATCAAGTGAAAATATTAAGATAAAATTTTTCATGCAAACAAGTCAAAAAAGCCTAGTCTACTGTAATAATCTTTTTCTTAATTTTAGGGTTGAGCTGCTGGGTTTTTTGGAAGTATTGCATTATAGATAGAATACCAGAGGGAAGCCTAAGGTCCCATGATTTATTAATTAATGCAGTTTCATTCAAGTTACTATTGGCTACACCTACGTGTATTGCAAAAGCACCATGGTAGGCCTACTACACTAGTACTAGCAGATCTTAGTTAGAGCAATTGGCTATAGGTACTGGTAAATGACTAAAATCTAAAATGTAAACTGGTAAATTTGGAAAATAAAATGTCAAATCAGAAAAACTGAAATGTCAAAGTCATGAAAATGAAATGTTAAAGTCATTTTATTAATCTTAACCAACTTTGTGATTGGTTTTAATTTTATGCTCAGAATGAACGAGACAGATTCCATTCAGCATTAGACATTTACTGACTTCATCACTGATCTGCTCATACATACTGGTATTCATAGTGAATGAAATTGAAACAAACAAAGTTTACTTGATAATTGATATTAAACTGATAGATTGTTAAAGCAGTTTAAACGAAAACTTGTGAAAACGTTTAGGTTTACGTCGGCTGCTAACCTTAGCACTTATCAGCTTTGCACTGTAGTAGTGTACAGTAGCAGATACCATACAAGCATAGGTGGGCTAGTTAATGCAAAACGTTAGCTTCCTTAACCACCAGTTTGTTAACAAACTTGACACCTCTGTTAACGTTAATCCGTTATTTTCAGATTTAATTAACGGAAGTTAATAAAGTCCGTTAATTTGTTAACATTTTGCGTGTAATTTACATTTCTTTTTATTCACTTGCTTCCAGCACACGTATTGGCGCTGTTGACCTAATCGTAAGGAAATATTTATTGCTATGGGGGTCTTTTTGTGTTTTGGAAGTTATATACAATTTACAGTCTAATCTAATTTCAAGATAAAAATACGTTCAAATGCACTAACGAAGCTGCGATGGGAAAATCTTTGGAAATTGTGAACAGCGAGACTTAATAGACCTGTGACGCTGCAGCTTATTATTTGACACAAAAAAGACCTCCTTTCTTTGCTTTCTTCTAAAAAACTTGTGCTAATACGCAACAAGTGTTACCAGTGCAAACTGGTTTCTGGTTTGTACCGGTACGATGAATGAATGGTGCAAGATATTAACGATAAAAACCTTAACGGAAGTTAATTTTGTCAGTTAACATGAAAAAACTTTTTAACGGATTAACGAGTTAATGAAAAAGTTAGCTTCGTTATTAAGGGTTTAACGATTAACGGACTTGTGCCCACCTATGCTTACAAGGTTTAAAGATCTGGCACTGACAGATAAAAGTTAGTGACATAATGCAAGTTTTATATGATTATTTAAGTGTTACATTGTACTCTGTACTGGTGGAGTGTTTGCATAGGCTTAACCAGTTAAGTGATGTTTGCAAATTCTTCTTCTTCTTCTTCTTTCTTCATTGCCCGCTTTTCCGTGAGGGTTGTGGGGGCAGTAGCTCAAGATTGAGCCGCCACACCTCACAGTTTTCCATCACCTCCATCATTTCACTTGGGCGAAGTCCCAAGCGATTCCATCCAAGATCCTCAATGTAATCGGTCCATCTAGTTCTAGGTCGTCAGACTGGTCTTCTCCCATTTGCTTTGGCATGTAAAGCATGTTTGGGGAGTCTTTCCTGAGGCATTCTGCTTACATGGCCAAACCATCTAAGCTGAGATCTTTCAATTCGGAGAAGTAACGGCTCGATGTTAAGAGATTTTCGAATTACATATTTTATAATTGCTTAAAATACAAAATTGCATTTCAGGCATAAAAGATAACCTACCGTACTAAAGCTAGCTTGAAATCTAGTTGTTTGATGTGGTTGCTTAAACAAACAGTTTTTGCTGTAGTGAATAATTGTCCAAACTACCGGTATGCCATATGGCATTGATTGGTTGATACCAACTTTTAAGCCATTGTGTTACCCAGGAAGACTGATTTAATGAATGAGGAATTGCATTTTCAATGCATAATTCATGCAAGGCAATCCACAATTTTCTGGCTATACTACAAGAAGTTTTTTAAAAGATCTTTTGGATGAAAAAATGTAACAAGAATTACCAAGTGTCTGGGTAAGGTCTTTAAATAATTATTTGTAGCTCAGTTTTGTTTGCAATGTTACAGTATATACATGAGATAAAATTTTTGGTGCTGATTGCGGTCTCACTTGCTGTGAGATAACCAAATTAATACTGGTTAGTTGGTCAACCAGTAATGCGTTGACCTTTTATGGTAGGTCTAAGGTTCAAGTTCCGGACCTGTTAAATTGAACACACTGCTGCCAACAACTCATCACTGCTGTAGCATTTTCTCCCTAGGTACTGTATTGCCTTGCCTTTCGCAATTGCAAGATTGCCTTGATGCTATATGTTTCAGATTAATATGTCGAATATAATGAAAAATTTGATTTGATGTACCAGTAGTCAAAAATTCACCAATGGAATATAAATTGGCGAAAGAAATTCTTTGTGTCACTGATTATTTTTTGCATTGTGCAAAACTTCTAATGTTGTTCAGCCATGTTGTGAGTCTCATTATTGCAAGTGGGTCATTTCTACTTAGTTGCTTGAGCAAGAAAATATTCTACATTAGGTATGTCTTTTTTTTATTTATTTTAGTGTTAGCATTTGCTGCTAATTGCTGTTAATCATTTAGGAAAATGTTTCTGGTTCTTCAAGGAGCATAATTCACTGACTTAAAAGATCACCTACGCTGCTGCAACCACTCAGACTACTACCAGAATATCGCTAACTATGAAAGTGGAATTTCTTTGATTGGTTTTTTAGTAGTGGAATTTCATTAACTACAAAACAACAGCATTCAGAAAGGTATAATTTAAAATGTATACGGTGTACCCATGTGGTTGAGACTAGAAGCACTGCAGTGTTATGCCGGTCTTTGCAAGTGTTGTAAACAATCACGTGCAAAGGTGCTTCACATTGCTCTGTGTCCAATTTAAGTGCACAGTTAAGTTTCAAGGTTTTTGTAATATTTTTTGTAATCTTTTGATTACTTATGGGTCTTGCACACAAACCAGTTAATCTAAATTGTTTTTTCTTTTTTTAAAGAGAGGTATTTTGTGACAAAATTTGGTAAGTAATGTTGTGGTTTATCTGGTGATAAATACCAGTCAATAATGATCCTAGTTAGAGTACAGATTTGTTCATGTTTTTGTCATTTATACTTTATTAGTCTATTTGCATCATTGCATGCATTTGTATTAATTGAAAAGGCAAAATCAAAGAGTACAATTTCACAGTTCTCTCGTTTTTAGAAGTCTTGGACCATGGATTTCAGCCACAGAATGCACCGACTAATTTCCAAGGTTGGATCAACTGCTTTCGTGACTCTGCTGTATTAATAATATCTTTGACACAGTGCATTTGTGCAAGACTGCAAGTGTACATGCAGCGTTTTTTATCTTCACAAAAAATCATAAAAGTCTTGAAATGCACTTATGTAATTTCATGAATAAATTGTGGACTTCCTAAAAATCTGTAACAGCAGAACTGCAGTAGAAATAACCCATGTGGATAACCGTCATCAGAAGAACAAGAAGACTCTAAAAGAAATGTTCCTTCAAAAACTAAGAAGGCATCAAATTTTTCTGAACTTGCATGCGATCTCCAAGACTTTTTGTTGAGATTTGCGATGAGTTGTGTATTATCGTTCGAAACACTTTTATTATATTTTTCATTTTGCAGACTCTCAAGCGCTCATTTTTTTTGTTTATTTTTTTCTGTTTATTTCATCTGCCATTTGTTTCGTTTGTATTTTTTACGGATTTGGATTGGTTATACACTAATATTTAGTCTAATTATCGATTTTTTGGGCCATAAGACCATACGTAAAATACCTAGATTTTCTCAAAAGTACAACGCGCACTTTATACTCCAGTGCGTGTTATGCATGGATCAGGGTTGTACTTTATGTCTCCCCAGGATATGTTTCCTGGACAAAAAAGAACACCACATTCAGCAAAAACAAGCGAAAGCTCGATAGAATCTGCTAGTAGCACAAAAAATATTGAAACAGGCAAGCGGAAACTGAAATAGCTTTTGCAAGTAAAGACATGCCGCCTAATGAAGTGGCAAAAAAATGGTATCTACTGCAAATGCTACTTTGAAAAAAGTCAACTCAACTATGCAGCAGCATCGGAAAGCTGGAAAACAAATTGCTGTAAAAACAAACTAGTCGATGAATTAACTGTTTCAAGTGTTTAAAAACTGAAATTGTGTCTCCAGGAACTGACATGATATCTGTTTGTTTGTAGGATTTTCTGCATGTACGAGTACTTGCTGTTCTTTATTCATCTAGATTGAGTTGTGCTATCAAAATTGTTAGCAACTTTTGTGTATGTAGATATTTTTTGATAAACATACTACAAAATGACTCTTGTTTTGATTAGAATATCTTAACTTGTTACTCATCTTTTATTCATATTTGTTAGAAAGTTCTGTTCTTTCTTTTTTTTTTTTTTTTTTTTCGAAAACGCCGTTATTTTTTTTGTTTGTTAAATGGCCGCTTGTTGACAGCCAGCATTTTATTTTAATTAGTGCTTTTCCGGTTAACGAATTGTCTGTGATGCGTCCTGACTATACAGTATCCACTCTATATTAGTGGACTGAAAACTGACAATTTTGCTTTTCTTCTCATTTCTTTTGTTCTTCGAACATGCCGAATCAAACCAGTCAAATATGCGTGACCACGAAAAACCTTCGCAACAAGAGCAACCTTCTTTCCTGCAATCCTCTTCTCTTTTTCTCCGTGCGTCTGTTTCTAGTCTACTAAATAAAGAGTCCATGATTTGACCGCCAAACCGTATGAACGCCAATTTGTGCTTTTCGAGTTTAATTAACGCTTTTGTCGCTGACAATTAACTAGCTTTTACTGTAATTCTTCTAAAGAGATACTGCTCGAGATCGGTTTTACTGAAGAAATGGAAACTACTTGAGGTAATGAAAAGGTGCTGCAAACTTTTTCCACTATTCTCTTTATCCGCAAAAAGATTTAATCCGTTTAACTACGTACCATTGACAATCCTTCGTTCTGAAATTTCGTGACATTAGAAAAGGATAACTTAAAATTTCTTACAGAATAGGCAACGCGAGGTTGGATTATTATGCTGTAAACATTGCGTTTATTATTCTGTAATTTTTTTCACGTCGTCCGTTTATGATGTAACGAAATTTCGAAACGCAGGGTTGCCAATGGTACGGAGTCGAAGGGATTAAATTTATTTTTGTGGACAAAAGGAGTAGTCGAACAAGGTTTGGGGCACCTCTTTATTACCTGTTGTAGTTCTCATTTGTTCAATATAACCGATTTCAAGCAGTATTACCTCTTGTAGTTCTCATTTGTTCAATATAACCGATTTCAAGCAGTAACTCTTTAAACAAAATTGTTTGTCTGGCCATTTAGTCTGGTGCAAAGGCATTTAGGTACGAGAATTCGCTCCGTAGTTATTCCCCAAATGCATTAGCCTTGTGCTAGTGTAAAATTGCTGGTAACAGAAGTAGGTTTAAATACCTAGACATTTGAAAAAGAATGCGAGTGAGCTGGTTCTGATTTTGTTAATGAAAAAACAAAAACGAAAAAACAAACTTCTCCTAAATACAAAACAGTTACCGCTCGAGCTTTTGCAAACCCATTATACAAATCTGAAATTAGACAACTATAATTGAAGCAGGAGAGTAAAAACTTACTTTATGTCGTGCAATGTATGGTTTATAGCAACTGTAGGAGTGTTGCGATGTTTTGTTTAGCAAGTCTCCAACATGTTTGTGGTGGTACATACTGCATTGATTGATAAAAGATTGCCGAATTTGAGGATCAACCAAGCAACAATGATCTTTACTCGATTGGGCCCCCGTACAAATGGCGATACATCTAAATTTTATTCAAATGTATGGTTTATAGCAACTGTATTCGAAACGCAGGGTTGTATAAAATAAAGATCTTATTCTTATATTTTTGAATAAGATCTACAGAAGTTTCCGTAGCTTTGTTTTTTCGCGCATGCATTTACGATAATGAAATGTGATTGATTGATATGCTTTTATTTAGTAAGAATCTTATCTATTTAAATACTTTCATGTGTTGCTAGAAAGTTGCGATTGCCAAAAATCTTTAAACGAAATAAAAATAAGCTTAACCTACACAAATGCTCTACTACGGTATCTTCGCTCTGTGCAATGTGCACAGATACTGCAAGATGTTATGCTCTGAGTGAATTATGATAGCTTTACTGAAAATATGCACTCATGTAGAACTGCAAATAGGGGCGAAGCACATGGTGTTGCTAACCTTTTTAGTTTTTACCATGGTTTTAATAAGTATCACAATCAGGGGTGTGAAAGCGGTTAAAGTGAACCGCTTTCTCTTAGAATATTTATACCGAATGTTGAAAACAACTGCAGTGCATTGTTTGTTAGATCAGTATTTACAAAATCTTCGTAACATTTTTAGTTCACTTAGATTGACGGCCATGCAATAGTATTTCGTTGCAACTCTTCAAAACTCTCCGAGTGCTGGGTGTTCTACCCTTGCCCCAGGACCCCAAGTGATTTCTCTTTGTGATTATAACGTGCAAGTTATCATGCGATTGGACGTTTGAATCCTCCCAATCCACATTCCTGGTTTCGTCTACGCTAAAACTGTAGATCTCTGCGATGACAAACCCATTAACGCAATTTGATTCTTTTATGTCAGATGATGATAACGTAAACCATTTCGACGATTCCGTCAAAAACTGCGTAAAAAATACTTGCCTAAATAATTTTCAAATGAAAATTCTACTTGTTGCTGAAATGCAGAGTGGAAGTTGAAACGATTGGCGCTTCCTTATCTCTGGCCACAACTTGGGTTTTAGTGAAACGTAATGGTTCGATTCTTCATAAAGCTATGCAATTCTGCTTTATTTTGCGCCAGTGTGTAATGAAATTGTAGTTTATTAAGCAGTAATCAGTAAATACAATGAAAGAGAGCAAACCAACTATAGACTTAATAACAATGATAAAAGAATGAGCGTGCATCGCGCGGTTTCGGTTTGCAAACGCAGGGCTCACACAAAATTCTAAATTTTATTTTCTAACCTAAATTTCTTGAAAATTAATCTAAAATATCAACCGAAAAAGGTATGCACTAATCACCGAGTGAAGTAACTTACTACCACATTTGAAAAAGTAGAAACGTGAAATACTGAAAAAATAAATAAATAAAGCTCATTTAACAAATCCTGCATAACAATTTTCAACATTTAAAACACATCATTTTAAAATCAGGGTTGGAAGTCGATGCTGTTTAAAAGCAAAGACGAATCGATAGTTTACGCAAAAAGCAAAGACTAAAGTAAAGAAACAAAAAGCAAAGATAAGTAATTCATGCCGAAATGCGAACAAAAATTTTTATTCTTTTTTTCATAAGGATGTACTAAAATTTTTGCTGTGTTGACCATTAAATGAAACTTGTGAGTGGAAAAACTATTATTACCGGTACTATCAAAGACAAAAAAAATACACTTTTAGGATAATATTATAGAGAGCAATATAGCATAAGAGAAACGAAACGATGTAAGCTTAGGCAGACTCAACAAGAACAAAAGTAAAGTTTAAAGATTCTACCAATCGATAAAATGTAAGCAAAAAGCATAGAAAAGGTGATAATCGATTGAAAAAATTGAAAGCAAAGCATCTGCGATAATCGATAGCAAAAAAGCAAAGAATGTAGTATCGATTATTGATTACTAATCGATATTTCCAACCCTGTTTAAAATAAAGTCTAAATTTAAGAAAAGTTTTCTTAACTGATGAAATCTGCAGGCTAATGGTAGTCAGCATGTGCCGTACCAAGGTTTCGATGAGAGGCTGACTAACTACAATTATGTTATGCACCGGCGCAAAATTGATCAAGTCGTAACGCGTTCGTCTCAAAAGCGAGAGATAAGAAGTTAAAACTTGGGGTCGTAAAATCAGTTACCAACAGCCAGCCTTGGACGCAACCTTTTGAAGTAGTGTTGCCAAGGCGCGATGATTTAGAGATGGACCTTGCTAAGTTGTAGCACGCTTCGGCGTAATTTAGCGATTAAAAAGATTTGAGTTTTGACACCAAAAAATCCTTTTATTATCACGGACGGTGCTGTAAAAAGGCTGAGGTATTTTGAACGCAACAACCTTTCAAAATTTCTGTGAGTCATCGGGGTTTCAACGTGGTAGAAATTTTGGTGTATGGTTGGTTGGAAAGAGACAGCAACTTTCTCAGCAAAATAGCGCTTTTTAATAACTTTGCAAACAATATAAATGAAAAGCAAACTTCATAATAATGTCATTAAAGGCAGCAGTAGGCACGTATAAGATAACACGCAACTTAACGTTCGTAATCAAATTACAACACACCCAAGTGAATTTCGCATTGTTTGGATTTTAGGAAAAAAAAGGTGAACATTATTTGCTGAGGAAGGTTTACATTTGGCAATATCACGATAAACACAAAACTAAATTTTAAGTGAACTTGAGCCTCTAACCCAAAAAGTTTTAAAGAAAACCCAGCGCAATGAATCCGCTACAAATTTTAATAACATTAGTCCGCAAAGCAACTTCAACAACGTCATAAAATACGTTAAAGCGCAACGCAACTTCCCCAATTGCAAAGCAAACTTTTAACTGTAGTAATGATACACAAGTAAAAATACCAAATAAATAACTAGTTCTACCAAGCAACATTATAACAAAAATAAAGGAGAGAGCACTTCAACAAGTAAACTGAGATGGAGTTCCTCCCAGCAGCAACTTTATAATTTCACAGCAAAAGTCTTGAGTATGGTTAATAACAATAAACGAAGGCGGCACGAATAACATTTTACCAAACGCGCAGCGCAATGATTATCTAAACCACTTAAAGCAAAGCCCAAGATGCGCAATTTAAAGTTTTCGTCTCTGAAGCGCAGCAGAAATTCCGCAATTGCGGAACGAAATTCTCGCACCAAGTCAAAGCGCAACCTAACTTCCGCAATTAAATAACACAACACGATGCAAATTCCGCATGTTTTACAATTTTAGTCGGAAAAAGGGTAAGCAATTTGCTAATGTCAAGACAAATATATTTTATCGCTCAGCAACATTGCGACGTAGAAATTAATTAGCATTCGTCTAAGAGGGCGACAGGAAAGTTGCGAAAGACCTTTACCATCATAGAGTCAAGCAACCACCCTCTTGTCAGAGAGGCAATGCCAATTTAACAACATTACGATTGAAAAAGGCCGACATTTGTCAAGATTACGATTAAAATGAAACAAAACGAAGTTTATCGAATAAAATTGCGCTACTAACCGAAAAAAAATTTGGAAGCGTAGTGTAATCAATAAATTAATTGCGCTACGCTTCGAAATTTAGTCTGCAACGCAACTTCCACAACATCTCAAAATAAAAACATTAAAGCGCAACGCAACTTACGCAATCACAGAGGCTCAAAAGTTGCGCTTTGCCCATCGTTGATAATATATAATAACACACTTTGATCCAGCTCCAATAAGTGCTAACCGCAAATTAGAACTTTAATCTCAACTTAAACGAAGATAGAAGGCAAAATCAATGCAATATGTAGAGTTAGGCCAAGAGTATTAGATTAAATAGACATTGCCTTCAACCTTCTTGACCCAGCCGTTCCAGAGATACTCCACTTCAAAGACGACGAATAGGGGCTTCTCTAATCAGAATTTTTGTTGGCAACCAAGAGATTGATCACAAGCGCGACGACACCTTAGTTCTATTCTAAGTCAACGCCGCAATTAGATTAAACAACAGAAGCTTTTTAGCCTATATATAGCTAGCTTAATATAGACCTCAGTATGCTACGATACTGCATTAAAAGGTCAGGGTTGCCAATAAAAATTGTAATTTGGAGACTCCTACGTCGTGTTTGAAGTAGAATATCTTGAAACGGCTGAGTCAAGAAAAATGAAGTCAACGCCAATCGAATCTAACTCGATTGGCCTAACTTTTGATACCCCAATTAATGTTGCCTTCAGTCCACGTTTAAATTCAACAAAATTAATACATTACATTTTATTCAAGCTTAACTACCAACAATTCAAATAGTGTGGCTGCATAAACGCTGCGAATCGAAGGTATAAACAAAACGCAAAAGCACAATTTTTAGTTACAGATATTGTTTGACTTTGACTGTGCAACGCTGCATGCACACTAGCACTGTCAAAGATATTAATAATGCAGAGTCATGAAAGCAGTTGATCCAACGTTGGGAATCAGTCGGTGCATTCTGTGGCTGAAATCCATGGTCCAAGACTTCTAAAAACAAGTGAACTGTAAAACTATACTTTTTGATTTTGCATTTTCAATTCATGCAAATACACACAGTCACGTAAATAAGACTAATCGAGTATAAATGACTAAAAAATGAACAAATCTGCAGTCTAACCACAGGCGTAGCTAAGATTTTTGATAGGGGTGGGAGCCCAAACCAAAAATCACATACAATGGCGTGATCCGAAATTTTCGAAAAAGGAACTTTTGTGGGACAAAGTCATCGTAGAATGGAAGATCAGAAGTCGTAGCCTGTGTGATGGCACTTAACCAGAATTTTGCTTAAGAGAGAGGGCTTAAACCAAAGCTTAAGAAGTAATGAATTGGGAGACGTGTTGAGTAAAGTAGTGCAACTCACACGTATCACAGACGGGGATCTGACGCTAGGCAATTTTTTGTTACAAAAGCTATTTTAATGCCATTGGATCACATTTCGTACGTGTTCAGAACCATTTGAAAGCCAATTGAAAAAATTAAATTTTTCAATCCTCCTTTTACATACAATTTAAGTCCAAAACACGTATAAAATCTTGCATTATGGGGTTAAATTTTGAGAGTGATTTGGTCCAGGTAGGGAGAAGTAACGTACATTGCCTCCTGAAATATTTTAGCAGTAAATAATACTTGACCCAAAAGATTCTTCTTAGAGATTTTTGTTTTGTAATGAAAACAACCAGCTGTTAAAGTACATGTACGGCCAGGGGGCCCAGGCCCCTCAATTCAAATTCAATAATTTGTTCAATGAGCATTTCCCCTAGCTACTTTTTTTTCAAAAGTATTTTGTCGCATAAAAACTGGCGCGGTGGAGTTGAATTGTTACTGAAAAATATTACCATAGATAGTTACCTTTACTAACCATGTTAATGCCCGGCCCAGATTAAACTGCATGAGGGCTCGCTGGCACTGTGCCATATGGTAAATCCGGCCCTGGTTATTGCATTACGATCATATAAAGGTTAGATGAGGGTCCGAGGTAGCAACTTTTAGAACAAAAACCCTTCATTTCACCCAGGTTATACATTTAAATTGGTGAGCAAAAATTGAAGTGAGGGGGCCCAGGCCCCCTGGTCGTCAATTTTAATGTTGATTACTGTTGCAAGCGTGTACCAGAGATACAACTTTTTTGGAACACTATATCCTTGTATTATAATTTGATGAACTATTATGAAAGATTAAATAAAATCTAATTTGTAAGTTGATTTGATCTAAAAACCTCACGCACAAAATCATTTTAAATACTTTAAGTTTGAAGTTTTTGACCAGTTCTTGAGATCACCTACACCTTTTCCGGTTTTGAACCAAAACTACACGAGTCACATATATAGCAGTATTGATGTTCAGAAAACAGACAATGAAGTATTTGGTCAAAGATAAGATAAATCTACGTGGGGAGGAGGGATTATCGTTGTTTCTGCAAAATGCCTGCAACTCCTGTGTTACCATTATTGAATCCTCGTTGCATTGGTTTCATCAGGCAATGATGATGGGTGACTGCTTTCCAATGCTTTTTAAGCATTGGAAATGGTTGGGGATGGGCATTCTTTTGAACTTGATGAAACGACCAATCAACTTCAAAAAAAACGCAATTTTTACCAGATTTATGGTGAAAAGCAAGGCCAAAAAACAATAAAAAGGTCTTCACCTCTAAGGAACTGCAATTTTCACCGATTTTGCACCGTATTTGGATTTCATACTTTGGCACCGCATGAACTGTTTGATGGTCTACTTCCAAAGGGATTAAGGGCATCGCTGATTTTTTGTGGCAAAATATTTATGGTTTTCTCATATCAAAAGTCATGTCACAATGCCCCCCTCCCCACCATATCTACGCCACTGATTTGAGACCTTTTGGGTATCCATCCAGAGTTTAATAAAACCATCATCGCAGAAAAATTGGCGCTAAAATAACAATCACTCCATGGGTAAGAAATAAATAAACAGACTTTACAAAATTTGCTTTAAGTTTTAGGCATTAGCATGAGCAAAGGTTGGAGGCTAGGATGGCACTGGAGTTCCAGCGTGCATTGCAAATGTTGAAAATCTGTTGAAAGTCACAAAGACAACTTCCTATTTTGTTTCTCAATGAAGTGACGGAAGAAATGAGTAAGGTGATACAGAAATTTCATGTCTTCCCTCCAACGCTTGTGTTTTTAAAGATCTGAGCTTTTGCACTGCTGAATGCTTCGCTCAGTTGATCAATTTTACCTACCAACTCCTTCATAAAAAATAATCAATGCTAAGAGATTTGGTTGCGCCACGCAACTTATCGTCCATTACTACGTAAAAAATACCATCAAATACATGGTGTGGCATTTGGGTCTGGGTCTCCAATTCCTTTCGATATGACCACCTTTGTTTTCTATCCAGAGTAGAAATTGTTGTCCAAGAGACCTTGAATTCTTTTTTGCAATGGTCACAGCTTCGATCGAAGCTCAGTCAACATGGTCTCCATTTAATTTTTTAAAACCGCATTTGATGTTTAATGCCTTATATTCATTTATTAACCAACTAAAAGCTCCGATCCTCGAGATAAAATGTGCTAATCAAGTGCTGAATTACTTCAGCTACTTTCTTGGAGAGAGACTTATGGATTTTCTTTGCTGACTAGAGCTTGTGTTTTAATGCATTTGCCACAAAACTAACGACATAGCCTCGCCATTTGCTAAATGAAAACTTGCACTAACACGGCCAATTTTTCGAAGTGATTTGTGCGAGACTCTTTTTGTTAGCTTAACAGAACAAACATCATTTCAGGCAGTTATAATCGAAAGTTCATCGATGGGTGCTACAGGAAAGTAATTTTGAAAAAAAAAAGCCAAAAAGTTGTATCCCAAGCATGCACTGTATGCAAAAAACGCTAAAGAAACTGAAAGTAAAAAAAACAAAACGCTTTTTTGTCACATTTTCAACATTGGTGGCATTTCAATTGGGTGGAGGGAGGCAGGCCCTCCCTGGCTATGCCTATGAGTCTAACTGGAATAAATATTGGCTTGTATTTATCACCAGATAAAGCACAACATTACTTAAACCAAATTCTGTCTCAAAGTATCTCTCTTTAAAAAAGAAAACAATTTAGATTAACTGGCTTGAGCACATGATCCATAACCAATTAAAAGATTACAAAAAAATATTACAAAAACTTTGAAACTTAAATGTGCATTTACATTGAACAAATAGCAGTGTGAAGCACCTTTGCCAGTGGTTGCTTACTATCGGTATAAAACACTTTCCACACTTTAAATTATACCTTTCTGAATGCTGTTGTTTTGTAGTTAATGAAATTCACCAATTCAAGAAGAAATCAGTTCTACTTTCATCATTCTGGTAGTAGTCTGAGTGGTCACGCAGTGCAGGTTTTTTAGGGCAGTGAATTATGCTCCTTGAAGAACCAGGAAATTTTTCCTAAAAGAATAAAAGCAATTAGCAGCAAACGCCAAAAATAATTTAAAAAACATACCTAACAAAAAACATTTTCTTGCTCGAGCAACTAAGTGGGAATGACCTACTTGCAATAATCAGACTTGCAACATGGCTCAACAAAATTAGAAGTTTTGCAGAATGCAAAAAAATAATAAGTGAAACAAATAACTTCTGGTGCCATTTCATATGTTACATAGTATTCCAAGAGTGACTTTTTGGCTACATCAAATCAAATTTTTCACTATACTTGTCATTGGCATACGAGGTGGGGGGGCCACTGCCCCCCCCTGCTTGGTTTTAAGGTGTCGATCACGCATCAAAATTTTGAGCAATTTCATATTTTTCGGGCAATTTTGCTCAGCAATTATATTTTTATGTAATCAGTGTTGGGTTGTTAACTATATTATTATTTCATCAATTGGCTAGTCTTGTTTAACAGGTTAATTTCTAGGCTATTTTGCTGCATTGGTAAGAGTCGTGTCATATTATACCTTAGTTGGCCAGTAAATTTGGGGCCAATTTCTTATTTTTTGGGCAATTTTGCTCACTAGTAAACATACTTTTATATAATCAGTTCTGGCTATTTTATTTTTCTGGTCAAATATTTTCTAGGCTATTTTTGCAGCACCGGTAAGTGGTGTGTAATGGTTTAACTTAATTGAGTAGAGATTTTTCGGGAAATTTATTTTGGGGACATTTTTGTTCAGCATTCATTCATCATATTTTTTATAGCTATTAGGCTACCAAGTGATGGCTAGTTTACTTTCGTGATCAAATAGTTTTCTAGGCTATGTGTGATTTGCCATAAGTCAAGTGCAATTCTTGAATGTGCAGTGAAATTTCGGCAATTTTATATTTTGGGGAGGTTTACTACATAATTGCATCATATTTTTGTCGGTGGCTTTTTTGCTTTTCAGTTTTGTGGCCAACTGTCAAAAAGGCCTGCTATTTAGTCCATCTTGCCATACACATATCTTCAAGGATTGCAAACTTAATTTTTGAGCAGTTTTGCTCACTTTTTAATTACATATTTTATAGTTAGTAGTGGGTTCTTTTCAGTTTCTGCTTTGTCATCAAAGAGTTTTGTAGTCTATTTTGCTGTAAGAGTCATCAAAGAAATAGCATCAGTTAACTATTGATCCATGATTCAAATTGACTACCCAGACTTAATAAACTTTAATAATGCAACCTTAATGGGACCGTAAACTTTTGGGCAATTTCATACTTCTCTGTAGTAATTTCACCTAACATAACACATGTATTATTGATATAATACCTTGTTGACTAAATTCATAACTGACAGATTGAGCAGTTACTTTGCAGGTGTAATCAAATAGCTTTTCAGTTAATGTTCTGAAGTTTCTTTTCATTGGCTATCAATTTAGCTATTTTTGTTGTTTGGAAAGACTTGCACTTTCCTGGAAATTTTTTCTGAGGGAACCAAGTATCCTTTCAAGCCAGCTTATCAAAGTGTGAGCAATATTCATTTTTCAAATGAACAGCAATCTCTGCCCAAATGACTTGAGGTGGTTGCCAAAGCGTTTCGCATTTGTTTTTCAGTAGGTATGGTAATTAAATTTGATAGTGGTTTAAATCTTTGTTTAGGTTGATCTTTTTTCTTGGTAGACTTATTACACTCAGCTTGTTATAATGTTAGCCGTATTTATTTGTGTCACAAAATTAATTATTGTGTGTCAGCTTGTGATAGTGTGACCAATATTTTGATTTTTATGTAAATAATCACTGACCAAGTTACTAGCATGATTGACCATAATAACGGCAGTATTGACAGCAATTAAGTTGCGAATAATGCTACACAGTTGCTGTTGTTTTTTTGTCTATTGTGTTTTTTCTCAAGTGTATTTTTACTTTACATCCTTTTAATCATTTTAAATGGTGCTGGAAAAGTTGTCCAAATTCACATAATAGTTAGATACATTTTGATCTTAGTTTAAAACAATAGTTTTGTTGTAAAAGTTTAGTTCAACTACTGTGTAGCCACAGCAGAATGCCTTAAATTAAGTCAAGCACTGGACACGGCATAAAGCTGGGATCATGTCTTTTTGGCACAACTATTTTGGCACAGACCTGTTCGGCACCACCTATTTCGTTCTCAGTCCTTTTTTGGCACAGATCGTTTCAGCACCAATGTGGTGCTCTTTGATAGTTCAGTTATTTAGGGTTAGCGTTAGTCAAAGAGCACCAAATTGGTGCCGTAAAGGTCTGCGCCGAAAGTCGTGGACCCATCAAGCTAACTTGGTCCAAGTTCACTTAAGTTCTGTATGTTAAGGAAGCTGTTTAATGGTGAACAGAAAAATGGGTATAAACTTGTGTTTGCCATATCACTTGTTCAAATGTTTTGATAAGATATCTGATAGTTGTCAAGATGTAAATATTTTATGGAAATATTTATCTCTTTCAAAAAAAGTCCAAGTGATGTAAGCAGTATAAAATTTAGCTTATTGGGACAAAGCTAGTACCATCGTCATATATTTTAGACTAAACAGGTGATAAGTTCAGGTATTTTTAAAACTCCTAGAATTCAGATGCTTTGTAGTAATTTGAAACAAGAAAATATTGTAAGATATAGTTAACATTTTGCCTGAATGATGTTGCTTTAACTACTTCTTTATAGACTTTTTGTTGGGTACTTTAAATAGTGACTTAACGTGCAGGCTGATTGAAGAAAGCAATTTTGCTTTGGCTCTTATTTGTAGACCTATGTTTTGGAACTGTCACCAGTAAGCATTGTTTAATTATAATCAGCTAAAGTGAAGTGATTGAACTAAAAGATGAAGATCTTTCTGCAAAAAATGCCATTGTTGTTAAAATACTTAACTTAATCAGACCACAAACATTGGCAAAATATCTGCGTAGTTATGTCAATTTTCAGGATTGTGCATTTTTTAGATCTTGGTGGGTTTAATATTGATTTGATTGTGTTCATGGCAGTAGCTTAATTAAATAATAATACACCAAAATCTGCTACGAAATTACCAAATAAAAACTGTATACAATAAAATATAAATAATAATAAAAATAAGACAACCCTCAAAGTGCTAAAAATAAAAATAAGACAAAATATAAATAAAATATAAAAATAAAATAAAAATAAGACAACCAAATAAAAATAAGACAACCCTCAAAGTGCAAAAAACCACCCTTAAAAATTGGGGTCGTCTTACACAACCGATATAAAAGTCATATCTTAATTTTCACATGAAGACTTTTTTATATGAAAAATGCGTTGGGGCATAAAAATAAAGAACATGCAAGAAAAGTATTTTTATTTAACATCATCAATAGCACATTTTCCGCCTATTAAGCCAATTTTCTGGACCTAATTTTTTAACCTAATTTTCCAACACTTTGCACTACTTTTTGCTTTGTACTACCTATTTACCCTTTGCACTACCATATTTTGCACTTTGCGCTATGGGTATCGTATTTGCATGTGCGATTAAGACAGATAAAATTTGCATTTTCTGCTTTAAATTGGCACTAAATTTTGTAATGCTCAGCACCGGATTAATCTGGCGCTGCGCCGATCAAATTTTCTGCCTTGGCTAATTTGGCGGTAATATGGCAAAATATGCATTGATGCGTAAATCAGAAAAAAGCAAGAGAATAGCATCGATATTTGGAAAAAAGTGTGCATTGTTGCATAACAAATGTACCATAACTCTTGTAAAAAAAACATGCAAGAATTTAGCAGTCGTCTTATACAGTCAATATATGATAAATGTACAAAATTTTATTCAAATTTTGTACCTTGTCTTATCTGACGGTTGTCTTATATGCTGGAATATACGGTAGCTTTCCTTAATACATTTTAGTTAATCTAATAACTGCATAGCAAATACCGTATTTATTCCAATATAAGTCGCATTTTTTGTACCAAAATATCACCCAAAAAGTCAGGTGTGACTTATACATAAATACATGAACTGCATTGTATGTGATACAAAATTTTTCTGAGGTATTTTCTTGCTAACGCTTTTTGGGCTATTGCCCTTCATACAACCACATCACTTATTGCCTTCCACTAAAGTAATGTTGAGCTTCTAAAGCTCGTCTTTCTCACGTTAGTCATCGCCCTTCCAGTATCCACACAAAAAGGTTAAGTTGCATCACTTGCCACCCTCAAGAGATGCTGTTAAGAATGCTTAAGAAGTTGACTGGAACTATTTGAGAACAGTGACATCAGTGATAACTTTAATGGTTTCTAATTTTTTGTTATGAGATTGCAATGAAAGAATAGAGTAGAAAAAAATTTTGTCCTGCTTTTCATATCAAATGTGGGGGTGCAACTTATACTAGAATAAATTCCAGAAGTTTACATAATTCAAGTTTTTTGATGTGCTTATTTTTTTTAAGCAGAAAAATACAGTGACCAATTTATTTCTTAGGCAAAATTCAATTTATCAAAGTCATTTTTCGGGCAAAAGTTTGGTGCCCCCCCCAAATCATTCTGAGCTCCTACGCCCATGATACTCGTAGTATTATGCCAAAGCATGTAACACAAAGGCAATCTCGCTACTGCAAAGGGCAACACAGTTCCTTGCAAAGAAATGATGCAGTAATGATGAGTTGTTGGCAACAGTGTGTCTGATTTGACAGGTCCAAAATTTGAACCTTAGACCTCCTACTTCAGAACAAACACATTATATACTGCTCGACCAACTAACCAGTATTAATTTGGTTATCTCACAGCAAGTGAGACCGCAATCAGCACCAAAAATTTTATCTTATGTATATACTGTAACATTGCAAACAAAACTGAGCTACAAATAATTATTTGAGGACCTTACCCAGACACTTGGTAATTCTTGTTACATTTTTTCATCCAAAAGATCTTTTAAAAAACTTCTTGTAGTATAGCCAGAAAATTGTGGATTGCCTTGCATGAATTATGCATTGAAAATGCAATTCCTCATTCATTAAATCAGTCTTCCTGGGTAACACAATGGCTTAAAAGTTGGTATCAACCAATCAATGCCGCATGGTATACTGGTAGTTTGGACAATTATTCACTACAGCAAAAACTGTTCAGTGTTTGTTTAAGCAACCACATCAACCAACTAGATTTCAAGCTAGCTTTAGTACGGTAGGTTATCTTTTATGCCTGAAATGCAATTTTGTATTTTAAGCAATTATAAAATATGTATCAATAATTTGCAAACATCACTTAACTGGTTAAGCCTATGCAAACACTCCACCAGTACAGAGTACAATGTAACACTTAAATAATCATATAAAACTTGCATTATGTCACTACCTTTTATCTGTCAGGGTCAGATCTTTAAACATTGTATGATATCTGCTACTGTACACTACTACAGTGCAAAGCTGATAAGTGCTAAGGTTAGCAGCCGACGTAAACCTAAACGTTTTCACAAGTTTTCGTTTAAACTGCTTTAACAATCTATCAGTTTAATATCAATTATCAAGTAAACTTTGTTTGTTTCAATTTCATTCACTATGAATACCAGTATGTATGAGCAGATCAGTGATGAAGTCAGTAAATGTCTAATGCTGAATGGAATCTGTCTCGTTCATTCTGAGCATAAAATTAAAACCAATCACAAAGTTGGTTAAGATTAATAAAATGACTTTAACATTTCATTTTCATGACTTTGACATTTCAGTTTTTCTGATTTGACATTTTATTTTCCAAATTTACCAGTTTACATTTTAGATTTTAGTCATTTACCAGTACCTATAGCCAATTGCTCTAACTAAGATCTGCTAGTACTAGTGTAGTAGGCCTACCATGGTGCTTTTGCAATACACGTAGGTGTAGCCAATAGTAACTTGAATGAAACTGCATTAATTAATAAATCATGGGACCTTAGGCTTCCCTCTGGTATTCTATCTATAATGCAATACTTCCAAAAAACCCAGCAGCTCAACCCTAAAATTAAGAAAAAGATTATTACAGTAGACTAGGCTTTTTTGACTTGTTTGCATGAAAAATTTTATCTTAATATTTTCACTTGATCATAAAACGTAAGTCTAGGCTTATTGACCATCGCTTTGTGATATTCTTCCAAGCCTGTTCTACCACTGCCTATGGTAGGCTACTTTACGTTCAAGTTGCCTGTAAATAGAGCGGATCAAGTCAAAATTGAGAGCGGAGTACGAAACTGAAGGTTGGGACACAGGATGTGACGTAATAAATCTGCAAAACCATGGTAGAAAAAAAAATTTCGCTGCCTGCCTTGCATGACTAGCTTCTCGTTGTATTCATTAGTTACTCCGTTCCATAAGTCCAGCTTTTCTCATAGGTTTTGGAACGGCTTTGGGTATCTGCCCTCACCATTAATACTCAAATACTGTGTCTGTTTATGGCACTTACCGGTAGAAACTGCAAATGCTGCATTTAAGCCAACATAGACCATTGTCTTCATTTCATGCATATTGCATTATGCAGTAGGGCTACATGAGTGCATGCAAATGTACATACCGGTAATAGGGCTAGTGTAGGTAGGATAAGGCAGTGCTATAACTAAGCTGTACGGTAATCCTAATGTGACAAGGACTTTATTGCAAGGAATAAGTTGCATGTGAATCACTTTTTCACCTACGGGTTAGGCCTGTTGTATTAGGATAGGCTAGGCCTTAGCCTACCACCAGTACAGTAGCTTATATCAGGTAGCCTTTTCATGCTTTATTACTGTAGTTACTGGTATGGATTACAAGTTGTTATTAGCAGTGGTGGCACTCCTAGTGAATTTTCACTAGTAGATTTGGTGAATTTTGGTCAGTTCTAGTGACCTAGTGAATTTTATCAACAATCTAGTGAATTTTTTGTAGAATGTGAAAATACCTGAAAGTAGACTTACGGTACTTAGTAGAAACCTTTTTTTTTTTGGAGATCACCTAAATTTTTCACAAAATTTCAGTGAATTTCAAAAAAGTCTTGTGTTTCAGAAAATTCTAGTGAATTTTGGAGAGTAGCCTGTGACGGCATTGGTTGTTACTGTAGGCCTATCTGAAAGTGGGTGACTACGGGTAACTTGAGCAAGGTACAGAGGTACCAGTGGCAATAACATATTAATTATAGGCTTGGCTACCCTTGTAGAACTGATCAGTGGTCGAGTGGATAGACTATAGAGTGTCTGCTACTGAAGCAGTAGACTTGGGTTCCATTCTTCGTTGGGTCAAACCAAAGACTAAAAAAAACTTGTATTCACAGCTTCCCTGCTTAACGTTCAGCAATTAAAGGGTAGGTAGGTGTGCAGGTGGCAGCTTGACTCGAAGACCGAAAGGTCCCTTCGTTGTCTCCTGGCCAAAGCAACTTGGTGAAAAAAATGTAATTACAATTTGTCGGGCACCAGAAGCTGCCATATATACAGTATATGATTTTGAACCACAAGGTCAAGGTGCTCTACTATTGTCATTTCATGTTATAGGCAGGGCATGGTATGGAATGGAAAATGGAATGCAACAGAAATTTCGGTATGGAATATGGAAGATGCCAGAATGGAATGGAATGGAAGACAATCTTGCATACTTCCATACTGGTACCAATTCCATACTACTACTAGATTCCGTGCATTGCATTTACAGAAAAACATATACTGTACAGATGTTGGGTAGTGATACTGATAGATAATACTCAGAGGTGGAGTCCTCGAGGACACATTTTGAAGTCCTTGGCCTTGAGACCTCAAGTCCTCGAAAATTGGCCTGTCCTCGGCTCGAGGACAGCACTATTGTTTGGAATGTCAAAATTTTGTGGAGCGGTTGAAAAATGGTTTGGAAAACGTTTTTTAGTGGAGATCGCTTGAAAAATTTTTGTAAAGACCTTTTTTTTTTTTGGAGAGCACTTGCGCTTGTGTCCTTGGTTCTTGGCCTTGGCCTCGAGCATTCCTGTCCTTGTCCTCGAGAGTGTCTGTCCTCGGAAAAGCTGTCCTTGGCCTCGGATTTTTTTTGTGTCCTTGGCCTCGAGCCTTGTGTCCTCGACTCCACCTCTGATAATACTGTCGCAGAAGTATTCCAATTCAATATCTACGCGCATTATTTGTAGACAAATCGCGGTACTTTGATTGTGTTTATTGCGCTGACAGTGTACACACTGCATCATTGTAAGTACATTGCAATTTGCAGCATTGATGTTAATTGTGGTGGTTGACGACTTTGACAGGCTTGATTTGTTTTTTTATTTATTTAAGATTGACAATTTGCCTAGTCGTACTTTTTTTTCCTTACGAAAGATTGTATATATTTGCTATTTCATTCCCGTTTCATCTTAATTTTATTTATACGTTTAGTTTTTAAGTTTCTCGTAATTCTTTATGGTGTTAAAGCTGCTTGGTGTTCTTTAGACAGACAGATGGACAGACAGTTTTGTTATGCCAAATTTTATAATTGGTGTGGAAACAAATTCTTCGGTAATCATAAAACCATAGGTGTGACCAGGGAGGCCCAGGGTGCCCCCCTTAATTGAAATGCTACCAATGATAAAAATGATGCTGGATGACACAAAGCCTATTGTTTCTCCAGTTTTAGTTTCTTTTAGCATTTTTTTGCGCAGCAGTCACGCGTACAACAGCAAGTAGCAATAACAATAATATTGACGACCAAGGGGCGCAGGTCCCTCAATTTAAATTTTTGCCAACTAATTTATATGTACAAGCTGGGAGAAATTCAGTGTTTTTATTCTGAAAGGTGCAATCTCAGGCCCTTATCTAACGTTTTTATGCAATAATAAATTTTGGCCCCCATCTAACTTTTGTAATCCAATAACATGATTAGTAACCATCTATTGCATCTACAGTAAGGTACCAACTTTGAATAAGTTAAAAATGCACCACCTACCAACTTTAAAATCTGTCTTCATCTCGCCAGTTTTCACTCGATAATATACTTTTGAATAAAAACCTAGCTAGAAGAAATGCTCATCGAACAAATTACAGTATTTAAATAGAGGATGCCTTGGCTCATGGTCGTACATGTATTCCTAAAACTACCGGTAGTTATTTTCATGATAAAACAAAAATCTCCAAGGCAAAATAATCAATTGAAGTGGGGTTTGGTGGGGTAATTCGGGACAAAATTTCAGTTTTCCATCTCTATTTACCAACCTAGCACTTCTAAACTTGGTTTATCAACTTTTTTTATACATTTGGATATCCTACTTATATTTGGCAACACCTTGGTTTTCAACGCTTAGCGGAGTATGAAATTATGGATTTTTAAATTAAGCCACTCCGCTGTATTGATTTTCCCCACCTGCAGGGTAATTCGGAACATTGATAAAAGCATAGTAACAGTGAATAAAAAAAGATGAGAATATGTTTAAAAAGATCTAGATAATGTTCGAGAATATTCCGTAAAAAATTGATTTATCATAAATAAGGCTTTTTTTAGTTGTTTTTTTGATGTCAAAATTTTGTTGTGCGGTTTAAAGCATTGAGCATGGATTGCAGCAAAATTGACTTACAAGGATAATTTTTGGAATGGATTTAACGATGCTACTCAGCTAATTTTGGAAAAAAGTTTAGCACGTTGGATCCTTCAAGACTTGAATTAAAAGATGAATGTAAAGAGATGTCTTCATTACTATTGTCCCGAATTACCCCAGGGTGTCCAGATTTACATCATGTCCCAAATTACCCCACTAAACCCTATTACTTAATGCCAAACATATTGCAGAAGGCAATGTACCATGCTTCCCCTGACAGGGGCCAAGTCACTTACAAAATTTAACCCAAAATGCAAAATTTTGAACGTGTTTTGGACTTGACCTGAAGTAAAGTTAGGAATTTTTTCAATTGGCTTTCTAATTAAAAAAATTTTGTTCTTTCAAATGGCTCTGAAAACAGGCGAAATGTAATCCAAATGGCATTAAACTGTTAAAAGAGCTATTTTTTCCAAAAAATTACAAAAAATTGCCCAGCGACAAGGGGGGCTTCGCCCTCAGGCTCACATAGCCTCCTGCGGCAGTAAGCTTTGTCTCCAGGCCCCCGCCTGTGATATGTTTGAGTTGTACTAATTTGCTCACCACGTCTCCCAATTTTGACATATTTGTAAAACTTTTCAACTACAGTAGGTGTTCTAGTTCTTCCCCTTTAGCAAATTCTAGTAATGTGGTAAACCAGACCCCCAGCTTCTGATCTTTCATTCTTTAAGGGCCCCAGGGCTCCCTCATTGTCATTAATATTTTTGGTAATTTTTGATGACATCATTGCATGTAATTTGCAGTTTGGTCCCCTAACCCAAAATCCTTGCTACGCCTATGCATTAAACCATGTGCAATGTGCATACTAGATACTTGTTGTTGCATCTTTGTATTGTTACACACACCTTTTCGAGTGGTTGCTTAGAACATTGCAAAGGTGCAAAATATTTGTTGTATTGCTTCCAGTCTAAAAATCTTTTGGTGTGGAAGTATAGAATGGAATATGGAAGAAAATTTTACTATGGAATGGAAGATTTTTAGTATGCAATGGAAATGGAATGGAAGAAAATTGCCAGTATGGAATATAGGAAAATCATCTTCCATTCCATACCATGCCCTGGTTATAGGCTACAGTAGCAGAATATGGTATATTAAGATAATGCTTCTCTATACTAATATACTGTTACAGCAGAATGTATCTGATATAAAGACATTAGTTTAAAATTTATATAGCTTATTCAAAACTTCTAAGAAATTGATTTTGCGCCTTATCCCTCAAATGCACCTTGCGTTGGATTAATTTAAAATAAAAGCCCACCAGTCCAGTAGGTTACTCTTATTCGCTTCACAATTAATTTAGAGTTCAATTAAAGTTTTTGGATAAGTTCTGAGTTGTAATTTTAATAAAACCAATAGCCTCTAAAAGCCTATACTGGTGCATATTATGTAAATAAATAAACGCATCACATTCAAAATTATATCTGAAATAATACTGGTATACCGAGTCTTATATATATTTGAGTGCACCTTAGAGCCCAAAATATATGGAAAAAATTTTTCGGACTCAGAGCGGATTCTGATTCAAAATTTTTTGGTCAAACAGGTTTTGGAGCGGATTTGGAGTCAAGTTTTTTTTAATCTGCCCATCTGTGGCATATGGATAAAGTTTGCAGACACAGCGCAGTACAGAGTATGTGGGGTTGGCACAAAATTTCTAGAGCAGTTTTGAGGAAACTTTTTAACCAAAGGTTGAGTTGAGGACACAAGGCTCAAGGCCAAGAACACAAAAAAGTCCAAGGCCAATGACAGCCCTTCTGAAGAGAGACCCTCTCGAGGCCAAGGAAACAGGCGCAAGTGTTCTCCAAAAAGAAACGATCTTCAAAAAACTTTTTCAGGCGATCTCAAAAAAAGGTCTTCAAAAATTTTTTTTAGGCAATCTCCAGTTGAGAAAAACAAAAAAGGTCTTCAAAAATTTTCCGCTAGGTTTCTGGCATTCTCCAACAAAATTTCAACTGTTAAAAAATAGTGCAGTCCTTGAGCCAAGGACAGGGCAATTTTTGAGGACTTGAGGGTTTGAGGCCAAGGACTTCAAAATGTGTGCTGGAGGACTGTACTGTACTGTGTATACTGATACAGCAAAACCATAGGTGGGTACAAGTCCATTAATCCATTAATAACGAAGTTAACTTTTTCATTAACTCGTTAATCTCTTAAAAAGTTTTTTCATTTTAAAGGACTAAAGTAACTTCCGTTAAAGTTTTTATCGTTAATATCTTGCACCATTTATTCATCGCATCAGTACAAACCAGTTCACACTGGTAACACTTGTTGCATATCAGCACGAGTTTTATAGAAGAAAGCAAAGAAAGGACCTTTTTTTTGTAGCTAATAGTGAGCTGTAGCCGCATAGGTCTACTAATTATCGCTGTTCGCAATTTCCAAAGATTTGGGATCGCAGCTTTGTTAGTGCGTCTAAACTTATTTTTATCTTGATATCAGATTAGACTCTAAAATTTGCAAAACACAAGAAGACCACCATAACGATAAATATTTCTTTAAAATCAGCTCAACAGCATTAATACATGTTCTAGAAGCGAGCGAATAAAAAGAAATGTAAATTACACTCAAGATATTAATGGATTTTATTAACTTTCGTTAATTAAAGCTGAAAATAACAGATTAACGTTAACGGAGGTGTGAAGTTTGTTAGTAAACTTTTGGTTAACGAAGCTGATGTTTTGCATTAACTTGCCCACCTAGGAGTAAAACTATAAAACCTGAAATTGTAACAAACAACTTACTGCAAGAAGACTGTTTTGCATTACAGATGTAAGCAGATTATGACAATGACAAAATAATGTAAACTTGTCTGCTTTGAAGACAATCTGCAATGCAGTTTCTAATGCTGAATGCAGAATGACTAGGAGTAGTACTGAGTAAGACTTCAGACTTAAAGTCACTTTGTTAGCTTGATTGAAAAACACAAGTGGAAGAATTGCCTAGCCTATTTTGCCAATACTTGAATGCCATACCATTCAGCAATCGCTTGCAATCAGTAATATACTCACCAATAGCAATAAGGAATTGGTAGCTTTGATTTACTATAGTCCACTACCTTGCTAGCTAACAGCTAGCAAGTTACCGGTATTAGTAACATCTGAACTGAACAAGTAACAGACTTAATTAAGAACTTCTTAGTTCTGACTTGGATTTGGAAAATATGAAAAGTTGTTCAAACACTTACCGCTACCATAAAAAACTGGAAAAAACTTGCACCATAGGCCTATCTCTTTTTGTACTTGTCATTAATGCATGGATCAGTTTATCGGCCGGTTTTAAAGGTAAGCAATCTGGTGATGGTAATTTGCTCAGTGAATCACATTGCAGATTGTACCAATTATTCTAGGAGGACATTTACACTATTTCTGATTTTGTACTTTGCATGGAATTTTTTATTGGTTGCCATTGGCATTTCAAAAGTGGTCTGTCAGTCTGAGTAGGAATTTGTTATAGTAAATAATCCAATGCAACTGGCAGAGTTTTGCCAAGGTGAAAAGCTTCTGATCAAACTTCTACAAAATTTTGTTTCATGTATGATCTCAGATCCTATATACGCAGTAAAATACCAATTATCCGAACGCCTACTATCCAAACTCGACTTTAGCCAAAGTCATTGAAGCGATTACTATACTTACCACTTCAGCAAATTTAAAACAAAAAAATGAGTCATTTCTATACTCTGTACTGCCAGTACTCAGTACTAATATTATACAATAAATCACAATATTCGTGTGCTGTATATAACGTGTTTTCAAAAGTTGTAATACAGTATTGCATGTTGTGTGATTGTTTGAACCACTTCATGGCCCACATGACCAAAATCTCGCTCGCACTATTAACGAGAATTTTTTTAGAGGCACTACTGAACGAAATACTTGCTGAAGGCAAGAGGTTATTTTTGCGCTTGCATCTGAAGCTCTCAAAGCTTAATAACATCATTTTTGCTTGCTGAGTTGCTTGGATCGATTGCGAGATGTAACTGGATTAAAA
The DNA here is from genome assembly GCA_963965965.1 of Trididemnum nubilum. NCBI lineage: Eukaryota > Metazoa > Chordata > Ascidiacea > Aplousobranchia > Didemnidae > Trididemnum > Trididemnum nubilum. The sequence goes on from OZ014474.1 coordinate 9,203,833, forward strand.
AAGTGTCACATTTTCCTCGCCAACTTAACAAAGATTTTGAAGCACTCTTTAAGCATTTGAAAATTTTTTTTGGTCAGAAATTTAATGGCAAAATGTTGAAAACTCTAACTAAAGCGAATTTTTGCTGAAAATTACTTAAAATGGTCTCCAAGTATGCTATTAGACTGCCAACAAGAAAACGAATTGTATTATTCAGAACCGTTTGATGTATCGACTGATTAAGAAATACTTCGTAGCGCCTGTTGACAAAAATAGCAATGCACTCTCTTCATGAGAACAATTTTCCAAGAGCATGAAACTCATTTTTGCTCAAAATTTAAGTACAAATTAAAAACAATGCTAGCCCTGGCAGCAAAATAAACAAAAGAAAATGAAAAAAAAATTCAAATCAAAGAAAAGAAACTTAATTTTGTATTAATTCAAGACCGTAAAATTTTAGTAATTTTCTTTTGTTTACAAGCAAAATTGCAACTATTCCAAGAGTATAGAGCTCTATTTGAGAATTTTTTTGGTTGTCGTTCGAAAAAAACTAGCTTTTTTTTAGTTGAACGACTGCCAAACAAATTGTACGATGCTGCAAAAGCAGGAAAAAAATCTTTACTCAGGCCGACAGAGCATTAGAAATTATAAGCTGTTGCCAACATGTTTGCTAAAATTTACATCGATGCTCTCAAAATTAAAAAAAAAGTCAGGAACAAATTGGGCTAAAAATCAGCAAAAAATTAAAAACAGCCAATCTCAACTCGAAATTTAGTGTTTCTAAAAAAGAAGAGTGTATTTCAACTTGTTCGCTTTTGAAAAACTTTGAAACTTATTGTTGCTATCAACATTAAAGTATACCCACCAACAACCTCAAGAGCGCTTTAAGTCATTTAAAAAATTGTAGTATGGTAAAAGTTGTTCTCTTTTTTTACATTGATCCAAAAATATTTTTAAAATCTGTCGTTCATTAACTAATTGGAACAACTGACGCTCGCGTCGCGTGTTCCTTTGTTTTCACTCGGCCATTTTTCAACTAACTTTTGCTTATAACTTGAGAACGGTTAAATCTAGCTACACGAAATTTTGACAGCAGTTTGAGATTAATGAGTTATATGTTTGTACCAAATTTTGAGGCAATAGGTCACGTGACTTTGGTTTTAGAACCCGAAAACTGCCCCACAAGTTTGGCGTATAAAGCAGTCTCAGTCAAAAACGGCTTAAGTACGGTAAAAAATATTTCATATGGTTGTATGTCTTAAGATACCCTTTTATCCCAACCAACCCACTTTCGGTCGCGATGAGGTTTTTTCCTTTTTTTTCTTCCTAATTTTTGTACGCTCTTCTTCTCCTAAACCACAAAACATCGAATTCTAATTTTTTTGTAAAATTGTTGGGCTGCAAACGCAATTTTTTTCTCCCAAACTTTTTTTAGGCAACTCCACTGGAAACCCCCCCAAAATGGGGCCCTAAAAATCAATTTTTGGAATGGCTCAAGCTAAAGTGCCACTTTTTTTGATATCCGTAGATATTTAACATACAAATATTTTGACATAGTTTGGGGGTGCCACTCCCCCAAATGGACCCCCCAAAAATCAATTTTTTGAATGGCTTAACTTTAGGTGCCAGTTTGTTTTGGTATCAGCAGATATTTAACAGACAAATATTTTGACATAGTTTGGGGGTGCCGCCCCAGGGACCCCCCAAAAATCAATTTTTGAATGGTTTAAGTTAGGGTGCCAGTGTTTTATGATATCAGCAGATATTTAACAGACAAATATTTTGATATAGTTTTGGGGTGCCACCCCCCCCCGGGACTCCCAAAAATGAATTTTTTGAACGGCTCAACTTAGGGTGCCAGTTTGGTTTGATATCAGCAGATATTTAACAGACAAATATTTTGACATAGTTTGGGGGTGCCACCCCTCCCTCGGGGACCCCCCCAAATAGACCCCCAAAAATGAATTTTTTGAATGGCTCAACTTAGGGTGCCAGTTTGGTTTGATATCAGCAGATATTTAACAGACAAATATTTTGACATAGTTTGGGGGTGCCACCCCCCCAAATGGACCCCTCACAAATCAATTTTCTCTATGGCTCAACTTAGGATGCCAGTGTTTTATGATATCAGCAGATATTTAACAGACAAATATTTTGACATATTTTGGGGGTGCCACCCCCCCTGGGGACTCCCCCAAATGGACCCCCAAAAATCAATTTTTTGAATAGCCCAAGCTAGAGTGCCAGTGTTTGATGATATCAGGCGATATTTAACTGACAAATATTTTGACTCTACTTTTCTGGAGGTCCCATAATCAGGTATTTTTGAATAATTGCTGATTTTACGATAGACGAAAAGTACTTTTGAGCGTCACAGCATTAGCTACGCGTCGGTCGTCCACTGGATTTGCTGGCAAACTCCCATCTAGCCATTATTAATTAAGGAGGGATTTGTGAGCTTAGAATATTAACACATGGCCCATAGTATCTTTTTCCATAACAATTGCAGTACATACCGTCATACAGGCACAGTACGTTTGAACGCATTGTTGTGAAGTAGAAATGCATCTGACGTCACAATAAGGTATTTATTTGGCTAACGCAACATCTCGCAAAGAAATTCAAGTGAGTGTTTTTAACAAATGTTAGGCAAGACGGTTGGGAAGTAGCATGTTGTCTACGAAGTTTTTTGCTCGTTAACGCCTTTTAGCGAGCAAAAATGGCCTTTATGAGCTCGCTAACTTGTCCTGTCGTGTGGGCCCTGGTTTTAATTAGTTTGGATAATCGGAGTTCTACTGTAATTGTCATACTGGGTGTCCCACAAAAAAGTTTATTTTTAAAATTTTTGTAACGCAAAAACTTGTAAAGATAAAGCAATGAAAGTTTCACCGTGCATAAATAATGTGTTGGAGATTTGTTTGCCATCAAAATCGTCATTATCCATTTTACTTAGCTGATGTTACTGGAGCTTAAAAATAGTCATATATTTTGATGATGCTGCTTGAATAACATGCTCAATGTGATCGCCATGGCGCAGAAGGCATTCCCTTACTCTCACAGCAAAATTCTGAATTACTGCTTTGCATGTGTCAGCGGAAATGGCTCTCATGAACGTAGTTATTTCTTGTTTAAGTTTGGAAATAGAGGTAGGCTTATTTTTATAGACATTATCTTTTGCCTAGCCCCACCGAAAAAAGTCCAGTGGGCTAAGGTCAGAAGAGTGTGGAGCCCAGATGTGGTAAGCTTTCAAGGAAATCAGCCTGTCTTCAAATTTTTCAGACAATAATTTTCGTGTTTCCACTGCAGTGTGAGGTGTTGCCCCATCTTGCTGAAACCATAATTTTTTCAAGTCAAAGCGACGACCACGAAGACAAGCAGTAAACTTTTTGATGACGTGGCGATAGTTTTCTTGATTAACCGTCACCGCATTCTCAGCATTGTCTTCAAACCAGTAAGGCCCGATGATTCCGTCAGAGCTAAGCGCACACCAAGCTGTGCACTTCCTGCTGTGGAGTGATTTGGTGGTAACAACGTTTGGAGGTTCAGTGCCCCAAATACGGCAGTTCTGACGGTTTACTGATCCATCCAGATGAAAATGTGCCTCATCTGAAAACCATATCTTGCCAACCCAATGTTCATCATTTTCCATCATTTCATTAAACCATGTGCACATTTGAAAACGTTGTTGTTTGTCCCTAGCAGTCAAAGTTTGCTTTATTTCCAGTTTGTAAGGATATAAGTTGAGGTCTTGCTTCATTATTCTTTGAACGGTGGACTTTGACAAGCCAAGTTCAGATAAACGCCTCCGTATTGATTTTTTTGGGCTACGCACAGTCGATTCACGTACAGTATCAATGTTTAATTCGGTGCGAGCAGACACTCTCCTTCCAGAATTTCCTTTATTACTGTTGTGGCAGGTGCCATGCACTTCAAACTTTTGAACAATTTTCTTGATTGACGTCACAGATGGAGCTTCTTTTACACCAAAATGCTTGCGATATTCCCTTTGGGTTTGGACCAGTGATTTAGTTTCCAAATAGAACTTTACTATTTTTGATCGCTGCTCAATTGTGAAAGGCATGATTAAGATAAAGGCTTCAAAATTTCAGGTATAAAACTCCTATTACCATAGAATAAAACCTGAAAAAATGAAAGAGTCAAATGCTCTAAAACAAAAGTTGTTAAAAATTAAAAAATAAACTTTTTTGTGGGACACCTTGTATTATCTTGTATTAGGTGCCAGTATATTATTGTGACTGCTTCTAGAGACCTCTGGAGGCAAAATAGCCACTTCCGTTTCTAAAAAAATGATTTAAAGTGTAATAATTACAAATGTAAATAGCTGTTCATACTGGTATGGTTCAGGTGTGCTTGGAGAATTAATTGTTAAATTTGCTAGCAACCAGTTGCCTACTGGTACTTGCTTTGAGGATTTTGTCGCAAGGGTTCTCAATACATAGGTCTACCAAAAATGGTACAATAGCCTACTCCCTACTAAACTTTTTGTGCTTTGTTTGTTTTTCAGTTTTTACTGACAATTTTTAATCAAACAGAAAAGTATTTTTGTCAGTTTTAAAATCTTCGGATCAGTTTCACGACAGTACAGAATTACCATGTTGTAAATTTCAAAGTTTCAGGTTTTCAGATCCAGTTTTCAGGCCAGATTTTCTAACTTTTAGGCTAATCGGCAAGTGCCCAAATTTTCTTGAAACAGTTGTGCCCAATGCTCTAAAAAGATGTTTATGTGCCCTAAATTTTGTACCAATTCATTATTGAAGTATACCAAATCTCATATTTCCACAAATTTGTCGAATTTTCTAAAGCTGTGGTTACCATATTGCCAAAAATTATTTGCCCTTGTTCCAACAAATCACTGGTTCGCTGAAAAAAATCGGCCTAATGAGAGCACTGTTTCATGCTTGTATGCAAAAATACTAAATATGCCAACCATTTTGTGTGGTTATAACTCTGTCATAAAGACCAAATTGGCAGACTCGCTAGACTTTTTTAGTCATTCAATTTCATCAAAAATTTAAGTTAATGGTCGTTTAACGACTCATAAAGTTTTGATTTGTTTTACGTTTAGATGCGGCTCAGATTTTGCTTGCAAATAGCGCTGATATTCGGTTGATATCCTTGGACAACTCCAATGAGAGTGATCTTGTTGTTGTGAATAAACTGAGCCAGGTTGCAGCTTGTGATTATATTTACGAAGATAAACTTGTCTATTGGATTGATAGTGTAAGTTTATTAATTATCTCAGATCTGCAGCGTGGCCGAATGGGTAAAGGCGTCGGCAGCGTGGCCGAATGGGTAAAGGCGTCGTTTTTACGACGACTCTGATCGCAGGATCATGAGTTCAACCCGCACCCTGGTCACGTTGTTGCGTTCTTGGATAAGACGCTTTACGATAATTATCTCTGCTTGGTGGCTTCGAACAAGCAGCAAATTTACGTGGGAAGAAGTCAAAACGTCAACAGGAAAGCTTGGAAGATGGTCAACTCCTAAGCGGGTTGCAGATTCGTCCAAAGCATAGCTCACCGTCGCTTTCTCGTGATAGGAGGATAAAGATGCACCAATCAATCAATCAATCAATCTGGCCTGTTGAGTTAACAAAAAAAAGTTTTCCTTTCAGGCCCTTTTCACTAGATTTTTATAAGTTAGCTACGGTACCTATAAGATGAGTCGATATTATGTTGAGAATCATACAAATTCTTCACCAAGTGGCCCCAAAACTGCAAATATAGCATTGGCACTGCAAAAAACAACTAAAGCCCTAGAATCAAACACATTTTGCTTGGAAGCTTCCAATTTTCTTGCATTTACAAAGTGGAGACTTTTTCCAGAGGTTTTGCTGAGTTTTCTCAGTTTCATTCTGCAATTATGGCAGCATGGCCTAATGGGTAAAGGCGTCGTTTTAACGATGACCCTGATTGCATAATCTGGGTTCAACCCCCACCCTGATCACATTGTTGTGCTCTTGGATAAAATGTTTTATGATGATTATCTCTTCTTGGTGGCTTCTAATAGGCTCTCGCAAAAAAAACAATAAGCAATGCTCTCGCAAAAAAACTTCTTTGTTTCATTTTTTTCGTTTACGATTTGTAGTTTTTCGTTTTGTAACGTGTGTAAACACTTTCGTAAAAAGAAAATTGTTTCTGTCTGGTAAAAAATACAAATGTAAAACGATATGATCGGAAAAAAATTAGCAATGTTATTATGTTCAAAGAATCGGCAAGTATCGGCTATATTTTATGGATTCCATTGCCGATTCCATAAAAAATTGCCGGTACTTGCCGATACCGATGCTGATTAATCGGCACGTCCCTATTTATAATCATAGAAAAATCACAGATTTTTGGGAACAAGCAGACTCATCATACCGTAAAAGATAACACTGTTTAATTGCAAAAATTTCAGGGAAAAATCCAGTGTATTGATTTATCAGACCCTTTTCACAAGAAGCGCACTATAGTTGAGACTGGTGTTGAAAAGCCCGATGGTTTGGCTTGTGATTGGATAAACAAAAAACTTTATTGGTCTGATGCCGAAAGTAAGCGCATTAAAGTCAGTGAACTGAATGGTTCATCACAAAAAGTTCTCATTTGGGGAAATCTTCACCAACCCCGTGCCATTGCTGTGAATCCACATACAGGGTAAGTGGAGACTTACTTGAAGTGTAATATAGTTCTCGCTTTTTTTCTTTGTTGTTGCTTACATTTTTTTATTGAGCTAAAAGGTTCGTAATTTGAGTCCATTCTAAAAGGTTCGTAATTTCCTTGCTAAAAGGTGTGTAATTGTCTTGTATTATAGCTTTTAATGTAGCATTTTGTATGATATACTTTATCTCTTAGACAAGCCAGGTAAAACTTTGAGAAAAAAAAGGGTGCCTTGAAGAAAAAGTTGCCCATCTTAAAAGTCCATTTCAGAGCCATTTTTTAAAAGTTATCATTGAGCATCGCAGAAATTTTACATATTCACTAAAATTTGCTCCAAAAGGAAAAAATCGGCTTCTTGGTCCGTCGTTAGTGTGCTTGCTTACTGAACAGAGAAAGTCATGTGTTCAATTCTCAGGCTGGTCAAAACAAATACTGCCGCAAGCTATCACCAATGTACAATTTTTATTGCAGAAGATTCTTGAGCTTAATCACAATTCTACATAGGCATTCCCATCAATGGCTCAACTCATTATATATTTTTGCGTTTTACAACAAGAACAAACAATATTTGGAGTTGAAAGAGATAAGAAACAGTTTACATGAATTTCTATTCTAATTACTTGTCCACAGATACATGTATTGGACTGATTGGGGTGAAATTCCGAAAATTGAGCGTGCTGGAATGGACGGGTCAAAGAGAAAAACCCTCATTAGTGAGGATATTTACTGGCCTAATGGAATAGCTCTTGACTACGAAGAAGAAAAAGTGTATTGGGTGGAGGCAAACTATCACGCTATTTATAGAATGAATATGGATGGCGGTAGCAGGTACTTTTAAGTGAATAAACTGCAACTTTTTATTTGCTTCGAAACTGTTCAACTAATTGCGACTCAAATTTAGATTTTGTGATATTGGATGATTGAAAATGTTGTTTCAAAACCTTCTTGGTATTTTGGAAATGTGGTTTTACAACTTAGGGTACTGGCTGAACGCTACTGATTGATACTGTAGATTTGGTTTAATTCCACTCGGGATCAAAAAAAAAAAATTGCTGTAGCATTTATAACTTGATTTCCTGACCTTCAGTACGAATTATATTCGTATACGTATGCGAAACTTCGCTTACCAACTAGTTGGTAAGATTACATTTGTATTTTTTACTTACCAACTACCAACCAACTAGTTGGTCGGAGCGGTAACACGTTCGTCTCTAACGCGGAAAGGCTGAGGCTCAAATCTCGGGCCGGTCAAATCGGACACAGTGTTGCCAACGGCTCGCCATTGCTGCAATATTTTTTCGAAAGCAGCTGTGTTGCGCAGGTGCAATGACGAGGAGATGGGCCCTGCAAGCTCGTTACACGCTGCGGCGTAATACAGAGAGTATAATGAAATATTTGATTTAAAACCTCTCTAAAAACTGATCCCACCTTTGTAGCTTAACTTGAAGGCTGTCATGTTATGTAGTTATCTTCTGGTTCGAGTAATTCTGCGCGTAAACATGGCTAAATCTTACAATCGTTTTCTTTTGTTTGAAGGGAGTTGGTTATCAATGACAATGAAATTCGATTCCACATTTTGCCACCAACTGGAGTGCCTACGTCTTCGCCATCTACTACGACACCACCGTTTCTTCAAAATGAATATGGAAATTTGGACAGTCCCAGGCGCTTTGGAGCTCTGCAGCATCCTTTCGCTATCTCGTTGTTTGGCGATAGAATTTATTGGACGGACTGGGCCACGGACTCCTTGCAATCTTTATATAAAAACGGATCCGGTTTTCCGCGTGTTATTAGAAAAGATAACATTTCACCAATGGATTTGCAAGTTTATCACAGAACAAGACAGAAGTCAGGTAACATATAATAAGGCAGTGGTTTATTACATTACTTAAGCATGAAAAAGTATTTTTTGGAAGAGCGTTTTTAACCTTAGCTCCGAAACAAAAGAAAAGGCCTGAAAAACAGTAAATTTCCGCTAAAATTTTGTCTTGAAATTATCATGAAACGTTAATTCCATGTTATCACGCTATTTCGCTATTCGTATGAAAATTGACAGTTGTTAAATATATTCATATTATAGATATCAAGTACCGCAGAATTTAACAAAACGTTTTGCACTTGAACTAGAAATTTTAAGCCTTCGAAAATTATCCTTCTGTCTGATTGCGAAGAATGCCTTAATTACATTCATCGCCCGAAGCTCGTTATAAAGAATTATTTCGCCTACCAAATCACTGTAATTTGAGGCGGTAAATAGAGGTTGAAGATGCAGGAAACACTAAAACCATCTGATCAAAGCGAATTTCTGTGTAAGCTTCAATTTGTTTTGCAACTGTAATTTATTTTTGTGCCAAAAGAATCAAGACTTTACATTACTTATTTTTTTACTTTAAAGAACCCTTTTTCGTTGCTTGTTTTTCAATTATTGCCGGATAGATAGTGAGCTATATCTTGATAATTATGCCTAGGATTTAGTTTGTTGAGAGATTTAGTACTTATGCTGTTAAATCTTTGGTTTTCTTTTCATTTAGTCTATTTAAGTTTGTCGCTTGTTTTTCTCATCTTTATTTAATCTGACAAGTTAAGCTCTTTGATCTAGGCTGCCGAGCTTTTAGTTGTTTTGTTCAATTTGCTTTTTAGCTTTTTGTTCGTAGAAAACGAAATTGATTTTTTAAATAGCCAAATCATGTAACACTTTCTGTTCAATTTTACTCTTTTTTACGAAATACCTACCGGTAGTTAGTTTTAAATTACTAGTATAATTCACTTGTTTTGTTTATTTTTTTTATTTTTGTCTTAGTTTTTCTAGTTGAACAAAAAATCGCTTTCTGTTGTGTCACGTGCTTGCAATTGGTTCGGTTTTTTCAACTCGCATAGCATGTTGCTGTCATAAAATATTAGCATCAACTGAGAATCGATTCCAGAAAATATCTATCGCAAGAATACTTGCGGCTATTGATTTACCGTCGAAATTTGCATCTTCAAATCTGATAAGAGTACTTAGTACTTCCAGAAAGAAAATTGCTTACGGAAATCATGCTTAAGATCTAATTTTTTTCGATGTTGATCATGTTTGCAAGTATCGTGCTATGTACGGTATGCTTGTTTTTAGCTTCACAACGCACTTTGGTTACTTTTTGACATATTACTTCCAATATTGTTTCCTTATTTAATATTTCTACAATCGTACCATTAAACACTTGGACATTGTTAGCAAAAAAGTAATGATGTACCGGAGCACTTGATGGGTAACCAAGTTTGTTTCGGTTAAGATTGTTTCAAGTTTTTTAAAACGTATCTTGAATTAACTTCAATTCGCCTCTGTTAAGATTGCCTTCAAGATTTTTTTAATCGAAACTTGGATTAACTTCGATGCGAGGATTAACAAAACTAGGGGAATAGTTAGGACAAATTGCAATAATTCGAAATTAAGTTTGAGAATAGCTCCTTTAACTTGCAAATTAAATTTATTTTAATGTAACCAGTTTATCGTTGTAGAAGACAGAAAATTGATGATCCGCGGATCAAAGATAATCGAGGTCGGAGCTTACGACTCTATGATTTGCGACAGATTTTAGCACCCACAATGCACTGAGACATATTTTTAGCACCCATTTTGTGATTTTACATTATTTTGTGACAAATTTTAGCGATGATGGCGACTGGTTAATATGTACATCAATTATTTTGGGTAAAATAGAGATCACATCTTTTCAAAAAAGTGCCTTATAATATTTACCAACCAGTACTTTTAATTCTTATCAAGCCAGTTTGTTGAAATGGGGTAACTTCTTAGCCATTTCATTTTACAGATAGACGCATGCAGCTGTATTTGTTTTGGTTTCATTACTCGAATAAAGGCATCGGATAACTTTTTACAAAGGTTTACAAGTTTAGATCAAAGAAAAGCGGCTTTTTGCTAAGGTTTATTTATCAGATTATTACAACTTTTAGCTATCAATCTGAATGAATTAAGTTAAACTATAGTTTTGAACTCTAATTGAGAGCTTATGTAGACTTTTCAGTCACGCGCCTAAAACCACAAAGCCACAAGAGATCACGCTGCTGATTTTTCAAAATCTCGTATTAAGCTAAAAATAAAGAGAAAAAAGTGGTAGATGGTAATAATATGGGTATACGTCGTCAAAATGCAACCGGGCCCCGAACGGAAGAAACAGATACCAGAAGTTTCTTTGTGACCATTTACACGAACACCCTCGACGACAATGGATTATTTAGGCTTTTGCAGAATTTTCAAACCTGAAAGAAACATTTCTTTCTAATTTATTTAAGCAGATATATTCATTACCAGTAAATTTTTAGGGTCCAATCCGTGCGCAAATCGTAACAGTGGCTGCTCCCATTTGTGTCTCCTGTCCCCTGATCCACCTTTCTACAAATGCGCTTGTCCAACAGGGGTGAAGCTGAAACCTGATAGAAGGACTTGCGAAAATGGTAAGGTAGTAGTTTTTACCTTTTTCTTGTTCGCCTTTTTGAAATCACAACCAGTTTTTGCACCCCTTGCTCAAACTAAGAAGCATGTCAAAAAAAATCACGACGCTTTTGCGCGAAGTTTTAAAACTTAAATTTAAAGCGAAAACGGCTGAACACTCAAAATGGTCTTCGACGATTTTTATGCCGAAAATTTAAGAAGAGCAAATGTGAAAACACGCGTATTTTGCTTGCCAGGATACTAAAGATCTACTGGTTTCAGCCCTCCAAAACATCTGGCACTCTTGGTTAAGAATCCTTGTTCCAAGGAGACAAGCAAGCTAATAAGAAAAAAAAACAAAACAAAGCAAAATGTGCTGTATGCAATGCGTTGTAGTGTAATTCTCTTCACAGTGAACTGTGCATTACTTGCTTTGCATCCACTGGGTCGTAGAACAGCCATCAGTTGTCCACTAACCAACAGCAGAGATAGACAGTGTGATGATGGAATGCCATCACTTGGACTATTGCAAAGTTGGCCACTTCCCCGAGTTTTCCAGCTCATCTCTGGGGTTTGGTGGAATTCCGCCATGTCCTCATTCACAGGAAAAAGACAGGGGTTCCACCAACCGTAGCTGTTAGAACGCGCAAGAATGAAAACATCGGAACGATATTTTCAGGTCCCCGTGAGTTTTTACTTGTGGCCCGGCGTACCGATCTTCGAATGATCTCGTTGGACACGAGTGATTACAGCGATGTCGTTATATCGTCGACAAGTGTGCAGCACGCTGTGGCAATTACCTTTGATCCGGTTGACCAGTTCGTGTATTGGACTGACCATGAATTAGAAGCGATTTTTCGAGCTCGCTTAAATGGATCAGGTAAAGTGAATTAATTGGTTTTGGAAGTTTAAGGCTAAAATATTTGACTAATAACAATAAAAGTTCCCAGATTTTTCAGAGACATTTTCAATATAATTAGGAAGCGACTATTTAACCGAAAATTTTGTAGGTAAAGAGAGTAAAATGAAGATGAAGACTGTTTATCCGCGCATTTAAATCAATTATTAGATTGGGGTTAGTTTTAGAATCCGGATTTAGGTCAGTATTAATAAAAAAGTAGATGTAAAATTTGCAGTAAAATAGAGCCGTCCATACAATTAACCCATACTTTTATTATGAAACATACAATTATGACTATATCAGTTTTTTTGGGGGGGAATATCAAGCAGGTAAACTTTTATTGGGGAGCAGGTGCGCACCCAGAAATTTTTAAAGGGAGAGAGGTTGAATTTTGCTAAAAGCCACCAGTACCCAATTGCAGTTAATTAAGTTATAGTCAAACAGGGTTTCGTGGTAATATTTGCATCGTTACAACATTTGTTTAATTCAAAAACCTTGTAATGACGATTTTGAAAGTTGTTGGTTCTGAAGATTGAGTGCAAGATGACAATTTTCCGCTAGGGGGGCCTGGGGGCGAAGCCCCCAGCCGCTGACCAATTCTTGCAATTTTTCGGAAAAAAATAGCAATTTTAACGCCATTTGGATGAAGTTTTAAGCGTTTTTAGCGCAATTAGAAAAAGCTAAATTACTAAGATTTGGAAGAGTTTGAAAGAATTTATTTTCTCAGTCCAATCAGCCCCCGCACACTTATTGGTCAAGTCCAAAATATGTTTAAATGCTGAAAGATCGCAAATTTTACTTAAATTTTTTAAATCAATACGTTTTTAAATTCAAAAAGCTTGTCAGTGGCACAGAATTTCAAAATAGCTTTCATTAGCGTCGGAGCCATAATTTCCACTCTTTGAGTAATGGGTAGTCTTGAAAAAGGCTGCTTTAGATTGAACGTTTTCATCCAGCTTTCTTCATGAATCTACTCTAAAATGAAGAAAAACTAAAATGCAATGGTATATATAGAGATTGATTACACTGAAATAGGCGATGGGTTGTTATTATGACTCGTGATGCTGCAAAATCACCTAAAATACTATAAGGTTAACGCGAAAATGCAGAAAAAATCATATGGAAATGATATCTTTGACGCTATTAGAAGCTGCTTTTAAATTCCTAATACGTTTGCAGAATAAAAATCTTGACGTTTGAATGTAATTTTGTTGTGGTTTCGTCTTCAAACAACGGATTTGTTTGCTTTTTTTTTTTTTTTGCAGAAGTGCATTTGGCTTAGTAGGTTTTTTTACATAAGGACGACGTTTTTCACTAAATGGCGTCGTCTCTTTTTAGTGTCAAGCTCTGTTCTGCTCAGATGTTTATGGTTGGGTATAATATTATCCATTATTAAATGGATATTACAAATACTAATACACATTGTTACACAATATATCCCTCTTGTAGTTCAAACATTGTAGAAGCAATATTGTAGTTGAAACAAATGCGAAAATCTCAATTGCTTGGCAAATATAATGCGGGATCAAATTACAGTCCTAAAAAAAACATCTTAAGTGATTAACAACGACTGCAGTGATTATTTAGTGAAAAGTAAATATGGCAAAGCGTTACAAACTGCGTTATATTAACAAAATTATGTTGTTTTTTGAGTTCTAAAAGGGGGGTTCGACCCCCAAAACCTCCCCTTGAGTGCGCCACTTTTAGGGGGATTTTTTTTTTTTTTTTGATCAAGACGTGGCTTCGTAATTTTTCTAGCTCATGGAATTTTCTGTTTTACGATGTAAACCTATTTGATTAATTACAGACTCAGAATTGGTTGTATCTGAGGGAGTGGAGCAGTCAGACGGAGTTGCTGTGGATTGGATCGCTAGAAATCTGTACTGGACAGATGGCAAAAGAAATTATATCGCTGTGTCTCGCCTTAACGGAACCATGAAAAAAATACTGATCGAAACTGAAATCGATGAGCCAAGGTATTGTCCTGTAAACTAGTAGCTCTACCTGCGGAAGGTTTATCTTCAGTGACCTCAACTAATCTACAGTTTCTAATAACTGGATTTTGAATCAAGATAGGATGTATGTGTAACGGCTAACGGCGTATCGCCACTACACTTATGGAGTATGACAACTCTTGATGTTTTCGGATGCCCTTTTTGTCGAATATCAATGGTCTAGAATCTCGGAAAAGTTTGTTTTGCCCCATTTCGACTCCTCCCTTATTTTGTGCTCAAGAGAACCACACTACCACGTCGAGGTGGCTGGACGTCGGTTTAGGCCGCTATCGGAAGTGTTTTCGGCAAGTTTCAAACCCGGTCCCACTATCGAAAATTTAAAGTCCAGTTACTCTATGGTAAGAGGCTGCAATTAGAATTTGTGTAGACAAGACAAAATTTGTGCGCAGACCTCAAAATTTGAGCTCTGGTCTCTTCGGAATATTAACTTTAAAGTTCGTTTCAACAAGACGCGACGCCACGCGACCAGTGGTCGCTCACGTCACTTGCTCAAAATATGCCAACCACTAACCAACAATTTTGTCTTAGTGAAGTTAAACAACCGCTCGCGAAGATTGCAACCGTTGCAACTTTGCGCAATTGTCAATGACGTTACATTTTGGTTGCTTCGCGTTGCGTCGCGTTCTGTGTGAGCGCTTCTTAACTCCTACTATTTGGACAGGGCCATCGCACTCGATCCGGTAGGAGGGCGAATGTATTGGTCGGATTGGGGGGTGACTTCTAAAATCGAAACGGCCAACTTGGACGGTAGTGACAGAGTGGTATTGGTGCAAGAAGACATTGATTGGCCAAACGGTATGTAGAGTCCTTATTGCTTATGTAGGAACAAACTGCAGCGTAGATACATAAATTGAACATTTTTTACCTACGAGTGCTGGATTTTTTGAACGTTACTACTTATGGTTCACCAGGACATTATTGACGGAGCAGAAGTGGTAGCTACGCTACCCTTTCAAAACTTTCTCATAGCAAAGCACTAACTTTTTAATGCATGTGCTAAGTTCGGATATATTTTAGTAGCCTCAAAATATTCCTTAATGAAACTGTGAATCATGTCATTGAACATAAGTGCCAGTAGTTATGAACAATTGAACATAACTCCACTTGTTTTTTTTTCATTTTTTAAGGTCTCGCGGTGGATGCTCATAATCAGCGACTTTTCTGGGCCGATGCAAGGATGGATCGAATTGAAATGATTTCTTTAAACGGCACTGATAGAAGAATTCTTCTCTCCGATCAGTTGCCACATGTATTTGGATTGAGGTAGATTTCATTCTGTTGTAGAAAATGACTTGTATGGAGCTGCTTGATAGGATGACCCGGATAGGTCTTCATAGCTTTCTAAAAATTAAAGCAGAAGAATTTAACAATTTTTTTTATTTCAATGGTCGAAATTTGTTGTAAATTGCGTTTCTAATCAAATCTTTCGTTAGACTAACTGTATTACGCCGAAGCTTATAACAACCTGCAGGGCCCATCTCCGCGTCATTGCGCCCGGGCAACACAGCTTCTTTCCAAATGTTGCAGCGGTGGCGAGCTGTTGGCCGTACTGTGTCCGATTTGACCGGCCCGAGGTGTGAACTTGGCACGAACGCGTTTCCGCGTGAACAATTGACCGGTGTAAATTGTGTTTATCATTAATATAGTGTAAAGGTCAATTATAGCTTCGGGCCAATCCCTTTTGCCTTGTATTCGTTTCGAGTATTTGGCGAAGTCAATTAAGTTAAAAAAACTCCGTGCTAAAAACTTTAAACTTTGCTTGAATAGTGATACTGTAATGCCATTGTGTCAAAAAAACCGTTGTGTTGTTTCAGTGTTCTTGGTGACTATCTGTACTGGTCAGATTCTCAGCGGAGACAAGTAGAACGCATGATATACAATCGCCGACAAACACGCGAACCAATTGAGCAGTTTCCGGACATATTTGGTCTGCATGCCACGTCCCAAGCTGCCACCACCGGTACCAACCCATGTGCCGTTGACAATGGAGGGTGCTCTCATCTATGTCTCTATACGCCGCGGGTAAATTAACAAAGTATCCTGTTTTGTTTTTGTCAGCGTAAACGTTTTAGTATAGAATAAGGTTTTGGTTTACGTTTTTTTCATGTCCAATTTGTCCAGTCGTAGGCAGTTTTGTGTTTTCACAAAAGTGCGGTCCAATTTGATTGAAAGAAAGGCATAAATCTTTAAATTTTTTTGGTATGGTGTAATTTTCAAAAAAAAATGTAAGCTACTTCTGTGTAGGAAAAAGTTGCAGAAAAAGAACTTTTAGCCACAACTGTACCCTACAGTGTAGGGGTTTGATTAACTTTGATCGGTGGATCAACAAAATTTCACGGAAAAATTTGTGCAAATGCCTCGGCAAATTGCTATAATTAGTTTGTAATTTCGGAAATAAATGCTCTAAACTTGCCAATTCAGTTTATTTTAATCGAATAAGTCCAACGATTTACAAGATAAAAAATTGGATGATCCGCGAATCAAAGGTAATCTACGTTGGTGCACACGACCCTTAGGAATTTCGAACACAGATTTTTGTTACAATTACCTTTATTTGCCTAAATTTTGCAGGGTGTTCGATGTCACTGTCCTACGGGGTGGGAATTATCCCCTTCTCTTACCGATTGCTTTATTCCTGAGGCATTTTTGTTGATGTCGTTTACCAATTCTGGTGGAATAAGAAAGTTACCGCTAGATAGCGCTCGCGCCAACACACAAATTCCATTTGAGACAAGAGTAGACGCAAGTTTCATGGACTTCCTGGTCAAAGACGGCCAGATATATTGGACTGATATGAAAAAGATGGTAACGATGCATTTTTTGAAAAGTTTTGAATAACTAGGTCTTTTTCATACCGAATTGCGATACTATGCTTATTAAAGTTTTCTCAGTATAATCATGTCAAACTCCTGGAATTTTTAGCTTTAGCACGTAGTGATTAAATCTTTCAGCGGTTTTGTTAAACTGTGTTTTTGTCCAAACGCAAAAGAAAATTTCAAAAAACCAAAAAATTCGTAGGTGATATCGACTTTGCTCCTTGCGTTTAGCTTCATCTTTTGTATTCTCTTTTTTGCCCTAAAGTTTTCGCTCTTGTACGACCCATGAAAGCGCGTTAGTTAACTGATATTCTGATAACTGATGAGAACTTTAGTTAACCAGCGATGTCTGCGCCTTAAACGCTCTCCGTCTCAATGTTCTGCTTCTCGAGAGGGGTGGACCTAATTTGCGGAACAGATTCTGGAGGGCACGATTTTGGCCGCCTTTTAAGGTTTTAAATTATCACTAGTATGACGTAATTGATATTATTTAGATTATTATGCGTTCATATTTGAACGGAACAAGCATCGAAAATTTTCTTGATGTTGGAATCGATATATTAGAGGGGATAGCAGCTGATTGGATTGGACGCAATCTTTACTGGGCAGATTCGTCGCACAATCGAATTGAGGCCATTCATATGGACCACTTTAGCAGGCGTTTAATTGTCTACGAAAATATCGAAAGTCCGAGATGCTTGGCCCTTGATCCCGAAAAAGGGTAAGCATTTGGTTTATGTTTCAACGTTTAATATTTCATTAATTATTTTTATATGAGCATTTATTTTACATGTTTTTTTTTTTCAATAATTTTTTTTGAAATTTAAAATTTCAACAAATGCTATGTGAGTGTGCCGTTGCCGAGCTGCTTGTAATGAGAAATTTTCGTCATTCTGAAGCTAGGTCTGCGACGGAGCTTTGGCTTGGTGGCTTACTATTGTCTATTTCAATTTTTCCGGAATCCGGATGTTTATTTTGTAGTTCTTACTTTCAAAAATAGGGGGGAAAGAACTTACTTTATGAAATATACTTTGCGACATATTTTCCTCAGAATTTATTTTGTAAGACTGTAATCGAAGAGTCATTTAGAAAAAATGAATCCTGAAACTGCACTTTTGTTTTCCGTTGTTTGTTTTTGTTTTTTTGTTTACTAACAAGCATGTTTTGTTTTAGTCACATCTACTGGTCAGAATGGGGTAGTGTGCCTCGTATAAAACGAGCTAATATGGATGGGTCGAATATAATTCAAATAAACAAAGCGACTATTGGAAGAGCTAATTCGCTAACGATCGATCATGATGGTCAGAAACTCTACTGGGTCGATTATGAAATCAATATGATTGTGTCATCGGACATGAATGGTAAGATATGAAATTGCATGTAAACAAAATCAAATAACAAACCATCAAATCTTTCATTATAGATTATAGTCGCTGTATTACGCCGAATCGTGTAACGAATTTGCGGGGCCCGTTTTTGCGTCATTGCGCCCGCGCAACACAGCTCCTTTGAGGAAATGTCGCAGCGGTGGAGAGCCGTTGGCAACACTGTGTCCGATTTAACCAGAGATTTGAACCTCAGACCTCCCGCTCCAAAGACGAACGCGTTATCGCTCAACCAACTGCATAATCTATCAAAAATAGATTTGTTTTCTGTTCTGTCTTTTCGGATCGCTGAATTCTGAACAGAGGTTGTATATTACTAGTAGCACGGTATGTCTATGTCGAACCATTCAACGGCATATTGCCACTGGACTTTTTTTGAGCGTTTTAGCATTCCCAAACTCTTTCTAAGGAATACCACTATACTATCAGTATCAACTGTTCAGTTTATGTTCGAGCATTACGATTTGAAACAGTGTGATGATGGTGGTGCTACACGACTCCTTCAGAGAAACGTGAGCTGCTGGGCGCGGTAAAACTTCCCGAAAACCCATAATTTGGCCATACCTCGTGGTCTGGGCAAGAGGTCGGAGATTGAAAGGAAACGACCAGAAATATCTCTTCCAAGAAATTCTAACTCTTGAAACTGTTGTGTAGTTAAGCACCATGATGGTCGCACCTACACGTTGAGGCGGCGAGATGTTGGTGCAGATTAGAACCATATCGTTTAACTGCTGTTGCCATTTAATAACTCGATAACAAATTGCAGGAAACAACATGTATGATGTAGTGAGGGGAGACGGTAGTGAGTCGATATCAAGTTTATCTTTGTACGGGGAGCACGTGTATTGGTCGGATTCAAAACGACGCGCAATTATGAAAGCCAATAAGATGAACGGAGTCAACGAGTAAGTAGTGTGCCATCTTAGCAGGTTTAAAGTTTTTATTTGCCATTCCACCACCTCATCACCAAAGCCAGAATAAGATCGGATGCTCGAGAAATACGTGCGATAAATTGATTACTCAAGTTCAAATGTTTTGCCGTGAACCAGATCAAGTCAATGACGTTTGGTCAGAGCTAGTCAAAAATCAGTCAAAACACGTGTAGAACAATGCCCTCAACACTAACATGCTGTTTCACCGTTAGGCTCCTTAGGAAAGCGACAGTAAATCTGAGCATTAAAAATAAATAAGATTATTTAATTTTTTTTTTTAATTTTTATGTTTAAATTTACTCTTACCCCTTGAAGAGCCTAACGGCCAAACAGTTTGTTGGGAACACTATTTTGTAGGTGTTACTGATTTCAATTACTCGAGTTCAGACTGACCGCGTTTTTTTCCAGTTCCTATATAATTAGTTACTGTTTAAAAATGGCGAGAACTTTGAACTGCATTATACAATGTTTGGTGAGAAAGACGTCGTAAGTTTTGCTTTAAAGACAACGTAACAATTGCGATTTGTAACGTAATAACCCCCTTGGGGGCCTTTTTTCGTACCGTTAAGTACCGATTTCGTACTATTTGTTTAAGGTGCGATGGCCTTTGGAGACCCTGAATTTCTCAATCACGACGGTAAATACTCAATTCAACAATTACCTTCTTTTTAGAGAAACAGTCAAGAGTGGCTTAAATGACGTAGATGATATTGTCATCTACCACGCTTCACGTCAGCGAGGCGTGACGTCATGTTCGCATGACAACGGCGGATGCGAGCATTTGTGCTTAAGTCTGCCACAAGGAAAACACACATGCGCCTGCCCTACACATTACATGTTGAACAAAGACAATAGAACGTGCACAGGTGAATTGATGATTTTTATAGTTGCCGATTAGTGTCGAGTGAATAGAACGTCTGTTGCTGTAGCGGTAGACTCGGGTTCGATTCTTTTTTGGGTCGAAACCAAAAAATGGTATTTACAACTTCCCTGCTTGACATTCAGCATATAAAGAAACAGAGTGAAGCCTCTACTATGTGTAGTAAAAATGTTGGCAGGCTGGCACGTGGCAGCTTAAAAGGCTTTCGCTATTTCTTGTTCAAGATAAGTTGTTGAATGTAATTAGAATTATACCGTAGTTTACGAAACTTTAGATGATGGTAAAAGATTGCTTTTGATAACTAGGGTATTATTGATTTTCGCAAATTAATTTTGTTAATACTTGCTTTCAACAAATTTTGCTTGATTCGTTTCTAGAATTTTTTAAAATTTAGTCAACTTCAACCGATGTTCGAACTTTCGCGAAGTTGTAAACCTCTGCTGGCTGATATTTCGACAGTAAATGCGACTATAGTCGAAAAACTTGTTTGCCTTCGATGGTTAGTGATTTTGTCGGATTAGTGATTATATTTGAACTGTGTCATTCCTTTTAGCTTCATGTTTTGTTGACTTGTTCTAGCTCCTTCTAATTTCCTCCTGATGAGCCAATCTCATTACATCTCTAGAATCATTTTTCAAATACCCGGAAGTGACGTAGCTGTGGTGCCTGGAAGAGGAAGAAACAACTTCCGGTCGCGCAAATACCATTCCAGACCTGCTCCAGATGCCGTACTCCCCATCACCGGAATAGAGGTAAGTAACTTTTAATCTCATTTTTAAACGTCGTTTTTACGCTTCAATTTCCATTTATGAAATGCATTTTATGAATGAGCGAGCATTCAAGTATATTATAATATGATCATTGCTTAGCGTATATTATTCTCCTCTTGAGTTTCAGCTACGTTACATTTAACTCCAACAAAGCTATAAACTTTTTCAGTGCGGTATTTTAACATTTTTCAACTAGATGACATGTTTTCATTTACAGGATGCATGTTCCATTGATTATGACCCAACCAGCAACACCCTGTTCTGGCTGGATTGCCAACAAGCGGTTATCAGATCTTCTAAGCCCGATGGGACCAAGGTGCAATAATGTTATGACAATATGACATTTTGTAAAATTACGAACCAGGCATTCTGTCTCACCAGTACCAACGCAGGGCGCTCTTTTATTGGTTCTTTTTACAAGTCTCTCGTCAGTCTGGGCCTCCACAACGAGTAGACTGCTTGTCCACACAGGAAAATTAGTGTTGAGTGTCTTTCCCAAAGAACAATAAATTTATTGAATGTAGAGTTAGATATTTTTAGAAATGAACTTGAAATGTTCTCGATTGTTGAATTTCCATTAGTGTGTAAAATTCTGTGCGGAGGAAATAAGGTAGTTGTTGTCAAGCGTCGAACATCTTCACAATCACTTGGTTGTGTCACTGGTGTGATCACAGCATCATCTGAGCTGTTTTGAGAACCCGAGGATAAGCATTCTGAACTTTCATTATATATGCAGTTACTTGCAGTATTTCCTTGTGATGTCACTATTTTTGTTTTTGATTTTTAGCTGTTGGAATTTGTCAACTTGATCGAAATTTCTGTCTAATGTTACTTTTACATTTTTTTCAGAAGCGTGTTGTGTTTCGTAACAACACCACCAACTATCGACCATATGACATAGCAGTTGATGTTTACAGCCGGTTTCTCTATTGGACTGATCTTGCAACCAATTCTGTATGTAAAAACTGATTTTTCGCTTGATCGATTTGATGATTGGTTTGTATGAGAATTGTGATCGTTTTGATCTCCAATTGTAATCTCCTTTTTATAATGCTGGAATCGAATGATATTTTTGGAAAGTTTCACTAAAAGCAAGTCTGAGTTTACCTGAGACTACAACTTGGCGCAATAGTTTTACATTGTTAGTTTTAGCATCTTCAATACCACTCCAGATTGCAATTAGTCCTTTTGCTTTGTTGTGGTATGAGGAGAGGTCTTTAAGTTGGGTGCCATTGAGAGCGGACGCTTGACCACCATAGCAAGTGCTTCAAAGTTTTCTTTTTTTTATTCTGCTTTGAAAGTAAACGATAATATGGCATTGTGTTTTTACTAGAAAGTACCATTAAACTAAGCCGACTGCGTGGTAATAGGGTGTCAGTCGTGCGCTTTGGAATGGTGTGGAAATGGCATGTTTCTCCAATGGGATTCTTATGTTACTTCATTCCGTTTTTATCATGCTCTCATTTGCAAAAACAGCTCGGTTGTACTAAATTGCCAGCAAGTTCTAGTCCACATTTTGCTTTTTTTTCAGATCAGGTTAAGTACTTTCGACGGTGAGATGATTGGTGTTGTTCTATCAGGAAAAGTGAAAAGCTCAGGGAAAAGAGAAATCGTCATTCGGCCGAGAAAAATTGCTGTCGATCCTTTACGAGGGTACGTAACTTTCTAATTTTTTATAAGAACACGAGAATCGTTTTTCAAAATTTAAGAACAAATTAAGAAGTCAGCCTTGGCTTAGAAAAATAATTAAGAACAAGGTGCAAGTACAATGCAGTTTTAAGTAATCAGCAAACTTTTGGCCTTTTCTGTATTGCCGCTGTTGATTTTTCCAAAGAATATTTCAAGGATTGTGATGTATTCCAGGATACAACTTTCTAAGCTAGAATGCATTGTATCATTTTATTTACCAATAAAAGTAGAGCAACAAAATGAAACTTCGCGAACTGTTACGAAGTGTCAGCCTCGACGCAAATATACTGACTCGTTCGTAAAAAGAGTGTTATTCTTTTCATGATTTGTTTTTCTCCATTTTCGCAAATTTATTCGTTAAAACATTAAAATATCTAATCTAGATTACTAATTATACTGTGATTTCTTGTTTTATTTACAATTGAACCAGACCGTACCTTCAAGAGTGCTTCAATGATTTTCTCTTTAGAAGCTACTACGTGTTTTTCTTTGTTTTGGGGGGTGATTTTTTGTAAGATTTGTTTTGTCACAGACGCTTATATTTTTCGAACACTTGCGACAACCCTCGAATTTGCCGTGAAACCATCATGCAGGCATCGCTGGATGGCTCAGACTGCATCGTGCTTTTCTTTGGGAATCTGCGAAACATCTCTGCTCTTACGGTGGACGTCGCGATGAAAAGGTCAGGGCAGCCAAATTAAATTTTTGTCATCCTTTTTGCAATATTTGAATCTGTCTAGATCATTACCAGTCCTAGTTTAATGGCTGTTTCAATTCAAAATTTATCGAAATTCAAAATTGACTTGCTTTATTATACCGAAACGAGTTGGCTGGTCCAGGATTGTAAACGGGCCGAGTAGTTCAGATCCGAACCCGAAGAGTGATTTAAAGCCCAATCAAGTTCAGTCAAAGTCTGAAAGTTTAGTTAGTCTAAAAAAACGTGTGCGATTATTTGCTTCTTTTGTAATAACTTGAGTGTGCAGTGACTAAATAAAACAACTTATCATGAATACCTGATTTGACGGCATAAAGGACGCACTTTTTTCCAAAATTTTGGCTCAGGTAAAGTTCTTTTTTTTTCCGAATCTGACCTGCTAAAATGGGGTGCGTCTTACATGCTCGTGCGTTCTATATGCTGTCAAATACGGTAAATTATGTTGCAATACTGTAGTAATAATAATTGTGAACTAATAATAATCGTAGTGATGCTTAAACGAAGTCCTCATCCAGTGTTGCAAAGTTTATTTTGGTCATGTTTTTTGCACCTAAAACACGTTACACGTACCAGGGCCGAATTATGCGCGAAATTTTGTCAACCTCACGCCCGAACCACGCCCAAAAAGCACGACTCCTCTAAAAACTGTGGGTTGAGCCCATTTCGTAATAGTTACAACTGGGTTATAGAAGTACTCTTTATGCAGTTATACACTTTCGTACTAAAAATCAATATTGCAGTGATGGCAAGCCGTGACAGCGGAGTTGTGTTAGGTTGGACTGGCGTTAAATTGCATTCCACGCCTTTCGCTTCGGTACCAAGCGCATCAATGCAGAAACTTGACAACCCATAGTGGCATAGTAATGATTTCATTTTCTTTTTAGGTTGTATTGGGCTGACCAATCAAAAATCGAGTCTGCAAATGTGGATGGTAGTAACCGGGTGATTCTGGTTGATTCCGGTTTGGACCAGCCACTAGGATTAGCTGTTTTTGGCGAGGATTTGTATTGGATTGATGATGATCAAACAGATGGTGGGGTACTGGAAGGTGCAAGCAAAGCAGATGGATCCAATCGTCGCAAAGTACAAAGTCGAATTAAGAACTTAAGTGACCTCGCCAGTGGCGTAATGACCGATAATAACCTCATGAGTACGTTGATGAAGTTTTTAGTTTTAGCTAAGGTTTTAGGACTAGTAGCATTTAATTGATTTCGAGCCAGAAAGGGAAAGAGGTTCTTTGCAATCGCGTCCAACCCTTTTTGATTACATAATTTTGAGTTTCTGCTTGAAAATAGTGATTGTTTACGAATACAAACTGCTCTATTGGGCCCGATCTTTACGGATATCATAGACGGGCTCGATGCTTACTCAAATCACAATGATAATCGTTAGGAAGGACGTCCGGAATTTTTGTTTTGTAATGCTCCAGAAAAAATCCTATGAGTTGAGTTTTGACATATCGTGCATGCTAACAACATAAACTCAGTTTGAAATTCAGGTATGGAAGATTGAGATTGAGTTGTGACCGCAAAAAAGTGGATGCAAGTCAAATCTTAAATGAAATTCATGTATGTCTTGTTTTAATAATTATTGTTCTACATTTAGACCATCCCTGCTCAATTGACAAAGGCGGTTGCTCTCACATTTGTGTCATTAAGGACGATATGACAACTCGCTGTTCTTGTCCGAAACACTTGGTTTTGGTAGGCCATTTTCAATGCGGTAAGTTTCTGTTATCTGCAATATTTATGAGTTAGTCAACACTCCAATGTACCATGTAGCGATTTGACTAGCGCTATTTTCGCGATTTTTATCTGGACTGTACAAGTGTACAGTGTGCACTTAGATTGGTACAATTGGACCGGCATTAAGCTGTTGGTAGTGTAGTGCTCGATTTACCAGCCTGGGATTTGAACTCGTGACCCAATGCTGCCGTCGAGGGTAGTCTTCTCCCGAACTTTTTTGCCAGATAAGCTCTTAACTATTCAACCTCGCTAATATCCTAACTTAGATTAATTTTCGTTGGTCCGCACCTTAAATTAACGAAGGAAATGCAACAAAATATTGGCAAATACCTTTTTTGTAGTCTTCACCTAAAGTTACCAGAAAAATGGAAGCAAACTACAAAACGATTCTTGCAGATGCTGTTGGATGGTGCTTATTTGCTAAGGACAGCAGCAGCACTGCCAAGACCTCCCGTGCTAAATTTGAATGTTACCCGCTCTTCCAACCAGACCGGCAAGGATTTTAATGATTTGATTGTTTTCAAAGTCACTCCTTCCACGTGTTCTGCCGATGAGTTTACATGTAAACGACAACACCAGTGCATTCCGTTGAGCTGGGTATGTGACAAGAATGCAGAATGCGCGGACCAATCTGACGAAGAAAACTGCCCAGTGAAGAAGGTAGGTGCCCGAAGGAACTAAAACTCGCGAATCAACCTCTAGAATTAGAAAAACAGATGTGCTATAGTAATGATAATTGTCGAATGAAAGCAACATTATGCCGAAGCCTATAGCGAATTGGTGGAGTCACCCGTGCTTCCTTGGGGTCAGATTAGTGAAGTCGTCCAACCAGCAGATCGTAAAAGGCTGCTAGCAATGGGTACCCACTGCCCATCAGCTGTGTAGCGATGGATACTCGGGACTGCCCACTCTCTAAGTGGTATTCAAATGGCCACTTTTCTTTTACGGGTCTTCCAGGTTTTTCATGCATCGTACTCTCATCCACAGGAAAGAGCATGGTAGTTGCAATAACGATTGAGAGGGTTCATCTCGATGGCTTTTCACAAGACTGCCACGGTGGTCGTTGGTCTTGAAATGCTGTGTTTGGTTTGACTACCTTCGCAGTCAAACCCTAGACCTCCTTCCCGATCGAAGGGGAAGCGAATCGCACAAACAGCAGTCGTGCAAACAGTACGCTATTTCTTTTAAGGCTCCTAAACCACTGCAATGTAGTGGGAGATTTTCATGTGGCCTGGAAAATCTTGAATCGCTTCATCCGTTCCTTGAAAGCGTGCCGCAATGCATTGAATTCAGTCAAGTTTGCAATCAAGTCCAAGATTGTTTAAATGGCAAAGACGAAAAAAATTGCAGTAAGTTCAGTATCTGTGAATACCTACGGAGTTAAAACCTTCAGCTTTTCAGACTAGTTTTTGTGCGATGATGTTTTCCAAAATAATTTTAATAGATCGCAATGTCTTTTGACATTTATATTAAGCCTTTTAGAATACACCGAAGAGATCTTGTGGTTTTTTAGGCAAGCTTGCGCTTCTACTCCAGATAACACTTTACAGTCTGTATGTATATTGTCCAAATTAAAGCTAGAGCCGAGTATAGAAACTGTAATTTAAAGTTCTTGGTTTGATCTCTATCAAAAGTCACTTTTTTGTCTTTGAAATAGGCATATTTGACGGGAACACATTTAGAATATGCGAATTAAATAAAGCAGTAGCTTGATTCTAAAGTCCAAAACCGTGGTAAAATTTCTCGTTTCAACAATTTTTCGCTGATTTTTCAGACTTTTGCCGATCTGGTGAAATCCGGTGTGCCGGCTCGTGCGTTGTCGCCTCCACTTGCGGTCAATGTAGAAATGACGTGTGCACTTCGAGTAAGTTCAAAAGACAAAACTATTTCGCTCTAGAGTTTTGTAAATTTGATAAAATTAGGTTAATTTTTTACCCGTTTTTCATTTTTCGTAAAATCAGCCACGGTTTCCATAACTGAGTTTGAATGCTGCTGGTAGCATTGTTTGTCTGACCCAGGGCCGTTCAGAGAAATTTCGGATCCGGGAATAGATTCAGAATGTAAAATAGTACTTTTAAACCGAACAGCAAACTGGCATTGCTTTCTTATCGAAATGTATGTGAAGACCAAAAAAGTCACTCAAATTGCTCCCATTTTTTTCCGGAAATTAAGGTGAGTACTGAGTAGTGTTTCTTAACATTTCACAATATTTACTTCTGATCGAGCTGCAGCCAGCTCGGGCTCCCTAAATCAGCGTGGGCCTTTCAAAAAATCCCGGGCCTGGATACTCGTTCCATTGCTCTCCTCAACGGCCCAGGTCTAATCAGCCAACCGCACATCGGCACTAGAATTGTTTTGGAGTATTGCAGAACTTGGAATTTCGGATGCTTTCTTTGACTAACGTCAGTGGTATTTTTGCTTAGAACGGGATTCGAAGTATTAAAATTTTATAATAAAAATTTTATAAATGAACCTCCCTATAGACTCTATTTTAAATCCTTTGGTAATGTTTTATGTTATTTAGTTGCACGTCCCCATTCTTCTCAGCAAAATTTCAAGCAGTCGCTTATTGTCGGATTGTCAGTTGCAGTTGTCGTTATCATATCTACCTTCGTTCTGCTATGGAAGTATTGCTCGGTAAGAGTAGTTAATTTCATTTTGCATGCATTGCTGGTTGTGTTTTTTACCGCGAACAATCGTGAACTGACTAATGTTGAAAGTTGCTAAATGCCCAAAGCAGATGTTTTGAGAAATGCAGATAGTTTTCGATTTATTGAATCATTTTTACAACAACATGGCTGCAGAGAAATGTTATGCTCACGCTTTCTTGTACGCTAGCCATTGGATTGGTGAAATTTCGAAGAGTTTGAGCACTGTCATTGTGATGTTCACAGTATTTTGGCTAAGGTAAACTTGGTGAATCAAGATTCAATTGCAGTATGCAGACACTTTTTGTTGAAAAAAAAAGTTGAAATAACGTTTTATTAAAATTATTGTGGCTCGCAGAAAACGGCACCGAACTCTATTTATTGTGCCATAAGAGTCTGTGCGCTATTGCTGTTAAACTTTTTCTTCGTTTTCAGCATCGCAACAAGAATCGATATCCCACCAGCGTTGTTATGTTCACTTCAAACGAACACGGCCATGTTAACGTTGAATTCCAAGCCCATAACAACCCTTCTGATGCTCGCTCCTCCTTAATGGGGCGCCGAAACAGGCCCCCATTTTATGTATCCATCGTACCTCCACGCAGTGCCGACGACTCCCAAGCGACAACCACAACTCTGTGGCCAAAACGGAAAAATGGAAAGTTGGCAGAACGACCCCGAATTTCAGGGGCCTCCTGTAGTTCAACATTAAAGCATCCTTCTGTAAGTGATGTTTTGTTTTCAGTGTGTAAGTTTAAAATGCTTTAAAGATATTAGGTTTAAAAATTGGTAAGGTACATGCTGTCTTTTAATCTTTTTTTTCAAATAGTGAATTTAGTTTGTTCTAAGTTCTTTTTGTTTCGCAATTGTGCATTGTGCAGTCTTAGCTTCTCGTGTCTTGCAAAACCATCTGTTGTGTAAGTATGCATCCTTGAGAGCTGGGTGCATAGATGCTGTGTTACGTTCTTCTAGGTCTTTTCCACCGGCACACCGAGCGTGGCTGTTTTTGATGTGGGAACCCATTCGACTGGATTTGGAGAGCGCCTGATCTCATTCGATTTGGGGCATTGTATTACGGTTAATATTAGCTGATAAAAATCAAATTCTATTTGTAAGCGGTCCCCTCAAGTTTATAGTGATCTAGGGAGATCAAGCACTTGATTATTAGGGTGGAGTGAAAAAAATTTTTTTTGGAAATTCAAAAAAGTGTAGTTTGGAAATCATGGCAAATGGTCTAAAAATAGAAAAAAAATCGACTTGAGCCAGTTGCCACCTACCATGGGCTGGCTATCCCCCCAAAAATTGGTCGCGAAGGTAAAATGGCCATAAAATCATGTTACTTGATAACCGCTAGTCGTAGAGACCTGATTTATAGCTCAAAAGTTACAAAATCATCATGTTTCTATGAGTGCTAAGAGGACTTTTTTGTCTATTTCAATCATAAATAAAGTTACAGTCAAAAAACTAGTTTTGGCAGGTGTAACATAGCTTTTTTAAGGATTAGGTAGACGTAGGCTTACGCCTACTTAATCCTTACAAATTTTTAAAGATTTTTTTCTTTGTAGATAAGTAATTAGGTGCTTAGTACTATTAATGAAATAACTTGATAACCACCGTAGTTTATAGCTATGACAACCAGGCGAAGTGCAAGCAACGTTAAAGTTTTACATAGTGGATACACTTTCACTGGAAGTAAAAGCTTTCCATCCGGTATACTACCCACCAAATGTCAAGTGTTAGAGAGGATCATCCAATTCGAAAATTTTAAACTGTGGACGTTGCAAATGATGTTGCTAAAGAAATACATGACAGATGGGTGTGGTGTAATGTTTATCCATTACATTACTTAACTATATCTAAAAAAGTACAGGCACTGGTGGTAGCTTTCAGCAAACTTGATCGGTATCCCAAGAAAAAACGTGGAGCATCTTTTTTGGAAAAAGAAGCGGAGTTCTTGTCAGATATAGATAAGTTGTTCGACGTGTTTTGCAATGACAATGAACAACGAAGACGTTTGGAAAAAGACCACAAGTTGCGAATGACTGATGAAGATTTTGTATTTTATGAAGATCAAAAGAGTGGGCGTATTGGAAAATGTTTAGATGTAGCTTTGCCTTTGACCTCATCTGACCAAAAATTTATACTCATCTGACCAAAATGCCCCAAGTTCACAATGCCAAAATGAAATTATTACTCTGTCAACTACTGATTATGTCTCGGAGTCCGAATCGTTGGCATCAACAAGCACAGACACATCACAATCATCTGCAGTTTCTCAGTTCTTAGCGGAAATGCCAAATCCATCCATTCAAAATCGCAAAAAATGGCCAAACCTTGCCAGAATTTGTGAACGCTACCAGCTATCGGATAGAGCAGCTGCTGCAGTTGCCAACAGTGTCCTAGTGGATGTTGGTTTAGTTACTGAAGATGATAAAACACGCATCATTGATCGTAGTAAACTACGAAGAGAGCGTGAAAGATGCCGAAACGAAATCCGGAGCGAAGAGCAACAAAACTTTGGATTGGTGAACGCAGTGTATTTGGATGGCCGCAAAGATGCAACCCAAATTGTTGCACAAGGTCCAAATGAGAAGCATTATCGGTCTGTTCAACTGGAAGAACATTATACAGTAGTTGGTGAGCCAGGAAGTTATTACCTTACTCACTTTTCTCCTGAAGATGGCAAAGGTAGAACAATTGCCCAAAAGTTGTTTGATTCTTTCAGTGGTACGGAATTGGAAGGCAAGCTTGCAATAGTTGGCACTGACGGTACTGCTTCTATGACCGGCAAACACAATGGATGCATTCGAAGTTTAGAAGAATTATTACACAGACCTCTTCAGTGGGTTGTGTGTTTACTACACACAAATGAACTTCCCTTGCGACATGTGTTTGCTGCTTTGGATGGGGCAACAAGTGGTCCAGATACATTTGCCGGACCAATAGGTAAAAAAATACAGGGTCCTGTATCAAGTTGGTCAGTTACTCAGTTTAAGCAAGTGTTCGTCCCTATTTCTTCTTTTCCAAAACTTCCACCTCATATCATTGATGACCTGAGTACAGATCAATACTACGCTTACAAAATCTGTTTGGCAATTATAACTGGTAATTGTGATGATGATCTACAATATTTGGAAGTTGGCCCAGTGGTGCATTCAAGATGGTTGACTTTGGGTTGTAGAATTTTGCGGTATTACGTGTCACTTGATGAACCACCTCAGAACTTGGAAATTTTAGTTAACTTTTGTTTAACTGTTTATTTTCCCACTTGGTTTGAAATCAAGTTATACAACCAACTAACACATGGTTCTAAAGTTTTTTTCAACTTGATCAAAAAAATTAACAGTCTGACAAATCAAGATCTTCGACAAGTAGCTCAAAATGTTGTTCAAAGAAATGGATATTTTGGCCATCCAGAAAGCATTTTGATCGCAATGTTAGGAGATGACGATTAAGCTGTTCGAGACAAGGGCGTGAATCACGTTCTTTCACTTCGCAAGAACGACACCTCAGTTCGTTTATTTCACCTTCATACTTTAAACTTGGAAGCAGACTTATACTATGAGTTGGCTGATTTGGAAATTTGTCAGCAACAACCTCCAGCTATTAGACATTTGTCCGATTCTGAAATTGAAGACTGTCGAATGAAACCCTAAATTTTACACCATCCATGCCACAATCAAACTGTCAAAAGACACATCAAATTGGTAACGGAAGCATCAGCACAAGTCACTGGATTTGAAAGAAGAGACGGACTTATTCGCCAAAAAATTAGATCTCGCAAATTGTTAAAAAAGTTTGACACTAAAATGCAATTTTCGTAAAATGTTTTTATGTTGTGTTGACTGTTGATAACACATCTATGTTTGCCAGCCTCGCACTCACTTTTGTTGTGCACTTCGCATTACTACAGTAATATGTTGTACGACATACCCCTAAAATCAAATTTCCTAGCAAGTTACGAATTGCAAGAGTTCATGTTAACTAGTAGTGAATCACAATTCTGTATGATGCAATTTTAGCATGAAAAACCGGTTTCTTGACTGTAACTTTTTTTATGATTGAAATAGACAAAAAAGTCCTCTTAGCACTCATAGAAACATGATGACTCTGCAACTTTTGAGCTATAAATCAGGTCTCTACGACTAGCGGTTATCAAGTAACATGATTTTATGGTCATTTTACCTCCGCAACTAATTTTTGGGGGGGGTAGCCAGCCCATGGTAGGTGGCAACTGGCTCAAGTCGATTTTTTTTCTATTTTTAGACCATTTGCCATGATTTAAAATTTTTTTCACTCCACCCTATTGATTATTGCCAAAAATAATTATGCACTACTAATCAAACAAAAAAGAATGACAAAAATCAAGCTTTTTCAGTCGATATAGATGTAGTATCCCACAATGCTTTCAATCTATATTGTTGCATAAGAACGGGTTTCCACCCACTTCTGAGGAGTGCCCGCTAGATTGCTGCAGTTCGTCGGACAGCAACTCGTTTCATGGTTCGTGTTCGAAATGTAGGAAAGGCCACAGTAACAGGTTCGTACCGGAAAATATCTTTACATCTTTGCAACTTAGTGGTAGGACAGTGGACTGGACGATATGTTTCAGATTTTTTTTAGTGCGTTTTTTATGCCTTGTGTTCGCCTACTCGCATACCATTTTTTACATAAAAAAGAATGTTTTTGTTTTTTTGAACGCGTGGTTGAGTTAGGTGTGGAGAACAAAGTATGAAGATGAATTCTGCCACATCCGTTAACAAGCAAGAAAAATTCCGATTTTTAGCGAGAGATGATTTAGTTCAATCGAAAAGTCGATATTTCAGTATTATTTTTTAATGTTTCAGGAGGTTTCGGAAGCTTTCCGGTCACGGTCCACCGCCTCCTACTCCATGTACCACTGACACTTGCGACGATTTCGAAAGGGGGACTTTCAAATTCGCAGACCCCTCTGGACTCCCACTCGAGCCCCCACCTCCTTATTCACGTCACCATTCCTGTTGCCATCAATGCTACCATCGCTGTCACGGCTCATTGAGCGTGACGTCATCGCGTCGCCATGGCAACGGCGGCAACCCGCCATCATACGAACGCATACGCAGCGTCGGAAGGCGGCGCCATTACCATCGTCGTTTAGGGGGCCTGAACTCGGATTCGGACCCTTGTCCCCCACCTCCGACCCCTCGGAGTCAGTACCTCTCCGAGTATTACGACACAACAGAAGCAGAAGTAGAGACAATGACAACAAGGATTGAAGAAAGCGAGCCGGAGGAGGAAGAAGAAACTCTTCCACTTAATCCGTCCCGGCGAAGTTCACCGTCAGTTACGGAGATGAGTTACTTTGCCCCGTATAACCCCCCACCTTCCCCAGTGTCTTCCTGAAACTTTTCTCATTTTTTTAAATCGCCAATCATCAGAATCATATTCGACTAAACGTTTTGTTGCTTTCTTAATTTTGACGGTGAAGTTGTTGTCTTGTCCGAACCGCAAACTTTCTTGATCGCAGTTTTCATCGAAAATGTTCTTACCTGATACGCGTTGTTTGTAAAATTTGAAAACTTGCTTTTAGTTTCAATTAATCCCTCAAAACTTTGCTTTTGTATCAATTTAAACATGTGCAAACAAATTACTTCATTTGACGCAATATATAATTGTTATTAGTTCAATAACCACGAATTTTTAAGTAAATTTTTTAAATGAGTTTTAGTTTTTTGATTAACAACCATGTAATGGAACAATTTTTTGCATAAAAGTTAGATTTTATTGCTTTTTAGACAGCAATTAAGTTCTTAACGTGCCAAAAATAGGTTGCTTTGCGATTTTTTTAATCGATTGACGTGTTTTTTTAGTGATGAAAAGGCAATTGTGATAATTTTTTTTACGGAATTGTGATGTTGCTTTTCTTAACGTGTAATTAACTTTTTCATTCCTATTGCAGTTTTTTTGCCAAGTGCTATTGCGTCTTTTTTAATTGCCTTATTTGTGAATATTGCTGTTGAATATTGTGATGAAGGTCCTTCTTTTGTTTCTATCACCCGAATTGGGTCTTGTAGATTGTGTTTCAAAATAAACATGTGTTTTTTAACTGTTCGTGCTTGAATCAAAGTCTATTAATTTTCGATATTAATCTTTCTCGATATGCCAAACAGCATTTGGCTGCAATAGAAATGATAATTTCTGCTAGGGATTATGTGACTGTAAAGTCTCGTAATTTGATCAATATGTTGTTTGTAGATTTAGCCCCAACATAAATTGACTATCGCGCTAAATTTGGACAAAAATTGCCCGTACAAACGCTATGCTGAGAGTCTGTCATGTACGTAGAAAAATACAAAGCATAGCAGTAGTGGCCTTAGGAATGTGCAAAGTGTGCAAATGCACAGGGCCCCCGCCCACTTCTGGGGGGCCCCCCATTTGGCCTATCGCGCGCAGAAAAAATTTGATTATGAAAAACTATAGCAAATTATGATAAAAAGTTTATGCATTTGTTTTAAGTGTCATTACATATGTACCCCCTCCCTCAAGATGCAATTGTTCCAAATGTTATTACACTTATCCCCCTTTCCAAGACAATATTAGTTTTAACTTTTAAGTCAGATTTAGTAAACAGATAGTAACAATTTACTGGTAAAGTCAACTTACTTTTTTTTTTGTTTGCTATTGTTAGGTTACTCAGTCATATGCGTAACCAGGGGGCCCCCTAATTGAAATGCTACCCATGACAAAAATGTCACAAAAAAGACTGTTGTTTCTTTTAGCATCTTCGCATACAACAGTACACTCGTACAGCAGTAATTAGCAATTGCATTGAGCCAGGGGGCCCGGGCCCTCTAAATTTAATTTTTACCAACCAATTTAAATGGGCTCCCTACAAGAATATTTATTTGGCCCTCTAATTTAAATGGGTCCCCAACAATAATACTGTTTCAGGGGGCCAGGGCTCCTTCAATTGATAATGCCAACCAATTTAAACGTATAACCCGAGTGAAATTAAGCGTTTCTATCCTAAAAGTTGCTTACTGAGGTACTCATCTAACCTTTTTATAAATGTAATGCAATAACCAGGGGCGGATTTAACACATGGCACAGTGCCAGGGGCCCCGCGCTCAGATAAGACTTTTTTTGGTCTTCACCTGTATTTGGCACGAAAATATTACAAAAATCTCAAATTGCCAGGGGCCCAACTCAATGTAAATCCGACTCGGGCAATGACATGATTTGTTGGCTTAACTATCTGTTGTACATTTTTCAATCACAATTCACCTCCACCTCGCCAGTTTTTATGCAACAAAACACTTTTGAAAAAAATTAGCTTCTGTAAGGGGAATGCTCATTGAACAAATTTTTGAATTGTGAGGGCCTGGGCCAGAGATGGAACCGGTCAGGATTTTCTCGACCCGACCGGTAAATTTCAAAATCATCGCCGGTTGACCGGCCGGTCGACCGGTTTCTGACCAGCCCGGTCCACCGATTTTTGTACGGAAGGTTTTTGTTCACTGTTCAATGTATCTAATGACAAATTTTCAAAAGGAGGGGGCCATGGGTGAGGTGTTAAAATTTGTGACTTTGGACGGGGGTCTCAGAAAAAACGCAAAAAAAACTTTTGTTTTATTTGCAAAAATGACTCAATTTTAAGACCTTTTTTATTTAAGTTTCGGTTTGAAAGACCTGTTTTGAGCAGCGCAAAACGTGCACAAAATAAGCATAAAAACCACTGGAGCGCACAAACTAAATTATTAGACGTTCTTTCTAATGATATTATGCGAAAGACCAAAAAATGAAGTTACAATTTTTTAGCTATTTGTGACAGATTATTTACAATTTGCCGAGCAACAAACACTAAACTTTTTTTCGACAGTGCTGCCTTTGCAGTTACAAAAAGATAAATGAGAAAAAAATAAGAGCAGAAGATAGGTAACAGTAAAACCATACGAACATCACAATACCTGTACTGTTGTACCCAACAACATTAAAATGATGGAGCAATAACATTATATAATATTGAAAATTATGTCACGAACAGCGTGAAAAAAATAATTGATAATATTTATAACAACTAGGCTGCTTCACTGACAGTTTGAGAAAGTATGAAAAGGATCTATTGCAAAACATTATGTACTGGAAAAGGTTTTTAGCTGCACGGAGATTTATATTCGGATGGAACAATTAATTTTAACCTCTGAGGAGCTAAAAACGTTTTCCAGTACATAATGTTTTGCAATAGAACCTTTTCATACTTTCTCAAACTGTTAGTGAAGCAGCCTAGTTGTTATGAATATTATTAATTTTTTTCACGCTGTTAGTGACATAATTTTTTAATAATCCTTTTTTTCATGCTATTAGTGACATAATTTTCAATATTATATAATGTTATTGCTCCATCATTTTAATGTTTTTGGGTATAATAGTAAAAGTATTGTGATGTTTGTATGTTTTTACTGTTACCTATCTTCTGCTCTTATTTTTTTCTCATTTATTTTTGTGTAACAGCCAAGGCAGCACAGCCGAAAATGGTTCTGAAGAAGCTTCCCGGTTTGGGAAGTGAAATGTCAAACTAATAAAGAAACTCATCTGTAGTACGAAGTGGTTACGAATAACTATCCCAATGAACGCAATGCGTCCGCTATTTTCATTGAAAACACTAAACTGTTATGACATTGGCTAGAAAACATTCGAAATATGATGTGCCCCAGCAGTTTGTAGAAATGCTGCTGCTTCAGAACAAGCCCGGGCTAGTTAGATACCAAAAAAATAAGAGCTATGTCTCTCTTGCCTAGAGTAGAGCAGGCCCGGCGCCAGGATAGCGTGACTGGGGGGGGCAGAAATAAATTTTGGGGGGGCACGAGAAGTTTGTGTATGTGAATTCGAGAGGGGCACGGGGGCACAAGAAATTTATTCCAGTCTGGATCAAATGAACAAGGTGAAGACCAAAGATTCAAAGGGATTTTCCCACCGAAATTGGGAACTAAAGCGGTTTTTTCGGCCGAAAACAAGTGATCTCCAAAAAAAAAGGTTTTCATCCCAAAA
Organism: Trididemnum nubilum; assembly: GCA_963965965.1. Taxonomy (NCBI): domain Eukaryota; kingdom Metazoa; phylum Chordata; class Ascidiacea; order Aplousobranchia; family Didemnidae; genus Trididemnum; species Trididemnum nubilum. The sequence goes on from OZ014474.1 coordinate 9,240,426, forward strand.
ATGTCATGAAATCCGGTGTCAGTCCACAAATATTACGTAATTACCGTTGGCAAACACCAATTTGGGCCTCGATTTGCACTCCAGTAGCCCCGAGCCTGTTAATTTCTTCGGGGCACAGTCCTCGCTTTGGCGGGGCACGGCCCCGGTATGCCCCCCGTGGCGCCGGGTCTGGTGTAGAGTGTGGTAAATTTAAGTTGAAACAAGCTTTTCAAAGCGGCAAGATTTTAGCATGTAGTAAAAAATCTGAAATTAGCGCCACTTCTACTCTTAAGCTGATTAAAATGATGCTAAAATGCCAGGTAGCAAAAGCCTTTTCCATATGCATGCTTTATTAGAATCTGATTACGCGCGATTTTAACGTATATTTTGCACTTTTTTGCTTTGTACCGTGGCCCAAAGTGGGGGGGGGGGGCTTGGCACAAAACTTCCACCCTAAATACGTCCTTGGATGTGCATGTCTTAATGGTCACAGCTTGAAACCATTCAACAAATGTTTTCGAAAGGTGTTGTTTATTAATACCGATTTTTTATAAAAAGTTTATTAATGATAAAATATATAAGTATATTTTGGTTGGTGCGTAGATGTTTTTTAGTTCCAAAAAAGGAGAATTTGACCGGTTTTTCAACCGGCTTGACCGGCCGGTCGAAGAATCTCGACCCGACCTGCAACCCGACCGGTTTCCATCTCTGCCCCATAGCCTCCGGCGGCTGGAGGCTCCGCCCCCAGACCCCCGTCTGTGATACGTTTGAATTATAGTACATTTCTTTACTTAAGCACGTCTCCCAATTTACGCATTTTCGCATTTTAACTAGGCTATTGGTTTAAGCTCTCTCCTTGAACGAGTTCCTAGTTACATGCCAACACCAGGCCACGACTTCTGATCTTCCATTCTACGATATCTTTGCCCCACCAAAAAATTCCTTTTTGAAGTTTCTGATGACGTTATTGCATGTGATTTGTGGTTGCCACCCCCCCTTCCAATGAAAAATCCTGGCTACGCCTATGACTCAGGTAGTCGTTTTTCCACTTGTTTTTTTTTTTCAACTGCTTTCAGCAACTGGCAGTAATAGGTTTTTGACTAACGTATGCAGTATATTATATGCTAAGCAGTATAAAGCATTCAAACATTATTGCTAAGTACTCAAACATATTCTGTAATAACACTAGCATACTGAAAGCAATTGCTGAAAGTTTACGTTAATTTACTGCAATTAATTGAGTTGATAATCTAGGTGAGAGGAACTTATGAACAAACATTTGATTTAATTAGGGCTGCAATAGCATTGGTCTTCTGGTCTTGTTATTTGTGAAATGCATTGTTGCGCTTAATTGCAAGTGTAGATAAATCATGGTAAAGTGGTGTGTAAAGAAAAGCCCCCCCCCTATTTAATTTGCACAGCCCCCCCCCCCCCCCCCCCCTTTCCTAAGGCCACCACTGAAACATAGATTGTCAAAATTATAATCCTAAGTGTTGTTTCTATTGCCAATTTTTGTAAAGGAAATTTTCTACTTGATTAGGGATTGGTGATTTTTTGCATATTTTATTAAGTGCGTTTTTTCAAGAGTTGATGATTACCAGAAATCCATATTTTTATGCGGAGCCCAGTAGCATAGCCAGGAGGGGGGGCTATGGACCCCCCCCCCCCCATAGGCATGTCGACCAAAATGCAGAATGAGAAAAACACTACGTTTTTAGCACTTTTGAGACCGTTAAATGCACTAGAGTGGACTAAATAGTGATTTAAAACATCTTTTGAAACATATGTTTAGGGGGAGAGGGGCTACTTTGTTGAAAATAAATCTAACAAACAAATAAAAACTTTGATAAATGGTCAAAAATACGCAATCAAGTTTGATCGCTAGTGTGAAAATGCTAAACATAGATGTCATCAACAAATATACTATAAACGAAGTAATAGGGGGGGGGGGGGGCTATTCAGTATTAGTTAATTACCAATTTCTCTCAAATTTTCTTTTGATTAGCCCCCCCAATTATTTTTTTCTATAAACTGTGTACGAAATAGATTACTCCGTGTGAGCTTTATTGAACTATTCAATTTTATAATTTACCAGCGTCTAAATAAGAGAACTAACATTTTACCATTAGCCACCTCCCAAATAACACATTTATGCAACCAGTTTAATCATGAGTGCACTGCCAATTTCTAAGCCACGTTTTAAAAGCATTATTTTTTGATCAAAATAGGCCTAAAATGAAGTTATTTTTGCAAAAAAATGCAAAATTTCGAGCGCTGGGGACTCCGCCCCCAGACCCCCAAAACAGCTCCCCCCATTGCGAATTTCTGGCTACGCGCCTGGCAGAGCCAAAAAAATAATGCTTTATTCTGTTATTCGGTTGTTGGCATTAAATTTTGCTCTATTTCAAAGGCATGAAAAATCCACTTTTTTTTTGCTGTAAGATTAGACTTAGCAGTACAAGTTGAAGCAAGAATCACTTCACACAAACATAAATTTCAGGGTCAATTGTTGACCTTGCGATATTGAACAATCATGGTAATCGATCAAACAAAAAATCAATGATTAACAGATTATCAAATTACAATGGAACTAAAATAATGCATTACGTAAGACCTTGCTAAATGGTATTGAACTTATGGGCTTGCGACAACCAGTATTCATAAACTGTTTCTCTCGTTAAACAGGGCGTAGTACTAGCATCCAGGTGAAAAGAAATTTTGGCAAAAGATGAAACTTGTGTACGGTAGTTGAACGATTATACGAAATTGTTTTGGCATGCAATGAACGAAATCTAGAAGCACAATAACTTCGCTTTGAATTGGACTGAACTTTTGCAGGGTACATTCTAAACACTATCTTGCTAATGGACTTGGTCTGGTCGTTAGGGTTTTCGCAAACTGCCGTGAATGCTCGTCTATTGTTTCAATATGCTCTGTAGAAGAATACAGTACATTAATTATCATCAACATATTAGATATCGGACACAGTGTTGCCAACGGCTATCCTCCGTTGCGACATTGCTTGGAAAGGAGCGGTGTTACCCAGGCGCATTGACGCGGACATGGGCCCCGCAAACTTTTTCCACGCTTCGGTGTAATACAGCAAATATAATGAAAGATTTGATTGATTTAGATTTTGATGTTTACGTCTTAACGTCCCCATACTTTACCTTCTTAATCCCCAAAATGGCAGCATGATAAAAGTTTGGCTGATACTTGTCTTTTTTGGAATTGGCCTGAACCACGAGTTGTCACAATAATGTTTGAACGTTACATGTATCTAAAAAAATCGAATTTTATTTGTACTTGTTCAGCTTTCGTCATATCAGCCTAAAAGCGCTGTTTGTTTCGTTTGTTCCATGACTTCCTGTCATGGGATTAGACCAGCAAAACAAGAAAGCAAACGAACTTTGGTCACAGTTTTTAAGCCCGGTCTCTACTGAGCATGAAATTGTAGACGTCAAAACTAATCCGTTGTTTAGAGTGTTTGATTGAATTTTAACAAAATGTTACGCTACTGATAATTAATCTAGAACCCCGGGGGTACTGAATATTTGTTTAAAATAAACAAAAAATGCGTTCGTACGTTCTCGATGTTAGGCTAGATCTACTTCATGAACCGTTTGCAATCTTGCCGCAGCATGATTTTAATACGACATTTTGGCTACGCTCTTAATACCACTTCTAAGTTATTGTTAACTTTATTCCAATAGAATTTGACATGACTAAATTTCAAAAAATTGAAAAAAAACTGTATTCTGTAACATTGTTCTTGTTTCGAAGTAGGTGTTAGCAAAAAGCGTGTGTTTTTCTCATCAAATACAGTACCGGTATTTCAGACAAGTTGTTTCTTGAATTGAATTTCTTTTACCAAAATTTGGGTACGATATTGCCCGTTCTGGGGGAGAAAAGCTCAAGAAATTGCGATATGTTTTCTTTTATTTTGGAATACTGCCGCAATATAATTCTTACTGTGCGTAGATTGGCTTTTATTCGATTAAAAACAGTAAAGCCTTATTCAAACCAGTAAAATTTTTAAACGTTTCGGACTTAGCTATGTCCATCATCAGTAAAAAGCAAAATCTAAAACGTAAAAAAATGTAAAGAACAACTCTCGAATGAAAGTAGACACATTTCAGTACAAGTTGTAACAGAGCGCTGCAATTGAGTAAAACCTGCTGATGTTCCACTACAAGCTGCTGTTCCACTGCTAAACACTGTAATAATAGCGCTGTGCTCTGAATAAGAAAAGAGGAAAAAAACAATTACATGTTGAACAGATTCAAAGTTATCGATGTATTTGGCTTTTATTTGCATCAACAAGGAAGAAACTTTTTGCTGTTACACCTGGAGTAATTCATCGCAACATAACTTCTAAAAAAAGAAAAAAGAAGTTGGGGAATCCCCTTTTTTGGTTGCGCTCCGCCACCTTTTGAGCAAACAACACGAAATACCTCGGAGCGGATAAAGTTTCTTTATCCTTCTTTTCGGTCGACTGAAATCAGAGTCAGTCGAGCAGCCAGCCTAGCAACAGCAATTTATTTATATGATGGTGGATGGCAGCAAGTATGAAATTTTGGAAGAGGTTGCGAACCCAAAAACTCATGAACTAAACGAAAACATTGCCGAAAAGCAAGTTTACTGCAAGAAACACGGAATTTGGTGCAGATTTAAGACGAGATTAAAATTTAAAAAACGATCGCAAGGTAAGAAACTAAACCAAGAAATAACTTTTCATTTAACTCTATGTATTTGTGAGATTATATCTCGTTAACCGCATAAATCAATTGCAAATGAACTTGATATATCGATTTTTAAATAACAGTTTAGCAATGCAGTTGGTCAAGCGGTAACGCGTTCATCTTTGGAACGGGAGGCGTAAGGTTCGAATCTCGGGCCAATCAGATCAGACACAGCGTTACCAACGGCTCCCCATCGTTGCAAGATTTCTTCGGAAGGAGCTGTGATGCCTGGGCGCAATGATGCAGAGATGGGCCCTGCGCCAACTCGTTACACGCTTCGTAATACTGCGAGTGTGTAATGAAAGATTTGATTTGAAGGTTTATGAATTGTAAATATTCATTCATCTGTGCAACAAGGGCTCTTGTCTGGCTAACTAGTAATCATACAAGCACAGGTAACTTCCTTGGAGCAAACTAGCATACCTTCAGTCAGACTGGCCAGTGCTACCAACAGAATCCGCAACAAAAACAACAAAAATCGGCCCAAAAATCTCTCGATTTCCAAAAAATTACAGTACTTACAAAATCGTTGGTGCAAAGCTTAATTCTGGGTGAAAGATCGTTGTTACTACTATTATTTTTTTTTTTTTCGTCGATACAAATACTGAAAAACGTAGAAAGAAGGCCACTTGATAAATAAAGCTGTAATTCTGCAACTATGATTTTGTATCAGATATAGTATATAATGGCTTTCCTTGTTTGATTTTATTGTTGGTTGTTACGATATTGCTGTTTGTAGTGCTTTTAATCAATTAAGGTAGTATTTTCTGTACTTTTTTTGTTTTGCTTGTCTAAGTTATAATGCAGATGCAGTACTGTATTTACATAAGGTTGTAGTTCGTTCTGTACTGCCATACCAAGCATGACATTGATAGCCTGAGGTTTATAATTCACAGAGCCAAAGGTCGATTGCTCACAGCACTCGAGACGTAATCGCCACCAGCCGAAGCTAAACCGTGTTTTGTAATTTAAAATATGAGTATTTAAATTTTTGCTGGTCTTTTCATCATTTTTAATTCGCATACAGTATTTGCAATAAGGAAAAAATGATCGTAGGGGTATAAGTTTTCCTACGACTAAAATAAAATCTATAACTGAAAGTCTACAATGAGAAAAGCTATCAAGCTTTGCACGCCGCATTTCCAGCCTTCTTACTATAACCTATGTTATTTTGATACTGCTTCATTTATCACATGGTTTTCGGTTGCTTAGCGTGAATCTGAGTACACTCTAATCTAAGTGATTGAAATGTGATAAAAGGTTATTAATTCGTTGGTTTCAATAACGTCAGAATATTTTTCTGCCACAAAAAGTTTCTTTTTTTATAGCAATCGAAACGGATTTAATACGTGCAATGTGCATAAAACAACAACAACAACCAGCAACCAGCAAGGCTATTTTTAATACAGTTTTATCTTAAAGAGAATCATAAGTATCTTAAAGTCCTTTCGTTTGTTAATTACTTATGCTCTATTACCATTCTTCATTTGTGCTCTCTGGAAGACAAATTTAATTAACGGTAGTAATTTTTGTTAAATTTTGTTAATCGGATTTGTATAGGCGGAAGCCCCACCCAGTGAGTACACTGCATAGCGTAAAACAACCAGAACAATATTGAGTAATAAAAAAAACAACTTTTGTACAGTATATCGTACTCGCTGAATTCCACCAAAGCGTGTGACGGGTATATTGGTAGACCTGTATCCGCTTCTTTGCGCCTACGGGCAATACAGCTCCTTTTAAATAAATGCCGTAGCGGTGGCGAGCCGTTGGCAACACTGTATCCGATATGACCGGCCTAAAAATTGAATCCCATACCTTTCTCTTCAAAGCTGAACGATTTCTATTTGAGCAAGAACCCGAAAACATTTAAATTAATTACGAGCTAAATGTTTTAATATATACTTTGTGTAAATTTTAGGGAACAGTAAAGAAACTCATCTGCAAAAAAATTTCAAAAAATGTGGGGATAAAGACTTACTTATATCAGGAGAAAGTAGAGAGTCTGTAGTTGAACAAAATGAAGAATTTGCTTATAGAGGAAGAGTGGCACATTTTTCGACGATTCCGGATAAGTATGCATTATTAGAAGAAATAGAAACGGACTCTCCAACGCCAAGTGTTCAAAAATTTCCGCTTCATGTTCCTCAAGGTGATGATAGAGAAACAAACGGTGAAGAGACTTTGACACAAAAAGAAAAGAATAAAACTTTGAAAGAATATTTGGCCAAAAAATGGCGAGGAAAAAAGGCGAAAAGGGTTCGAAAGGTAAGAAATAAATCCTCTATTTCTTGTACTAGCAGAATCAGTGCCTCCTACCCGCTATCGTAATTTTAATTAGTAATTACAAGTGCAGGTTTTTGCAACTTTTTTTTTTACAGCTTCCTAAACACTTTAAATTTATGTAGTACAATGTTTTAAGTTGTTTTTAGGAATTTTAGATTGCAATTTTTTTTCTATGTTTACATGCAACTTTTTACTGCAATTTTTGTTAAGTATGGCGAAAAATGTTTGTATGATTTACGAAACATGCTATAAAACTATATCAGCAGGGGCGTATTTAGGGGGGGGCATTGTGCCATGGCCCCCCTTTGGGTCGCCAGGGTTGCAAAATCGCATAGAAAAGTAAGCAAAAATGAGGCATGCCCCCCCCCCCCTTTGCAAGTTGGGCATAAGGTTTGATCATGCAAAGGCTATGTTGTGTGCGATTCTTCTAGGGTTTTGGGCAAAAATTCGGACTAAAGTTGAGTGAAGACCTTTTTTTTGCTCTTCACCTAATTTTGGGGAAAATTTTGGACTAAATTTGAGTGAAAACTTTTTTTTTTTTGCTCCATCTGATTTTGGGCAAAAATTCGGACTAAATTTGGGAGGAACAATTTCTGTTTGAGATCTTTGTTCTCACCAAATTTTCTGCAATTTTTGCCCCCCCCCCCCTTTTCAAAATCCTGCGTACGCTACTGTATATCAGTACAGTTCTATTGTCTTTGATTTGTACAACAAAGAGCTATGTGATGGATTATCTGCGTCTTAATGTTATCTAAGACGCTATTGTTGGTTTACAACTTCGTGCCCTGTGGAACGAAGTTTTAATATCTTGGGTAAAATGTTGGCAAAAAATCTCCATTTCTCCCCAAATAATGTTTGCAAATATTTGGCATTAGATGCAAATAAATCGCTGGAGTAAATCACTGTCGTTTAAAATGCTTGTGCATAAATGCAACTTTCGTTAAAAATGAATGCAATTTTTTCAATTTTTTAGTGCAACAAAAACTTGCCCTAGCAATTACATGTTATTCACTCAGTTGCCTTGGCTAGGTGACAGCAAAGGAGTCTTTTGGTCTCAGAGTCAAGTGCTGCCACCTGTCTACCACTAACGATGGAGGCTTCGTCTACTGTCCCTTTTTATTGCTGAAGGTCAAGCAGGGAAGCTAATCATACCAATTTTTATAGTCTTTGGCTTGACTCAACCGGGAATTAAAGCCGAGTTTACCGTTTCAGTAGCAGACGCTCTATCCACTCGACTGCTGATCCTATTTCACATAAGACTGGAGGAGCGGAGGCAACCCCTTCTTCAGTGCTAATACAATACCGGACTGCGTTAACGACCATTACAAATCTCTAAATAGCTAAGAATTTTTTCTTTCCATCCGAAGAGGTTTTAAATGAACTGAGATTCTAAATGACCAAAGTATGCAGTAGCTTTTCCGCATAAACTTTTAAATTTCGGATCAATTCAAAAATGCTCAATTATTTGTTTCCAAAGTACTGAAAGATAATATAGAAATTGTAAATAATGTAAATAAAAGTAATTAGCCCTCTAAAATTCAATCACATTTTGTGGCTCTATATCGCTGCTATTCAATATACAAAAGTGCCTCTTTACCGAAATTACGTCAATTATTTTTTAGGGAATTCGGAGCGGGGCTCGCAGTTCTGTGAAATACCTCGAATCCGCTTCCAGTCAGATGCAAACTTTATTTCCAGATGCCAATACATTCGTGTCCGCAACGATACAACAAAACAGGCAAAGATATCGATAACAATTTATAGGTAATTCTTAAAGGGACTGACAGTGCTATTGACTGGAAACAGCGCTACATTTACAAGGAGGACGAATTTATGAGTACGTAAAGGAACAGTCTTAGATATCACGAGGGGTCATATGCATTTGATCCATCAAAATTTGACGTCTCTCCAGAGAGGAAAGTTTTAATGGAATAACTTTGATTTGAAGGTTTGAAAACCTTTGGAAACCTTAAGTATTTTACAGTGAAATACTGATTATACAAAGTGACAATTGTGCGAGAACGATATTCTTTTGCTGTTCTGCAGATTGACTAGACTGATAAAAAGATGGCAATTATTATGATAGAAAATATCAAAAGCATAAATCAAGCAACAGTGTTATAGCAATTTTAATCCAATTCGTATGTTTTAATTAAGTTAATGAGCACTTATTTTTATTAGCCTTTTGTTAGCAATGTTATGTCATGTAGGTATTGATTTTCAAATGTTAAGGACAATAGATTTAATTGACCTTACGTCTTTATGGAGAAATTAATGGAAACTGTTAGACAGTATACAGAGTCGTAGGCAAAAGCATGCTATGGACAATATCGCCCTCCTCATAACTTATAATTGTTAGCTCTTTCGCAAAATTTTGTGAGTAATATTTTTTTCTTACTCCCCTTGAAGGTTATGATCAGTGCTTAAACTGTACAAATTTTCGTGGGGGGACGCTTTTGCAGGCTTGATCAAACGCATTCGGAATGCGAATGAAATTTAGTGAAAATTATGATTCAAATTGCACTTCTTTTCCCTAAATCGAGTGAAGACCAAAAAAAAAGTTCTTTACCGCAATTTGGCACTCTATTCGGCCGGAACTGGTGGGATTTATTCGTGCTATCAGGCTCTTTTTCCTCTGATCATCCAGCGCTGAATTCTCGATGGGTATACGCTAAATCCCGATGGGGGGACGCGTCCCCCCTACAATTTAACTACTGGTTATATGATATATAATTTCATAGTCTTACAGTAATGTTGCTCTGAATAACATTGCCACAATACGTACTCGTGTTCATACCTGTAGTTCTAGCTAAACTGACGAGGGATGTAATACAAAAGTCGATTCCGAAACAGTATACAATTTAGACTTGCTAACCCACAGTCACTAAGATTAACCATGCTTTTTATTGTGCCTTTAAGACTCTGCATACTGTCAATTGTTCATCATTGATAATCATTTTTTTCTTTTATAATTAAAATAATTTAGAGTATGTTATTTAGCATTAGTTTATTAGAGATTATCTTATGCAATGATATCAGATACATGTTTATTGTTTATGCTCTTGATTATTATCACTTCAGTGCGGTTAAAAATTTGTTTGTAATGTAGCATTGTGTCGATTTTGTTAATGAGTTTTAAAATTCTTCATGGTAATAATTTTTGAATTTTTTAAACCACTATAATGATTTATTCAACAATAAAAATGCAGAAAACATATGTAAGTGATGCTGATAACGTCGTAACACAGCAGTATCAGCAAATGAAGTAATTTATCTTGAATTACTTTCTTTTTTGAAAAAAAAATAGCATCTATATTAGTGAAATAACTTTTAGAGCTTGATTTAATAGTCTTTGCTATTTCTTCTAAAACAGTAATTTATTTACCTGTACATTTGTAGGTCAATCCGTATATACTGCAGTGCTAATTCATACTTGCTATAACTATTGTGGTTTTGTTTACTCATGAAATTTTTGAAAGGTAGTAGAAACTCATAACGCCCTATTGACAGGCTGATGTATTTTATCGTACTGTAACTGTTTAATATCAGTTTATTTTGATATTACCGAATTAAGAATTTTGCTGTTTAATGCTGCGTATAATACGCAAATACGAGCAATTGGGTCAATTTTTTAGCATCTTTCGGTAATAACTGGATATTGAAATTAATTTAATATTGTAGTATTCTTAGTTGATACGGTTTGCTGTAATGCGTTTTTACCTTTCTAATTTAAACTTGTTTTTTTTGTGCAGCTTTAATGAGCAGTATTTTTTTGGTGTTCTGCAAGTTCAGTTATACTAGTATCTTTCATTATTTTGGATTTCTGAAACATATATAGTATGTTCAACTCAAATTCCGCCTGATCGCTGTTGTTTTTGAGCTGATGAAGATTTTATTTTAGTTTCTTTAATTTTGAATGTAATTTCAGGTGCATATTAGGTGTCTGGAAAATACAAAATTTATTACTTTTTTTTAGCAGTACTGTACCCGCAACCCTATTTTTGTGAATGACATGTTGTATAATATGCTTTTACAAGCCTATAATGACGCCTTTAACTATTCAAACGCTGTTTTGTCAGTCGTGGCCTAGCTGGTGATAATCGATCATTAAAACAATTTGGAATCAAAAAAATAATTTGAAACGTCTAAGAGCAAATGAAAATGCTGTAGTCTAACACTTAGTGTTTTGCTTTACGATGTTTTTTGCAACTGTGACTTATTTCGTAATTTTTAGCGTGCAATTTGTAGTGTTTAACATTGTTTTGCATTAAAATTGTGTAGCCTAAGCTGATTTATCTATTTTTGGCCGCATGTTACAAAAAACACGAGTCGATCTCTTTTCAACCGCAAATCTGGAATCTGTTACGTCACGTTGCTCTCTCAAGACGTTTGCAGAGCACGCACCAAACAGTATAGAACTTTGGTTCTCACTTCTCAGCTATTTTTTGCTTTCGGCACCTTTGAGTTTTAAACAAAAACATTCCGCGACATCCCGCGGGTTAAACCGAAGAACTAACAAGACGTCACAAATGGACAAAGAGTCGAAGCTGTGCAAAGTTTTATGCAATATTGTTTTGACTTACTACTATAATTATAGTCAGTAGCGTAGCCAGGGGGGCTATAGCCCCCCCCCCCCCCCCCCCATAGGCATGTCGACCAAAATGCAGAATGAGAAAAACACTACGTTTTTAGCACTTTTGAAACCGTTAAATGCACTAGAGTGGACTAAATAGTGATTTAAAACATCTTTTGAAACATATGTTTAGGGGGAGAGGGGCTACTTTGTTGAAAATAAATCTAACAAATAAATAAAAACTTTGGAAAAATGGTCAAAAATACGCAATCAAAGTTGATCGCAAGTTTAAAAATGCTAAACATAGGTGTCATCAACAAAATATACTATAAACTAAGAAATAGGGGGGGGGGGGGCTATTCAGTATTAGTTAATTACCAATTTCTCTCAAATTTTCTTTTCATTAGCCCCCCCCCCAATTATTTTTCTCCATAAACTGTATACGAAATAGATTACTCCGTGTGAGGTTTATTGAACTATTCAATTTTATAATTTACCAGCATCTAAATAAGAGAACTAACATTACCATTAGCTACCTCCCAAATAGCACATTTATGCAACCAGTTTAATCATGAGTGCATTGCCAATTTCTAAGCCACGTTTTAAAAGCATTATTTTTTGATCAAAATAGGCCTAAAATGAAGTTATTTTTGCAAAAAAATGCAAAATTTCGAGCGCTGGGAACTCCGCCCCCAGACCCCCAAAACAGCTCCCCCCATTGCGAATTTCTGGCTACGCGCCTGATTATAGTCCTATATTAATTGCGCGTTATATAATCTAAAATGCCAGCCATAATTTAAATTATCGAGAAGTAACGTGTTCGTATCTGGAGCAGGAGGTCTGAATTTAAAATTTCGATTGCCCCGGTCAGGTTGGACACAATATAAGCTTTGTTGCCAATGACTCGCCACCGCTGCGATATTTCTTCCGAAGGAGCTGTGTTGCCAGGGCGTAATGACTCGGAGATGGACCTACAAACTCGTTCCACGCTTCGGCGTAATACAAGTATAATGAAAGATTTGATTTAATTTGATAAATTGAAAATAAAATTACAAAAAATTACATTTACTTTGATCCTTTATTGAATACCATAGCTTGCGGGACCTTGACGAAATGCAGATGGCACGTGCCGCGTCATCCCGCTCGAGAACCATGGGTAAAGAATGCTGTTGTTTTTGCGTATGACACGTTTGGTAAGCTATCCCTAGTAGGCCTACTGCTATAGATCTTTCTGCAAAATCTATAAGAGCAGAATGTCTGTAGTTTTTTGATTTGCAAAAAAAAAAACAATCATAACAATCAAAGTTTGATTAAACAAAGAAAAAGGATAGTCCTAATCAGAACTTAAATTGTAAAATTTTGCATGGGGGGTCGCTTTTGCAGCTTTGACCAACTTTACAAAAAGTTTTGTGAAAATGATGTATTTCCGTTGCCGAAATTGAATGAAGAGCAAAAACAAGAAAAAGGTCTTTGGAAATTAAAGTAATTTTTCCCCGAAATCAGGTGAAGACCGACAAAAAAAAGGTCTTCGCCGGAAATTGAAGTCACTTTTTTTCCGAAATTAGACCAAAAAAAGATTTTCGCCGCAATTTGCGACCATTTTCGGCAGGAAATTTGTAGGATCTTTTAGTCCTGGCTTGCTATTTTTCCTCCGGTCATGCAGCGCTCAAACTCTCGATAGGAGGACGCCTAAATCTCGATGGGGGAAAGCTAACTCTCGATGGGGGGACGCATCCCCCAGCGTCCCCCCTACAATTTAAGTACTGGTCCAAATATACCTGGCTTTATACCGCTTGAAGATGTTCTTGCGGTGCTAAATTTTAATGCAATAGCTTAAGCAACTTAGTAAGCTTTTTGGCTCAAATCATAGAAACTCATGCTTTTAGCTCAACTCACCGAAACGTGGCCCGGAGAGAAGGCGTCGATTTTGGCAGCAGTGACTGAGAGTCATTTTTACTATGACCCTAATCGTATGATGAGGGTTTAACTCGAACCTGGCCAGTCGCCACGTTGTTACGCAGTAGTGGAGTCAAGGACACAAGGCTCAAGGCCAACACCAAGGACACAAAAAGAATCCGAGACCAAGGCCAAGGGCAGCCCTTCCGAAAACAGACCCTCTCGAGGCTAAGGACCAAGAACACATCGCGGAAGTGATCTCCAAAAAAAAAAAAAGAAAAAAAAGTCTCCGCTCCAAAAACTCGTAAATTTTTCGGAAAGTTCAGGCGTTTTCCAAAAAAAAAAAGAAAAAGCCTTTGCTCCAAAATTTCGTAAATTTCAAAAAAATTCCAAGCGTTTCCCAGGAAAAAAATCTTCAAAAAATTTTTCGCAATCTCTCTGGCGTTACTTCAAAACAAAACAAAATTGGTCATGATCTTGGCCCATTTTCAACAAGTAAAAAAATAGTGCTGTCCTCGAGCCGAGCACAGGGTATTTTCGAGGACTTGCAGGCTTCGAGGCCTAGGACTTGACCTTTAAGGTCAACGCCAAGGACTTCAAATTGTGTCCTCGAGGCCGTCCTCAAAGCCAAGGACGTCTTCGAGGACTCCTCATCTGTTGTTACGTTGACTTGGATAAGACGCGCGTTATGATAATTATCTCTGCTGTTTGGTAGCTTCGATTCAAACAAGCTACAAGTTCATTATTCGCTGAACAAGAATTCAAGGAAATCTGCAGTAATAGTGGATCACGGAAAACTTCTGAGCAGGTGCGGCTTTCTTCCACAGTTTGTGTCAAACGCTGTCGGGTGACACTGACAAGAGGATAAATTGCTACTGCTGTGATAAATCAATAAGAAGAGCTTCTGTCCCCAGTCGCGGAGTCGGTTTCGGAGTAAGCTGGTTTTGGGAGTCGGCTTGAATTTGATTTTGGTTGTGACTATTTCACCAAAAATTTTCAACTTAGAGAGAATAAAACGAGAATGACCAAAATTCATCCGCGCTTTTTTCATTTGCTTTTTTAGGGGTTAAGATTAGGGTTTAGATTAGGGTTTGGGTTAGGGTTCGATTTGGGAATAGTTTTAGACTAAGCAATTGAGTTTGTGTTATATTTGAGTCAGAATTAATAAAAAACTGGATAAAAATTTTCGGTGAAATAAAGCCTTCCTTTGATTTTTTGAAGCAGTAAAGTGAGCGACGTTATTTTAGGTACCGTACGGTACCGGTGCTTAATTTACCAGGCAGTCGGACTAGGCCTACCATCTTTTTGCTGCCCAAAAAAAAGACATGTTTCACCAGCAAGTACATTGTGAGTAGGATAGGATAACATTATCCCACCAGGCTGTATTCAGCGAACGTTATCGGTTATGACAAAAAGATAGACTTACCAGTTCTAAAGCAAGACAAACCAAATTTATTTGTCGGCAGTGGCTATTTTGCCTCCAGAGGCAAAATAGTCCTTACAGCTATTTTGCCGCAAGTGCCAAAATAGCCCTAAGCCTAATCCCAACCCTAACTTAACTTTAACCCTAATCCTAACCCTAATCCCAACCCTAGTTCTAACCCTAACATAAACAGAGGAAAAACACTGTTTTGCCTCTAGAGGCAAAATAGCCACTTCCTTATTGTCAGACTGTCAGATTCAGCCTGTGAATATTTTGCAGTTTTCTTAATTCTTTTCGATAAGGAAGGATCAACTTTACAATAATGTGATCATAAATGATAAAACTGCGGGTGTCGTTCAGCGGCGTTGCTAAGAATGGTGGCACACGGGGCGGGATTTCATGGTGGCACCCTTTATTGGTCAATATATAGGTGAAGACCAAAAAAAAAAGGTCTTCGCTGCAAAACGAGTTGGTGTTCAGTCCGAAAATATGTGATGACCAATAAACAAAAAAAAAAGGTCTTTGCCTACCAATCAGTGGGTTTTCGGTCTCAAAAGAATAAAAACCAAATGGTGACACCTGGGGCGGGCCGCTCCCCCCTAGTGATGCCACTGGTGTCATTAAGTACAAGCTGTCAGCTTTATTTCAGAATCTCTGCGACTCGTGTATGAGCGTGCGTGCTCTCTTGCTCCCCTCATGCATGCACACATTAGGCAGTTAGGGTTAGGGCTAGATCTGCGGGAATAGCTTAGACTCAACTAAGAAGTTGTTTCTTTTTTTTTCAGCATTGTGGCTGCGACATAGAAAATACAATAGGCTATGTGTTCTAGAGCAGAATTATGAACCATATCGCCCGAGTCACACAAAGCTTGTTCATTAGTTGATTGTGCCAGCGGCTTAGAGCTTAGTAGCTACTTTAAACTAGGCACTAACTGGCTAGTGTAGAGGTTGGTACAACCCACTCTGCATAAGACAGAACTAGGCCTAGTCACAAGAGGCAGTCTAGCAGCTCATAGCTGCTACAATACTGCTAGTTTATGCCAGCCTGCCAGAATAATAAACAGCGCAAAAAAACGACGTGTTTGTAAAGCCTGTGCTGACGCTGAGTGCCATTGCCAAAAACACGGCGCAAATTTATTGGTTAGTCTGTGCAACATCTTAGTAGCTTCCGGTATTGCATCACAAAACTGTGAACTGGCCGTTGTCATGATCTTTAAATTTTTTTCTACTGAACTGTGAACAGTGTCTTTGGAACACTCTATATTTAAACTTTTATGAGAAGGTCTGGCAATGTGGTATGTACCATTTACCCAGTACCAGTATCTCCATTTAATTATTACTAGTTTGGTCACTTCCAAGTTCTGATTTTTTATCAAACATAAGGCTAGCCTACTACGAGACTGCTGGTATCTCATTCTCTACCTGTCTACCATACTTTGTTTTTCTGCAGATTTGCAAAATGTATGTTAGGGAAATCATTGTGTATGTGTTAGTTTTTCTTTTTTGTCAAGCAAATTCTAGTACTCATTGGATCGTGACTGAAGATGGAAAAATTAAGCAGCAGGTATCGTAATTTGAATAATTTCAGATATTTTAATCTAATCAGTCGCCTACTGTAAAGTATGATGTTGCCGGTCAATTTGCAAGGCAATTAATTCAATGTCAGATATTTGATAGACAAGTTAAATTGTGAATACTGTAAATTTGTAAAGTGCAGTAGGCTGTTGTTCAATCTGTATTAGAATGGTTTAACTTCATAGATACTAGAATAAAAAAGCTACCGATAGTTAGTTAGTTAGCTTATAATATTGATGCCACCAGTGTGGGCTCAGCTCAGAGATTCAGATTTAGTTAAAAACGAAATATCACTGTGGAAAATAATATGTTACCAATTTTTAGTTGGAATCTCCATTTGCAATGAAACAATCAGATGATTTGGTAGCATTCATTCGTCAAGAGAGAACTTATAACCAGCTGCAGGTATTTTTAAAGCTTTGGGCACAATATTTTTGAGAAAATTATGGCACAAGCCGGGTGCCGGTTAGACAAATTAGGTTGAAGGGATCACTGCTGCGCTATTGTTTGGAATCTTGTTTAGAGCAAGTTCAAAGGTTTTCTTAGAATTATTATCCATTCAAATTGAAATGGCTCAGATAAGCCCTTAATTTGCTAGACCCTATTTACTAATCAATGGTTTTGTCTAGTGGATAGAGCATCAGTGACTCAATTGGTAGATATGATTCAATTCCAGTCAGGTCAAATCAGAGACTTTAAAAACTAGTATTCACAGCTTTCTTGCTTGACGATTTGCAATGAAAAGGAAGAGTTTGAAACTTACTACATTCCAATTGTAAAGTTTGCATGTTATGCCGGAGAAATTCGGCTCATGAAATCTTGCGCTAATTTGGCACAAAAACGCAAAAAAGTGTTGGTGTTGCATGGAGCCCCTCAACAACATAAGTTATAGCATGGACATAAGGAAAATTTCAGATTTTTGTGGTCCCTAATTCTGGAAGCAAATTTTATCCGTCTAAATTGGTGTGCTTTTTGCACCTAAAGTATCTCTTCATTTCAGTACAACAATACCTTCTTGACATTCTTTGGCAATCATCTCGCCACGCCTAAGCTTAGCCTTAAGATCCTCTTTTGGGACATCCTTTTCTTGATCAGCATATTTATTTGTTTCACAAACAATGTAATCAATCATTCGCTTGGCTCAAAAAACAAGTGCCAGGTTGAAGCAAAAATCTGGCGCAGTATGTTTGAACTTTCCAACCTGCTGCACCATGTGTGCTGATAGACAGGTGGTAACTTGACTCAAAGACCAAAAGGTACCTTCGCTGTCTTCTGGCCCAGGCAACTTGGTAAATGAAGAATAAAGATGTACTGTGATTACAATTTATATAGCTACTTACAATGTGTGATTACCACCTAGCAGTAGCCAAATGTTAATATTTTGTTCTGTGACTGGCAAGTAAATTCAAAAACTTCATAAATAGTTTTCAAACCCTGTGTCCAATGGCACCTAACTTTTTTTGTGTAGAATACAAAACAAAAGTTGGTTGATGAGCAAACAGAAATTGAGAAAAATGAAGATAAAGATTTGCATTTAGAGAGTAGACATTATCGTCAAGATCCTGACTGTAGAACAGCTGGTATGTTGTTTTGGTAATACTGTAGGCTGCTGTATCACTGATATTATTAACATAGCCCCAGTCCATTTTCTAGTTCTACACCAAGCCTAGCTTAGATAGTGTTTCAAAGTATGGTAATTTTTTGAAGCGTATGCATTCCATTAAAAAATCTTTATTAGGAAAATATGCAACTGGTAATTTGCATTTTTGGTATGAAAGTGACTATTTTGCCTCTGTTAGGGTAAGGGAGGCCTAAGTCAAGGACCAGAACAGTGTTTAGAATGGCAAAATAGTATTTAGGGCTTATTTGCCTCTTGAACCGAAATAGTATGGTACTATTTTGCTTCTTGAAGCAAAATAGCCACTGCCTTACGGTATTTTGTGTACCATCATACAATTGGTAACTTAAATAATAAACTAATTATTTTTGGATTCTTGTTTTTGTATAACCAAACAAAACTTTGGTAAGAATTTTTGAAGGTTAAATTTGGCTCACGTAGTTAATGGCCACACAGATGTGTATGATTATGTCACAAAGTCACTCTATTTTTTAGGTAAACGATTACCAGATTTTGATCTGTTCATAACTTCTGTGTTGCCCCTGGAACACAAGGAAATCCAGGTAGGAGCATCAAAAAAGGAAAGTGATTATGTCAAGCAACCAGTGCTGGGAGTGGATTTAAATCATCTAACTCTAAATCTTGACTCTTCTAAAATATATATTGTTTAATCTTTTATTTCAATAAAGATTGACAACTTCAGCTTTCAACTAAATTGTTTTGTCTACTTTAAGTTTGGCTATTTTTGCATTTTCAAACACAGGCTTTGAAGGTAGTTGACTTGTGACTCTTTTGGAACATTTTGTATATCTGTCATATTTAGGTCCTTAAAATCGTTGAGTTCAGATAGAGACTTTTAGTATGATATTTGGGTCCCAAAACTAAGGACAATTTGATACCATAGAAAGAATTTTTTTTCAGATATCCGACCACATCATTCTTTCCAAGGTTTCCTCTTCCAACGTGAAGGAACCAAACTGTACAAAATTTTATGATTTACCATTTAGTGTTCATGCATATGACCATTTGGAGGTTTGTACAAATAAGCTTGCATGCGTAGGTGTTTGCTGCATATATATTGGAAAAAGTGCTTACGTTTAACCAGTTCAGTAAAAATCACAGAAAATGTATTAAAATTTTGTTGCATGTTCAAAATTGAAAATTATTATTTTGCCTTACAAGTTGAAATCTTGCCACTTTTTTTTGTGATGCATGATGAACACAAATTTTACGATTAATATGATACGTTTTCGATGTTGCATAATCAAGTAAATATGAATTTGCGAAATCAGCATTGGATTAGGGAATCAAACCCTGAGCCAAGTCAACTGACTGCGACAAACTGACCGCGAACAAACTGACCGCAAAGTAATGATTTCGTTACATGTTTTCGTCTCTGATTTCGTCGCAGTGATTTCGTCACAAGGTGAGGGTTTGGGCAAGTTGGCTCTGGGGATAGTAAAAATATATTTAGGATCGCCCTTCTCTGCCAATCGGCGTTGTTCGCGGTCAGTTTGTTCGCGGTCGGTTGGTTTGCGGTCAGTTGTCGTGGACCCATCGAGCCCTGCGTTTTGGAGTCCGTGTCCAACTTGGTGTATTTTTTGCCCTCAGACTTCGATCAAAATGTCCTATTTTGAAAATGCTGTTTCAGTCACTTCAAAAAAAATTTCTTTTCTGATCATTTCTTCTTTTGTACTAACAATTTTGGTGCTAGCATGCAATAATAGGCAAAGTCTTTTTAAATTTTTTGGTGATCTTGATTTCTATCTATTTGTCTTTTTTTTTTTGCTTATTTGGTAGAAATTTGGGTCCATGATTGTTAAATAATCATAAAATACAACTAATTAATGTTAGTGTTTAATTCTTTACTGCTATGCCATTTGCGAGTCCTTTTCACTGTTTTTACTCTGCTTTAAACATTGCTGTGGTATACACAGCGCTACAGTAATTGTGACGGTAACCAGTTTAAAAGATAATTTTGAACTTCAGTAGTTTTTGTTTAAGATTCAAATCTATTTTAAATTGTGTAATATTATTGCAACTTAATATCCTAAAGTACATGGCTTGTTTTTAAGTTTTTTTCCTCAACCTACGAAGTATGTTTTCAGGGTGTTCAAAATCGTCATCTCTTTCCTCCACACCCAGTTAGTGGTTTAAAAGCCTCTATGTCTTTTCTATCAGACGAGAACGCTGCCGCCAATGCTATTCATGAAGCTTTGCAAACGGTTAGTTTTATGACGATCCAAAATATTGTTTAAGATAAATTTTGCCTTTCTAGTAATAATTTTTGTTTGCTATCATATCCGCAAAATGGCTGGAAAAACGGAAGGGCTAAATATTGAAGAAAATTTGTCAAAGGACTAGCTATAGCTAAATATTGAAGAAAATTTGTCCAAGGACTAGCTCTGATGAAAAATTTATACAGTATTTTCGTTTATTACAAAATTCAATACTTTTCTAGAATGCCACGTCGTGGGTTTTGTATGATTTGGCTGCTTTCTATTGGAGGATGAAAGGAAACTTAAATGAAGCTGTTGAGTGTTTACGAAGAGCCTTGCACTTTTCTCCTGAAAATTATAAAGATGTGGCACTTGTCAGTTTAGCAAACATTTTGCACAGGTAGAGATTAAAATAGAGTTGTACTGTCGCTAGAATTTAACAGAATCGTATGATTAAATTAATTGTCTCTGCTCGTTAGATGATAATTCTTTTCCGCTGATGAAAATTAAATTGGTATGATTTCAATCCTCATATTTATAGTGATGTATATGTGACATGAGTATCGAGTTCCAGGCAACTTCCCTAAGCTAAAGTAATTCAACAAATGAAACTCCTTTTTCATTTCTCGCTGAAGAAGGATTTTGCTGTAGGAATGGCATTGCGAACAAAAATTGGTTACCAACAGACAAGTTAATACTAGCATACTCACTATGATTGAAATTTTTAGCGGTACTATGCTTTATCATTTTGCTAGTTTTATTTTTTAAATTTTTTTCGTAGAAATGAATCAACAAAAGCAGCTATTGAGGGGCTGGGTTTTTTTTCTCGCTCGGAAATTTCGGTCAAATTTCCAAATTTGGACATGATTTTTCACTCATTTCTAAATCAATGACCAAAGAAAAACCCTAGTTGATTGGGAAAAAATCTTTACCATTAATGTTTTCCAGGGCCCTTTACACTCTTAACGCAACGGTTGTGATGCACCACGCTTTGAAAATCTCAGATGAATACAGCATCAATTATTTTACACTCGCTAACATGTACGCTACCCTCGGTCAGTTCAACGAGTCAATTCACTACTACGAAGAAACGTTAAAGCGCCAGGAAGATTTTGAAACCGCTAAAAAGGAACTCGCTGCAGTGAAATGCCAAATTAAACTTCAGGTAAAAATCTTGATTTCTATTTGCGGGGTTTGAAATTAGGCCCTCTCGACGGATGTACTGTTAAGCCCCAATGGGAAGTAAGGATTTTATCGTTCCCAAAGACACACAACGCATTGCCAGCTCGAAAATTAGTGAAAATGCTCTAAGGTAAATTATGAGTTATAACTTCCTGGTTCACGTTTGATTTAATGTTTATATTCATTTACCTCTATTTTACTCGAGGGGCATTCTTACCCCCTCTCGGTTTTTCGTGATAAATTCCATCATAAAAATTTATTTTTTAAATCATCTTGACTTTGAGTCAAAGTTATTCACAAATAACTCCTAAAAATTTAAAGTTGCCAAGGTAACGGAAAATTTCTAATTTTGAGGTCTGCCGAAATCACTACAAAATTTCAGCATTTCTAGCCATTATTTACCTTAAATGACGTCATATGCCGTTTTGTGACGTAACCAACTTGCCTTGGGCAATTTATGATTCAGTATCAAAAAAAAAAAACATGTTCAAGATTTGAACCGCCAGTGTCGTCGTCGCAAAAATGACGCCTTTTCGAAAATATGACCGTGACGTCACAGTTAAACCCGCATACCAAATTTGCTGTTTCCTTGACTTTTGGTTTAGGAGTTAGGTAGGAGAGCATTTTACCCCCCCCTCTCCCGTGTAAAATGCGCTGGTCAAATAGCCCGTAAAAATGGGTTAAAATACAGTCAACGTTTTGTGTGTTTCTATTATATACTATGGTACTACAGTATTAATGCTTATTACGAGATATTCTTGAAAAATTTATATCAAGTTGTGAAAATGTTTCCAAATCCTCACCGTTTCTCAGGCTTTATCAAAATGTACTCTCGTTAAAATTTTATTTCAATTTTTTTTAAACACATTAAACAGTTATTGTTCCCGGTTAGGTCTAACTAAATACTGCACAAATTGATACAACAAAAAGAGACAGTGTGAAGGCGACGCTGTGTTGGTTAGACAATTGGGAATGTGGCAACTTGATTCGAAGGTCGCTTTCCCTTGGCCAAGACAGCTAGTGATTAGGGAAGTAATTACAACTCCTGCAAATGAATGCCCGTTTTTTCCACTTTCACATATTTTTAGGAAAAGCTTGAGAATCAGCATACAAGTCTACAGCGCACGTTGAAGGAACTTCAAGAATACAAAGCTCGCCACGACGCATTTCTAAAAGCTCAAGAGGATTTCGCCTCTCTTCATTTATCAACCCGATTATTGGCAGAACAACATATGCTCTACGAACAACAACGGATGAAAGAAGGAACTTTTAGTGAGTTGGGCTACGTTTTAGCGTAATTAAAATGCGGTCGAGCGGTCAGGCGTTCGTTTATGAGAGACTCTGGAACGGAAGTCTGAAGTTAAAATCGCGGGGATCAAATGGGTCATAGTGTTGCTTACGGCTTACCACCACTGCGACATGTCTACTAAAAGAGCTGTGAGTTGCATGGCTACAATGACGCGGAGATGGACCCCGCAACCTAGTTACACATTTTGGCGAAATTCGGAGGTCCACAACTACTGGTCACCACAAACTGACCGCTAAGTAACCGTAATGTTGACGCTCAGTTTACGGCAGTATGATAAGAATTGAATTGATTTTTGTTCTAAGATCAGAACTGTAGTTCATATTCTCTCTGATGATTTTTAGATCCAAAATGTCAGTTACGTACTAACAAGAGTGGTTCTACCCTTGTATGTAACCTACCACCTAACGAATCAAATTCTTTGCTAAATAAAAACTTTGAAATGTTTTTGGAAACCCCAAAACCAATTCGAATGTCAGCTGTTGACAAGCTAGAGGCAGAGGTATGTTTGAATCTTTTTAATTACGTGACCACAATAGGATAACTTGTAGAATTTTTTACTTAATTGCGTGTAATTTTTCGCTGAATGTTGTATATTTCTGTGTTGCGGTAGATTGAAACTTTGATGTTTAAAACATGCTTTAGTCTAGAGAGTAGATGCTACTAGATTTAAAACTGCATAAACGTAATAGATACAACTGCATTCTTGCTTAGATACTTCATTTAATGCTTTAACGTGACCATACTAACATTCTTGTATTTTTTCTGAGATAATACACTATTTCCAATTGAAATTCGAATGAATTGCTGATGAATTTCTGGGTATACTTAACAGAAACATTGTTGCATTACTTGTGCATAAATAAGCGACTAAGAGATTGGTCGTTTTTCCTACATTAACTTTGTTCTCTTCTATAGCTCACTCTCACCTCTATTTTAGCGATCAACTACTTTTCGACATGGTCGATTTTTAACTCGAATCCCAAGCCCTAAGACGTATTGACGTGAAACTCTACCCTTAACGAGGCCGCGTTCAAACCTCTCGAGTCTAAAAGTCCTGTTCCGCGTGTATAGGGAATCAAATCCGATTTTTATTTTAGAATAGTCAACCAAGGCGTCCGACTAGAAAAAGGAAAAAGCCTAAAGTTAATGACATACAGGACTTGAACGAAGTAATTGCATGCTATGGTTTAAATGCGTTTGTACGTTCTTATCCATTCGGTTTTAACTCTTGCTTGATGTTAAACTCATTTCTGAAACTGTAGCATGCTCTGCACGTTTTTAACTTTGTTTGATTGAGAATTCTAGTTTCAATTTCATCGAAATATTTTTGGTGGTTTTAACTTAACTTGATTGTGAAAAGATTGTTTTTATTTCAAGAACATGTCTGTGCGACATATCGTAAGTTTACGATTTCTTAACTTCTTTGAAACAATCAAACACCAACGAGATCGTAACTTTTACAACTTGCTGCATTGTACTAGTACCGCCACGAAATGCTCCCCGTGATCATTATGCAGCATTTTGTGGGAGTTGCGATATCTTAAATTCTATACTAGGAACAAAACATATGGCCGCGTAACTCCTTTAAAAAGGAAATTGCATCTTGATTGCGCCTCTGAAATCACCAGCTATTTTAAAGCTTCCTTTACGTTTTATAGAACGCCAGCGCGCAAGAAGAATCAACAACTAGTTCAACAAACAAGCCTATATATACAAGTGTCTACAACTGGTCTGTAAGTGCGATTTCTTGATTCTCGCCTCAAAATACATCTGTATTGCAGTAGTTTGTATACAAGGTTATTTATGTTCTATTTAAACAAGAATTCGATCACCTAAGAATCCATTATCGGCGAAACAGACGCTGTCGGACAAAGTCACCTGATCGTGATCCACCTGACCCGTGGCTGACCGCCAACAGTAGAGTTAGCTGGCGGTCAGTTTGTTTGTGGTCAGTTAATGGCGATGATTTGTGGACTTGGAGCGGTTGTGTTTTTAGGTTTGTAGTGATTTTCTCGTAAATACATTTTGTTGGTATTATCTGTCTTTTTTTTTGAGCGGGAGACAAACGTCGGTACGTTTGAATTCATCTTGTTGCTGCGTACAGTTATTTTGTGTTACGTGACACAACCATTTCGGTGTAATTAAGCAGCACTATTAAACGATTGACTGAAAATTTTTGAATCAATCTTCCAACCTTTGAGTAACTACGTAATAATGGATTATTGTTGCAGGATCCGAGTTGGCCGCCTCCCGGTGCTTGCGAAAAATTCGCTGGAAATAACCCGGTTTGGGATGATTACCCCTCTGCTTATGTCGACCCAGAATCAAGAGGCTTCAAGTAAATTGTGCTTTTTTTTATAAAAAAAATCTTGATAAATTTAGGTCTTTAAATATGCTGATATCTGTGAATTACAGTATGATCCAATATGAAGTTCTTGCGTATCAGCTTATCATCATTAGTTTTTTATTTTTAGAGTTCGCAAGTTAATTACCGCTGATTTGGGGCTTGAGGAAGAGGAAATGCATCCCCAACCTTGGAGTCTTCCGGATTGTGAGGACCTTGAAGAGTTAAAAGAAACTCCCTACGATTATTTTGTCCGCTTAGACCCAGCTTTGCCTCGTTTTAAGCCCGATAATTTCCTAAAAAATGTAAGTTGATTTTTTATTTACTTTGTAAATTCACTTAACTTATTATTATACGCGTTTTTCATTTTAATTTTTTAGTGCATTTGTTGACATCTTGTAATACTGCTTTAAGTGTTTCAAATGTTGTGTGCCGAAAAAAGTTCAAAACTTCTTTTAGTTCTTGAATTTAACATCGAAACAATTACTATCTGTCGTATGCCATAAACACCTATTCCGTTCAGTCTTGGTACGCATTATACGTTATTGATTTGCCCTCATCATGTTTTTCCCGAATTGTCCCACTTTTTAGTTGAAGTAGGGATTTTTCCGTAGGCGACTGTCCACCAATTTCTGCCGCCAAGTTTTTGGCATCCTCACCAATAGCATTTTTTTACTAGGAGACATCCAGCATCCATTTCTTGCTGCGACCCTGCTCGATCTTTGCATAGCCTGACTTTTTTTATCCAGCTGGCTTGGAAGTTTTATTGCCTTTAGGTATAATACATGTTGGCGTATATTTAGTATTGAGTTGTTTTGAAGTAACGTTAAAACAACTTCCGATATTATTTTTAGTATTTGTACACACATGTCAATAAAGGATATGTTTGGCCTAAAGATCTTGGTCAGCGAATTTTGACCGCACTGCAAAGAGCTCTCGGTGATAAAGTAAGTTTTGCTTAATTTCAGAACAGCAGCATTTGGTCGATTGGTTGGCGCTTTCCTTTATAACAGAAGGTCTGTGGTTCTATTCCTGAGCCGGTCAGATTGGATACAGTGCTACCAACAGCTTGCTCTCGCTGCGCATTTTTTTGATCGAAACTTCTAGCCCAGGCGCTAATCTCACGGAATTAGGCGCCGCAAACTCATTATAAACTTCGACGTCATTTAGCAAGTGTAATGAAGATTTTAATTCAGTTTTCAATGACTCTAGTTGAACATATCACGGGTTCAAATTGCAGACTGGTTGCGATATTACTCCCTTAGGTTAGCCGCTGTACAACAGTTACTCTGCCTGACAGCTTTGAACAAGCAAGAATTTGACTGGGAGCAATGATCAATTCCTAAGCACGAACCGATTCAACCCAAAATTGAGACATTATCGCTTTGTCGTGATGGCAGTGCAAATCCAGAGTGAACACTGCATTTATAATTGCATTTGACGTTCCAAACATGATCTTGAGTTTAAAGCAGTCCTGTCGATTTCGAACTTTTATGTATTTTGTGTACACTTTGTATATTTTGTATTGTCAGCCAACGGCCTCTAGGCTGTGAATCACTTCAAAGCGAAATTTAGATTTTGAACAAAAGTTGACTTTTTTAGGATGATGAAAAGAAATGGGTTTTATACAATCTAGCTGGCTTGTTTTGGCGAGTAGAAGGGAACAATGAGAAGGCGATCGAGTGTTTGCGTCGAAGTCTTCACTTTGCGCCTGCAAAACACGCTGATATTCCATTAGTAAGCTTGTCCAATATTATGTAAGTTTGCGTTCATTTCGTTAAAGAAAGTTTAGAGGACATCGAAGACTTTGTGAAATTGATTTTGCACCCATTTTTTCTCTTTGTTGATCTGGACCCTAGTTTCCCATAACTGAATTTCAAGCATAGATTGGATGTTACTTGTAGCACGGTCTATTCATCCGAAATTGCTATTAGATTTAAAGAGCATTTATTTTATATAAGAAGGTACATTTTATTGTTATTTGTGGCTGAGAAGCAAGTTTCAGCGGAGATTCTCTACAGTAGCTGACTAATTTTGAAAGACATTTGATTGGTTATTTTTTGATTAGGCGTCTGTTTGTAATTGTATAGATTGTTTTTGCTAATTCTAGAAATCGTATCAAGTGTGCTTAAACTTTCCAGGTATCGCTTGGGAAAGATTAACACTTCAATTGATCTGCTTGTATTCGCTTTAAAAGTCAACAATTCCGAGGTGATTTATTTGTAAGACGTAACGGAATTTTTTCTTGTTCCTAAAACAATAAGCTTGGTAAAGATTTTGATTTTGCTCAATGTCTTAGAGTTAATTAATGAAGATGTTAATGTCTTAAGTTTGCAGTTTTAGAACCACTTTTATCGCATCTACTTATAATAAAAAACTACCAATTTTTAAATTATTGTCTAATTATAATACTACTTTTAAACAAAATGCCTATTGCTAAAATAACTTGCTTTGTTGTATAACACCAACAATTGCAATTACTTCTTTATTCACATAGTTCTAGCGGAGGAGGGGCTTCGCCTGGGAACAGCGGAGTGACTTTCGGTCTTCGTGTCAAGCTGCCTCCTTCCACACTTTCCTTTTCATCTAAACGCCGAGTTCTAGTTCCTACAGTCTTTGAATTTATTAAGATCGGCAAACCAAACAAAGTTCTCGATGTCAAATCAGAACGAATAATTGATAATATTCTTCATCGTTATTCGCTTAATTTTCAGCTATATTTTTAGCCTGCCTCGTATCTCAGCATGGGAAATGCGTTACAAGCCCAAAACAATATGTCTGGTGCAATACCGTTTTACAATTACGCCACAATTTTGAATCCCTTGTATCAAGAAGCGATCCAAAGCTTGTTGCTACTAAAATGCAAGAATATGACCCAGCAGGCAAAACAAGAGAGCCCAGAAGAGATAATCGCTAAATGGGTAAGTTTAGTTTGCAGCTTATGTCGTTGTACTCGGCAACAGCGAGAGTGTGTTAGCAAAAAAAAAAACTGTACGAGCACATCAAGCTTTACTTCAATTACGAATTAGTTTATTTAATTTTGTGTGTTTTTGAAAAGGCTATTTGTCCATTATTGGGATTCCGGATGTTTAAATAAGAAACCGTATGTTAATAGCTTATGAAAAACAAATTTCACCTATATAAAAAGTAAAGTTAAGAGATTGGAAGAAGGTTTTCACGAATTCTGCAATTTTCTAAAGAGTAGAAAAAAAGTTTTCTGTTTACGCCTGTTTATCATTGATGTATTCATTGATGCATGCGAACCAAGCACTCTGCATCTGTCTAACTTTAATTAAGTACTTTCCAGGTTCTGTTTTCTAGTCTTTCGTCAGGCTGGGCCACCACAACGGGTAAACTGCTTGTGCCCAATGAAAACTATGCGTAAAGTGCCTTTCCCAAGAACACGACGACGCATTGCCAGTTTGGGAATCAAACCAGGGGCCAGTAACCTTTCCATCATTATTCTGACGCTCTACGACTGAGCTATCGCCGCCGCTTAGGACTGGTGATTTTCCAGCATTGCACAATGAATAGCACCGTATTTCTAAATCGTTATCCATGAAACGAAAAAGTTATATCTTGAAACTTTTTTGAGCTCATTAGAATATTTTCAATGATGCTGTTGTTGCTTTTCCACTTTTCCCTATTGTTCGATCAAAAATAAAAGAATTTTGAATTCATTGAAAAAATGAATCGAAGTGATTTGACACGAAGTTGATTTATGTTTGATGTTTTGATCAAGAAAGCCGACGTTGAGGAGCTGGAACAAGAAAGTAGCAATAAAGTAAAAGACGATAATTCTGGAACTTCTACAAATAACGTAAGTTACAACATATCAGCGACGCTACTTTTTAAACTGCGTTGCAATGTATCATTTAAAAGTGGTAAAACTTGCCGACTTATCTTGTCCTGGGCATAGATTGGTTAATTTAGTTTGATTTACGATCATTGAACCAGCATTCAATGCTGTAGGAAATGAATAGTAATCGTTAACCATTGAACACTTTGTCTAACAACACTGTCGTACTTCGTTGAACAAACATTTTTCTCACTCTATCCATTATTTTATTCCTGTTGTGAAGTTATTGCTGTACCTTACGATTTGAAGCTGAATTTTATTAGTTGGCGCGCCCTGTCAAGCTCTGCAATCACCTAGAACGGGAGGTCAGAGGTTCAATTTCGGATCAGGTTAAATCAAACACAATGTTGCCAACGGCTCGCCCCGGCTTCGGCAGTTCTTAAAAGCTCTTAATTCAGGTGCAAAGGTTTTGCCCATCCAACTAGCTACTTACTTCGACGGTAAAAGACTCTAGTGAAGATTAGAATTTTTAGCAAGATTTTTAATGAATGGCTAATAGTTGCCAGTTTGAAGGCTCATTAAAATTTTCAAATCTTAGTTCAATTTTTGGCTCTCGCTGGGGTTTCATTCTTATTCTCGATTTGATTTTCAGTCGGTCTTCTGACTTAAGGACGAGGCAATTTGTGCTTCTTTTGTTGTGATTATCAAGTTGATGTGAATGACCGGTAGCGAACGGTGTGCTAATGTATAATGGTAGTGATTTTATTAAAGTAATCTAGTTACAGTTCTAAATGAAATAATTTTTACTTCAACTACAAAAATTCAAGTCTGTCATGTTTTAGGTTGCCGAAAAGCCAGAACCAAATAAAAAGTCAGGTAAGTTTTGAAAAACCGATTGAAAATATTTCCTGCCTTTTTCACTAGGTCTATGTTGTGACACTACTACCGTTTTCACCAAATATTTGATGAATTCAACGTTCAAACAAGCTACAAATTCACCAAAATCGAAGTCCAAGAACTAAGCTTTGCCTTGAAACGTCGAAAAAAAAAATTTTAACGGAAATGAAATGAAAAAGAGCAAGTTGGCAGAAACCTAACTCTTAGATAACTTGCAATCCAACACAATCAACATCCCCCCAACTAACTGACAACGCTAGGCAAATTTGATCCAAACAGAAAACTTTTGCCTTGTATTCAATGTCCACCTGTTCTTCATCAACTGTTAGTTTCTTAGATTGATTGTTTTTTGATTGTGATTGTAGTTTTTGCCAGTATTATGCAAAACTTCGTTCTTGGGCCGAACTTTGCGAAAAATTATGTTTTTAGCCAGAAAAATGTTTGTTTGGTTCTAATTTGCATGATCTCGAGTGGTTAGTTGATTGGAGAGCCTGCCGGTTGGGCTGAGCTGCATTTTGTACTGGAGCTAGATTAATGTCCCTTTTTTTCAATTCTTAGATTATCTTCGGGTGTAGCCAACTAATCGATCCTTAGTACAGCGTTCCCCGAAGTGGGGTCCATAAGCTACTATCCAATATTCAAAAATAAAAGCAAAAACTGGTTAGTAGTTTTGTCTCAGCAACCTAACTGCACGAAATACCAGACATATGCAATTATGCATGGGCACTTGCGAAACTAGCGCCCAAATAAGAAGTTTGCTATCTATTGTTCATACAAAGCACCGCACGCACGAAACAAAACCAACAATGAAACTATAAGTACTGTATAAAACGTTAAACCCAACTTTTTCAGTTTTGATTCACAGTTTATTTCATTAATCCGAAAAAAAATTCACGTTCCGACTCAGACTTTACTGACGATACGCTATTGATTGACGTGATGGCCAAAGCTGCACAATAAATGTTACTCAGTAGATTATGGTATGCTGTGCACATTTTTATTTCGTTCTTCATTTTCATAGAAACAGTGAATTGTTGCATTGAACACATTTTATAATATGCTAACACACAAAATGAGTGTGGAAGATTGTGTATCATAGAGTATAGCCAGAAAGGGATCGAACTCGCACCCGCAAAACGAATTTTTGAAGTAATTACAAGCTAGCTAAATCTTTTATTTCACTTTTCAAACACGTTTTGACCATGAAAGCGAAATTTTCTCTGCAGCAGCGGAGACTTACTGTAGTCCCACACTCCTAAAAAAAGTGTTTTTTCATCTAAACTAATTCTTTAGATTTATACTTACTCTTTAGATTACGAACCAATAATCGTATTTTGTTTGGATGAGCAAAATTTGCTTGAGTGCCCTTTCACTTTGTCTTATGTAACCCACCACGTCACGTGTTCTGGCGATGACGTTAAGTGCACTCAAATAGCAAGTGCACTCATCTCGTTATGTCATCATATATGTCTTGTTTGATTGTTTTTGGGTACTTTTATTGTTTTCAAATTTGTTCAAGTTTGGAAAACCCTGCCTAATATGAGCAATTCACCATAAATTTCAGTATTTGGTTCCTCTAAGCAATTTTTGATATTGTTCATCTTAGTTGGTGATGATTTGTGCAAAGAATAGCGCCACCGTCGCTTTCTCGTGGCAGGGAAAAAATGATGTTATTGTTCAATTTTTGAAATACCATTTTTGACCGAGAAATTGTTTTGTACAGAGGACTACTTCGAACTGGATGTAATTAACACGAAAGAAGATCTAGACCATTGGTTGGTGAAGACCGACTCGCTGATATCTGAGCTGCAATCTGCCAATGGTGAAGGGGTAAGTTTTTCATTTGTAGCAGTATCGCTGAGCAAACACCATCATTTACCGATTAGTGGTCGAGTGGATAAAGCGTATGCTACTGAAGCGGTCGACTAGGGTTCGATTCACGGTTTGGTCAACCAAAGGCCTTAAAAACTGGTTTTCACAGCTATCTTGCATGGCGTTCAGCATTAAAAAAGAGCAATGCGAAGCCTCCACCGCGTGTTGTAGACAGGTGGCGGTTTGGCTGAAGTTTGCGGCTTGACTGAAATTTGCTGTCTCCTAGACTAATAAATACAACCAAAGATATTTGATAAAACGTCTAGTAGCGGTAGTTGGACTGGTTGAGTGGTACAACCCATGTTGTCGGTGGAGGTGGCGAGATTACCGGAAATCTTCCTCTTAAACCCCATCCCTGGTCCATCTTTCTGCTCTGATCCTTGTTTGTTGCCCAGTTACCTAAACCAGCCTTTATTTCACTGGTATGCGTCAATGTACAAATAAATGTGCGAAAAAACAATAACTTATTTGGAATTTTCTCGATTTTTTTGTTAAACTAGAATCCAACATTTTCTACAGTTTATCGTCGATTAAAACTCATGTTTAGTTATCTGAAAAACTAGCCGACGCCAGAATATTGGTTGAAAAATTATCAGAAATGAGAAAATCACTCGGTCATTTAGTAGATGAGGCTACTTATACGCTAGAAGATAAAAGGGGCAGGTATGGTGAAAATGCGTTTGAAACGTGTCGTTCATGCTCAATGTTACAGAGACCAAATTTTTTGATGTGTTCAGGCCAACTGTTTTCAGTTGCAAACGTTTCCTTACTTGATTTTCGGAACTGCAAGTCCACGCTGTGGTGAAGAATGAATAGTCTTGACTTGCTTGTATCTTTCTATAGTTTTGCCCCAGGTTATTGCTTTCCATTTTTGAGAACTGGAAAGGGATTTCCAAGTTGCTTTTGGAGAAGCGATAAATGCATCGACTTTTTTTAAGTTTAAGGTTTGCTTCTACTGTCTTGCTGATTTAGCCATTGGCTTTACTTGAAAACATTCATCATCAATGCAGTTTTGATCCGGTTTCGTCTCGCTGGTTGGACTTCGTATCGTCGTATTCGTATGGACTTCGTATTCGTATCGTCAGGGGTCAGCAACCTTTTTGTCCCGTGGGCCACATGCAGACCCAGCAAGGTTCCAACGGACCAAAAAAAAGGTCTCTGCCTGAACATTAGGCCTTTTACAGCCGATTTAATGGCGATGACCAAAAACAAGACAATAGGTTTTCGCGTGAAAATTAGGCATTTTACAGCCGATTCAATGGCGGTGACCAAAGGAAACAGCATTTCGTTGGAGTTGTAGGTAAATTTCAATCATACAAAAAAGGTCACGGGCCGCATGAAATTGCTTGGCCGGCCGTAGGTTGCCGACCGTTGGTATATGTCATTGACTTCGCCAACCTTTGCCATTTCGCTCAATTGCCTGCACTATCTTTCACCAGCTTATTTTTTAATTTATTGAAAAAACGGTTTTGTTTCGTGTCCTTTTTTGAGGGGGGGAGGAATGTACTTTTAAAAATTTGTTCTTTTTCAGAGAAATTTCCTGCCTGAACGCACAGTCGACAGTAGATTTTTCATTTAAAACAAACACCAGTTTCATATTGAAGTAAGTTTGATTGGTTTGATATTGTCGCAAATTGTTCGTATTTCGCATTATATTAATGAAAAATATTCATGTTTCTAACTTGAAATCTCATTTTTTTCAACGCTTGAATACGAAAAGAAAACTATTGTGAATTATTTTTGCGCATTTGCTTTTCAAAGTGATTTAAATTTAAATATTTTGGGCGGAAAAAACGGAATCGGGAAAGATTTTTTCATCGAAAGCTCAAGTTAAATTAAAAAAAAGAAGCTGTTTTCCCTGAGCTCGAATTAAAAAATGACCAAAAAGTTAAATAAAGAACTCCAACTTGCTCGAAAATCAATGGAGTTTGTAACCCTAAAACACTATAAAGAGATTGATTTTCAATTTGCTTTTATGCAGTTTTAATGTCGTCATCGATGACGTCACAACTTCCGACGGGCAACCACCGATCTGTCTCGCTCCATCTGGCGTCGTATTGGATGATGCGATCACACTAAACGATATCAAAAATGCTCCAAAAGAAAATTTTTTGGCGGAGGTGAATTTCGTTAGAACTCAAGTTAAGAAACACTCCCCAGTCCCCACCCCTTTAATCCGGCCCTGGCTCTGCTCGTAGACTACGTTACGCTGTATTTATTGGTGTCAACTGAAAAGTACCAAGATTCTAAAATACTGACGTTTTGCTTTATTTTGATTGTGACGGGAATGCCATTGTGTAAAATATAAACAGGTATTATTTAGCTGCTTTCTTATTTTGATTAAAATATGATTTTAGCGATGATCGATGCAGGAGTGCAGTACGATACGTTTTTTTTTTTGTGGTTTTAATTTCTTTTGGGGCTACTATATTGGTGCTTAGTACACTCCTTCCCAAAGCTCCTGTTTTTCTAGACGTTAAAAACCTTGTTGCAAACTGATCATCTTGAAAGTTCGTTGAGGAACGCCATGCGTCGTACTCCGTACTCATGGGAATTGTTGCTACTGACGTCTTTCTTTTGGAGAATTTCTGGGGATGCAGAAAAGGTATCTTTTTTAGTTGATTAAATTCACAATTATTTTTCTTGAATAGATATTTAAGTAAGCTTGTAGATTTTTCCGTTTAGATTTGATTTTGGTTAGTCTGCGCTGCGGTTGTACCACTAGATTACCCTTCAATCTAGGCTCTACTTCAACATTCGGTTAATGTAAGACTGAAAATTAAAAAAAAAACAGACTGTCTTCAACCCAGTGAGATGGAGTTGATGCAACACGGTGGTGTGATATCTCAGTCTCGAGTACTAGCATAGAAAAAGAACTTTTTAACCCTATTTTACACATGCTGTTTACTAAGTTTGGATTGCTGATGTCATCATAATAACGTCAGAACCGATTTGCCAGAATTAGTCATTTAATTACAAACTTAACTGACGTCATTTTGCCCCCACCGTGTCAAATAGGTTTAATTCAATTTTTTGTATTTAAGGCTTTCAATTGCCTGCTCACTTCGATGGCTGCTTCTACAGTGGATTCACTTGACGTCTCGCTGTACATTATTTCTGATTATTTGGCTGTGCTTTCGATGTTCGATGAAGCGATACAAGTTGCAAAGAGATTAAAAAGCTCTCCTGAAGCAAACTTCCTTTTAGCTAATATTTACGCTGCTAAGGTAAAGTATCCCTGGAGCTCGACTAGTAATTGAATTAGTGGGTAAAGATGTTTAAGCGGTGTGCTTGACTTCGACTCCCAGTCGGGTCCAGTCAGACTTTGGATTCATCTTCTCTGCTTGACTTTTAACGTTAAAACGAGAAGCGTGAAGCTTTAGAATATTCACTGTCTCTTGGTTGAAAAGGTAACATGGTACAATGGCAACTTGTCGAGGACTCATCATTCCTCGCAGTCAAAATTTTTGGCGGTACACTAGACAGCTTTTTGCATCCCTCGTTACCAGTACCTGGTCATAAATTCAATCATATATTTCACGTTGTTTTTTGTTTTTTTCAGGGAGAATACGCAAAAGCGGTAGAATATTATAAAGACACTCTCGATCAAGACGAATCGTTTGCTGATTGCCTAAAGAGATATGAAGCTATTTTATCTTGTATTAATGGCGGAGAGCCTCAAAAATTTAATTAATTTATTTAATGTTACTTTTACTCAGTTTTTGTTGCCATGTTGAAATTAAATATACCTGCAGTGAGCTAAGGTTTTTGTCATTGTTATTGATGTGGAGCAGGATAGTGATGTTTCATTCTCTTGATCTATATTTTAGTTTTTTGTAATTGATGGTTATTGAGAGTCATATAACAGTCGTTAGTTACAGTACCGTATATGATTTGTTTTGCGGGAGAATGAAGGTTGAACAAAATCACAGAAAACACTAACTAAGTTATAAATGCCACAAAATTGAGAGTTAAATGTTTTAAAAATTAGCAGGTTTTAAAAACATCAGCAACTCGTATGCTGAAAATATAGCCATGATCATGCTAAACAAAGTTTTTACTAACTTGCTTGCAAATGCAGTTTGTAAGATTTTGCACTCCTCATCTCCTCTAGTCGGGGACGCGGAACAGGCAAATTTTTGTGGAAGCGTAGTAGGTAAAAGGGTACCACTCCCAGTTTGGCCATTCATATCGAACGTCAAAAGTTGAATGTGGTGCAATTTTTAAAAAAATATACGACGAAAAGTGAATGTTTGATCAATCATCATTTGCTAAGAAACATTTTTGAAGGCTTGTGGTTCACTTAGATCCGGGACAACTCCCACCCCTATCAACTCAAAGATGAACTACGTAGCTAAACAACTCATTTTTAAAATTATAAGTGTTCAAAAATTCTCTATTTTAGTCCTAAAATGTAAAGATTTTCTCAAAGTTATTTCTAAACCGGACTCGACCCATTTTTTTGGGCCATACTCTTATAAAACAAGATTCACCTACAAAAGCAAAGTTTCTAGTTCGGGCATTTTAATTTCTTTCTCTGCGATACCTTATACTTGAAAAGCTAATAGAGGAGAGCATCATAACTTCTCTTCAACTAAACTTAATATTGCATGACTTTTAAACATGATGTTATAATGCTCGTGACATGAATTATTTCAATATGGTACTGTGTAGAACCGCGTAATTCTTGCAATGTTTTTTTTATTTTCCTGTCCTAAAAATACACGTTGTTAGCAAAATTGTGGAGCCCACCACATTCACAAACAAGTTACTAAAAAAACAAAATTCTGCAAATGTGGAAGCTTCGCCTCTGGGCTACCTAAACTGCGCATATGCATTTGAAACAATTTATTATTTCGAGCGCTCGGAAATCCGTCCCTAGACCCCGACTGATCGCTCTTTATTTAAAAACTTCTGGGTGAACGTTCAGAGGAATTCGCATCCGCTGAAGCATGTACGACCATGTGATTAGTTGGACTTTTCGTTTCAGGGGCGCCCAAAATCCGAATTCCTGGCTGCGGCCATGCGCAGATCCTTGCGATGACAAACCACTGAATACAATTATACAGCATATAGTTTGGTTCTTTATAATGTTTTTAAGATGATGATAACAAAGTTGTTTTATTTGACTTTACTAGAAAAAATTTTTGCCAAAAAATTTTAAGCAAAAATTACGTCGTCAAGTGGCGAAAGGAAAGCCGTTCAAAACCTGCTGCTTCCACATTCCTACTTCTGATCCGAAAACCGATTCTCCTCCAATTTTGAAAATTTTAGAGCGGATTATATTCTTTCTGGCGTGTTTCAGGGCTTCGGGATGATGATAGTCAATTAGGTTGGAAAATTTAAATGCTCTGCGCTGGATTTTTGCGCCAACGAAACAATGCTAATTTTTGCGCCAACTTGGGTGGGTAACTTTAACCTAAATTTAGTATTTTTTGTTGTTCGGCCTGTGGCGTGGATGTGCCTGTGGGTGGGGAGACTGTGTTGTTCAAGTGCTAACCTACTTTGTGTTATTTTGGATAATTATTTATTGCCAAGCTTAAGATTACGCTTATTACTGTTTAGTATTGCTTTAGGTGCAGTTGACTTAGATGACCGCATGGTCTTTCACTGATTTCTTCCTGCGTGCTTTTAGCGTTTGGTAAAATAAATTTGACTTGGCTAAATTTCTTGTTGTGCACCGCGCCAATAAAAATGCAAATAGCACGCCGATTGCAACAGACAAAACTTGCTGCTAAAATTTTTTGTTTATTACTCTCGCTAAAACATGACTTCTAAAAATTAAAGATTTTCAACTCTCAATATCGCAAATTTTGGGGTGATTTTAGTTGTAGACGCCCTAACTTACGCTGTTAACTGTTGAGTCTCTCCGCAGCGCCTAATCAAGTTTTATACTTTCTGCGCCGAATTGGCACAAGAATTTAATGTGTTCTGGATCGGCGCAACAAGTCAACGTGAAATATTTATCAATGAATGGGAAAATTGGAAATCTGTAAATAAATGAGCCTACAGTTCCAGCAGCCTACTGTTATATCTGATTCTCAGACTATAGACAAGGCTTAGATAGCACACCGTTTGACCGGTCTAAAATGGAAGATGCTTGTCAAGAACTTATTCAGTTTATGCAACTCTCCACTCGTTTGGAATTGAAACTGACTGCCACGAAAAACGTTTTAGCTTTAACTGGTTCCCCTGAAGGAAGAAAGTTTATTACTGACAATCAAATTTTGCTTGAAGTAAGATCAAATACTAAAATAGCTTGGCCTATATGCTGGTATTGCGCCCTATCAACAGATATTAAGATAAGCACACAGATGAATCTGTGAATAGGCCTACTGAACCTGCACAGGGCACTTGACGGACTGGTAGTATACTAACACACAGGCTAGCTACCGTTATTTTGTTTTTATCTTACTTTTAAATTGCATTGTTTTGGGTGCACTACCAATACCATGGCTGTGAGTATCATCAAACAATGCTCTCTTAAAAATTTAACGATGTACAGTACAATAGCTTAATCATTTGCAGTTGGTAGGCTACTTCAGACTTACAGTCTGACAGTAGCTTAATAATTTGAATAGACTTACCAAAACTGGGCCCGTATTACGAAGTTTAGAGATAACGAGACTTCTCGACTTGAATTAGCGAGCTGTTTTCGAGCGAGATCGCTCGAAATGCAAAATGATATTATGATTTCTTCTCGGTGCAACAATACTCGAGCGAGCTCGTATAAACGCAGCGGCGCTCCAGACACGCCCAATTAACGTAAAAATGCGTAGCTTGCGTCACGTTTTTTAAGGATGAGTGTAACTTCTAGCGGTAACACGTGGAGATACCTTAGATTTTTAAAAAATGCTTCGAATTTATGGTGGGAAATTTAAAATATTAAACAATTTTAATGAAATTTTCGCGGAACAAGTCTAGGCGTCAACAATTTTGCAACATTAGATGCTAACCGCAAACCAGGAGGTCTTTATTTGACATGCTTGTAGACAGAGGTGTAAAGTAACGAAAGTAGGTCTACTTTTAAAGTAAATTATATTGGTCAAAGTAACTATACTTTTGGATACTTTCTGTTTTCACTTGCTTAGTTTTAGAGCGAAATAACGCTACTTAAGTAGCATTTTGCTTCATAAGAGTACGAAGTTTTCAATTTGAAGCCAGATTTGTCGGAACGGTGGTGTTTTACGGCAATTGTTCAATTAATTTAATTTAGCAAAAATTTTTTGAAATGATTCCAAGTAAATTCTACGCGACGTGATTTTCAAATCTCGAAGTATTGCTGTTGTTCCTTTTGATATGAGAATAATAACAAAAACTTGTATCAATTAGTAATTCATGACTTCTTGAGAGTGAGGGGTTAAAAGACCAAGTACTATGTGGCTCTGATGTGAAGGTAGTCGTCATACAACAGTTTATCGATTGAATAATTGGTTTATTTTGCTAACTTACTTTCAGAAATACTAGTACTTGAGTACTTCTAAAACCACTGCCTTTTACTTTTATTCAAGTCCTTTTTTTGGTCAATGCTTTGTTCGTTACTTCAAGCACTTTTTCGTTCAAGTAACAAAACTTTTACTAGATTACCCTTTTGGAATACTTTTTACACCACTGCTTGTGGACTACTTTTTGCCGCTTTCGGAAATTTTTAGCACGCCTTAAAACGAAATTTACAATCTTTGCAATCTTTGTTGTTGCGCAAAGGCGAAATATGCTGCCATTCTCGACCAAAATTAAAGCGCTGCCATTCTTTTGCCTTGTTTTTAGCAACTCGAGACGCTTACCGAGCACAATTAAGCGCTCGGAAAGTTTTGACGTTTTGCGAGCGAGTTTTATCGCTAAATAAACTTCATAATAGCTCGAATTGACTTAGCGGAATGACTCAACGCTTTTCACTGCGAGAAGCTAACCGAGAAGAAATCGTAATACGGGCCCTGATTAGTGATACAATAGGCTAGGCTATCATAACATGTTGGTTTTGTTAATTGAAGTGATTGGCGAATGGAAGACGCATGGTTAAATAAACAAAGATTCCAGTGACATCACTCGTTTTCGGAAATTTTTATTTTGATTATTGCACTTATAGGTTTGGGTTAGGCTTTGGGTTAGGGCTAGGATTAGGGTTAACGTTAGGGTTAGGGCTTTGGGTTAGTTTTTTTAGGCTTTATTTCAAAATGTCTGCGCTAATGGAACATTTGCCAAGCATCTTCCTTTGTTAATTACATACAGTCATACTCTGACTGGCTGAGTCAAACATTTTAGTACTCCTATGGCTGTATGGTACTAAGTTAATTAGGCTACTCATTGAGCAGTAAAACTTGGTTTTGTTTCAGGCAATTCTGACATTAACAAAAGATGACAATTTACTTGTTGCCAAAGATTGTTATTTAGCACTTGTAAATTTGTCCACTGAAGATCATGCTGTTGAATTTATTTTAAAAAAGTACAGCATTTTACCAGAATTTATGAAGATAATTTGCAATCCGCAATCACAGTTTTCTGACTTTTGTTGCATGATTTTAAGTAACGTCACAAGAACCAAAGTTGGAAGTAAACAATGCTTTGAATATCTTTCTAAACATGATTCATCATTTATGACTGTACTTCTTGATGTATTTTGTAATGTGAGCTATAACGAAATGAAGTGTACTTTGGATTATATTGGATCAATTTTGGCCAATCTCACACAACT
Source organism: Trididemnum nubilum (assembly GCA_963965965.1). NCBI lineage: Eukaryota > Metazoa > Chordata > Ascidiacea > Aplousobranchia > Didemnidae > Trididemnum > Trididemnum nubilum. Next base: position 9,280,832 of record OZ014474.1, read on the forward strand.
TGATGAAGGTAAATAAATTTTTTGAAGTGACTTGGCGCACGGAACATGTGCAGTTAAATAAACAAAGATTCCTGTGACGTCACTCGTTTTTGGAAATTTTTATGTTGATTATTACAGTTTGAGGTTTGGGTTAGGGTTAGGGTAGGGTTTGGTTTATTTGGCTTTATTATAAAATGTTTGCGTGCTTGGAATGTGTGCCAAGCCTTTTCCTAAATTTTAAGCTAGCTGTTATTTCACCGGTAAATTCCATTTACTTATATATTAATTCCAATCCAAATCTAACCTAAACTCTAATCCTGAATTCTTACTCTTAAACCTAATTCCTAATCTAATCCTAACTCTCAGACCTTAATTTTATGCAAATGATATGAAAAATGCTTTTATGAATATGGTACTCTATTCTTCATTTTCCTTTGTATTAACTTAAAATTTTTCATTAAAATAGTCACTCCCAATAAATGAAATAGCTCGTTTTTTTCTTGAGATTGTATCGGTATGAGCAATAGAACATACATTTCACATAGTATACTGTAAATTTATTGTTATTCTACTATTTACTTACCAGGGCAATGGTAATCTATTTACTGGAAAACAAAACAATAAATATTTTTCAGGTCGAGCATTTTTTCTTGGAAATTCGAACAGAAATATTCTCAAGATAATTTCATTTGTACAGTATAAAAAATCATTAATACGAAGAGGAGCAGCTGCTTCTATGCTTAGAAATTGTTGCTTTGATTATGGTATCAGAATGCTATTTGTTGTTATTGATATATGCAATTTAAGTTTGTTTAAAATTGATTTGTAATTATCTAGATGTTTTGAGTTTGACTTTGATGCTTATTTGGTTTAGATTTGGACCTAGAAGTTGTAAAATTTTATGTTTTTATTTACCAAGTCAAACTTGGTCAATGGACAGCAAAGAGAAGTTTTAATCTTTGAGTCAAATTGTCACCTGTCTACCAGGCTCGGCAACAGAGTAGTGTGACTCGGTCCGTGACTTTTAGGTGCCAAGACCTTTTGGCGCCAGAGGTAAAAAATTTTTTTTTCAAAAAAAAGTAGTTTTTTCACAAAAAAGTATTTTTTCACAAAAAAGTATTTTCTTAAAAAAAAGTTTTTTGTTTCAAATAGCAGTTTTTTTAACAAAAAAAACAATTTTTGATTTTTTTCAAAAACGTATTTTTCTTTCAAATAAAAGCCTTTCAGAAAAAAATTTTTTTCAAACAAAAAAGTATTACTTTGATTGAAATGCTAATATTTATGGAGCTTTTCATCTGACGCTTGTCAAAAAGAATTGTCAGAATAGTGAGCGCAGGAAAAGGAGCAACTATAGGAAAAAAAGCCGAGCATTGATTGGCTGGAAAAGTATTGATGAGGGAGCGTCATTTGTGTACAACCTTTAAGTTGAGAACAAATTCTTTTTGTCGGCAGAGGGTGGGGTTGGAAGTTTTGGATAAAAGTGACATTATTGAAAAAAATACAATTAGAAATCAATTTTTTGTAGAACTTTTTCCGCCCTCCTTCCATCTATCTGCTTTTGAAGTCACTTTTATCAAAACTTCTAACTCCGCCCTCTGCCGACAAAAAGAATTCGTTCTCAACTTGCTCTCTCATCGATCCTTTTCCAGCCAATTACTGCTTGGTTTTTTCGTATAGCCGCTCCTTTTCCTGCGCTCTTTATTCTGATGATTCCTCTTGACAAGTGTCAGACAAAAAGCTTCGAAAATATTAACATTTTAATCGAAATAATACTTTTTTGATTGAAAAACTTCTTTTTTTTGAAAAAAGCTTTTATTTGACAGAAAAATACGTTTTTGAAAAAAAAATTAAACAAATTTTTTTTTGAAAAAACTGTTATTTAAAACAAAAAATTTTCTCTGGAAAAAATTTGTTTTTTTGCAAAAAATGCTTTTTTTGAAAACAAATTTTGGAAAGTTTTTTTTTACCTTTGGTGCCTAAAAGTTTCAGCGCATAAAAGTCCAGGCACCTAAAAGTCTTGGTGCCTAATCAGCGGCACCTAAACATCCCTTGCCTAAAAGTCATAGACCGGTGTGACTGGGGGGGGCAGAAAAAATATTTGGGCGGGCACATATAAATTTTGCTCTCATCTTCAAGAGAGAAGACCAAATAAAAAAAGGTCTTCATCTTGGCCGTTAACCTTATTTGATCATAAGTCTTGCTTTGGGGGGGAACATTCATCGCCTGGCAGGCCGCAGTGAAATCAATGATGCACAACTTGCTTCTTGCCCACAAAATCAGGGGTGAAGACCAAAAAAAAAGGTCTTCAGCATTAAATCTTAGGCTCAGTCTTGGCATTCACTGGTGTTTTTCATCCTGGAACGAAATTTTACTCAGGCTTACTGGGTACAAGCAGTATTTTGTATTTTGGGGGGGAACAGGCCCCAAAATGCACTGTTACTTTCTGTTGGGGCACAAGCAGTGATTTGGGGGAGATGGCCCCAAATTACCCCTCCGTGGTGCTGGGCCTGCTGTCTACCACACTCTTTGGAGTTTTCACATGGTCTCTTTTAATGCCAACAGCTCAGGAAAGCTGTAAATATCAACAATTTTTATAGTCTTTGGTTAGACCCTACCAGGAATTAAACCCAGGTCTACCGTTTCAGCAGCAGATGCTCCATTCTGTCAACACTGAAATTTTGTTGTGTATACAATTGGGGATCAGATTTTGTGTATTTGGATAAGAAAATTGAAGTTTCTTTGCACACTGCAATACTGCACTGCACACTTTTGTGTTTGGTTTGCAAAGCTTAAATTCAAATAAATCTCAGTTACAATGAGTTCTGTTTTCTTTTTCAAATTTCAGTTGCATACATGCAAGATAAAAAGGAATTATGTTGCATTTTGTTTAGAGAAACATGAGTGGTTATTAAGCGATGAAATAAGTTTGCTTTCTCATCTGCTTTTACCACTTGCTGGACCTGAAGAGTTTGAGGACAATGAAACGGAGAAATTGCCCCTTGATCTTCAATATCTTCCTGTAGAGAAAATGAGAGAGCATGACATTGATGTTCGAAAATTATTAGTTGAATCCGTTATTTTGGTAAAAAATTATTTATTTTTACTATCTTTTGAACTTCAAAGAATTGGTCCGGTAGCATAACGGTAGATTTTTATTTTCATAGTTGATTAAAAAGCATTTTTGAATAATCTACAGCTAATTTGTGGAAAAGATTTGTCACACCAAGTTTTTTTTGGATGTTTTGTTTAATAATTTTGACGAAATTAAAATATATTTTACCCATATTGATTTCGTACATCTCAAAATTCTGCCAACACTGTCAAATTATGTGTGTGTGTTTTAAAGAATTAAGATTTAGTTTACCAACATTGACTTTGTAATTTTACCTACTTTTTAAAAAGTGTGTTAATTTTTTTGATAATTGCCTAGGAAACGTTAAAAAGTATCGCATGGTAAATTAAATACCGCAATGTACTTGAAGTTTATTTTTTGTTCAGAAGTTTTAGTCAAATGTACGAATATGTAAATATTTTTTGGTCATTTTAAAAACTTTACCATCATTTTTGCGATTGCAAGTGCAATTTTAAGATTTACAAAATATGGAGAACTTTTGCATTTTTCTTTTTTGTCTTTGAGGCAGAAGGCGTATTTTTTCACTGTAGATTATTTTTTCACTGTTAGTCATTCACTGTAAATTGCAGTCAGTGTCTGAAAAAACAACAACAAAAAATTGGCACTGTGCTTTTACAACTTCTTGTGACCTTTTTAATTTTTATTTAGTTGTGCGCCACAAAGCAAGGTCGTGAATATGTGAAGTCTCATAATACCTACTTAATCATCAGAGAGTTACATAATTGGGAAAGCAAAAATAACATGCAGGAAATGGTAAATGAATGTGAAAAATTGATACAGGTATGACTATCTTAGTTTCTTCTCACCATGTACTGAAATAAACTCGTACGCTCACGATTTTACTCCAGTAACTCGAGATTAAATGTTTGAAGAACCGCTAGAAGTGGAGCGTAATTGCGATTGCGCATAGACAAAGATGACCCTTCTCGATGGGGCAGCGGCAAGAAATTATCTCCAGCCCACCAGGTTGAGATTCCATCCATTTTTTTATGTTTTTCTTTGGTTCCAACCTTGCGTTTGCATCCGCGTTTCAACCTGCGAATTTTGCCTGTGAAGGTATACAGTTAGGTAGAAGAGAATTGTCTTTTTTCGTGATTTTACGAGCATTCGTCTTGTGATTTTTTAGGCGGCGGTTGCTATCTTGGTATGGTTAAATACGGATTTCTAGAAATCCATCGGTTAAACAACCAATATAAGCTCTGTAAAATGTCATACGACGCTTTTGGAGTCAATTTAAAGAAAACGCCTTCATGTTCTGATATCTTGAGATTCACTTCTTTGTGGCTAAAGATGGATAATATGATATGCTGCAATCCAAACGATTTGAGTACGAATAATTATAATATCGAAACTTTTGCTGTCACAATTAGAAACCTGAGGACCATCAGTATCGTGAAAAATTGACTGACTTTTTTTGTTTCCTAGATTTTAATCAGCGACGATGATGACGTAGGCAACCTAATGACGTATGAAATTCCGAAAGACCACAAGAAGTTACTGGAAAAATCTTGAATTTCACGATTACTTGCGATTTTGGAAATAGGCTACTGTAATACAATGCGTCATCATCATATCACCCCAATGACTAAGCCACGCCAGGGCTTTCTCTGTCTTTTAGGTTGCGCCATGTTTGAAGGTGAAGGAAAACAAAGCGACAAAAATGAGACTTTATCACGGAATTAAGATGCTTTTGTTTTTGTGCGAGTCAAACTGATGTCTTTGACCATGCTACTTTTTTACAATTACAGAACATTGCATTTCTTTAAGGTTGTCTTTTGTTGCTATTGCTTTTTGTAACATGGGCCGAATATAAATTTTACGACACATAAGACATACGGTAACCGGCCAGTTTGTCGAGCTGTAACGTGTTCGTCTCTGGAGCGGGAGGTCTGAGGTTCAAATCTCTGGCCGGTCAAATCGGACACATTGTTGCCAACGGGTCGCCACCGCTGCAACATTTCTTGAAAAGAAGCTGCGTTGCCCGTGCGCAATAATGCGGAGATGGGCCTCGCAAATTCGTTACACGCTTCGGCGTAATACAGTCAGTATAATTAAAGATTTGATTTGAAGACATACGGTATGTAACTAAACTGCGGAGGAAAAACAGCTATCATTTTCAGAGTTCGGTCCCTTACGAATGGACCATCGTGAAATTCGTACTTTCGCAAGCTATTGCAACATTTGATCTAGTTGTATCGGCTCCACCTCTAAAATCAAAGACAACCAGTCAATCAAAAAAGGTCGGTTGATATTTTCGTTCGGTTAGATATCCCTGGCTCACGCCGACGAGCGTGCTTATTGGACATTGGCTTTCTTATTTTTTAGACTGACGAAATATTTTATCAATGTTAGTTGCATTGCTTGACGCTTGTAGTCCGGTTGAAATAGCTTTTACGCGGAAAAAATTTATAATAAGCTGAAATTTGGCACGATGACTCAGGACCATGTCCTGAGCCACCAAAAAAAAATCCCCATGTTTTGGACAGGGGACTTCCTCCTTTTTCGGCCTTTAAAGTCTGCCATTTAGTGTCAAAGAGCGTTTACCATCCAACAGCCAATCTAAAAGTCGTAAAAGTGCCAAGTTTTGCATAAAAGTTGGTTTTCAAGTTCAGGTTTAAAATAATTACTTTGAAGGTAATGACGTTATTGTTGGTGACGTCGTTGCCAAAGTTTTTAAAAAAATGACGTATTGATGGCTCGAATTGTAAATGAGAGGTTTTTGGTTCCAATTTAAAAATTGTTTAAATCAAAGTGATGACGTCACAAACGTTTTTGATGACGTCATCTGTCACAAGTTTTAATGGTAAATTTGAAAGTATTTATTTGACCACACGAATCATAGCAAAACTTTTTTTATTAGGTTTACACTTGGGAGAATTATATTGAGAATTCAGTCGGTTGAAAATCAAAAACTGTGTTGTCATTAAAATTCTGGCCTAGTAAGCACCGGCGCAGCCAGTAGGGGATAGGGGGACCAGTTCCTCCTTTTTAAAAGTGCACAATTTCACTAAAATAATTCATAAGTCAAAATGTCAAAAAACTGCGATAATTTGAAAACGCTTAAGTGTAATTCTACCCCAAGTTGCAAATAAGCAACGTCAAAAACTTTTGAAGTGGGAATACTCAGTCTTGATATTTAATGAAAATGTGAGATTACATTGCGTAGCCCGTATCGCGCTGTCGTGGAATGATAATGTCTCGTCAGCATACCGCATTGCTTTTGCGGGAGAACGCAAACTAGACAGAGAGCCGCGCGATTTCGCACCAAAAAACGCAATCCATTTGTTCAAAACTCATCATTTTCCAAAATGGAGCAAGTACAATCAGATACCGGCGAGAATTTGGAGCGGCCGAGATCTGACGCGTTTCAGTACACGAATTGAATGTCAGTATGTCACCATAGTCGAATCGTATTTCGACCCTAATAAATTTCGAGAATATTTTACTTAAAAACATTCGGAAAAAACACTAATCGCAGAAGGAAAGCAAATCTCTTCCAAGAGAATGACTCATGAACGTTGAAATTGATTTTTTATTATACTGTATTAGGTCCGTTTTACCGATCACGCGTATTTATGCTTATAAATCTACGCATGTCATTTGATTGGATGCATTTTACATGTTTTTCTTCTTTTTTTTGCGTTTACATGAATAAGATATTACACGGAATTGGTCTAAACCACTTCATGTAGGTCTACATTTAAACCGACCGTCTAGTGAGCCCATTTATCTGAAAAATGACGGAATCAAAATAATATTGCTCAAAAAGTTTTTGTGAATTACCAAAAGCGAAAGTACGATTTCAGCTTGATCCTTTAATTTTATTTTCAACTGGAGTTGGGGAACGGCGATCGGCTGGTTTGAATTAATCTAACAACTTCAGTCTGCGTAATGTCAAATGTTTAATACAGTAAATAAGATGCTAATTTATTTTTAGGAAATCTTAATCGATCAATTACTATGTCCGCATACTACACCGTATAGCTGTGTTGATAATGAGCAATGTTTTCATTGTCTATAAGAGTAGCGAGTCCGGCGACGTAGCCCAAATTGTGTCGAAGTTTATATAGAGCGCGCTGATTGGTTGCGAGCAGAAAGTGGTGATGACGCCGTCCGCCTATAATGCCGATCTACGCTGTGCGTAAAATTTTGAGCGCAAAAGATCGTCTTTAGTTCATTTTAAACCAAAATTTGGTACGCTCGGCGTATCGCCTTATCAGCGTACAAGCAGCCAGTTGTTTGAAACAAAGTAACGATATGCCCGTACGTTCACGATTTTACGGCCGAGCCTGAAAATTTGCTCTAGAAGCATTCTATACGCAGTTTTCGGCGCGAACCAAATTTTGATCGCGGGCGTGCCATATAAATAAAAATAAACCCATTATATTTCGTTATGACCATTTTTTTCCCCGAACGCCGCGTTCAGATTCGCATTATTTGATTGAAACAACCGCATATAAGAAATTGGTCATTCGCTATCGCATTATTCTTGATTAATGCTTACATGCTTATTTCCTACCAACGATAATAATAATAAACAGTACAGCAATCAATTAAACGAAACTTTGTATTGGCAAACCACAATACAGCACATTTTTTTCGGTTTGAAGATAGCAAGCAGTATGTGGTGTCAACTGTCAGTTAAAATAAATAATAATAGGGAGCACTTATTTTTTCAAAAACCACTCGTTTTCGGGTGTGGGCGGGGGTTGTTTGTATGTTTTGCGAATTGTGTCTTTCATTTGTTCTTAATTTGTTGCAACATACGGTAGTAGACAAATGGGCAGGTGGCAGCTTGACTCGAAGACAGAAAGGTCCCTTCGCTGTCTCCTGGCCAGGGCAACTTGGAATGTAACTCTATTCGAAAATTGAAATATTCTTATGCCAGCTTGCTTGAATAGTAACGGCAATCTGTGATTTAAAAATGCCCGTTTTTGTATCCGCTGTTGCATCATCAAATAAAGTAGAATCGTGAAACTACTTTAATTCTATTCTTTTTCGTTTATTTATTTTTTAAGCGTCTGCTGCATAAACGACGGCAGGACTTCAACATGTTATCGCTTAATCTTTGTTTAGTAGTCCTAAATAAAAACTTTCCGATTTGCATATGTTTTAATCAAAGCAAAAAATTTTGTCTCACCCCTTTTTTTATTTCTGGCCGCGCCTGTGGTGTAATCAAGCAGATAAAACTTACACCTCCCAATATCGGATTAAAATAAAACAATGCATTCTGCAGTTAGAGCAAGAAAGCCTATGTTTATCGAAAAGCTCCCTCACGCAGTTAAAGTTAAGCGGCAATTTTAGTTTAAAAGCATTAGCAAAGATAAAAAATTATTAAGACTGCAAATTGTCAAATACTGTATCAGCGAGTTTATTATAGATTAATTAAGTTTTGCTCAGATGTTATTCAAAAATCTAGCTGATTAGATAAGTTTTTGATCAGATATTATTTTAGATTAATCAGATAAGTTAGTTCAAATGTTAATCTAATTGTATAGATAAGTTTAGTTTAGATGCAAGGCTTATTCTAGAATAGATTTAGTACCATAGATTGTAGAAGTATGCTAACATAGTATTTTGCATAAGATAACAATATTGTCAGGCGTAGCAAAACGGTAGAAATTTTGTTCCTATCGGATATATTATCGTGCTCGGGACATATTTGTATTAATTTACATATAAATGCGCTAGTTGTTATTTTTTTAGAACCATTGCATATAGGAGGATGATGCAAGGACTCGAAGACGCCTTAAAATGTCAAAATGATGATGATGCTGATATTCTCAAAGTATTGCAATGTTTCTTTTTATCAAATTTACGATCAAAACTCTTGACAGTTGACGTCATTAAAAACGTTTGTGACGTCATCACTTTAGTTTAAGCAATTTTTGGTTTGAAACCAAAAACCTAACTCTCACTCACAATTTGAGTTATCAATAAAGAAAACGTCATTTTTCCAAAACTTAAAATGGGATAATGACGTCACCAACAATGACGTCATTGCCTTCAAAGTAAATATTTTAAACCTGAACTTGAAAACCAACTTTTATGCAAAACTTGGCACTTTTACGACTTTTAGATTGGCTGTTGGATGGTAAAGGCTCTTTGACACTAGATGGCAGACTTTAAAGGCCGAAAAAAGGGGGAAGTTCCATGTCCAAAACATGGGGATTTTTTTTCGTGGCTCAGGACATGGTCCTGAGTCATCGTGCCAAATTTCAGCTTATTACAAAATTTTTCCGGGTTTCAATGTATTTTGTCTTATTTCTACCGGACTATTGTTCTTTCATCCGATTCCACTTATTGCTGTACAGCAGTTTTGGTAATTTGTCTGATGGTGAAAATATCACGAAATTATTGTTATTTCTCGATTATTTGCATTGTAGCATCAAGGTTCACTGAAGAAAATTGTTATTAATTAAAGAATAAAGCAATTTTGGGCTTAATTCTATTGTAATACTAGGTCGAGCTTCGCTATGGTCGTTTAAAAAAAAAAAGATTGCGAGTTTGCTGGCTTCTTTTTACTAAAGTGAATAAATATTTTTTGTGTGAAAAGACGGTTGATTTGAAATCGAAACCACTTTATGTGATAGCATCATCCAGATCAGGGGCTTTCTCCAAAAAAATTATTTTTGTCAAATTTGTTGACCCTGGTTTTTTCAAACATTAATTTCAAATAGTTTTTCGGAAATATTATCTTGTTAATAACGCCATTACGATTGGGAATATTAGAAAGCAGCAAATTTGCTTTAAACGTTGGCCTCTACATAAGCTGCGGTGTTACTATTTTTGTTTTATAACTTGGATTTTTATCACCGCGCAGTTTGCATTTCTGAACGATGGGCCAGAGCAGCTATATGGTGATTACTTCATTTTGTCCTGAATGTGCTCAGTTGTGCACCTATTGGGAAGCAGACATTGCGGGGGCTGAAAATTCTCTCTTAAGCCAAGTAATTCCAAAAAGTTTCAAAATTCGACAATCTCAAATATTCTATAGCTTTTAATCATGTTTTAGACCTGACCAATAAGTGAGAAGATGAATTGACTTAGCAAAGCGATTCTTTGAAGTCGCTCCGAAAAAGTACATTTCTTTCAAATAGCCTTAAAATGGCTATTTTTTTTTATAAATGGAAAAAATTTCCCAGCGGCAGGGGGCTGAATGTCTTCCATGATGCCTTTTAAAGGTGCAGCAGTTTATTCAACATATCGGGTGCTGAATACTGAACAAACTTGGACATAGAAAAATGTTAGGTTTTAGTTCAAGCCCTTCCTAAGATAGCAAAATTCTGGATGTGCTGTGCAGGCGCGTTTGTTTCAAATCTTTGGTGGTCCAATTTAATTACCAGAACTTTTTTGGCGAAATCTCGCGAATTTTGTTTGCATTGTTTGTAAGTCGCAACAACACATAATTATGATGCAGTTAAATTTTGTTTTGTTTTTTTTTTCGGTGGTAAGCCGTTTAGGAGATTAAAGTACAATATTTTGGACAAAAAAATCTTCATCGCGGCCAAAAGTGGAAGAAACAATCCTCAAGGGGAAGAAAAAATCATCATGGGGATAAAAGGTTATCTTGAGATATATAAACGTGTGAAATATTTTTTGTGGTACTTTTTAACTGCGACCTCTTTCTAGCCAAACTTTTGGCGCAGTTTTCGGGCCCTAAATCCGATCTCATGTGACCTATTGCGTCGAAATCTGATACAAGCAAACTTCTTGTTATTCTGAAACTGCTGGAGTAAGTTTTTGGTTAAAAATATTTTAGACATTTTTCGCTCTACTGTTCCTCACTGGCGTAGCTACGGGGTCGGCCCGCTTTAGGTGGCACCATTTTACGGTGACACCTTTTTGTGATATTATATTCAAAATTTTGATGAAAATATTCATAAAATAGTAGCAAAATTTCTTTAGCTAAAATAACAGCAACTTCGTATAAACTCTGTGAATTTATTTTGCAACTCTGTGAAGAGGTTAACTTTTAAATCTTCGTAAAAACATCGTTTTAACAAAAAATAAAAATTTACGAGATACCTTAGAAAAAAAAATTTTTGCGCAAAACTACATCGATACTGGGATACTGCAATTAATGTTACTTTGTTTCAAAAATATGCAAAATTTTTCAGCAGCGTGCTTTGCTTCGTATCCCCGATATTTTCTGAAAGGGGCTGCGGTTGGGTCAAAATTCTTGAAGCGCCTGTTTGCCAGGTTCCCCACTTCGAAAATCGTTCCGCCAAACCTGTCCACACTATTTTACGGGGTGACATCGTCCTGTAAGACCCTGCCCAGGTGGCACCATTTCAAGCGACGCCACTGCCATTCCGTACTTGTTAGCGTTGCGATTTCCACTACTGAAGTAAATAATCAACCTGGCTAACTGGAATTAATCGTTTTCGAAACAAACACCGATAGCTTATTTTTTGCTCAATAATCCTACGGAGCTCTAATTATTTTCTTCTATGGAAGAGCTTTTTGGTTTTGGTGCCATAGTAAGCCTACTAACTTTCAGCAAACAGAAAAACGTTCTTTACAGTGCCGTCGCCAGAGCAAACGAAGTAAGGGGGCACTAGCCAAAAGTGGGGGGGGGCACTAAAACAAACTGAACTTTTGCATATAAAAACTGATCTTCAGATCTTGTACGGCTACGAAGTATGCGCCATTTAAAAATTTCTCTATTCATATGCAGAAAAAAAGATACCTATAAGGCTGGCCGCGTTTCTTAGCTCGTTTCGTCTGCCGCCATAATTTTATCTGCAGCAGTGATTGCTATCCGACGCGCAATGAGGATTTTTCTAAGAGGGGTGAACCAAAAGCAAATTTTTTTTGCACCAAAATTATGCAATTTAGGCCCCGTCCCGGACAAACTGAGGCAACTCAATTTGATCTCAGACGGGGTCCTGGGGGCAGATTTTCCAGCCGCTGGGCAAGTTTTGTGATTTTGCAGCAAACAAAGAGCGATTTTAGCGGCAATTTAATCACATTTTGCACGTTTTGAAGCTATATGAAAACTAAATTGCTGAAATTCAGAAGTTGTTGGAAAGAATTAAACAGCCTTCAGCCCCCCTTACTTCAGCTCAAGTTTAAAATACATTTAAACGCTCGTATTTTGAGGTTAAATTTTCTAAGTAAATTGGTTAAGCGGGTTTAAGCCCCTTTACCCTTGTTGCACCACTGACTGCGATCACAAAATCTTGAGAGTGCTCTAAAAATCAAAAACAGCTGGTGTTTGAAAAAATGTTTGTACGTATTGTTTCATGTCATGTTCACTAACACAGGACTGCTATCGATTCGGTTAGCTTACATCTCTCTTCCCCGACACATCTGTATAGGCGTGTTAAATAAGACAGATTATTGCATCACATTTACGAACAGCAGTTGGTTGCAGCAATTTCGCAAAGAATCGGGAAAACATCAAACGAGAATTATATTTGAATTAACGTTATTATTTCTTTTTCCATCATTGCCAATTGTCTTAACGTTATGTGATGTTCCAAAAACAGTATTTTGATTAAACCGAAATGGGAGGGGGGCACGGCCAGTGGCGGATTTAGAGGAGGGGATGGGGGGGATGCATCCCCCCCTACCAGCCTAAAAGTAACGATTTTGGCCGAAAAATCAGCCTCTGTTTCAAATAATTCGGCTCCATTTCGGGATGTATCCCCCCCCACCGACCTAAACGTAACAAATCCGGCGAAAAATCAGTCTCAATTTTGGTGAAGACCCTTTTTTTTTTTTTTTTTTGGAGACCACCTGAATTTGGGCGAAAAAAACGTTCGAATTTCCGATTTCGGCCGAAAAATCACTCTCAATTTTGGTGAAGACCTTTTTTTTTTTTTTTATTTTGGAGACCACCTGAATTTGGGCGAAAAAACGGTTGAATTTCCGACTTCGGCCGAAAAATCTCTCTCAATTTTGGTGAAGACATTCGAATTTTTGAGGTTTTGTGCTTCAAATCCCCCCCCACCAAAATTTTCTGGATCCGCCACTGGGCACGGCCCCCATGTAGCGACGGTACTGATTTTTTGGACTACCTTCCTCAGACGCTGCAAGTATCAGCCTGCCCTCAGTGCCCTGCTATAACAGTCAAGACTGTCTTGCCTCATCAAGACTTCGTTAGCTTTGGTGACAAACATACAGTCACAATGATAAGTTTGTGACGTACGCAAATAAAAGTTGTGCAATATATTGGCTAAGTGAACAAACTGGTATTGTGATTTTTGGAACTACTGACGCTTTCGTAGCGTGTTTTTTTTTTGTTTTTACTCGACCATTTTCAAACTAATGAGTGCGAAGTTTCAGACTTGTGCTTATAACTCGAGAACCGTTTGGTCTAGCTACATATCGAATTTTGACAGCAGTTTGACATTAATTAGTTGCATGTTTATACCAAATTTTGAGGCAATTAGTCTAGTGACTTCAGTTTTAGGACCCAAAAACCGCCCCAAAAGTTTGGCGTAAAAAGCGGTCTCAGTCAAAAACGGCTCAAGTATGGCTAAAAATATTTCACACGGTTATAGTCTTAACATATCCTTTCATCCCTACCAACCCACTTTCAAACGCCATGAGGTGTTTTTTCTTTTCTTTTTTTTTCTTCCTAAATCTTGTGCGCTCTTCTAAACCAAAAAACATCGTGATCTGATTTTGTATAAAGTTGTTGAGCTGCAAACGTTTTGTTTCCCGAAATTTTTTGAGCCACTTCCCCAGGAACCCCCCCAAAAACTCACTTTTTTGAAAAGCTCAAGCTAAGGGCGCCAGTTTTTTTGATCTTAGCAGATATTTAAGAGACAAATATTTTGACAAAGTTTGGGGGTACAACCCCTTCGGGTACCCCACAAACATCTTTTTTTGAACGGCTGAAGCTAGGGTGTCAGTTTTTGTTGATATCAGTAGATATTCAAAAGACAAATATTTTGACGTAGTTTTGGGGTACCCCCCAGGGTCCCCCAAATTGATCCTAAAAAAACAATTTTTTCAAAGGCTTAATCTAGAGTGCTTTTTTTCTGGTATCAGTAGATGTTGAAGAAACAAATATTTTGACAAGGTTTGTGCGTACCGTTTCGCCGCAAATCTCATAAATGGACCCTCCAAAGTCAATTTTTTGAACGGCTTAAGCTTGAGCGCTATTTTTTTTTTTTTTGAAATCTGTAGATATTTACGTCAGTCGTTCAAAGGGGTTGCTTCTCAGCAAGCTCACATTGAGTTATTATTTTGAAATCTTGGCCTAACACTGTGACATGCAGTTTTCAAGATTTTGAGAAAGAAAAATCTGACAAGACAGAAATGTTATTTTGTTAATATTTATGATAAAAAGCAATCATGTGTGGGATTCGTTTGTAACTCTTCACCGTGAAGTGTCCCAACAACTTTTCTAGAGTCTGTATGCTTCTTGACTTTGGTGAACTTTTGTCTTGCAATTAATTAACTTTCTGACAAAAAGGTAAAAGGTAAATTGTCTCTCTCGTTCAACGCAAAACCAGACCAATCTTCTACTGACGGAGCTATATTGATGCAATTTAGAGAATACAATCAGGATGAATTGGAATTTGAAATAGAATCTTATAATTTAAATACAGAAATTTAGAATTACGAAATTTAGAAAAATCCAGAATACTGGCAATCAACTTATTGTGTGCAGCGCTTTTTAAAGGCGGTAGATATGTCCTGCCTTTTTTTTTTCGTAAAGAAAGTCGTCAATGGATATGTTGACAAAGACAATGGCTATAGAACGTCAGATAAAGTGATGGTATGCATTAAGGTGCCTTTTCTACACATGTTCCAGTTTTATTCGGGGGTCCTTTACTCAATGCATTTTTGGTGGGAATCTGGACCCCCCCAGGGAATCAACGCGCCTGGTGCTGCGTAATGATACACAGAATTGTCTTGGATGTGTAAATAAAGTTCTTTCACATTCTATAATAAACCCAGTGTTGCATAGTCGAAGCAAAATCAGTTCGACTCTGACTCTCAGCCATTTTTTCAGTTCGACTCCATCTCCGACTCTGACTCCCGGGATTTATTTCCGTTCGACTCTGACTCCCGACTCCGGAAAAATCCTTTTTTCGACTCCGACTCTGACTCCGACTCCCCGTAAAAACCTTCGACTCCCTCGACTCCAACTCCCGACTCCGACTTTGCAACACTGCAGCAAACTAAATACAAACCTATTTAAAAATGTGGAAATGTAAATATAAGCGTATACTGTTGCAGCCAGACTAGTGCGTGCTAATGCTACATGCAACTTGACTACAGTTACGTTAACACAGGACGTAGCTTTCATTTTAATCAGACTTTTGTGCAACACTGGGAGTAGAGCATGTATTTTTCGACTCTGACTCCGACAAAATCTCTTTTTCGACTCTGACTCCGACACCCCGTAAAAACCTTCGACTCCCTCGACTCCGACTCCTAACTCCCGACTCCGACTCCTAACTCCCGACTCCGACTCCTAACTCCCGACTCCGACTTTGCAACACTGAATAAAACAAAGGTTAATTTCTGGTGTACACAAAACGAAGTTTAATCTTGTTAACTCCGGTTTAACTAGCATTTAATTTGAGAGAATAATGCGAAACTTATGCGAGCAGCATTTGGAATAAAAATTATCTAAACATTTTATACGAACTGTGCGGCCGCTTCAGGCTAAAAACAAGTGTAATGCCGCTTGCCTCTCAAAAACTTAAAACGGGCATCCCAGAATTACTAAGTTACTAGTGGGGTAATTCCTAGGGAAATCGATGTCTAGTTGTCTGGATTGCGATTGAGGAACGGCTGAGTTGTTACATGCCAAAAGAATTCGAAATGCCTAAAATGCAGCATTGTTCAACCAGGGTTATAATTATTTTGAGTACCTCTCTGGTTCAACCGCTCAAATTAAAATAAAAAGTATACCATACCACGAGACAAGACTGTGATTATACAAAAAAAGTCTTCCTTTTACCGTATTGCATAAACTTAGCTAACGCTGAACCAACTATTAGCCCTACGAAATCGGTTTTCAGTTATGTATTAGGAGTGGATTTCTAATCCGTTTCACACGGATAGTTTAAACTTTTATTGAAAGAAAAAGCAGGAACAAACATTCAAAATCTATGCAGCACGTGTGACAAGCTTGCGAAATGGTGTGAATACAATATTGTGCTGTAAACTGACGAACAGCTTTGCGTACCGGTAGTTTCTTCAGACTGTATTTTGCAAATCATGGTGATAAAATAGGTACAAGATAAATTCTGCTTTTTTTTTTCAATTATAATAATAATCGCCTAATAATATAAATAGAAAGTACCGGTAGGCTACGGTATTTTATGCCTAGCCTATGTAATCTACCACGTTTTAATTTTATCCGGGTAAGAATCAACCTTAGGATCTCAATGCGGTTTAACATAAGAATATAACAAAACCAGTTTTGAAGAACGCTAAGCCAGATCTGAGATTATGTTAAGTAAGACAAGAGTTAAGACATTAAGGCACCTACGGTAGCTAGCAAAACTCTGAACTTCTAAATTTAATCACAATAAAGAAATCACAATAATAGGTCTACCGTACTAAGTACGGTACCTAGGCTACAGCAAGATCATACTCATAGGGTAAAACTAGACAGTTGAAATACTGGGTGTAAAAAGCAAGCTTGAAGAAGTAGGCCAACTGGCTAACTTTTAAGCTCTTAAATATACGGTAACATTAATATGTGAGGACATTGTGAGCAATTTAACAAGCAGTGGATACCAAGCATCACAATTCACATTGATCAAATTTCATAAGAAATAGTTTTATCAAAGCAGAGATCTGTCATAATTTTGTTGCAGTCAGATGCAGACTGAAGATTATTGCGGAACGGTGCATATATTTCGAACAGTTTACTGAAGTACGGTATGTGGGTGATAAGTTATTTAAAATCTTAAATTCCCATCAGACAAAGTGTAAACTAAATACGATAGGCCCATTTCAAAGGTAGAATTAAGAATATGGCACTGTTTGCAAAAAAAAGTAGGGTTACCTCGTGTAATTTCGGACGAAGTTCTGCTGTTTTCGTTCTGTCTGCTTTCTACTACAATCATTTCCAAAACTGTTGTTTTCCTTTGTGCATTTCAATATTGCACTTTAGTATTTTCACTTCGGTTCAAAAAAAATATTTAAAAAATGGATAAAAAAATTAGACTAAACCGGCATCTACGTATTTCAGGCAAAAGTGCAAAGGTGATACTTTTTGATAACAGATTTACAGACATTATAAACTGGAAATGAATGATATGCTAGAAAGCATACCGGTAATTAGGCAGTGGTGCACCCAGGGGGGGGGGGTTCCGGGGGTCGAAACCCCCTCCTTTTGGAACTCAAAAACAACATAGTTTTGTTGATATAAACAGTTTGTAACACTTTTCCATATTTACTTTTCACTAAATAATCATTTACGATGTTGTTTTAGGGCTGTAATTTGATCCTGCAAGATAAGGTGTTGCTTTAGGGCAGTAATTTGATCCTAACGTTATTTATATACTAAGCAATTGAGATTTTTGCATTTGATTCAATTACAATATTGCTTCTACGGCGCAACTACGAGACCGATATATTGTGTAACTACGCGTATTTGTTATATCCATTGAATAATGGATAATATTATGGAAGGCTTTATTTCATTGGAAATTTTTATCTAGTTTTTTATTAATTCTGACTCAAATCTAACACAAACTCAAATGCTTACTCTAAAACTATTCCCAAATCGAACCCTAACCCAAACCCTAACTTAAACCCTAATCTTAACCCCTAAAAGAGCAAATGAAAAAAGCGCGGATGAATATTTCTCATTCTCGTTTTATTCTCTTTAGGTTGAAAATTTTCGGTGAAATAGTCACTACCTAATATTATACCCAATCATAAACTTCTAACCGGAACATAGCTTGACACTAAAAGGAGACAAACGTCATTTAGTAAAAAAAGTTGTCCTTGTGTAAAAAAAACCTACTAAGCCAAATGCACTTTTTTCCCTTAAAAAAGCAAACAAATCCGCCGTTTGAAGACGAAAAGCACTACAAAATTACATTCAAACGTCAAGATTTTTGTTCTGCAATCGTATTCAGGAGTTTAAAAGTGGCTTTTAATTGCATCAGAGCTATCATTTCCAAATGCGTTTTTCTATAATTTTGCATTAACCTTATTGTATTTTAGGTGATTTTGCAGCATCATGCATCATAATAACAACCCATTGTCTATTTCAGTGTAATCAACCTATGTATATACCATCGCATTTTAGTTTTTCTTCGTTTTACCGTAGATTCATGAAGAGAGTTGGATGAAAACGTTTAATCTAAAACAGCCCGAGTGGAAATTATAGCTTCGACACTAATGAAAGCTATTTTGAAAGTCTGTGCCACTAAAAAGCTTTTTGAATTTAAAAACGCATTGATTCAAAAAATTTAAGCCAAATTTGCGATCATTCAGCATATAAACATATTTTGGACTTGACCAGTATAAGTGTGCGGGGGCTAATTGGACTGAGCAAAATAAATTCCTTCAAACGCTTCCAAATCTTTGTAATTTAGCTTTTTCTAATTGCTCTAAAAACGTTCAAATGGCATTAAAATGGCTATTTTTTTCTGAAAAATTGCAAGAATTGCTTAGTGGCTAGAGGCGAAGCCCCCAAGCCCCTATCTTAGTACGTAATTTAGCTGTTTCTAATTGCTCTAAAAATGTTCAAAACGTCATTCAAATGGCTACTTTCTGAAAAATTGCAAGAATTGCTCAGCGGTTGAGGGCTTTGGCCCCAGGCCCCCACCTAAGGATTTAGCTTTTTCTAATTGCTCTAAAAACATGCAAAACGTCATCCAAATGACATTAAAATGGCTACTTTTTTCTGAAAAATTGCTAGAATTGCCCAGTGGCTGGGGGCTTTGCCCCCAGGCCCCCATCGTAGTAATTTAGCTTTTTGTAATTGCTCTAAAAACGTACAAAACGTTATCCAAATGGCGTTAAAATGGCGTTAAAATGGCTACTTTTTTCTGAAAAATTTCCCAGTGGCTGGAAGCTTTGCCCCCAGGCCCCCATAGTGGTAATTTACATGCAATCTTCACAACCAACAGCTTTCAAAATCGTGATTACAAGTTTTTGGAATAAACAAATGTTGTAACGATGCAACTATTACTGCGAAACCCTGTTTGACTATAACTAAATTAACCACAATTGGGTAGTGGTTGCTTTTTGAAAAATTCAAACCCCTCTTTAAAAATTTCTGGGTGCGCCCCTGTAATTAGGTACCTATTTTGAAAATTTAATACACTCTGCTGGATATTTGCGCCAACCTAGCTCCAATTTAGTCACTGCGCCATGTCGATTAAAATGGATAAGCCTAAGTCATATTCAACACCTTCATCATTGTTGAATTGCTAATAAAGATCATTAGGCTACTCTGCAAATGCGCTTGAATTGGCAGCCATCTTAAATTAACAGCCACGTCGAAATTATCGCAGAGTTGGGGTTATGGTTAGTTTTGCACCATGTCATTGCCAGATTTATGATTTTTTGATTTTCTGCCTCGGATCATGCATTTATCAAGTGCAGCTTGTAACTTTCTTATGCATAGGTCTTTTAGTAAATACAACAATGTATCTTGTAAGATTTTTTTTTTTTTTTTTCGCAAGTTATTCTCTAAATTTGTTTTTCTTTTGCAATCATTTTTATTCCTAAACAGTAAACTCATTCTCTTACGGATATTTTGAAGCACAGAGCTGGACAGCACTGTTTCGAGCTTTTAGCTCTCATCGGCAGCCCTCAGCTTCTCTTAACAAAGTTATTCCCCAGCTGGGGAATAATTTTGTTAAGAGAAGCTGAGGGCTGCCGATGAGAGCTAAAAGCTCGAAACAGCGCTGTCCAGCTCTGTGCATCTTATGACTCGAGCTGCTTTGTAGCTGCAGGGTTGGTGGTTGATCTGGCCACCTAACTGCCAGTGGAAGTCGTTATGATTTCCCAGGAGTCGACCACGAAGGACGTCAAACTTTTTGGATATTTTAAAGTCAGATTTGGACATGAGTAGGAATGGATTTAACTTTTTTCCGTAAAAAATTGGAATTGTGAAAAACGTACGTAATACTAATAGGAATCCGGTTTGATGAGTGCAGTTTGAATTCAACCGATTCAAAAAAGTGCTCGACAGCGTAGGCCAGAGCGATTATCACAACATAACACAGAACACGTCAAAAATTAGAATTAAAAAATTTAAAACCCTACAGTATGTTTCATCCGTAATGGGGATCATTACGGGTATCTGCCAAAAGTAACACAGAGTTTGAAATCTGAAATTAAACGTTAAAGGTTAAATTTATAAAAATTTTAAAAATTAAAAAATTTAAAATATTGCTCCCAGTTCCGATCCTGAAGCCATATCCGACTCCTGGATGGCCTAAGGTACACCCAACTAGTGAAGAAGACTGAACCTGGCTCACAATAACTCGAACAGTCTAAGCCACTAGGGAGCCGAACCTAAGGCTCAGCACCTGAGATAACGAAGCTAGTGTGACTTCATAAAAAACTAACTTGATGCAAAACCATGACTGCAGATAGAAACAAACACTCAAAGTTAGTACCCAATACTAGGCTACTCTGCAAATGGCTGGTAAACAAACACATTTAAAAGGCACGAAAAGTTGAAATGCGTAGTAAACAAACAGATTAAAAACAGGGCGAAGGAATATCGACGTTTAAATGGCATTGCATTTAATATTTTTTAATTTGAATTTGGCCCTGTGTCAGCATTTGTTGATGATTTCAGAACGTTTGTTGAGATTGTTGGCACAGTTCGAAATTAAAATTTGGTATTTTTCTTCCAGGCAGAGTTGACATACGCGGTTTCCACTATTGTAGGCTGGGGCATGGCAAACAATTTCCCAGCTGACTGTGGGGTTCAATCCGGCATCTTTACATCTCCAAATATATTTTGATAATTTGGTGGCACTTGCTTTATGTCGGTGTTAGAATGACTGCAGATGATTATAATAACGGGATTTGAACTCGGTTTTGCATAATCCATGGTACATCATCGCATTACTGTTGCTTACGTGTACTGTTGCCTTGTAAACAAGGGATTTTTCCCGGCATCTGCCGTCTAGGGGACAGTTGGATTTGTCTCTGCAGTTGCAGGGGAGCGGATCTGGTTGTGTTGCTTCTTTCCGAGAAGCGCTTTGTTGTGAGAGGAGATGATGGTTGCAACGTTGGGCATGCAGCTGTAGCTAAGCTTGATGCTGTTTTTATTACAAATTTTGCAAAGCTTGTGGTGGCTTGGAAAGTGCTTAGACAGGAGCCTAAAAAACTCCTTGCCAACGTTGGTTTTGACGCTGTCGCTGTATGGGGGGTTGAACCACATCACGTTTTTCTTTCTAGCTCGGCTTTTCCTTTTCGGTTGTTCCTACTGGAAGGTGAGATTGGACGTGTAGCCGCTGTTTTTTAGGGCTTTGTTATACAACGGGATTGCCTTTTTGAATTCGTCTTCATTGTATGATATTTCAGATACCCTTTTGGCTATCATGGATGGGAGATGCTTCTTTATGATAGGAGGGTGGTTCGACGCGGCGTGAATGTAAAGTGGCTGGTTGTTAGGTTTTATATACGGCCAGAATTTGCCTGAACTAAGATTCAGTGTGATGTCAAAGAAGTCAGTTTCGATCATGTTGGCTTCAGTGGTTACCTGCAGACCATGCTGTTGAAAGGTTTTCGAAATATTTTTTCTGATTCGTTCAACTCCCGGTCCTGATGTGTTTCGGAGGATCGCTAGACCATCATCTCAATAGAGGTCCATGGCGTTGCTGGTTATCACCTGAGAGAGTTGTTGCAGGATGAATAACCAGACAAGCTCGCAGACTTCAGCGCAGTCAAAAGAGCCCAGGGTAATATCAAAGCGGCTGCCGGACTTTTTGGTCCAGGTCTCTCCTTGTGGGTTGAATAGGAGCGATTTCCGTGCGTGCATAATGATGTTGATGGTTTCGTTGCTAATTTCCATGTGCTCGCGGGCAAAGCCGATGCTTGCTGTTAGCAGCTCCTCCGTGATTGAAGGGTAAAAATTCATGATGTCAAATTTAGGAAATTTGTACTCGTGTTTGTGGGGGACATTAGAAAGCCATGCAATCACTGAGGAGGTACTATGCCATTGGTTTAGTTTGGTTTTCTTGCGTATAGTTGCATTAATTGTATCCAAGTGGTGTTTACTAATTTTTCCTATTTCGGATTTGGCTGGATTGATGAGCCTGCATTTGGGGTGGCTGACGAAGTTGTCGTTGTGGTCTTTTAATGTCACAAACACTTCTCGCTTAGCAGAGGATTCAATTTTATCGTCAAGTTTTAGGTATCGTGCAATAGCTTGAGCCTTCATGTTGATATGGTTTAGTGGTTCCTTGCCGGTTTTTTTATATGTGCTGGTGATGTTTTCATTAAGGAGTTTGCTGTAGTGGGGAACTTGGAGTTCGTAAAGGTTTGTGGTTTTATCAGCGCTGACGAACATATTGCTGGATTTTTTGATCTCCTTGACATCACTTGCCGGTTGTTGCTGAAATTGATTTCTCACCTTTTTAAATTCAATGGACTTTACCAATTCATACAGGTCGTTTTCAAAGGCATTAAGGTCTTTGTGTTGTGGTGGAGCATTTTCGGATTTGAAACCGTATGTCTCGTTTTCTGCGGCAGTGTGATTTTGTTGGTTGAAGAAGAACGCCTTCCATCGTAAGCGCCAAATGAATTTCTCTATCTGGCATATCATGGTCTTGATGAAATTTTGTTGTGAAGGGATCGGGATGTTTTTTAAAGAGTATCCAAGGTTCTTGTTTTTCAATTCCATGGTAGATGTGTGCTGATTTGAACAAGTTAATAAAGTGTGCGACCAATTGGGTGCTGATTATGAGGGATGACGTCTTTTCCGTGCGACCATTTCGGCGCTACCTATTTCGTTGCCGTACGTTTTCTGCACAGATCGTTTCGGTGCCAATTCAGTGCTCTTTGACAGTTCACTTATTTAGGGTTTGGGTTAGGGTTAGGGCTTTGGGTTAGTGTTAGTAAAAAGCACAGAATATTGGTGCTGAAAAGGGCCGCGCCGAAATGGTAGCGCCGAAAAGTCGTGGACCCTGATTATGATGAGTGCAGTTGATTATGATGACCTACTTATTGGGAGCTGATTATGATGAGTGCAGTTGATTATGACGACCAATTGGGAGCTGATTATGATGAGTGCAGTTGATTGGTAGCAGATAATGATGACCTACTATAGTGGAAACCGTGTATGTCAACTCTACTTGGAAACCAAATTTTAATTTCGAACTGTGCCAACACTCGCAATAAACGTTCTGAAATCATCAACAAATGCTGACACAGGGCCAAATTCAAATTAAAAAATATTAAATGCAACGCCATTTAAACGTCGATATTCCTTCGCCCTGTTTTTAATCCGTTTGTTTACTACGCATTTCAACTTTTCGTGCCTTTTAAATGTGTTTGTTTACCGCCGTTTGCAGAGTAGCCTAGTATTAGGGTACTAACTTTGAGTGTTTGTTTCTATCTGCAGTCATGGTTTTGCATCAAGTTAGCTATTTATGAAGTCACATTAGCTTTGTTATCTCAGTTCCGGTGCTGAGCCTTAGGTTCGGCTCCCTAGTGGCTTAGACTGTTCGAATTGTTGTGAGCCAGGTTCAGTCTTCTTCACTAGCTGAGTGTATCTTAGGCCATCCAGGAGTTGAATATGGCTTCAGGATCGGAACTGGGAGCAATATTTTTAATTTTTAATTTTGATTTTTAGGTTTAATTTTAATTTTTAAAATTTTTATAAATTTAACCTTCACCTTTTATTTTTAGATTTTAAACTCTGTGTTACTTGTGGCAGATACCCGTGATGATCCTGATTATGGGTGAAACAGACTGTAGGGTTTTAAATTTTAATTTTTGACATGTTCTGTGTTATGTTGGGAATCTGGTTTGTTTAGTTTACAAGTTTAAGAGTGTGTTTGGTTACCGTATAAGGCAAATTAATATCTAACTTAATCTATAAACGAAAGTAGAGAGCAACTACGCAAAATTGTTTTATTACACTTAAAATGACCAAGCAATTATTTAATTATCGAAATAATAATCTACAATGATATAGGTAATACAAGAACATAATAATTGCAATTTTACTATCATATTCAAAATTCCCCTTGGCTGTCCGGAATTTTTCTTGTCCTGAATTACCCGAGGTAACCCTAAAGCAACAGAGTAGTGTGGTTATAAACAGGCACATTATAGATGTGTCTAATACTGGCATTTAGCACTTTATGGCAACTTATTTACTAAATACTGTGGACAACAAGAGTACCGTTCAAGGAATTACAATAATCTAACCTAGAAATTATAAACCACATAACAAGCATGAGCTTAGTGTCTTGGGATAAAAAATGTCTCAGATTGTTGAGTTTACTTGCATAATTTAAAATAAAAAACTTGGCATGTTTCGTTTACCATACTGGAAAAACATAAATGGCTATCTAGATGTACTCCAAGAATTTTAGAGGTTTTTAACAAATTTGCAGTCAATACTGAATATCAAGAGCTGCTTTCAACTTCACAGCTTGTGTTTGATACGCTTGCAGCTTTGATTAGCCTAGTTTGTCTGCATATAAGCAGCTGAGACTTATTAATATTTAATTTTAGAAAGTTTTCATTCATCCAGAGTTCGATTTTCAATAAACAGCATTTTATATTTTTGCCTGCAATATCAAAATCAGAGCTTGGATCAAAGCCTATATACAAAGTAGTATCATCAGCATATGGGTGGACAGTTAGACCAAACCCATCACCAACATTGTTCAGTTCATTCTCATATAAAATAAAGAGCAGAGAACCAAGAATAGAGCCATGTGGGACTCCAAACATGACACGTTTTTTGACACTATGTTTGCCCTTTAAAACTACAGAAGAAGTGCAATTTTCGAAATAAGATTTCAACCAACTTAAAACTTCGCCAGTAGTATTAAAATTATCACTCTATTTACAAATCAGCTGATGATGATCTATAGTGTCAAATGCTGCAGATAAATCAAGCATCAGGATGGCTTTAAGGTGTTTGTGAAAGGTTTCTTGGATATCATGTACAAATCCAGTTAAGGCAGTTTCACATGAGCGATACTGCTTATAGCCTGATTGATTGGTGGAATACAACCAGTTGTTAATAAGATGATTATTAATTTGAAAATAAGCAGCCTTTTTCAAAACTTTAGCTAAATATGGTGTGTTACCTAAGGCTCAATAGCTTTTTAGATCATGAGGATCAAGATTGTTGTTCTTTGTAATAGGGGTAATAGTGGCTTGCTTTAGATTTTCTGGAAAAACACCTTTGTCAAATGATCTACACACAATGTAATCTGTAATGTAACATAGGAAAAATAGTGTCTGGACATGACTTGTGTAAACTTAAGGTGAATTTACACAGTATCCGTTTTTCGTATGTTTTCGTCCGTTTTTTTACGTTTTTGCTTCTCCTTGACAAAGTATGCGCTTTTTCATCCGCATTTTTATGTGTCCATATCTGCACTAACCAGACAGTCACATACTGGACAAAAGTTTTCCGAAAAAATTCCTTTGTAAAGGGGTACAGCTCTATTTCGAAATATCGCTCTTATCGTTCATACACAAAATTTTTATCTATATATAACAATCTACTTAGTGCGTATATGGACTTATAAAAATGCGGATGAAAAAGCGCATACTTTGTCAAGGAGAAGCAAAAACGTAAAAAAACGGACGAAAACGTACGAAAAACGGATACTGTGTAAATTCACCTTTACTTGAGCAGGGTCAAACATAGCCTAATTTTTGTTTGTTAATTAGGCTGTGTTCCCTCTAACTTCATGGCTAATTGGCGAGTGCCCAAATTTTCTTTAAACAATTGTGCCCAAAGCTCTAAAAAGGCGTTTATGTGCCCTAAATTTCAAACCAATCCAGTATTAAAGCATTCCAAATGTCATAGTTCCACAAATTTGTCGAATTTTCTATAGCTATGTTTACTATATTGCCAAAAATTATTTGCCCTTGCTCCAACAAGTCGTCAATTCGCTGAAAAAAATCGGCATGGTGGGAACACTGTAATTAGGAATCAACTAAGTTAAAGTTGTCCTCAGTCACATCATAACACTTCGACATGCACAAAGTGAAAGGACTTATCCTGTCCTGATCAGCATTGTCAGTCAGGGTTTGGTTTTGTAGCTGAGTGATAATGCCAAGATTAGATTGTATGTTACAAACTTTTGTTTCAAAATGATCAGCCAATATATCTGGAAGTTCACTAATGAAATACTTTGATGGTAAAGTTACAGGTGGAATATCCTCTAATGTTTTTTGAACATAATGGTTGAAAGCTTTGGGATTGTCTCTGTTGGATAAACTGAAAAGTTTAGCGTTGTGTTTGACTAGGCTACAAATAACCTAGAATTGAAAGGCTACTTTTGTCTTTCTCAAGTTGCTGTATTAGTTAGGTCTACTGTTGTACTAGATTAGGTATATACCAGCACTGTACCATACTACCATAGTTGATCTTTTCCACATTAAATCCTGACAGAGATGGTGCGTTAGGACCCAGAGAAAATTTGAATCCTACACTGAGCTGGATGGTAGCCTGCCAATACCAGATACCTTTTTTGCTTAGGCTAGGTCTATGCCAACTTACGATAGCATTCATTTACTGTGTTACTGTCACACCATATTGATCTAATTAGATTAAACTTGCTGATGATGACCAGTAATTTTTCATTAAGTTTCTCTTGTGGTTGAACCACTAAGAAATAAGTTTTCACCTTGGTTTTCCTAAGGCTCAGAAATCTGGAATCCCAAACCATAAATGAAACTTATCTTTGCTTTGGTTTTTGCAATCTGCTTCGTGCCAGTGATAAATTTTTGCTGTTGCACCACTTTGGATTAGGTTGGTAAATTATCATTAGTCTCTTTTATTTCTAGCATCAGCAACTTGCAAAACTTTTTACTTAAAATTTAATCAGTAATGCCAATGAGGTGCTAATATTAATGGTACATTGCTGATTAGAAACTTCAGCTGGGCAGAAGCACATTTTATTTTTAGGGGTGAGAGCGCTTTGTTTTAAAAAAAGGTAATGTCAATGGAAGCACCCTTTTTCTAATGGTCAGTCACTAGGTCTACTTACTCCATTTCAGTTTTAAAGTGAAATTTTCGGATACTGTAATTAAAAAAAACTTAGATACTGTAATTTGCAACAGATAAGTTTGCAATTGTTTTTGGATAATGGCGATTGTTTTTTGGATGATCAGATATCAGTAGCAAAATAACTTGTTGTTGTAGCGCATATTTATTCTCCTGTTACCGGACAGCGTCAGACGCTAAGTTGTTGGACGATCCGCACACTTTTCATTACCAGGACTACTTTGTGATTGGAGGAATCCACACCTGCTTAAGAGTTTCCGATGATCCAATGTTCCTGTGGATTTCTTTAAATTCTTGTCTACTAAATTTGCTGCTTGTTCGAAGCCACCAAGCAGAGATAATCATCGTAAAGCGTCTTATCCAAGGAGCAACAACGTGACTAGGGTGCGGGTTGAACCCAGATCATTCGATCAGGGTCGTCATAAAAACGACGCCTTTACCCATTCGGCCACGCTGCCGACTTTTACCCAACTGGAAATGAATGATTTGACAGTTTACTGACTAAGTGAGTGTACTGCAGTGTATGTCAGATGAAATAGTCTAGTCGCTGGCCAGTGCAGCAAGCCAGAAGCAGTAAGCTGTAGTAGAGTTTGGCTTGGAAGTCGAGCCTATGATCATATTCCATTTGTTTTTGTTTAGGGCTTGGGCTGAGAGGACAATATTTGTTAGGGACAATATTGTATTTAGATTATATAGGCTAATCTGTAATAAGTTAACAAAAGGTGTGGGAGCACTCTCCTTTTTATTTTGAGGAGTGAAGCTTCTATGCAAAGTGGTTGCCCACCTCTGACAAATTTTCAAAACTCTGACTAAAGACTAATATTAATTAACTGGTGTTTTTCATTATTCAGCTTTTTTAGTATAGTCAAGTGTAGGAAACCCATTCAAATTTTATCTCTTGTTTAAAATCTTGATTTAAACGGACAAAAATTTTATATAAGTAATAAAAATAATGGAAATTGATTCATCACATTCAAAATCTGAACCAGCACCAAAAGTAAGTAGTTGTGTTTTTTTGACAGTTGTCTTGTGCTTTTTTTATTTATTTTAGGTCAAAGAGATATCGGTACTGATCGAAATCCAGTTTTATTGAAGAAATGATAACTTCTTGAAATAATAAAGAGGTGCCTCAAATGTTTTTCCCCAATTCCCCTTATTTGTGAAAATATGATTTATTCTTTTTGACTCTATTCCATTGGCAACTCTGCATTTTGCAATATTGTGACATCACAAACAACAGGCTAAAAGGTCTACTGGAGATCAGTAGTGGTGGGATCACGTCTTTTCGGTGCGACCATTTTGGCACCACCTATTTCGTTGTTGTACGTTTTCTGCACAGATCGTTTCAGCGCCAATTTGGTGCTCTTTGACAGTTCACTTATTTAGGGTTTGGGTTAGGGCTTTGGGTTAGTGTTAGTAAAAAGCACAGAATACTGGCACCGAAATGGTAGCGCCGAAAAGTCGTGGACCCGTAGTGGTAGCCTAGGTCTACAGGTAGCCGTAGCCAAGTTTTCAGATTTGGTTAGGCTACTATTAGACCTACAGTACTATATCAGTGCGCTAGTTTCTAATTACAGATCTGAGATAAGCCATAATCAGGTAATATACTATGTAGAATATCAGATATTCTGTTATTTTATTCCTTGTTGTGCAATAACTTAACAGTGAAAAAGAGTTTAGAGTTGGCAAGAATAGGACTGGTAGGCCAGGCTGGTGTTGTTTACAAGCTGCTATAATAGGCAATAGCTTGAAGTCTATGAGAAATTTCGCTAAATCAGCTTTTTGTGATGTCATAAAATTGTGAAGTGCTAGGCGCCACGGCTGCCAATGGTACGGAGTCAAATGGATTAAATCGTATTTTTGCAAATAAGAGGAATTGTGGAAAAAAATCTTTGGGGTACTTCTTTATTACCTCAAGCAGTTTTCATTTTTTAAATGAAACTGGTGATTTAAAGCAGTATCTCTTTAAGCTTTTGAGTGCCTTAACTTTGACCTTATTATTCAGTGTGGTATGTTGTCTAGAATTGCATCATCTGCCCTAGTTCCAGAGTTGCAAACTCGAACTAAAAGAACTCCATCTTTTTGCCAAACTTGAACTTGAAAAAGTAATTATTTTTAAACTCTAACGTAAACTCAAATCTGAAATAAAACTGTTCAAGTTCATTAAAAAAATTAAAAAATTATAGAAAAGAATTATTGTTTTGTAATTGTAATTACATTTTATTCACCAATTTGCCTTGGCCAGGAGACAGCGAAACGACCTTTCGGTCTTCGAGTCAAGCTGCCACCTGTCTACCACACACGGCGGAGGCTTCATACTGTCCCTTTAATTACTGAACGTCAAGCAGGGAAGCTGTGAATACCAGTTTTTATAGTCTTTGGTATGACCCGACCGGGAATCGAACCTGAGTCTACTGTTTCAGTAGCAGACGTTCTATCCACTCGACCACTGATCGGTTAAAAATTATAGAATTATTGGTATTTAAGTCATGTAAATTGATTGATGACTTCTGACTTAGTATTTGTGTTAGCCTTACTCAAACTCGAAAAAATTGATATTGCTGCCAAACTTGAACTCAGACTTGCCATAATAGGCTGAACTTGAATAAAAATTGATTGAGTTTTCAGCCCTGCATAATTCTATCATGAACTAGCCTACTTCTCAGATTTTAATTCATTTAGCATATTCGTGGTTTGTAAAGTGTAATTTTGGTTATTTTTTTGTATTAATTTTTCGTCAGTTTAATGATTGAATAACACTATTATTTAGATTTCAAAAGGAGAAAATGCCACAGATGTCAGTTCAACCATTGCGCATGAGCTGGAAGGGCCGGAGGTTGTAGGAAAAATTCCACCTGATGAGATGACATCCAAAGATTATTATTTTGACTCCTATGCACATTTTGGAATTCATGAGGTCAGTTTGCATTGCATTTTGTTGCTAGTTTGCATCATTGTTTGTTAACAAAGCTTGGTTAATCCTATCTAGTTTTTTATAAATTGCGGTCCTAATCTAGCTTAAACTTAAATGTTTAATTTGGAAATTATCCTAAACATAATTCAAACCTTAATCTTACTTAAAAATGAAAATAAAAAACGAGCAGATGAAAATTCCTCATTTTCTTGCAATTTTTTTAAAACTTAAAATCTTTCCTTAAAATAGTTGATACTATCTTTCTGGTATTTTAGATAACAATCGGTTCTCTTTACACACGTGTTATTTTTTTTTTTTTTGTAGGCTTTTTTGCCTATTTTACTGAACAAATTCCCCTATATTTAAAGCTTTACAAAAATAATCTTAAGCATGTTAACCCTCCTATCAATATGGTATTGAATTGAAAATAAACAAAGCTTACTTCTGCGGAGTTGGAATCTTGCAAAACATGTGATTGGAACTTTACATGTTGTGAATTTTGATTTACCTTTATGTACCGGTATTTATCTAGTTCAATTAGTCATTGGTAGTTTATTGTATTTTTTTATCAGGAAATGTTAAAAGATGAAGTTAGAACACTTACATATCGTAATTCTATTTACCACAACAAGCATTTATTTCGAAACAAAGTGGTGCTAGATGTTGGTTGCGGCACTGGTGTTCTGTCTATGTTTGCTGCCAGAGCCGGTGCTGCCAAGGTTATTGGAATTGAATGTTCAAGCATCTGTGATTATGCACAAAAAATCGTAACTGCCAATCGTCTCGACCATAGTATGTATTTGTTTAATTTTTATGTTTCATGAAAATAATTTAGTTGTGGTGAGTGGCACTAACTTTGTTTGTGGCTAAATGAAAAGCAATCTTGCTTGGGTTTAATGTTGATTTTTTAAAGCTATATTTTATTGCAGTGGCACAATGCTTGGTGGTTCAGCTTCACTTTAAGCAAAAACGTCAATTAAATTGAAATGGCAGGAAGCAGTAGACAAAAAAAAAAAATCAAACTATGTTCATATCTAGCACATTAAGTTGTCAAATTCTTGTAGCAGGAAAACACACTACAGTGATTTGTCTATATAGTGTACGTTTGTTAAAACTCTTAAATTGTAATACCACTCTTTAAGTGTGATGTATAAGATATTTTGTTGATTACCAGGTATTGCCCAATTGTAAATAACATCAAACTCACTCCAAATGTAATGTTTTTAGTTGTAACTTTGATCAAAGGCAAAGTTGAAGAAGTGGAACTGCCAGTAGATAAAGTTGATATCATATTAAGTGAATGGATGGGATATTGCTTATTCTATGAATCTATGTTAAATACCGTTTTGTATGCCAGAGATAAATGGCTTGTAAGTACATCATTTTTTCGCAAATATACCTTTTTGTTAGTCTTAGATAATTGAAATTGCGCAGTGATAGATCTTTTGAGCTGACATTGTAAGGTTAGATTTTAGTTTAATTGTTTACAAATCAAATCAAAAAATATAACATCTTGTTAGTACCAGTAATAACCTTTTTAAATTTCATTTTACTTTTAAAGTTTATTGTCAGACTTAATATAATTACTATTGCATGAAAGAAAGAAACATCAAACCATTTGGTAGCATCATAGTAATTCTTTTAATTTTATAATTTTTTTAACTGTTGTAGCAATTTTAGTGATAACGAAATAAATGAACGTAAATGATTAAATATTTAATAGCGTAGCTTGATTGTTTCTTTTCTATTGCATTAACTCAAGCTTTTAATTCAATTGTCAGGCACCGGACGGCCTTATCTTTCCAGATCAAGCCACACTCTACGTTACAGCCATCGAAGACCGACAATACAAAGATGACAAAATTAATTGGTGGGATAATGTCTATGGGTTTGACATGAGCTGCATTCGTGATGTAAGTGTCTATTGGTGTAGCAGTTAAGCAATATTAAACTCCACACTGTTTGATATTACGTAATCGGTTGCTTTTTTTCTACACACGCTGTTTTTCTAGGTCGTCATGGCATAAACTAGTGAACGACAATCTTAATTTAGCTTGCATAATCAAGAAAAAATAATTCTTTCCGACAATTTTTTAATCTTTAAATTTTTTTAGTGAACTTGAACTCGGATTTGTTTTATTCGAGTTCAGAATAATTATTTTTTCGAGTTTGCAGCCCTGATACAAAATCGATATTTTCAGGTTGCGATATCTGAACCTCTTGTGGATGTAGTTGATCCGAAGCAAGTCGTCACCAATGCCTGCATGGTTAAGGTATAGAAATCATCATCACATGTTGGATCCGGTATTGTTCCCGTTGACGGAGTTGGCCGGATTTTATATGGTCATTGTCTTTACCACACCTCGTCATTTTGTTCGATCACATGCATCCTCTTTCACTAGTCCATTTTTCTTTATCTCATTCTCTACTTGCTTTTTCCACGTTTGTTTCAGTCTTTTTTCCTCAAAACATGACCGTACCACCGCATACTACTTGCTTGAGTCATCCTATCTAAAGACTCCTTTGTGCCCAACATGTCCATCAACTCCTCGCTGTTTCTTCGATCTAATAGCTTCTCACCACACATTGCTCGAATCATCGCC
The DNA here is from genome assembly GCA_963965965.1 of Trididemnum nubilum. NCBI lineage: Eukaryota > Metazoa > Chordata > Ascidiacea > Aplousobranchia > Didemnidae > Trididemnum > Trididemnum nubilum. The sequence goes on from OZ014474.1 coordinate 9,313,627, forward strand.
GTTTCTGTTCCTCTCAAAATTGCCGTCTCTTTTTCTCTCAAGCACCGTGCTTCACTTCCTTAAAACGTAGCTGATCTTTCACAGCTTTTGTAAACCTTCCTTTTCATCTTTAATGAAAACCTTCTTCCTTTGAGTATTTCGCTTTATTTTCTGAACTTCTTCCAATCTATTCTTGTTCTAGCTGTTACCGCTGTTTCAAACCACCATTTGCATTTAATCTGTCACCTAGATAGGAGAACTTGCTAACAGTTTCCACACCACCACGCAGTATTTCATCTGGTCTCTTGAAGTTCTTTACAGTTTAAGTATTCATTCATCATTTAAGTTAGTGTTACGATAGTGACTAATAGCAGAACCAACTTAAAACGACTGCCCGATGAACGTTTGTGAGATCTTCTCTTACCGTTAGTCGATGTTGGTTCATTTTAAAACTCTCAAGATACTTAAAATGATCCAATCAAGGGTAAAAGCAGAATTTGTTAATGAAATATGCTAAAGTAGTTATCAACTTCACTCCACTGCTGATTGCATTTATTTTTATTCCTCAAGGGAGCATAAGACCCGGTCTTCAGTTGATGTTAAATCGTGATCGTATTTGGTTATACGAATTTTTGTTTAAAGTAAAGAACACGTTCGTTCGCTCACGGTTTTACGCCAAAAATGGACTGGGCATTGGATTTGAATGTGTATTGTGTAGGTTGAGCATGGAGCAGTAATCTTTCCTCTATTTTCAGCAAGTGGATCTCTACACCGTGCAAGAGGGTGACTTGGAATTCACAGAGCCCTACCATCTAGTGGTATCGCGGAATGACTACATACAGGCGCTAGTTACCTTTTTCAGTGTCGAATTTACGAAATGCCACAAGCGCACAGGCTTTTCGACAGGTGACTTTTACAATTAGCATAAATGCGTTTTTATGCACTGCACTGTCTATGACGAAACGAATCGGCTTTAAAAGTTCTGCTCAAATCGTGCTTTCACCGTCGGCTTCGGGTCTCTAAAAGCGCTGCAAGTCTGTATACTGTGTGTAGTAATTTCTTTAGACTTCATGAGTTTCGTTTCGTATCTTTGAGTCAGTTTTAGATCACTGCTGTGACTCAGCTGTTTACTTGGAGTGCCACGGTCTCGATGATAGCTCAATTGTAGAGCGTCGAGCTAGTGATCGAAACGTTGCAGACTCCTTGGTTGATGACCAAACTGGTGATGCGTCGTTGTGTTTTTGTGAAAGACATTTAGCGTTTATTTCCCATTGGGCCATGCAGTCTTTGTCGTTGTGGTAGCCCAGTCTGACGAAAGACTTTCAAAAAATGCTATGCGTTGGTATGGTTAGGTTGTCACAGAATGCTTAGTTCATATGCAAAAATGTTTGAAAGGAAGACCTGATTGGTGGAACTCACATTTCCTTTATTTAAACATAATCCGCTGATGACATTCTGATTTTGTTTAAGTAATCCCTGCATATTGTTTTAGCTCCCGACGCACCTTACACTCACTGGAAGCAAACTGTATTTTATCTCAAAGATTATATAACTGCTAAGCGAGGAGAAGAAATATTAGGAACCTTCTCAATGAAGCCAAATCAACGAAACAAGGTAAAATAAATTCGTTCAAGTTTTATTGTAGTCTTTTTAAACTATCGCTAAAGTTAATTGATGTAGTGAATGTGAGTACCTGGTTTAACATGTGAATTTTGGATGGTGATTCGGCATTTTTCTGTAGCGAATGAGGCTAAAGTTTGTTTTTAATTTATTGATCGCTGGCAATCATAATTTCCTAATAGATTTTAGAAATATTTTATATGAATGTCTTTGAGCCATCAACTTGTCCAAAAATAGAATACGTTACTTGTATTACTAAAATTTGGCTTTTGGAAATGCCGGGCGTCTGTAGTTTCTGGATCCAATTTCGATTTCAATTACTGGCGATTAACATAGCTTAACGTTTAGTTTTATATGATATATCATCTTCAACTGTAAGTTTATTTTCAGCGTGATCTCGATATTGCGGTTGATATTAATTTCAAGGGCGAATTGGGTCAACTGGCCGAAAGCAATGTTTACAACATGCGATAGTTTTTGGTAAGAAATAAGTTTGAAAGAATTATGGCATGGGTTCACGTTTGCTATTCAGCAGAAATTCTTTTTTTAAGTTGGCCAAGTACTGGCGGCTAGTTGTAGAAAGTGTTAAAATGTTATAAGTTGTCACTACTTAATCGAAAGAAGTTCTGCAGTACCTACGGGCACTCGCTACAAAATCTTGTTTATTTTTTCAAACCCCCTACCTGTGAGTTTCTCTTTAATTATAGGAGTTGGCACTATTTCGCTTTATATGCTGTGAAGTGTGAACTCTCTCCCGTTTTTGCTGTCATGGTCATGGTCACGGTCACACGTCTTAGTCTCGTACCACTTATGCACTTTGCAGGATCGATCGAACTTTTTTAGCAGCATCTGTGGACAGTAGGTCACTGGTCCTTCTACGGGATCGTAATAATATCTTTCTCGATTGTTCTGCATCTGAGCGTCTTCGTAAAGTCACTTTTGGCTCTTCTTTCGCTTTGACGCCTGGTCTAGACGTGGGGGTGTGGCTAGACTGCTGGGTAGGGTGGTCCAAAATTTCACTTTTTTTTCAAAACATGGACATCAATATTCCATTGTGTTAGGTTTCCCAAAAATCTGTTTTCGTGAAAAAATCAGCTCGTTATGTCAAAAACTGGAGCTGCAACACCATTTTTTAGTTTTAGGGGGGTATTTTACTAAAATTGGGGGGTAAACTGATAAAAACTTCATTTTTCTTACTAATAAAAAGTTTTTTTACTTTTGTAGCGGCTGTGGATTATTTATTAATATTAGATAACCTAACTGAGTGTGGTTTGATGCCACTACGGAAACACTAGACCATTTTTTTCAATTTTTAGGTATATTTTTTATCAATTTTTTCATAAATTAGTCCAATTTTGCGTCCGAAACAAGTCAATAATTTCAAGTTTAAACTCCAGTTCAAGATATCACGTAATTTTAAGTTAGATTTCTTGGCCAAAGTTGCTCATCCGAAAGCAGGGTAAAAGTTTTCGGGTATGTTCTACGCAATGAAGAAGCATCTTTCGTTGTTCTTTTGCACCAGTGAAAACTGACAACTTCCTAGTCACTGATAAGCATTCGTAACTATGCGGAAAGGGTGGTTTTGAGAATAATTACAGAACCGTTACCCACAAGTATGCTATAAACTATAAATATCTTGTACGATTTTTAGCAACCTTTGAGCATTTCGAATAATAAAACTGAAGCCTAAAATATTTAGGAAATAACAGTGACGTCATGTGTGATTCAAATTTACTGCAGCTTTTCTTACAGGTATCCCGCAGCTTGGTCGACAATTTGTACTCTGGTGTAGTTGCCATGGAATTATATTTTTGTCTCTTTTAAGTTATGGCTAATTTATGTGTATGAAATTATGGGTTGAGAAGTTCAGCATAAGTTAGTATATTTACGCAGCGGAGTTCGTAGCTCTCTTCAGCTTGGTGAGCTGGCAAAAAGTTTGCAGTAGAGTTTGCTTAATCAATAAGCTGTGGAAAACCAGTAAGTTCTCGAAACTACCCCGTCTTAGTTTAAGTTCTGAAGCAAAAAGTGTGTATTTTGATAATTTTTCAGTTAATTCAATCAGGGGGTAAAAGAAAAATATGGTTTCAACAAGATCTTCAGATTTAACGTTTCGTCTTATTGGCAAGCCATTCTGCGTCAGTCGCTGATAATTATGACAGTGATCAGTCAGTTTACGAAGAAATAGATGAAAATTTCTGCGAACCTCCTGCTAAACAAACAAAGAATCCAGATCATATTCTTCTGTATGTGCCTCGAAATATTGCATCCACATCTCAAGTAGTAATGGCTACAGATCAACGCAAGATTTCAAGCAATGCTCTGAATGATATTATTGCTTCCATCATCATAGAAAGTCGAGGACGCTCAGAAGATTTTGTGCATAGCGAAACAAGCACTTTGAAAGGACGCCAAAAATTTCGTTGTAAGAAAGTTGATAATGCTCAAGAAAAGTTTTTGGTTGATGTAGATGATAATCATTACTCCGCATTTAGCCGCAATACATTGAGATGAAAAACTGCTAAAAGCAGGAAAATCATTCAGTCACAACGAACGCCAGCCGGTTTTGGCTGGAAAACTTGTCAAATTGATGGGCACGACTGATCTTGACTGTGGAAACGGACTTAATCAAGCGACTGCAATCAAAAATGTTCGGGAAGAATGGAACGTTGAAGAGCGTTGTGTTGCAACGTGTTTTGACACTACCTCATCCAACACTGGAAAATTTGCTGGGGCATGCATTCTTTTGGAGGCTCTCATTGGAGATACTCTTTGTTGTGGACGTCATGTCGTCACCGTATGCTCGAAATCATATTGGGGGATGTCTTCAAAGCAATATTTGGCCCCACTAGCAGTCTTAAAGTCGATTTTTTTGACATATTGAGATTCCAAGTGGTCAGAACTCGATTTAAGTGCGATTGACTTTAACGAATGCGATCTTGTTTTGGATATTTACTAGAACAAGGCAATTCAGAATCTTCAACACCTGAACTCCAATGGAAGCACTTACTTACAAAGAGATGATTTCGAGGAACTACTCAAACTTGCTTTGCCTTGACGGACAAGGTGCTAGTGAATTCGCTTTTCGACGTCCAGAAGCTCAGCGTTGTGCACGATGGATGTCTGCACCAATTTATGCATTCAAAATATATCTTTTGCACAATCGACTAGAATTGGATGCTACTCTTCTTCGCGGTTCTGCGATTTTGCGTCAATTTTCAATGCTTCTTACTGCTTTTAATGTCCCTTAGTTTCTGAAGCTGCCTTAAACAACTCGCTGTTTTATCAATCTGTGACTAACAACATCACTGTTGACAAAGAAGTTTCTGAAGCTGCTAGAAATGCTTTTCTTGGCCATAGATAGTATTTAACTGAAGAACTGATTCCACTAGCGTTATGCTTTAAACAGATTTCCAAAGCTGAGCAAAAACGATTGGCTTTTTGCATTTACAAAAGTTTTCAAAGGCGCGTCGCTTCAGTCAAAGATTCCAGAGCTCCACTTGCGCCAGAAAAGCCTCGTTTTCCTGACACTTGCGTTTCTGGCCTTGTGGGTGACCGTTCTGTGATTATTTTTCAAAGACAAAATTTTTCGTTACACGACCTTTTTTTACCTATTCTCGGGATAAATGGTGTGCCTTTGACGGATGGAAGAGGTTCAAATACTTCAAAATGTTTATCGGTGACTTGAAAATTGTAAATGATATAGCAGAAAAAGGAGTGAAGCTAATGGAAGAGTTTAAAAACATTTTGACTGGTGATGAAGTACAACGAAAGATGCTTCTTCATTGCGTAGAACATACCAGCAAGCTTTATCCTAATTTCGGATGAGCAACTTTGGCCAAGAAATCTAACTTAAAATTAGGTGATCTTGAACTGGAGTTTAAACTTGAAATTATTAACTTGTTTCGGACGTTGTAGATTGGATATGTTCAAAATTGCGCAAAATAAATCCTAAAATTTAGCAAAATTGGACTAATTTAAGAAAAAATTGATAAAAAATATATCTAAAAATTGAAAAAAATGGTCTGGTATTTCCGTAGTGGCATCAAACCACACTCGGGTAGGTTATCTAACATTAATAAATAATCCACAGCCGCTACAAAACTAAAAAAAAACTTTTTATTAGAAAGAAAAATAAAGTTTTTATCAGTTTGCCCCCCCCCCCCCAATTTTAGTAAAATGCTCCCCTAAAACTAAAAAATGGTGTTGCAGCTCCAATTTTTGACATAACGAGCTGATTTTTTCACAAAAACGGTTTTTCGGGAAACCTAACACAATGGAATATTGATGTCCATGTTTTGAAAAAAAAAGTGAAATTTTGGACCACCCTACTGCGGTTCCCTTCGAAAGGGGCGGGTAGTACCACCACCTGGTTCTCCATTTAAATTAATGTTTAAATCTATTTTATAGACCTTCACATGAAGCTTGTATTGTTTGGATTGAAGTCCTACTGCCACGTCCCCTTCCAGATCTTAATGTCATTTTCTCCCGACCCCTCGATCGACTGCAATCTTAATGTAAATTTAAACAACTTTTTAGGCCGTTTTTTATCACAAGACTCTGTAGTTATGTTTTCCCAATACATTTGACTTTGTAAACGTTTGCTGCAATTACGGATTTCAAAACTGTAGGAAAATCGGTGGTACAAACTTATCGTAACTGTTTAAACAATCTATTATGAGCTACATAGACAGCATCTTGTGTTTGGTTGGTTGGTTGGAACTTCTTGGCACTTTGTGGTGAGAGCGTCGTGCCGTGGAACTGCTACATCACAGAACCCCTGCTGCTGTAATTACCTCTTTATTTACCAAGTTGCCTCGGCCTTAAGAACCTCTCGATCTTCACGTCAAGCTGCCACCTGCCTACTTTCGCGGTGAAGGTTTTCACTGTCTCTAAAGCTTAACGTCAAACAAGGAAATTGTGAATACCAAATTAAAGGCGGTGAATCATCCAGCCAATTCCGGTAGTTTACAATAGCTAAAATTGAAATATAATTTTTGATATGTTTTGTTTTAATTTTGGGGCTGCGTTTGCAAAGATATTCAACAAATACAAAAAGATGTCCCCCCGAAAAAAGTTTTTGGAAACTCTGAGTTTTGATCTTCCCGCCAAAACCACAGTAGGCCTAATGGTTTAGAGAACTGCGGTAGGCCTAATACTTTGGAGATTGTTTATTTCTAAATAGTTTCGGCCTAACTATCTCTTAACTATTAGGCCTGATAGTTTAGAGATAGTTAGGCCTAATAGTTTAATAAGATTACAGTAGGCGTAATAAAAAGTGAACTGTGGTTTTGGCGGGAAGATCAAAAACTTTTTTTGGGGGACATCTTTTTGTATTTGTTGAATATCTTTGCAAACGCAGCCCCAAAATTAAAACAAAAAATATCAAAAATTATAGTTCAATTTTAGCTATTGTAAACCACCGGAATTGGCTGGATGATTCACCGCCTTTAAGCTCTTGATTTGATCCGATTGGGAATCGAAGCCAAGTCTACCGTTGTAGTCACTGACGCTCTATTAACTCGACCGGTCGTACAAACTTGCTGTTACAGCAAATCTATTATGAGCAACATCGACAACATCTTGTGTTTAGTTTGTTGGAGCTTTTTAGCTAGTTTCTGTCGTGAGAGCCTCGTACCGCGGAAGTGCTACACCTCGGAACCGTTGCAATTGTAATTCTAATTATATCCTTGTTCACCAAGTTGCCTTGGCCAGGAAACAGCGAAGGGACCTCTCAGTCTTCTAGTCAAGCTTCCACTGATCACCTTGCTGTCTGTCTACCACGCACGGTGAAGGCTTTACACTTTCCTTTTAGAGCTGAACGTCAGTCCGGGAAGCTGTGAATACCAAAAGCTCTTGATTTAACCCTGCCGGTAATCGAACCAGAGTATACCGAGTTGCTGACGCTCTATTCACTTGACCATTTACTGGCCTAAAGAACCCGGGAGAAACAATTAGCCATTTGTACAGCGTGGCCGATGTGTCAAAAGCGTTTTTCTCAGGACGACACTCTGATCGAATGTTGATCCACGTCATGTTGTTGCATCCTTGAATAAGACCCGTCTCGCCGATTTTTTCGCATGATGACTTCGAAGTAGCAGTAAATTAAAGTCGGAAGTTAAACTAAAAAGCAGGGAAGTTTTTTAAGCGGTTTATGAAGTGCAACCATTGCGCGAGCGCTGAATAAATAACGGACCAATCCTTTCTACCCCAAAGGTAATCCCCGGTTTTGAAGGAGTAAAACCATGGACTTGTTTTCCCGATAGCTCCTAGAGATTTTTCGAGTTAAATTTTTGAATTTGTTGAAAAAAAAAAAAAGGACAAAGGCAGATTTCGCAGATCAGCTAATAAGCTTTATTTCAGCACTCATTATTTGCGACATGTTGCCTTCGAATTTGCAGTGTAAAAGTTATTGTCGAAAAAAATTCGCTGATGTGAAAAGTTTCATGAAATAACATTCAACTTGAAACAAAAATTATGTTTGTACCATTGTACAGGACCCAGGATTGAATCCTGTTGAAAAAGCTCACAAATTCGGTAAAGTTTTGTTTTTGCTTATACTGCATTTAATTTCCTCAACCACTTACACACAGTAAGCTGATCTTGATTTAGATAGCGTAGATTTTTTGGCAGTGTGCAAAAATCTAACTAAAAAAAAAATACTACAGAAATGTCTTGAGCACGTTAATTATGTGGCCATAGAACAATCAACTTTTTTTGGTGGATAGATCCAGCAGGATAGGAGAATGAGCTTCGATGCTTGGACTTCGGTTATTAGTTAACTCCGCACAGTTTGTGAAAGCCCCTGCTGGTAGGACGAATTCTGGTGGTTCTTTGTTTGAACTGTCCAAAAGAGGCAAACAATTTGACAGCAGGAAAGGTTGGTAGAATGGCACCGAAGGCCTGGTTAGTCCAGCGGCAATTAACGTAGCATAGGAAAAATATTTCAATTGTGGGTCAAGGAATGGATCAAAAATAGCTTGGTTGAAAGCAATCGGTAATTTCACACTTGAAAACTCCGCTTGTCTTCTGGATGTTGGAATCGAACTTGTTTGGTCTGCCTAAAATAACGCCGCACCAATAAATAATTTTTTTTGTACTGTATGTGTAGAAGCATAAGATTGCAATTTGACTAGGTCTATACTAGTGTAATGTATTAGAAAACAAAGACGCATTCAACATAGCTTTTCCCTGTTTTCATATGCATCCTAATATTCTAAAGTCTTAAATTTTGGGTGTACTTTTTTTGACAGCTGTAATACTTTTCAGCCAAAATTAAAAACATGACGTAACAATAAAAGTATACAGGAAACAAATAAAAAGTATAGTTCAAACAGTAAACATAGCATAGCCACGTTTTAAAATCGGTACACTCTAGTACCCAGCCAACTCTGTTCCTTTATGTGGAATATGGATTGACTTTGGTCTACAGTAGGAGTTAGATCGTGAGCGTACAAGCGTGTCGTTTGTCAATTTTTACAAACTTTCGAGCGTTCCAACGCCTACGATTTCACGCACAGTGTAGACCGAACTTACTTAGCTTTTAGTTTGACGTATTTATCATCGGTGCAGTTGTCTAAACCTTTTTTTAATCAAAAATTGGTGAGGGGCACCAAGCCCTTCAATGTATGTGATCTGCCAGCCTTATTCAGGAGATATAGCGCAAGGCTGCTACCAATGGTAATCAATCCAATAAGTGAAAAGGGTCGCAGAAACCTAGCTTCTTGACAACATGTAATAAAACATGTCAAGCAGCCCCTCCAGTTAACTAACCGACCATGAAACTAACCAAATTGGAACCAAACAAGCATTCCTTTCTATAATAAACGATTTTACCTTTGTATCAGATGCTTGATAATTCGTGGTGGTTTGATTTCGCACGAAATGCCTTGCATAATTTTTCAACCTCTCTGCTTTGCGCCACTTCGCTCGGCGATTTTGGAACCAAATCTAAATCGTATGAAATTCAAAGTAACTGTGAAAGAAAGTCTTGGTTAGACTTTTTTTAGAAACTTTCTAACTCAAGACAGGCCCTACACCACGGGCGGGGCGTTCCGGGGCTATGCCCCCCCCAAACAAAAATCCCCCCAAGCGAGGACTGTGCCCCGAAGGAATTAAGAGGCTCGGGGCTACTGGATTGCAAATCGAGGCCTAATAGTCGCAAAATAGTGCTTATCGCTCTAGAATTCGTGAGCAAGAACAGTTATTTCGTAATTTTTGTGGACTCGCACCGGATTTTATAAAACTTCGTGTATTTTGGGACGAAGACCTTTTTTTTTTATTTTTTGGTCTTCATTTTAGAATTCGTGGAAAATCGCAAGATTTTTGGAATGAAAACCGGAAATGTGGAAATGTTTAAATTGAAAACTTTTTTTTTTGGTCTTTACCTTTTCGTTTAGTCCACACTTTCAAATTCACATAAACAAAGTTCTCGTGCCCCCCCAAAATTTATTTATGCCGCCCCAGTCACGCTATTCTGGCGCCGGGCCTGACTCAAGAACTTAATCAACCAAAATTACTTTCACTATTGATTATTGTCAAAAATGCTGTTAGTTTTTACTAATTTCGGATTATTTTTCTTCAGGATTAAATGATTTTTTTTTAGTTATTGCAAAGATTTTTGGGCATCACATTGGTAAATTTAAAAGGTTTTGGCTGTGTCATTTTTGCAGAGAGTTTTTCAAAATATAGTTTTTTCTTTTGACTAACCTGGATCCTTGCTTCTGGCAGTTTGATTTCCCCTGCTAATTTGTCTCTTGTTCTGATATCGGGATAATGAGTTGACTCGAAAACTTCTTCCAGAATGTGAATTTGGGCTGGATCAAATGTGGTCCGAGATCTTCGTTTTCCTTTGCTTAAATTAACGTGGGAACAAGAATTTCGGTCTTCTATAGCATTCATTTTTTTATTTCAGCCTAATTAAGCTCATGAAAATTCAATTCTGTCCAAAAAATTTGCAATGAGATTAACTTTTATTTCAGTAATGCAATCGGATGAGCATTGATAGCATTATTCATTACGCTTCATTAACTTTTTTGTTTTACTGTTCTTTTGTTTTTTGTGGTGCTAAGCAGGTTTTCAAAATTTTTTTGTTTTTTCTCGTTTTTTAAAATTTTTTCAGGAATTTTTTACTTCTTCGAAAATTATTTTTGTTCGAATATAATCCGAAAATTGCCAAAAAGCGGGATAGTCCGAAATAAAAATACTAAGCATCAACCAACTTTAGAAAAATGTATTAAATGAATTTAAAAAAAGACGGCTATTTTTTTTTGAGATAAACCGCGTTACAATTCAACTGCTGACCACAATTAAACTAAAAACTACGACCTGTTTTGTGCTTACTTGCAGCTAAAAGTTTTCGAAAAGAAAAAATTGTTCCCCTTTATATATGCGGCAAATGACATATTTTTTCCAAAGCCCGAAGTACAAGCTTTAAATATTGAAATTAGTTTACTTTTACGACAAAGGGATAAACAGTTCATAAATTTTGCTTGACATTAACTGTCAATTAGTCAAAGCAATAAAGTTGTAATTGCATTTACATTGTTGCTCATTTGCCGGCTATTAAACATTATAGAGGTCTTCGAAGACCAGTAAATATTATTTAAAGTTTACTGGCCCTCTATATAACTCAGGATTTTTTGTTTAGTGCCAAATAAAAATGATATAATTGTATTTTCAAAACACAAAATAAAAATGTTTTTGGCGATGCAAATGATATTTTTGTTAATTAATTCTTTAAGTTTGCAATAACATAAAGTAGAACAGCCGTCGTGCAAAGCAGATAGCATTCTTTGGTAAAAAAGTTTAGGTGTGGACTGCAGAAGCAAGGATTCAGCAAGTAACACACAACTTTTAATCGATAGTTTGATTCCCACTTTTGCCGCTAGCTCCGCAAAGGTAAGTACAGTAATTACTAATTTTTTTTGTTTCATAAATTTATCGGATTATCCCTTCAGAGAAAATTGAAATACTTTTTTAGCAAATACTAGTAATTTCAACTATATAACTAATTGGTAGCTACCTGAGCTCAGCAAACAAGCCCAGTGAATGACCGACGTACCGGTATGTTGAATGATAAGATTTTCAAAAAGCTTTTTGACTCTCTATTAAGAGAGCAATAGAAAATCTTTTCTTTTGGGGCCCCAAGCGTTTTTCCAGGCCGATTGAAATCTCAAACAGCGTTTTTCCAGGCCGGGCTCGATCGTTTCTAGAAGAGCCCCGTCTGGCTTTCTTTGGCTACGGCCCTGTCAGCGCTTCGAAATTCAAAATTTACCACTTAAAAAGTCTTTTGATGCATCAAAATTCAAAACTAATCAACAATAAAGTAGTCGGTGGCGATAAACTTTAACTCATGCGACATTTTTACTTTATTGGCACCGTTTCATTCTGTTTTTCAATTTTTCATTTTGTAGGCTTAACTTCGTCTTCATTTTTTTTCTTCGATTTTTTCTTATTGATTGCCTTGTTCAAGATAGCTTGTTGTAGTCTTCAAGTTAAACTGTCGTTTGTTTGACCATCTCTCAATAAGCGTGCCACACATGGTGAAGACGTCACAATATCCCTTTCAATGCTAAAGGTCAAACAGAGTTTTACAGGTTTAACCGAACCAGGAATCGAACCAGAGTTTGCCGTTTTAAAGCCGACTTATCTTCCGCCAAACCAAAAAATCTTCTCTTTTTTGCTTTTGCGAGAAGCAAAAAACTGAGACAGTAGTGCGGGTCATAGGCGTAGCCAGGGGGGGGGGGCCCAGGGGGCCCGGGCCCCCCCCAATCAAAATACCACTAACGACAAAAAGTTAGGACAACATAGCCTGGCGATGTTTAGTTGCAGTTTTTTTTCAGTAATGACGCACATAACAGTAATTAACAACAATATTAATGACAACAAGTGAATCCCGGGACCCCAACTAACCACCAGGGGGCCCTTACTAACAACTAGGGGGCCCTGGAATCCTTAACCGACAACCAGGGGGTCCGGGACTCCTAACTGAAAACCAGGGGGCCCCAGGGCCCCTAACCAACAACCAGGGGGCCCCAGAGTGCCTAACTGGCGACCAGGGGGCCCCGGGGCCCCTAATTAACAACCAGGGGGCTCCTAACCAACAACCAGGGGGCCCCGGAGCCCTAACTGACAACCAGGGGGCCCGGTGCCCCTAACTCACAACCAGGGAGCCCCAGTGCCTCTAACTAACAACCAGGGGGCCCCTAACCAACAACCAGGGGGCCGAGGGCCCCCTAACCGATAACGAGGGGCCCCGGGGCCCTCCTAACTGACGATCAGGGGCCCCAGGGCCCCTAACCAACAACCAAGGGGTCCTGGAGTCCCTAACTGACGACCAAGGGGCCCCGGGGCCCCTAAGTCACGACCAGAGAGCCCCAGGGCCCCTAATTAACAACCAGGGGGCCTGGGCTCCAAACCGACATGCAAGGGGCTACAGGGCCTCTAACTGGCAACCAGGGAGCTCAAGGGCCCCTGACTGACGACCACGGTTCCCGGGCTAGGGGCCCCTTAATGCAAACTTTTAACAATTTATATGCAAAACCAGTGAGAAATCTAAGAGTTTTGACCTAAAAGTTGCCACCCCAGGCCCTCGTTTAACGTTATTGTGAACTTAATTATCTACTGCTAAAGTATTGCAGGAGGCAATGTTCGTTACTTTCCCCTATAGACCAAACCACTTACAATTAAAACTTTACACCATAATGCAAGATTCTAAGCGTGTTTTGGGATTTAATTGCAAAAAGAGGATTGAACAACTAAATTTTTTCGATTGGCTTTGAAATGTTAAAAATCTAGTTCTTTGAAATGGCTCTGAACTTGTGATCCAATGAGATTTAAACAGCTTTTTTTTCCAAAAACTTACAAAAATCGCCCAGCGGCTAGGGGCTTTGCCCCCAGACCCCCATAGCGACCGGCGGCTGGGGGCTCTGCCCCCAGACCCCCGTCTGTGATACGTTTGAGTACACTAGCTTACTCAACACGTCTTCCAAGTTAGACTTTTACACTTTTTAACAATTAGTTTTCGCCCTCTCCCTTTACCAAAATCCTGGCTAAGTGCCATCAGGCTACGGCTTCAGATCTTCCATTCTACGAAATCTTTGTTCCACAAACAATTACTTTTTCGAAAATTTCTGATGACGTCATTGCATTTGATTTGTGGTTTGGGCCCCCCCCAATCAAAAATCCTGGCTACGCCTATGGTGCGGGTCATATGAAAAAATCGATTTTATGCAAAAACGTATCCTGTATCCCATTTATTTTTTTCTTAAGTCATCGTTTTTTTAAAAACTTCCTGGTTAGTACGTTTGTTGTTTTTGTTTGTTGTTAGAATTTACGACTATAAATTAATGACATAACTTTATTTTACGAGAGAACATTAAATGAATTAACGATAATTTACGAAGTTTTATCACTAGTTTATAACAAATATTTCTTATTAAATTTTAAGAAGGGAACCAATTTATTTTGTTAGCCTTTATTGATGTGATTAAGTTAATGGCTTTTTTACGACCAGTTAATTTTGCAACATTTCGCAAAAAGTTGCTGTGTTATTGAGAATCAATATCTAGAGAAATGGTGGAATAATTTACTCGTAGGCACCGATAACCTTCAAAGCTTGGGGTCTAATTTAAGTCTCAGTATTCAATTCAAAAGTATACTCTACAGTAATTCAAATAAAATAAAACGATTTGCTGTAATTTTGTAGAAACTCCCCTTTTTCGTCCAAATTGGGGTTAGGGGAAAGAAATAAAATCTGTTTAATTCCTCAAACTCTGTTTAATCCCCTCAAGCCCAATTTAAACAAAAAAAGGAGTGTTTTACCAAAATTGGATGGTCACGTGATGTGACTGGAACGGTTAATATTATTCAGTCTAACCAGCAGAGGTGGAGTCGAGGACATAAGGCTCGAAGCCAAGGCCAAGGACACAAAAAAAATCCGAGGCCAAGGCCAAGGACAGCCTTTCCGAAGACAGACCTTCTCGAGGCCAAGGACAGGAATGCTCGAGGCCAAGGACCAAGGACACAGCCGCAAGTGTTCTCGAAAAAAAAAAGGTCTTCAAAAAAGTTTTCCAGGCGATCTCCAATTTATAGGCGTAACCAGAATTTTTGATTGGGGAGGCCTAAATCACAAATCACATGCAATGACGTCATCAAAAATTTATCTGACTAATATAGTTCAAAAGTGCAAATACGTAACTTTGGAGACGTTTTGAGGAAGCCAGTGTAACTCAAACGTTTCACAGACGGGGGGTGTGGGGGCGAAGCCCCCAGCCGTTAGGCGATTTTTTGTAATTTTTTGGAAAAAAGCTATTTTAATGCCATTGAATCATATTTCGCATATGTTTAGAGCCATTTGAAAGCACTAGATTTTTGACATTTGAAAGCCAAATAAAAAAAATCAAATTGTTTAATCCTCCTTGTAGTTGCAATTTATGTTCAAAATACGTTCAACATCTTGCATTTTGATGTTAAAGTTTAATTGTACGTGATTTGGTCCAGGTAGGGGGAAGTAAGGTGCATTGTCTCGTGCAACATTTGAGCAGTAAATGAAAACCCACTCGAAGATTTTCCTCAAAGATTTTTGTTTTGTCATGAAAATAACCAGTTATAGAAGTGCATGTTAGGCCATAGGACCCAGGCCCCCTCAACCGGAGTTCAACAATTTGTTCAATCAGCATTTTCCTTGGCTAATTTTTTTTAAAAGTATTTTGTGCGTAAAAACTGGCGAGGTGGAGGTGGACCAAGTAATGAATTGGTTTTGAAAAATAGTACAATAGATGGTTGCGCTAACTAACCATGTTATTGCCGGGCCGGATTTACATCGCGCTGGGCCCCTGGCACTTTGGAGATTTTCGCAACATCTTTCTGCCAAATATAGGTGAAGACCATAGGTGGGCACAAGGCCGTTAATCGTTAATCCGTTAATAACGAAGCTAACTTTTTCATTAACTCGTTAATCCGTTAAAAAGTTTTTTCATGTTAACGGAGTAAATTAACTTCCTTTAAGGTGTGTTAACGGACTAAATTAACTTCGTTTAAGTCTGTTAACTTCCGTTAAGGTTTTTATCGTTAATATCTTGCACCATTCATTTATCGTACCGGTACAAACCAGTTTTCACTGGTAACACATGTTGCGCATTAGCACGAGTTTTATTGAAGAAAGCAAAGAAAGGAGCTCTTTTTTGTTCAAAATAGTAAGCTGCATCTTCATAGGTCTATTAATTATCGCTGTTCACAATTTGCAGAGATTTTCCGTTCGCAGCTTCGTTGTGCATTTGAACTTATTTTTATCTTGAATTTAGATTAGACTGTAAAATGTAACTTCCAAAGCACAAAAAGACCACCATAGCAATAAATATTCCCTTGCAATCAGCTCAACAACGACAATACGTATTCTAGAAGCGAGTGAATAAAAACAAACGTTAATTAGACGCAAAATGTTAACGAATTAACGGACTTTATTAACTTCCGTTAATTAAAGCTGAAAATAACGGATTAACGTTAACGGAGGTGTGAAGTTTGTTAACGGACTAGTGGTTAAGGAAGCTAACGTTTTGCATTAACTTGCACACCTATGGTGAAGACCATAAAAAGTCTTAAGGTTTTAGCGCAGGGCCCTTAGCTGGTATTGCGCCATATTGTGGTAAATCCGGCCTTAGTTAATGCATTACGTTCGTAAAAAGGCTAGTTGTGATCCTGAGATAGCAACTTTTAGGACTAAAACTATGCATTTCTTCCAGGTTTACGTTTAAATTGGCTGGCAAAAATTGATTTGAGGGGGTGCCGGTACCCCTGGTCTTCAATATTGTTGTTCGCTACTGGTGTAAGCGAAAAATGCTAAAAAGAAACTGAAACTGAAGAAACAATAGGCTTTTTTTGTCACATTTTTGTCATTGGTGAAATTTCAATTGGGGGAGGGGGGAGGCCCGCTTGGCTAAGCCTATGCTCCAATTGCGAAAAACATAAACGGTATTTGCAAATTTTCCGCGAGGTTTCTGGCGTTTTCCAACAAAATTTCAACGGTTCAAAAATAGTGCTGTCCTAGAGCCGAGGACAGGGCAATTTTTGAGGACCTAAGGCTTCGAGGCCAAGGCCAATAAGGACTTGAGGCTTCGAGGCCAAGGCCAAGGACTTCAAAATGTGTCCTCGAGGCCAAGGGCGTCCTCGAGGACTCCACTTCTGCTAACCAGAGTTCGGTCTGACCTTATCCAAACTTTCGTGATATCAGAAAAAGATGACTTTGCAAAACTTCTTGTAGAATACGCAACGCGGTGTTCGTTTGTCGATTATTTCTTGCAGAATAAACAACGTGGTACTCGATCATCGAGCTTCGCGTTGCCAATTCTGCAAGAAGTTTTGCGAAATGTCATTCTTTTCTGATTTCAATAAATCTCGAAACGCAAGGTTGCCAATGGTAACGGAGTCAAACGGATTAAATCTATTTTAGCGGTTAAATACTCTTCTTTATTACCTCAGGTAGTTCTCATTTCTTGAATGTTGAATTAGTCGGTAGCCTAGCCGAATGAGAAAAGGCGTCGTTTACGACGACCCCGATCGCATGATCTGGGTTCAACCCTCACTATGGTCACGTTGTTGCGTGATTAGATAATTGTGATGATTATCTCTGCTTGGTGGTTTCGAACAAGCAGCAAATTCTGTGGACAAGAATTCTAACCTGGTGGCGGATTCCCCCAAGCACGAACAGAGGTGGACAAAGTAGTCGAAAAATCTACTTAAGTAGAAGTATTGTTACTTACTCAAAAATGCCTTTCAAGTAAAAGTAGAAGTATGGCGAAGCATTTCCACTTAAGTAAAAGTAGGAAAGTAGTCAAAATTAATTCTACTTAAGTAATGAAAGTAGAAAGTAATTTCGAATTTCACGTGTTTGTTTATTCTTCGAAGGTTTGCTGTTGTGACGCTTACGATCAGTGTTCAAGCAAAGCCATACTTACGGTAGCATATCAAAAAATCAAAGTTTTATTAAATAATTCTCTTGAAATTACACCGAAGCGTGTTACGAATACGATTTAGTAGGGACTCTGGGCTCATCTCCGCGCCTGGACAACACAGCTTGAGAGGAAATGTCGCAGCGATTGCGAGTCGTTAGCAACACTGTTCGTTAACCGGCTAGGGAATTGAACCCCAGACGGGCCGCAGCAAACGCAACGCCGTTAACCGCTAATCTTTTTCGTATGAACCAGGAGTAATGCGCATGTCTAGTTTGTCTACTGTACCATGCTAATCAGGGTTCGGTATGTTTTTTTTTTTTAGTGAGACTGAGTCAACACCTGGTATTTGATGCAACGCAAAAACACACTACCCTAGATGACCTGTAAATGAATCGGCGTAACTATTCAATAAGTTTTGTAGTACTGTACAGTAAAACAAACTCGATACGTACTTATTGCACACGTTGTGAGGTGGAATAATGTTTACTTCGTTATTGTACACGTTGTGAGGTGGAATAATGGCTTGGTGTTTACTTCTACTTTACATAAAAGTCATTACTACTCAAGTAGCGTTACTTCGAGAGGATTTTACTTGAAGTAAAAGTAGAAGTATCAGAAATGAAAAATACTTAAGTAAGTCGCTAGTTACCGAAAATACTACTTAAGTAGTCTACTTAAGTAGAACTACTTCGTTACTGACCACCTCTGAGCACGAAGTAGTCAATACAATGAAAGTGTGCGTATCGTCCAATAGATGTATAGCGTCTGATGCTGTCTGGAGACAGGAGGATAAATATGCAATACAGCAATAAAACCGATCTCGAGCAGTATCTTTTTCAGTTTACAAAAATGTTTTCTGCATCCACGTGAACCCGCCTGAACCAGATTTAACTTTTCTTTTTTTACCGTTGTGCGCCACCAAGCAAGCATTAGAAGAGGATCACAAACCGCTATCCAACGCTAACGATATTTGATTACTCAAGCTTCAAGAACTGGTGGATTACACGTTACATCTGTCATTTAAACAAAAAAGATAAATTCAGCCAGCGAAACCATTGGTCTTCACTATTTTTTTTAAAAGACGCTTTTATTTTATTGCTGTTTTATTTACAATTTTTTTTTTTGAAGGAATCGATAAACCTTAGACCAAGGATGGCAGTACGGTACAGTACGTACAGAATTCGCGTACTACGTACCTCGCACCTTGAACCGTACCGTACTAACGTCCCGTACCCGTACCATTACAAAAAAAGCGTACCGTACCAGCGTACCGTACTTCTTAGCAAAAATTGAGGCGTACCGTACCTACGTACCGTACCGTACTGCCATCCTTGCAGTGGCGAATCCAGAAAATTTGTTGGGGGGATGATAAAATTTATAAGCACAAATTTTATATAATCACAAATTTAAATGGTGATGATTTCTGTTCTTGACCTCGCGCAAACTTTGTTCGGCATGTTTTTGATCAGGCGCGTAGCCAAAAATTTGCAATCGAGGACTGTTAAAGAGATTTGGGGGTGTGGGGACAAAGCCCTCATCTGTCACAGGCTGGGGGTGTCTAGGGGCAAAGCCCCCAGCCGCCGGAGGCACAGCGCTCGAAAATTTTGTATTTTTTTAGGAAAAATATCTTAATTTTAGGCCCATTTTGATAGAAATTAATGCTATTAAAACGTGGCATCGAAATAAGCAGTGCGAAAACATGATTATTGATTATACTAGTTGCATATATGGGCCATGTGGGAGATAGCTATTGCTAGAATTTCAGTTCTCTTATTTAAAAGCTGATAAATCGTAAAATATACTACCGGTAGTTCAATAAAACTCTGAAGGGGTAATCTGTTTCGTCTATATTTTATAGAGAAAGATATAATTTGGGGGGCTAAAGGAAAGAAGTTTGGGAGAAGTGATTGGTAATTAACTACAGTAATATCAAAAAGTCCCCCTCCCACATTCCTGAACTTATATATTTTTTGATAATTCCCATGTTAAGCATTTTTCAATAAGCGATCAAAATTCAATACCAATTTTTGGCTATTTTTCAATTTTTTTTCTGATTTATAAGTTTTGTTTTTGACAAATTAGCCCCCTAAATAAACATTTCAAGTTATGCTTTAAATCATTTTTTGAGTTTATTCCAGTGTAAAATACAGTCTCAGAAGTGCTAAAAACGTGGTATTTCCTTTATTCTGCATTTTGGTCGGCAGGCCAATGAGGGGGAGTCTATAGCTCCTCACCCCTCCCCCTGGCTACGCTACTGTTTTTGATCCATCCCATCCAAAAAACGTTATAAATAATAATTTTTTAATTTAATCAATGCAATTCAAGTTAATAAAATAAAATACTTTTCGTCTTTCCTGCTTCAAAAATCGCATTTATTAAACTTTCGCAAAGTTTATTAAACAATTATCTGCATCTCCACAGAATGCGTAAAAACTATCTGCATCAGACTTTAACATTCCTATTGCAAAAGGTCTATTCTGTTCTAGTGTTCATTCAACATATCGTAACTATACCATTGTAACAAAACTACATTCCGGAAGACATTTTATTTGATGTTCTGCCAAATCGACATATTTTTTATGCGAAACCGCAGTACGGAATAATCTCTTTCGCTCTGATTTTGCTCAGCAACGATAAAAGATAATAAGTTAATAGTGTTGGTATGAATTATTAAAGTACGGTATTTGATAGAACACAAATATATCGTGAAAACGTAACAGAGAACAGTGAAAACAAGTCGCAAAATTATCGCATTTTAAACTTGAAAGGCAAAATATTCTTCTTTATCTAGGTTTATTATTCATAACTCTTAACTATTCTCTCCAATGGTCGTAACTTATCAATCAGTATTTTGTTTGCCAGAGGTGGAGTCGAGGACACAAGGCTCGAGGCCAAGGCCAAGGACACAAAAAAATCCGAGGCCAAGGCCAAGGACAGCCTTTCCGAAGACAGACCCTTTCGAGGCCAAGGACAGGAATGCTCGAGGCCAAGGACCAAGGACACAGCCGCAAGTGTTCTCCAAAAAAAAGGTCTTCAAAAAAGTTTTCCAGGCAATCTCCAATTTAAAGGCGTAGCCGGAATTTTTGATTGGGGAGGCCTAAACCACAAATCACATGCAATGACGTCATCAAAAATTTGCCTGCTTTTCACTTAACCAGGATTTTGCAAAGGGAGAGGCCTTAACTAATATAGTTGAAAAGTGCAAATACGTAACTTTGGAGACGTTTTGAGAAAGCCAGTGTAACTCAAACGTATTACAGACGGAGGTCTGGGGGCGAAGCCCCTAGCTGTAGGGCGATTTTTTGTAATTTTTTGTTAAAAAAAGCTATTTTGATGCCATTGAATCACACTTTGCACATGTTTAGAACCATTTGAAAGCACTAAATTTTTGACATTTGAAAGCCAATTAGAAAAATTAAATTGTTTAATCCTCCTTCTAGTTGCAATTTAAGTTCAAAACACGTTTAACATCTTGCATTTTGGAGTTAAAGTTTAATTGTACGTGATTTGCTCCAGGTAGGGGGAAGTAAGGTGCATTGACTCGTGCAACATTTTAGCAGTAAATAAAAACCCACTCGAAGATTTTCCTCAAAGATTTTTGTTTTGTCATGAAAATAGCCAGTTATAGAAGTGCATGTTAGGCCAGGCGGCCCAGGCTCCCTTTACTGAAGTTCAACGATTTGTTCAATCAGCATTATCCATGGCTAATTTTTTTTAAAAGTATTTTGTGCGTAAAAACTGGCGAGGTGGAGGTGGACCAAGTAATGAATTGTTATTGAAAAATAGTGCAATAGATGGGTAGTTTCGCTTACTAACCATGTGTCAGGCGCGCAGCCAGAAATTCGCAATGGGGGGGGGCTGTTTTGGGGTCTGGGAGCAAAGCCCCCAGCCGCCGGAGGCACGGGGGTTGGGGGCGGAGCCCCCAGCGCTCGCAAATTTTGCATTTTTTTGCAAATATAACTTAATTTTAGAGCTATTTTAATAAAAAATAATGCTGTTAAAACGTAGCATAGAAATTGCCAGCGCAACATGATTCAACTGGTTGCATTATCGGGCTATGAGGGAAGTGGCTAATGATAACATTGCAGTTCTCTTGTTTACATGCAGGTAAATCATAAAATCCTATTATTAAACAAAACTCACATGAAGTAATCTATTTCGTCTGTATTTCACAAAGAAAAATAATCGGGGGGGGGGCTAATGGAAAGATATTTGAGAGAAGTGATTGGCAATTAAATAACACTGAGTAGCCACCCCCCATCTTTATTCCTGTTATAATATATATAATATATAAGAGTTTATAATACAGTATATTTGTTGATAAAACCTGTGTTTGGCGTTTTTACACTAGCGATCAAATTTGATTGCTTATTTTTGGGTATTTTCTAAAGTTTTCATTGATTGGTGAGTTTAATTTTTGACAAATTAGCCCCCCTCTGAATGTATGTTTCAAAAAATGCCTTAAATCACTTTTTAGTCAATTCCAGCGCAAAAGACAGTCTCAGAAGAGCTAAAAACGTGGTGTTTTTCTTATTCTGCTTTTTGGTTAACAGGCCTATGAGGAGGATATAGCCCCCCCTCCCCCGCCCCCGGCTACGCTACTAGCCATGTTATTGCCGATCCGGATTTCCATCGCGCTGGGCCCCTGGTACTTTGGAGATTTTCGCAACATCTTTCTGCCAAATGTAGTTGAAGACCATAAAAAGTCTTAAGATTTGAGCGCAGAGCCCTTAGCTGATACTGCGCCATAATGTGGTAAATCCGGCCTTGGTTAATGCATTACGTTCATAAAAAGGATAGATGTGATCCTGAGATAGCAACTTTTAGGATGAAAACTATCCATTTCTTCCAGATTTACGTTTAAAATGGCTGGCAAAAATTGATTTTAGGGGGTCTCGGGGCCCTTGGTCTTTAGTATTGTTGTTTGCTACTGGTGTAAACGAAAAACGCTAAAAAGAAACTAAAGCTGAAGAAACAATAGGCTTTATTGTCACATTTTTGTCATTGATGAAATTTCAATTGGGGGGGGGGGGGGAGGCCCGCTTGGCTAAGCCTACGCTCCAATTGCGCAAAATAAAACAGGTATTCACAAATTTTCTGCGAGGTTTCTGGCGTTTTCAACAAAATTCAACGGTTCAAAAATAGTGCTGTCCTCGAGCCGAGGACAGGGCAATTTTCGAGGACCTAAGGCTTCGAGGCCAAGGCCAAGGCCAAGGCCAAGGACTTGAGGCTTCGAGGCCAAGGCCAAGGCCAAGGACTTCAAAATGTGTCCTCGAGGACGTCCTCGAGGCCAAGGACGTCCTCGAGGACTCCGCCTCTGTTGTTTGCAGACTCTAAATTCTCAACCTCAAAATTTAGATTGTCAACGAAAGTGAAAAAATTTCCACAACACTTTTAGTTTCAATTAATTTTTACTGATGTCCAGATGTTCTGTATCACTTAACTTAAAACTGTCTTTCGTTTAATCAAAATTATTCAACAGTAACTAACTTGTATTACAGTTCCTTTATATGTAAGACTGCTGCTTGCTGACTCTGTAGAACCGAGAAAATTCTAACACGGCATTCGAACAATCGTTATTAATGGATTTTTTGGTCATTTTAGGATGACGCGCGTTACGGTTCAATTGCTTTCATCAATTTGTCACAGAGGCAAAGCCGAAAACACGAAGGAAAATTTCATAGCCTCCTCCAGTTTTAGTCGACGCTTGCACGATGAAATGGGAAATGGCCTGTACTATTGTACGCCATGAGCTAAAGTATCGCAGTTATTTTCGTTCAAATTTTTCTTCAACGTATGACATGCCACGATAGCCCTAGCATCTATGGACAATAGTTATGACATCACAATTGGTCATACTTGTGACTGTTGTGAGTGTGACTTGTGACATTATAATGCAATTTTAACGACAAATTACCAGGCTATAATAATCATTACTTGAGAATAGCCTAGACTATATGCACGTCGGGCACGGTCGCACGAATCTTCACTGACGGCCGCACTTTGCACATAAAACGTTTAGTAGGCAAATTCTGAAATTCAAACACCGTACCAACGTACCGGACCCGTACCATCACGCAAAAGGCGTACCGTACCAACGTAGCGTACCCGTACCATTACAAAAAAAGCGTACCGTACCAGCGTACCGTACTTCTTGGCAAAAATTGAGGCGTACCGTACCGTACCTACGTACCGTACTGCCATCCTTGCCTTACACGATGAAAAGCAAAATAAACATGAGTGTTGTCATGAAAACGATACGCTATTGTCACTGATGCGTGACGTGAGAAAAAATTCCGTTGTCAATAAAATTCGAAAACTAGTGGGACCATAGTATGGACATTGGACAATCTAAGGATATTAGACAAGTTGACGGTCTGTGTGATATTATTGTAAGGTGATATAGATTAATCAGTTTTCATTTGGAGCTATAGTATTTAAGGTATTTTTGATGATTAAACTGATTTATATGCGGCAGGCTACTGATTGCTCCGCAGTTTTATTTATTAGCCTACTGGTATTAATTTAGGCAGAGGCTATTTTGCCTCTAGAGGCAAAATAGCCCCATGTTAAATTGCCATTTGGAGGCAAAATAGTCCTAATGGCTATTTTGCTGTAAGTGCCAAAATAGACCGAAGCCTAATCCTAACCCAAACCCTAACCCAAACTCTAACCCTAATCCTAACCCTAATCCCGACCCTAACCCTAACTCTAACCCAAACCCTAACCCAAACAGAGGAAAAACACTATTTTGCCTCTAAATTAATTTAATTTGTTGTTCTGGCTTTCTAAAACCTTTAGTTCTGATTGCGCAGCAGTTTTATTTAATTTGATATGAATATCTGCTAAATGCAATGTATTTTTGAATTGGGATCGACCAATGATCGGCAAGATTTCTCTCAGTACTGTAGCCTAGTCACTTTCACTAGTCAGTATACACAGGCAAATCTAAAAGCTGAGAGTAGGCTGACATTTTACTTTTTAGTTTGATTAAAAATGTACAGTAATATTTTGCTGTGGTTTGATTGTGACCTACAATTTACCTTTTAGACACTATTTTCAGTTTAAATTGACATGCAGATCCAGTTTGTGATGTCACTGTCAGCACAGTTTGACAGTGCTGAGTGTGCTGTAGACTTTTTGAGTTGAGGTGCAAGAATGTTATCATATCAGTTATTGAATAGCCTAGTCTATTAGTGGCTAGATGGTTGTGAACAGTGTTCTCTCTGAGGTATTGGTGAGTCTATATCAGATTTATCCCCCCCCAAAATTTTTGATGTAATAAACAATGGAAAAAAATAAAACTTACTGGTAGTCGACTCGTGCTAAAAAAATGGCAATTTGTTTATCGTTATAGGCTACAGTATCTGATAAAATTTTGCTGATTAGTATTTCAGATTTGTACCATAGGCTATGCAGTGTGCCTGCTGGTGGTTATTGGTCTGTGGTTTGGGCTACTGGTCAAACAGGTCAATTTTTGATTTCAATTTATTTATTTATTTATAATTCATATGCAGCCTAATTTTTGCCAATTTTGAATTACCCTGAACAGTGGAGCTAGAACAAGATGCAACAGGCTAGGACATTACCAACAGTGTCGTATTGTTAGACTTAGCACTTGAAAACTTGTGAACCACAGGCAGACATGTAGCTCTAATCTAAAGATCGGGTCAGACTAAAAACTAAAAAATCTAAAATTGATATTTGCAGTTTTCCTGCTTGATGCTCACTTCAAAATCACCTGAGAGAGTGTGAAGCCTCCACCATGAGTGATATACACTAGAAAGGTGGGCACTTGGCTGATGACAATGTCACTCAAGACAAAAGATCCCTTCACTGTCTTCTGTCCAATGCAATTTGTAAATGATATGCCCACTAAATTAATGTGCCCTTGCCACTGCTCTAATATTAAAATAGCCTACTGAAACTTGATCTTTTTTGTTGCCGTGGCGTTTTTTTTTTTTGTTTCTGTTATGCTATTTTTTCATTGCAGTGTATTGCTACAGTACCAAAAATAAATTTTGCTACTTAACTACTAGGCCTATTGTTAAATTACAAGGCCTGAGGCAATAATTTGGAACCAATAGCTGAATAACCTACATGTATCGTTCTCAAAGTGCAGCTTCCCTTTCAAGCAAAGAAAGCTTGGAAGATATTCTTGTGAAACAATACAGAGAAAACATAAGCTCAGCAGAAAACAAGAAACATGCTGTTAAAAGGTATGGTTAACTTTTGATTATGTGTTTACATTTTAAAATAATTACCGTACTGTACGTCAGTAGACTTATATACTATTAGAAATTCTGCTGTTTGCAGGCATCTGAGATTTATGATAGTTTTGGTATTAGAATTTAACATTTTATTGGTTTTAGTAGTGTATTTCTTATTTTATTTGTAATTACTTATTCACCGACGTGGTGTCTAAGGTCATTCACTAGTTCACAGAACTGAATTGAAGATGAAAGACAATGTAGGATTTGCTGGGTTTATTTTTTTGCTGAGAACTGGAGGACAAATGCTGGAACGTAAATAGTTTTTTAGTCATTTCAAAATTGCAAGCAATATTATATATATGGCTTATATGTAAAATCTTCTCAAAAAATGCAAAAAGTTTTTCAATCATTTTGATCAAAATGGCTGAATATTTTTAGTTATTTGCTGTAATTTTAGCTCAATGATCAATGAATGACCAAAAAATAAATCTAGAGTTTTAGTACAAGTCAGAAGTCACATTGTACATGTAATTTTGCAGTTCTGTTGAGTATTTCATTTCTTGACTTTTTATTGCTTATTTGCTACTGTCATGCACTTGTAAAATGTAATTTGGAAGAAGCAGTTGTAGAAATATTAAAGCTACTTTGTTTTTGTTAATAGTCTTAGGTGGGAAAAATTAATTATGTTAGTGGTGCTATATAGCCGGTTTACGCAAACTGGTTAAAAATTGCTTACTTAGGTATCCTGCACTTTTGACTTGAACGAACCAGTTACCAAACTTAGATACCCTGTTACAGATCTGGTTCCTGCAAAATATGGATAGCACTGCTGAAATTAGGGCTTAAATTTGAAATCCGGTGCAATTCTTTGATTTACTAATTTTTAAAATGTAGCTTTTACTTAAAAAGCTCATAAGACTGCAGAGGCATTTTTACTGCTTTGTAGCTTATTTTGTGTTATTTTAGCTCAAGCAAGAAACTCAATCCATATGCACAAAGCGTTGTTCCGAATAATGTACCTTACATAAAGGTGATGCAATGGTGAAGTTGGTTTAGATTAAAATTTAATCTTAAAAAAGGATGTATTAACAATAAATCAGTTATATATTGCATTTGTCCTTTCATTAATCGTTTAATCTTTATATATGTCTTATTATTTTTTAAAGTTGCTTTTTATTTACAGCATTTTTTAAAGTTGTATTTTTCTGGCAAGATTTATTTCACCAGAAAATCTGCCTTATTTTAAACTCAATTTTTTCTCTAAAAATAGTAAAATTTCTGTGAAATGGTCACCGCATATTTGTTATTATCATTTTACTTCAGTAGCCAGTATAAAAATTGATTTCTTTAAGTAATTAAATCAATTGTAAAAAAACAAACATATAAAAATAGACTTAAAAATGGGACTAAAAACTCTTAGTCAGTTCAAAAACTTTTATTTAAATTATATTTATGCAAACTATCATTAAAATCTGATATTTGTAGGTTCTAGAGAGTTCTTGGTGAAGCATTCTCTAGGCTTAAATTATCAAATTGGTATTTTTTTTATCATACATTTTAGTAAACTGCGTTGAATTGACTTTAAAGAATACATTTTTTTTTTGGTTCTACAGGCACCACTTAAGAGGCCCAAGTCTGCTAAACCAAGTATTAGAAGAAGAATGAATAGCGTTGAACATAACCAAATTGTGATCCCTAATAGCATGGATGAAAAAAATATCAATGGTGGTGGCAATTACTCGTCCGACTTTGAAGACAGCAGTGGTGAAAGTGAAGTGGATGAAATTTTCGAAAATGGAAAAAATGACTTAGAAGTTGTTGATATTGTAAGTATCATTTTTGTATCAATTGTTTCCTTACTTTGCAGTATTTTTGTATGCTTTCTCATACTTTGGTTAATTTGCAGTTTAAATCCTTAAATAAGTTTCAAATACTTATCCTACCGAGTATTGAGCCCATACTTTATTCAATCATTTAACTTGAATTGGATTTTCTTGGGAATTTTAAAACTTGAAAAAGTCTTTGGGTTTTTTCGGAAATTGTAAAACAGAAACCATAGCAAAAAAAAAAAATTGCTAACATTTGCGGTGGTTGAATTGGTAGGATCACATTACAATCAGGTTAAAATTCGCGAAAGACTTTTTTAGCTTGAAACTAGGCTCGAAAATGGTTGACAGTTTTTTGGTCTTCACTTTATTTTAGCCAGTGTTCGCAACTTTTTGTGGCCTTTAATAATTGTTTTTGTGTTTTAAAATTTTCCTCAGAAAAAGTTATTTTGGAATTTTTTGAGCTTTGAGTTGGGATTTTTGGACGTTTTGATCTAGCAGCACTAGTCAATATCGAAGTATCTACTAGTATTTATTTTCAGGAAGTTGATTCAAAAAGCAGTCAGTCTACAGTCGCAAAGAAAAGACCTTCTTCTGCGCAGCAAATTCGGTGAGATTGATCTCAAAGCTTAGCAGTTGGTGTTACATACCTAGAAAAAAAAACTGCAGTTCCACTTCCAGGAAAATTAAATTAAGCGTGTTTAGAAAGTATTATCTCCGCGACCCTAACTAACCGAAATACCGGTCTTTATGTTAAACACAAACAATCTACGTTGTACAAAAAAAAACAAAAAAACAAGATTTGTTTTAATCATTATGTTACTAGATTTATTGAAGTTTCTGTCTCAATCAAACGCGCTTTAAATACCAATATTACATTTGCGATTGTTTGTATTAATTGATTAATTTGCGGCAGATCCATTCCATACATGTAAATTTTCACCCTCTGCCGTGTATGTTCTTTACAGACTTACAGTATTTGAATTTCACTGTTAATGTTAGAGCAGATTGCTGTTGAGTTACGTGGAAATTTTCTGTATATATATATCTGTTTTTTGTCAGCTACATCAACGATTCATCAAAAGATTTTTCGAAGCCCATTTTTGAAAGAAAAAACGCAACTGTCACCTGCTACGCTCACCAGAATGGGACCATTTTGACAGAGCCTGTACGAATTGTGGCGCCTACCATTAAACTTGTAAGTTTGTGGTTTGTTTGCATGTTCCTACTGTATTAGAGAACATTTTAGAATTTAAAGCATCAAAGAAGACTCAAGTTAACCATTCTGTGTTTATTTACCCGCTTTTTGTGAGTGTTTTGGAGGCAACATCTAGAGATTAAGCCACCACACTTTTCTGTATTTTATCTAATCATCTTCGTTTCGCTTGGGTGAAGTCCCGAGTTGTTTCATCCCAGATCCTCAACGTGATTGATCCATTTTGTTCGGAGTCGTCCAAATGGCGTTTCTCCATTTGCTTTAGCGAGTAAAGCTTGCTCGGGAAACTTTTTCTAAGGCATTCTGCTTACGTGGCCAAATCATGTAACCCGAGATTAGTACAATAAATGGTAAGATTTTACACTATAAAAAATTTACGTTTAATTTCGTGCACTAATCTTTTAATAAAACGCGGAAAAAAGCAAAATGCTCGCAAATTTGATTGCGTGCAAAGAAAATCTTCCAATTGCATAAAACAACTGTTGAAATATTCATTACAGGACAAACTGAATGGAAAAATATGAATTATATTTGACAACAAAACGCCATTGTTAAGCAACAATGCGAAATTAGAATTATTTTGTACAGTCTTTATCAAATTATTCTTAGGATAGTTTTGCCAATGAAATATTAAAAGTGATGAATCCTAATAGAAATGGTAAATTTAAGGTATTGGAGTCGGCAACTTCTAAACTACGACTCAATGCTGCTGCCCGAAGATTGTTCTTGTCGAATGGTGAAGAAGCGTTTCGCCCGCAAGACATTCCCAAAAACGCCGAAGTGTTCGTCTCGCAAGGAGAACCCTTTATCGATAATTTCAAACCTCAAAAGAGTAAGTTTTGTTTTTGAACTCTGATGATGAGTACTTTGAAAAATATAAATTGCGTGCGATGCCTTTTACTTTTCATTTGCGTTTTGTGCTTTTACCGCAACGAAAATAGATACTGAAGAGCTATTCGACTGCTTGCTATTGCTAAATTCTATTTCAAAAATGTATTAACCAGAACGCACCTATCTAAACATGTCCCAATCAGATTACTACAGTAGTAAAACATTAACAAATTAAAATCTTATAAAACCCAACTGTCTGTATTACTCATAAATGGGATCATCATGTGTAAATCTTATTTAACTCTTCGTCATCGAGGGCTTTTTAAAACCCTGAAATTAACCACAGACTAAAAATGTTTCAATATAAACAATGCCTAAGCATTTTATATGAAAAAAGCAATTGAATTACAAATGCGTTTTTGTTCTTTGTCTATCTCTTTTTCTTTTGCCAGCCTTCACTACGGTTTCCCACTGCAAAGTTTTGAACAGAAATCGGATGCTGTTAGCTGTTCACTACGTCAAATGACTATGATCCATTGACTTAAGCAATCAGTGGTTGAGTGGATAGAGCGTCTGCTATTGAAACGGCAGACTCTGGTTTGATTCTCGGTCGGGTCAAACCGATTTTTATAAAGACTGATATTCACAGCCTTCCTGCTTGACGTTCAGTAATGAAAAAAGACAGTGTGAAGCCTCCACCGTGTGTGGTATACAGGTGAGAAGATGGCAGCTTGACTCGAAGACTGAAAGGTCCTTTCGCTTTCTCCTGGCCAAGGCAACTAGTGAATAAAAATAATGTTATTAATAATTAATACCGGCTAGTTGGTCGAGCGGTAACGCGTTCGTCGCTGAGAAGGAGATCTGAGATTCAAATCTCGGGCCGTTCAAATTAGACACGTTGTTGCCTACGACTCGCCGCCGCTGCGACATTTATTCAGAAGGTGCTGTGTTGCCCGGGCGTAATGACGCTGAGATGGCCCCGCAAACTCGTTGCACGCTTCGGCGTAATGCAGCGAGCATGATGAAAGATTTGATTTGATTGTAATTAATTAATTAGCAGTATTCAACCAGATGTTTAGGCTAGTCTTTTGTAGCACACCGGTAACCGGAAGTTCGTTTTTTTGTGTAGCTCAACCCCGCCGTGGAAAACGAAACAAATTCAACTCGAAAATTAAACCTCCAAGTCGAAACAGGTTAAACAAATTGGTCGAGAAACGAACAAGAAGGGTGGTGATATTCCACAACGGAGATGGAACGGAAAGTTACGAAGTGATTTACGACGTGCCCTCGCATTATACAAGAAATGATGTTAGTTGAGTATAATGCAACCTGTTGTATGAATTATACAAACTGTAAAGTTTAAAGAAAAGTTTCGGTTTATTTGGAAGTGTTATTCCTATGATGGGCATAACTGTGAAATGCTTGTATTGCCGCAATTAAACTAAACTTGAATTTGAAAACTGAAGTTTACATAATACATATGGTCATACGTAGAAGAGCATTAACAACAGGCGTTGAAAATTTGCTTCCAATATTATGGTCAATTAAATTTAGAATTAAATTTTTTTTAAACTAGTCTGTTCTAAACACTCTTGAAAAGAGGTCAAGCTTAAAAGTGATAGTAAAAGTATAGGCTAAAGTCATTTGAGTACACTTATGCGGTACGATGAAATGCAGCTGGGTTTATTTTTGGCTCAGAAATTTTGGCCATGTGTCCAAATTTAGATGTAAGTGTTTGGTCATTTCATTTTCATCATTGCCAACGCGATTTTTGCTCATAAATTCAATATTTTTTAATTTTTTTGGTCATTTTGACCAAATTGGCTAATTTATTTTAAATCATTCACCAAAAGTTTCGGTCAGTGACTAAAAAAAATTCAAAAGATGCGGTAGCAGTAAAAGCGACTATAGAAGATGTCAATCAATAAGCATCAGTATTTTAATTGGAGCTTTAATTGTTAGAATCACAATTCAAGACCGACCACCGAGCCCGATTTATCCACGTACATGAGCGAGAAAAAGAAGCAGTCAATTGCCGACGATTTGGAGCAGAAACGTAAAATCTCACATGAAAAAGTATGACTACTCATTTGTATATCTAACAAAGATGTATTTTAGCAGGCCGTTTGACTCTGTCTTAAATGCCTATAGTTTATACTTGCAAATCTTTTATTGGTTAATGTCGAAATTTAAGGGAAAGCGAAACTTTTCTTTCAACCCTATTGCAATGCATTGTTAAATCAAATCTTCATCCTACTGGTGGAAATCGTGTATTACACCGACGCGTGTAACGAGTTTGTGGGTCCCATCTTCTCGTCACTGCGCCCGGGCAACACAGCTTTGTTCTTGGGAATGGTGCTGCAGGGACGAGCCATTGGCTACGCTGCTCAATTTGACCAGCTCGGTTTTGAGTTTAACCTATCCGAAAGTCTTTCATTCCAGAAGTGTGCGCGTTAACCGCTTTAACAGCTAGCTGGCACTGTGTCATGATTGTTCATTGTTTTCTTTGTTTAGTTCTTGGACGACTGTACGCACAAGCTAGGTTTGACTAGTAGAGCTATATTTATTTTTGATTGGAAAGGAAATACAATTGACATCAGACAAGGTTGGTAGCAATCACCGCAAGATTTTTTCTGTTTTTTTGTGACATCACTCAGTCACGGTTTTCTTGTGTTCAAACAGAGATTTTGTTTTTAATTTGCAGTTGGTTGAACTACTCAACTCTGCATCTCTTTTACAGTTGTTTTAGAGAAATATACGACTTTGAACTAAGAGTCCTTTTTCTGACGATTGCCGATTAGGATGTTTGATTCCGGAAATTTTAATCGAGAGTAACATCTCAACGCATCAAAAGTAAAAATTTGATAATGTATTCAAAGGTGCAAAAGTTGGAGAATTTCCAGTAGAAATCACTCAGACCAGTATGAACTCGAAGGTAACACTCTAAATTTGAATGTAACACAAAAAAATGTAACACCTTAAGTCCAACAGGGCCTTCGAACAGCATCAAACTCGGTCTTGCTACTAATTAAGCAGAAACCATTTCATTTTGCGTTTATTGATAGAAACGATCACCATCATACCTGTATTTAGTTGACGAGATGGATTTTCACGTTGGCCCATTTACAAGTTACGGGCCCGTATGGATATCCAAGGGTGAAAGCTTCAATTCGGCGGGGGCACAGAAATGGTTGACCGGATTAGTTTCGGATTTGAAATCTCAGTTGGCAGGAGCTAAAGTGGGGAAGTGAGTGCTTCCAAAATGGACTGTGTAACGATTGAATTTTAGTACGGGAAGGAAAAGAATATTGTACAACATGGCTCTTTTTGCTGTTGTGTTTTCTACGTGCTGCCAATTCTTATTTATTTTTGTCTCTTTCAGTTGTTTCCGCTGGCATGCTGATCACAGGTTGGCTAGCATTTGTTTTTAGTTTCAGTTAAAGTTTCTCACTTGCTATATATTTAGCTTACTGTTAGTGCTAGCTCATTATTTTTACTCGTTATTTTGCATACTGAGGATGATTTTACAAAATCGATTTCTGCCCATAGCGTACAGTTTTTAACCATTATAAATTTTAGCTATCTGAGTGTCTGTCACTCGATTTTCATTTATTTTGAACACCTCACGCTAGAACCCCTGGTTGATCACTTGATGAAAACTTGATTTGCATTGAAACTCATGTATGAAATTTACAGAAAGGATTTGAAAGCTCTTCTTGCTGGAAATTACGATGCGGTGTCGAACCCCCATATTTTTCAGTTGGATCAATGCTACATTGAACCTACAAAAGAAAAAGTGAGATTAACAACAATTTAAAGCTACAAGTGAAGCTGGTCTAGTTAACGAAGCAGTAGTTTGTGGTGTTGTAGAATCTTGTAAGCATTTGAAATCGGTGTGGTTGTTGTTGTTGAGGTACGTATTTATCCTCCTATTGCCGGACAGCGTCAGACGCTAATTATCAGACGTTCCGCACGCGTTTCATTGCGTTGACTACTTCGGGCTTGGGATATTCCGCATCTGCTTAGAAGTTTCCAGTGATCCAATGTTCCTGTGGATTTCTTTGAATTTTTTTTTGCTGCTTGTTCAAAGCCACCATGCAAAGATAATCATCGTTAAGCGTCTTAATCATGGACGCAACAACGTGACCAGGGTGAGGGTTGAACCCAGAAAATGCGATCCGGATCGTCGTGAAAACCACGCCTTTACCCATTCGGCCACGCGGTATTATAGTAACTTTTAGCGAGATAGTTTAGTTTTAGAAACAATAAAGCGGTCTGGAATTTTGCAGTTACAACAAACCAAAGCAGCTTTTTGTTAAGAAAGAATGCTAATGCCCACAAAATTATGGCTCTTGTTAAACTGTTCCTTATAAAAGTTGATATTTGATAGTTGCCACAATGCCTAAAAGATTTCGGCGTTTTTGTTTTGATCTGACCATTTTTCGGTAATAATTTGAAGGTTGAATACGACATAATGCATTTGCAAGCATTACTGCAAAAATATCAAGACCGGTTGAAAGTATTGAATGGACAATCTAAATCGCAGAAGAAACGCGGGAAGAAAAATTTTAAAACAGAAATTGGTAAGTGGATAAAAGCTTAAAAATGTAAACTTCCAAGTTGTTTATGATTTGAGTTACCATAAGTGGTGAAAGTTTGGTTTATTAATTCGTCAATTTTCTTGAAATGTAATCGTTTTTCCGTTTTTTTGGATCGCGAATGACCGAGCTAGAAAAGTTGTATAGTGCAACCAACGAAATCAACTCCTAATTATTTAGAAATTGACAAAAAATTGTATTTTTTTTGACGAAAAAAGTCGACTTTTAGCCCAGCAAAACGGTTTGCGAATTCGAATTTTCGATAATGGAAATGATGAAGTGTCACAAGTAGCTTATCTGAACATGAGAGACATACTAAGAGGAACCAGAGATCCGAAGTTAATCCGATCTCGAGTACGTATACTATACAATGAATGTGCTGTACATCTAGGCCGAAGTTGTTTTGTATTTAATGTGTATGATAAAACAGAAAGGACGTATATTTTTGGATAGTCAGTTTTGCTACAGAAAACAGATTTGCAGAATTGCTAACGGTGGGGGGAAATTAAACCTTGGTAGTACAACGCTTGTTGCTGCATTGTCCTGTAGTCTGTTAGATGTCTTGGTACATCAACTGTTAGTGCTATAACGTTTCTGGAATTAGATATTAGGAATTATGTCATTTATTTGACTAACCTATACTTTAAGAAACTCATACAGTAGTACCTCATTCGTTTCAGTTTTTGGAAGCTTTGACGGCCTGGCACAAACCTAGAGATCCCTCAGGCCCAGCTCGTAGCCGATTTATTCGAAGACTTTTCAACTGCCACGGAGAAGAAATCATGGATGTGCTTAAAATCCAAAGCGACGACGAGGTAGGAGTTCATATTTTGGAGAAATATAAGCAACCTATTTGTTAAATCTAAAAATGTTGGCAAAAGAGTAATAGTAATCTATACTAAGTATGAAGTTCAAAAATCTAATCTTTCATTATACTCGCTGTATTACGCCGAAACGTGAAGCGAATTTGCGGGACCCATCACCGTGTTATTGCGCCTGCGGGCAACGCAACTCCTTTCCGAGAAATGTCGCAGCCATGGCGAGCCGTTGGCAACACTGTATCCAATTTAACCAGCCGATATTTGAACCTCAGACCTCCCACTCCAGAGAGAACGCTTTACCTCTACCAACGCGTTGGGTAATTTGTATCCCAAGTTGTCTTGGCCGGGAGACAGCAAAGTGACCTGTCAGTCTTTGAGTCAAGCTGCTACCTGTCCAGCTGTTTACAACACAAGGCTAAGGTTTTCCACAGTTGTTTTTAATGCTGAACACCACGCAGAAAACCATTGTTATTTTTTATCACTTTTACGCTGCTTGATTGTGTAAAAGTTAGCTTTCATATCTTTATGCATTTCATTTTTATGGTGTTGGTTTCTCTTTCAGGTTTGGGTTTCTTATGGAGAGGAATTCAAGCCTCTTTTCAGTAGAGTTTTGACCCTTATTTTGGAGAAGGTCAGAGGAGTGAAGGTGAGTGGCAGTGGCAGTGAAGAACGCAAGGTGCTTGGCGATGGATTGAACTTGGATGGCCTTCCGCCCCATTTTGACAGGTAGCTCTTGCACTTTTGCAACACTTAAAATCTTTTTCTTGGACAGCAAATGTAGGGTTAAGATTTGCTTTCGGGTTAAAGGGTTTGTTTGGTGGTTGAAAGAATTAGATTTTATGCTTTTTATTTGATTTTATCATGTTTTCCCGATTTCATGTGCCAATTTTTGCTAAAATTACAACAAGAAAGCTTGACGTCCGTTAAGCCTCTGCCGCTGTGGAAGCCATTTGGGTTTGACCAGTTTAGCCGGTGATCTTGGTTTAGATGCGCAGAGGGCTGCTGATGAGAGCTAAAAGCTTAAAACAGCACTGTCCACTAGGGCACACCAAAATTCCACTTTTTTTCCAAACATGGACATCAGTATTGCAATCCGTGAGGATGTCCGAAAAAACGCTTCTGTGAAAAAATCAGGGAGTTTCGTCAAGTATTCGCGCTGCAACAGCACTTTTAAGTTTTAGGGGGGTATTTTCTTGAAATTTGGGGGTGCCAATATCTAAAAAGTGCTATGTTTTTGTTTTTACGTAAAAAAATCGTTTTTACACGTGATTATATTTACGTGCCAAGGTTGACTTATCAATCTAAGCATGATATGCCGATACTGCTGCTCAGCAAGTAGGTTTTTGGGGTAATTTTTCTCATTTTAGAGCGATTTTTGAACAAAATTTCAGGTATTTTTCTAAGTTTCAGCCATTTTTTGAGCATGAATGTACTGAACATGTTAATACTACACTTTGTGAGAAAGGTGCTTGGGGCAAACTTTGTTTTAAAGCCTGAACACCACGTCAAGGTGTTGCCCGTCGTTCAGGTTCCTCTGTTTTATCCCGGAGAGGGCCCTTTTCCTGCATGTCATAAAGGGAACGATCACGGTTGGGAATGATAAAAGTTCAGTGTGTTTTGGCCAAAGTGGATTTACGAAAATCTGGGTAGAGCTTTCGTGTGTCTCCTACGCAGTGTAGTAGCATCCTCCTTTGTTCCTCATCATCCGTCAAAATGTCCTAGAACTCCTCCATCAGTTTCACTCCTCTTTCCGCCACATCATTCACAACTTTGAGGTCATTAATCAGCATTTTAAATTTCTTATATTCATCGAATTCGCACCATTTATCCCGTGAATACGTTAGAAAGCGAATGTCTTGCAAAGAGAGGTTCAGTCGCTGGAAAATGATCACCGATCGCTCGCCCACAAGGTCAGAGACACAAGTGTCTAAGAATAAGTTGGGAAATTGAGGCTTCTCCGAGGTTAGAGGGGCAGTTGGATTTTGTACACAAGATACACGTTTTTGATAACTTTTATAAATGCTGAAAGCTAACTTTTCATGTTCGATGTCGGGCAGTTGCTGAGAGCACAATGCCAGTGGTATTAACTCAGCTGTTAAATACCACCTATGTCTCAAAAAGGCATGTCTGGCCGCTTCAGCAACTTCTTCATCAACGCTAGAGTAGTTCAACATGGCTCGGTGGAACTCCAAGTGGTTCACAGCTGCTTCCGAAGCTAAAGGGCACTGCAACCAATATGCAGTATAGAAGATGGACACAAAGTTACAGAACCGCCTCAATTCATTGACAAGAGCAACATCTACGTCCAGTTGACTGCGGAGAAGATACATCTTAAATGCATAAATTGGTGTCGACATCCACCGCGCACGATGTTGTGTTCCTGGGCGCCGAAAAGCAAAGTTACTAACACTTTGCTGTTCGAGGTAAAATAAACTCAGCTTCAGTAATTCATCAAAGTCATCTCTGGGTAAGTAGGTGCTTTCGTCAGAGCACAGATGTTGAAGACTCTCTTGTGCCTTGAGTTTGAAACTGTCCAGTGGTCCTAAATTGGTAAGGTCAGACTGGTCAATTGAAGATAAATTTAGTGTTGGCCATTTTGATTTCAAAATGTCAAAAAATTCTACTTTGGGGCTACTGGAAGGACCGAATATTATTTTGAAGACATCTCCCAGAATGACTTCCAGCATATGGTGACGGCATGATGTCCACAGTAATGGGTGGCCTATAAGAGCTTCCAATAGAATACATGCTCCAGCGAATTTCCCGGTGTTGGATGCAGTTGTGTCAAAACACATTGCAACACATCGCTGCTCAATGCTCCATTCTTCCAGCATTTTTTTGACTGCCTTCGCTTGATTTAAACCAGTTCCGCTATCAAGATCTGTAATGCCCAATAACTTCACCAGTTTCCCGTTTGTAGAACTGGCCAAAACAGCTAGATGCTCCTTGTGAGTATAGGCTTTTCCGCATTTCAATAACTTTTCGTCCCAGTGAATTGTGAAGTAATGATCATCCAACCCGGCCAAAAAATTTTCCGTTACTGACTCGATCTTCAAGAAACGGAGCTTCTTACGTCCTCTTAAAGTACTCATTTGGCTAAGCACGAAATCTTCTATGCATCCTTGACTCTCTCTGATAATTGATGCAATGATGTCATTCAGAGCATTACTCGAAATCTTATGTCGGTCTGCAGTCATCACCACCTGCGATGTTGATGCAATATTCCATGGCACGTGCAGCAGAATCCGGTCCGAATTCTTCCGTTGCTTAGAAGGAGGCTCACAGAAATCTTCACCCGTTTGTTCCTCAACTGACCCATCGCTTTCGTTACCACCCAAAACCATTGTGAGCATCTCTTTCTCCTCTTTTGCCTGGTCCTGCCGTCTCTTGTGGTTTTCTTCGCGTATCTTCTTTCGCTCCAAACGAGCCAATAATTTGGTGTCCCTGTTGCCAAACGTCGTCTTTCTTTCCATTCTTTGATCCTGCACAAATTTCCAATCGTCTTCACACAGTCTAAACTCAATATCCGACTTAGCAATATCAAAAAGAGATTCTAACTTTTCCTTGAAATTTTTGGAAGCCTTAGATTGTTCTTTATAACTCCTTTTTCCCCAAGCTTGCGTTGTCCTGTATTCTTCCCAAAGCGTATTGATTCTGGTCTTGATAGAATTTACACTTAGGTAGCAAGTGTATCCAGGAGTAGAACCCTCTGCAACTTTTTGCCACAAGAGAACAGCTTCGTCGCAAGTCCGATTGATTGATTTCTGTTTGCTTAATTTGTCACATTTAAAATGATACAAAAATCTCTGCATTACCTCCAAATTTGTGGGTAGTTTCAAAGAGGAGAGCTTATCTATTGGCTTGCCAATAAGAGGAAATGCTACATCTGCAGATCTTGTTGATACCATCTTTTTGTTCCCCAGCTTAAACAAACTTGGTACTAATGCTTTGCAACTGCACTGATGCTTTAATGAAAATGCTTTGCAACACTACACGTGGTATATGGCAACGTCATAATTCAATATTGTGATCCAATAACCTTGATTGTTTTTTAGATTAATTAAGATAAAGGAATTGTAGAATTATTTTTTCGTCACACAGCTAGATATCTGGTGTCACTGTCAACATATTGAGGTCAAATCTATTCACATTTAGTCCAAACTATTAGCTGAACATCATACCTTATTCTCACTATTCACCTCAAAGTTGTGGGTGATGTGGCGGAAAGAGGAGTGAGACTGATGGAGGAGTTCAAGGACGTTTTGACGGATGATGAGGAACAAAGGAGGATGCTACTACACTGTGCAGGAGACACACGAAAGCTCTACCCAGATTTTCGTAAATCCACTTTGGCCAAAACACACTGAACTTTTATCATTCCCAACCGTGATCGTTCCCTTTATGACATGCAGGAAAAGGGCCCTCTCCGGGATAAAACAGAGGAACCTGAACGACGGGCAACACCTTGACGTGGTGTTCAGGCTTTAAAACAAAGTTTGCAAAGTGTAGTATTAACATGTTCAGTACATTCATGCTCAAAAAATGGCTGAAACTTAGAAAAATACCTGAAATTTTGTTCAAAAATCGCTCTAAAATGAGAAAAATTACCCCAAAAACCTACTTGCTGAGCAGCAGTATCGGCATATCATGCTTAGATCGATAAGTCAACCTTGGCACGTGAATATAATCACGTGTAAAAACGATTTTTTTACGTAAAAACAAAAACATAGCACTTTTTAGATATTGGCACCCCCAAATTTCAAGAAAATACCCCCCTAAAACTTAAAAGTGCTGTTGCAGCGCGAATACTTGACGAAACTCCCTGATTTTTTCACAGAAGCGTTTTTTCGGACATCCTCACGGATTGCAATACTGATGTCCACGTTTGGAAAAAAAGTGGAATTTTGGTGTGCCCTACTGTCCACCTCTACATTCTTTGCTGCTGATATAAATATAGTATGCACTTCATAGTATTTAAATGCAAGCAGGTTTGCGAAAATAATAGTCTATCAAGTATCATAAATCTGTCAAACAACGATGCATTTTTTGCAGATCCACCCAATGGCGCACCTGCGAAGGTTTTCCCACTCGTTACAAATTTCTTGATCTTGATTGTCTCACTCCATCTGCCGGGACCGAAACAGAAGTAAACTCTAATTTATATCTCGTTGGCTGCTGTAAAATAAAGAACAGCGAAGTTACAACTAAAGCTTTTGACACCTACGAACAATTTAGTTGATTTTAATCGGTCGATAGCTCATTTTTATCATGTCATAACTTCCAGTAGGCCTACCGTTTCGAAATTAAACAATTTGTATTTAAAGAAATTTATATGTTTTTGCTGTAAAATAAAGAACAGCGAAGTTACAACTAAAGCTTTTGACACCTACGAACAATTTAGTTGATTTTAATCGGTCGATAGCTCATTTTTATCATGTCATAACTTCCAGTAGGCCTACCGTTTCGAAATTAAACAATTTGTATTTAAAGAAATTTATATGTTTTTTCTGGAATTTATGCCAATTTTAGGACAATTACTAAGCAATAAACTTTAAAACCTTTTTAATTTTTTCTCATTTGTAGGCTGCCACGCTTCTGCTATTTTTCAGTGGAATACAGCCTTGGTTAGACTGTAATATACTTTAACGATTCCACTTTTTGTATTTTTAGCAAGCGATGGAGAAGAGAGAGTATTCTATTTCCGACCACTACCTCCAAAACAAAGTTGATCTCTCCATTGTGCTGCGACCTTTATTAAAAGTTGATCAAAAAGCAAACAAAAAAACATCTTGGCCCAGCGAAGGACAGGTGCTAAGTCAAGAAGATTTTTCATGCCTTTTGTCTAACAAAGTTCGAAATCGATTTTTTTGCCCATTTTTCCTGATAATCTTTCTAATGCGTAATTTTTTTCTCTCCATTCTCTTAACGAAACTTCTTCTGCAGTTTTTTTGCAAAAACAGTACATTTTGGGTTGGGCTGGCAGTTCTTAAATTTTCACGAATTTTCAGCCTCATTTGTTCTTAAGTTTTATTGGAGAAAAAGCGACATAAATTTATTTTAGCTTGTTAAAAAGTTGCGTTGCGTAAAAATTTTGTCGATTGTTAAAAGCTGCTAGAACAAAACAGGCCATGATTGCAAAAACCTCTTTTTTTGTTACAATTCACGTAACTGTAGAAAAAAAGATTGATGTTTAAATCAGCCCGTGTTCTTAAATATTGTTTTGTTCATGCCAAGGCTGGCATTTTTCTTAATTTGTTCTTAAATTTTGAAGAAAAATGAGCCTCGTATTGTTACAAAATTGTTCTAAAAAACAAAAATAATAATTTTGCCTGCTAATGGCGCTAAAATATGTACATTTCTTAGCTTCGTTGCATAGGCATCATACAACTTGAGAGCATTTAAAAGCAAATACTTGAAATTCAAGCCTTTTAGTAAATTGTCTCTGTGACGACAAAATCACTTGGCTAGCCGTTCAATTGAAAAATATCTGAATACTTTTACTCTATCATTTCTCTACATGAGAAAAATAATAAATGTTATTTTGGTAGTCATGGGTTATCTCGCAAAATGGAACAATTTATTCTCGTGCCTTCCCCAGCCTTGCTTTGTGTGTGGATTACGACAACCCTATCACTGTAAATTACACAGATCGAACAACGGCAGAAGGATTTACAGTCACGTTAAGGAAAAAGTAAGGATTTCATATTTTTAGTTTGTCGCTTCCCATATCTTTCCTATGGATTAGAGGTGCATGCAATGCAGTAAAGAATGTCGGCAGCGTGGCCGAATGGGTAAAGACGTCGTTTTTACGACGACCCTGATCGCATGATATGGGTTCAACCCTCACCGTGGTAATGGTTTTGCGTCCTTGGATAAGACGCTTTACGATGACTATTTCTGCTTGCTGGCTTCGCACAAGCAGCAAATTCAGTGAACAAGAACTTGAAGAAATCCATTACAACTTTGGATCACTGGAAACTCCTAAGCAGGTGTGGATTCCTCCAGGCACGAAGTAGTCATTGCAATGAAAAGTGAGCGAATCGTCCTGTAGTTAGTAGGGTGTTCGGATTTTTCACTTTTTGCTTAAATCTTTATCTTTATACGATTTTAAGGGTACAAATTGGCATAAAAAAAAATCGTGATAGTTTTTTTTGAAAATTTTTTTTATCTTCATACCCTGGGGGGGCATGGAAGGTTTTTGGGGGAGCGCGTATGACTAATATCGCATAACTCAAAAACTACTGCACCTAGAAAGACAGTTTTTACATCAATCGATTTAGAAACACAGGTTTCTTATCTGTGTTCAATACATTATATGGCTTTAACTGCTCTATTTTTCGAGTTATTTTCGAAAAACTGTTTTTACCCCTTTCTGCTGGCCATTTTGCTTTAAATTAAAGGTATTTTTTCGACATCGAACAGATGACCAATTGGTGGACGCACCTGACATTAAGCCTGCCTGAAGCGAGAAATTTAATTTGATTTCTGGGTAGATACCACCTTAACACAAGTTACTAGTGACTCAGCAATCGCTTCTACTTCGACACTGCACTGCATGGCTGTATGCAAGGCATGGAATGGCTACTCCTGCTCATTCCCTATCACTTTAAAAGTTACTACTGCAAGTCTAATAAGGATATAATTTTCTATTCTGCAGTATGCAACGTTGCACAAGACAAGTGCAATTATTGCACTAATTTTCACTCTTGACTCTTGTTTTCACTTTATTAAGAAACACCAAACATTTTAAGACACGACTTTCTTTTTCAGCCACTCATTCATTTTCGTCTTTGCTTCCGTGACAAATAAATCCCCTGATTCTAATATCAACTTGTCGTTTTTTTTCGGCTTTGCGAAAATCTTTCACTCAGGCATTATGACATAGACCATCTCTCACAAGAGCGGTTATGATTGTCGATCGAATTCTAAAAAAACTTTGTCGTCAATCTGGAGGCAAGGTGCTGCTTTACTGCTGGATCTGAAGTATGGCCTGATAGGTGCTCGCTTCCATGCAAGTTGTTTGGTGTCAACATCACCGGGAAGTTGCTCATCAAGATTTTTCACTATTTTGCTTGGAATGCAGGACTTTTTGAATGAATATTTAGGGTCACATTGATTGGGTTCATCCAAGAGCAGAAGTGTTTTACAAACACAGGTTTCAAGCAATGATCAACCAGATTCGTACGTTGTTGGCGAAAATCCAGCGATAAATAACGAAGAAATATCAAGTTTGTTGGTCCTTCTGACGCGCGTGGATTCAAATGAATTTTCACAAACATTGGCACATAAACCGATATGATGTAGCTTGTGATTTGAAGAAGTTTGCTGTTTTGAGTGACGGTCATTTTGGTGTCAAATAGAAGTCTCATGTAACCATTCGTAGTTGTTAACCACTTGTAACGATAGATCTGTAATCAGTAAGTAATCTGTAATCCATCGAAGTTTCAACGATTTTTTTCTTACAACCACGAAAGCATTTCGTTTGCAAGGTAAGTGGTGCATATTTTGGTCATCTTCGCTTGGTATCTGACTTCACTGATTACAGATCTATCGTTACAAGTGGTTAACAACTACGAATGGTTACATGAGACTTCTATTTGACACCAAAATGACCGTCACTCAAAACAGCAAACTTCTTCAAATCACAAGCTACATCATATCGGTTTATGTGCCAATGTTTGTGAAAATTCATTTGAATCCACGCGCGTCAGAAGGACCAACAAACTTGATATTTCTTCGTTATTTATCGCTGGATTTTCGCCAACAACGTACGAATCTGGTTGATCATTGCTTGAAACCTGTGTTTGTAAAACACTTCTGCTCTTGGATGAACCCAATCAATGTGACCCTAAATATTCATTCAAAAAGTCCTGCATTCCAAGCAAAATAGTGAAAAATCTTGATGAGCAACTTCCCGGTGATGTTGACACCAAACAACTTGCATGGAAGCGAGCACCTATCAGGCCATACTTCAGATCCAGCAGTAAAGCAGCACCTTGCCTCCAGATTGACGACAAAGTTTTTTTAGAATTCGATCGACAATCATAACCGCTCTTGTGAGAGATGGTCTATGTCATAATGCCTGAGTGAAAGATTTTCGCAAAGCCGAAAAAAAAACGACAAGTTGATATTAGAATCAGGGGATTTATTTGTCACGGAAGCAAAGACGAAAATGAATGAGTGGCTGAAAAAGAAAGTCGTGTCTTAAAATGTTTGGTGTTTCTTAATAAAGTGAAAACAAGAGTCAAGAGTGAAAATTAGTGCAATAATTGCACTTGTCTTGTGCAACGTTGCATACTGCAGAATAGAAAATTATATCCTTATTAGACTTGCAGTAGTAACTTTTAAAGTGATAGGGAATGAGCAGGAGTAGCCATTCCATGCCTTGCATACAGCCATGCAGTGCAGTGTCGAAGTAGAAGCGATTGCTGAGTCACTAGTAACTTGTGTTAAGGTGGTATCTACCCAGAAATCAAATTAAATTTCTCGCTTCAGGCAGGCTTTATGTCAGGTGCGTCCACCAATTGGTCATCTGTTCGATGTCGAAAAAATACCTTTAATTTAAAGCAAAATGGCCAGCAGAAAGGGGTAAAAACAGTTTTTCGAAAATAACTCGAAAAATAGA
Source organism: Trididemnum nubilum (assembly GCA_963965965.1). Classification (NCBI taxonomy): domain Eukaryota; kingdom Metazoa; phylum Chordata; class Ascidiacea; order Aplousobranchia; family Didemnidae; genus Trididemnum; species Trididemnum nubilum. The sequence goes on from OZ014474.1 coordinate 9,358,306, forward strand.
GCAGTTAAAGCCATATAATGTATTGAACACAGATAAGAAACCTGTGTTTCTGAATCGATTGATGTAAAAACTGTCTTTCTAGGTGCAGTAGTTTTTGAGTTATGCGATATTAGTCATACGCGCTCCCCCAAAAACCTTCCATGCCCCCCCAGGGTATGAAGATAAAAAAAATTTTCAAAAAAAACTATCACGATTTTTTTTTATGCCAATTTGTACCCTTAAAATCGTATAAAGAAAAAGATTTAAGCAAAAAGTGAAAAATCCGAACACCCTAGTAGTTAGCTTTTGACACTGTCCAGTGATAGGAGGATAAATATACACTACAACACCCGCAATGTCACTTGTGTTGCGGAGAGCTCCCAAAAGGCATATTTTTGGTTACAGTGGTAATTTTTGAGTTTTTTTTTTTATGAAAAATGCATTATTTCTTTGTGATTATGTTTTGGGAAGTCATTAGGTCTTTTTTAAAGGTTTTCCTTTGGGTTCACGAAAAATCGTAGAACTGTTTCAGTTCTTTTTTTCCGTTTATTTGTAGCAAGATCGATATAGTCACTATAACGTTATTTTGTGCGAGACAAAACGGCGTTTTTCGTAAATACCATTTCAAAACTTCATTTAAAAAAGCTAACTACCATGAAAAAAATCGAAAAAGTATGTCTAGTATGCAACTATTTCCACTAGTTTATCACGATAACAAGTTTACTTTAAGGTTTATATTTTTGATTACAGAAGCATATCACATGAGGTGTGGAGTTTCACGCCCGAAGGAAACATTTGCCCGTCGCGTAAAATTAACCAACTAGTCCTCACCTATCTCGAACCATCGCTTGTCCAGCAAACCAAGGACCAATACGAGCAGAATGGTAGGAATTCTCTAAATTTAATGTGTTTCAAAAATTGGTGAGGGTACTAAACCCTAAATTTAGATAGTCTCCCATTTTAGAGGAATGAGTATCGCTCTACTGCCCAACGATGATTGAACAAATGAAAGGAAAAGGGTACCGTAAAAGGAAATTCAGATCTTCAGCAACATGCAGTCCGTGGGACTTGGCAAATTTAAACTCATCAGGCAAACCAGAGTAAAATTTTGAGATAGAATTTTTATTTGTTTCTTTTTCTCAAAGCACTGCTCTGGACCTAAATTTTGCTCAATTTCGAAGCTCATCAGAAGAGCAAACGTAACCTTTAGCAAAGATTATGGATATTGATAAATTGGGGTCTTTTAAATACTTTATAGTTGTAAAACCTACTCTCGCTTTACTGGTTGAGTTTGACATCCAGTTTGAAATGGCGATTAAGTTCGGAAAAGGTTTAAGTGATTTAATTTTTGCAAAATTACTGAAGCATTTCATAAAAATTACAGTTTGTTTCAGGACAAGGCGACGCTCACTCCGTCTCGGATCTTACTCCGGCCGCTCCTCAGTTTGATGCAAAAGTAATATTTTTTCGATTTGATAAGTGTACAATCCAAAGAGAGTACACAGGCATTTCTGATTTAAAGAATAAATCTGGCTGAATCAGTTTGTAAATAGCACTCCGTTGGCTTGTTTCGACCGTTCGTTCGTGCGTATATGAACCAAAAATGAGGCTGGGCCACCACATCGGGTATAAAATACTGTTTGGTCCCATTAATAAACAAGCGTAAGGTGTCTTTCCTAAAGATACGGCTGCGTACCTCCAGTTCGGAAATAAATCGGGAGTTAGCAACCTTTTAATCACTAGTTTGTTACAATAATGGGGTGGATTTTAACTTATCGATAGTTCTGTGAATTTGTAGTAAAAACAGTGTCTACTGCACCCTCCGTCCTTCAAACGCTTGTGATTCTGTGAACTTTTCCAATCCAATTTATTAATATTTTTTCTCATCTTTTCAAAGTAACGCTTTACAGCTTTCGTCTGGTCAATAACTCAAGAGCTATAACCAAGAAAAAGTTGGAATGAAATGGGTCTCTACTTTTTTGATAGGATATGAATTTTAAAAATTACTCGTGTGATTTCAGGCTCCGTTAACATTGGCTGTTCTCGAGAAGTTCAAAGGGCACACTATGAAAGCAGCCAATCAGCGATGGGCAATGAAGCAAGAGAATTACAAGAGTAGTTGCCAGTGGAGGCAAACAAAAGTATGTGCCAGTCGAGTCGAATTACCACTAAACATCATCCAACCAGTAATGCAGCTCGTTAAAGCTTTATTAACTTGTGTTACTATGTTTGTAGTTCGATTATAGACATTTCGGAAAATGTCTTACTTGGCACAGTGAAATGCTCTATCTGGCTGAGGAGTCTTTTGGTCTGGGGCGGTTGAGAACACTTGGTCAAACTTTATCATCGTTTTTCATTCAGAGTTCGTGAACTATTTAAGATAGTCTATAGCAGAGGTGCCTGAAGTGCAGCTGGCCCAGCGATTTTATGCGGCCCGCGAGTGATCTAAGGAATTTAAGTTGGAATTACGACAGGCGGGTTCGAGGTAATTTAGGGCAAAAATCACATTAAATTGCTCTGAAGACTTTTTTTCGGTCTTCGCGGACCCTTCTTCAAAAATTTTGGGCACCCTTGGTTGAGAGTTAAGTACCAGTATTCTACTTCTTGAAATAGTGAGTGGAGATCTTCTTGGTTTCAATGGGCTTGAATCTGAAATCGGTGGATGAAAATCCATCGATTTCTTTACCGGTTTTCACCACAAAATGTTCTGACCTTTTAAAACTTTTTTTAAAGCGTTTTAGCTTTTAATTTTACCTTATTTCTTGAGGGTCCAGTTAAGGAATTTGTAGCAAATCTAGGCCTATAGTGATTTTTTGTCGCTGATTTTAATGTGCTTTACGCCGGTTGGTCAAGGGGTAACGCTTTTGTCTCTGAAGCCAAAGGTCTGAGGCTTAAGTCTATGGATGGTCAAATTGGACGCAGTGTTGCCACTTGCCAACGGCTCGCCACCGCTGCGACGTTTCTTTCAAAAGAGCGATGTCATCCCGGCGCAATGACGCAGAGATATGGATCCTGCAAACTCGTTACACGCTTCAACGTAATACAGCGAGCACAACAAAACAGTTGATTTGATTATTACTCTGAACATAAGTCATTGATCTCTTCACCCTGTCGTGACTGGTATTGTAGGTGGCAAACCCTCTTTGGAGAAAATTGGCTTATTCTTGGCCTGTTTTACCTGACGGAAATTGGAACAAGTCTTACAAGTGGCCCATGCAGGGAGCCCTCCTCCCCAACGCCCCCTCCCCTCTGAAACGACGAATCAGTGCGGAGGAAACGAGCATCAAGTTGAAAGTTTACAGAAACGGCGAAAGTGACAAAAAGCGGTAATTTTTTGCTGCTTCCAAAGAATTGTTGAATTTGCTAAAAAAAGTAAATCTAGGCGTACTTTTGTAAACTGAAGAGGAGCATGGATGGACATTGGGCAGGTTAGTCTTCGCTTTCTGAGGCTGATGCTTAACCAGCAAACAATGAAAGAAGTGAAAGAGAAATCAAGGAATATCTAAAATTTTCAAGCAAAACTTGCATTGTTGTAGCTGCGATAATTGTGTGGGTAAATTATCATGGTAGACATGTATGTGGTGTAGCTCATGGGTTCTTTATTTGGCTTATTTTCAAGAAAATTATCTCGTACCAAAGGACAATTAATCCCGGAAACTGTAGCCGTAGTTAGTACAAGTTTTCACATACAGTTGAGTGCAGTACTGAATTAAGGCAGGATTGTCTAATGGTATAGACACATTTCGTCCTCAAAATTGGAGTCAGCCATTTTGTTTTTTTTGAAGTCAAACACAAAAGTTGGTCAACATGCTTTTGTCCACATACCGTAGTAGTTAGTTAATTTTTTTACTTTTTCCTTATTCTTGTTATGCTTTTTCAATGCCACTCATGATATGAAATACGTTCTTTTTTTATGGTTGGTAATTGTTATAGCCTATGAAATGACATTTTTTTCAAGATTCGCATCGATTGTGGCGCCTGATTTTAGAGGGAAGGAGAAACCTAAAGGAGATTCGAAGACCAAAATGTGTATTAAAGAGGTACAAAATTTTAGTTGTATCAAGGAATAGCTTAACTTTCTGTTGTTTTGTACATGTTTGAATATCTTGTAGAATTGGTAGAAGACTGAAATACGACCGAAGTTGCGCGTGCTTAATAAATTGCTGCTCATAGAGTACATTATTTGTAAATTACCTTTATTTTGTTGTAGTTTTTGCTCTACTGTGTTAAGTTCTTGCAGTCTATTTTCAAGCTATGATAATAGTAATTTGATTACAAATTAGCTTGTTATCATTCAATTTTGTTGTAATTTGGACTTTACAGCAGCAACTTTTTATTTTGCAGAATTTAGTTGAATTGGAATTGTTGATGCTTTTGGAGCAAGCCACGACATTACTTGGATTAAATTCCGCTGCTAGGTAAGCGAAACAATTTGTTAGTTTACCGTTTTTTTTTATTTTGGTAGAAATTTGTGCCTGTTTTGTTTTGCGAGGTGGAGAAAAATAACGTGTGACTGTGTATGTTCTACATTAAAGAAATAGACTTTTCCGTGCCCTTTTTTTTTATCAGTTTTGCTTGACGGAAAATAATTTTTTGCGAAGGCCATTTCTGTTACCCAAAAATAAATACGAATTTGAGAATTTGGGGAAAAATATAACATTTTGACATCTTTAGGCGGTTGTTTGATGAAAATGGGAAGGAATTGTTTTCTTTGCGTTCATTGAAGCGTGACCAAATAGTATACGTGTCATCCGGTGATTGGTGGGTTGATCCACGGGTGAGCAAAGCAGAACGGCAACGGCGACAACTTTTGGGCAAACTCACCCACGATATATCCATGATTAAGGCTTTCTGTGACATCCGATACCCCAAAGGTATTTCTTGGATTTTTTTGTAAGAATTGAGGTTACTTTTTCATTCATGATGCATTTAGTTACACTACAATATTGGATGAATTCTTTGTAGTAAGAAAAACAAACTTTGATAAAAAAATTTAGCAAAGAAAAACGAAACGTTGTATTCAATACGAAAGGTTTCGACTTGAAATTAACTCATTTTCAATTTTATTCAAATGCTCCATGTTGAAACGTGCAGTAAAATCAATTGCTCAAATTTTTGATTTTTGGTGTACATTTAACTATTAATTTATTGCTTGACATTTTCTTCTTTAAGGATTAAAATAAACCATATTTAACTTTTTTTTTTAAAGAGGTTTCTGTGTTAAATTTTTTCTGCATTCGAAAATAGCTGAGTGCATAAACTTTTATTTCTTTCAGATTTAGTGTTAGAAGTTGAGAAAAAACTTGTGGCTGGATCTCGTTTGATTGTGCGCAAATGTGCGATGGAAAACCACAAGAGAGAAGAACTTACAAAAGGTATTAACTTGGTTTAAGTATTTTTTGCAAATTCTTGGTGTGTTTTGATGCAAGCTTCTTTCGAAGAAATGCCGCAGCGGTGACGAGTCGTTGGCAACTCTGTATTCAATTTGACCGGCCCAAGATGTGAACCTCAGACTTCCTGCTCCGTAGACGAAAGCATTACCGCTCGACTACCTTGCCGGTGTGTGCTATCATAATTCTAAATTTTTATCCACTTGTAGGAAATGCCCCAGTTGAGGAGGATAAACAAAGTATTGAAGGATCTGAAGATAGTTTTCAATTTGCAGGTTCCAGGTATTTTTATCTGTGATATGTGCATCTTAATCACATGGTTTAAACTTTTAGAACTCATTTTTCTTTCTTTGCAGTATCGAAATATATATATTGAATCAACAATTTTTTCATGGTTCAATCTCTTTTTTTTACGTAGTTTGTTGTAAATTTGGATGGTGGTTGCTGTTGTATCGTGTTTTTATTACATTTTAGAATCACAGTCACAGTATTTTTGGCCAGCATCAAAACTGTGCTGGGGTTGTTTGCGGGTCACGTACTGGCCACAGCTTTTGAGTGGATTAAAAATTGTCTACAATATATTAGCGGAATAATTTGTGTTTCACACGCTTTTTTCAGTAACGTCTTTGAAACGTTTTAGAAGTGCTCACGAAATTTCTCACCGGAAAGCTGACAAGAAATTTGAAGCTAAAAAGTACACTTGGCAACAAAATACTTCAGAAGAAAGTGTAGTTGAAGAACCCAGAACTCCCAAACGGTAAACAAACTTTGAACCTTTGTCAACACTGCCCAAGTTACTGGTTTCCCAAAGTGCGCAATAATGGCTCTGAACTTATAGCTGTACTTATTATAAACTGACCAAAACTTAAATTCTTAAAAGCAATAACCGCATTACAGCCTGCTTGGTGGCGACTGTTGTTCTATTTGACCACTTCCGAAAGATGGAGGGCTAGGGCACCAAGGAACTCTGAAGAGATCCAACAATTTGGCCTTACCCCAAGGTTTGGACTAGAATTGACTTGTCAAAAGAGTAATTTTAAATATTTGACTGTTTAAACGAATTTTAGTATTTGCTGATAAGTCTTAAGCTCTATCTTACAATAGTGCTACAATTTTTTGCAGTGCCATCAGCATTTTTCACGTTATTAAAACATTTCAGTGAGAAGCGATCATCTCGGGCAAAGAAGCTTGATACATCGCATCACCAAAACTTTAAATTCTTCGATGGTTTTATCTGCTCTTTATGGGAACCGAACCTGGTCCTAGGTGTTCCTGGCATTGATCTCGATAATATTTCAGGCAATGTGGAAGTGGTTTTGTGCCAAAAATCGAGTGATGATCCTGGTAAGATTTTAGCTTGCAATCGATTAAAAAATTCTGACTCAGATAACTCATCTAGCTGATAGACATCAGGTTTTAAAAAGGGGAAAAAACTTATACGATATTTGTATCACTCGACTAGTAAGTCCAATGCGTGAACGCACCAGGAGTCTGTAACGTCTTTTAGTTAGGAATCTCTTGGTGGGAGGACAAGTTCATCAAATGTCCAAAAAACCATTGAAAACTTAAATCTCGGCTTAAACTAGCAACTTGCCATGGTAGTTTTAACTTGCCACCTTAAGCAAATGATTTTGTGAAGGATTTTATTGCTTTGATCAAAATGTTCATTTCTTTGTGAACAATTTTGAGTAAAGCAATTCTTATTGTACCACCAACCAACTTTTCAAAGATTTTATTGCTTGTTACAATAAGATTGAATCTTTTTAGCCCAACGTTGGCAGTTGACTGAGAATGGTTTCATTCGGATGAAATGTAACCCCAAGCTCGTCCTGGCTGTGTCCATGCCGGCTTACAGACCGGGAAGTGACGACACTTTGAATTTCGAAGGAAGTGTCGTCACCGTTCAAAATATAAAGTAAGCAATGGTTGCAATAGAAATAGGCTAAAGGAGCTATTAGCCTTATTTTTTGCTATTGGCTGTGAAACTGATTTTCTTCCGTTTTGAAGAAAACGAGTTTTTTCTTTTACTTTTAATGTTACCGTAACTCTAGCCTTGTGAATTGAGAAAAAAAAACTTAGAAATGTGAGATTATTGAAAAAATTTTTCTACAGAAAATTTACTTATGGCTGCGCTAATCAAAAATGGCTTTACGATCCAACTGTTCAGACAATTTTCGCCTTTCAAACGAGTGTCATGAATAAAGAAATAACGGCTGCTAATCATGTAAGTTGGAAAAAAATTATGCAGTTGTTTGTGTTTGCAGCCGCGTGTTGTGATATTTAAGGGATTGGCTTTCGGATCATGTTAATTGTAATATCAGGTTTGAATTTAAAAGCACTATTAATGTTTCTCAGAACGACCAAACCTTAGAGCTTGAAGTGTTGCAACACTATAAAAAGACTTGTGGCAATGTGCGTTTAAACCTCATGACATACTTTGCAGTGCGCAATTCGCGCGTGCTGTTTGGCATACTGCGCTACGTTTAACTCATCACCGGTCAAGTGGATAGAGCGTCTGTTACTGAAACGGTATTCGGTTTGTTCGATTCCCAGTCAAGTCAAACCAAAGATCATAAAATTGGAATTCTCATCTTCTCTGTTTGGCGTTCAGCATTATAAAAGACGGTGTGACGCCTTCACCGTGTGTGGTAGACAGGTGGGCAGGTGGCAGCTTGACTCGAAGACCGAAAGGTCCCTTCGCTGTCTCGTGGCCAAGGCAACAAGTGAATAAAAAGTAATTACAATATTGTCTGACTCTCTTTGACGCAACACCCAGTCTCTCTTTGAACCTCAGCTTCGAGACGCACTGGATGGGCAAGTCGAGCTAAAAAAAAGTTAATGGATTTAAAAGCAACTTTATATGTTTGTCCAATTTTCAGCGAAAGCACTTTGCAATTGATCGAGTTTAAAGTATACTATCTAATATCTATTGTCTTAATTCGGCGACTATTCAATATTTTAGAGATTGAAAGGAGGTATCAAATCTACGAGTATAATAAATAGTAATGTGCTCATTTAGGGAAGTGAGCTTTACATTAGGCCTACTGGCAAAGGTAGTGCAACAAACTCGCAATTTTTGCCGCACTATTTCATTTGTTTAAATTTTTTTTAAAGGTTTCTGTGTGCACTTCAGCTGTGGTGGGTTCAGAAACAATCTGTCAAGATGGTTACATAATCGATATACCTTCAGAGACTCCCCTCATTGTCTGTTCTTCCTGTGCCAAAACAATTCGTGGTCGATATCAGTTGATCAAGTCTCCTGACAAACTTGCCTTCGTCTGCGCGCTCGGGACCGATAAGAAAACTGGTAAATTGCTTCTCCAGTGCGTAAGATTTTTTATTTTGCAAAACGTATGTTTTACAATTATCAGCCAGTCTGCGCTGGCCAGGAAATAACAGCGAGTCGATTGGATAGAACGTCTGCTTCTGAAACGGTACACTTGGGTTCGATTCCCGGTTCGGGTCAAACGAAAGATTATGAAAATTGGTATTCACAGCTTCCCTGCTCGACATTCAGTAATGAAAAAGACTGGGTCAGTAATGAAACAGACTGGGTCAAGCTTCCGCCGTGTGTGCTAGACAGGTGGGCATGTAGCAGCTTTATTCGACGATCGAAAGGTCTCTTCGCTTTCCCATGGCCAAGGCAACTTGGCAAATAAACAGTAATTACTGTTTGTTTTAGGCTTTTAACTATTTTTAGGTTTGCGAGTGAAAGGAAGTTTTTCCTGCCTTAATGGCAAGGTAGATCTTTCAACCTACGAAGCCGAGACGACTCTTCAACACTGGACTTCGCAGCTCGAAAAGTTGAGGCAAGAAACCAGCTTCAGATCGCTCAACCGTGAAATTCAGTCGCAAGCACCCATTCAAGCTTGTCGAGTGCTAGCCATGCGGAACGGAGAGGGAAGGTTGCGATCTCCGGAACTGATTATAGGAACAAGCATTGCAGGGGTATTTTTCTTCATTGATATTTTTTATAAAAAACTGTTGGTTCATAAAATTGCTGTAGTTTCAAGTAGCGCGAATTTTATGTCTTAGCTCGTAGGTACCTTAGTTCAGATGATTTAAAAAGACAGCTTAACCTACTGGTATCAAGTGATTTTCGACCGTTGATTAGGTATAATTGCCCCGTCATCAACAATTTAGGCGTTTGGGGTTGTAGTCCACCAATCATTTCCACCAAGCAGTCTTAGCCAGGAGACAACAAAGGGCTTTTCGATCTACTTGTCGGTTTGCTAATCTCGGTAAAGGCTCGTCTACATTGACACTTTTTCGTGCTGAATTTCAAACAGGGAAGCTGATTTGACCGACTGGGGATCGAACCAGAGTCTGTCGTTTCAAATGTAGACGCTCTGTTTAGTGATTTGATCGCTTGAAGCCTGTTAAGCGGCGCACTTTAGCTACTAAAATGCCTTGATAAAAATTAAAATTCTTGCTTATGTCTTATAGTTAACGGTTGTTATTTTCATAAAATACTTTTTTACTATCCATAGATTTTGGACCAATGTACACAACGGTTGGGTTTGGGAACAGCAGCACGGAGACTTTACACCGGTGACGGAATGCATATTCTTCATATGGAGCAGCTTATTGAATGGGCAGTGAGACGTTTCTACGAAATACAAAAAGTACGTTCTTTACAACTAGTGCTACAGGTCGCTTTGTATTTGCATTAAATTGATATAAGCTGCTTTACGGTTGGTATGTTTTGTTGTTCTCGTAAAACTTTTTAAGTCCCTACTCCTGCACGTAGTAATTCCAGCTGAGTTAGGACTTCCACTGGGTTGATTACTTGATGCATCGTTATTCTAAGCGGCGATGGCGCGAAGCATCCTTATCGTTAAGAAAATTGTTATCCTTTATGCATCGTTATCTTTAAGAAAGCAACGGTGGCGCGAAGCTTTGGACTAATCCGCAGTCCGCATCCACTTTGGAGTTGACCATTTTCTAAGCTTTCTGATTAACGTTTGACTCCTTCCCACGTAAATTTGCTGCTTGTTCGAAGCCACCAAGCAGAGATAATTAATCATCGTAATTCAAAGACGATATAACGTGACCAGATTGCGGATTAAACTTAAGATCACGCACTCAGGGTTTGTCGTAAAAACGACGCCTTTTACCCTTTCGGCCATGCTGGTCAAATTAATATAGGCCTCTTTACGGTTTTCTCGTAATATTTCAAGGTCTCTACTACTACACGTAGGACTACCAGCAGTCCCACGAGTGACAATGAATATAATGGAATATTGATCTACTCAAGTTAATTTTGAAACCTTATTTATTGTATATCTGGCTTTTTAGTCCAGTTATAGCACAACATGTAAACTTGATTTAGTACTTCAACGCCTATGTTAACGATTAGGAGCAACGACTAGGTGAGAGAGGCGAGTATGACAGAGGAGAGCCTGAAGGAGTTGGTATATCTGCTGAAGCCCACAAGCAAGAAGAAAGTAAGTTTTAATTTTTAGCATCGTGCAGGTGAAAAATTGCGGACGTCGTAAATTTACAATTTTTTTTCGGTAACCACTGTGGATTGGAAGTTGACCATGACCAAGGACCATATTGTCTTATTGAGTTTAAAATCAATGCATGAATTTCGTTGATAAGCATTTATAATGAAACTGTTAATGAAGGGCTGTGTTGAAACATCTAGACCGGCAGCCCAGAAGGTTTATTTACCCCAAAGACGGCGGAAGGTTTGATGCGCCTAAAATGCACGTCTTTACTCACCTTTTAAGAAAATGTTTTACTGGCAAGTCAAAAGTTCGGCTAAGACCCCCCAAATCCACAATTTATGGGGGGTCAAAATGGCCTTTATTTACCCCAAAGACGGCATGGATAAAAATTGCGTAAAATCGTTCTCTGGGGTCCACTGAACAATGAAATGGCGAAGACAGTAACTTTAGGTTCGGCTAACCCCCCGACAGTAACGAATTTAGGGCGGAGGCTCAAAAATTGCCTTTATTTACCCCAAAGACGGCGTGGATAAAAATTGCTCAAAAAACGTCCGTTGGGGTCCACTGAACGCAAAAATGACAAAGACAGCAACTTTAGGTTCGGCTAACCCCTTGACAGTAACGAATTTAGGGGGGGGGAGGCACAAAAACTGACCTTTTCACCTGGAATAGGGCAACGGTAAAAATTGTTAAAAAACATTCTTGCAGTTAGTACGCTGAACACATAAATGGTTAAAACAGTTACTTTCGGTTCGGCTATCTCCCTGACAGTAACTAAGTTAGAGGGAAGCTCGAAAAAATTGCTCTTATTTATTTGAAAACGGCAGGGGTAAAAACTGCCCAAAAATGTTTCTCGGGAGCCCACTGAAAACAAAAACAATGGCAATAAACTTTGGTATCCTCAAACTGATTTCTTACTCGTACTGCAAAAGTCATTGCACCACTAAATACGGCTTTACAGTACTGCTTTTGAAAAAAATCATTTTAAGTTGATGGCGTCATCAATCATTAAGTGACGTGATAGTCGATTAGAGAAAAAATGACGTCATGTTGCAGTGACGTTGTCGTTACAAGCGATCTAGATTTTGCGTATCAGCTTGTCTTTTCAATGTGAGTCATATGATAGAAAATTGTTGATTGTCAATCTTCTGAAACAGTGCTCGATGATGTACCAAGTAAAATTAGAACAAAATACAATTATTAAATCACAGTAAAAGTTTACTAAAAAAATTATAAAAAATTACGAAATAATTTTCTATATATTACTTTAAATAACGAAGTATATAGGCTTCGTTATTGAAAGTAATAAATAAAAAATTATTCAGTAAATTTTTATGGACCATATCACACCACAAAAACTGCTTTGAATTATAGCACAGACTCAAAACAATCCAGAGCATTTCAAAAAAGATCTAAATTCTTAAACACTGTGATAAATTAATAAGTCTGCGTATTACCAATATTCAAAATGCACTTTCCGTTATTAAGTCTTTCGTTAATTGCTTTGAGTCCTACGTTTTATGAGTCTTTTGCTAATGCGAATTCTGCGACTTTTATCAACTTCATTAATTTTAGAGTTTATCGTAATGAGTGCACCGTTGCAAAAATTTTAATAAAATTTTTTCTGCTTGCAAATAATTTCGGAACAGGTAAACGCATAAAGCTTACTTAGAATGAAAGCATGATTCCGAAATGTCGCATTATAAAACTCATGGCATTTTTAAAAGAGAACTGAAGTAAATTCACTGGGGCTAGATAAACTTAGAGCAAACGTATTTGATTAGATGGGTGTTGACTCTATCCTCCTTCACCCAGCCGAGACAAAGATACAGTATTTTACTTTAAACATGACCTAGGGCATCTCTGGTCATTATTTTTATTGGCAGTCCTAGCTGACAACGATAACCTCTCCGACGCCATTTTAGTTCTATCCTAAAGCAACGCCACAGTTAGACTAAACCACAAAAGCCTTTTAACCTATATAGAGGTTAATATAGGCCTCTATGGGCTAGGCTACTGCATTGAAACGTCAGGGTTACCAATAAAATTTTAATTAGGAAGGTTCCTACGTAGGGTTTGAAGTAAAATATCTCTGGAACGGCTGGCTCAAGAAGGATGGAGTCAATTATGCCAAATGTAATCTAATACGATTGTCTTAACTTTAGATACCCCATTGATTTTGCTTGCAGTCCTCTTTCATCATAAAAAGGCGCATGATAGCATCTAAACTGGAGGCAGATGCAAAAAACGTAGCTAATGAACAAGATTGACGGGATTTCTGTAATCGCGCGCATTGAAATTATTCTAAAACTTTGAGACCATTATTTATATGATGTACTGCACAAAAAACTAACACTTGTTGAATTCAAGTTGCAGCAAGATCACATTATTCTCGCATTGATAACACGAATTTCGTTTAAAACCACGTTCTACACCGGCAATATTTTAAAAATTCTTGATTATTTTTAGTTTGAACTTCTCAATAGACACACACTATTAAGGATTAATAGCGTTTATTTTTGGTGTTATGAAGACACCAAAGACAATGAGGTGGTCTCGATCAAACAGATCAACGAAATTACCACATTAAATGATGACGTTAATAACGACAGCAACTTAATTTTCAATATATGGTAGGCCTCTATGTAAAAATTAGTCGTGCAATTTTGGCCCATTCTAGTACATTAGGCGTAAAATCGTGTGCGTAAGAGTGTGTTCTTATTTAATTTTAACCGACTGTTGTCTGTATGAAATAAACTAAAATGCGCTTATTTGCTCACAATTTTACACCCAGCGTAGACCGGGACCAACAGTTCATCAGGTTCTTGGAAGGCAATATAAGGCGTTTTTCCATAAGTACGAACAGGTTTGGAATATACCATAATTATTGGCTGCTGTATAGTCCAACATTTGAAGATAAAGCTTATGTTTTTGCATTGACAAATGCTTGATAAAAGGGCACATAGGACATAGGTCACATTTGGCTTTTCTGGTATTTTAAGACAAGAATCTTCCAAAAATTGTTTTGGTGCCTTACTCTTCTAACATCTTCGTTTGATTGATTTTTATATTTGGGCTGATGAATCAGTATTTTTGGTCTTGCTACCAGAGGTGGAGTCCTCGAGGACATCCTTGGCCTCGAGGACGTCCTCGAGGACACATTTTGAAGTCCTTGGCCTTGGCCTTGGCCTCGAAGGTCAAGTCCTTGGCCTTGGCCTTGGCCTCGAGGCCTCAAGTCCTCGAAAATTGGCCTGTCCTCGGCTCGAGGACAGCACGATTTTTTGGAATGTTAAAATTTTGTGGAGCGCTTGAAAAATGTTTTGGAAAACGTTTTTTAGTGGAGATCGCTTGAAAAATTTTTGTGAAGACCTTTTTGTTTTTTTTTTTTTTTTGAGATCGCCTGAAAAATTTTTGTGAAGACCTTTTTTTTTTTGGAGATCGCCTGAAAAGTTTTTGTGAAGTCCTTTTTTTTTTTGGAGAGCACTTGCGCTCTGTGTCCTTGGTCCTTGGTCTCGAGCATTCCTGTCCTTGGCCTCGAGAGTGTCTGTCCTCGGAAAGGCTGTCCTTGGCCTTGGCCTCGTATTTTTTTTGTGTCCTTGGCCTTGGCCTCGAGCCTTGTGTCCCCGACTCCACCTCTGCTTGCTACTGCAGCGATGCACCTTCCGTCAAACTAAAACAACCTCACTGCTTCTTGCTTTTTTTTTTTTTTTTTGTAGAATAGAGCATTCATTTGGAAATGGTTTGAAATTTTGTTCTCTCCCTTTCCTTACCCACATTCCATTATTCAATCTTTGCTTTTTGGCAACGATTACTACATCCGGTATTTTGATCTTTGGAAATTAAGTCTACTAGATTGTCTTTGGCTCACTTTGCCAGTGTCCACAAAACTAGGCCCAATTGATGACTTTGCCAACTTTAGCTCCAAATTCTGAACTCATTTCTATCTCTATACTGGTTTTGTCACATTTTCAAAGACCCCGCATAATCTATTACCTAAGCTCGTTCAAACTTAGTGTAGCCTATAACGTTTGTCTTGTCTTGTCTCACACCATAACCTCGATGTGATAGAAATGTTTTATAGCAGAGGTCAGTAACCTATTTTGTGACATGGGCCAATTTCAAAAAAAAAAAAAATTGTGGAGCTATCCTCAACAAGATACAATATGGTGCCATTTAGCCAGTTCGCAGGAATTTGTAGCTCCATTTAAAGAACCGGTTACAGATATAGTTCCAGCAAAACTTGAGTAGCCCCACTGGATTTACAGAATTACGATCATCCTTCTTGACTTGAAAAAGTGAAACAGGATTTTCTCTAAAAAAGCTTTCCTTTTGTGTTCACAACTCAATGTTCGTTTGTTTCTTTTAAACAAAACTTGATCGTTTTCTTACAACTGTTACATGTTCCAGGTCGCAGATCATTGTAAAATAATACTCAGCATAGAGATTCGTGACCAGAAAGCAAATTCCTCAAGAACGTGTTTACTAACACTTGAATTTGTCAAATAGATATGCATGATAGTTGCAAGCTGTGATACAGTACTATTTGACACTTTTCCACCGTTTTGTGCCAATCTATCTCTTCTATTAGTAGGTCTCAGTTTTTGGATTAGAACTGGGTTCTGTTGCATTAGTAATGTAGTCCATTATGTTAATTAATATTTTGGGAATACGCATGTTGGACTTACGAGTTGACTACTCAAGCAAACATCTTGCTGTTTGTGCTAATAATGATAGACTAATTAAATGTTTTCAAATATCTCTGCTTCTTCTAAAAGAACTGCAAATTTACGATCTTTGAATTTATTTGAGCTGATAAATCTAAGATTTGTCATCATCAAAATTCTCCGCGCTGAGCGATTTGTGCAATGTTTAATCGAAATCGTAAACTAGCCAGCGAGTATTTTGAATGCTGGTAGTATGTAAATTTATCACATTTTTTTAAGATTCTAGATTTTTTTGAGATACTATACTCGTATTAGTTGCTTCGAGACTGTGATGCAAATTTAACGCAGTTTTGGTGATGTGATATAAGACATAGAAAATTTACTTAATTTTAATTTTTTAATTTTGCCGTAGCACAATTAACTGTGCGGGACCGGTGTGTCTTGAAATTACTGCTATTGCAATTACATTTTATTCACCAAATTGCCTTGGCCAGGAGACAGCAAAGGGACCTTTTGGTCTTCGAGTCAAGCTGTCACTTGCACGCCAGTCTACCACACACGATGAAAGCTTCACACTACCCTTTCAATACTGAAAGTCCAGCAAAGAAGCAGTGAGTTCCAATTTTTATAGTCTTTGGTTTGACCCGACCGGGAATGGAACCCAAGTTTACCGTTTCAGTAACAGACTCTCTATCCACTCAAACACTGATCGGTTCAAGGACGTAATCTTTACTGCAAAACACTTTCGTGAGCAATCCTTGAACTTGTACGATTTTTGTGAAAACGAGATAACTGCTCAAACGTAACGTCATTGAAAACGACGGCATTTTTGCTCAAATCGACCATTACGTCACTTAATGATTGATGACGCCATCAACTTAAAATGATTTTTTTCAAAAGCAGTACTGTAAAGCCGTATTTAGTGGTGCAATGACTTTTGCAGTACGAGTAAGAAATCAGTTTGAGGATACCAAAGTTTATTGCCATTGTTTTTGTTTTCAGTGGGCTCCCGAGAAACATTTTTGGGCAGTTTTTACCCCTGCCGTTTTCAAATAAATAAGAGCAATTTTTTCGAGCTTCCCTCTAACTTAGTTACTGTCAGGGAGATGGCCGAACCGAAAGTAACTGTTTTAACCATTTATGTGCTCAGCGTACTAACTGCAAGAATGTTTTTTAACAATTTTTACCGTTGCCCTATTCCAGGTGAAAAGGTCAGTTTTTGTGCCTCCCCCCCCCTAAATTCGTTACTGTCAAGGGGTTAGCCGAACCTAAAGTTGCTGTCTTTGTCATTTTTGCGTTCAGTGGACCCCAAATAAATAAACTGAAACTGAAACTGAAACAACGGACGTTTTTTGAGCAATTTTTATCCACGCCGTCTTTGGGGTAAATAAAGGCAATTTTTGAGCCTCCGCCCTAAATTCGTTACTGTCGGGGGGTTAGCCGAACCTAAAGTTACTGTCTTTGCCATTTTTGTGTTCCGTGGACTCCAGCGGACGTTTTTGAGCGATTTTTATCCATGCCGTCTTTGGGGTAAATAAAGGCAATTTTTGCCCCCCCTAAATTCGTTACTGTCGGGGGGTTAGCCGAACCTAAAGTTACTGTCTTCGCCATTTCATTGTTCAGTGGACCCCAGAGAACGATTTTACGCAATTTTTATCCATGCCGTCTTTGGGGTAAATAAAGGCCATTTTGACCCCCCATAAATTGTGGATTTGGGGGGTCTTAGCCGAACTTTTGACTTGCCAGTAAAACATTTTCTTAAAAGGTGAGTAAAGACGTGCATTTTAGGCGCATCAAACCTTCCGCCGTCTTTGGGGTAAATAAACCTTCTGGGCTGCCGGTCTAATCCTCGAAATCTTTCCTATTTTATAAAAGGTTTTATAACGTTTTTTTCTCTTCAAGCAACATTAAGTTTAAATTGGCTAAGTAATTTTGTAGTAGGCTATAAATAGGCAAAGTCGTTTTTAGCAAATGGATATTGACTCCCGAATTTTATGTGATTGGTGGAAGTCAACATAATTTCAAATAAAAGTATTTTTACAGGTAATAATTCCCGAGAAGGAACACCAGACCATACGACAGCTGAGGCCGGGACCAAAGTGACCGCGTCCGATATTTCGAAGAAACTGAGGCCTCCTAGTGGCAGAAAAAGTTCGCTGAATAAACCACCTCCCTCTCGACAAACTGAAACGTAAGCTGAGTTTCCTGATGACGCTATAGTAAAGAGTCGGATTCGGACACCAAATGCTGCGAATTCGATTCTTTTTACCGCTGCCAATTTCGGGAGTGCATGTAAAATTGTCAGTCCTTGGGTGAATTTTTTGCCCTGCTTTGATTAAACAATAACGAAAATATTTTTCACGGAAAATGCACGATAACTGGCCAGTTAATTGAAAGTATGACGTACTGGACTCTGAAGCGGATAATTCTCTGTTCAATTCTCGAGCTGTCAAATCGAACACAATGTTACCGACAGATCGCCTCCGCTGCGACATTTCTTAATACTCCGCCGACTTTTATTAGGGCCTTACAAGCTTGGAGTTTTTTCGTAACTTAGTGAGCACCATAGAAATGTAAAATTTGCATTAGATGCTCTAATTTTTTATTTTTATGCAGCAAATACTTTCAGGTCTCAAGATGTGCCATTGTCTGTTATTTTGCGCAATCCCATTGAGGTTTGGGTGTCGTGCGGGGAAAATTTTATTCGCCCTGATACGGCCGAAAAACTTTACGAAACAAGCTTAAAAGCCCAGATGGATCGAAATGCAAGCAATTTGGTACTAGATACCGAAAAGCACACACTTCGTCACATGCAAGGTTGGTGCGTGGTACGCAGCCTAGTCACAGGGCAGGGAGGCGTTTTTATTGTTTAATGGGGTCGAAAATATTCCTGAAACGATGAACTACTAAACTCTCATTCGATTCAGATTTTATCTTTGGCAGCTTTCCACTTTGCTTTTAGCCCATTAAGTTTATACTAGAGCCACGGTTATAAAAAGGATTAAATATTTTCTAGTCGTAAAATTGTAAAGCAATAATTCGCAGGTTACTTGAACTACCGAATTGTCAAAGTAGTAATTGAAATATCATTGGTAGGCTGATTCTCATCTAATATTTTCGCCTTTACTAAATTTGGCAATGCTTGCAGACGGGAAGGAGTTCTGACCCATAAGCCGGAATTGCGGCGTAATTTGGTTTGGTTTTGATTTTTTTTAACGGTTTCAAAAAAAAATGTGAATTATTTGTTGCTTTTATTTCCAGGTCGAAGATACAAGGAAATGTCTCCCACTACTCTGAAATCCACCACCATGCCCGAGAAACCGATATTAGTGGAAGGAGGTTGGCTGGAAACCACTAAAGTTGAAGTAAGCAGAGCAAATTTCAGTACAAAAACTTGATCACCTTGTACGGTAGTATTGCAGTACTCACAAATATGGAAGTTTTGAGCTCGTTTTTTGATCGACTTGAGATTTACGCCGAGTTGAATATTTGAATAGGTTTATAGCCGTTAGGATAAACCTTTCCTGAGTAATACTTTTTGTATAGCTGCCAGCATGCTATCTCTAACCCACAAAAGTAATATCATTTATCTTGAGCTTAAAAACTTCTCCGCCTTTGAGTACACAAGCTTTATAGATTTTGCGGCACAGGACTTTCAAAAGTAAACGTACCGGTACCAGTAATCATTACAAGTTTTTGAGCATACAAAACAATTTTTGGTTCCCTTGTAACCTCACATAGCTCTAGTAGTGGTCTACATCTGCCCTACTTGGTTGTAGCTGTGGATTTGAACATCTTATATTTTAAGGCAATCAAGATGGAAAAAGTTCACCAGCTTGAAGAGCGCTTAGCCGAATCGCGACCGCTACATCCTCCCCCCAAAACCAAGGGTATCGACTTGAACAGAGAATTGTATGCTCAAGCTGACAGAGTAAGCAAACCAAACTTAGTAACAAAATTTGCCTAATTTTTCCGCAAACCAAAGTTGGTTGGTTATTACTACCAGGGATGTGGAAACGGCAATTTTTGAATGGCTTCCGCCACTAGCGCTTCCACCACTTGATGATGTAATTTTTGCTTAAAATTTTTCGGCAAAAATTTTTTCCAGATAAGTCAAAATAAAGCGGCTTTGTTATCATCATGCTAAAAACATCATATAGAACCAAATTATACTTATTGTAATCAGTGGTTTGTCATCGCAAGGTTCTGCGTATGGGCGTAGTCAGAAATTCGGATTGGAGCGGCCCTGAAGCGAAAAGTTCAATCACATGCTCGTGATGTTTCAGCTTACGTAAATATTTCTGAACGTTCACCCAGAAGTTTAAAATAATGAGCGATTATTTGGGGTCTGGGGACGGATTTTCAAGCGCACGGGGTAATGACTTATTTCAAATGTATCGGTGCTGTTAAGTGCAAATCTTTACTAGGCTATAATTAGGTAGCCCTGGGGCGATGCTTCCACGTTTGGAGAATTTTGTTATTTTTAAGGAAGAGGCTGCTGTTACGACACTTAAGAATAAGAAAATTGCTATCCTAGCCAAAACCCAAACTCTAACCCTAAAGCTAATCCAAATCCAAACTCAAAATCTAACCCAAACCCTAACGATAATGTAAAAAATCAAAAGCAGTAAATGAGCAAATGAGCGCTCACTGTTTGCTCTCTTATTCTCTTAATGAAATTCTCTTAATGAGAATTCTCTTAATGAATTAAATAATTCTCTCTTATTCTCTTAATGAGCGATACGTAACGTAATGCTGGCCACTTCCTTTTTTTAATAACTTATTTGCACATGTGGCTGGATCCAAAGTTTTGTTTGCGACATGTATTTTTAGGACAGCTAATTAAAGAAAAACAAACATTGCAAGAATTATGCGTTATACACAGTACCATATTAGAATAATTCTTGTTGCAAACGGTACTTAGAATAATTAAGACAAGCAATTATAACATCATGTTTAAAAGTCATGTTTTTTAAACGTATACGAAGTTGCATTTTTTAGGTCCTGCATTAAAAAATACAACATGGTTTACGTTTAAAATAAAAAACTGAAAAATCAGCTTATTCAAACATACAATGCTTAATCAAAACTATGAGATTTTTTTTTTGAAAAAAGCGTACTTGTAACTATAGCTATGATTGATCTTTTATTTAACTTAATGTGCTTATCAATCAAAAGTTGGGAAAAACATTTAAGAATATCGCGCAAGCAGTTGTATTCAAGAGACACCAGACTTGTTAACTGCAAAGGTCTCCTGCCCTTAATTTTCTTGATCTGTGTGTTGTTGCTTAGTATGTAACTTAATGGAAATTTGCAAATAAATTCTGTTCTCTCTCTCTCTCATACAATATTAAAGTTTGTTTGAGAGACGTTATGACGCTCTCCTGTTTGCTTTTCAAGAATATTCTATCGCAGAGAAAGAAAATAAAATGCCGAAACTGGAAACTTTGTTTATGTTGGTGAAAGCTGTTTGATACAAGTATGGCTCCAAAAAATGGGCAAAGCCCCATTTTTAATTATTTTTTTAAAGTATTTTTAAAAAATGCCTAAAAATTTTAGGACTAAAGTAGAGAATTTTTGAACACTTATAATTTTAAAAATGGGTTGGTTAGCTACCACATGGTTCATCTTTGAGTTGATAGGGTAGAGGCTGCCCCGGATCTAAGTGAACCGCAAGTCTTTAAAAATGTTGCTTTGCAAATAATTATCGATGAACATTTACTTTTCGCGGTATGCTTTTTAAAAAATTGCACCACAATCGAGTTTTGACGTTCGATATGAATGGTCAACGTGGAAAAGTTACCATTTTACCGCTTCCAGCTTCCGCGAAAATTTGCCGCTTCCACCACTTTCGTTTCCACATCCCTGGTTACTTCCCGGCTCTTGCGTGGATGACAGCGTGGTTCAACAGAAAGTCACTCCATGAAGCCCTAGTGACATCTGGAGGACCCTGGAGAAAGTTTTCATATCATCACCACGATTGCGGCCACTACTGATGGCTGCTCACTCTACTACTTATAAATCGCCTTCTACGACCCACTGACTGCTTGGCTTAATTATTTTATCCCCAAGAAGCACGAAAATGGGTCGCCGACTGGCGGGAGATGTAAAATCGTTGTAGAGAATAAGCGAAATCCTTTCCTTGGAGATGTTTTAAATTACCAGTTTTAATTATAAGCTATAGACAGTATCCAGAGTCTTATGGGCACAGTCAAATTGTTGACTAACAGCCTAAGACATACTTTTAGGCTGTTAATCAAAGGTTTGGTTGTGCCTACAATACTCTAGATACTGTCTTTTGTCTATAGCTTATTGCAGTAGGCGCCGCTTATTATGACCACGAATAATATGACCTGCCGCTTATTACGACCAATTTGGTACGGTCCGAAATTTCTCCATTTAAAATTTTCCGTTTAATATGATCAAATTTTGGATAATATGACCAACATAGACATTGACAACGATGTTGAAATTGCCACAGAAGAAACAATTGAAGCCCGAGTACAAGAAATTGTCGCGAGGTACACAGCACAATCTGAAATTGTTGAAAGTGAAGATGAAGAAGAGCCCAATCCTGTGCCCATACCACAGCATGCTGACATAAGAAAAATGCTCAATCAACTACGCACAGGCTTGGAAACGAAGGGTTTTTCGTCAGTGGAAGAGTTCGATACTTTCGTTGGACAAATTACTGTACAAATACTGTACTTTGTTTTACTGCCAACGCCACACTGTTACTTCGGTTAAACGATGAATTTGACGGTATTTGGACTTCTTGCTGCTTACAGCGACGATTCAGGCGCGGTTATGGCAACTTCGGTTTTTATGACCATTTGGATATTATGACCAAAACGGTCTGGTCCCAAGGTGGTCATATTAAGCGGCGCCTCTTGTATTAATTTTCGTAGTACATTGTTCTTAATAAGTTTCAATTAGTTTACTGCAATAATTTTTCCAATTTGATGTACTTCACTGCTTTTGATTAATTTTTCAGAAACGAGTTTTGGTCTATCAAAAAGGGGACTCTCCAAGACAGGCTCACTATGTTTGGGGTGAATCAATCGCTGAAATTCTCTCTGATGCCACCGTGCGGCTTAGAATGCACCGAAAAGCTCGAATTCTTTACAACGAAAGTGGGCAGCAAGTGACAGCGTTTGAAACAATTGAACGCGACTCTTTATTCTGTGTCACTGCAGGAGAACCATTAAAAGGAAGGCGTAAGTCGACCTAACCGATTAAGCAGTCTACTGTAGTAGCCTTTACTATGAGCCCATATCTCTTACGTGTTCAAGCTTACTGCTTAACATTCACACAGCGAGCATCAAGCCACTGAAGAGTGAGGCAGTTTGATTCTCATTCTACCCAGTTAAGCAAGAAGGCACCCTACTCAATTTATTGCCTGTTCGTTTTTCGAGCCTCCGTAGGGGGTGGTGGTGGTGGTACTACCCGACCCCTTCCGAGGGATGGGGGCGCGGAGGAACTCCGCGGAGACCCAACAGTCGGGCCACACCCCAAGGTCTGGACCATAGATCGAGAATAGAGAGAGAGGAGCCAAAGATAGATTTGCGAAGAAGTTCAGAAGCAGGACAGTCGAGGTGGAGATGATTGAGGTCCTGTAGAGGGTGTCCACAGGCACTACAATCGGAATTCTCCTTCCGACTGATCCTGTGAAGATATGAGGATAAAAGAAGACTGTGACCATGGCAGCGAAGACGGGAGAGCTCACTGCGTATGGAGCGAGAAAGAAGAAGTTCCTCCGAAGAGACTTCGGGGACTTGGAAGTTCAGATGGGAGTGTGAGATGTGACGTCTCCAATTGCGGTATTGGGAATAACGGACTTTGGCAATAACTGGGGGGAGAGGGCTTGGGATCGCATCAGTGGGCAGAGAGGCACCAGTTTTGGCAAGTAAATCAGCTTTTTCATTTCCGGGGAGACCTGCGTGTCCGGCGACCCATTGGAAGCTCAAAGTGGTATTGTTGGAGAGGGAGGAGGCAAGGGACCAAACATTCCAGAGGGATTCAGGCAGGAGATAAGAGGGGGCTGAAGAAAGGATAGAGAGGGCTGATTGAGAGTCGGTTAGGAAAAGGACTGACTGGAATTCGCAGGTCATCAAATGGCTAGTACACCAAGCAAGACCTTGCTTGAGGGCGAAGGTTTCAGCTGTGAAGCTGGAGGCAATTGGACCGGAGGAAAAGGATAAGGAATTGGATGTGTTGCATTTGGAGCTTGTTACATACACTCCAGCGCCACCGGGACCAAAAAGGGAGGGGACAGATCCGTCAGTCCATACTTGGATATCAGACGGGGGGAGGGAGGATAGTCTGCTTGAAGCAATTTGGAGTCGGGCTGTACTGTTGCCTGTGCAGTCGGGAATAAAGGGGGAAACAGTGAAGTGGGTTGTGGACCATGGGGGAAAAGGGGGGCACGTGATCAGACTCGCGTGGGGATGGGAGTGGTTGTGTGGCTGAAGAACAGAATGATCTCCAGGGTTTCTTCTTTAGTCGACAGGGAACGTTTCTAATTGCCAGGGCATAAAGGCTGGAGAAGTCGGGGGGAAGGCGCAGAGCACGTTCAAAGGAGTAGAGGGTCTGATGCTCTAGAGTCAGCTTTAGAGGAGGGAGTTGGGCCTCGAGAAGGAGGAGTGAGTGGAAGAGAGGCAACCAGTAATGACCCTGCATGCAGCTCTGTGTAGAACTTCCAGGTGATTGGTTGCAGTGTTGCAGAGAAATGGGAACCATCCAGAAGAGGCATATGTGAGCACCGGACGGACAACGGCTTTGTAGAGTAGGGAGAGAGATTCTTTTGTGGGACCCCAAGAGGCAGTGGCAATTGAGCGAAGGGCTTTGTGGCGTGGATAGAATTTGGAACACAGGGATTGGACATGGGCCCCAAAGGATAGAGTCCGATCAAAGGTTACTCCAAGGAATTTAGGGGTGGGATTGAACAAAAGAGGGAAGCCCAAGAGGTTCAGTCGGGGTTGGAAAGTGGCTTGATGGGGGTCTGTAGAGAAAAAGGAGGACTTACACTTCTTTGGATTGAGTGGAAGTCTCCATAAGTTGGACCATGTTTCTAGGACAGTGAGGGAGGATTGGACAACAGAGGAGGCTTTGAGCGGGTCTGGGGAGGAGGACCAGATGGCCAGATCGTCAGCATACAGGGAGGCATGGGCACCCCGAGGTAAATCCTTAGTGATGTCATCAACAAACAGAATGAAGAGGACTGGACCAAGTACCGAGCCCTGGGGGACCCCACGTCTAATGCAGAAGGAGCGGCTGTGGGAACCACCAACCTGGACTTTAGCTCTACGATCAGAAAGGAAGGAGCGCACCCAAAGAACGAAGCAAGGGGGGAGTTAGAGCGAGAGGAGTTTGTGAAAAAGAGCAGAGTGCCAGACCGAGTCGAAAGCCTTGGAGAAGTCAACAGAAGCCAAAATGGTTCGGTCTGGAGGTTTTTTCTTTTGGAAGCCGTCCCAGATTGATTGAGACAGAGTTAGAATTTGGTCAAGGGGTGTTCTACCAGGACGAAAGCCGGCCTGGCAAGTGGAGAGGAGATGATTCGATTCAAGTGAAAAGTTAGGCGAGAAAGAATCAAGCGCTCAAAAAGCTTGGAGATGCAGGAGGTGAGGGAAATGGGGCGGAAAGAGAGGAAGTGGGTTTTCCAGGTTTATGAATGGGGATGATAGTGGTAGGTTTCCAACAAGAGGGGAAGGTGTGAGAGTGCCAGGACCTGTTAAAAAGAGAAAGAAGGAGTTGTGCTGGTTCAGGCAGGTGCTTTAGTAAAGGGTAGGCAATCTGGTCAGGGCCAGACGCAGTGGAAGAGGAGAGATTGCTGATGGCAGTGGAGAGTTCAGTCAAGGAGAAGGGGGAGCAGAAAGAATTATGGAGGGAAGAAGCATCCTTACAGCTAGCTTTCCGCAGTTCATTCATGAACTGTCGTTCAGCTCTGCGCGAGGAACGGGGTGTCGCTTGAGATAGATGTGAGCGAAGATAAGAGGCATAGTGGTTGGCAGTGTCAAGAGGGGAAGTGCAATCGGGAAAAGAAGGGTCTTGGGAGGTGTTCTTTTTGCCCGAGATGGCATTGAGAAGCCTGAAGACAGCACGAGGATCAGAGCGGGGAGACAGGCTAGAACAGGTTGCAGATTTGGCTCTAGAAATGACTGAGGACGCCCTACGAGAAGCATCTATGTATCTGAGGCGGTGCGACTCAGATCGGTGTGCCACGGAGCGGGCCCTCCGTCGTTCCTGCACTGCAGATTCCGCTTCCTGGGACCACCAGGCTTTGGAGGAACGACCAAGGCGGCCAAAGGGGATAGAGGCCTTGGCAACTTCGACTAAGAAGAGGAAAAAGGAGTGGGCAGCCTGGTGGATGTTGAACACATCAAAATCAAGAGAGGGAAGGTGCTCAGCAATAGAAGTTGGTAAATATCCCAACTGGCCTTTTTGTAGTTGAATTTGGGGGGACGAGTGTTTGGGTGACGAACTGGAGAGAGGGGGAGGACAATTTCAATGGGGAGATGGTCCGAGCCAAGGCCAGGGAGAGTGCGCCACTCACAGTGGGGAGCGAGAGACGCAGGAGCTAACGAGATATTAGGGGAAGAACGGCTCCCAGTGGAATGTTGAAGGAGCGTGGGAGAGGCGGGGTCGTTCAGAATTTCCAGACCGGAGGAAGTGATCCAGCGAAACAGGTCATTTCCGAGCGGGTTAAGGGGAATGAGTCTGTCCCATGTTGGGTGGTGAGCATTGAAGTCTCCGAGGATAAAAGTGTCAGGGGAGTTAGGAAGGATGTCAGGATATAAAGACCTGGTGCGAGAGTCAAAGGAGTGTTTCCGATGGGAGGGGAGTAGAGGTTAAGAAATTGAAGAGGAGAGTGGTTGGAGAGAAGGACTTTAACACAGGTGTAGTCCGGAGGGGGGTAGATTGAACAAATGACGTTATTTTTTTTTTGTGAAACTAGAGTTCGAAATCGAATTGGAATTGAGTCAGCAGTTTGATATGATTCACTATAACACTGCTTGAGACCATGTTTTTTAATTCAAAATTTAAACCACGAATTCAATTCAAGATTTTGGTTTTTACTTTTAAATGTTTACATGGGCAGGCACCTTCATACTTGACTGATTTGGTTCAGGTATCACAGTCCACTAGACAATAAAGAAACTCTTCCACATTGCTTTTCTAAAAGCCTGTTGTTGAAACCAAAACTTATGGAAACAGGTCGTTTACAAGGCTGCAGCTGACTTGCGGAACACTTTGCCAGAAAAACTGGAAGAAGGGAGCTTAGCTGGATTCAAAAAGCTGTTAAAAACACACCTATTCAAGTTGGAATTTACTGTTTAAAGCGCTGTGAGTCTTTCTCTAAAGCGGAAACAGCGCTATATAAGCATTCATTTATTATTTTTTGAATACATTAACTGATAATTTGATGATATATCTCCTAGTTCTAGATAGACCTGGTTTCTTGAAATAACTTCTATTGTTTCTTTTTCAGCTAAACACAGTGACGTAAGAATGAAAGCAAACTGGGCTCGTGCGAGAAAACAGCGTGGTCCTGATGTCAACCGAATAAATGTCACCAGAGAGACCCCGCAGATTGATCTTACTAATGTCGATCCTTTTGGACCCCCTGCTTCATCTTTAGCACTCGAGGCTCCGAATCCAGAATGAACTTTGACCTCATTTTTGCAAAGGGAACATTTTGATTGAAGTCCTAAACGATTATTCACTGTAGTAGCGCGTTCGTTAGCAATGACTGTGATTTTTTATACTCGTTTCCAACACTGTAGGACTGTGATTTCCGTGTGCCTTTTCCTATGTAAGCCGTATGAATTTTGTACTCTATATTTTGCATTGCATTGTTGAATGGGCGAAGGTGAAAGGATTTTGAGAGCTTTTACTAGACATAAACTGTCTCAACACAACTGTTTTTCATTAAAGGTCTATTTTAACTTCAAAGTTTTTTTCTGAAAATAGACTTAATCAAACGACTACTTGCTTTATCCAAGCATCCATGCCATTACTTTCGTTTGGTTCCTGAAGTTGAGGACGAAAAGTCACGATTGTTGGCAATTTAAGCTCGTTTTGTGACAATGTTTATTGATAAGCATATGCGCAGTGTCAACTGATGTACGATACATTCGTATAAGTATATTTTTACTCGAAATGTCTCTTTTATGTGTTGCAGTGTATGTATAAATGGCAATAAACGTATAAAATGATAACTTTTAAGTCGTCGTATCACTATGCTTCACAAAAAAATTTTGTAGTCACTTCCAAATCTCCATTGTTTTCCTATTGCACTAGACATAAAAAGTACTGCCAGAAATCTTAAAATTGCATTAAGAACAAGTCAGTAAACATGCACCATTCCATACAAAAAAGTCCAAAATAAAATATACGTAAAAAGAGCACCAAACTGTCCACTGTAAAGCAGTTGTTTTCTTGACAAAAAATATTGCTTTGAGTGAGATTTTCTTCCTCCAGATTTTAGTACAAGTCCGACAAATAAACCAAGAGCGCAGATAACGTAGAAAATAAAACCATATAAACCAGTCAGCCCAAGGATTCCAGCAGTAACACCGCTTAATGCTGATATTGAAGTCCGAGCATATTCAGCTTTAGCCATATTGTAACGTACCATCAAGGGATTGATATATTGAATAGCTGGTTTTGGACGATCTTTAACCATCTTGTCCTTATCGTTTTATACAATTACTAAGCCTAGTTTTGTCGTTCCTCAAACAAGAAAATCCCTTAACAAACACTATAAATTTAGAATAAGGATTCTAAGTCACTTTTTAATAAATTGAAGCAATTTAACATTCCAGGTATTGGTAATACTTTAAAACCTGAAATAAAGAGTATGCAGTTGTGCAACTTGTAGCATATTTTTAGTTTTGAGATCCACTAAAACAGAAAAGCTGTGTGGGATTGACAAAAACTAATGTTCTGTTCTGTATACAATCTGATCCTAAATACCGTAGTTATATAACTTTACACAACAGGGCTGTGAACTCGGATTAATTTGTATTCAAACTTAGCCTATTTTAACAAGTCCGTGTTCTTCAATTAAATTTTTTTCTCTTAGACCGAATATAATCGCTTTTTTTGTACATACAATACCGTATTTACTCGTTTTACCGCCCGATCTTGATTAAGGGCCCGTTTGAATAGCCGCCCGTGTGAGCAGAACAAAAAAATAAATAAGGGCCCGTGCTTTAATACCCGCCCGGTGCAAAAGCTGATTTTTCAGTGGTAGAGAACAATAGAAAATAAGAAGCTGCTAAAAAACGCTTGTGTCACAACGCTGTTGAATTTTAAGCGCTAGTAGACAACAGTCACGCCTTAGACGTCCAATTGCATAACAGATAGCATTGATTACGTTTTGGTGTTGATGTTCATGAGGATGATGGTGTTGATTTGTGTTTGACGTGAATAAATCATATGGAGAAAGATTAAATGTCGTGAAATAGTTGTCTTCGACGATAATTTTTGTGGTAATTTTACTTTGAAAATAACAAGCGCCCGTGCTTAAATAAACGCCCGTTTGAATAGGGGCCCGGCAGTGAGTAAGTTTGAAAAAAATAAGGGCCCGGGCTACAAAACGAGTAAATACGGTAAATGCTGTTTTGCTAGGTTGCCACGGCATAAACAAGTGAACAACAATCTTAAGTTACATAACACATTCAACAACAAAATATTTTCCACAATTTTTTAATCTTTAAATTTTAGTTTAATGAACTTGATTAGTTTTTATTCGAGGTCAAATTGAGTTCAGAAAAAATTAAGTTTTTGAGTTAAAAGTTAGGCAAAAAAAACAAGTTTTTTCGAGTTACAAATATATTTCTGTTTGAAATGACTACTGGTATTTTTCATTTTTCTTTTGAAGTTAATCTAAGTTCAATAAAACATTGGCTGCAGATTTCTTTAGTTATGCTATACCGTATAAGGCATTAAGTGTAAACAATTAACGAAGTGACTTGGCCCAGTAAACATGCATCCACCCTTTTCCTTAAATAAAAATTTTATGTTACCTAACTCGTTCTTTTCGATAACCGAAAGTTTTTATTTTGACTAGGGTTAGCTTTTGGGGAATAGCTTATAGTTAGATTAATTGAGGAATAGCTCTGAGCTTTGATTGTGAAACAGCTGCATCAAAGTTCTAGCAAGCACACATAAATGCACCAAACCTTTTCCAAAAAACCAAAATGAGATCAAAAGTTTTTGAAGCATTTAAAAGCTACTAACGGAAAGGAATAAAAAGGTGCAAGATTCCTTTAGTATACAGGCCTACTTGTTTGCTGTTTCTATGAACAAGCTTGAAAAAACATGAGGCTATTTGTAATTAAAGTAAGAAAAAAAGCAGTATCATAATCTTCAACTCTTAACTCAAATCAAAAGCCCAATCCCAAATGTTAGTTTAATAGAATAAGAGTAAAAAAGCAAATATGCACAGAGATACACTCTTGCACTACATAATGTCTGATTTACAACTCAACAACCAGTAATATTCAGCCACTTCCAAAATAATACAGAATAATTGACAGCCTGTTGAAATTACGGTTACTGTATTTAACATAGACCAGTACATTTAAGCAATAACTACAATCTACAGTCAAAGCTAAAGAATTCTTTAAAATAAAAGTTTTTGATGTTAGCCAGTGATCTTGTCAAAAAGTGGTTTTGTTACTAAGTGATCTGGTAATAACCTGACACTGACAGATGCTGGATGATATTCTGCTTACATTAAGAAAAAATGGGACTATTTCAGATTTGGCAAACATCTTATTAAAATTAAGTACTGTCATATTAAAATTAAGGCATTGACTGAGAAAATTCATCGAAATAGCCTTTTATTCCCAATTCCCCAAAGCTGTCTTGCCCTTACAATACGTTACTGGTAACCTGTAAACCTCACTTTGTGACAAAATCAGAAATCACTGGCAATGTCTTTGACAAGGGCTTCAACTTCAAGATCTACAAAAGATCTCCATGACTTCACCATTAGATTTTTAAATAAAGAGAGCGACTACTGGTACAGTATTTTATTAAAAAAATTTAGATTAAGAGTGGGCCTACCAACCTACAGTGTACAGTATGAAATTAAACAATGTTGGATTTTTCATTTCAGATTTAGTTTTTTTTAAGACTTGAATCCTAATTAAATTAATTAAGGTTTGTGTAATAGAGTTACTAGGGATTTGTTTAGGGTTAGCTAAAAGTAAAGATTAGGTTATAAACTAAAAATTAAAACTAACGAGTATGTCTAACTAGCAGACTCTGGATTAGTCTGTAGTACTAACTAGAGTAGTGTATGCCACTCAGTAACCTTACTTAAATTTAAAGACAGGGTTTGAAATTAACACTTGCTCAAGGCAAGCTGAAATCACCTAGAGCAAGTTATTCTTCAGCTTAACTTGCCCAATGGGCAAGCTAACAAAATATAGCATATTAAACAACATCAAACAAGATTATTTAAAGATGCAATTTAGGTCTACTTTTGTTGCAATAAAATGAAATGTAAGTATAGAAAGCTGTTGCTAGGTTTATTTTAGTACTTTGCAATCATCACAATGAACACTTTGTTCAATCATACGCACATTATTATTTGCATTAGCAGTTATAACACTTCTTAATTGTACGCAAATTTTTTGATACTCAGTCACACTTAGGAATTTTTTGGCACAAAAAGGTACGTTTTCTCAAAAAATTTTTTCATGCTTGCCACATAGACTGCTGTTTCAAATATTACGTACGAGTACAATAGGCAATCCTGTACTGCATGAAGACAACGTCACATATTTTGCAATTTTTTTGTTTTGATTAGATATTTTAAAGATCTTTTAGCTCCTCTAGCATTTGCAAAAAATTCTGAATTTCTAGCTGGCGTAGTTTCCAAAATATTCGGTTCACGATTGAAAATGCATTACAATCAGAAAATCAATTTTGTGTAATCAATGCATTTGGAAAAAGTTACAGTATTTATTTTGTCACCTTACCACACTGCACAAAAACATGATTCTCCAAATAGGATACACGACATAGCCAATTTATTAAGCAAACTCAGTGTTTTTGCCAAGTAGTACATTTTACAACTTTATTTCCAAAGGTAAACAGCCTCATAACGTATTGTGCCTATTTTTGGGGGGCAACTTGAAATTTTCTCAGGCGAGCACTGGCAGACATTTCAAATTTGATACTGCACCACTTGCCTGACGGACAAATTGTTAAAAAAACCTAATTTCGACCCCAAAAAAGGCTTAAAATACAAACAAAAAATGCATGGATAAATATTGGCAGAGGCCGCTCTTACCGGTATGTTACTTAAGAACAAGAAAATCGCTATCCTAGCTCTGAGTCTAATTCCAACCCTCAACCTAACCCAAACTCTAACTCTAGCTTTAACCCTAACGTTAATCTTAACCCATAACCAGTAACTCAAAACCTAACTCAAACCCTTACAATAACTCGAAAACAAAAAAAAAAAAAGAGCAAATGAGCGCTCTTTTTTTTTTGCTCTCTAATTTCTCTTTAATGGGCGTTACGTAGCCTAATGTAACACTAACCACTTCCATAAATATTTTGCAGTTTTATTTTACTTTTATATACAACTTGGGCAGGATTTACTTCTAAGTTCTAGCAGGACAGAATACCTAGCCAAGTAACCTAACTTGGCTGCCGCTTACTTGGTGTTGGCGTTATTGCAGATGGGAAAGACACTTAAGACAGCATCAAAAATCTGGCGCCATTTTGGTAAAAAAGCTTTGGCGCGGCGCAAAAGTTCCTCAATTACAGTAATAGATTGCACCTATGTCATAGTTTTTTCCCGCCAAAACGACTGGACGTCAAAACGCCATTACAAAGCATTGAGCGTTACCGTAAATCAATGTTTAATTCCCTCGCAGGGCGTATTCGACGAATTTAATTGTAAAGTTAAAACATTTGTGATAGCCTAGCTTAGTTGAAAGTTACCAGGATCAATTTAAGCAGCTTATAAAACTCAGCGGGTCTAGAAAGTTAAACCTTTTGTAAAATCTCATTGTCCATTGTACCTGATATTGTCCACTTTGCCCGGTTTTTTGCTATGGTTCGTGCCGTAAATTCGACCAGATCCTAAAATATATAAAATTCCACGCCACAGCAATACCACAAGCCAGATTAACGTTTAATTCAAGCACTGTTTATGAAATATTATTTTACACCACTAGTTCAAGCCGAAATAGACGCAAATTAAGGCTTTATTAAGATTACACTGAGGCTATTTAAATCATTAGTTTAAAATTTGAATAACATCTCTGCGAAATAATTCAATGAAAACAACAGAGGTGGAGTCTTCGAGGACGTCCTTATCTTCGAGGACACAGTTTGAAGTCCTTGGCCTTGGCCACGAAGCCCCAAGTCCTTGGCCTTGGCCTCGAAGCCTCAAGTCCTCGAAAATTGCCCTGTCGTCGGCTCGAGGACAGTGTGGCGTGTCAAAAGGGAGCGTGCTCCGATTGCGGTTAACCGGCTCGGTTGCACTACCTCGAGTGAGGGATGATCTGTTGACTTATAAAGCTATCGGTTCCAATTATCTTTCATTTGTGGTTACTTCCATGCTAGTTTTCCACATCGCCACTGGATGAAGCAGGAACTGCGACAACAGCATTATTTTTTGAACAGTTGAAATTTCGTTGGAAAACGACAGAAACCTCGCGGAAAATTTGCGAACACCTTTTTCGTTTTTCTCAGTTGGAGCATAGGCGTATGTAAACGGAGGAGGGACTGGGCTCCCCAATTGAATTTTCATCAATGACAAAAATATGACAAAAAAGCCTACTGTTTCTTCAGTTTCAGTTTCTTTTTAGCATTTTTCGCTGACAGCAGTATAACTAATTAGCAATATTGAAGACGAAGGGCACCGGGTCCCCCTCAATTCAATTTTTGCCAGCCAATTTAAACGTATAACTCGGAAAAAATGGAGAGTTTTTGACCTAAATGCTGCTATCTCAGACCCACATACAGCCTTTTTGTTAACGTAATGAATTAATCATGGCCGGATTTACCATAATATTACGCAGTGCCAGCTAGGGGCCCCGAGCTAAAATTGTAAGATTTTGTTTGGTCTTCAACTATATTTGGCAGAAAGATGTTGCGAAAATCTCAAAAGAGCCAGGGGCCTAGCGCGATGTAAATCCGGCCCGGCAATAACATCGTTAGTTGACGTAACCATCTATTCTACCATTTTTCAAAAACAATTCAGTAATTTACCTCCAACCTCGCCGGTTTTTACGCACCAAATACTTTTTAAAAAATTAGCCATGGAAAATGCTGATTGAACAAATCATTGAATTTCATTTGAGGGGGCCTGGGCCCCCTGGCGAACGTGTACTCCCATAACTAGTTATTTTCATGACAAAACAAAAATCTCTAAGGAAAATCTTCGAGTGGATTATTATTTACTGCTAAAATGTAGCCAGACCAGAGTTGTAAACGGGCCGACAAGTTCAGGCCCGAACCAGAATCTATAAGCCCAAACCCGGACCGAACCCGAAAATAGTTTGAAGCCCAAATCATACCCGAAAAAATACGAGAGTAAAGTTAGGTCTAAAAAAATTAGCAATATTGTCAAGTTATTTTGATTATTTTTTTGTACACCTAAGACAGAAAGTACGTTTCAGGCCCGAATTAAACCCGACATTTTTGTCAACTTAAGGCCCGAACCTGACCCGAAAGCCCGGGCCGACTTACAAGTCTGAGCCAGAGACAATGCACCTTACTTACCCCTACCTGGACCAAATCACTTACAATTAAAATTTAATTCCAAAATGCAAGAATGTTAACCGTATTTTGGACTGAAATTGCAAGTAAAAGGAGGATTAAACAATTCGATTTTTTCAATTGGCTTTCAAATGTCAAATATCTAGTGCTTTCAAATGGCTCTGAACACTTGTGAAATGTGATCCAATGGCATTAAAATAGCTTTTTTTTCCAAAAAATTACAAAAAATCGCCCAACGGCTGGGGGCTTCGCCCCTAGACCTCCTAAGCCTCCGGCGGCTGGGTGCCCCGCCCCCAAACCCCCGTCTGTGATACATTTGAGTTACACAAGCTTTCTCAACACGTTTCCAAAGTTACCCCACAAGCAATAACATGTGAATTTCACGTGGAAATCCCGTGAAATTTTCACGAGTTACTCGTGTTAAACACATGGTATAAACACGTGATATTCTTGTGATCTTGCACATAGGTCCCACGTGTAATTCACGTGAACGAATCACATGTTTAACTTGTGGTATACCATGTGTTATCCACCAGTTTGCTGCAATGGTACATGCTCTTCGTCAACTGCTGGCTTCGAAATAGCTAATAGCACTGATCATTTGCCGACAATGAACACGTGATTTCACGAGTTTACCACGTATGATCAACGAGTTAAGTTACGAGCACGTGACTTCACGGGTTTACCACGTGTGATCAACGAGTTAAGCTACGACCACGTGATTTCACGGGTTTACCACGTATGATCAACGAGTTAAGTCACGAGCACATGATTTTACGGGTTTACCACGTATGGTCAACGAGTCAAGTTACGACCACGTGATTTCACGGGTTTACCACGTACCCTCCACGAGTTCGATTATTAGCAAGAGCATAAGCTCACGTGTTGGCTGTTGAGATGCCTCTACTACTGCTAATTCAAGGATTTTGTGGCAAACTATTTTTCAGATGGTGGAAATATCTTTTTTTATTTATTGTGAAAAAGCCACAAAAATAAACAGCCAATAGAACAAAAACAAACTGCAATCACAAAAACAATGCACCACAAGCTAGTTTTCAAATTTGAATAGAAAATTACAAGAGTTCATTACTCGATCGGAAAAATATTACCAGATTTAAAACTTCGGTTCTCCTAGGAACAATTTACGCCTCTTCACACCACAAAAATCTGGCAAGCACCAGAATACTGCCAGCATCAAACAGCAAAAAAGTGTTAGGAGTGAAGGAGTTCCGAACCCTTCACTCCTCACCATTGCAACTAAAATATTTTTTCTAACATCGACTCTACTTCAGGAACAGTTTTTTTATGACTTCAAGGATTACTTCGGGTAGTTTTTTTTTTAGAAAACATTTTCAAGATGAAAAACAAGACAACTAATTATTTTAGGAAAAATTTAGACTGCAAAAAGTCACTAGATTGTACTGCAGTAAGAATTCACTAGAGCAGACCAAACTACATTGGATCTAGTGAAAAACTGCTAGCGGTGACAGCACTGCACAAGAATAAACTAATTCCAATTGCTAGCAATAGCACCATCTTGAAAATCCTCCTTTATCTTGGCTTCAAGCCGAGTTGCATGCTTGCGATTCTTCCGCACTCCACCTGAAAATTGTTCGTTAAATTTTTAGTTTCTTATTTGCCAAGTTGACTTCACTAATCACTATAGCGTATATTGGGGAACAAAGTGCTGCGTCATGCCCTCTCCCCACCTGGTCACAGGGCCTGCGAGAGGGGGGTTCAGGGGGTACATCGTACCCGGGCCCGGGTCTTGGGGGCCGTCAAGTTTTGGACCAACACGACCAAATTTGAGTGAAGACCTTTTTTTTTGGTCTTCACCTAATTTTGGACAAAAATCAGGACCAATTTGAGTGAGGACCTTTCTTGATTTAATTTCACTAAATTTTGGGGGCCCGGCATCGATCTTCATACCCCCTGCAAAATTTTCTATCTCAGGCCCTGCCTGGTCATACAGCATAACATTTTTTGGGAAGAAAGACCTTCTCAAATCGACAAACCTATGACATAACTCCTACTTTTTCAAATAATATTTCTCTCACATTTGCCTCATAACGTGATTTATTTTGGACAACAAATGATAAGTTTCATAGAGCAACATTATGCATAAAAACACGCTAATTTGCTTTAAAATATTATTTTATCTTAAAATTAAGCAAAATTTTTCAACGGCGGAGGCTTCGTCTTCGTGTAACTGTGATAAGCTCATCACAACAATATTGTACCAGAGGGAATATACTACAAATATGGCAGATAGGCACCGTAAGCATAACTTTTTACACCCAACATAGCATTTATAGTACCATTATGCAAACCAAACAACTACCGTACCGGCACTCTTCGACAAATTTAACCAAAGTATTGCGTTTTAACCCATCGGTTTCTTCGTTTAAACTAGACTTTTTTGCATACCGGTATGTTGACCATGCCAAAGTAGGGAATACCATTTTTTGAGTCATTTCATTATAAATATGTGAACTAAAAAAAAAGGTGAAAATCATAACCTCAGATTTTGCTCAAATTCTCTGAAGTTGAAGATTTGTGTCCATAACATAATAAAAAAAAACAAAAAAACTTTAATTTACATATGGTTGAGTTACGCGTAATTGAAATTTGCAACATTTTGACCACATGATGACGTAAATTTTTTTACATTTTTCTTAATAACTTTTTTACTTCTTAACATAGAAGTCTGAATCTTAAGTTTTTTAGAATCAGTGAAGTTTGCTTTATTCATAACATTTGTCTTTCATTTGCTTTTCAGGTTGAAATAATAAGATAATGCAAAAAACATGTATTTCGCAATTAATGCACTATAACTCCGAAACATATCGCCAATTTTGTTTTTAACTGGAATTACATTGTTGACTAAGAACTTGCTACACAAAAAAATATATATAGTGGATATTGAAGTGCAACATAGTTAAATCTACAAAAAGGTTAGGTTACCTAAATATTACAGATAAACTATTTTTAAATTTTTGAAAGACCTTGTCGAGAAAAATTAACAGCATGTTCCAAATCAAATTGTTAGTTTTGCATCTATTAACAGTGGTGCTATGCTAGTCAAGCTTGAGTTTATTCAGTAAGGTATATAGAGAATGCTAAGACTGATATTATTTTTAGCAAGACTGTAAGAAAAAGCTCAGTTTATTTCCAGTTTGCAGAGGTGGAGTCCTCGAGGACAGATTTTGAAGTCCTTGGCCTTGGCCTCGAAGATCAAGTCCTTGGCCTTGGCCTCGAGGCCTCAAGTCCTCGAAAATTGGCCTGTCCTCAGCTCGAGGACAGCACTATTTTTTGGAAAGTTAAAATTTTGTGGAGCGGTTGAAAAATTTTTTGGAAAACGTTTTTTCGTGGAGATCGCTTGAAAAATTTTTGTGAAGACCTTTTTTTTTTTTTTTTGGAGAGCACTTGCGCTTTGTGTCCTTGGTCCTTGGCCTCGAGCATTCCTGTCCTTGGCCTCGAGAGTGTCTGTCCTCGGAAAGGCTGTCCTTGGCCTTGGCCTCGGATTTTTTTTGTGTCCTTGGCCTCGAGCCTTGTGTCCTCGACTCCACCTCTGCCAGTTTGGGTTTTCATTGTAAAAGTTTTGTACTATGTCCAAAAATGCTACAAATAAGTCTACTTATAAACTTAACCTCCTATTACATAAACATGATATCAGCTCATTAAAATGTCCAGGAAAGCCAACTAGTCTGTGTACAACAACCAGATATTTTTGTAAAATATGCAGTTTCAGCGAAACTCCAACATTCTGTTCCCTCCATTCTTTAAAACACATGAGGAAAATAAACATTAAAATTTGTTAGTTGGTTTGAATGCAAGTTATCATTCATTTCGATTTTTAATATTTTGGAATGCTAATTTAGAAAGTTCTCAAACATATGGCTTGCTGCATTGGAGAAATTTTATTTGAAGGCTGTGAGTGTAGTAGTCACGAAAGTGTTTATCAGCCTAAAGAAACTGATAGTTGTCTTGCTGTTCATTGCTTTTTATTGCTATAACATCATCAACAAATGCTGCAAATTCAAACAAATTCTTCAATGGTCATATTTTTTCAGTTTACACAATTATATTTTTTTAGTTTTCATAATTATAATGAAATGACTCTTTTGCATGTCTCCATTAATTGCCAAATCTTTGAACCACCGGAGTCACCTACTACCATCACTGACTTGTACGTTCTAACAAAAAACAATGAATGCAAGTACTCACCAAAAACGACTTTTATGATGATGCTTGACTGATATAAATGATTGCCCACCAGCAACTGAAGTTAATTCTACATTTTTGTGGATATCACGAATACTTTGAGGATCTTTAGGAAGGTCTGGGTGTTCAATACGCAACACTTTAAGTAATTTTCATAAAGGCGAATTTGTAACATAAGAGGTGACTGTCCAGTGTCCACTTTGATAAACGACTATGCAAGTTCTGAGGTTCTTTCTTAACACTGCTAGAATTGAAAACATTTTGATAGTCAAAGTCGCAGTAGGTGCTGTAGAAGTCGAATTGTATGATTTTTCCAACTGAAACAATTCAGAAGCATCTTCAGGACTGCAAGAAAGCATGTCAAATCCATCCGTACTGGCATTTGCTGTAGCTTGTACAGTAACACAACAAGCATGAACACTACCACCACTTCCTAATGGCAAAGTGGCATCTGGTTCACATGATAACAATACCGGTCCTGTGATATCATTTCTACTGCAAATATAGGCAAGATGAGTGTCTACAAAAGTTTCCTTCTCCATTTCTTTTCTTTACTTGAGCAACTACTTTGCGGCGCATATTCCACCAAGATAAACCATCCATGTCGCAAAATTTCGCAAACAAAAATATTGTAGGCCTATGGTATACGAGTCTGCAAGATTCAAAATAATATCCTAGCAAAAAATAATTATACCAGCAATACGGTGCATCAAACCCCCCCCGACCACAAAACTTTGTCATGGCTATATGGCAAAAATGTTTCTTTTCCTTCAAAAACACATTGTGCAAAATACTAAAAAAATTAAATAAATCCTACTGGGGCCACATCAGTGATGAAAGTTTGGCCAAATTGCACAAAGAAATGATGCAAACAGTACCGGTAGTTTTTGCCGCTTTTGGGCTATTTAGCACAATTTTAACCTGATTTTTTCCAAAACCATTGCCAATGCAATAATCACAATGTGTGTTGTGATCAATCACCTCTGCCTGGTGCTGATATAGTAGCACACAGTCAGCATTGTTGCTTAATAAGCGTAGCATTAGCTATCCGTAATTAGCCAATGTAGTAGATCTATTACTGCTGAGAGCGAACGCAGAGAAGGCAGGAGTTGCTTTTATTTGCTGTAGTTTGTTTGGTTGTTATACTGGCACAATTGAAAGAGCTGAAGAGGGATTTAAGAGTACATTGGCAATCATTAGTCAGCAATCTGCCTTTTCCAACAGATGCTGGATCTTTACTAACTGCTAATTACCAGTATATGTTGCATCAAGTCAAAAATAAGAGCCTAGTCAAGAGCTGCAAATTTAAGACTTATCATGTTAGTAAAGTATCACAGCTGCTAAAGTAGCAATAAGTTGCAGAGCATTCTTTTGTTTCCAGATTTCATATACACACTTACTTTCATATAGGCTTCCAATAATGGAATGAGATCGTTACTTGTACTCTTCTAAAGCTTTTACAGTACAACATACTCAACTGTATTGAATGTGCATCGATAGCAGCAAACAAAATGGCAAAGGCAACCAAAAAGTCAAGAATTACTCGTGAAGCAGCAGCTATATTTGGCCTTGGTGGCAGCAGAACAAAAGAAGATGTAGAAATTACAGGCAGCTGGTTACCAACTAACTAGCAGGTCATAAGAGGTTATATGTTTCACAGACAAGAAGGAACTTCCTACAGAACAAAAAGAGACTATGTCAGAATTGTTCTAGAACAAGTCATTCCATTTTATCTCAAAGGAAACATTTCCGGTATCAACAAAAAGAGGTTGTAAGAAAATCATTGAAATCTTGAGAAGAATGCCAAACTTGGAGAAATATCAGTTGTTGCAGACGCCCTAGGTAACTATTATATGCAATTCCTAGTCAGTGGTTGATATCAGGGTTTCGAAAGTGCTCGGTAACGGAGTGTTAGAGCTAATATCACAGTAAACCACTACAATATTAAGACATTAAAAATTAAAAACCTAAAACCCAACAGTCTGTTTCACCCATAAATGGGATCATCAGGGGTAAAGCTTAATCAAATAGAGAGGAAGCTTTACCCCTGATGATCCCATTTATGGGTGAAACAGACTGTTGGGTTATAGGTTTTTAATTTTTAATGTTTAATGTCTTAATACTGTAGTGGTTTACTGTGGTATGCAATTCCTATGTTACTCCAACGATTTGGAACAACATGGACGGTGAAGGCTCCAGTTCCAAATCGAATGGAGCAACATAGGAATTACAACATGCAGTTACAGAGGGCGTCTGCAACAACTGATATTTCTCCAAGTTTGGCATTCTTCTCAAGATTTCAATGATTTTCTTACAACCTCTTTTTGTTGATACCGGAAATGTTTCCTTTGAGATAAAATGGAATGACTTGTTCTAGAACAATTCTGACATAGTCTCTTTTTGTTCTGTAGGAAGTTCCTTCTTGTCTGTGAAACATATAACCTCTTATGACCTGCTAGTTAGTTGGTAACCAGCTGCCTGTAATTTCTACATCTTCTTTTGTTCTGCTGCCACCAAGGCCAAATATAGCTGCTGCTTCACGAGTAATTCTTGACTTTTTGGTTGCCTTTGCCATTTTGTTTGCTGCTATCGATGCACATTCAATACAGTTGAGTATGTTGTACTGTATAAGCTTTAGAAGAGTACAAGTAACGATCTCATTCCATTACTGGAAGCCTATATGAAAGTAAGTGTGTATATGAAATCTGGAAACAAAAGAATGCTCTGCAACTTATTGTCTACTTTAGCAGCTGTGATACTTTACTAACATGGTGTCTTAAATTTGCAGCTCTTGACTAGGCTCTTATTTTTGACTTGATGCAACTTGTACTGGTAATTAGCAGTTAGTAAAGATCCAGCATCTGTTGGAAAAGGCAGATTGCTGACTAATGATTGCCAATGTACTCTTAAATCCCTCTTCAGCTCTTTCAATTGTGCCAGTATAACAACCAAACAAACTACAGCAAATAAAAGCAACTCCTGCCTTCTCTGCGTTCGCTCTCAGCAGTAATAGATCTACTACATTGGCTAATTACGGATAGCTAATGCTACGCTTATTAAGCAACAATGCTGACTGTGTGCTACTATATCAGCACCAGGCAGAGGTGATTGATCACAACACACATTGTGATTATTGCATTGGCAATGGTTTTGGAAAAAAAATCAGGTTAAAATTGTGCTAAATAGCCCAAAAGCGGCAAAAACTACCGGTACTGTTTGCATCATTTCTTTGTGCAGTTTGGCCAAACTTTCATCACTGATGTGGCCCCAGTAGAATTTATTTAATTTTTTTAGTATTTTGCACAATGTGTTTTTGAAGGAAAAGAAACATTTTTGCCATATAGCCATGACAAAGTTTTGTGGTCGGGGGGGTTTGATGCACCCTAACCAGTGATCATACCAGTAAAAAATGCTTTCACTATAGTATACCTGTTTTCTTCTCAGATACCTTATAGAGTTGAATGAGGTAATTTCGAACAGTTTTCCATATATTAACTTATTTCTGTCACCTAGTTGGCGATCACTTCTTCTTAACTGATGCTTTATAAAAATGGACTTGAGCGTATCAGATGCCAAATGCACAAATTCTAGAAATTAGCATGAGGATTTAAGCACAGTTTTATTTTAGGCAGTGTCTACTGAGCCATAATTTATGGCATAGTAGAATTGGATGCTGCTATGCTGAAAAGACGATCTTTGCGTCACTCATGTGTGACAAAGCATGATGCTTAGGCCGTACCAAGTTTTGATGACTTTCTTTAATTTCTTAGGAACTCTCACAAACGTAGTGGTTCAACTACCAATTCAATTTACCACCTCAACACATTTTACGCCTCCTCAAAACGTGTTTCTGTGGCAACGTGACAAAAATCAAAAAAATGGCTCTAACTCAGCAACTGCTCAAGCTAGATGCAATTTTTTAAAAATCATGCAGAATACCCAATTTCTTATACGCTCTCAATGTATTTTATAAGCCTAGCTGCTCAATTTTTCAAGTAAAATCAAGAAAACATATTTTTTCACTGTTTTTATTGAAATTTTTATGATATATCTCATTGCTGGTTGATTGGTTGACGGTATTTATTCATACTAAATTTAAGCACTTCACAGATAAATACAAAAAAAATGGGAGACAACGAAAAGACCATACAGTCATCAGTGTCAGCTGCCACCCAACTAAAGGTTAATATTTTAATAAATACTTTTGATGCCAATTACATTTGTAAATTTGGAGATTTTTCAAATAAAAATACCATGTTTTAGCAAATATTAAACAATGAACATAATAAAAAACAAACATGGAGATTTTATGAAATTTTTCTAGTAATAAATAGTAACTTTCTATTGGCCATACTGTCATTAAAGCAATCATCGTATTAGAACAAATGTTAATTGCTTCTTAAAAGTGTTCACTGATAGGATAGCTAGTACTGTAAGTCTTGAAAAGCACTAAAATCATCACAGAAATGTAATGTTGAACGTATTTCTAATCACTGCTGTATTCTGTTATTTTCACATCTTATTTCCGTGGGCTTTGAAAAATGTTGAAATG
Source organism: Trididemnum nubilum (assembly GCA_963965965.1). NCBI lineage: Eukaryota > Metazoa > Chordata > Ascidiacea > Aplousobranchia > Didemnidae > Trididemnum > Trididemnum nubilum. Next base: position 9,401,321 of record OZ014474.1, read on the forward strand.
TCAATAAAAATTGGCTGCTCTCTGCCCACAAAAGAAAATGACTCTGATAGAACTGCATTTCTCAGTACAAATTCCTTGGCAGTTAAGGAAGTGTTCATGAATTTTAATAGTTAACATTCTAAACTTGAATTTAAGAAATAAAAACTTGAAAAGCAAGAGGTGCGCTGAAAAGACAGCTTATAAAGCGAAGGATTGGTGTTCAAACTATGATTTTGGCTTAAACTATATCAGGGTGTAATCAAAAAAAATTGGCTTCACCTGGTGCATACCAAGCACTGAATTGTTCTTCAGAAACACAACTAAATCGGAACTCAAGATTACTGTAGACAAATATAGGGTGGGCCCTAAGTCCTTCACCAAATCATTTAAAGCAATCCTGATAAGTTAATTGAACTGATAAATCCAAACAATATTTCATTACTCTACAAAAAAACATGTATCTTATTACATGTTCTTTTATAGAGTAATAAAATATTGTTTCTAATATATCTCATTGCATCTAACATGCATAGTACATCTAACATGTATTAGTGATTATAATTATGTTGATAGATTAAATTCTGTCATAATGATTTTACGCTTTTCAACATATATAATATAGTACTAGCTATCTCATCATTGAAGACTGTAAGAAGCAATTAACATGTTCTAATACAACAATCACTTTATAATGACAGTATAGCTAATCGAAAGTTAGCATATATTACTACACAAATTCCATATTCTACACAATGAGAAATGTCATAAGAAAATTCAACAAAAACAGTGAAAAAGATGATTTCTTGATTTTATTTGAAAAATTGAGCAGTTAGACTGAAATAATTACCGTATTGAGAGCAAATAGGAACTTGGATATTCTGCATTTTTAGACAAAAAATTTTTGCATCTAGCATGAGCGATTGCAGAGATTGGGCCATTTTTAAAATTTTTGTCATGATGCCATGAAAAGGCATTTTGAGGAGCATAAAACTTTAATCAAATAATTATGATGGTAAATTGAATTGGTAGTTGAACCACAACTTTTGGGAGAGTTCCTAAGAAATTGAAGAAAGTCACTAAAAACTGGTACATCTTATTGATGCTGGTTTGGTATTAATGGTAGTTTTGAATGGTTTCTGTTATGATTGAGGCTTTGTGGTATAGTGGTGATGCTGCTGTCTCATAAGCATGAGATGGTGGGTTTAATTCTAAGCATAGATTTTTTTTTGATTGAGATTGAAGATTCATGGTTGTCTTCAGTCAAGGCATTAGTTTGACATTAATTTGCCCATAACAAGACAGAGCAAGGTGAGCTAAGGTAATAGGAAACCTATAACTGTACACAATACATGCCATACACCATATCGACTTCACCTGGTCTAAACTAAGAAAACCGTAGTGGGCACAATAGACGCTGCCTTTATTTTATCCATTTCATTGACTGGCATTATCCCAGGCTTTGGGTAATTTTGGATATATGATAAATAATCTAACAGGACCTTCTGAGTTAGACTCAAATTTGTTCAATTCTAACTGCCAGTGCATCTTCTCTCCGAAAAGGCGTACTTACTTCCTAATAGAAATGGAAAGGAAGTGGCTATTTTGCCTCTAGAGGCAAAATAGTGTTTTTCCTCCATTTGGGTTAAGGTTAGGGCTAGGGTTGGGATTAGGGTTAGGATTAGAGTTTGGGTTAGGATTAGGCTTAGGGCTAGTATGGCACTTGCGGCAAAATAGCCATTAGGACTATTTTGCCTCCAAATGGCAAAATAACATGGGGCTATTTTGCCTCTAGAGGCAAAATAGCCACTGCCAAATGGAAATGTCCATTTCTAACTCAAATTTCCTCTTTAATTGGTTTGAACTCCCAATTTTACACTTTGGCCTTATTAGCCAATAATTCAACTACTTAACCTTTTAGCTTTACTGGTGATAGACAGCAGTGTTCCCTTTAACTTTTCATCTCCTGCATAAATGCCGGAAATAGTGGGAACGTTTAGAACTCAATGTGAAAATGCCGCAGCTTTTGAGGCATTCTCGATATGTGGCAACAATTTTCTGTTCGAATTTTGGCTTCTCCCACTCTCCCCCCCAAAAAAAGCTTTGCGCTGGCGGAGGCATCTTATTCTCCCTTTTTATGTTGTTCTCCGGATAAAAAAAAAAAAGGTTATCAGTCTCAGAGATCCGCAAGTATTCTAGTGATCTACGGGCTTCGTCCAGTAAATAAGAGCGTCAAGTTGTGAACTGCAGCTGTGTCTACGGTTTTTGGCTTAAAATAAAAACGCTGATTTTTGGCGAGAGAAAAAACGCCTGACTTATCAAAAATGTGGTGCGAAAATGCCGGAAACAATGTCACACTTATTGCACTTTTTTGCGCTTACAGGGAACACTGATAGACAAACTACGAAACCAGAGGAAAAAAGCCAGTACAAAGTTGAGGAACAAATTAAAAACTAAAAATCAGCTGGTTACCACTTTTTTCTCAGTTCTAGTGACTTGCTGACTACTAGGTTTTGCATCATCATAGGCAGGCAGTTAGGCTGTTTCAGGTTTAACCATATGTCTGAAATTACCCCACATCCAAAACAGAAAATTACCATACCCCATTTTATACTAGGCCTACTGCAATCTTTTTGTACAGAACAATTTGTACTGCCAGGCAATTAAGGTTGGGTAAGATCGGGTAATTCTGGACAGCCATGAGCAATTCTGGACATGAAAGTACAATTGCAATTAGTGCGTGTTTGTATTACCTATATCGATGTAGATATTCATTTCCGTAATTAAATAATTGCCAGCTCATTTTATGCGCAATAAAACTATTCTGCATAGTTGCTCTCTGCTTTCATTTGCAGATTAGGTTACGAATTAATTTGTCCTATAAAGTACCCAAATATGCTCTCACACCCTGTTTTCCAACCAAACCAGAATCCTGGTAGGTTTATTCATTCATAACTCCAATTTTTCCGCAATAAGTGAAATCCATTCCTACTCCGTATCCAAATCTAACTTAGAAAAATCCTTAGTAGTAGGAGTTTGCGAGTCGAAATAATTGTAAAAGAAAAAAACGATTTAGAAGAGAGCTTGGAGGTGAAAAATAAAAAAGCCTAATTTGCTGTACTTACAAAAAGGCCTATGCATTAAAAAGTGACAAGCTGCATTCAATAAATCTGCATATTGCGGCAGAAAATCAAAGATAAATTCATAAATCTGGCGTTGGTGTGGCGTAAAATAAACTGAATCCCCGACTCTACAATAATTTCGGAATGGTTGTTAACTGAAAACAGCTGCTAATTCGAGCACATTTTGCGGAATAAAGATCTTTATTTGAAGTTTATCCACAATGAAGGTGTTAACAGGGAAATTTTGATCAACATGGCTTAAATTTATCCATTTTAAACGACATGGCGCAATGACTAAATGGCACTAGGCTGGTGCAAATGGCCTGTGGAGTGCATTAAAATTTTCAAAAAAGTAGGCCTACTTAATTATGCTTCTTAACATATTATTCCAGTTTATAAGATTTATAAACATGCTATCGAAGAGTATCAAATTTGCACTTTTGCCTTTATACTTTATACTATTTTTTTCGAACCAGTGTTTAGACCAATTTTTTCATCCATTTCTAAAATATTTTTTATGAACCAGTGTGAAACTACTATAGTTCATTATTGAAATGCACAAATGAAAGCAATAGATTTGGAGTTGATTGAAGAAAAAAGCAGACAGAACAAAAATAGCAGATTTTTGTCTGGAATTACCTGATCTCACCCTACACTTCCCAGCAATGCTTGACTATTCCACCTGAGACATCAATGTTATTATCATGCAAGTAGCCTACCTTTTACAACGCATGTTTCTAGACCTATCAGAGACAGACTGATATCAATTTTTTCAAACTGGTATCAACAAGCTCTGGGCTTCTGGTATTTTCCCCCTAAATACCGGTACCATTATTTTCTTGGTTGAGCGCCTGCAATGGAAGCTGTGAATACCATTTTTAAAATCTTTTAGTATGATTTAACAACGTATTCGAACCAAGATCTGCAACACAAACTCGCTAACTACTAAGCCACCATTCCAGCGCAGTACCGAAACAGTACCGGTACCGTAGGTAAGGTGTAGGCCTACTGCTACCCATGACTGCCTGACGAACTACCTAAATAGGCTAAGCCTTACTGGTACCATTTGCTACCAATCTTTAAACATAACAGCTGTTAGTCTACCGGCAGACCAGTATTCACAATTACAAGAAGCCAAATTAAGTTAATTACATCTATGGGCTACCGGTATTATTTACCAGTATAGAATAGGTATGAGCAGCCCAGTTGGTTATTAACACTTCTACTGCCAAACTTCATCTAAATAAACGCTTCGAATGTTGCACTTTCCGCTACTATACCTGCCTATTTTAACAGACTAAAGACAATCATACCAGTAAATCTGCAACAGTATCAAAGGCAACAACAAGATAGCCTACATCCAATTTCCTTTTTTGTTTGCTTCCAATCCAAGCCATAATATAGTAAATATTACTCCACCAAGTGGAGATAATAATTTTTTAAAAATTACAAGGGAAATCGTTACAAAAAGGCCTGTACTTATGTTTAACCTTGCAAAAACAACAAATTGTATTAGTTTAATTCAGAAACAAGTTTAAGGTTAATTTTAAAAATTTTATTGTTACAATGTATAAATATTTTTGATATATGGATATTCCATAAAAAAAATCATACATTCTTAAAATAGATGTTATTATATTCTTCAAAATGTTTAGGCAAAAATTGTAGAAAAATTTCAATCTACTAACTACAACTGTTTTAAAAGCTGATAAAACGTATTATTTACTACATAAATTTCAATTTAATAGTTAGCACATTTATTTTTCTGCATTAATTGCATGGTTTGTAAGACAGGTAAAAAAATAATGATTCTTGGACTTAGTCATAAAGTTCCATATAAATTTTTTCACCAGCAATGCTCAGGCTTTTAATAGTCGATACAATGCGATAGCTAGCAAACCAATATACAGGTACAAAAAGTGTCATAAAAACCTCTGTGAAACAATTTTAAAGAACACGTGAAAAACTCATGAAAAACTCGTGACAAAACACGAGAAACAAGTTTCACGAGTTATCAACCAGTTTACCACGACACATCTCAATAATCAGTTTTTTCTTTGAAAGTACATCATGTGGTGACTAACAAACGACTAATAAGTACAAAATAAGTATCAGCTATTGGAAAAAAAATTTTTCGAGAACACGTTCAAAACTTGTGGAAAACTTGTGGCATAAAAACAAGAACGAGTTTCACGAGTTTTCCACCAGTATGCCACAACAAGCTAAATTAGTGACTTTTTTTTAATATAGCATAATGTTATCATGTGCAAATTAAAATTTTTATTGTTCGTGTTGCATAAAAATTCTTTATTCAAAACTCGTGTTAGACTTGTGGAAAACTTGTGTTTAAGAACGAAACACAAGTTTCACGACTTTTCCACCAGAAAACCACGTGGATTCACGTGTCAATGTTTGCTGGGTAGATATTTGCATTTTTCAGCTATTAGTTTAAGCCCTCTTCCTTTGCAAAATCCTGGTTACGTGCAAACAGGCAACAACGATTTCAGATCTTCCAACCTACGATATCTTTGTCCCTCAAAACCTTCCTGTTTGGAGAAATTTTGATGACGTCATTTCATGTGATTTGAAGTTTAGGTCTTCCCCAATCAAAAATTCTGGGTACGCCAATAAATTGGAGATCGCCTGAAAAAAATTTTTGAAAACCTTTTTTTTTGAGAACGCTTGCGCCTGTGTCCTTGGTCCTTGGCCTTGAGCATTCCTGTCCTTGGCCTCGAGAGGGTCTGTCCTCGGAAAGGCTGTCCTTGCCCTTGGCCTCGGATTTTTTTTGTGTCCTTGGCCTTGGCCTCGAGCCTTATGTCCTCGACTCCACCTCCGGAAAACAACTGCTTATGCGTTTTAATTCTTAGAAACCATAGCGGCAATTAAGCCGCTAATGACAACATCAAAAAAATGCAAAATGAACACGAAATTACTAAAGTTAAAAATGCGCTAATATACCACAAATGAGGAAGATACAACTGTTCTATTTAGCGCCGTCAATAATAAACCTTGCATTTGATAACCGAAGCTAGCTACCACTACGTATATTACATGATTCCCATGAGTTGCTGGACAGTAAGCCGAATTTATGTCACTGAAAAAAGCAAACAAAAACCTCGAATTCTTACCAATCAAAATCCTTTTCAGTTTTTACAGACTTTTATGTAGCATTTAATTTTAATGTTACAAAGGATCAACTGATTTAGAGCCATAAAATAAGCCCTCTAAATCTGCACTACCGGTATTTTTGCATGCATTTACCTAGCGCCGATCCACGATTTTGACGTCCAGCGTTTTGGCGAGAAGGGCGATGACGTCACGTGCAATCCATCAATACCGTTAATTAAAGCATAAACAATGAGGAACTCACCGATATACGCAGTCCCCAAGGGTAAATTTTTTTTTTTTAATTCAAGTTGAAGAGAAAAAAAGTGGAGATTGTGGAAGGAAAGTTTATCTATAGTGCTTTTGTCACTGTAACAGCTCGATCGAATGCTTGCCTAATTTATGACGCCACACTAATTCATTGATCGTGATTTGTTTTAGACTATTTCAATTCAGTTGGCTTGAAAATTATCTTGGTAAACAGGTAAAAAGCATGGTAAAGTTTTGCAATTAAATTCGACACTTTTTAACCCGGATTTTTGATGTTAACGACTCAAGGGGCCTGCAGGTATGTTCGACGTTAGGCTATAAGCAGTACTTAAACTGGAAAATTTTGCATGGGGGGACGCTTTTGCAGCCTTGACCAAACGCATTCGGAATGCGGAAGTGCTTTAGTGAAAATTATGTCTTTCCGTCTTCGAAATCGAGTGAAGAACAAAAAAAAAAGGTCTTCACGGAAAACTGAAAAGTTTTTGTTCCTGAAATCAAGCGAAGACTACAAAATAAATAAATAAACAAAAAGAAAGGTCTTCACCGCAATTTGGGACTAAATTCGGCCGGAATTTGCAGGATTTATTTGTGTTGCCAGGCTCTTTTTCGTCTGTTCAACCAGCGCTCAAACCTCATTTGAGGACGCTGAATCTCGATTGGGAATGCTAAATCTCGATGGGGGACGCTAACTCTCGATGGGAGGACGCTTCCCCCCGCGTCCCCACTACAATTTAAGTACTGGCTATAAGCTTATCTCAGTCTTGAGAAAAGAGATATATCTTCAGTAGAGACGAGCAAGGATGGCAGCACGGTACGGTACCTACGTACGGTATGGTACGCCTCAATTTTTGCTAAGAAGTACCGTACGCCTTTTTTGTAATGGTACGGTTACGGTACGTTGGTATGGTACGCTTCAAAAATTGAAGTGAAGTACGGTACGCTGGTACGGTACGGTTCATGGTGCGAGGTACGTATAGTACGCAAATTCTGAACGTACCGTACCGTTCTGCCATCCTTGGTGACGAGTACATCGACTTTACTCGATTTTGAATTTTTTGTCAAAATGGAAAAAAATCACCATGGTTAACATTAATAAAATTTCAAAAGCTGACAAAAACTAGTAATTAAACTTTTTGTCAAAATTGGAATAATTACCCATGAATAGTCCTCTAGTCAAATTTTCGAAAATTCACAAAAATTTTAATTTACTCAATTTTGAAGTTTTTGTGAAAATTGGGAAGACTGCTTATGATTAACCTTGTCAAAATTTTCAAAATATGACAAAAAATCGAATCGACTCAATTTACAAATTTTCGTCAAGTTTAAAAAATTGCTCATGGCCTTCGTAAAATTTCGAAATTTGACAAAAAGTCGACTTAACTCTATTTGAAGTTTTTGTCTATTTGACAAAAAAACGGCTTAACTCGTTTTTGAAGTTTTTGTCTAAATCGAAAAAAATTCCAATGGTTGTTAACCTAGCCAAAGGTTCAAAACTGGACAAGAAATCGATTTAACTCGAGTTAAACTTTGTTTCGAAATGCCCATGCCAAAAATTCAAAATTCAAAAAAGTTCAATCCTTGCCTCAAGTTCAAATAGACAAAATATCGAGTAGATTCGATTTTAAAGTTTGTGTCAAAATTGGAATAATTGCCCATCGTTTGCCTTGCCAAAATTTCAAATATTAAAAAAATCAACACCGGCCATTTGGTCGAGCGATGATGCGTTCGTTTCTGTAGCGAGAGGTCCGAGGTTAAAATCTCGACCCGGTCAAATTGGGCACAGTGTTGCCAACGGCTCACCGCCGTTGCAATAGTTCTTCGAATGGAGCTGTGTTGCCTGGGCGCTATAACCCGGAGATGGGCCCCGCCAACTCGTTACACGTTTCGACGTAAAACAGCGAGTAACTTATAATAAAAGATTTAATTTGATTTGACAAAAATCGACTTAAATTAATTTTCAATTTTTTGTCAAAATTGGAATATAACCTTGCCAAAATTTCAAAATTTGACAAAAGATCGGGTTCAAATCCTATTTGATTTTTTGTCAAAAATTGGAAAAAATTCCCACCGTTAACCTTACCAAACTTTCAAAAATTCACAAAAACTCGTATTTAAATTTGTTGTCAAAATCGGAATAATTTTTTATGGTTAACCTTGCCTAATTTTCAAAATATGACAAAAAATCGACTTAACTCAATTTCCAACTTTTTGCCAAATTTGGAAAACGTTGTTACAATTTCAAAATTTGAAAAAAATCGGCATAACTCAATTTTGACGTTTTTGTCAAAATTGGAAAGAATGCCCATGGTTGTTACTTTGCCAAAGGTTCGAAATTTGACAAAAAGTCGACTTGACTCGATTTTAAAGTTTTTGTCGAGATTGAAAAAACTGCTCATGGTTAATTTTGACTTTATTTTAAAATTCAACAAAAATTCCTTTTCAAATTTGTTGTCAAAATTGGAAAAAAACACCCATGTCTTGTCAAAATTTGACAAAAAATTGACTTAAATCGATTTTGAATTTTTTTGTCAAAATTGGAAAAACTGCCCAAGGTTAACCTTGTCAAAATTTCAAAATTGATAATTGGGGGGGCTGATCGAACCAGATTTAAGAGAAGTGATATGTAATTAATTACTGCTGATTGATTGTTTCCAACCCCCAATTACTGAGCCTATATATTATTATTTTGATAAACCTATGTTCATCATTTTTGATTACTTGTTTTTGGCTATTTATTAAAGTTTTTGCTGATTTGTGAGTTTTATTTTTGATAAATCAGCCACTCACCACCCTTTAAATAAATGTGTCAAAAGATGCTTTAGATCATTTTTGAGTCCATTTCAAATGCTAAAACTGTCTCAGAAGTGCTAAACCCGTGGTGTTGTTCTTGTTCTGCATTTTGAACAAACAGGCCACTGTGAGGCATTTGTCCCCCCCCCCCCCCCTTGGCAACAGGTTAAGAACAATAAAGTTGAAGCAACACTCTGATCTAACATTTTGCATCAATTTTAGCAACCCGATTGATTTAGCCTGTTTTCCTCTTCAAAGATTCTTTTTATTGACAATTAAAGGCATTATTATCTAATTTTTTTGTTTATATTTTGTGCAAAAAGTTTTTTTCAAACAGTAGAAACATCTATAGAGATGTCGTTAACTGACCTGATGAAAATGCATTAATTCGTTTTTGCTCTATGGTAAAAAAATACTGTAGCTCACGTAGACACACAGATTGCAAACAACAAAATAGATTAACACTCAGCAGGAAACACTAAAAAACCCTAAAACCGTGTTGTAAAAGAGCACTCCAATACTTATGAATCAAGGTCTTGCAAATGAAAAGGCATAATCTGCTGTCAGTTCTAGAGGAAGTAAAAGTAGTTCACGGTGATTATTTATTTTGTCTTGTTTTAGTTGTTTTTCGCTAACGGTTGTTCATTGCTTAGCCATGGCTTAGCATTATGATTGCGCATACTCTTGGTAAATACGAAACCACAAACTCAAAGTCTAGTTCCTAAAAACATAGTTAATCAAACAATCTAGTCGTAAAAATACAGAACGCCGGCCGAAAAAAACGTGTTAAAAAGCAAACATAATAATAAAAAAAAAAAAAGAACCAAAGTGCGTAAAAGTCAATGAAACGAATCATCGTTCTTAAAACTTTAACGGTTTTAGTACAATAAGCATGAGATCTTTAAACTGTTAAGACGATGTGAAAACGTAAAACTCAAGATCATGTAATTTAGAAGTCCTGAACAGTTTTGCATCGCAAAAATTCAGAAACTTGCACCAAAAGACGCGTGAAAGAAAAAAAAAGATCATTTTTCCCATTATGGAATAGGAGACAGAGATTAATCAGACCTTACCTTTCTAAAAAAAAAGTAAAAATAATTAACAACAGAAAAATACCGTTTTTTCCATATATGTCCAAAAAAAGCATTTAAGATAATTATACAGTTTTTGGAAATTAGCAACATTAGTTTTTGATTGTGTGTAATTTTGCTTCTGTAACGTTTGTAAAGAGTGAGAAGCCAGGCAAGCAGCATTTGGTTAGAACGAACTATTTTTCATGAAGTTGAGTCGAAAACAGAATGTTTGACTTTAACTGGGGAACCAAAATTTTCAATGTGACTCAAAAAATATTAGGCCTGTACATAAGCCAAGCCATGTTTATACAAGTGCTCCGACAAAACATTCCAAAATAAAATTATCCGAACTCCCAGCAGTGAGCAAACCATTAAATTTTGAGTGTAGACTGGCCGTTCTTAAATTTTCGTCCTCGTTTGTTCTCAAATTTTAATGAAAAATTCTTGCTCGGTTGAATGCTGTCTTGTGATGACGTTGGTGATGAATTTTGAAATAGTCTTGATAAAATACCAATAGCAATGTAGGAAAGGCCAAGAAAGCTCTGTTTTACTTACAAATGATTTGCATTGTTTCATACATATTTGGCTCGTGCTTTTAATCATTTTTAATTCGGAGAGTAGCATTGTTCCTAAATTTTGATCACAAATGATCCCCACGTCCAAACAAAATTGATCTTGATGGATTGCAAGTATACATACATATAATTGACATTGCAATTCGCCACTGCTGGCAAAAGAACTTGAAAAGCAGGTCCGTTAAAAGGGGGTTAAATAGAAGAAAATAGACTTTGGTCCGGCAATTTTCAGAGACCCAATACGGTTTAGAAACAATCGGAGCATGTATGGAAAAGTCAAATTGGGGGATAACCGTTTGGTTTTTTATTAATTTTGCTTTCCACCTAAAATTTGAGAGAAAAACAGGTTCAAATCCGGTTAAGACCGTTTTTTGGTCTTGACTCTATACTTGCGGAATAAAGAAAGTGGTTCGGCTGTAAAGAAATTACATTCGTCTTGGTTCTGTACCAAGGCCCGTAATTTCTTTGAAAGGCTCTAATGGAATGCATATTGCTTTTTATAGGAAACCGAAGTGTTAAGTTTAGAGCTATCTGAACATGGCTTCAAGATTGACCTTGCTTCTTTATTTCGTTCTGATCATATTTATGGTCATGGTTGAAGGTAAGCCATCAGCAACAATCAAAAATAAATTCAATTGCCTACATTATACTCAATGATTAACAACAGAGCGTGTCCAAAGAGTTGGTGGGACTAAATTCCACTTATTGCTCCTTGCTGGTCTCATAATTATCTTCTTACAAAGAAATTTGCTGCAAATGCGAGGCGCTTGACGACACTGCTGCTGTCCTTCGCGGCTCCATCTCTTGGAAGGGGTCGGGCACCACAATCAACACCCTGCTGTAGGCCGTCCTGGTAGCGAAAAGTGCAATTGGCGTCGAATATAAAAACACTTTGCGGTTAAAATTGTTCGCGCATGGAAACGTATAACTGCAGTGTAACGTTGTTTGAAGTAAACATTTACTCGAAAAATCTTAACCTTACGTTATTTCACGGTTAACAGAATGATGCGAAAATGTCAATTTGGTACGCTTCATCGTTCGTTTAATCCGCCTTGTTAGGAAAGCCTTCCAAGGTCTCTACCGCTTCCAGGAAGATGAATGATTTCCAGCGCTCTTTGCTACCAAAGCGGTTGTTTACGAGCCTCAAGTTCGCAAAGCTCGAGAGCACATTTCGTGTTGTTAGTTTTCGTCAACAACTCGATGCTGTAATTCGCATGTATAGTAGAAATAACCATAGGAGGGCAAGTTAATGCAAAACGTTAGCTTCGTTAACCACTAGTACAGTAGGTTGACAAACTTTATACCTCCGTTAACATTAATTCGTTGTTTTCGGCTTTAACTAACGGAAATTAATGAAGTCCGTTAATTCGTTGATATTTTGCGTATAATTTACATTTTTTTTTATTTACTCACTTCGAGAACACGTAATGACACTGTTGAGCAGATTGTAAGAAAAAAATTTATTACTGTGGAGGTCTTTTTGTGTTTTGGAAGTTACGTTTTACAGTTTAATATAATTTCAAGATAAAAATAGGTTCAAATGCACTGACAAAGCTGCAATCGGAAAATCTTTGGAAATTGCGAACAGCGATAATTAATTAATCTATGAGGCTGCAGCTTAAGTTAGCTTTGTTATTAACGGATAAACGATTAACGAATTTGCGTCCATCTGTGGAAAAAACTCATAACTGACAATATCAACCACTAGGGTTTTATGTATTTTTTTGGTTTCTTGCTTACAAATAAAATTCAGTGTACTATTCAACGTTGATGTCGGATTCTGACGCTGAAAAAAACAAAACACGTACACCACTACTCAAGTGGTAAACCTAACATTTTGTGAATCTTTGGAAAAGCTATTTTAAGTTTTTTACAACTATTTGCAGCAATTTGTAACGAAGTTGTTTCATTTCAGGAGGGCATTTTGGAATGTGTTGGACCAGAAGAAAACAAAATCGATGTCATCAAGTTAGCCGTAAATATGCTGTTTAACATTTATCTGCTTGCACTAGAGAGTAAATTAGGCTTTGGGACATATTTCACGCCCACCCAATATTTCGTTGAAAAAATTACCATCAAGTTCTTAAAGTCTTGCGTTCTTAAGCAATGAAATGCATTAAGGCGATGAGTGTTAATAAAGTTTTTAATGCTGAATTGCCCAGTTGCGGTATATTTTACCGTGAAGTATGATCCATTGTTTTTATTGATTTTAACTTAAAATCGCTGAAAACCTAAAGCCAGAAGAGTAGCGCCTGGTTTGCCGAAAACGGCACTTTACCAAATAGCTTGTATTATTTATCCTGTAACGCTAAAACTAATCCTGTATTGAATATGTGTTGTCCTAAACCAAACAGATGAACGCATCAACAAAGATTCAATAATTCGAGGATTTTCGTTTTGCTATCTTACATGCCACTGAATTTATTTACACAGAGTAAATATTGCATTTACAATTTCGGAGAGGTAATCCTAGAATAATATGGCAATTTACCTAGCAACCATTTTTCAACATTTTTTTAATGATGCGATTTTTAAAGGGGCATTGAAGCCTAAGTTTTATTGATTTATTGCATTTGAAACAAAATTTGTATTTTTAAAATAATTTCTGAGCTCAACTTCAGAATTCTACGATCACTACATCAAAAGATTTTTGCATATATATTTTCCCTTATTTTGTAGAATTTCTTTCACTTTTTTAAAAATTTGTCTACGTTTGGTGTCGCTGTTACTGTTACTAGGGCTACTACACGCTACCTGAGATTAATCATTACTTACGGTATGTACCGTATTTACTCGTTTTGTAGCCCGGGCCCTTGTTTTTTTCAATCAAACTCACTACCGGGCCCTTATTCAAACGGGCCGTTATTCAAGCGCGGGCGCTTGTTATTTTCAAAGTAAAATTATGAACGAAAATTATCGTTGAAGACAAATATTTCACGACATTAATCCTTTTTTGTGTCAATTTTTTCACGTCAAACGCAGATTATTGACATCTTAAGCGTAATTCCCTCATATTAATTTATATTACTAACAAGAAATAACTAATCAAAATTTATATTTATTCAGCAAGTGGTACGTTCTCTACCCCTGAAAAATCAGCTTTTACATCGGGCGGGTATTAAAGCACGGGCCCTTATTTATTTGCATGTTCTGTTGACACGGGCGGTTATTCAAACGGGCCCTTAATCAAGATCGGGCGATAAAACGAGTATATACGGTAAGCCTAGCCTATTAATGATGACATTAATCATTTTTTACGGTATGTAAGCCTAGCCTATTAAGAAATTATAAAAAAACAGTAAAGTCTTGTCTAACCTACAGCAATTTATACAGGTTGGTTTACCCTAATAATTGCAAAGAACTACTAGGCCAAAAATAGGCCTACTTTTCATTTTTTCTTCTCAGTGCACTAAATCAAATATGCTTGTGCTAAAAGATGCAAATTTAAACTACTAAGATGAATTCCACTATGAAAAACCCATCCAAGTATCGAAGCCACAGCAGAAAACCTGCCAAAAGCACATTGTTACTCCCAGACCTATAATTTGGTAAAGTTGGTTTTGAAATCGCTTATGCAAATTTGATGTAGTGTTGCCCCTGCAAAATTTTTTCCCTTATTTCAAAATCTTTTCCCTTGAAGCTATTTAACCTCAAACAATGAAAAAATGGGACAAAAAGGTTGCTAATCAATTATTTTTTATAAATTTGGTGTTAAAATTCAAAAATTAGACTTCAATGCCCTTTTAAGTTTATAATGATCCAATATTTTGTTAATGATATTTAAGGCAATCTAAATGGATGTCTTGGACTCAATGTATCAACAAATGTGCGATATTTCTCATTTTTGAATTAATCTTTTTTGTTTCAGGTAGTCCGTATTTAGCACACCGCAGATAAAAACAGATATAACCCATTGTTTTTTTTGAATCTTTGTAGCGAGACCTTTAGAAGTTATACTGAACACAAAAGTATTTTGTGTGTGACTGCAATTAACTTTTGATCATCTCGATAAGAATAAAATAGTCTGCAGGGTACGTTTTTTTCGTAAAGGGTAAATCTGTGCGAAGAGAGTCTTTCACGCAAAATTTTTTATCCAGTCTTTTATTAATTCTAACCTAAATCTAACCCAGACTCAAATTCCTACTCTGAAAGTAACCCCAAACGTAACTTTAGCCCAAACTCTAATCTAAGTTTGGGATCCTGTACAAAATCTCGAACGGACAAAATCCCGAATTGGAAAAAATCCCGAATGGACAAAATCCCGAATTGGACAAAATCCCGAATTTGACAAAATCCCGAACAACAAAATCCCGAATGGACAAAATCCCGATTTGGACAAAATCCCGAACGGACAAAATCCCAAATGGACAAAATCCCGATTTGGACAAAATCCCGAATTGGACAAAATCCTGAATTGGACACAATCCCGAACAACAAAATCCCAAATGGACAAAATCCCGATTTGGACAAAATCCAGAATTGGACAAAATCCCGAATTGGACCAAATCCAGAATCTAAGCAATTTCAAAGATAGAGAAAGTCAGGATTAATTGTGTACTCACTGCTGGCTTATAAGCACTAATAAATATAAATAATTAATTTGCCAACAAAGCTGCATGTCTTTTATTTGCTTTTGTCAGCGCGACTTAGAAAAACAGCGCATATACAAAACGTAGAGTCATCAAGTCAAAAAACTTTGCGGTTTTGTCGAGTTAATTAGGTGCGAAGCAGTTTATCCTGTAGCAAAAGCCTCGCACTTTTCACGTTTGACGTCAACTCTTTCAGTTTGTTGGAAAAGAAACTACAGTAGGCAGTATTCAAAATAAATTAGCGAGTTTTGTTCTTGGCAAAAATGTAAGCAACTAAGAGATGAAAAGGAAGATGGCCCACGAAAAAACTCCCTGAAAATAAAATTTTCTATGTTTCCAATATTGCTTTCTTTTTTGTCAAGAACAAAATTTAGTATGAATGTTTACAAAATCAAATATTAAATGTTTTTTGCCGTGACTAAAAGGATTTCCTTTGAATTAAACCAAAACTGGCAAAAGAGAAACAAAGTTTCGAAAATTATACTTTAGTTCAATGATTATGTGTTATGGTTGTTATATGTTTTAATGCTGATTTTTCTTTCAAAAACACCAGCAAAAACACCTGACAAACATGACTTCAAGAGGAGTGCAAAACAGTTTGATTACAAAACTTGCAATTTCAATTTTTCTTTATTTTAATTTTTTAAAAATTATATTACTGTACTTATAAAAATTACACGGAAGGTTTTTGGCAAAAACATTATATCCTTGTCAAAGCATCTAAATAGTATAACAAATCACTGGTTTCCACCCAGAATAAAATTAACTAACACTAACTTTTGCTTACTTTTGCAGTTGTTCGAATTACAACCAACTAATTACGTCAACGGATACGATTAAAAAACTAAATAGTCAAGTTAAATGTTGGATAAACGGGCAAAAAAGTTTACTAACGTTGTCATTATCAATGTATTTGAAATCTAAAGAGAAGCAGTAGCTGTCGTGATTGATTTTCAAATTACTGTCAACCCAAAATGGTGAGAACAATCTAACACTATCGAAGCAATCAAAAATCAAAAACTTAGTTTCTGTAAAAATGTTTTGATCGCTTAGGCAGTGTTTGAACGTTAGATCACTTATCATTTTGTCTTGACAGTAATTTGAAAAACAAACATAACTTGTTTTCTTAAAACTTAAGTTATTTATATTGACAACTTTAGTAAACTGTTTCGCCCGCTTATCCAACATTTAACGGCATTGTTGAATTGGTTTGATCGCACGTGTTGATGTAATGTGTTTAAACGTACAGCATACTGTAATCAAATCAAATGTTTCATTATACTAGCTGTATTACGCCGAAGCGTACAACGAGGACAGACCCTCTCGTGGCCAAGGATAGAAATGGTCGAGGCCAAGGACCGAGGACACAAATTTTCTAATTTATGTTGGGTAAATTTTCCATAATTGTTGAGCGCGAAAGTGCTCAAGATAATGCATTTCGTTAAGTTTTAGATGATAATTCGAAAATAATAGTTTTTTAAAATAATAACGACTGCCATTTTGAAGTTTGACACGTTAGCAGCTGATGTTGATTTCGCACCGGAGCGGTATCGTAGCAATGAAGCAATGGCATTACCTGTAAATGCAAAATATAGCTAGAACTTAAATAAGATAAGAGACGCGTCCTCCTAACGGTAGTTAGCGTCTTCCCATTGAGATTTGGCTTCCCCTAATAGAAAATTCAGCGTCCCCCCAAACAGAGATAGCGGAAAATGCCTGTTTTTTCTAACTTGTTCGGTCTTCATTCGAATTTGGTGGTCAAATATCGCGCAAAAAAACATACATCGCACAATAATGCAAATACCGCCTAATAAAATCACAAACAAAAAACTTGTCAAATAAAACCTTATTGCATTGGTCTTCATTTCAATTCAGCGGATAAAAATCGCACAAACTGGAATGAAGACGTTGTTTTGTTTTTTTGGTCTTCATTCGAATTTGGCTGTGAAAAAATCGCAACAGAAAGCGATTGTTTTTTATTTTTCTTCTAGTTTCGGGGCAAAATTCAAACCAAGTTGCTACGGCATTGCGAATGCATCTGGTCAGGCTGCTTAAGCGGCCCCCTCAGCGATATTTCAGTTTAAATGCTGAATACAGCTAAATTATAAACGTAGAAATTATCAGTTTTAAGGCCATAATTTTATCAGTTAGGACCTCGATGCAAACCCCCACTGATCACGGATCCCCACGTTTTTAGGAGTTTTCTAAAAGCAAACCTCATTGCTTGGTTAAACCATTTCTTTTAACGAATTTTTCAAAAAGTATTTTCTAAAAATATTGCAAAATACTGTGAATTTTTTTTTTAAATGAATTGAGGTACCATAACTAAAGGGTATATTTGTTAGCTCAAAGATTTTTGGCATTGAAAAACGGGGGTTTGAGGCGAGGGCAATATCCCCATGCCCCCCCGTTAAACAATTTTAGTGATTTAAAAAAAAAGTAGCAATTTTTGTGACTTAAGAAGATTGCACATTTAAACTTTCAAAACAATTTGAAACAAAATACCATAAATGCTAAATTAGAAAAACTTTAGTTTTCTCACAATTTCCCAACTCTGATTTTGAGCCAATCTTTTCTTTACATTTCGGTGCATTATGTCTTTCTCACATCTATAATGTCTGCCAATGAATGAGCGCGAAGGTTTCGGCCGCCAAAAGATACTTAACTTATATATAGTGTTTAATTACAAAAAATCTGAGGATCCCAGCAGGTTCGTATTAAGAAGGAAGGCATTGGAGACATTTGCCCGTGCCCCCTTCAAGAGGTCTACACTCTACACTTGTTGAAACGGAAAAATAATAAGCCATTAACTTTTTTCTAAAAACGCCCAATTTTTTGTGGAAGCTTGGAAAAAATTTATTAAGTACTCCAAGCATTTGAACAATTCTAGTTATATTTAATTTCACACATACTGTGATTTAATAATTCTTTATGCAGCGTTTTTTTTTGTGATCCAATGCTTTGTTATTTGGGATTCGTAGCGGTTATTTTCAACACACAAATTGTTCAGTGGACGTGGTTTTGCCCCTCAGACCGCATGCCAGTGATTAGAGTTGTTATTCTTTCTCATCTCAAAGTCGTGTGTTTTCAGAACAGGTTGGCATTCTCAACGAGATATACTAACAAAATTACGGTAATATGTCACTATGCCTTCCCTGGTAATACTGTATTACATTTCATTATCACACACATACTTTTTTTAAATTCACACACAAAATCGGCTCGGTCATGTTTTAGCATTAGCAACTCAAAATGGTTTATCCTAACATTTGGGTTTCTTATTATGGCTCTGGATGGCTTTGTTGTAGTGCTTTGCAGTTTTACCGCCTGCACCAGAAGCATTAGTCGAAATAAAAACAACAATTTTCGACAATGCGTTTTGTGTGCTTATTCTCCGATTAGAGCTTTCACACAATGCCATTTAAAATAAGTTTTAATATGGCTTGGCTTAGTTGGCTGTCACATTGTATTGTTTTTCAAGTAAGGAAAAGGAACAACAAATTGACAGACTATCAGATATGTTGTCTTTTGTTTGGTTTTTTCTTTTTAACCAATCAAAAAAGAATGCTGTCCTCGAACCTAGGATAGGATATTTTCAAGGACTTGTAGGCTTCGAGCGAAGGCCAAAACCAAGGACTTGAAAATGTGTCCTCGGGCCAAGGAGGTCCTTGAGGACTCCACCTCTGGATTTGACCGTCTTGAGATTTGAACCTAAAATCTCCCGCTCCAGAGACGAACACGTTTCCGCTCGACCAACTTGCGTCCATAAAAAAACATATTAAAACATATAACGACCATAACACATAATCATTGAACTAAAGTATAATTTTCGAAACTTTGTTTCTCTTTTGCCAGTTTTGGTTTAATTCAAAGGAAATCCTTTTAGTTGCGGCAAAAAACATTTAATATTTGATTTTGTAAACATTCATACTAAATTTTGTTCTTGACAAAAAAGAAAGCAATATTGGAAACATAGAAAATTTTATTTTCAGGGAGTTTTTTCGTGGGCCAACTTCCTTTTCATCTCTTAGTTGCTAACATTTTTGCCAAGAACAAAACTCGCTAATTTATTTTGAATACTGCCTACTGTAGTTTCTTTTCCAACAAACTGAAAGAGTTGACGTCAAACGTGAAAAGTGCGAGGCTTTTGCTACAGGATAAACTGCTTCGCACCTAATTAACTCGACAAAACCGCAAAGTTTTTTGACTTGATCACTCTACGTTTTGTATATGCGCTGTTTTTCTAAGTCGCGCTGACAAAAGTTAATAAAAGACATGCAGCTTTGTTGGCAAATTAATTATTTATATTTATTATTACTTATAAGCCAGCAGTGAGTACACAATTAATCCTGACTTTCTCTATCTTTGAAATTGCTTAGATTCTGGATTTGGTCCAATTCGAGATTTTGTCCATTCTGGATTTTGTCCAAATCGGGATTTTATTTTTCGGGATTTTGTCCGTAAACGCTCTAATCTTAACCCTTAGAAAAGTAAATGAAAAATTTGAATATGAATATTTCTCATTATTTTTCGTGTTATTCTCTTTAACTTAAAAATTTTCGTTGAAATAGTCACTGTTCCATATATTTATGATCCATGTCTAACTTCATTGTTTACTGATATTTTCAACTACCAATTTTCAAGAAGCATATATAAGCAGTTTTAATTTTTTTTGTATTTTAATTGAAAATCTTAATCTTGATCACTCGAAATTTTTGAGTAGCATAATGTATAAACCATTGAACTATTTGCCGTTACTTATTTTGCACAGACTCAGTTGCGAAGCATAGAATGCACCACAAACGCATATTGATGTGCAAAAGTTATTTCGGTGAACATTTCAACCTCCATTCTTGCATCAGGCGCTTCCAATGTAAAGGTAATGGGTTAATCACAACAATGTGTTATATTTTCCTGCTGGTGCAGCACAGAAAGCGCCTTAAATTGATTTACATATTGGTTTATTATTCTTCATTTGCAGTTCTTACCTACCACATTGAACCCCCAAATTGTTTTTCTTGTGATTGCAATCTAGTTTTCATAGTTGCCACGCATATAGCACTGCGGTATTATGGGGAAGAATGATTCATCTCACCATGAAGCGAACAATTACACGAGCGGTAACGCGTTCGTCTCTTGAGGAGGAGGTCTGAAGTTTCAATTTCGGGCCGGTCCAATCAGACACAGTGTTGCCAACAGCTCTCCACCGCTACGACATATCTTTGAAAGGAGTTGTGTTGCGCAATGACAAGGGAACGGGCCCTGCGCACTACAAGGGGGTATAATGAAAGATTTGATTTGATTTTGAATTACAATTTAAACAGTTTGTCTGATAAGTTTACTCGATTCCCAATGATGCATACAAAATAAAGCGATTTTGGAGCTCCCATCAGCAACTTTTTCTTCTCATGGGCACAACATTGACAGTACCCAAAATAAAACACAATGTTTTCCATAAAATTATAACACTGAACCATGCTACAAATTTTCAAGTTATTTTCTGTATGGATTGATTTTGGATGTATATTACGCGATATGCAGGGACGTTGCAAGATCAATTTTTTGGTCTTTGCCTAAATTTAACGTTAGAAGGCTGCGAGTTCTGGTGCAGATCTTTTTTACCCCAAATTGAAAGAATATTGCAGCAAATTTTGCGTGAATCTTTGCCTCCTCGCTATATATTATGCGATATGTAGTGACGTCACAAGAGGTTTGTTCAGTTCAGTTAATTTATTTGGTGAACAAAGTATAAAATAATGATTACAAAAAATGCTCATATACTAATCGCCGCAGGTTTCTTGAGATTAGTATATGAGCATTTTTTGTAATCATTATTTTATATTTTGTTCACCAAATATGTTAATTGAATGAACAAACCTCTTGTGACGTCACTACATATCGCATAATATATAGCGAGGAGGCAAAGATTCACGCAAATGTACTGCATTATTCTTTCAATTTGGGGTAAAAAGGGTCTGCACCAGAACTCGCTGCTTTCTGCCGTTAAATTTGGGCAAAGACCAAAAAACTGACCTTTGCTTTTTCTAAAAAATTTTTGCAACAAGGGAACCATTAACAATTTCCCCTACCCCCAGTTAGCAACGTCAGTAAAAAGATTTCTATACGTGCAAGAAAAATCCACTTAATCAAAAGCAAACCTTAAGGATGGAAAAACTCTTAACTTTAAGGTTTTCCGTTCCTGATGATATTTCATTTATCTGCAGTACTGGTAATTTACAAAGGTTGGTTTTTATCAATTTTAAAGATTACGAACAGGTACTGGTAAAAAAATTTAAATTGTGCGTGGTTCGCATTAAAAAAAAAAACAAGAAATAAACAGTAAACAGAAAGGCAAAATCTAATCAAATCTTTTGTTAAACAGTACTCTCGCTGTATTACGCCGAAGCGTCTAACAAGTTTGCGGGGCTCATCTCCGCGTCATTGCGGCGGGCACCAGGCCGTGGCCACCGACCAGGCACCACAGCTCTTTTCGAAAAAATCTCGCAGCAGTGGCGAGCCGTTGGCAACACTGTGTCCGATTTGACCGGCTCGAGATTTGAAGCTCAGACCAGCAACGAACACGTTACCGTTCGACCAAAGGCATAACAAAGAGCAATTTTCATGCAGCATGCTGGACTGCATTTAGCATGCACTTGCAACGTTTGCAACGGTAGAGAACATTGGAAAATTAACCTGCATTTTGTTGATGCCAGCGGACACAGACGTCACAGAAGCTATTGAGATGCAGCAAATACAGCAATCAGGGCCAGATTTACCATATGGCAGAATGGCACAGTGCTAAGGGCCCTGCGCTTGCATGGTAAGACAATTTTTTGGCTTTCATCTATATTTGGCAAGAATTTGCGGCAAAAAGTCCAAAAGTCCCAGGGATACTCCGCGATGTAAATCCGGCCCTGACAAAAATGTATTTTTTTAGGTGCTTGTTTGTTCTGCCTCATGCAAGTGAGAAGGGATCATGCATTTAAAGACTATCAAGGAACAGGCTTATAAACATGTATTGTGAGTATTTTATTTACGAAAAATCAAAAATGCTATCAAAAATACCAATAAAGCATCGATTTTTTAGCGAAAGCGATGTCGTATTTGGTAACGTAAAATTGCTTTCTGTTAAAATAAGACTAGAGAAAGCTGTGGAAAATTTTTACTTTAAAGTGCTTTGGAAAAGATGTTGAAAAAATTAAAGCACATTTTCTCATTTTAACGGTATGATGAATTTTCGTGCATATGCTAAAACAGGAGTGCCCAAATGTTTTGACAAGTGGGTTGTATTGGCTTAATTGTATGGAGAAACAGGTCATGGCCAACGAATATCGTCGGAGTTTTAGGTGAAGGCCAAAAAAAAAAAAAAAGAAAGAAACAAGAAGGTCTTCCCCAAAAATATTGATGTCATTTTTGCTGCAAATTAGAATGAAGACCCAAAAAAGATCTCCAGATTTTCATACGATACTTGCCGAAATTTTAGGTATCATCCTAATACAAAAAAAGACAAAAAAAGTAAAGGTCTTTACCGGTGGTTTGCTTTTTCTCAAAATTACCACAAAATTTCTTAAATTCCTTAGACCACCAGTGGGCCGCACTTTGGGCACCCCGGTGCTGAAACGTAATCTCGGAAAAAGCTTTTTTTGCTCAATGTGATATTTTCAGTGGTGTAAAGTAACGAAAGTAGCTTTACTTAAGAAACCTAGTCAAGTAGAATTTGTCGGTAACGAGCACTTTTAAAGTATTTATGGTTTCGGGTATTTTCTAGTTTCACTGGCATACTTTTAGCATGAAGTAACGCTGATTAATTTGCATTCTGATTCAGAAGAGCACAAAATACTGTACTTTTAAATTTGAACTACAAACTCGTCAGAACGGTTGAGTTTTCTACCGGTAATTGTTCAATTAAGTTAAGTTGGCAAAGATTTTATGAAAAGATTCCAAGTAAAGTCTGCATGACATGATTTCCAAACTTCAAAGTTTTCCTGTTGTTCTTTTTGATTTGAATATAATAACCAGAAGCGTAAGTCTACAGCCCCCTCCCCATTGGCCTGAAAAGTACGCAAAATACCACGTTTTTAGTGCTTTTGAGGCAGATTTTTACTCCAAAAATGAAAACAGCCCCCCTCAATGAGATTGGCAAGCAGATGTTGTGAAGGACTTGCTGTTATTTGGACCAGAAAAGTGGAGTTTTTTTTTGCTGGATCTCACCTAACGTTGGTCAAGAAAACTGACTGAATTGCGGTGAAGACCTTTTTTTTTGCTGATTTTGACAGAAAAACTGCCTCAATCTGATTCAAGACTGATGAAAATTTGGGTCAAGTTCGTTTACTGTAGTTTCCAGATTCCAAAATAGCTCCCCCCCTTTGCGAATTCCTGGCTACGCGCCTGATAATAACAAAAAAGTGCGTCAATTAGTAGTTCATGATTTCTTGAGAGAGTGAGGGGTTAATAGACGAAGTATTATAAGGCAGTGATGTGAAGGTAGTCGACCAGTTGTCATAGACTACAGTTTGTCGATGAAATAATTTGTTTATCTTGCTGAAGTACTTTCAGAAATACTTGTCCCTGAGTACTTTTAAAATGAATACTTTTTTAATTTTACTGAAGTATTTTTTTAGGTGATTATTTTGTTCTTTACTTTAAGTAGTTTTTCGTTCAAGCAACAAAACTTTTACTTGATTACAGTGTTCGAGTACTTTGTACACCACTGCTTATTTTCTCCTCGTTTTCTGCTCTTTTTGGTAAAAAGGTTCGTTATAACGCATACTGGAAATGCCTGCATAAGCACACAGTCATAATTTGGTGCAATGCATCATCGTTAAATCAATATTGCTATGCGGGGCCCCGAAGGACGTACGCGTCTGCGAGCCCGAGGCGTACGTCCTTTGGTACGATCTCCTAAGCTTCTACGAATCGTGCGCCTATAGCCCGAAAACGAGAACTGATATAATAATTTTATCAAATCAGATGTTTACCAAATTATGGCTGAGAGCAGAATGCTTAATCAATTTACATTCCCTTTAAAGAAAGTGTTTTTTTTTTCAGAGTCAGTTTGTCAAACATCGATTAGTCAAAGAAAACCAACGTTCAGTAACGAATGTCGCGGCTAGGTCTACTATTAAGGAAAATGTGTTTTTTTCTAAAACTTATTCAAAATTTACCACCTGAAAGAGTTTATTGTGCTTACCGTGTTGCTGTTGTTTAAGAAAATTGTAATTTAAGCTATCGTGTAATAAAATCAAAAAAAAATTTAGTAGTGATGTTTTGACGTTTACTAGCCAGAGCTTTAATATTTAATCGTTTGTGTGCTATCTGGCCTAAAGGCTACCAGCGCGGAAGCCTAGGGAAGAGTCACTAGAACGGAGACTACTTAAAAACAAGTAATGCCAAGCTTAAAAACATCTTTGTAGCGTGTAGTACAAAGACTTATTTTTCCCCAATTTTCTTTCGCATTGCTTGTTTTTAAGTAGTCGCCGTTCTGTTGACTCTTCCCTAGGCTTCCGCGCTGGTAGCCTTTAGGCCAAATAGCACGCAAACGATTAAATAAAGAAAAAAATCAAAAATGGCAAACCACTGTACAAGATATGGCCTGGTACGTTAGCAATGTTTTGCCGATCAGTGGTCGAATTGATAGAGCGTCCAGTACTAAAAAGGTAGACTCTGGTTTGATTCCCTGTCGGGTCAAACCAAAGATTAAAAAATTGGCATTCACAGCTTCCTTGCTTGACTGACGTGCAACTTTTAAGAGGCAGTATGAAGTCTCCACCGTTTGTGGTAGACAGGTAGCAGCTGTAATCGAAGACCGGGAGGTACCTTAACTGTCTTCTGGCCAAGGCGAGTAGGCGAATAAACATGTAATTGCAATTATAAATAGCAACGTTATACTATATCTATACTACGAGAAATTTTATGCTTTGTATACTGTGCTTACGGTATATGCATTCAGTTTTTACTAAAACCATAAAGTTAATAATGGGCAACACAGAGTTGTACTTTCTAATTCAGTGAGAACCGGCTCTAGTTGAATATTCAGAGGAGACAACCAGTTTTTTGTACCAACACGAAGTCTGAGCTTTATTTATTCCCAGCTTTCGTATGGTGCTCATCAATCCCTGCATCTTTGTAGTATGTGGTCCAAAGTCTTATTTTTTCCCAAATTATTTGTGCTTTCGGAAACAACAAAACAAAAACGGTATCCCAACTTTTGTAACCACATTTTAACCAATTTGGTGAAACAATGCAGGATCTCGAGTTTCTATGAACTTGGACGTTACTTTAGCCACGAAATTTCCTTTTGGACCAAAAAGAGGTAATAGTTGGGAACCGCGATTGGCTAATTCCAGTATCCCGTTCGTATGGATTAAAATTACTGAAAATTTTTCGCTTGCTACCGATTGTCTGTCTTTAGTAATCAGTTCGTGAAAGCCGGCTTAATAGCACAACTGGCAACATGAAAAAACGTTCATTAACAAAAATTTTAAGGCTGCACCTTATCAAGGAGCTAAATTGCCATTAAAACTTAAGATTGAAATTTTGAAGCAAGCATGTTTTCTGGCCAAAAAATGGCCATTTTATTGCAAAGCGCAGACTAAGGCTGCGTTCACACCTAAGTTTCTCCAGGTTTCACGATGTGGTTTCAAACCTGATTGCGAAACCCACAGCGTTCACACATGCGTAAAAAGTCCATTCACACTAGTCGGTTTTGACAACCAGGAATCGCGTTTTTGATATGAGTGAACGACCAAAAAGTCATGAACCTGGTAGTCGTGCCTCGGTTTTGAATCCTGAAAAATGTCAGGTTTGAAACCTGAAATTAGAGTGGCATCTTGTAGGTTTGCTAGCAGAGGATTTTGATTGCGCACATTCTGTTGTATTTGTACTTCAAATTGTCGGCAGTAAGGTTACTACCGGTATGTTTGCTAGCATAACTAACATTTTTAATGCATGCAGCATAGGCTATACCTAATCGTATTGGTTTTGTGTAGGTATAGGCAGAGGTGGAGTCGAGGACACAAGGCTCGAGGCTAAGGCCAAGAACACAAAAAAATCCGAGGCCAAGGGCAAGGACAGCCTTTCCTAGGACAGAACCTCTCGAGGCCAAGGACAGGAATGCTCGAGGCCAAGGCCAAGAACCAAGGACACAGGCGCAAGTGTTCTCCAAAAAAAAGTCTTCAGAAATTTTTTTCAGGCGATCTCCAATTTATTGGCGTATCCAGAATTTTTGATTGGGGAGGCCTAAACCACAAATCACATGAAATGACGTCATCAAAATTTCTCCAAACAGGAAGGTTTTGAGGGACAAAGATATCGTTGGATGGAAGATCTGAAATCGCTGCCTGTTGGCACGTTACCAGGATTTTGCAAAGGGAGAGGGCTTAAACTAATAGCTCAAAAACGCAAATATTTAACTTTGTAAATGAGTTGAGAAAGCTAGTGTAACTCAAAGGTATCACAGACGGGGGATCTGGGGGCGGGGCCCCCAGCCGCCGGAGGCTTTGGGAGTCTGGGGGCGAAGCCCCAAGCCGTTGGGCGATTTTTTGGAAAAAAAAGCTATTATAATGCCATTGAATCACATTTTGTAAGTGTTCAGAGCCACTTGAAAGCACTAGATTTTTAACATTTGAAAGCCAACTGAAAAAATTAAATTGTTTAATCCTCCTTTTACTTGCAATTTAAGTCCAAAACACGTTTAACATCTTGCATTTTGGAGTTAAAGTTTAATTGTAAGTGATCTGGTCCAGGTAGGGGTAAGTAAGGTACATTGTCTGTTGCAACATTTTAGCGGTAAATAATAATCCACTTGAAGATTTTCCTTAGAGATTTTTGTTTTGTAATGACAATAACCAGTTATAGGAGTACACGTTCGGCCAGGGGGCCCCGGCCCCCTCAATTGAAGTTCAATGATTCGTTCAATCAGCATTTCCAATGGCTAATTTTTTTAAAAAGTATTTTGTGCGTAAAAACCGGCGAGGTTGGAGGTAAATTACTGAATTGTTATTGAAAAATGGTACAATAGATGGTTACGTCAACTAACCATGTTATTGCCGGGCCGGATTTACATCGCGCTAGGCCGCTGGCACTTCGGAGATTTTCGCAACATCTTTCTGCCAAATATAGTTGAAGATCAAAAAAAGTTCTACGATTTTAGCTCGGGGCCCCTAGCTGGTTCTCAGGCGCGTAGCCAGAAATTCGCAATGAGGGGGGCTGGGGGAGAGCCTCCAGCGCTTGAAAATTTTGCATTTTTTTGCAAAATGAACTTAATTTTAGAGCTATTTTAATAGAAAATAATGCTTTTAAAACGTGGCATAGAAATTGGCAGCCCAACATGATTCAACTGATTGCATTAATGGGCTATATGGGAAGTGGCTAATGATAACATTGCAGTTCTCTTGTTTACTAGCTGGTAAATCATAAAATCCTATTATTCAATAAAACTCACACGAGGTAATCTATTTCGTCTATATTTTATAAAGAAAAATAATTGGGGGGGGGGGCTAATGGAAAGATATTTGAGAGAAGTGATTGGTAATTAACTAACACTGAATCGCTCCCTCCTCCCCTTATTCCTGAGTTTATGAAATATTTGTTGATAAAAACTATGTTTGGCGTTTTTACATTTGCGATCAAATTTGATTGTTTATTTTCGGGCATTTTTTCAAAGTTTTCATTGATTTGTGACTTTAGTTTTTGACAATTAGCCCCCCTAAATATATGTTTCAAATGATGCTTTTAATCACTTTTTAATCAATTCCACCAGAAAAAAGTCTCAAAACAGCTAAAAACGTGGTATTTTTCTTATTCTGCATTTTGGTTGACAGGCCAATGGGGGGGGGGAGGGCTATAACCCCCTCCTCCCCCATGGCTACGCTATTGCTGGTACTGCCTCATATTATGGTAAATCCGGCCCTGATTAATGCATTACGTTCACCAAAAGGCTAGATGTGGGCCTGAGATAGCAACTTTTAGGACAAAAACTCTCTATTTTCTTCGGGTTATACCTTTAAATTGGCTGGCAAAAATTGAATTGAGGGGGACCCGGAGCCCCAGGTCTTCAATATTGTCGTTAGTTATACTGTTGTAAGCGAAAAATGCTAAAAAGAAACTGAAACTGAAGAAACTATAAGCTTCTTTTTCACATTTTTGTCATTGGAGAAATTTCAATTGGGGAGGGGGCGGACCCCCTGCCCCCCTCCCCTTGATTACGCCTATGCTCCAAGAGAGGAAAACAAAAAAGGTGTTCGCAAATTTTTCGCGAGGTTTCTGGCGTTTTCCAACGAAATTTCAACCGTTCAAAAAATAGTGCTGTCCTCGAGCCGAGGACAGGGCAATTTTCGAGGACTTGCGGCTTTGAGGCCAAGGCCAAGAACTTGAAAATGTGTCCTCAAGGCCAAGGACGTCCTCGAGGACTCCACCTCTGGGTATACGTTACTTTTAACATGGTCAGCCACCGTATGTTATAATATCTTTAGCCTATGAATTATGCACTAGGCTACTTAATCGTAGCTGGGTTAAATAACCTCGCCACTGTTCCCTCTAAAGTGAAAAAATGAGAAATTTTTGGCAAATTAGACCTAGGCCTATTCTAATTTCTGTTAAAAAGTAATAAAACGTTTATGTGAAATGGCAGTGTCAGAAAGACAGTGTACAAAACTGTATATTTAAATAAAACCAAAGTATCTTGTAATAGAAACTCAAATATAAGGCATTGCGGGAAAAGCCACCAGAACGCGGCCTTCTTATAACGCGCTAGTCGAAATTTACATGCGCCCTAGCGATGCACACGTACTGTAGCAAGCATCATTGTAACATATTGTAAACTAAATGGTATAACCGTAAAATTCAGCAATTTATGGTAATTGCAGTAAAATCCATCTTAATTATCCTAAAATTTCTTTATTTTGCTGTAGCTGACAAATTACGATTGGATACGCAAATATTTTCTTTTTAATCGAAACTCATTAATTTTGCTGTAATTTATGAGAATATCGATAGCTCTATATTTGTTCACGTACCAGTATTTTGCCCCTAAATATAATTACCTGGAACTGTAGTAACCGCTGATTTACGAAGACAAATGATGTTTACATGCAAATTGAGTTAATGCGCTACTTCAGCTCACATTGCTGATAAAAAACAGTCAAGACTTTTATGCTGACGTTACTAAACTCACCATCTAGCATATTAGTATTCAAAAAGAATACGTGAAATCATTATTTGTCTTCTTATTTCTTCATTGTCCGCTTTTCCATGAGGGTTGTTGGGGTAGCAACTCGAAATTAAGCCGCCACACTTCACGGTCTTCCATCGCCAACTTCATTTCGCTTGGGTGAAGTCCCAAGCATCTCCATCCCTGATCCTCAATCCAGTTGGTCCATCTAGTTCTAGATCGTTTATCTGGTCTTTTCCCATTTGCTTTGGCAACTAAAACATGTTGGGAAGTCTTTCCTGAGACATTTTGGGTACAAGGCCAAACCATCTAAGCTGAGATCTTTCAATTCGGAGACAAGAAAAATTTGTTTAATCGCTAAGAACTGTAACCATAATAACAGTAAGCAATAACCAACCAGAAAAAAACAGTGATCACAAAATAATAAAGGCAGTTTATTTTGAATTTGCTTACCATGCGACAGGCAAGTTTAGAATGGACTCTGCGGTCATCGAGTCAAGCAACTATTCTATACACGTCAGAGTTGAAAATCACTAGTTTTGCCAGTAAATTTTAATTTGCAATGAAGCGAAATGTGACGATTATGAATTTTTAATACTCGGGCACGCCAAAGCAAGAACGGTCTAATGTCATCCGAGTAGCAGCTGCTCGATACATTAATACTGTTTGTGCATTCAGGTCTATAAAAATTGCAGTGATCCAAATCAGTGAAAATTACTTGATTAGTTTTAGTCATCTAAGTTTGATGGGGTGTTGATTAGCTTCTCGAGCGTATCTCGGAGCACCAGCCCGTTGGCATCTTGGAGTCGAATGAAAACTTACCTTAACGATGGACTGATAGAAAAGGTGCTGGTAAATCTTAGAGTAGAACTTGCATGCCAGATCTTAGAGTAGAACTTCACAATCGGCGACTTTTTCCTGTGAAGTAAGTTGAAGTTTATACTTCGCCACTTCCAGCAAATACCGATGGCATCAATTCAAATCTTTCCTTATACACGCTGTATTACGCCGAAGTGTGTAAGCAGTTTGCAAGGCTCATCTCCGCGTCATTGCGCCCAGGCAACACAGCTCCTTTCGAAATGTCGCAGCGGTGGCGAGCTGTTGACAACTTGTTTGGCTTAACCGGCTTATGATTTGAATCTCAGTATTCCCGCTACACAGACGAACTTCCCGTTACTGCTCCACTGCACAGACGAACTTCCCGTTACTGCTCCACCAACTGGCCTGAAAGATACTGATGACATGAAAGACCAAATAACAACTGCTACAATTCACTTGATGGACCGCTACATGCTGAGGTGTTTTGAGATATAAATTCACCAATCGATTTAAAGTCATATACTGCCGTGGTGGCGATAACGAACATTTGTAAAAGTAAAACTTGAAAGTACCGGTATCTACACAACACAGTTCAACAAGCTCAAGTTTTCTTTATCGCTTGTTTTTGTTCATGACTTGTCATGTGATGGTGTTGGCGTGTACTTGAAACACCCTATGGCAGCGTTTCTCAAACCATAAGTCGCGACCAAAATGTGGGTCGTTGTTAGTCACCAAGGCTTTATGAATGGGTCGCTGACACAAGTAGAGCCCTCAGTACTTTGATTATCTTTAGTTCATAATTAGGCAAACGAATATCCTATACTTTATAAAGAAGCCTTAAAAATTATAATCCTTTTCCCAAGTTCATATTAATGTTAGATGGGATTTTCTGCTCTGGCATTTATGAAAGACAAATATAGAAACTGTCTCGATGCAGAGCAGTAGCGTAACCAGGGGTGCGAAGGGGGGAGTTCTGGTATTGGTTTGTCAACCTCCAGGCAGAAAAAGAAAAATACTGCGTTTTTGGCACGTCTGAAACAGCTTTTTGCTCTGGAATGGACCAAAAAGGTATTTAAAGCATTTTTTGAAACATACATTGGGAGGGGGGGGGTTAATTTATCACAAAAAAAGAACTCAAAAAATCAGTAAAAACGTTGAAACAAATTTGATCGCTTGTTTAAAAATACTGAAGATAGGTTTCATGAAAAAGTATTTTATAAAGTTAGGAATGGGAGGGGGGAGGGCTATTTAGTATTTAGTCTTAATTAATTACCAAACACTTCTTTCAAATCTCTTTCTATTAGCTTCCTCTCTCTCAATCATCTTTTTCTATAAAATAAGACGAAATGGATTACTGCGTGAGAGTTTGATCGAACTATACGATGTTATGATTTACCTGGTTAAAAATAAAAGAACTGAAATTTTACCATTAGCCACCTCCAACATAGCCCACTTATGAAACCAGTTTAACCATATTTGCACTGCCAACTCCTGTGCCACATTTTAAAAGTAGGTGCTAATTTTGATCAAAATAGGCCCAAAATTAGTTTTTTTTGCAAAAAGTTTTTAAGCCCTTGGGGCTCCGCTCTCAGACTCTCAAACAGCCCCCCAACCATTGCAGATTTCTTGCTACGAACCTGATGCAGAGCATCCAATGCGTTTAGCGTTGAGTGATGTTAAGCCACGATTTCAAAAATTGTTGAAGCGAAATGGCGATAAATGTTGCGTAATGAAATTTCTTTTTGTTGTTGTTGTAACTATTTAGTTGGATCGCAGCTGTTCTTGGAGATAGGGTTTTTACACAAATATGGGTCGCAGAAGAAAATGGTTGAGGAACACCGCCCTAAGGTATAGTAGTGATGGGTAAGGGGGGGGGGGGCAAAGATAAAAAAATGAAGGTTTCTAGCTTCAACGGACTGTGGTTTATCTTGACACACTTCAGAGCGTACTAACAATACGCAGCATGCCAAAGGGTCGTAGACAAACAAAAGTGGGGGGCACAGCTGATTTTCACCGCCTATTTGCACAGATATAAGGAGTGGATTGGACACAACAGCCCTATTTTATTAAACCTAAATTCGCTACTGCATCGACGGCGCGACGGTATTTCAACTTCAGGGCTGTATGCTGTACGTAGACAAAAAATCTCGAATCAGGACATTTCGAAGTTGTTTAATTTTCCCAACTTTTTAGTGCTTGTGTAATCAGGTTGTAATACATTTAGATTATGAAAAACGTTCATTTTTTGTGAGCTGCTTTTACGCTAAAAAAATGTTATTTATCATTCTTTGTGACGGCTTTCGAATGTTTAATTGCGGAAAAATCCCTCTTACCCAACAGGACTTAAAGAATATTAATTGGAAGCTTCCTTATTTGATTCTTAAATATTGACATTTCGGCCAAGCTGTTTTTTACAGGCAAATGCTGCATATTACCGTTACAAAAATCAATAAAACAGAGCCTGTTTTTGTATTTAAAACCAGTATTGAATTGAGAAAAGCTAACACATCGTCAATTGATGTTCCGGTTGGGATTAAAAAGATCTTTTTCACTGTAAATCTATCACGCGTTGGTAACTTAGATCAAGATGCTTTTTCAAAATAAATATTTGAAAAGACGTTTGAGTAGGGACTAGCGACGACAATTTTTGTTTTGCAACGCAAAACGCTTTCTTTACTGTCAGAACTATGTTAGAACGTAATTTGGAAAACTGAAATAAATATTGAGCGTTGAAATTACCGGGCTCCTCTCGGTAGGTGGCGACTAGTGGCGCAACCTGGGGGCGACTAATATGGTTCAGCCTCTCCTTAATTAAGTCACTTAGAACATTTACCCTAAAAATACAAGCTTTAAAACGTTTTTCGGAATTGACCTGTGAGTCAGTGCAAGGGAAGGCTAAAGGGGCTAAGTAATTTAATTCTTTAAAATGACTTTCGAATTTTAGCAATTTAGTTCTTTTAAATACGTGCAAAATGTCATCCTAAAGGCGCTAAATCGGCTATTTTTTCTCAAAAATGACAAAAAATCGCCCGTCGTGCATCTGCAATATGCTTGAATTGCACCAGTTTGCTGAGTACCCCGCCTATATGAAACATTTTTCGAACAAAATTATTTAAACTTTTGGTTCGGTCCCTCCTCCCTTGTAGCAAAATCCTGGTTGTGCGCTCTTAGGCGTAGCCAGGGGGCCCCCAATTGAAATGCCACCAACGACAAAAAGTCTATTGTTTCTTCAGTTCCAGTTTCTTTTAGCATCTTCGCGTGTAACAGTACCCGCGTACAGCCGTACAACAGTAATTAACAATAATATTGACGACTAGGGGGCCCAGGCCCACTCAATTCAATTTTTCCAACTAATTCAAATGTATAGCCCGGGTCAAATTAAGAGTTTTCGTCCTAAAATTTGCCACCTCAAGTCCTCATCCCACCTTTTTATGAACGTAATGCAATATTCAGGGCCGGATTTACCGTATGGCGCGGTGCCAGGGACCCAGCGCTCACACATAGGCGTAGCCAAGGAGGCCCGCCCCCTCCCCAATTGCAATGACACCAATGATAAAAATGTGACAAAAAAGTCTATGTTTTTCAGTTGCAGTTTCTTTTAGCATTTTTGCGTACAACAGTACACGTATACAACAGTAATCAACAATAAATTAAAGACCAGGGGGCCGGGACCCCTCAATTCAAGTTTGGCAACCAATTTACATGCATATCCTGAGTGAAATTAAGGTTTTTTTTTCACAAAACTTGCAACGTCTAGCCCTCATCGAAGCTTTTTTATGAACATAATGCAATAATAAAAGCCCAATTTACCATATGGCACAGTACCATGTGCCCTGCGTTCAGATGGTAAGACATTTATTTGATCTTCACCTATATTTGGCAGAAAGATGTTGCGAAAATCCCCAAAATACCAAGGGCCCCACGCAATGTAAATCCGGCCCGAGCAATATCATGCTGATAAGTAGGTTTAACCATCTATTATAGCATTTTTCAATAACAATTTCTTCCACCTCGGTAGTTTTTACGAATACTTTCAAAAGAATAACTTGGGGAAATGCTGATTGAATAAACTATTGAGTTTGAATGGAAAGGATCTGGGCCCCCTGGCCGTATATGTACTCCTATAACCGCTTATTTTCATGGCAAAACGAAAATCTCTTAGGAAAATCTTCAAGTGAAGTATTATTTACTGCTAAAATATTGCAAGAGGCAATGTGACTTACTTCCCTCTACTCGGGCCAATCACTTACAAAATTTAGCACGAAGATGTAAGATCTTAAACCTGTTTTGGAATTAAATTGTAAGTAAATGGAGGATTGAACAATCTAATTTTTTAATTTACTTTCATATGTTAAAAATCTGTTTTTTTCAAATGTCTTTGAACACGTGCAAAATGTGATCCAATGGTATTAAAATAGCTTTTATTCCAAAATGTTACAAAAAATTGTCCAGCGGCTGGGGGCTTTGCCCCCAGACCCCCGTCTGGGATACGTTTGAGTTAACACAAATTTACTTGACGCGCTCCCACTTTAAACATTTTTGCCATTTAACTTTGGGTTTAAGCCCTCTCCCTTTAGCAAAATCTTGGTTGTTAAGTGCCAAACCCAGGCCTCGGCTCCTGATCTTCCGTAATACGATATCTTTGCTTCCACAAAAAGTTCTGATGACGTCATTGCATGTGATTTGCCCCCCCAATCAAAAATCCTGGATACGCCT
The DNA here is from genome assembly GCA_963965965.1 of Trididemnum nubilum. Classification (NCBI taxonomy): domain Eukaryota; kingdom Metazoa; phylum Chordata; class Ascidiacea; order Aplousobranchia; family Didemnidae; genus Trididemnum; species Trididemnum nubilum. Next base: position 9,436,526 of record OZ014474.1, read on the forward strand.
ATGTGTGCTCCTGACCTGGGAAGGAGTAGATACGTAACGACCCACGTACGAATAACCTGAACTCTTAAGCTTATAGCAAAAGGTGGCTATACCCGGTTATTAATAAGCTTCATTTTTTGATTGATAAGGTTGCCATACATCCCATTTTTGAGGTCTTGTGTCGGTGTTCCACAGTTATTTATTTTGTCTCGGAATTTATGACTGAGCATACGGTGTATCTAAAGACTTTTTTTTAGACTTTGTCAAATTGGAAATAGCATATCGCTGTTGCTGAGGTCAAAAGACCTTTTTTTTGGTCTGCACTTAAAACTCACGGTAAACTGTGACGTTGTTAAGGCTAACACCTCTTTTTTTTTTTTTGGTCTTCAGTTTTTAAACCGTGTAAATTGCGATTTTCTAATTCGGTCCTATTTTTCTAATTCAAAAATATGGCAAGCCTATTTATTGATCTCAACTGAACGGTAAAGTTGAGTTTCCAACCGAGTGTAAAACAGTGCCTCACGGTAACTCGACGAACTCTACAGCATTTCATGCATAACACGGAGAACGCATAAATTGGGGAGAAACATGAAAACATCACAGCCTATTTGAAACTTGAAATGAGCATTACGCTAAAACAAACACAAGACCGCTGTTTAATTGAAAAGTCTCCAACGTCGGTGAAGTAAACTGTTCGTTTTGGAAGTCCACAGATACCGCTGCGCAAAGTCCAAAAGTGCGTTATGAGAAGTTTTCAAACAAACATCCGTAAACGAAAAGTTGGCCATTATAAGGCTAATTAGTTTTCTCAAACAAGTCGCTAGGTGGCTGGACAATCAACTGGAATGATACCTCAAGACAAACTAGTTATTCTTGAACTAATGTTTGATGGTTTGATTCCCTTTACCGGTATGAGCTTATCGTTACAAAAAAAAAATAGCGTAAATTCCATAACTTATATTCGGCCAATGTCATCAAGTACGGGTACTACTTTTATTGGGAAGTAAGCTTTTAGATTTTAATGGTTTTGGTGTCGCATACATTAACTTAGATCTGCAGATTATCAGCCAGGGGGGAGCAATTGCCCCCCAAAAGTTTACTTTGCTTCCCCAAATAATTTCAGTTGAACGTCATTTTTAACAAAATTTCATGCAACATATGCAAGTGCAGTACTTAAATACGTTACTTTGCCCCCCCCTCCAAATGATTTCACTTAAACGTCACTTTGACGAACAAAATACACCAAGTCTGCCAATTACGTGTGAAATCACCTTTTAACTCCGTGAAGACCTGTTTCTGTTTGGTCTTCACTGAAAGTTGGGGGCAAAATCAGCTTTTATTCCGTGTAGACCTTTTTTCTTTTTGGTCTTCACTGAAATTTAGGGGTAAAATCAGCTCTTCATACTGTAAAGACTTTTTTTTCGTTGAAGGTCGCTCCCAGCGCGAAGCCATTGTCAGGGGCGAATTTAGGGGTGCCAGTAATGCGTAAATACCTAAGAATAGTGCGCAAAATTGAGTCATGCCCCCCCCCTTTGGAATTCGGGCAGAAAAACGGGCTGAATGTGGATGAAGACATTTTTTTTTGGTCTTTGTGATTCTCAAATTTTTTGGGCCCAGTACTTAAATTGTAGGGGAGACACGTCTCCCCATCGAGATGTAGACGTCCACCCACCGAAATTTGAACGCTGGATGATGAAACGATCAAGAGCCAGCCAGCACGAATAAATCCAACAAATTCCGGCCGAATATAGTCCCAAATTGCGGTGAAGACCTTATTTTTTGGTCTTCACCTGATTTTGGGAAAAAAACACTAAAATTTTCGGTGAAGACCTTTTTTTTGGTCTTCATTAAATTGCGGGGACGGAATTACCTAATTTTCACTAAAGTTTGATCAAGGCTGCAAAAGCATTCCCCCATGCAAAATTTTGCAATTTAAGTACTGGCTGGACCCCTTTTCGAAAACCTTGCGTAAGCCACTGGCCATTGCCCCCACAAAAAATTCCGTTCTGGCTACGTGCCTGCTATCTAGGGCTACCATACGTCCTCTTTTAAGGGGATTTATTCTCTTTTTCCTTTTAAAACGAATTGTCCTCCGAGGCACCCAAAAAGTAGCCAGTGTCCTCTTTTTCAATGTTCAGAACTTAAAGGCAGGAGTCGAAGACCAAACCCAACCAAAAACAATATCCTTCAGTCCACACTTGCGTTTAACTCAGGGATGTGGAAGCGGCAATTTTTGAATCGCTTCCGCCACTTGATGACGCAAGTTTTGCTTAAAATTTTTTTGGAAATATGTCATTGTATTCAGTGGTTTGTCATCGCAAGGATCTACGAATGGGCGTAGTCTCGAATTAGGATTGGACGGCCCTAAAGCGAAAAGTCCTATCACATGGTTTTTATGTTTCAGCGGATGTTTCTGAACGCGTTCATTCAGAATTTTAAAATATTAAACAATTATTTAGGGTCTGTAGACGGATTTCCAAGCGCTCAGGATAATAACTTGTTTCAATTGTCTGTGCTGTTAAGTGCAAATCTTTACTTGGCTATAATAAGATAGCCGTGGGGAGAAGTTTCCACATTTGCATAATTTTTTTTTTTAATCAATTGTTTGTGTATGCTGTGGTTTGCTCCAAATTTTTGCTAGCAACGTACATTTTTAGGATTGTAAAATAAAGAACACTACAGGAATTATACGATTATACACAATAGTACCACTTTAAAAATAATTCTTGCAGCAAATGGTACTTATAGCAATAATCAAGACCAGAGGCGTCGCTGCCTGGGTGTCACCGTTATGAGGTGACACTATTTTATGATACCAATTGAACAAAACAAAACAATATGCTTAATACCATTGGAAATTGTTTAGCACCCTGGAAAGTACTAAACATGATTTAAAGCATCTTTTCAAACACATATTTAGAGGGGGTCTAATTTTTCAAACACATAACTTACAAATCAGTAAAGACTTTGAAAAATCGCCAAAACTATGGAATTAAATTTGATGACTTGTTGAAACATGCTGAATATAGGTTTTAATGAAAAAAAAAGCTCAGGAATAGGGGAGGTTGGCTATTCAGCTTAAGTTAATTACCAATCACTTCGACTCAAATATCGTTCCATTAGCCCCCCACTAATTATTTTTCTCTTAAATACAGATGCATTGGATTACTCCTTGTAAATTTCATTGACCTAAAAGATTTTATGATTTACTGAACCAGCTTGTAAATAAGAGCACTTGAAAATTGTGGTGGCCCAGCGTGACGAAAGACTTGCAAACAGAACCAAAAAGTGCTCTGTGTTGGTGACTTGGTATGGTTAAAGAGACGCTAGGGCCTGTTTCATACGAACTAACGAATAAGAGAACTGAAATTTTACCATTAGCCAGCACCTTCCACACAGCCATTGCCCATTTATGCAACCAGTTTAATCATGTTTTTGCAATGCTGATTTCTATGCCATATTCCAAAAGCACTAATTCTTACCAAATAAGTCGTAAAATTAAGTTATTTTCGCAAAAAAACAACAAATTTTTCGAGTACTGGGGGCTCGCCCTCAGACCCTAATAACCTCCAGCGGGTGGGGGCAGAGCTCCGAGACCCGCAAAAACTGCAGATTTCTGGTTACGTGCCTGAAACAACACATTTGCTGCCCATTCTTCCAAGTTTTAGAATTTTACAATGAGAAGTTATTGAGCTAGCTAAATAACAACCACTATGTACAGTAATAAAGCAGTACCGCTATTTGTCAAATATAACTGTTGCTGCATACTATATCAAGGGTGACACCACGAAATTTCACTTCGAGCGTCACCATTCTTAGCGACGCCCCTGACTAAGAAAAGCATTTCAGCATCATGAATACTAAAAAGTCCTACAAAATTAAACTTTGTTTGAGAGACATTATGATGCTTTCCTCTACTTGCTTTTCAAGAATATATCGCAAAGAAATTAATGTGCTGGAGCTGGAAACTTTGTTTTTGTTGGTGAATACTGTGTTATACGAGTATAGCCGCAAATGTTTAAAGAAGAGCAAAGCCCTATTCAAAAATATTGTTCAAACCACGGTTAAGTTTTGAGACCAAAATAGGGAATTTTTGAACACATAATTTTAAATTAAGTTGGTTGGCTGCATGATTTATCTATGAGTTGATAAAAGTGGGCGCTGCCCCGGATCTAAGTGAACCACAAGCTGTTAAAATGTTCCTTTGAAATGATGGTCTATAGAACATTCACTTTTCATCATACATTTTACAAAAAATTGTACCACATTCAAGTTTTTGACGTTTGATATAATTGGCCAAAGTGGAAGCGGTACCATTTTACCGCTTCCAAAACTCTGGTTCAACTCCCACAGACCTGAATCAAACTGGTCTGACTGAAGACCTTTTTTTTGAAAATCACCATTTTTGATGGACAAAATCGGAGTAAAAACAAATGGTCTCCAAAAAAATTAAAGTAAAAAATGTCTTCAAATTTTGCACTGATTTTGCTCTTCAAAAATGGTGCTCGCTGAAAAAAAGTCTTCAGTCAGTCCGGTGCCATTTGTGAGTTTGGTCGATTGGGCTTTGTTTTTTGGAACTGTCCTCTTTTTGGTCAATAAAAATATGGTACTCCTACTGTTAGCAGCTTTTTATTTTTATACCATTGAACTTATTACACTAAAATTAACAAAATTTGGAGCCCAAAAAAGTTATCCTTAAACCACTTAAAATAAACAGTAATTTACTGAGCCATTTGTCGAAACTTTTCCATGAAGTTTTGTTAATTTTCAGACTCAAGTTAATCCAAGCTGATGTATATGATCTTTAAAGTAACCAATTTCAACAATTTTTTTGCATTTTTTTGATAAAAATTTCTGTAGGAAGAATAATCACTACAACTGCATTTATAAACACTAATAAAGGACTGACAAGGTAAATTTATTAAAGATTTTCCCCTTCCCATATATTAAAAAATGCGCTTTCAATGCCTCTCACTAAACCATGTTCTGTAAAAGCGTAAACTCATCAGAAATCATTAATAGAATCATCATAATAACTATTTTAAAATGCAGCAAATTTACAAGGTTTAATTGCACAAAACACTTTTTTCATAACAAGAAAAATAAAACATTTGATTCAGGTTCACTGCATTCCAAATCTAAAGTTTGTTGGTAACCAGAACTTATCACCATCTTACAATCTAGGCTGTTTTTTTTTATAACTACCGATATTTACACAACAAAAACACATTTTACATTTTGGACACACATGCGTAAAATTGGGGCAAAAAAAAGATAAACTTATACAAGCAAAACTTTGGTGACAATTGATAAAGTATAACAACAATTTCCATCAAATTTAGAATAGTCCTACACAACTTATATTCAAAATCAAAACAGCTTGAAAGTGTGCATTGCAATACCAACTTGTAACTAGTGCTTTGAACATTGAAGTGTTAGCTGAACCTGCCAAACTACAGCATGTTTCTAAATTGAATTACACACCAGGCTCAACCACACAAAATCACATAAGGTAGATAGTTATACTGCTGCAAGCAGTGAAACTAGGGTTCGAGGGTCCAAGGAAAATCAAAAGCAGCATTCTTTTTCCTTTTTTGTCCAAGATGTAATGAAAAGCCAATAAGGCATTCATAACTTGCACCTCTAAATCCTGACTAGTTTAACACAAACAGTAGCGAGTTCAAAAAAATACAAAAAATAAATTCTTTGTTTGCCACCCACTAAATCCATTACTGTTTATGAAAGATAATAACATTAACAATATCTCCATAAGGTAGCTGACCAGACAAAACAATGAAAACCAAAACCAGCATTTGTACTGTGCTAACTCAATTACTGTAAAAGGTTGAAAAATGCGGTGGCTACAATAACAATTTACCATATGTCAAGTTGAAATGAATGCATTGCAACAGTATAATACTTAAGCTAATGTAATGTGCTTGTGCTACCATCATGTTTTTCATTTGATTTGGTATGAAGCGGATGGATAATTGTGACACCATGCAGCAAGCTGATAGTTTCAAATTTTAAAGTTGATAATTAGTGAGTGCAATAACAGTGGTACTGGTAAATGATTTATTGATTGGGCACAATTGTTGTCAACTATGTAACTTGTTGAAATGAAAGACAAAATCATGCGTAAGATTCTCTTAACTAACTTATAAGTCTGTTGTGTTACAAATCACTAGTAAAGTAGTATTAATGTGGTTTAAACCAAATAAAAAAATTACAGGACTACAATCGTACTCATAATCTTCACAAAAACTTACAATAATAACAAGTACTTGTACACTTGTTCCAGAAAAGTCACTAGACTAAGCCTAGAACAACTACTGATAACAAAAAATTACTGGTATGTCCTCAAGTTTATGACAAACAACAAAACATTAAGATACGGTAATCAATTACGGCTTTAAACTTTTTATGCACATCTCATAACCATTGAGCCTGTATGATATCTATTTTGCAAGTTTAAACTAAGCTAATAAATTTGAACAGGACTGAGTCATTTTAAATTAGGTAGTGACTATTTCACCGAAAATTTTCAAGTTAAAGAGAATAAAACGAAAATGAGAAATATTCATCCGCACTTTTTTCATTTGCTTTTTTAGGGGTTAAGATTAGGGTTTAGGTTAGGGTTTGGGTTCGATTTGGGAATAGTTTTAGAGTAAGCGTTTGAGTTTAGGTTTGATTTGAGTCAGAATTAATAAAAAACTACATAAAAATTTTCGGTGAAATAAAGCCTTCCTTTAAATTAACAATAGGCAAAATTTTGCACTTGATTTGGGCTAGGCTGAGAGACAGTGACAAATTACAATCTTCAATGCTCAAATCAGTAAGATACAGTCACAAAACACCAAAAGTTTAGAAACAGTTAACCGAACTACCATAATGTAAGTCAAAGAACAAAAAACTAAATTGTTATGGCATTAAGTTTACCATAGTGTTCAGGAGCTCAGTTTATTTTTCTTCTTTGATGGTAAAATTAACTTCCAACAATAATATTGTTGATGGGAATGTGAATTAATTTCACAAAAAATCCAATAAACCCCATAATAGCAAAACCAATAGCAGTTGCTACAGCAATCTTTTGAAATTCTTTTCTGTCTGGCTTTGTGCAACGGTTTACAAGTCGTATAGAATCTTTTGCAAATTGCTTTCCAGGTTCAACCCAAGCGACAATCTGATCCATATTAACTTATACTAGCAGCAGGTAAAGATATCAAACAAAAAATATGCTTTTCAAGTGTCTACTTATCCTATCAACAGCAAACTGAACAAAACTTTAGCTAAGCTACCAATAACCTGCACACAGTATTTCGTGATTTTTGCCAACTGTTTACACGTCAGAGGCGCGTTATCACAAACCGTGACGAAATCGTGGTATTCGCACTACTGCTAAAAATATTTATTTTTCTTTAAAAAGAGAATTTGAAATTAAATGCGCAATATAGGCTAAGTATTTCGGTTGCAGTTCACACAAATAAAGTTTTTATTACAGTTTCTATTTTTATCTGTAACTTATTTTATTCCAATACTCTTCTTAATCAATAGTTTTACACTAAAAAATAAACAAGGCAAAAGCCCAAAAATGCGTTAAAAGAGCATTCAATTTGGAAGTTTTTTAAGCGGTTTTCTATCAAAAAAAAGAAATAGACACTTCCGAAGACTAACTTCACCAAATTTAGTTTTCTACAACGGTTCGTTTCCGAGATATAACGGCTCAGATTTTCCCTTGGAAAATCTTTTTTCTCTTAAAATTTTTCTCAGGGTTGCCAATTATAAACTTAGTTTTAAAACGTTACTGCATTTTCCTGATTCTTAATAAATGTTTTGCGGCAGAGTTGTTGTCAAAACAAAGTAAAGGTTCAAAACTGTAAAATTAGTTGCTTTTCAATAAATATAAACCGGCTTTCCAAAATTTAATCTTTTTCTGTCACAGTACTGACAGTGACAATGGCAACACTCAAGTAAGAGGAAAAATTGTTAATTTTGAAATGCATTATCTTGAAAACGCAAAACGTAGAAACTTCAAATTTGGTGAGAATGAATTTTAGGTTATTCCAACATTTTGGTCTTCAGTGAAAAACTTGACCTGAATGCGCTTTAGAGTGCTTTATTTCCAATATTTTTGAAAAATCCGTAGCAAGTTTGTATCTTGACCTTGAGATCGACATCTTTTTTTTGTTTCAAGCAGTTGCCGTTCAGACAGCAGTTTCTAAAATTGGTAAACTGGTAATCCTTAAAGCATGCAGACTAAATTTCGCTTTTGTAGTAAAGGTATAAGTTATTGCTACGAAAAATAAAACTAAAACTATTTTACTTCGGAAACAAAGCCGCAACTAAGGGGGGCAAAAGGGAGCGGTGCCCCCTAAACAAAGATTGCATGCCCACCCAAACTCCCCTTTCCCTTGCGGCAGTTTCAAGATGGTGACTCTTTTTTTGAAACCAACAGAAAACTAGGAAATAAGTTGAACAAATTGGCGCGATAACTTTTTTTTTTTGAGATCAACAGAGAACTCTGAGAAAAGCAGACCAACCCAAAAATTTTGGCCCCCCCAGAAACAAATTTTGACTCCCTAAGAACAACGTTCAAGTTGCGGCACTATTCGGAAATGAAGCTGTTTGTCAACAAATTTCTAATTCCTAGAGATCTACTTTAACCATACAACCTATCCTATGTTTTCCCAATCCTCATATTCTGTACGTTATTGTGTTATGTGTACATTATGATGTGCTAGCCTATGTATAACAGTATGATGAGGTACTGCATGTTTAGGAAGCTACTGCAGCATAGTTTGAATGCAATATATTTATGAAGTATTTTTTGATGTTTTGTTTACACAATGTATAGTATATTTAAGCCAGCCCTGAGCACACCAGGCGCAATGCAAAGCAATTCTTTGCCTTTTTACAGTCCATACAAATTTATATTTTCATTTTCTTATTTTCTCATTGCTTATTAAAATCAAAAAATATAACAAATGCAGATTAAAATAACATGAACGCATCAATTTATTTGAAGTGGGAAATTTGCTAGCTTATCGCAATATAGGAGTTTTTATGACGCAAAATATAATAATAAAAATAAATGCCGTGTTGTTTACAATTTGGCTGATAACAAAATCATCAATGTGTGCTTTAACTGCTTCTCAATTTTTTTTAATAATTAACACAAAAAAGAACAACTTCAATTTATAATTAAAACAAATGCACAAAGTAAAAATTAACGGATGGCTATTGATGTTTCTATGTTGTGCATATATTGCAATTATTTCATCACATTAAAAATATTTTTCATTAAATATGGCTTCATCGTAGACTTTATTAATATACTGTATCAACAAAATCAATTTTTTTATTAGTTCAAAATATGAGCGAAAATTCAGAGATTTTAAACAAAATTTTGTGAATAAATTGTTTGTCTATCAAAACAAAAACAAAAAATAAAAATGAAATCAAAAAGAATTTGGAGTAAAATTCAAAGGTAATGGAAAATTCGAGTCAGCAATGGAAAACAGAAGATGTTTTAGCTCATTGTAGTAAACAGGCAAAGCGCATAAAGAAGTTGACAAAGAGCACCAATGTATTTGCCAGGCACACCAAAATCCAAGGAGATAAAGTAAAAGTAATAGCTAATGATGCTGCTCAAGCAATTTCTTTCGACTTTTCCAGCTGCCAGATCAAAAATGACCAAATGAATACGGGGAAAATTCAAGCAAAATTGGAAGATTTGCTTTCTACTTCAAGAGGAGAGGTAAAATTCAAATTTCAAAAATTCAAATACTGTTAAAAACGGTTTGAAATATAAAAATTGTAAATAAAAACAAAAAATTGTACTTTAAGAGCCTTTACCAGCAACCACCTTACCACAGAACTACAGTATATAAAAAAAAGCTAAACTATTTAAAATATTTGTTTATTTTGATCCAAAAGTATTTAAATCAATTACAATTTTTTGGACATTTTTGTTGTTCAGTGCGGAGTACACGGTACAAAAGCAAATATCCCCTCATAAGTCCGTTACCGATACGTTAAAAATTTTTTTCTGATTTTTGTTATGATGATAATCATAGCATAATATGTTTATGTATCATAATAAGCGGTGAATTGTAACTATTCATAAGCAAATCAAAAATTATTGTTCAGCAATATTTCAACGAAAAACTGGTTTTTCAAATCCATTCATACGCACTGGAATGTTTCCCCAAAGTCATCTTTTTGTAAGAAATTAAGCACCCGGCAGCAGCATCACAATGAAAGCGAAATTGGCTGCAAACTTGTCTCACGCATTTCCGAAAAAATTCACATTGAAAAGTGCATTATTATTGTGGTAGATTTTATTTAAATGCATCTTGTTTAGCGAATAATTGTAATTAAATCTTTGTTCACTTAGCTTTCCCAAGTTGCCTTGGCCAGGTTGCAGTAAAATGGGTCTTTCAAGATCATTCTTGACCAATACGTTAGGATATTCCTAAAACGCATTCTCACCAAATTTGAAGTTACCACGTCTTCCCGTTTTCAAGATAGAGTATTGCAGTAAAAATTAACAATTTTCCTCTTACTTCAGTGTGGCCATTTTGTCAGTATTGTGACAGAAAATTAACTTTTGGAAAACTGGCTTGCATTAATTGAAAAACAGCTATTTTACAGTTCTAAACCTTTACTTTGTTTTACAATACCTCTACAGTGAAACATTTATAGGGAATTAGAAACATGCGGTAACTTTTTGAAATTTTGTTTCTAATTGGTAACCCCGGGAAATTTTTAAAGGAAATCTAAGCCGTTACATCTCGAGAACGGAAAGTCGTAGAAAACTCAAATTTGGTGAAGTTAGTCTTCAGATTTGCCAAATTTTTTGAGAGAAAATCGAACAAAAAACTTTTGAATTAAACGCCGTTTTTTCATCTTCGTGTCAAGCTGCCAAATGCCCAATTGTCTACCAATGGAAGCTTCACGCTGCCAATTTCTATTGTTGAATGCCAATCAAGGAAGCTGTAAATAGCAACTTTTATAGTCTTTGGCTTAACCTAACCAGGGATCGAACCAGTGCCGTCGCCAGAGAAAATGAAGTGAGGGGACTAGCCAAAATTGGGGGGGCACTAAAATTTGCATAAAAAATCTCATCTGCATATCTTGTACGACTACAATTATGCGCAATTTTAAAATAAGGCCGGCAGCCTTTCTTAGCTCGTTTCGTCTGCGGCCCATAGTCGCCTGAAAAATCTATCTACAGCAGTGAATTCTACCACACGTGCAACCAAGATTTTGCTAAGAAGGGTAAACCAAAAGTAACGTAGCGTCAGCTCCAACGTAGCCACAAGTGAAGTGCAATTGAATATATAAATTAATATGTCAACCTGGACAGTAGCTCGATAGGTTGATCAACCGAGCCGGTCGACCGCTTGGGACGCATCCTTTTGACACGTACGTTACGATGACGAGCACGACAAGACGTCGGGGTAGAACGCTCTCCCTTGCGCAGGTTGGAGACGTGGATGTGCCGTCGCCAGCGTAAAGGGAGGGGGATGGCGTAGCTTCAGCTCCAACGTAGCCACAAGGGAAGTGCAATTGAATAAATCAATTAATCAGTCAACCCGGAGAGCAGCTCGATAAGTTGATTAACGGAGCCGGTCGACCGCAACGGGACGCGTCCTTTTGACACGTATGTTACAGTAAATCTTTTTGCACAAAAACTGCCTGATTTAGTCCCCGTGCTGAACAAACTAATGCAACTCAAGCGTGTCACAGATGGAACATAGGCATTAAATATTTACTGACTGTGGACGGGGGGCTGGGAGCAGAGCCCCCAGCTGCTGGGAAATTTTTGAGATTTGGCATCAAAAAAATAGCGATTATAACGCCATTTTTTCACATTTCGCACTTTTTAAAGCCATATGAATAACTAAATTGCTAAAATTTAGAAGTCATTTCAAAGAATTAAATTACTTAGCATCTCCAACCCCCCTTACTTCAGGTCAAGTCTAAATACATCGAAGCACTCGTGTTTTAAGGTTAAATTTTCTAAGTAACATGGCTAAGAGGACTTCTTGGTAGCGCCATACTGACTGCGACCTCAAAATCTTGAGTGTGCTCTAAAAATCATAACAGCTGGTCTTTGAAAAAAAAATGTTTCTACGTATTGTTTCATGTCATAATTACTAACGAACTACCAGCTGCAGGCTTACATCTCTCTTTCGCGACACATTCGTAAAGGCGTGTTAATAAGACGGAATATTAAGTCAGATTAATGCGGCACAGCAGATGGTTGCCAGCAATTTTGCAAAAAACAGAGAAAATGTCAAAAGAGAATTATGTTTGAACGAAATTATTCCTTTTTCCATCATTGTGTGTTGTCTTGTCATTGATTGATGTTCCAAAAACAGTATTTTGAGTAAATCTAAATGGGGGGGGGGGGGCACAAGCAGCCGTGAGGGAGGGCACAGCCCCCCTGACCCTTCCGTAGGACGGCACTGGATCGAACTCGTGTCTACCGTTTCAGTAGCAGACGCTTTATCAGTCTATCCATTTGACCAACGATCGGTTTCGAATAAATAAATAAACTAAACTGAAATCCTAATCCTGACTTTAATTTAAACAAGTTATTAAAAGAACGTATTAGCTGAAAAATAGTTTTATTTTAGATTATACAGTAAAATAAACGAAAAACCGCATAAACTGTGTGAAGTTCGTACTTAGCTTGAAACTGTATTTATTAACAATTGTGCATCTTGTTAATCTTTGATCACAGGCAAGCTATGAAACGTGTGGGTCCTCCAACGGATCAGGGTTCAGAAAAGATCTTGTTTCAATCGAAGGCCGCCTGCCAACTCTTCCGTGCAACGTTCCTTCTATAGCGATTGAAGACGTATTTACTGATGATGTCAGCGACAGTGGATCAGATTTTTTTCCGGATTGGTCCAGTGTGGACTCGTGTGCTAGCAGCATTTGTTCAGTGTCGGAATGGGCGCCTACTCGTTATGACGTCATGGTAGCGGAGGACATATATTTCGATGATGAAACAATGATGAAACTGCACGAAAATGACGTAGAAATTGTCACTGATGATGAAGATCAACCAGAAGTTCCTCGAGTTAATCGCGAAAATGAATCTTTACGCGGTAAATATCAGGCGTACTGTAGACTAATAACATTTCCTATTTTTACTATATGTAAATACGGAATGGCATGGCAACCATAAATCAAATCGACGTATAAGTTTTGGAATGCAAACTTGATGAATGCTATCTTAACTCTTTCCATACGGCGTGTCACTATATTACAATTTTAACAAAGTGGCTTCCAGCCGGCGTGGCAATATGTTGCCACAAAAATCTGAATATTTGGCAAAGCTTTTTTGCATCTTCTAAGGCTTTATTAAACATTTTGCTATCTAGCAGTTTGGCATCATTTTTGGTTGAAATTTTGAACATTTGTATCACAAAAACATTAATCTTGGTTTTTAATTATAAATAAATGTTTAATTCCCTAGTTTTTAGAGCTTAGTGACAACTTTGTCCACTTTTACTAAAAACTTCGAAGAATCACCAACTTTTATTCAATTTTGAAAACTTAAAGTTTGTTGGATATAGTGTAGTAAATTGCATGGGCGTAGAATCTCAAAATTTTTTTTGCCCGAAAAGCGATCGGTTTTTCTGTTCACGTTAAGGTGACCTCCAAAAATAAATAAACAAATAAAAGGTCTTCACTGAAATTGAGACGGTTTTTCTGTCCGAATGTAGGTGACATCCTAAAAAAAAAAAAAGGTCTTCACTGTAATCGAGACGGTTTTATGGATATTAAAATGCCCAAAATTTTGACGCAAACTTGCCCAAAAAATATGAAATTGATCAAAATTTTGATGCAATATTGCCCAAATAGTATAAAATTGCCCGAGATTTTGACACTTTGAAACCAAGCGGGGAGGCCAGTGCCCCCCCGGACCCCCACCTCCTACGCTGCTGGTAAATTGTCTTGCCAACGACGGTCATGCTTCGATTTCTACATTGCCCTAACGCTAGAAAAAGAGAAAAAAGCTCAACACATAGCGACTTTGCGGTTCTTGAAAAATCAGAATTTTATTGCTATTTGAGGCCATTACATGCCAGCAAAACTTTTTGATTAACTATAAAATGAAATTCTGTATTAAAGCTGAAACTTTGGTCATCATTTTGCTGAAAAATTTGTTTAAAAAGCATTCGTAGACCTCTTTTCAGAACTGATTAGATTTAGGCACTTTGCAGAGTTTTTTTTAGAACAAACAAGTGTCCCTCACATTAGTCATCATGCAACTCAATATGATTGACCAAATTTCAAACTTCAAGTTGCTTTTTCTTTGTCTTGAAATTTGCTTTTTAGTGATTTAATATTAAAGGTGATAGCGCGAGATTTGTGGTTGCAGCAATACGCCAAATATTCGGTTGGTGATGGCCGTAGCTGCACGCTATTGATCATTTAAAATACATGGTACCAATTTATTGTAACTCGATAAATTAGTGCAAAGCGCAGTAGAAACGATAAGTCGCCATTGTATTTCGCCGTCGCGAAAAAGTTGATATTTGCATCGCTAGAGAGCAATGCGAAGTAATATCTACGAACATAGATTTGACAAAAAGCGAATTGACAAAAATGTGTCTTTTCATGTTTGCAAAGATGAACTAACTAAACTTAAGCAGGAGAATTAATAAATTTGCCGACAGTCCAGACCAGACTATCTGCTGAATAAAGATTGAACAAACTACTGCACAGCCAATATCTATTTCAATTCAGAAAATTGATAAACATGAAATGTTTCCGGCAGATTTATTCAACAAAGGGGAGTGTACAATGATGATGGGAATACTGCAGCCTGCCCCAGCCGCAGGAAATGATGATCCCAAAGCAAGCGGTCTGCTTGACGTTCCCAATAAAGTGGCATCGTCCTTACCGGCAGAATCTACAACCATGGCGTGAGCAAGCATGGGCAAACACTTTTTTATTGATTTAACACCATTAAAGGTGGTGAAACATCCATCCAATTACGAAAGTTTACAATAACTAAAATCGAAATATAACTTTTATAATTTTTTGTTCTCATTTTGGGGCTGCGGTTGCAAAGTTCAGCAAATACAAAAAGATATCCCCCTAAAAAGTTGTAGGGAAAACCTGAGTTTGTTCTCCCAGTCTGAATTTCCAGAAAAAGAGGAATGTTTACCATAATTGGATTGGTTACGCGATGCTACTGGAAGGGTAACTACTACTCAGTCTCTTTTTTCCTGAAAGATCAGGCTGAGATACCAGAATCAAGGTTTCCAAAAACTTTTTTTGAGAATATTTCTTCATATTTGTAGAATATTTTTGCAACAGCAGCCCCAAAATGAAAACAAAAAATTTCCAAAAGTATATTTCAATTTTGATTCTTGTAAACTATCGGAATTGGCTGGAAGCTTCACCCCTTAAGTTAACCAGTAGTACCAATTCTTCAAAGAGCAATTGAAGTAGCAACAAAGCCAACAATTCATTATTTAGTTATTTCCGACACCGAAGAGAACCATAATTAAGTTCCAAGAGTATCACAGTATACATTTTAAAGAAACAAAAACATGAAGCAAGAAAGCAATTATAGCTGGCAATCAAGAGCACTAATTGAAATAGTCTAAAATAAGCAAATCAGACATCAGTGAGAAAATAATTTCTACGTGGTCATATGTGGTGTGAATTGATTAAAAAAGATAATATAAGTCCACTTGCATTTTAAAACGCTTTGCTTTCAACTTTCAATCAACCTTATGCCTAGAATATGAATCGATTGGCAATATGCCAAAGGACCTACTGTAAAACATTCCATTTCGAAGGCTTATATCTTTTTTTGCTTTGTAGCCCTTATTAACGTAGAGTCAGAGACAGTTCTCAGTACTCATTACTCAAAACATTAACAGATCAGGTTTTTGATCCCGAAATCATTTGTTTTCAGTCCTTCAGCTCTTCGACGGGTGAAAAGCATGGTGATGGATAACGATCTTCAAGACAGTGTTGAGGTGGCCAAGCGCATGTATAAGACTCAGCAAAAGCAAATTCTTGCCAGTATGACAGCTCAACCGTCTCCACTCCTCACAAATGATGATGTTGTACAAGTTAAGGTTTGTTCTTGCTTACTGTAGGCTATATGCTTAGTTTGGAGCTCGCAAATTTCACCAGCTAAAGCAGAAACATCTAGTTGAATCTCTTGCAAGCATATGACGTTCCCAATTACTCGTGCAAACTAGTTAACTTCAGATCTTGTGATGTGAAAAAAAGAAAGCAAAACAGTTTGATCTATGTAGCTTATACAGCGGAAGTTTGAAGTTAAACTTTTCGCGAAACCATGTTCACACTTTTCATGTTCGCAGAAGTCCAAAAGACATGAGCGTTAGTGTATTGTGCCAGATTTCTGTTGCTTCGGTGTTGAGTAAAGTACTGATATGCCTTTCGGTTCGGTTTTTTCCAAGTAAATGAGATAGGACGTATGTAGTAAGCTACTTTTTGTAACGTTTTTTTTAGAAATCCGTTTCACAAACGAGTGCCAAATATTCACTGAAACGCTCTCGATCTAATATCAGTGCTGAATTGTCCTCCGCTAAACGAAGTAACGCGTGGTACCTCGACAAAGGACCAGGGATCGCCGAGGAAACATCTGATTCAGATGTTCATATGGAGGAAATAGACGAAGTGTTTCTTCCCTAAAAATCTTTTCAATCAATCATGGTCTGAAGATAAGGGACTCTTTCGGGGATGGGGTATTTATTGAGTTTATAAAATGCTACACTTTTAAAATAAATGTGAAATTTTATTAGGCATAAGCTATAAGCTTCTGTTATTGAATATCGTGATCTTCTTGAATATTTTAATGATAATTATTATTATTGGCGTTTTGCTGACTCCTTTCCTAATAAACCATATGGCAGTTTCAACACTTTTGTAAAATTCGTTGTTTATATCACAATAGCTTCATAAAAAGTACAAATTCTTCAACTTCACACACAAACAAATAAAATGAAACAAAAAATGAACAATCAATAAAATACTGCAAATCAATATTCATATTCGATACTCGCTGTATTACACCGATTAATATACATTGCTGTTTGGGATACTACTTTGGGTTACTCAAAAAATCAAACAAAATTATATTGCAGTATAATGACTAATTGATACACAAGATCAAACCAGACACACGTTAATAATGATTTGGAAATTATATTGAGAAGCATCTGCGTAAAAAAAGGATCATTTCGACAGCAAACATGACGTCAGCACTGAGCAGAAAACTTTAGCCGAAAATATCCTGTTTGATTTTCAATAACTAATTGATTTTGGCAGGCACGTAGCCAAAACAGAATTTTTTTGGGGGCAATGGCTTCGCGATAAATTTGCCCTTCAAATCCAGTAAAAACCAAATAAAAGGGCTTTTCGGATGAAAGAGCTGATTTTATGAAAAAAGAAAAGATTTCACCAAACATAAAAAAGGTAAAGCATGGTTTTACTCGCAGTTGGCTGCCTTAGTACATTTTGTTCCAAATTATTTAAGGGGACAAAAAAAATTTTTTTTTTGGGGGGGGGCGAGTAACGTAATTAGGTAGAAAATGCATAAAATTTTTGTGAAAAATGGCGTTCAATTAAAATTATTTGGGGAGCAAAGTAAAATTTTGATGGGCAGTTGTCCCTCCTGCTCCCCTTCTGGCTACGTCTTTGGATTATGATACATACCGGCTGGTGCATTAAAACTCAAGATTCAGTAACTGCCACAGAGCAAAAACTG
The DNA here is from genome assembly GCA_963965965.1 of Trididemnum nubilum. Taxonomy (NCBI): domain Eukaryota; kingdom Metazoa; phylum Chordata; class Ascidiacea; order Aplousobranchia; family Didemnidae; genus Trididemnum; species Trididemnum nubilum. Next base: position 9,454,281 of record OZ014474.1, read on the forward strand.
GGCATCAAACGATGAATAAAACAATTACCACGTTGAAGACTTTTCGGCTTGTCCTAAAGCTTTAAAAGTTGAAGACCAAAATACCAGTAAAATAAAATTCTAACCTACGGGTATCACATTGTAAGATGTCTGCTTTTCGGGAACTTTTGTGATTTGTTTCTGGAAGAGAAAAAAATTGCAAAAAAAAAACAACAACAACAAAAAAACAACACCGTGAATCAGAACTAAAAAACGGAGGCGGGAAGATGTGTGAATGGGTAAATTTGTGTCATGCTCATTCGGCTTTCTACTTCTTACAGAATATGGTTTCGTTATAGAGAGGTTATTTTTTACAGTTTGATAGAGCGCCCTCATCATAAAACTAAAAATACGATATAATGAACAGATAATATCACTCTCAAATTATACTGAATTATAGTTAAAAAATTTTTTATCATCATACAATAATTTTTTCTCAACATAGAAAAGCTATGAAGTTAGCCTATAGTAATATAATTAATGAAGTGGTGTTTCTAAATTGCGGTGCAATAAGCGTCTTACACGTTTGACAAAAGCAAAATGTCGAAAGTAACCAGATACAGGTGTTCGATGTGATTGAATTAATCCTAAAATACATTGTACAGAGACTGGAAGCTGATACTACGGAGTTTTATAAGAACAGGAATAAATAATTTGTTAATCTGCAAAGAAATAATAGTAATATCACATTCTCTTTTCTGCAGCATAATATCTGCGTAATTGAAACACAAATAGAAAATTCAGGGTAGAACAATCGGCTTTTTAAAACTTTTTATTCGGCCATCTTTGCGAGAAAAACAGACTTTCCAGCTCTGGTCTGGGCCAACACATGGCTTACAATCGTAATTGTACAAGCGTATGCATTGTCTATTTAAACTATTTTTAAAATTTTACGTTGTTAAGCCCTCACGCCAGGCGTACCGAATATCTGCTTTAAAACAAACAAAGAATGCGCATATACTCGGTTTTAAGCCAAGTGCAGAGACCGATCTAAATCAAGTTCGTGTTTTGATTTTCAGTTCAAAAAACAGGTGAACGAATTAACGTCACAAAATCTAATGAGTAATGGCGTAATCTCTCACGGTGTGGCGATAGTTCATCAAATTTTGATGAAGCGGACTCAGAAATATACAATGTATGCTGCTAATTGTCTTCTGTTGTGTTCGTGGTAAAAATTAACCAGACTTTGAGGTTCCAAAAACAATCAAATCATTTAGAATTATAGGTTAGCTGCATGAAGCAATTAGAAGGGCATTCTAGCTGCAATGCCATCTCAAATTTTACTTAAAATAAAAGCACAATAAAGTTTCCCTAATTTTGTTCGTCTCCTTATATACATATTTTGATTTAGAAATGCAATTTGATCCTTACGTAATTAATTTGATACACGTATATTCGCACTAAGAGTGTATAAAATTGGAAAATTTCCAAATAGCAATACAAAAATGGGTATAGTAAAAATGACAGATTTTTTGTAACAACATGTGCTTGGAAAATCAGGAATAACTATATCGCAACCTATCCACAAGTTGAAAAAGCGAAGACGTATTTTCGACAATTAAAAGACCGCTGTTAAATCTTTAATCCCATTTACACCTGAAAATGTAAATCGATTCGAATAAAATTTCAAAAAAGTGTAAGTTCATCAATTTCAGCGCTCCAACTTTCTCACTATAATATTGGACAACCTTTCAATTCACCTAAATTCATCTAGGTTTATTTTGCGAAAAGTAATTTGACAGAAACAGGTGATATAAAAATGCGATAATAATTTGACTTAAATATTCCATGTGCAATTTCGCAAATTAATGCTTTCTAGTAAAGGCATAAGTATTCCGGAAAATTCGTTCTTTATTTTATTACATAATTCTCTCTCGTCTTCTTGTCTTAAAAGGAAAAATAATTATTCAGAATTTGCAGACATATATATTTTTTCATCTTTTTTGAGTTAAAATTTTCGAGTAAAATCGCACCCTCTTTTCAGAAAATTGCGATATTTATGTTTAAAAACGTACAATACAAGAGAAAATTGTAGAAAATTATAAACTAGACACTTTCGACAGTCGTTTCGCTGCTGAAACTATCCAAGCTTAGTTCGCTTGTGAAGCCCTTACCAGCCTGAACCAGTAAAACCTCGTCCTTCGCCGAGTTGTCAAACGCAGGAGCTGATCTGTGATGCTGCTGAACTGGATGCTTACGGTGATATTTTTCTACTTGAGCTAGTCGGATGCGTTTCTCCTCATACGTCATCTTATGACCACGACAACAAAACGCATATTTGAAACGATCCCAACCAAGCGACCAGAACTCACCAAGGCTGAGAAGACAAGATATTCCTCCTGTAAATAAAAAAAACAAACATTATTTTATTAAAAAGAAATCTTGAGAAAACATTTCAGTATTTACTGTGTTTTGCAAATCTCGTGACTGCAGATTTCAATTGTCTTTGCTGTAGATTGCGATTCTCTTTAGTGCGCTTCTTCTAAGAAACCACCTATATAAAAAATCTAGAAACGATCTGATGACTTTACACAAGCCAATTGATTGGCAAAACAAATCGAGTTTCTGCTGCAGAACACGGTATTTCAAAGTTCGATTCCCAATAGTGCCAAATCAAAAAGTTTGAAAAGTTATGCTGAACGGCATGCATATTAGCTTTAGAGACAGTGTTGAGCCTGTGTCTCAGGTCCGTTTAGAGGGGGGTCCAGGGGGTACCTTTGGTACCGGGCCCGGATTTTTTTGGTAGCCGGGAATTTTAAAAATGCCACTCATAAAACGATTGATAAAGGCTACAAGTTTGAAAGAGCAACTCTAGACTGCTTGAAGGCAGGCAGAGTCACCCCTCACCACCACCTACCAGTGTAGCGCTACCCCTCACTTACACCTCGGGTACTACTACCCCCCCTCCCCCCAGTCAGCATCACAGCTGAAGTAGCCAGTGTTCCCTCTAATTTTGGATCTACTGCTTAAATGCCGGAAAAGACGCGAAGATGCCTGAAGTCGGTGCGAAAATGCCGTCGCAAATCACAAACAACAATGCCGTTTACTCTTAAGTTTTGTGCGATCTCAAACAAACCAAAAAAAGGGGTCATTTGCACACGGAGACTTCCAAGAGTTTTCTTTTCTTTATTGGCATACTTTAAAGCAAATGAAACAAAAAAGGCCTTCAGGTGACGTAGTGCATCTTTTTCTGCGACTTTCGGTACTTCTGCGTCAAGTTTCGAAGAAACAGCGCCGGACGCTGCGCCGGATGAAGAAAAAATGGCATTGCGCCGGACGCTACAGCCAGACAAATTTTCGTGGCTGCGTATAATCGATTCGTGGCTGCGTATAATCGATAACCGATCAGTGGTCGAGTGGATAGAGCGTCTGCTACTGACTCGGTCGACACTGGTTCGATTCCCGGTCGAGTCAAACCAAAGACTATAAAAATTGGTATTCACAGCTTCCCTGCTTGACGTTCAGCTATTAAAGGGACAGTGTGAAGCCTCCATCGTGTGTGGTAGACAGATGGGCAGGTGGCAGCTTGACTCGAAGACCGAAAGGTCATTTCGCTGTCTCCTGGCCAAGGCAACTTGGTGAATAAAATGTAATTACAATTACAATAACAACAACAAGACAAAAACGCCGTAATTTCGAAAATAGCTAAACAATCAGCAACTATGATAGCTAAACAATAAGCACCACCTGGTCAAGAGTTTTGTCGACCTTGTTTGGTTGTTAATCGATTTCGATACAACAAAGTGCTTCTTCTGGCGAATCATCTTGTTTATCATTTTAGCGGACCACCCTTTTTGTCACTTTGCGAAGGGGCCCGGATTTGATTTTGGTACCGGGCCCGGGCTTGGCTTTCAACAGCCCTGCTGTGTCTAGTAGACTGATGGCCACTTGGGCAGGTGGCAGCTAGACTAGAAAACGGAAAGATTTTTTTGCAATCTTGTGGTCCAGGGAACTTGGTGAATAAGTAATGTAGCCTAACTTATGTGAGGCAACCAAACCTACCTAAACCGTACATAAGCCACAAGAGACAAGTTTTCTCCATCGGCCTTGATACGAAGCAATCGGTTACTCTCGGGCATGGCAGTCGCCTACATTCAAATAACTCCGGAACGAAAAATCCGTATAAAAAGTATTGCAGATACAGGAATCCTCCCTGAAATAAATTTTACTTCGATCAACAGGCACCTTTACAACCACGTATACGAAGAGCGTCATGGTTTAAACGAAAGTTGCAAAGAATCCATTTGGTCGCGCGGTAACGCGTTCGTATCTGGAGCGGAAGGTTTAAGATTCAAATCTATGGCCGGTCAAATCGGACACCTAGTTGCCAACAGCTTGCTACCTTTGGATATTTCTTCGTAAGGAGATTCGTAAGGCGCAATGACGCGGAAATGGGCTCCGCAAACTCATTACACGCTTCTGCGGAATACTGCAAGTAAATAATGAAAGATTTGATGAATCTTCAATATCATCTGTATTTGAATAAATATCATCTGTATCATCTGCAAGTAAATATCATCTGTATTTGAATAAATCACAGATATCTATAACAAAGCATTTCGATTTCTAACAACAGAATTACATACCAAATCCTTATTTTTTTGGTATATTTTCAAGAAGCAAAATATGCCAGCAAATAGAAAATGCAGAGAGGTGCCATAAAAATAGGATGGAGTTTATTTATGAGTTTAAAACTAATAAAACAATACATAAAGTGTTTGAGGCCCACAGCACCGGGAAAGCTTAAATTCAACTTTGGTAAAGCAAATAAATTGTAACTGTTAGCAAATACTCTGCAGTTTTAGAAAAAAAATTTTTTTTCATCAAAGACTGAAACAGCATAACATAAAAAAGCACCTCCAGAGCAGTTCGTACTAACACATGCCACCAGTAAACGCGATATATTTGAGGATGTTTCAACATTTCTTTAGTTTCTTTGTTTAACTTTGCTTCGCTCTTCGGCGGCTTTTCCGTCTTAATAAACTCAATTTTCCGCCCCGCGTTATCCTCATAAATCGGAAAGCCATTTGGCTTGCTAAAACATTTAAACAAAACATTTAACACAGTAAAATTTATATAATAATTGTATTTACGTTGGCTAAAGATCCCTTGCAATGATGGGCTTAGGAACTTTGGGGCCCAAAAAAATCTACCAGTTGTGACCCTGTATGGGTCAGAAGAACGGAGCGAAGATCAAAAAAGGTCGAAGCCAGCAGGCTCCTTGAAAATCTGGCTGAAAAAAAAGATATGAGACCACAAAATGTCTTCACAATTCATGCCTTCAAAATCCCGCGTTAGAGTTAAGTGCCGAGTTTGCGTTCAAATGGATACGCAACGTCGACTTTGAACAACAAGAAGCAGCAATAGCATTACAAACTTCGAGTCTAGCTGCCATTTGTCAGCTATTTGCAGTACAGAAGCGCCACAGATCCTTTTAATGCTAAACATCTTACTTGGAAAGTTGTTATCAGTTTCTTGATTTTCGTTTGAGTCAACACCGAATCAAACTGCTGGCGTATGCCATTTGAGGTCAAAGTCATAACTTACATTTTAAACACAACACCATAAATCGGTTAAGAGAAAAAGTTTTTATGTTTCTGCAAATTACTAATAATTCCTTTTCATGACAGAATCCATCAACAAAAATGCAGTGCATTAAACAGCAATAAATAATTTTTGTTGCCTGAAATCAAAGTTAGTAGCAAATTTCAAATCAATGCATTGGTCTGTTGAAAGATAATCCGAACACAATGACAAGTTTAAAGCAAAAACTAAAAAGTTTACTTTACATCACTCTTTAAAAACAATAAAGTTTGTCTAACAATAGATGAGAATGTTGAATACATCCAGGACTTTTCAGATTTTTAAATACTCCCAGGACTTTTTCCCAACTCCAGGATTGAAAACCATCAATGCTCAAAAATACTGTTCTGCTCAGGTAAAACATTGCCTTTTTTGTTTCTATGTTTGCTGTAAAAAGTAATTTTGAAAAAATATTTCAACATTAACTTTGCAGTCGTAAAACGCGTGAAATGTAACAAACCAAACACGTAAAAAGCATCTTAATGCAAAAGTAAACGAAACGTCCCATTCTTAACAAACAGAAAAAAAAAATTAAAATTTATTTTATTTGCTTTGTAGTGTATCTGAACCCTTAACAATTCGTACATGATCCTTAAGAAAATAGGCTGTTTTTTGTTCTGAATTTGAAAGTCAGTATTTTTGTTCTAAAATTTTCTTATCAATAAGACACTTTTAGTGATCCAAAAACGGCTGAAACAAACCGTAGGGTTTGTAATTTTGCTCTGTGATGTGTACTGTTAAACGCTCTGACCCCTGATACTATAGAGTACTTTTTTGAATCTGTTAAAGGACTTTGCTAATCATCGTCATTACCTGTATTGGTTCCAAGGTGAAATTTCATCTTCATGTGGGGTGTAGTTATTTTCTGTAGTTGAGGAATTGAATTTGTTGGCAAAATCATTTCCTAATTTAATATTCGTGGCTGCGTATAATCGATTCCGTCTGTTTCTCAGATGAGTCCGGTTCTTAGACCACAACGAGTTCGTGTTCTCATACGAGTGCGAACTAATTTGCTTGACTGTGTATAGCGGTGGTGCCGTTGCATTTAGCGGACACGAATCGTCCGTTCGTTTCCGTTTTAATTTAGGCGGATTAAAGTAGGGCGGAACAGTTGGAATTGAGTCCGTTTTTGAGACTATGCTTTCTGTAGCATCATCCACCTCTTCGTTCAAAGGAAATTTAACCGTGGCATGATAAATTTTGTGACTGGTGTATATGAAAAACAGGATCGAAGGAGTGGACACAACAAGGATCATTAAAGACCAAAAGCGGAGTTGAGAAATCGGACTGAACTTGTTGAAACAAACATTGGCGCATCCAGGAGTCAAAGTGTTGCAAATGAAGCTAGACTAAAAATAAAATCGGTTTGTAAAAATCAATATAAAGCAATATCGAGAAATCTTGTTTTTTTAATGGTGTTAATGTATCCTACTCTAATGTTAAAAGAGGACAAAAGGCAAAATCTACTGGGTTTTCAAACTCAGTGCAATTGTATTTACATAAGCAAAGCGTCGGCTCAATCCTTCTCGACCCAACTCTTTCAGACTTATTTTAAAGTTTAATTTTTTGAAGGTTATTTCTTACAATGTTTTTTGACAATGCTGATAATTTTGCTGGTCAGCACTAAAATTTTTACCCAAAATGGCAATAGATCATGTTGATGGAGACAAATATAAGCTTGAATTGAAAACATTACGACATATCTCATGCCTCTGCCATTAGAAAGCGACGGTAGTGCTACCCTTCGGAAGAATTTGTAACTTCAGGAGAAGTGGGCCATGTTCTAAACTTTTTACGGACTTTTCAGTCTTGGCCACATAAATTGATAAAATAATTACAAAAAAATTAATACCTGTTCATCATGGTAGACATTATCACCGATTCTTGCAACCACAACAATTCGAAAAATAAACATAACAATAATCCATAGCTTTCCTGGGAAAGTGGAATGGACTCGAACTTGCTCCAATAATCCGTGTAATATGTGCCAAGCCATCAAAATTGATCCGCATTTAAAGCAGAATTGTAACGATTCAGAGCTGATTGACAATTTTTGACAATTTAATGCAGTAATAACGGTTAAGTTTTGGTACAGATTGAAATAAGCATTTATGGAGGGATTGTTCCAATCTTAATTGTTAACACAGCTTTGCTTTTTACACCAAACTTCTATACACTATTTCATTGAAAAAGCAAAACGCAATATTTCACGAACTGAAACTGTTCAGTATACAATAAAGATCATCAGACGGCTAGAAACTGAATTTGAGAAACGCATACACAGGACCTAAAATTTGCGTATCTTAAGTCTGCTAATAAAATTTAGCTGCCCACAACCTTTCTAAAACATCCATCATCTATTTTTTTTTTCAACGAAGAGCAAACTTTAGAACGCTATATGAAAATCTCCACTTGAAGTGCAGACTTAAACAAAGCAAAAGATAAAATTTGCTGGATAATTGAGAATAAAAATAGGCTCTGAGCCTGTGCCAGGCAAACCTGTTTGTGCTATAGGAATACGAACGCTCAAAAAACGCTAGTATACAATAAAAAAAAATTAAAGGGAATAATCTTAAAGATTAAAAAAAACTACACCAGCTTTAGTGACGTCAATTCATTCGAAAGAAGGGATTTTTGTAATGTCAAAAGCTAATGTTTTGGGGACAACACTATGTCATTCAATTTAAAACCGAGAGTTATTGCGAAAAAAACAAAAATTATACTGCGTTACCAAAAGTTCAAAGCTTTGCGCACAAAGGGGTGAAACATTTTATGAATGAACAACGTAAAGCCATCTTCAAGCTGCTGTTCAACTCAGATCAAAATTAATCCGGGTCTTATTCATGCTCCATCGAAGCTGTCATTTTTTGAGGTCAAATTTCTGTATAAATACTGAATTGAACACCAACGCAAAGCCCACAAAATGAAAAATAAGTTGAAAAATGACAAAAAGTACACAGGCTCTCAGAAGTAATGAAGCGTGTTGCAACATGAATTAGGATTTTGTTTTGAATAAGAATTTGCGCGTGAGAAACATTCAATTTTTTTTTCACGATTATGAAAGGAAAAATGCTAACTTCACTTCAAGTTTAAATTAAATGAAGCGAGAAATCGATGTAGTACAAAACGCAATAAATCAAAACGCGAAACAAAAAAAGGAAAAAAAAAACATATAATAGAACAATCTTTCAAATACATTGCGCCTAGTTCGTAACAAAAATGACCCATCGCAGCTCTTTGAATAATTATCACCAATATACTGGAATTCGCAAATACCTTATTGGAGAAATGTAATTTAATTTTGATTGGTGGTCCATTTTTAAAGCAATATATTGGCCATTTATTAGTTCTCTTTTTCTTTTTTAACTCAAACTGAACAGCTATCATTTTTGTTGAATTTGCTTTTCTATTGAAGTTTTGAATTTAGCAACGATTTCAGCAATTTGAAAGATGATTTTTTCTATCTCCTCAGCTGGTGAATTCGGCGCTTTTTATACAGTTTTCGTTTCGTATAGATTATGATGATTTATTAAGATCAAAGGTACTGAGAATATGATGTATTATTGATGATGTTCAGTAAAAGAAAAAACAGTAATTATAGAGATATAGAGGGACTGATAACGGCAAAGCCACCTAATTATCACTTATGTCGTAGCAAATCATAGTATATTGTTGGTCAAGCGGAAACGCGTTTGTCTCTGGAGCGGGAGTTCTGAGGTTCAAATCTCGGGCCGGTCAAATCGGACACAGTGTTGCCAACGGCTTGCCACCGCTGCAACATTTCTTCAGAGGAGCTGTGTTGCCCGGGCGCAATGACGCAGAGATGGGCCCCTCCAACTCGTTTCACGCTTCGGCATATTACAGCGATTATAATGAAAGATTTGATTTGCTAATAACTACAAGCTGCACATTTTGCAGTTTCAATAAATACGTTATGCCAGAATGCCTACTTTCATCGGTCGTCTTGTTCGAGGGGGCAACGTACTCGTCATTAGAGCCACTTCCACCAAAACAGTATAGCGTCTGCGAAAATTGGTTTCTAACTTTGCTGAAACAATAATTGTTGACAAAGTTGAAAGAAATTGAGTTAATTAAATAAAACTAAAATGTCATCAACTCCACATATCCTAAAAACGCTACATTTTTTCCCCAACTAGCCAAATAAATTGCGAAATTTCATGGTGTCACCATTCATAATACATAGTAGGCTGCAAAGCGGTGCTACTTCGCTACGGTAGATAGCGGTTGTTATTTGGCCGGCTCAATAAATTCTCATTGGAAGATTCGAAAACTTGGAAGTATGAGCAGCACACGTCTAGTATCAGGCGCGTAACCAGAAACTAGCAGTGGGGGAGGGGCTATGTTGGGGGTTTGGAAGCTCCGCCGTAGGCCTTTGGGGGTCTGGGTGCAGAGCCCCAAGCACTTGAAAAATTTTTTATTTTTACAACAAATACTTAATTTTAGGCTTATTTTAATGAAAGTTAATGTTTTTCAAACATTGCATTAGAGAGAACTCTGCTGGCATAGAAATTATCAGTGCAAAAACATGATTAGACTCTGTCGCGTAGCTAGAAAACTGCAATGGGAAGTTGTTTCAGGGGCTTGAAAATTTCGAATTATTTTTTTGCAAAAATAACAATTTTAGGCCTATTTTGGTGAAAATCAATGCTTTTGAAATGTGGCATAGAAATTAGCTGTACAAAAACATGATTACAAGACTGGTTGCATAGATGGACAATGGCTACGTGGGAGGTGTCCAATGGTAAAATTTTAGTTCTCCTATTTGCAAGCTGGCACTGTAAATCGTAAAATCTTATAGTTCAATGAAACTCACAAGGAGCAGACCATTTTGTCTATATTTGATAGAAAAAAATAATTGGTGGGGGAGGGGGGCGAATCGAACGATATTTAAGTCGAAGTGATTGGTAGTTAACTAATTCTAAATAGCCACCACCACCCCTATTCATGAGCTTATACACATTTTTTTATGAAACCTACATTCAGCATGTTTTAGCAAGCGATCAAATTTGATTGATTAGTATTGGCGATTTATCAAAGTTTTTTACTGATTTGTGATCTACATTTTTGGCAAATTAGTGCCCCTTTCTAAATAAATTTTTCAAAAGATGCTTTAAATCATTGTTTAGTCCATTCAAGAGTTCTAAACATTTCCAATGATGTGAAAACATATTGTTGTTTTCTTTTTTGTTCCATTGGTATCATGAAATGGTGTCACCCCAAAATGGTAACACCCGAAACGGGCCGCCCCCCCTTAGCGACGCCACTGCTGGGGTTTCAGCTGCCATTATTTTGTTTGTTGGCAGTTGGCACAAACTTTTGTTTAATCTAGCCAACTTCTTTAAACTAACTTTCTTTGCTTTGATAAGGCTTTTGTAAAATCAGATCTCTTCATCTCTATCATAGCTAGAAACTTAACATATATGACGAATTAATTTCGCATCATAACTAAATCTTTGAATAGTTTTTTCTAATTATTTCAAACAAAGAAAAAGAGTTTAAATTTATCGCATGACGCTGTCACCAAAATGATCCATTGTTAACATTTTCATTAAAAATGATGAAATTTGAGACTTATCTTAAAGCCGCTGCATGAAATTTTAATGCTGTTTGCTTGTACGATACCGCGTAAAGGTTGAGCGACCCAATTCATTGTCCAAAACTTTTTAAGTCAGTCTATAAACAGCTTTAGTTGGTTAGTTTTCATTCAGCTCGATAATTGGAAAAAGCTTTTGCAAATTTAATTGCATTTGTAAAGTTGCTTTTTTTGCATGCGTTTTAGGGCAGAACGTTAAAAACAAGCATGTTTTTTTAATTTGAGACCGTCAGCACTTAGTACTCATTTTGATAGCAAAATCAAATCTTTATTGTACTCGCTAAATTACGCAGAAAGGTGTATGAAATTGTTACCGAATCATCAAACTTAAATGAACAGAATGCTTTTGATAATAATGATTGTTCAAGATTCATATCACCGGAAAGGCGTAACTTATTTACTAAATTAAGCCTTTTTTTCTCTACCTCCAACTCAACTCTATATTCAAACTCTAAATTTTAAAACTTAACCCTCAAAGTAAAAACCTAAAAAAATTATGCGAATGAAAGACTACTCTTACCTCTTCTTCAAATCTAACCTTTTCCAACGGAGAGCACGTCATTTGCAATAATAAATCTAACTTAACTCGTCTATTTAAAATCAAATACAAATTCACAATGCACGAATGAATAATTCTCTCATTCTTCCAATAATAAATTCTATAAGTCTTATATAGGCCTCCACGCAAAGACTCTAACGGTTAGAACAATTTTGAAACATTAAACTTGCCTTTACGAAAAGTTGAAATTTGATTTTGCAGTACGCTGTTGCCACAATACTGAACTGAAAGTTCGAGGTAAAGTGGCTAAGTTTGGTTTTGCATCAGTGGGTTTCTATACAAACTTCCAGGTTCATTTGTATAGCTTGCCTAAATAACTGTATTTGTTTTTCGTGAAATAAACCACACGCTGTCTGCCCTTTGGCTTGAAAACTATTTAATAAATAACGTCTTGCAATGTTTAAAAGGTTGTTGTAAACACTTCTTAATGATATTATCTTGGTTAAAATCTGAAAATGTTTTTTCGACATCCTTCAGACAATATCCCAAGCTGAATCAGCAAAAAATACAAACAGTCCTCATGTTCTCACCTGTTTGAAGCCTGCGTTGGTTTTTGGTAGGTAGTTGAGGTGCCAAACTTGTCCAATCATGTTCAGTGTTTGATCGAAGAAGTCTAGCAATTGAAGAATGGCCACAGATCATATCCGTGACAATAAAAAGAACGAAAATGGGCTTTGGCCTATAGATTCTGAAAAATGTGTCATAGAGCGGTGTACAGAGAAAATTGACGTACCTTAAATGCATTACCACAAACGAGAATTTAGCGATGGAAACCTCCCTCCCATCCACCGGAAGCCCTGGCGACTTTTGCGATTTTTGTAGTTTTTTGAAAATACAATCATTTAGTTTTGCTCGTTGTTAAAGCCATTTGAAAGAATTGAATTGCTTGGCTCTTTCAGCAGTTTTTCCTTATTTACTGGTCATTTGTCATGCACAAAATACGTTTCAAAGCTTGCATGCTGGGCTATATTTTCTAAGTGACTTGGCTAAGGGGGGAGGGGACTTCGGCTTCCTTAGCTCCCTCCTGGTTGCGCCTCTACATAAAACTGAGAGGAAAAGTGGTTGCACTGATTAGACTTGAAGTTTATATAAAAGTTTAACTGTACCTTGATACGTAGAGAGCCTATATAAAGCTAGGTGAGTTTGTAGTCATGTACATAATTTTACAAAAATATAGAGCCTAATACTGTAGAGCTTAGTTAAATTTTCTGAGAAAATTATAGAAACGACATAAAACCGTTTAATTGCAGTATAAATTTAGACATAGTGGCAATAGTGTGATTTACATTACATTGGGTTACATCGAAGTCATAATTACTAATAGCCCTATATGTCAGATGTGTAGTCGACGACACAAGGCTCAAGGCCAAGAACACAAAAAAATTCCGAGGCCAAGGCCAAGGACAGCCTTTCCGAGGACAGACACTGTCGAGGCCAAGGACAGGAATGCTCGAGGCCATGGCCAAGAACCAAGGACACAGGCGCAAGTGTTCTCAAAAAAAAAAATCTTCAACATATTTTTTCAGGCAATCTCCAATTCATTGGCGTAACCAGAATTTTTGATTGGGGGAGACCTAAATCACAAATCACATGCAATGATTTCATCAAAAATTTTCGAAACAGGAAGTTTTTGAGGGAGAAAGATATGGTAAGATGGAAGATCTGAAATCGCTGCCTGTTGGCACGTAACCAGGATTTTGCAAAGGGAGAGAGCTTAAATTAATTGTTGAAAATGCAAATATCCCACTTTGGAAACGTGTTGAGAAAGCTAGTGTAACTCAAAGGCATCACAGACGGAGGTCTGGGGGTTGTGCTCCCAGCCGCCGGAAGCTTTGGGGGTCTGGGGGCGAAGCTCCCTGCCGTTAGGCGATTTTTTGTAATTTTTTGGAAAAAAAAGCTATTTTAATGCCAATGAATCACATTTTGCAAGTTTTCACAGCCATTTGAAAGCACTAGATTTTTGACATTTGAAAGCCAATTGAAAAAATTAAATCGTTTAATCCTCCTTTTACTAGCAATTTAAGTCCAAAAATACGTTTAACATCGTGCATTTTAAAGTTTAATTTTAATTGCAAGTGATTTGGTCCAGGTAGGGGGAAGTAAGGTGCATTGTCTCTTGCAACATTTTAGCAGTAAGTAATAATCCACTTGAAGATTTTCATGAGAGGTTTTTGTTTTGACATGAAAATAACCGGTTATAGGAGTATATGTTCGGCCAGGGGGCCCACGCCCCCTCAATTGAAGTTCAATAATTTGTTCAATCAGCATTTTCCAACGCTAATTTTTTTAAAAGTATTTTGTGCGTAAAAACCGGCGAGGTTGGAGGTGAATTGCTGAATTATTATTGAAAAATGGTACTATAGATGGTTAGGTCTACTAATCATGTTATTGCCTGGCCGGATTTACATCGCGTTTACATTTTCGCAACATCTTTCTGCCAAATATAGGTGAAGACCAAAAAAAGTCTTACGATTTCAGCTCGGGGCCCCTAGCTGGTGCTGCGTCATATTATGGTAAATCCGGCCCTGATTAATGCATTACGTTCATAAAAAGGCTACATGTGGGCCTGAGATAGCAACTTTTAGAATGAAAACTTTCCATTTCTTCCGGGTAATAAATTTAAATTGGCTGGCAAAACTTGAATTGGGGGGAGCCCCACGCCCCTGATCTTCAATATTGTTGTTAGTTACTGTTCTAAGCGAAAAATGCAAAAAAAAACTGAAATTGAAGAACAATAGGCTTTTTTGTCACATTTTTGTCATTGGTGAAATTTCAATTGGGAGCAGTGGGCCCCCCTCCCCCCCTTGGCTACGCCTATGCTCCAAGTGAGAAAAACAAAAAAGGTGTTCGCAAATTTTCCTCGAGTTTTCCGGCGTTTTCCTACGAAATTTCAACTGTTCAAAAAAGAGTGCTGTCCTCGAGCCGAGGACAGGGCAGTTTTCGAGGACTTGAGGCTTCGAGGCCAAAGCCAAGGACTTGACCTTCGAGGCCAAGGCCAAGACTTTAAAATGTGTCCTCGAGGATGCGCTCGAGGCCAAGGACGTTCTCAAGGACTCCACCTCTGCTATATGTTGTCGGAAAGTTTTTATACACCAATCAGTGGTCCAGTAGATAGAGCGTCTACTACTGACTCGGTAGACTCGGGTTCGATTCCCGGTCGGGTCAAACCAAAGACTTTAAAATTGGTGTTCACAGCTTCCCTGCTTGACGTACAGCAATTAAAGGGACAGTGTGAAGCCTCCGCCGTGTGTGGTAGACAGGTGGGCAGGTGGCAGCTTGACTCGAAGACCGAAAGGTCCCTTCGCTGTCTCCTACCCAAGGCAACTTGGTGAATAGCATTTAATTACAATTACAATTTTATATGCCGATCCTTTTTCAATTCGGTGTTGAAATTGTAATCGGACCTGTCTGGATTCACTCAATCAATACTTTGAATGCGATAATTCGTTACTGCAAAACCAAACGCAATTTCAAATATTTAAATTTCGAGCTATGCGGCTAATCCGCTGTTATGCTATGCACGATTTTAAATTTTCGATAGTAAGAATTTGTGTCACGGTCAAGCTAAAGTTAGTTTGGCATAAAAATATTTGACCATAGAACGTCATCTCGCACTTTTATGAACCTACTCAATAAAATGCATAAAAGCTGCACAAAAAGTTAACACCTCTAAAAATGTATACCTTGTCAACAATGTTTAAGAAGAAACGGATTCAGTTTAATGACACCTGTAGGTGACACATTATGAAATGAGTTTGTAAGCCACTATTACATTTTTGAAAGTTTCAAGATTTATCATATACAGAATTTAACAAACGAATTAATTTGGTTGAACGGTTCGTCTCCGGAGCTATAGACCTGAGGTTCAAATCTCGGGCCGGTCAAATCTGACACAGTATTCAACGGCTTGCCGCCGCTGCTATATGTCTTTGAAATGAGTTGTGTTGCCCGGGCGCAGTGACACAGAGATATAGGCCCTGGAAACTCGTTCCACGCTTCGGCGTAATGTAGCGAGTAAATGAAAGATTTGATATGTCATACTATTGCATGATTTTCAAATAAAACAAAGATTACATGAAATTAAAATATGACCGGTTTGTAACAAAAAAAAAAGTTGATACAAAAATATTATCTATTGATGTAAGGAGTTTGCCAGCACAACACTTAACAATAACAACTACAAAGTCAACAATCCCAAGCATATGCGAGTGTGTGTCAGGGATGTGGAAGCGGTAATTTTTGAATCGCTTCCGTTTCCGCTTCCACCCTTTGTTTTTCCGCTTCCGCTTTCACTACTTGATGACGCAATTTTTGCTTAAAATTTTTTGATCTTAAAATTTTTTGACAAAAATTTTTTGCAGATAAGTCAAGATAAAACAGTATTGTTATCGTCACCTTAAAAACATCATATAGAACCAAATTACATAATTGTATTCAGTAGTTTATCATCGCAACGATCTGGGCATGAGCGTAGTTAGGAATTCGGATTTGGAGCGGGGCCCTGAAGCGAAAAGTCCAATCACATGGTTGCTATGTTTCATTAAATGCAAATTTCTCTAAACTTTCACCCAGAAGTTTAAAAGAGTGATCGATTATTTGGGGTCTGGAAACGGATTTCCCAGCGCTCGGTATAAAAACTTATTTTAATTGCATCTGCGCTGTTAAGCGCAAGTCTTTGCTTGGCTTTAATTAGGTAGCCCTGAGGGCAAAGCTTCCACATTTGCTAAATTTTGTTTTTTTAATAACTTGTTTGTGTAAGTGGAAGGCTCCAAAATTTTGCTGCCATCGTCTATCTTTAGAACAGCAAATAAAAAAATATTGCAAGAATTATGCGGTTAAACACAGTCAAGGATGACAGTACGGTACGATATGGTACTTAAGTACGGTACGGTAGGCCTCAGTTTTTGCTAAAAACTACGATACACTTGTACGGTACGGCGCTTGTTGTGAAGATACGGGTACGGAACGTTGGTACACTGTTTGAATGTGCCTACTAAACGTACCAACGTACCGTACCATGCAAGTACATGATATAACAAAGTTTGCAACTCGCTGACGACGCTACGTACCGTACTTGTGTTAGTATGATGCATTGTTAGGTGTCTGTAAATTATTTTTCACCCGTGTTCTGATTTCGGAGTTCTGATTATTTACTTTGTTTAGTCTCCTCCTCTTTCTTCCCCCAAAACTAAGGCCAATGGGGGTCACATGAGTTAAAAAGGCTCCAAACTTGGCAAAACCAACATTCATGAATTCTATTTTAGAATATATATGCAGTTAAACATTTTTTTTAAAGCGCGAAAAACGAGAACTTCGCAAAAACCTTAGCAATCTTTTTACCTACGTACCGTACCTTTAAAGTACGGTACGTTTAGAGCTTTAATTGACCTACGTACCATACCTTTAAAGTACGGTACGTTTAGAGCGTACCATCCAATGAAAAGTACGTAGGTACGGTACATACGTAAAATTTTTTTGGTACGCTATATTAGTACGGTGCGGTAAATTTTTGAAGTACGCCATTTGTAAATTTTGAACGTGCCGTACCGTACTGCCATCCTTGTAGACAGTACAATATTAGAATAATTCTAGTAGTAAACGGTACTTAACATTCATTTAGACAAACATTATAGCATCATGTCAAAAATTCATACAATATTACACTGCACTTGAGAGAGGTATGATTCTCTCCTCTATTTGCGTTTCAAGAATGATTATATTATCGCTGAGAAAGAAATTAAAATGCTGGAACTGGAAACTTTATTTATGTTGGTAAATATACAGTACTGTGTTATACGAGTATGGCTTCAGATGTTTGAAAAATGGGCAAAGCTCTATTTAAAAATATTTTTGACAAAGTCTTTAATTTTTAGAACTAAAATTGAGAATTTTTAAACACTTATAATTTAAAAAATGAGTTGGTTAGCTATGTGGTTCACTTTGAGTTAATAGGGGTAGGGCTTCCTCGGATGCAAGTGAACCAAAAGCCTTTAAAAGTGAACCACAAGCCTGTAAAAATGCCTTTAAAGGTACCAGTACCTTTTTACCGCTTCCAGCTTCCCCTTTCACAAAAATTTGACGCTTTCAACGCTTCCGCTTCCTCATCCCTGGCGTGTGTGGGAGTGTTTCTTCAAGCTTTTTGCGAAAGGTCAACTTATATGCACAAACGAGATGAAAAATCAAGACTTCAAATTTTAAACATAACATTTTAGTAACGGTATTCAAGCTGAGAAACCTGGACAGCATACATTGAGTAATCCTATGTTTGCATTGCATCACAAAGACTTTGAAAATTTCAAACAGTCTCTTTTGTCCATATACCTACGAGCAGTTTTCGTTTTCCCACAAGTGGTTCATTGTGAGACAAGCTTACAGAGAAGCTTTTTGTAATTTCAGCTGGGCACAATAAAAGCGTAGTTAGTTTCTTCTAACTTTTGTTGACAAAACTTCACATATTGTTAGCTTTTAAAAACTTTCTTTCATATTTGTGTCCAGTCAAACTTCTCAACACAATACATGCTTTGCAAAATCCGTTCAGCGATTAAAACGCGTATACTTCATGTTGATATTGGAAAACAGTGGAACTTGACAAAGTGAAGGATTCAGCGAGGCCAAGAGGATAGAACATCTATTTCAAGAAGCGTTAATTCCATATTGTGGCCATGTGGGTTCAACTGCACCTTGGTCAGGTTTTTCCGTCCTTAGATTAGACGCTTTACAATGTCGTTTTTGTTTGGTGGCTTCGAACCAGGGTGTTAGTGCAGGGCAAATTTTGAAGGTGCTACGGCTACAGCTCCGGAGCTGATTAAAAAGAGCTGTTCCGCTTCGATTACAGCTCCGGGATTATTCAGACTGGTACGGAGTTTTAGTTTTACGTTGTCATTATAGCCCACCTGCAATTTTCTCAATTAAACTAAATTCAAAATAAACTTTGCTCAAAAACACAACAATCAAAACATTGGCGTACCCAGATTTTTGATTGGGAGAGAAGGAGAAACCCCAAATCATATGCAATGACGTCATCAGAAATTTTCGAAAGAGGAACTTTTTGTGGGACAAAGATATCGTAGGATCGATCAGCAAAAGCATTGGTCTGGTTTACTGAAATTAAAGGTGAAAATGTCTAAATTCGAAGATGTTGAGTAAACTAGTGTAACTCAAACATATTACAGATGAGGGTTTGAGGCGAAGCCCCCAGAAGCTGGGCGATTTTTTTGAAAAGCAAGCTATTTCAATGCCATTGGATCACAATCCTCACGTGTTCAGAGCCATTTGAAAGAACTAGATTAAAACTTTTGAAAGCCAATTTAAAAAATAAAATTGTTCAATCCTCCATTTACTTATAATTTAAGTCCAAAACACGTTTAAAATCTTGCATTTTGGGGTTAAGTTTTGTACGTGATTTGACCAAGGTAAAGGGAAGTAAGGCACATTGCCTATTTCAATATTTTAGCAGTAAATAATAACATCATCCACTCGACGATATTCTTCGGAGATTTTTGCTTTGTCAAGTTATGAAAATAACCAGTTGTAGAAGCACGTAGCCTATACGGCCAGGGGGCCCAGGCCCCCTCAATTCAAATTCATTAATTTGTTCAATGAGCATTTCCCAAAGCTTTTTTTTTTGAAAAGTATATTGTCGCGTAAAAATTGGCAAGGTGAAAGTGAATTGTTATTGAAAAACGTCACAATAGATGATTACGCTTACTAACCATGTTATTGACCGGGCCGGATTTACATTGCATGGGGCCCTTGGCACTTGGGAGATTTTCAAAAAATCTTCTAGAGTAATATAGGTGAAGGAAAAAAAAGTCTTATCATCTGAGGCGAGGCCCCTGGCACTCTGCCATATGGTAAATCCGTCCCTGGTTATTGCATTACGTTCATAAAAAGGTTAAAATAAAGCCTGACATAACACCTTTTTGGACAAAAACCTTAATTAATTTCTCCCGAGTTGCCCATAGAAATTGGTTGGCAAAAATTGAATTCATGGGGCCCGGGCTCTATGGTCGTCAATATTAATGTCAATTACTTTTGTACGCGTGTATGCTGTACGCGAAAAATGCTAATAGAAACTGAAACTGAAGAAACAATTGGGTTTTTTGTCACGTTTTTATCCTTGGTAGCATTACTATTTGGCGAGGGCAGGCCCCTGCACCCCCCCTCCTGGCTACGCCTATGAACCAAAACTGCTGCGCGCAATTTAATGACCTGTAAGTAGTAGCTTGTATTAGAGTAAGCAATAATTAAATAATACGAGAGTTAAATGCGGCAATTTTAAGCATAAAGGCAAAGTTTTTTTTACAAATGACCCATCCATTTAGGACAAAAAATTTTTTTTGGTCGCAATAGCTTTTGATAAGAAAACAACAATCAGTCTTATTAAATGTAGCACAAATGTTTACGATTAGAATAGTTGAGTTTAGTTTTATGTAACAAAAGCTTCTTTTAAACTTTTTACGAGGCCACTTTATGACTTCACATTTTGTAGTTACATACAAATTAAAAACGGTGATAAGGAAAAGCGGTAAGCAACTGAGAAGATCTTAAGCTGGGAGCTATCCTACAGCAACGTTGCTCCGGCTCCAGCTCCACCTGAATTTAAATGTGAGCTCCAGTTTCGACTCTAGCTCCGGCAAAAATGGACTGCTCCGGGCCTCCGGCTCCGAGCTCCAGCTCCAATATCCTGCTTCGAACAAGCAGCAAATTTACGTGGGAAGAAACAAGTATCAACCAAGAAACTTGAAAAAATTATTAAAAGAGGACTGAAAGCAAAATCAATGGAGGGATGTAAAAATAGGGCGAACGTAATTAAATTGATATTGACTTCATTCTTCATGACCCAACCGCTTCAGAGATATGCCTTTCTAATCATAATTTTTATTGGCAAACCTGAAGTTGGTAATATCGGCGACGCCATCTCAGTTCTATCCTAAAGCAACGTCATAATTAGGCTACGCCGTAGAGGCCTTTTAACCGAGAAAAAGATTAATATAGGCCTCTGCGACCTGAGCGTCAGGGATGCCAATAAAAATTACAATTAGAGAGGCCCCTATGTCATAAATGAAGTGAGTATCTCCGGAACGGCTGGATCAAAAAAGATGGATTCAACGCCAATCTAATCTAATACGATTGCCCTAACTTTACATACCCACCATTGGCTTTGCCTTCAGTCCTCTTTTAACTTCCGAGTGGATGCGTACTGCGGATTCATCCAAAGTCGCTTTCTCGTGACAGGGGGACCAAGATGTACTAATCAATCGAAGTTCTGCACGCCTACACATCATCATCATGTCTTACGTGACGTCAATAAAAAGCAAAGTGCCGTCCGTCTCGTCTGCTCAATTGTGACGCGAATTTACGATAAAATTGCGCTGCTCGCTTGCTGCTGATCGAAGCCGATAGGGTACGTTTACGGCTTTTTGTGTTGAGCGTAGCTAAAGCTAGGAGTTCATTCTTTGGTAATCTTCAACCCTGCTCGGCTCATATCAGCAGCTAAAACCAATCTAAGAAGAGGTAAAGAAAAATTATTGAAAAATAACTAAAACAAAGGCATCAAAAACCCGCCTTTAGATGCATCACATTGAAAGCCCAGCTCTTAACCAGGAGATCATGGTATAGATTCTACTCAACGCTCCAGTTTTTGCAAAAATTGATTCAGAGCTGAAAAGCATAGGATAATTCAAAGCATTGCAACTTAATATTGCATTAAAACCTACAAATTGTGAATTCGCATTCCGTTTGTAACTTAGACAGCAAGAAAGGCACTCAGATGAAGTGGCGAATAATTCTATTCATTGTGTTACAGGATTCGATTACCACCGAAAGTTTTGATTGATTTCATCTGGAGGGACATCGCAACTTTGAAGCGCTGCAACGCTTCAAAAAGAAATCTAGTAGCGAGTAACGGTTCGACATACCATGCTGGTGGCAACATCCATTCTCCCGGGGAAACAACTTTTGAGCTCAAACGCAGAAAGTGGATGCAAAATAATACGTTGGTTTGAAATGAACATTTAATGAGCGTTTACTTCGCACGTTGTCAACGACGTTTCCATTCCTTGTGGCAGTATTATTGATTTTTTGGAATTAATCTTTTTTGTTAGTTTTTTTTTCAGTGGGACGAAACATAAATTTAGAAACCACACAAGACATTTTTTCAACACAGGTATACACGCACTTGGGAAATTTACGACGGTGGGGAACCGAACCTTTGCACTTTCGAGTTTAAACCCGATTCTTTGCCGCTGTAACATTTGCAAAAACCGTTTCTATTCCTAAACATGCTAGATTAACTCTAGCCCGACCGCTTCATCAAGCGGTTAAGTTAATTTCCTTAAGGGCCACTAGCGGACAGTAAGTGTTCTATCATGTCACTGCTTTTGTATTATGCTGATGAACTAAAATCGGTTGATCGAGGGAAAAATCATTGTAAATCCAATCATGTTGAAGCATTTGTATATTCTGCTGGTTATTTAAGAGAAAAGGTACAAGCTAGTATGAAAACTAGATCATACAAAATAACGGTTAGTTCATTAAGTTGAAAGGTTGATTAATGATTACGGTAATTCTGAATCAAAGCAAAACTTGGCTTATTTGTTTGGTTTTCATGTGATGCCCTACTAATAGCAATACTGTACCCAGAAATCTTAGCACAATGTCAGAATATGGCAATAGGTTATGGTTTTGAGAAAAAGAAGCTAATTTCATTTCTAAAACTGAGTTGTAAAGCAAATGTTTTTCTAAAACATGGGTCTTTTGATGTGGCCAAGAGTTGTTAAACCCTCATTACAGATTAGCTATGGAACAATGTTTCATTCAAGTTCGATTGACCTTTCTTTTTCAAGAAAATTGTTGATATTTTTAAATAATAACAGCATATAACCATCACTCAATGCTTATTGAGAAAAACTACAGTATTTGACTTTAGTACTTTATAATCTATTGAGCAGGTTTATTTTGAATTCACTTTATAGGTGGCCATATATATTTTTGGATAAGGCGACTTATGAAATAGTATCATCAATCAACTGGTACGGGGCCTTGGTTATTAGAATCGGGGGGTTGTAGTAGTAGTACGTAGGCTTATGGCAATTGTAAAAAAATTGGTATGGTCCCATATATTAGTCCATCAATCGTATGATTTCTAAATGTTTCATAGTTATACATATACTACATAGGTGGGCAAGTTAATGCAAAACGTTAGCTTCGTTAACCACTAGTCCGTTAATATACTTCACACCTGCGTTAACGTTAATCCGTTATTTTCAGCTTTAATTAACGGAAGTTAATAAAGTCCGTTAATCCGTTAACATTTTGCGTGTAATTTACATTTCTTCTTATTCACTCGCTTCTAGAACACGTATTGACGCTGTTGAGCTGATTGTAAGGAAATATTTATTGCTATGGTGGTCTTTTTGTGTTTTGGAAGTTAAATTTGACAGTCTAATCTAATTTCAAGATAAAAATAAGTACAAATGCACAACGAAGCTGCAAGATATTAACGATAAAAACCTTAACGGAAGTTAACAGAACTTAACGGAAGTTACTTTAGTCCGTTAACAGCGCTTAACGGAAGTTAATTTAGTTCGTTAACATGAAAAAACTTTTTAACGGATTAAGGAGTTAGTGAAAAAGTTAGCTTCGTTATTAACGGATTAACGATTAACGGACTTGTGCCCACCTAAGCATATACACTTATACAGTATAGTGCTTTCATGTGTGTGTAATTGATATAATATTAATAGCTTTGAGGTGCTGCAACCACTATCACAGGTTTTCTCTTTTATGTTTGCAACGAGTTTGCGGGGCCCGTCTTTGCGTTATGGAGCCCGGGAAACATAGCCCCTTTCGAAGAAATGTCGCAGCGGTGGCGAGCAATTGGCAACACTGTGTCCGATTTCACCAGCACGAGATTTAAACCTAGGACCTCCGCTCAGAGACAAACGCGTTACCGCTCGACCAACTGGCCGGTCGTTTGAAAGCCAATTGTAAAAATTAAATTGTTCAATTATCCTTTTACTTACAATTTGAGCCCTAACCACGTTTAAAATCTTGCATTTTTGGATTAAGTTTTGTAAATGATTTGGCTCAGGTATAGATAAATTAAGGTATACTCGTACATTGCCTCCTGCAATATTTTAGCAGTAAATCCACTCGAAGATTTTCCTTAGAGATGTTTGTTTTGTCATGAAAATAACCGGTTTTTGGAGAGCATGAACGGCCAGGTGGCCTATTAGGCGTCATAATTCAAAAATTTGTTCAATGAGCATTCCCCCTAGCCAATTGAAAAAAAATTTTTGAGCAAAAATTGGCGAGGGGAGGTGAATTAATTGTTATTGAAAAATGTACAATTATATACATAGGTGGGCACAAGTCCGTTAATCGTTAATCCGTTATTAACGAAGCTAACTTTTTCATTAACTCGTTAATCCGTTAAAAAGTTTTTTCATGTTAACGGACTAAATTAACTTCCGTTAAGTTCTGTTAACGGACTAAAGTAATTTCCGTTAAGTTCTGTTAACTTCCGTTAAGGTTTTTATCGTTAATATTTTGCATCATTTATTCATCGGACCGGTACAAACAAGTTTGCACTGGTAACACTTGTTGCGTATTAGCACGAGTTTTATAGAAGAAAGCGAAGAAAGGAGTTCTTTTTTGAGGCAAATACTAATCTGCAGCCTCATAGGTCTATTAATTATCGCTGTTTATAATTTCCAAAGATTTTCCGATCGCAGCTTCGTTGTGCATTTGAGCTTATTTTTATCTTGAAATTAGATTAGACTGTAAAATGTAACTTCCAAAACACAAAAAGACCACCATAGCGATAAATATTTTCTCACAATCAGCTCAACAGCGTCAATACGTGTTCTAGAAGCGAGTGAATCAAAAGCAATGCAAATTACCCTAAAAATGTTAACGGATTAACGGACTTAATTAACTTCCGTTAATTAAAGCTGAAAATAACGGATTAGCGTTAACAGATCAACATTATTGTTAATTACTGTTGTACGCGTGTAGGTCTGTTCAAACAGTTCGTAGACTGTTTGAACTGCGCAGCTCTCATTTGTTCCAGGTGCATTCGCTTGGTGTCGCTAGGTTCACAGAGATCAGCTGATTATGACGCCATTTTCTGATTGTACATATCTTTATTTTAGTGCTGGTTATGTTAAGTTAAGTTAAGGGTAGTTTTTTAGTTCGTCGGATTTTAAGTTTTACTAATTTTTTTCAAAATGAATAACTTGAAAGAGCAACGATTGGCTGTGAAATTTTGTGTCAAGCTGGGAAAATCTACTACGGAAACGTTTGCCATGCTTAACATGGCTTACGGTGATGATGCCATGAAGCGAGCGACATGAAACGTTTCAAGAATGGTCGGCTGCCTGTTGAAGATGATGAGCGTTCTGGACGTCCTTCCATATCAACTGATGACCCACACATTGATGAAATCAACTTTCTGGTGCGAGCGAATCGACGTCTGACTGTAAGAGAGCTTGCTGAAGAATGTGGGTTCTCGGTAGGCTCTTGTCACCACATTTTGACGGAAGAATTAAAGATGCATCTCGTTGCTGCAAAATTTGTGCCACGTCTGATGACAAGTGATCAACAAGCCCATCGTGTTCAAGTCTGTCAGGATTTGCTTGACCACTCAGAAAATGATAAAGAATTCTTGTCAAAGATTATAACAGGTGATGAGTCATGGGTTGATGGTTATGACGTGGAAGCAAAGGTCCAATCTTCACAGTGGACGAGCAAAACATTCCCCAGACCCAAAAAAGCTCGCCAAGTTTGATTCAAAATCAAGGTGCTGCTCACAGTTTTTTTTTGATGCTAGTGGAGTTGTCCACCACGAGTACCTTTTTGAAGGCTCCACAGTGAACCAGACCCACTACATTGAAGTTTTGAAACGTCTGAGGGATGCCATCCGATGGAAAAGGCCAGAATTGTGGAGGAGTGGTGACTGGTTTTTACATCATAACAACGCTCCAGCCCATTCAGCCCACAGAACTCGTGAGTTTTTGGCCAAACATTGCATCACTGTTCTTCCCCACCCCCTCACTCACCGGACCTTGCTCCATGTGATTTCTTTTTGTTCCCCATGCTCAAAAGACCTTTGAAAGGAAGAAGATTTGAGACCATTCCAGAGATTAAGGCAAATGCGACGAAGGAGCTCAAGGGCATTAAAAAGGAAGCGTACCTAGACTGCTTCCGCTACTGGAAACACCGCTGGGATTAGTGTGTGCGTTGGGAAGGAGAGTACTTTGGAGACCCAGACCTGTGAACTGCTGTAGAAAGTACATTTTGTGTTATGACTTCAGTCGACGAACTTTTTAAACAGATCTCGTAGGCTTTTTTGTTACATTTTTATCATTGGTAGCATTTCAATTTGGGGGCCCCAGGCCCTCAGGCCCCACCCCCCTAGCTACGCCTACGGTTTATAGGGTTTTCCACTTAGCTACCTATGCTAATGTTTGGCATATTATTTTCAGATACATGTTAATGAAGAAATGAATATTTAGTTCACTTATTGTGAATGTCCCAGAGGAGGATACAAATGTAGCCGCGCTGCTGCTTTGTGTATTCATGGCATTCATAATAATCTGAGTCGAACTATAAAGAAAATCTCTCTCTCTCTCTCACTCTAATTAATTGGTTGCTTGGTCGCTAGTAAGGAGGTTCGTCTGGCGTATCAAGTTTCTGTATAAAAATACGCTCATTTGCTTACAATTTTACCGGCAGTGTAGACCAGGTCTCAAACGAGCTGCAAGCTGCAGGTCAAATTGATAGAACGCATGCTATCGAAACGATACACTTATTGAATCGATTCCCAGCCAAGTCAAATACCAAAACTAGTAATTCGGTTTTCGCTGCTTGAGCGAAACTTCCACCATATTATCAGACATAATGAAATCTCTACCGTAAATTGCAGACAAACAATCACGTAACATTTCATTTATTAATTCTACAATAAATCTGTTTGAATAAAATTATGGATTGATAATGGCTTTAGGCCGATTTATCTGAAACAAAAAGTACTTCATCGTTCTTGCTCTACTTTTCGCAGTACAAAAATTTACAAACGTTTTGATTGCATTTACAGTTCATTAGTAGCGGCATTTTGCATCCAAATTAAATATGAGCTACGCAAAAAACTTGCGAAGTTGAAAACTCAGCTTGTAATTACACTAAAGTGGTTGCAAAAGTTCTAACAGCTAAATGGGTTATGACGGAACCATTTAAGTTTAATTGTACACATTAATAAAATTGAAAGACACGATTTTGCACACACCGCAGAGTTGTAAACGTGCCGATTAGTTCAGGCTCGAACCCGGCCCGAACACTAAAATATAAGCCCGAACCCGGTACGAACCCGAAATTTAATTTGAAGCGCAAATCATGCCCGAAAATAAACAAAAGTTAAGTTAGGTCTGAAAAATTTAGGAATGTTGCCAAGTTATTTTGATAATATTTTTGTGCACTCAAGACAAAAAGTACGTCTCAGGCCCAAATTAAGCCCGAAATTTATGTCAACTTTAGGCCCGAACCCGGTCCAAACCCGAACCCGACCCGAAAAACCCGGCCCGACTTACAACTCTGACACACCGGATAGCAAATTACGAGATATACGTATGTAATTTGTTCAATCTTAACGGCATTTCTACGCTAATCGAAAATCAAAGTTTTCCCGATCAAACAGGCTGCAAGGGGTGCTGTTTTAAGCGTTTTCGCATCATGTTTTGGTCATTTCATAATGCACCCCCCCCCCTAAGTAGGCCATGGTCCACCATTCGACAGATCATATCAAATAACATTCAGTGTCAATAATCATACTACATTAGCATTTGTTTTTTATATCACTACAGTTTTATTTGACATTATACAATAAAATTGACAATCAGGCATGCAACCAAGATTGTCCTGGAGGTCTGGGAATGGCAAAGCTAAAATTTTTCTGTTGAAAAATGGATCCAGCCGGAAGTGTGATTAATATAAAACAGTGCATCTCAAATGTATCACAGACAGGTTTGGGAAAAATACTTTAGTCGCAAGACAATTTGTGGGAATTTTTTTGAAAATACAAATCCCGCATTTCATCACCATGCAGAAAAAAATTTGCACGTTTGTTTAGCCATTTCAAAGAATTAAATTGCTTAGTTCCTTTCCCTCCCCACATTTAATGACCAAGTCAAAAACGCAATTAAAAGCTTCTATGCTTGGCTTGAAGCTTGAAATGACTTGGCTAGTGGGGGGACTTACTCCTCCTGGTTGTACCAGGGTGAGCAATCAACATGTGAACAATGTCACAAGAATCAAAAATGGTAAATCTAATCGAAGAATCCAAATCGTATCAACTTCCACAGATAGTATACAGTAGACCAGGGGTGCTCAAAATTTTTGAGGAACGGGGCCGCAGTGACTTTGAGCAGATCGCAAAATCAGTGCCGGCCAGAAATAGAAAACGATTTCTGGTGAGACTTGGTGCAAAAACTGGCGGAAATTAAAGACAGGGCCCCAAAAAAAGTTTTTCCCGCATTTTGATGCAATTTTTGCCGAAGTTAAAAAACTGGTTTAGTTCTTAAAAATTTCGCTGCTAGATCATTTTGGAACCACTCGCGGACCGCAAAATATTCTTAAGCAGCCAGTGAAACGGGGTTTGGGCAGCCCTGATAAACGCTGCAGCTGAATACAGCAAATAAAAAACCTCAACAGTAACGCATAAAAATAGGCTACCAGTTTTGGGATAAAAAAATAAAGTTTTGCCAAAAACTGGATCGAAAAGCAGGACTTTTATTGAAACATTTAAAAAACTTAGGCGCTAAACATGCAAAGGAGTTAGGGTTTTTAATGCGCGATATTTTAAAGTGGCAAAAACAACCCATAAACACCGTTAATCCACGCATCTACCTGAATTTAGAATAACTTGTTAGCTCTCAATAGCCGTTTTCGGTAAACTAAGCAAATAACATGTTTCTAAAGTGAACTACTCGGTAAAAATCGGAGTAGAGTCCTTAAGGACGTCCTTGGCCTAGAGGACATATTTTGAAGTCCTTGGCCTTGGCCTCGAAGCCTCAAGTCCTCAAAAATTGCCCTGTCCTCGGTTCGAGGACAGCACTATTTTTTGAACAGTTGAAATTTTGTCGGAAAACGCCAGAAACTTCGCGGAAAATTTGCGAACACCTTTTTTGTTTTCGTTTATTGGAGCATAGGCGTAGCCAAGGGGGGGGGGGGAGTCCAATGGGCCCGCCCCCCATTGAAATTTCACCAATGAGAAAAATGTGACAAAAAAGTCTATTGTTTCTTCAGTTTCAGTTTCTTTTCAGCATTTTTCGCTAACATCAGTAACTAACAACAATATTGCAGATCAGGGGCGTGAGCCCCGCCCCCTCCCTTTAATTGAATTTTTACCTGCCATCTTAAACGTATATCCTGGAAGAAATGGAGAGTTTTTGTCCTAAACGTTGCTATCTTAGGCCCACATGTAGCTTTTTTATGAATGTAATACATTAACCAGGGCCGGATTTACAATAATATGACGCAGTACCAGCTAGGGGCCCCGCGCTCAAATCGTAAGACTTTTTTTGGTCTTCACCTTTATTTGGCAGAAAGATGTTGCGAAAATCACCAAAGTGCCAGGGGCTCAGCGCAATGTAAATTCGGTTCGGCATAAACATGATTAGTAGGCGTAACCATCTATTTTACCATTTTTCGATAACAGTTCACTAATTTACCTCTACCTTGCCTGCTTTTACGCACAAAATACTTAAAAAAAATTTGCCATGGAAAATGCTGATTGAACAAATCAATGATCTTCAACTAAGGGGGCCTGGGCCCCCTGGCCAAACATATATTCCTATAACTGGCAATTACAATTACAAAATTACAAAAATTGCCCAAAGCCTCCGGCGGCTGGGCGCCCCGCCCCCAGACTCCAGTCTGTGATACGTTTGAGCTACGCTAGCTTTCTCGAAACGGTTCCAAAGTTGGATACTGTCTTGTACTTTTCAACTATTAGTTTAAGCCCTCTCCCTTTGCAAAATCTGGGTTAAGTGCCAACAGGCAACAATTTCAAATCTTCCATTCTACGATATCTTTGTCCCACAAAAACTTCCTCTTTTGAAAAATTTTGATGACGTCATAGCATGTGATTTGTGGTTTAGGCCTCCCCAATCAAAAATTCTGGGTACGCCTATGAATTAGAGATCGCCTGAAAAACTTTTTTAAAGACCTTTTTTTTTGGAGAACACTTGCGGCTGTGTGCTTGGTCCTTGGCCTTGGCCATAAGCATTCCTGTTCTTGGCCTCGAGAGGGTCTCCTCAGAAAGGCTGTCCTTGGCCTTGGCCTCAGAATTTTTTTGTGTTCTTGGCCTTGGCCTTGAGCCTTGTGTCTTGGACTCCACCTCTGGTAAAAATGCTAAGATAACAACCAATAATAACTTTAAATCATTTTGTCTGCGTTCATGGGCGTAGGAGCTCAAAATGATTCGGGGGGTGCCAAAGTTTTGCCCGAAAAATGACTTGAAAGTTGCCTGTTGCCAACAAATCAATCGCTTTTTCTGTCCGAATTGAGGTGACCTCCAAAAAAAAAAAAAAAAGGTCTTCACTCAGATTGAGACGATTTTCCTGTCCAATTTAGGTGATCTCCAAATTTAGGTGTTTTTCTGTCCAATTTAGTAGGCAAAATTGCCCAAACTTTCGACACAAAATTGCCCAAAAAATATGAAATCGCCCGAAATTTTGACGCAAAATCGCCCAAAATATATGAAATTGGCCAAAATTTTGCCCAAAATTTTGACACCTTACACCAACTGGGGGGGCCAGTGCCCCCCCGGCCCCCCCACCTCCTACGCCTTTGTCTGCGTTTATCATGACAAAAGCAGACTTACCTTAGAGAGGGCAAATTTTTTTTGCTTATTTATCTATCGATCTACACAACGCAAGTTAATTATTGACCACAAGACGTATAAAAAATCCTAAAACTGGTCGAATGAACTACGACACGACTTTTGTTTATATCCTCAGATTTTTGTACTGATTTTGAAAGTTCGGACGATTTGCAATCTATAGTGCAATTTTGATTTACTACGACATAATGCATTTTTAAGTTGCAATTTGGAAAAGCTGCTTTCTACAGAGCCAAGAAAGACCCACCAGCCACCATAACGCTATTATGATACACAGATACAGCGTTGGTTGGATAATGTGAAGGCATAAAACTATAGGTGGGCACTTGTCCGTTAATCCGTTAATAAAGAAGCAACTTTTTCATTAACTCGTTAATCCGTTAAAAAGTTTTTTCAGGTTAACGGACTAAAGTAACTTCCGTTAAGTTCTGTTAACTTCCGTTAAGGTTTTTATCGTAATATTTTGCACCATTCATTCATCGGACCGGTACAAACCAGTTTGCACTGGTAACACTTGTTGCGTATTAGCACGAGTTTTATAAAAGAAAAAGCGAAGAAATAAAGGAGCTCTTTTTTGAGGCAAATAATAAGCTGCAGCCTCATAGGTCTATTAATTATCGCTGTTCACAATTTCCAAAGTTTTTCCGATCGCAGCTTCGTTAGTGCATTTGAACTTATTTTTATCCTGAAATTAAATTAGACCGTAAAACGTAACTTCCAAAACACAAAAAGACTACCACACCACAGCCATAAATACTTCCTTGCAATCAGCTCAACAGCGTCAATACGTGTTCTAGAAGCGAGTAAATAAAAAATAAAAAAATGTAAATTACACGCAAAATGTTAACGAATTAACGGACTTTATTAACTTCCGTTAATTAAAGCTGAAATTAACGGATTAACTTTAACGGAGGTGTGAAGCTTGTTAACGGACTAGTGGTTAACGAAGCTAACGTTTCGCATTAACTTGCCCACCTATGCATAAAACTTATTCAATTCAACCAAAATTAAGAATGAATATTTTGGGTTCAATTTTCTTGCTTTATTACACTCTTCATTTTTGTTTTTTTCATAAGCACCAGCTAGCAAATTTTCGGTTGAGGAGAGCTGATATTCCTTTTTTACAAATTTCCCGCTTTTATTCTTAAATTTAATTTAAAAATAAAAAGACAAACAATTTATCAGTGCTTGGTTAAAAGTTGTCTTGTGATTGATCATAATTATTGAAATGTTGTTTGGGTTTAAACAAATAATCAATGACCTTAACGAATCAAAAGTTGCTCGAGCGATAACTCGTTCGTCTCTGGAGCGGTAGATGTAAAGTTCAAATCTAGGGCCAATCAAATTTAACACAGTATTGCCAATGGCTTGCCACCAGCACACCACAGCAAGATTTCTTCGAAAAGATCTGAGTTGTCAAAGCGCAATGACGTGGAGATGGGCCCACCAAACACGTTCCATGCTTTGGCGTAATGCACCGAGAATAATGAAAGATTTGATAACACCGAAAAAGCCAAGTTATTCATTAATTTAACCCAAGTCCTTAATTAAGCTTTTGACTTCAAAACTTGACTCTGTTCGTAACTTGCCTTTCATTTTGAGTACATAAAAATATCGTATGCTCATAAAATTGTTCTTAAAAAAAAAACACGAGTACGTGTGTTGTACTTGACTTAAATTACCCCGTCACTTCCTGCGGCGTAAATTACCCCGTCACTTTCAACGGACAAAAATATCGACCAAATTGGATCCCCATTGGCCAGCAAGTTCTCAAACCGATTTCACCAAAATTAATAGCAATATTTAACGAAAGCCAAACCCCATCCACGTAGCAATAACTTTTGTTTCAAACGGTTAGTCGGTGTAACAGTCTTGTGCATTATTCCGCTGTGAACGTTAGTAAAACAAGGAATAACTTTCGTTGCTCGCGCGCGAATTTACGACCATTTTACTGCTGATCGCGTGGTACACTCTTACTTCGGTCATATGTAAGCAAATTATTAGAACAAATACTCATATTATTCAGTGACACGTTTTGCATTTACAGATATTAGTTAGGGTTGCTTCCAAACTTATTGCCTTTCTTCTAAGCTGATGTATTTTCATAGATTTCTTTTGTTTGTTTAGAATAAATCAGAGCTTCATCATATTGATACAAATTTTGCAAACAGAAACCAATGTTATGAAACGTAGCGCCAAAATTACTGTTTTTGGTCTGATCAGCTGATGCGTTGTTTTCAATTTTAAATGCTTGTTTGTAATGAATCAGAGTCTCGTCATACTGATGCAAGTTTTGCAAGCACAAACCAATGCTCTGAAAGTCTGAAGTGTCCCAACAACATCAATGTCTTTGCTCTGGTCAGATGATGCATTTTTACGGATTTCAAGCATAGGTGGGCAAGTTAATGCAAAACGTTAGCTTCGTTAACCTCTAGTCCGTTAACAAACTTTACACCTCCGTTATCGTTAATCCGTTATTTTCAGCTTTAATTACCGGAAGTTAATAAAGTCCGTTAATTCGTTAATATTTTGCGTGTAATTTACATTTCCTTTTTTTCACTTGCTTCTAGAACACGTATTGGCGCTGTTGAGCTGATTGTAAAGAAATATTTATTGCTATGGTGGTCTTTTTGTGTTTTGGAAGTTACATTTTACACTCTAATATAATTTCAGGTTAAAAATAAGTTCAAATGCTCTAGCGAAACTGCGATCGGAAAAACTTTGGAAATCGCAAACAGCGATAATTGTAAGAACTTTGAGGCTGCAGCTTATTATTAGCTTCAAAAAAAATCTACTTTCTTTGCTTTCTTCCAAAAAACTCGTGCTAATACGCAACAAGTGCTACCAGTGCAGACTGGTTTGTACCTGTGCGATGAATGAATGGTGCAAAATATTAACGATAAAAACCTTAACGGAAGTTAACAGAACTTAACGGAAGTTACTTTAGTCCGTTAACAGAACTTAACGGAAGTTAATTTAGTCCGTTAACATGAAAATACTTTTTAACGGATTAAGGAGTTAATGAAAAAGTTAGCTTTGTTAATAACGGATTAACGATTAACGGACTAGTGCCCATCTCTGATTTCAGGTGCTTGTTTATATCAAATTAGAGCATCGTCATATCGATGCAAATTCAAAAAACACAAACCAATGTTTTGAAGTGTCCTAGTTATATTATTGTCTTTGTTCTGATCAGGTAATGCATTGTTTTTGATTTCAAGTGCTTGTTTGAAATAAATTAAAGCTTCGTTTTTTTGATGCAAACTTTGCAAACACCAACCAATGTTACGAAGTGTCACAGCAACATTACTGTCTTTGCTTAGATCATGTAATGCATTGTTTTTCATTTCAAGTGCTTGTTCATAATAAATCACTCCAATGTTATGAAGTGTCGCAGCAACATTACTGTCTTTGCTTCGATCAGATGATGCATTTTTACGGATTTCGAGTGCTTGTTTCAAATAAATCAGAGCCTCGTCATACAGATGCAAATTTACAAACACAAACCAATGTTTTGAAGCGTAGCACCAACATTATACTGTCTTTGTTCTGATCATGTGTTGCATTGTTTTTAATTTCAAGTGCTAAAACTTAGTACAAAACCTGATGACTTGGTAATAATTTTACTAAAACTTAAAACTGCTTTCATGATAAATACGCAATTAACTGCTTGCCGGTGAATTCCAGTACATCGCACAGCAAGGTGACTAAAGCCATTGCCGTTTAAGTTGAGTATCACCGACTCTACCTTAACTAGTGTGAGATACATATTATCAACATTGCATAGACACAAATTTAGTTCCTCTCGTGGGTATACCTTCGTTCTGACTAAGATACTGGAGAGATCACAAGTTTGGTACTTTGTACCAGCTAATTATTTAGACGCAATGTAGATGGTGTGACTCATATTGCTATATGTTGTGTATAATTGTTTTGATGCATATGTATCGATTGCAAAATTGTTATTGTCTTGATGCTATGACCAGCTGCTACTTGAAAGGGTTTCCGGACCCGGTGAGGTTTCATTTTCAGGGTGGTTTTTCTTTCCTCACCATGCTCCGTTGAGCTAAACATAGTTTTGGGCCGGTTGCGCCACCCGTTGGCCACCTACGTAACCGTGCCTGGCCTTGCACTGGTCACTGTCCCTCTCTTTTCTCTTTATCAATCATTCGAACAACTACTCCAGTCGTTAGTTTTACTTCCATTTTGTGTGCCTGCGTGTATGTTGATGATTGTGATTGATTAAGCCTACAAAGTACTTTGAGCTGGTGTGACAGGTGTAGCAACCATGCAAATAAAAATCGCTTTTTTGTGTTCAGTATCCTCTAGGCTACAGCGGGCCGCCACCATTCCAGCGGACCAAAATAGAAAGGTCTTCGCCAAAATTTTAGGCATTTTTTTGGCTAAATTGGTAGCGAAGACCAAAAAAAAAAGGTCTTCGCCAAAAATTCAGGCCTTGTTTTGGACGAATTGATAACGAAGACCAAAAAAAAAAGGTCTTCACCAGGAGATGAGGATCATTTCAGCGGTTTATTGCTGCTTATCTATTATAGCAAAAAAAAGGTCGCGGGCCGGATGACAATAAATGGTCGCGGGGTGGGTAAAATGCCTCGGCGGGCCGAATCCGGCTTTAAACTTGATCAGGTGATGCGTTTCCATAGATTTTAAGTGCTTGTTCATAAAACCATGAAGCCTCATCATTCCAGAGTTGAAAGTCGGGCCGGGCTTTTCGGGTCGGGTTCGGGTTTGGGCCGGGTTCGGGCCTAAATTTGACAAAAATTTCGGGCTTAATTCGGGCCTGAGACGTACTTTTTGTCTTAGGTGCAGAAAAATATAATCAAAATAATTTGGCAACATCTCGGAATTTTTCACACCTCACTTAACTTTTGTTTTTTTTCGGGCATGGTTTGGGCTTCAAATTAAGTTTCGGGTTTGGGCTTATATTTTCGGGTTCGGGCCGGGTTCGGGCCTGAACTAGTCGGCCCGTTTACAACTCTGCGCCATTCTGTTGCAACTTTTGCAAGCAGGTACCGATGTTGAGAATTGTATTAGCAATATGCTGTCTTTGTTCTGATCAGGTAATGCATTTTTATGGATTTCATGTGCTTGTTTAGAATAAATTAAAGCTTTGTCATACTGATGCAAATTTAGAAAACCCGAAGCAAGGTTATTAAAGGTGGACTAAAGGCAAAATCAATGGGGGTATCTAAAGTTAGGCGAATCGCATAAGACTAGATTAGCGTTGACTCCATTCTTTTTGACCCATCCGTAGCAAAGATATTCTACTTCAAACACGACGTCGGTGACTCTACTGTAATGTTTCAAATTTTAATGATTTTTATTGGCAACCCTGTCGTTAATAAGCATTAGCGTCTTAGCGACGCTATCCCAGTCCTAACCTAAAGCAATGATTAGGCTACTGCACTGACTCGTTTCGCTGCGCACTAATCAGTTTGATCTTACAGTATCAGCATAACAGAGCCGAGCTAGAAAAAAGAGTAGACTGTTCGGCAGCCAAGCGATTTCAGTAAAAATCAAGCTGGCAGATACATTTCAGTATAAATCCTAGCCTAGTTTAGTAATAAGGTTTTTAGTAATAGGCTACACAGTACAAACTCTTACCTGATGATAAGACTGCCAATACTTGAGTAGGCCAATTGTATTTGCTGACTGAATTTTGTGACCGCAAAATGAACTTTTCCATCCAAGCTGAAAACAATGGCCTACTAGCCTACTCTAATAACTCTACTAACCTTACTTTCGCTTGTTCTTAGACGTTTTTAACCTAGGCTATCGTACAGTCTACTCTTTTTTCTAGCTCTGATCTATTCTGCTGACGAGATCAAACTGATTAGTGCGCAGCCAAACAACTCAATGCAGTAGCCTAATCGTTGCTTTAGAATAGAACTTGGAAGGCGTTGCTAAGACGCTAATGCTTATCAACGACAGGGTTGCCACTTGTCAGTAAAAATTATTAAAATTTGAAACATTACAGTAGAGTCACCGACGTCGTGTTTGAAGTAGAATATCTCTGCAATGGATGGGTTAGAAAGAATGGAGTCAACGCTGATCTAGTCTTATGCGATTCGCCTAACTTTAGATACCCCCATTGATTTTGCCTTTAGTCCTCGTTTAAGTGTCACAGCAACGTTCGTGTGTTTGCTCTGATCAAGTGATGCATTGTTATGGATTTCAAGTACTTGTTTAAAATGAATCAGAGCTACGTTAAACTGATGCAAACTTACAAAACATGAGCCAATGTTTTTGTTTGGTTTGCTGAGTTTATTTCTTGGTTCGAGTTCGCTGCTGTTAGACTCGATAACCAACAGATTGGCTAATTAGTTTAGTTATTCACTGCTCCTTCTCTCGCATTTATTTCCGTTAGGTCAAGTAGGACAGTATTATGATGATATAATTTAAGATGAGGATGAAAACATAATGACATCACAAAACTTCAACATGTTAGATTTTAAACTAGCGTTCCGGCTACAAAAAAATTGCCAATGTATCCCTGATTAGAATGACAACTGATTAGCAATGTGTGTAAACAAACCAATGTGTTTCGGTGTTGTATCACAACCTGACTATTCAGCTACCAAGATAATGCAACAAAAACAGCACATGAAAATTTCTTCATTTAAATGAAATGAAAGTATGGATATGTAGAGACAAATTTTGAGTATTTTAGTTTTACCATACAATGCAGCTGAGCAAAAAACAATACAGCTGCACGTAACATGTAACGAGCATTATAGTAAACGTTTTGGCCACAAATTAATTATACATAGCATTATGTTGGTGTTGCTAACTATTATAATAAATGCCAGTTGATCACAAGATTGGTGTTTTTGTTGCTATAATGTTTAGAGCGTTTTCGTTATAAAATGCAATTTTAATCATTGCAAAAGCTTTATGCAAAGTGTTTCAAAAGTAACATACCAATATACTGGTGTTATTTTATTAATATATCGGTATGTTTCTTTTGAAACACCTTGTATACTTTTTAACTAATTTAGCTCAAAAATATCATCAGCAAATATGTTGATGCAAGTGATGAAGTACTATGCGCATAGGTTCATCTCCAAATCATTGCTACTGTAAGTCACTTGAAAGAATAACAAATAAATAGCATTGCAAATTTATTTATGGTACGATTGCAATTTCCCTTGGAATGAAGTTAAATGACCGGCCAGTTGGTCGAGCGGTAACGTGTTTGTCTCTGGATCGGGAGGTCAAATCTCGGGCCAGTCAAATCAGACAGCGTTGCCAACGGCTCGCCACTGCTGCGACATTTCTTCAAAAGGAGCAGTATTGCTCGGGCGCAATGACGCGGAAATGGGCCCCGCAAACTCGTTACATGCTTCAGCGCAATACAACGAGTATAAGAAAAATTTAATTTTGATTTGATAAAGTTAAATGACAATTGAATTCACGTGCACAAAAGAATATCAAGGTCCTGGGAGAAAACAGCACAACTAATCACACTCAAAATTACTTAATGCATGAGTATTGACCAAAGTGAGTAAGAAATTCAGATGTTTGATAAAATAGTATTTTTTAATGATTTGTTTGTTGCAGCCTACATTTTTTTCATAATGAACACAATTTAAAAAGTTAATCCTTACTACATTGAGATACAAAGTTGTATTGACCTAAATTACTAAATCAATCCTATTAACACTCTAGGTTTGTTGATTTTTTTCAGTTATTTGATAATTATTGCGTAAATTTTGAATAAATGGCCATAAAATTGAACATCTTGCTCTAAAAATAACTAAAAAAAGTAAGATATTTTGCATGCAAGCTCTAAAATAATCAGGCGCATAGCCAGGAATTTGCAATGGGGGGGGTCTGTTTTGGGGGTGTAGGGGCGGAGCCTGCAACGCTCGAAAATTTTGCATTATTTGGAAAAACAACTTAATTTTAGGGGTATTTTGATAAAAAAATAATGCTTTTAAAACGTGGCATAGAAATTGGCAGAGCAAACATGATTAAACTGGTTGCATAAATGGGCTATTTGGGAGGTGGCTAAAGGCAAAGTTTTAATTCTCGTATTTAGATGCTGGTAAATTATAAAATCGTACAGTTCAATGAAACTAACATGGAGTAATCTATTTCGTCCACAGCTTATAGAAAAAAAAATAATTGGGGGGCTAATGAAAAGAGATTTGAGAAGAATGATTGGTAATTAACTAATGCTGAATAGTCCCCCCTAATTCTAATTAAGTTTATAGTATATTTGTTGATGAGAACTATGTTTAGCATTTTTACACGAGCGATCAAATCTGATTGCTTATTTTTGGTCATTTTTCAAAGTTTTTATATATTTGTGAGTTTTATTTTTGACAAATTAGCCCCCCCTCCCTAAATATATGTTTCAAAAGATGCTTTAAACCTCTATTTTAATAAATTTCAGTGTATAAAACAGTCTCAAAAGAGCTAAAAGTGGGTTTTTTCTCATTCTGCATTGTGGTCGACATGCCAATGGGGGGGGGGGGGGGGGCTATAGCTCCCACCTGGCTACGCTACTGAAAATAATGCATGCGAAATTGGTGAGTATGATCAAAATAACTTTGTTTAATTTTAGTTATCACTTTATGTTACCTAATTTGCACAAGCAATCACTAAATGATATCATTTGGTGAAATATGATTAAATGAAAATCATTCGTGGCACCTAAACTTAGCATAATGAAGCACTGGAGAGAATAATCTCTGATTATTGCTCAACAAGTTAAATTTCTTGATACTGATTCATTTGTTAGCCATGTTTTTGTTGTATAATTATGAAACAACTGCAATTATTTTGAAACAATCAATATTTGTACTTAAACAGAGCAAGTAGTAAATTAAAAATATGAAAAACAAAGTATGAATTTTTGGAAGCTTGTTTCAAAAAATACAACATAGGTGATAAAGACTACAATTGTCATAAAAAAACGAAAAAGCAATGAAAAATGTTTATTGTCAAGACTTTAAGGCATATTTGTTTTTTTGTTTTATTTTGTGCGATTCTTCATTCCCATTTTCGGGCCTTAACTTAGCCCCCAAAATTAAAAAATTTTCAAATAACAAACTTTCCTGAATAATTATCACCCCCAAAAACATGTCTTTAGACACAACGACCAAGTTGATACCTCTAGTAAAACTCGAAAAATCTAAATTAAAAATTTTTCGTACTTGCATCAGCCATCTAGTGGTGACTTTCAATATCTCAGCAACCACTGGGCCGATTAAAAAAAAACTTTGCCAGGTTATTCAGTACGCCAGCCTCTATCTATAAAATGGTTAATTGACTCTTATCCAGAGGTTGGGTATAAAAATGCTCAAATTTTTTTTTGAAATTTAATGGAACAAACTTAGCGTTTAACTGTGCTAATGTAACATGTGATAGGACAAAAAAAACAAAAAACATTCCGGAAGTTACAATTGTCAGGGCTGTTTTGAAGGTGGGGGGTTGTAAAGCATTTAGTTCGGATTATGAGCAAAAGGCAAAGAAACATCTAAATCTAAAACATATCTTCACCAAATTTCAGTTTTCTACGACCTATCGTTTCTACGATGGTTCATTTCAAAATTAAGAAAATCTACCTACAACATTGATGCCAATTAAAATTTTATTTCTTAGAAATTGGGATATTCTACTTACTTTTAACGTATTTTTGTTGTAATACCAATTCATGCTAAAGCCTTGCATTCAGTTGCTTTCAAACCAGTTGTGAAAGATACCTTAAACATTATTTTACAGAAAAATTAGATTGTGACTGGCAACACTGAGAGGAAAATCGTTAAACAAAATATTTCAGAAACAATCAGTTATAGAGTAGTGACATTTCTGAAGATATGTTTTAGATTATTCTTTCTTTACGCATAGCCCAAGCTAGATGCTTCACCTCCTTTTAGCTTGTTTTATTTTTCTTTGCTTTTTATACAACCTCAGTTAATGGTATAGAAAGTTTATTGTGCTTTGCTTTTTCTGTGACGACCCGTTGTCGCTGCAGCCCGATCAACCTCTACGTAATTCTAACTACACCCTTTAACAAATTACAGCTACATGTAAACGTAAATTTTATGCACTGGCCGAACGTGCAATTATTTTTGTGCATAAGCAATTAAATGACTGTTTACAAGCGTATACCCGAAATTTCTAGATAAATTTCCGCAACATAGCGCATGACTCGGCAACCAATTTTGTTATTTTCAAAGAAGTTGAAAACTAAGTTCAATCTAAATGGTATAATTATTTGTGTTTTTTTTAATCAAAAAATTATAATACCGACCTTAATTCGAGAATATTTTCAAGGACTCTAATCTGCTAATCAAACAATATCGCAATATTTCAAAACTAAAAACTGAATAAAGTGAAAGTGATATTTTTAAAATATTGCTCCAGCTGAGTCGTTTTGTTTTCGCATGCAAAGTTTTGGCAACTTGTTTGTCGGCTTAGGATAGTCTCCTGAGTCGTGACGTATGAACAGTAGTGGTATGCCTTAAACGCGCCTATATCCTGAAGTTAATTGGGACGATGAGAAAAGACAAACAAAAGCGGACGATATTGTTTTGCTGTTGAAATTGTAATCGAACGTGCCTGGATTCATTCAACCAATCCTTGAATTCAATAACTTAAATTTGGAACTTATTTTCCATAGTAAGAATTTATGTCGCGGTCAACCTTACTGTAAGTTAGTTTGGATTAAAAATATTTGACCATCGCACGTCATCACACACTTTTATGAACCCATACCCAATAAAATTGTATAAAAACTACCCAAAAAGTTTACACACCTCTAAAAATGTCAATCTTGTCAGCAGTGTTTATATCAAAACGGAGGCAAGTTAAGGACACTTTTCGGTGAAACACTATGAAGTGAGGTTGTAGGGCACTTTTGCATTTTGAAAGTTTCAAGTGTCACTCGTATCTAATAACCGGCCAATTTGGTAAAGAGCGGTAACGCGTTTGTGTCTGTATCTTCGCACGTGTTCAGAGCCATTTGATAGAACCAGATTTTTAACATTTAAAAACCAATTGAAAAAATTAAATCGTTCTATCCTCCTTTTACTTGCAATTTAAGTCCAAAACACGTTTAAAATCTTGCGTTTTGGTAGTATATTTTGTAAGTGATTTGGCCCAGGTAGGGGGAAGTAAGATGCACTGCCTCGTGCAATATTATAACAGTAAATAATAATCCACTCAAACATTTTCCTTAGAAATGTTTGTTTTGTCATAAAATTAACCAATTATAGGAGTACATGTACGGCCAGGGGGCTCAGGCTTCCTCAATTCATATTCAATAATTTGTTCAATGAGCATTTCCCCTAGCTAAATTGGTTTTCAAAAGTATTTTGTCGCGTAAAAACTGGCGAGGTTGAGGTAAATAATTTTTGAAAAACGGTACAATAAATAGTTACGTCTGCTAACCATGTTTTATTCCCGGGCCGAATTTACATTGTGCAAGGCCCCTGGTACTTTGGGGATTATCGCAACATCTTCCTGCTAAATATAGGAGAAGGACAAAAAAAATCTTACCATTTGAGCAAGGGCCCCCGGCACTCTGCCCTATGGTAAATCTGGCCCTGGTAATCGCATTACGTCCATAAAAGGTTAGATAAGGTCCTGATGTAGCAAATTTTAAGACAAAAACCCTTAACTTCACCTTGGTTATAGATTTAAATCAGTTGGCAGAAATTGATTTAAGGGGACCCGGGCCCTCTAGTTGTCAATATTATTGTTGATTAATGTTGCACGCGTGTACTGTTGTACGCAAAGATGATAAAAAAAGCTGAAACTGAAGAATCAAAACTTTTTTTTCACATTTTAATCATTAGTAGAATTTTGATGGAACCGAACCTTTGCCCTTGCGATTTTAAACCCGATTCTTTGACTATGCAATATTTGCGAAAACCATTACAATCCTAAACATGCAATATTAGTTCTACACCGACAGCTTCAGCAAGTGGTCAAGTTAATTTCCTTAAGAGCAATTAGCGGACAGTAACGATTTCGATTTAATCGACTTTCGCGCTTACTCAAGTGGCTGATAGCTTTTGCATTATTTTATTAGTTTTTTGTGAATTGTGTGTGCTGTGGATGGTATATAGTCACAATAAACCAAATCTCGCTCGAATCAGTTGTTTGCTGGGACGCTGGAAAGGCGGTACGTCTGGCGTATCAAATTTCTGTTTAAAAATAAACTAAAAATACGCTCATTCGCTCACAATTTTACGGCCAATGTCGACCGGGTTTCACACGCGCTGTGAGTAGCAGGAAAAGATGATAGAGCGCATGCCAACGAACGATACATTAGGATGGATTCCAGCCAAGTCAAATACCAAAACTAGTAATTCGGTTTTCGCTGCTTATGCGAACCTCTACCGTTCAATAAGACATTATGAAATCTCTACGTAAACTGCAACAAACAGTCACATAACATTTCATTTATAAATTCTACATTAAATCTGTTTGAATAAGATTATGGATTGGTAATGGCTTTAGACTGATTCGCCTTAAACAAAAAGTACGCCATCGTTCTTGATCTACTTTTCGTGGTACAAAAATTTACACACGTTTTAATTGCATTTACTGTACAGTTCGTTAGTAGCGTTATTCTACGTCCAAATTAAACATGGCGTTTGCGAATAATTGCGTGGTTGGCAACTCAACGGTTAATTACAATAAAGTGATTGCAAAATTTCCAACAACCAAATAAGTTTTGACGGAACAACCCAAGTTTCATTACACGAATCAAAAATCAAAAAATTAATTGATACGATTTTTTGCACTCACTGAACAGTAAATTATATAATTTGTTCAAGGTTACATCCATTTCTACACCAGAGTTCTCTAATAGAGGGCTCTGTCTACACTAACAAAAAATCTGTATCAAGTTTTGGTCATATAACACAATTCAACCCACCAAAATAGGTCATAGTCGCACCGTTCGACGGATTATACCAAGTGATTTTTGGTGGCAAT
This sequence comes from Trididemnum nubilum, assembly GCA_963965965.1. Taxonomy (NCBI): domain Eukaryota; kingdom Metazoa; phylum Chordata; class Ascidiacea; order Aplousobranchia; family Didemnidae; genus Trididemnum; species Trididemnum nubilum. The sequence goes on from OZ014474.1 coordinate 9,497,928, forward strand.
GATCATATCACGATAACATTTGTTTTTTTAATCAACACAGTTTTAATTGACATCATTCAAAGAAATTAACAACCAGGCACGCAACCAGAATTTTCCTACGCTACGGGACGGTAAACTTTTTCTGTTAAAAAATAGATCAAGCGGAAAGTGTGATGAATAAACGGATGTATCTCAAATGTATCACAGACTGGGTTTGGGGAAAATACCTTAATCGCAAGACAATTTGTGGTAATTTTTTAAACTACAAATCCCGCATTTCAATGCCATGCAGAAAAAATTTTGCACGTTTGTTGAGCTATTTGAAGGAATTAAATAGGGTAGTATCTTTCTTTCCCCACATTTATCGGACAAATTCAAAAGCACGATTATAATAGCTTATAAATTTAAGTACGATTATAAATTTAAGTGAAAGCTAAAAAAAGGTCTTTACCATATTTTGATGTGATTTTTACCGAATTTTAGGTCATGACCAAACGGAACAAAGGAAAATTGATTTGGTTTCTTGCAAAATTTCTCAGCTACTTCATTGTGAAATCACTTGCGGACCACAGAATATTCTCATGCACTTTTATGCAGCCAGCAAAACGGGTTTGGGGAGCCCTGATAAACGCTGCAGCTGAAAACAGCAAATACAAATCACAACAGTAACGCATAAAAATGATAATCAATAAAATATCAATGCATTCGGCAACCAGTTTTGTGATAGAAAAAAATACTGTTTCGCCAAAAACTACCTCAAAAAGCCAGACTTTTGTTGAAGCACTTAAAAAAATTAGGTGCAAACCATACAAGGAAAGGGTTTCTACTACACGGTATTTTAAAGAGACAAAAATAGCCACAAACACCAAGAGTTAATGCCAGGCCCGGCGCTACGGAGAAGTGCATTTTGGGGCCGTGTCCCCACTCCAATCACTGCTTGTGCCCCCCCAAGCGAAACTTTGTGCTTTTAAACAAGAATTGGGCCCTAAAAGAAAGTAACAGGACTGCGCCATTGGGGGGCATTTGCGATAAAAACCTTTTTATGGGTCTTCACCCCGGAATTTGAGGGCAAAATCCGAACCAACGGAGACCCCTGTCCCCCCAAGCGAGAATGTGCACCCCCTAAGCAAAAACTGTGCCACAAAAGAAAGCAACGGAAGTGCGTTTTCGATGAAAACCTTTTTCTGTTCTTCATTTCCAAATATATTTTTGTGTCCCCACAAACACACTACTCTGACGCCGGCCGGGCCTGGTTAATACACACATATAACTACATTTAGAGTAACTTGTTAGCTGTCGACAGCAGTTTTTGACAAACTAGCAAGGAGCATGTTTCTAAAATAAAATAGTCCCTGCAAATGCTGACAAAACGAACATTAATAACTTGAACACATTTTGTTTGCGTTTATCACTACACAAGCACAATAACCCTCTGAAACAATTTATCTAGCTACACAATGCAAATTAATGGCCACAAGACGTATAAAAAGTCCTAAAACTCGGGTCTAAAAAGTTAAGAAAAGACTTTTGTTAATATCTTCCGGATATTTGTACAAATTTCGAAAATTATTGGACGATTAACAACATACAGTGCAATATGGATTTATTACGACATAATGCACCATTAAGTAACGATTTGAAAATGCTGCTTTCTTCAAAGCCAAAAAAATCCACCAAAGCGCTATTATGACACAGCGTTATGATAAGTTGTATAATTAAAGGTATAAAACCTTCCATTCAATTCAACCAAAAGTAAAGAAAACTATTTGGGGTTCAATTTTCTGCCTTTATTACACTCATTATTTTTCTTTTTCGTATAAGGACCGCTAGCAAAGTTTGGTTGAGGCTGGCTGTTATTGCTTTTGAACAAATTTTCCGCTTCTTTTGTTCTCAGATTTAATTTGAAAAAAAAGACAAGCAATTCGTTATTGCTTTGTTAAAAAGAGTCTTGTTATTGATCACAACTATTAAAATATTGTTTAGGTTTAAACAAATCATCAATGGCAAAACCGAATCAAAAGTTGTTTGAGTGTCACCGCGTTCGTCTCTGCAGCTGTTTGGACCGGTTAAATTGGACACAGTGTTGCCGACGGCTCGCTACCGCTGCAACAGTTCTTCTAAAGGAGCTGTGTTGCCGAGGCGTAATGATGCGGAGATGGGCCCCGCTAACTCGTAACACGCTACGGCGTATTACATGGAATATAATGAAAGATTTGATTTGATAATAATAAAAATGGCAACTCATTCATTTATTTAGCCCAAATCCTGAATCATGTTTTTGACGCCGAAAGGAGACTTTGTTCTTAATTTGCTCTTTTATTTTGAGCAAGCAATAATCTGGTGTGCTCATGAAATATTCTGGTATGCTAATGAAATTGTTTTTATAAAAAAGGTTACGTGTGCTTCACCTGACTTGAATCCTCGTCGTAATTAAACTTTCACTTTCAACGGACAAAAATCGCTAGCAAATTGGATCCGCATGGGCCAGCAATTCCTAAAACTGAATTCACAAAAATGATTGAGTTTACGAAAGCTTACGAAAGCCAAACCCAATCCACCACGCAATGACGCTTGTTTTAAACGAATAGTCAGTATAAAAGTTTTCTGAATCATCCCGCTGTGAACGTTTGTTAAACAAGCGGCACCTTTACAATACTCACTCGCGAACTTACGACCATTCTACAGCTGATCGAGCAATGCACTCTTAGTTTGGTCTTACGCAAGAAAATTAATAAAACAAATACTAATATCATAAAGCGACACGTTCTGCTGGTATCGATGTTAGTTAAAGTTGCTTGCAAACTTACTGTCTTTCTTCTAAAATGGAGCCACTTTAAAAGTTTCTTGCGCTTATTTAGTATAAATCATAGCTTCGACATATTGATGCAAATTTAGCAAACACCCACCAATGTTATGAAGTGTGTTAGCAACATTACTGTCTTTGCTCAGATCAGGTGATATATTTTTGCGGATTTCAAGTGCTTGTTTATAATAAATCAGAGCATCGTCATATTGATGCAAATTTAGCAAACACACACCAATGTTATCAAGTGTCGCAGCAACACTACTGTCTTTGCTCTGATCAGGTGATATATTTTTGCGGATTTCATGTGCTTGTTTATAATAAATCAGAGCATCGTCATATTGATGCAAATTTTTCAAACACACACCAATGTTATGAAGTGTCGCAGCAACATTACTGTCTTTGCTCAGATCAGGTGATATATTTTTGTGGATTTCAAGTGCTTGTTTATAATAAATCGGAGCATCGTCATATTGATGCAAATTTAGCAAACACCCACCAATGTTATCAAGTGTCGCAGCAACATTACTGTCTTTGCTCTGAGCAGGTGGTATATTTTTGCAGATTTCAAGTGCTTGTTTGTAATAAATCAGAGCATCGTCATGTTGATGCAAACTTTGCAAACACAAACCAATGTTGTGAAGTGTCGCAGCAACACTACTGTCTTTGCTCTGGATCAGGTGATATATTTTTGCCGATTTCAAGTGCTTGTTTATAATAAATCGGAGCATCGTCATATTGATGCAAACTTTGCAAACACCCACCAATGTTATCAAGTGTGTTAGCAACATTACTGTCTTTGCTCTGAGCAGGTGATGCATTTTTGCCGATTTCAAGTGCTTGTTTATAATAAATCAGAGCATCGTCATATTGATGCAAACTTTGCAAACACACACCAATGTTGTGAAGTGTAGCAGCAACATTACTGTCTTTGCTCTGATCAGGTGATATATTTTTGCAGATTTCAAGTGCTTGTTTATAATAAATCAGAGCATCGTCATATTGATACAAATTTAGCAAACACCCACCAATGTTATGAAATGTGTTAGCAACATTACTGTCTTTGCTCTGATCAGGTGATGCATTTTTGCCGATTTCAAGTGCTTGTTTATAATAAATCAGAGCATTGTCATATTGATGCAAATTTAGCAAACACACACCAATGTTGTGAAGTGTGTTAGCAACATTACTGTCTTTGCTCTGATCAGGTGATATATTTTTGCGGATTTCAAGTGCTTGTTTATAATAAATCAGAGCATTGTCATATTGATGCAAATCTAGCAAACACAAACCAATGTTATGAAATGTGTTAGCAACATTACTGTCTTTGCTCTGATCAGGTGATTTATTTTTGCGGATTTCAAGTGCTTGTTTATAATAAATCAGAGCATCGTCATATTGATGCAAATTTTTCAAACACAAACCAATGTTATCAAGTGTCGCAGCAACACTACTGTCTTTGCTCTGATCAGATGATATATTTTTGCGGATTTCAAGTGCTTGTTTAGAATAAATCAGAGCATCGTCATATTGATGCAAATTTAGCAAACACCCACCAATGTTATGAAGTGTGTTAGCAACATTACTGTCTTTGCTCTGATCAGGTGATTTATTTTTGCGGATTTCAAGTGCTTGTTTATAATAAATCAGAGCATCGTCATATTGATGCAAACTTTGCAAACACAAACCAATGTTGTGAAGTGTCGCAGCAACATTACTGTCTTTGCTCTGATCAGGTGATGCATTTTTGCCGATTTCAAGTGCTTGTTTATAATAAATCAGAGCATCGTCATATTGATGCAAATCTAGCAAACACACACAAATGTTGTGAAGTGTCGCAGCAACATTACTGTCTTTGCTTTGATCATGTGATTTATTTTTGCGGATTTCAAGTGCTTGTTTAGAATAAATCAGAGCATCGTCATATTGATGCAAACTTTGCAAACACACACCAATGTTATGAAGTGTCGCAGCAACATTACTGTCTTTGCTCTGATCAGATGATATATTTTTGCGGATTTCAAGTGCTTGTTTATAATAAATCAGAGCATCGTCATATTGATACAAATTTAGCAAACACCCACCAATGTTATGAAATGTGTTAGCAACATTACTGTCTTTGCTCTGATCAGGTGATGCATTTTTGCCGATTTCAAGTGCTTGTTTATAATAAATCAGAGCATTGTCATATTGATGCAAATTTAGCAAACACACACCAATGTTGTGAAGTGTGTTAGCAACATTACTGTCTTTGCTCTGATCAGGTGATATATTTTTGCGGATTTCAAGTGCTTGTTTATAATAAATCAGAGCATCGTCATATTGATGCAAATCTAGCAAACACAAACCAATGTTATGAAATGTGTTAGCAACATTACTGTCTTTGCTCTGATCAGGTGATTTATTTTTGCGGATTTCAAGTGCTTGTTTATAATAAATCAGAGCATCGTCATATTGATGCAAATTTTTCAAACACAAACCAATGTTATCAAGTGTCGCAGCAACACTACTGTCTTTGCTCTGATCAGATGATATATTTTTGCGGATTTCAAGTGCTTGTTTAGAATAAATCAGAGCATCGTCATATTGATGCAAATTTAGCAAACACCCACCAATGTTATGAAGTGTGTTAGCAACATTACTGTCTTTGCTCTGATCAGGTGATGCATTTTTGCCGATTTCAAGTGCTTGTTTATAATAAATCAGAGCATCGTCATATTGATGCAAACTTTGCAAACACAAACCAATGTTGTGAAGTGTCGCAGCAACATTACTGTCTTTGCTCAGATCAGGTGATATATTTTTGCAGATTTCAAGTGCTTGTTTATAATAAATCGGAGCATCGTCATATTGATGCAAATTTAGCAAACACAAACCAATGTTATCAAGTGTCGCAGCAACATTACTGTCTTTGCTTTGATCATGTGATTTATTTTTGCGGATTTCAAGTGGTTGTTTATAATAAATCAGAGCATCGTCATATTGATGCAAATTTAGCAAACACACACCAATGTTACGAAGTATCGCAGCAACATTACTGTCTTTGCTCTGATCAGATGATATATTTTTGTGGATTTCAAGCGCTTGTTTATAATAAATCACAGCATCGTCATATTGACACAAATGTGCAAAATAGGCTCCAATGCTGTTGAGTGTTTTAGCAATATTAATATCTTTGATCTTATCAGGTGATACATTGTGATATATTTGGAGTGCTGCTTTCAAATGAACCAAAACATTGTCATGTTGCTTCATTCCAGATAGACATTGTCCAACTTTCAAATTTAATTCTGCAATGTTTCTGTCTTCTTTTTCGTTTGCAGAAATATTTTGATGGATTTTCAAAGCTTTGTTGTAATTTGTTAATGCAGCAACGAAATCTCCGATGTTATATGAGCAGTTGCCCATCCAAAATAATGTGCTCGCAATGTTAATATCCGTGGCTTCATTGCGGGAGTTATTCTTGTAATAAACCAAGAAATGATGATAAAAGTCCAATGCTTCTTCAAACAGTTGTTGTGAATATAATTCTTTGGCTAAATATTTCATTCTCATTGAATCGGTTATGAGATTAGTCGTAATCATGGCCGAATCAACATCACAAAGGGTTTCATGTTGTTCCATGCATTCGTCAAAATCAAATTCGCTTAATTTACCAGCCTTGTTTCGATGATTTTCTGCAAAGTGTTCTTTCAATTTATCGATTCCAAACGCTATTCCAAGTGTGATGTTGAATAATTGTGGATCGGAATAATAATGCCGTTTTGGAAACTTTACTTGTTTTGCAATTTCACATTGCAAGCAGTATGCAATTTGAAAATAGCTGATTGTGCTTGACGCTCCGACGATGTCTAAAAACTTCTGAGCATTTTCACTTTCAATACAAAATCCAGTGACATAATCACATTGAGATTTGTATTTTGTATAAACTCTCAATCGAAATTCGCACGCAGTTGCAATTGCATAGTGAAGTTTCTCCCAGGTTTTTCGGGTTATTACTTTACTTTGGATTAATTCGTCAATTACGTCAGAGCATGACTTAGCTGAAGTGTTGTGTATTCTTCCTAGTGCTGCGATAAACAATGTACTGCTTCGATAAACTAATTGTTTAATATTGATTGAGGTTTGAGACTTCAACTTTGCGAGATAATACCTTGAGGAAAAGTTTTCCAAATCTTTTTTGACTTGTTGACTTACTTCTTCAGTTCTTTGCTGGTTTGACTTTAAACTGGAGTAGTTTTGAACGCCGTTTTCAAACTTTTTGAAAATTTCATCATTTCCAAAAACAAAGCACGTTTTTGTTAATATATCAGCTAAATGATATCCATTTTTCAAATCTGCTTCCGAGCTTAAATATTCCAACATCTCGCTGACAGGTTTTATCAGTTCTGTTGGGAATGGTTTATCTAGGGTAGGTTTCATCCTTCCTAATGGAAACTTACAAGCATGTGGCATCATTCCATCGAACGAGATTCCACGTGGTGTGTGAGCATCAAAATACCAATCACCCAGTTCCGAATGCTTGTCGTTGAGACTTTTGATGTCTAAACTGGCAATAATGGTTTCCTGGACATTTAAAATTACAGTATGAAAAATAACAGAAAGCCAGCGAAAGTATTCCAGGTGTAATTGGTAGTTGTTCTGATCATCAAGTAGAATAATGTGTTCGAAATCCGAGTAGGGTGTTATTTCATTGCGAGCCAAAGATCCCATTCCAACGATTGCGTATTCACAAGGGGGTTTACCCATCACTTCCTGACAAAATAAGCACAATTTCGACATGATTTCTTTGTATTTATTAGCAATTAAAAAGTTGAGATGTCTTATTGCTCCTACTTTTGTACTTATCAGCCTTTGCAAATTTTCATCATTTTTGGGTATTTTTCCTGCAGCAGAGCTAGCTAAAAACGCAGCAACGTCATTTCTGAGTTTCTCAAATGAATTTTGAACCTCCTTGGCTTTGGAAATTAAATCTGCCTGTTGATTTGCTGCACCTGACTTCAGGAGGATATGCAAACATGCTTCAGTGAGATCAGATTTGATTTGGGAAACATTGGAAGGGTTTCGAACAATCGCAGCGTTCAAAAGTCCAACACATTTGATTAGTGAGATTTTATCAGGACTTCGCTGTCTGTAAATCAATGAAATTTTATGTAAAATTTCAGCAGCTTTTTCAGGGTTTGTTTCCTTGAGTTGTTTACCAACAGAAGCTCTACAGCATTCATCTTTCATTTGCTGAGCAAGTTTCAGTTCTTCTTGAAAGCATTCGTTTTCATTTGCCATTCCCAAGAAAACAAAGCTACTTCAGCCAAAATTCTGCAGGGGTTATTTTGGCATAAAAACGGTAAAGTTCGAAGATAGTTATTTTATGACGTAAACGTGCAACTAGTGCAAAATCAACAAAAGAAAGTATGTGTTTGACCATTGCTATGCAAAGTTTTTTCTCGGACAGACAATATCATGGCACACTTTTGCTGCAACTTTCCTACTTGTAGACTATATACATGTAACGTATGAGACCAGAAGAGCCCAAGCGTCCTTACAGGAACTCAAGTACGTAACCATTTTCAATTTTGGTTTTCTTGCTTCATGGATTGTCGATATTAAACTAATCGTTTCTAGGATAACACGTTAATTACTGGATAAAGAAAACAGAAAACGCAGCATTACATACAGTATCTCCGATATATTTTGAAGCAGTGGTTCTTAAACTGGGTTTGATCGAACGCTACGCGTTAAATGAGTCGATATCAGGGGTTCAGAGGAGATTAGGACACACGTAATAAGTGTAGCAATCATAATGTCCTCTACTTAACATTAAAACGACCAAGAGTGTCAATTGACGCACACAGTTGAAGTGCAACAAATGTATAGTTCACTTTAGGCCAGGGCTGCCCAAAATGCGGCCCGCACAACAAGTTTTTGGGACCTGCGACTGATCTCAGAATTTACTTGTTTTTTCTTTGTTTTTTCAATGCTTGCAAGTTTTTCACCAAAAAATTTATTTATTTTTGTCAAATTTGTCGACTCTTGTTTTTAAAAACATTAAGTTCAAATAATTTTGGTGAATGTTATTTGGTCAATAATGCCACTACGAGTTAAAAAGCATCGAATTAGCGTTACGTTGGCCTCTACCTAAGCTGGGATGTAATATTTTTGTTACATTATTTGTATTTTTATCACTGCGAAGTTGCATTTGTAAACGAAAGGTTACAGCAGATATACAGAGTGCACCTCATATTGCATCAAAGATGTGTGTTAAAGCCAAAAATATATATTGCATCAAAGATGTGTGTTAAAGCCAAAAATATGGGGGCTAACTCTCGATGGGTGGACGCGTCCCCCAGCGTCCACCCAACAATTAAAGTACTGCCTCCACCGTATAATGAGACATTATGAAGTCTGTACCGGAAATCGCCGACAAACAGTCACATAACGTTTCATTTATAAATTCTATATTAAATCTGTTTGAATTAGTGTTTTTTGTTGCAAACCAAACAAAGAGCTCGATGACACTATACCAGAGTCTGTTAACAATAATAAAAACACTTACAAAATCGTTGAAATAATGCCCCAACAAGCTGTTTCGCCGTTAATCTCTTCAAGGGGGTGGCGGCAAATCCAAAAAGTTACCTTTAAGTAGAGTGTAGGCAATAAAAGAATAAAAAGAAGTTAACCAACTACGGAATTCCCAAGTATTTCAGAACGCAAAATGGCCGGGGTGGCCCTGGCAATAACCGACACGCCTGATCCAAAAAAAGAAAGGTCTGTTCGCGTTCTGGAATACGTGGGAATTCGCTAGTTGGTTAACTTCTACTTATTCTTTTATCGCCCAGACTCTACTTACAGTTAACTTTTTAGATTTGCCACCACCCCCTGAGTAGCTTAATGGCGAAACTGCCTGTTGGGAGCATTATTTTAACAATTTTGTACGTGTTTAATTATTGTTAAATCTGTTTAAATAAATAAGGTTATGGATTGGCAATGCCTTTTGGCCGATTCACCTCAAAGAAAATATACGCCATCGTATTTGCTCTACTTTTCGTAGTACAAAAATTTATACACGTCGATTAGCAGCGTTTTACACACGTTCATTAGCTCTACTTTTCGTAGTTACATTTGCAGTTCATTAGCATTTACAATTCACCAGGTTGAAAACTCAGCTATAGTAATTACAATCGATTACCGGTAGTGATTTTAAAATTTGTGACAACCAAATAGATTATGACGGAGCTATTTAAGTTTAATTGCACGCATTAAAAATCAAAAAAATTGATAGATACGATTTGTTGCACACACCGAACAAGTAAATTAAGTGATTTATTCAAGCTTTCGGCATTTCTACGAAAAATCAATGACGTAAGTTTTCGCAATCAAACTGGCTGTAAGGATTGGTGTTTTAAACGTTTTCATATCATGCTTTGCGCTTTGGTCATAGCACAATGCTCCCCCCTAAATAGGCCATATTTGCACCATTCAACCGATTAGACCAAGTAGTATTTATTGGCAATAATCATACTAGAATAACATTTGTTTTTTTAATCAACACAGTTTTAGTTGACATTATAAAACAACATAAACACTCAGGCACGCAACCAGAATTTTCTTAGAGTAGGGAACGGCAAAGCTAAAATTTCTCTTAAACAATGGATTGTGGCGACTCTGGTGTGCTTTGTGTTTATTGTCTCGTCACCAATTTTAGTCTCTCACGCTTTGGCTTCCGTCGTTGCTTATCTGATAGCGCATACTAATCTCGACTCTGCTCGGAATGGCGTGTTTGCGGTCAGCCGAACCCGTGAGAGAATTCTTTTCGGCTGTGACGTCAACTGAAGCAGCAGCCGGTAAATATACGCTAATCAGAAACTCAGTCTATATATATAGATTGTTATACTGACCAGTGTAGAAGTCAGTGCGCTTGCTTTGCTTTTGCACCAGGAGCCTGCTGGCCTTGCCAGCAGGTTTCACCCAATAAAATTAACGAAAAAACATTGAAACAACATTTACCAAATCACTTCATTGGTGCCCCGTGTGACCCCCCGCAGCACCACTTCAGTGGTTCCCCGTGTGATCCGTCAAATTGATTTCCCTGTGTGACCTTCCGTGGCGTCACTTCATTGGTGCCCCGTGTGATCTGTCAAATCGTTTTCCTCGTGTGACTCCCTGCAGCGCCACTAAATTGGTTTCCTCGAGTGAGACAAACAAAACAGCACGCTACGATACAGTTCGTGAGCGAAGAAGACAAGCCAGCGTGCCACAACCAAATTCGTGTGAGAAGACGAAACAGCGCGCTACGATACAGTTCGTGAGCGAAGAAGACAAGTCAGCGTGCCACAACCAAATTCGTGTGAGAAGACGAAACAGCGCGCTACGATACAGTTCGTGAACGAAGAAGACAAGTCAGTGTGCCACAACCAAATTCGTGCGAGAAGACGAAACAGCGCGCTACGATACAGTTCGTGAGCGAAGAAGACAAGTCAGCGTGCCACAACCAAATTCGTGTGAGAAGACGAAACAGCGCGCTACGATACAGTTCGTGAGCGAAGAAGACAAGTCAGCGTGCCACAACCAAATTCGTGCGAGAAGACGAAACAGCGCGCTACGATACAGTTCGTGAGCGAAGAAGACAAGTCAGTGTGCCACAACCAAATTCGTGCGAGAAGACGAAACAGCGCGCTACGATACAGTTCGTGAGCGAAGAAGACAAGTCAGTGTGCCACAACCAAATTCGTGCGAGAAGACGAAACAGCGCGCTACGATACAGTTCGTGAGCGAAGAAGACAAGTCAGCGTGCCACAACCAAATTCGTGCGAGAAGACGAAACAGCGCGCTACGATACAGTTCGTGAGCGAAGAAGACAAGTCAGCGTGCCACAACCAAATTCGTGCGAGAAGACGAAACAGCGCGCTACGATAAAGTTTGTTGTTTTTGTCCAACTGCTTACATTCATTTTTTGCTTAAGCTTTTGAACATTATCATATTACCATTAACTATCGCTGTTTCAAAACGATAACCGACTATTCACGAATCTAAATGCTAACTCATTCAGATGCTAGTTTGATTGTTGCTGAAAAATAATGTGATGAGCTTTTAATTTAATGAAGTGCACATTTGTGTGGCCTGTCTACTTAGAAACAAATGTGTACATTTTTTTCTGATATTTTATAACATTATTTCTTCGGACTACCACCAATTCGAAAAGACGAATTCTCCTTATCGTTTTGGTTGATCATAAATTTAAAATCTTGGTCACTGGACATTTTCTTCTGAAAAATCTTAAAAACAAAAAAATTAATATTTTATTCCTATTACATCAAGCTCATTGTGATCATTATGTCCAGCACGTTTCCTTGCACATCGGCTTGTGCGATATTTTGTCATGGATCGGGATTTTCTTTTTCAACTTTTTTATCCTATAATATTCCTATTATATCAAGCTCATTGTGATCATGATGCCCAGCACGTTCCCTTGAACATCGTTTTGTACGATACTTCGTCATGAATCGGGATTTTCTTTTTCTACTGAATCTTCCTTTGATTATTGATTTTCAAAACTTTTCAATCTTTGTCGTTGGACATTTAAATTCGAGCGGAATTTTGTGCAGTTTAACCAGCACTACTACCTTATACATAGCTACCACGAATATTTGCGTAGATATACCGATAATGGGTGTCCTGTAATTGACCTTTTCAACATGCTTAATGCATTTTCCTCCTTACCTCCTAGTAGAAATTGACTTTTGAGGCCAATGTTACGGCAACTACACTTCTGTATCAGTCAAAGCGTTTATAGCAAATGGAAGGATGTGGCAAAGCCTTGACTCAGTGAAATACCTTGTGCGACCAGCAGAGTTGCTGCATGTTTTATATTGTCGTTTGATATTGTTGCTATAGTTGATTATTCCGAGCAAAGTCTCATCGTTTTTTTTTTTCAAAATATGATTATACTACGCTGAAGGGCAAGAGAGAAGCCCCATATATTATACAGTGTTGTTTTGCATTTTTTTGCGCTAAAATGCGCTACGTCTTCCTCAATGGAATGACTAAGTAACTGATATCTTGTCGCATAGACACAGGCAGGCGCGTAGCCAGAAATTCGCAATGGGGGGGGCTGTTTGGGGAGTCTGGGGGTGGAGCCCCCAGCCGCCGGAGGCCAATGGGGGTCTGGGGGCGAAGCCCCCAGCTGCCGGAGGCTGGGGGTTTGGGGGATTCGGAGGCACGGGGGTCTGGGGGCGGAGCCCCCAGCGTTCGAAAATTTTGCATTTTTTGCAAAAATAACTTCATTTTAGGGCTATTTTGATTAAAAAATAATGCTTTTAAAACGTGGCTTAGAAATTGGCAGTGCAAACAAGATTAAACTGCTGATGACCGATACGCTATTTGGGAGGTGGCTAATGGTAAAATGTAGTTCTCTTGTTTAGATGCTGGTAAATTATAAAATCGAATACTTCAATAAAACTCACACGGAGTAATCTATTTCGTATACAGTTTATAGAGAAAAATAATTGGGGGGGAACTACTGAAAAGAGATTTGAGAGAAATGATTGGTAATTAACAAATACTGAATAGCCCCCCCCCCCTATTCTTTAGTTTATAGTATATTTGTTGATGACACCTATGTTCAGCATTTTTACACTTGCGATCAAATTTGATTGCTTATTTCTTACCATTTATCAAAGGTTTCATTTATTTGTTGGTTTTATTTTTGCCAAATTAGCCCCCTCCCTGGACATATGTTTCAAAAGATGTTTTAAATCACTATCTAGTCCACTCCAGTGCATAAAACATTCTTAAAGTGCTAAAAATGTAGTGTTTTTCCCATTCTGCTTTTTGGTCGACATGTCAATGGGGGGCTATAGCCCCCCCGCCCCCCCCTGGCTACGCTAGTGGCTAAAAACGTGGTATTTTCCTAATTCTGCATTTTGGTCGGCAGTTCAATAGCCTCCCCTAAATAAACGTTTCAAAGTATGCTTGAAAGCATTTTTTAGTCTGATCCAGAGCAAAAAAGAGTCTTAGAAATGCTAAAAACGTGGTATTTTCCTTATTCTGCATTTTGGTCGGCAGTCTATTAGCCCCCCCCCCCCTAAATAAACATTTCAAACTATGCTTTAAAGCATTTTTTAGTCTGATCCAGAGCAAAAGAGAGTCTTAGAAGTGCTAAAAACGTGGTATTTTTCTTATTCTGCATTTTGGTCCTCAGGCCAATGGGGGGGGGCTATAGCCCCCCCCCGCCCCCCACCTGGCTACGCTACTGGACACAGGCTATATTTCTGTTGTCATATTTCATGCTTTTATTGCGTTCACCATTTAGATTCCCCACTTTCAGCGTTTCAAGACACCCTTATTTAACCCATGACGTTTTCTATCTGCAATTTTACTTCGTTGATTTTTTATTGCATTTTTTTGAGTTTTTTTTGCCTTACATATTATGCCTCGAGTAGTCATTTTTATGTACTGCGATTTCTTCCATGAGATACGATGCTGTCCACCAGTTCTATTGCTTTTTCATAAGGGCCTCATTTTGATGCTTTTGTGTGATGTTCATTTCTTTCTTCTGAAGAACTCCTAACCCAGGCAGCTACGTGCGATGCAAACAAAAGGACAGACAAAAGCTACATGCAAGTTAACGGAGATAGTCCACATGTGTCTCACCAAAGGCACATTCATTTATTTATTTCGATTTGAAGAAGGTCGCATGTCAAGTGTGCTGTGCCCCTAAATTTTTTTGCTGCTGTGTCATCTCTCGACATTTTGCTACATTGAATTTGAGAAAAATGCTAATTGCTGTCGCCACAATTTCTTTTTGTCGACTGATGTGTATGCTGGACAGCCTTTGGGGGCTTTGTCGTCCATCATACCCATCATTCTGAGGGGAAGGTATGTGGCGACTCTGGTGTGCTTTGTGTTTATTGTCATGTCACCAATTTCAGTCTCTCACGCTTTGGCTTCCGTCGTTGCTTATCTGATAGCGCATACTAATCTCGACTCTGCTCAGAATGGCGTGTTTGCGGTCAGCCGAACCCGTGAGAGAATTCTTTTCGGCTGTGACGTCAACTGAAGCAGCAGCCGGTATATATACGCTAATCAGAAACTCAGTCTATATATATAGATTGTTATACTGACCAGTGTAGAAGTCAGTGCGCTTGCTTTGCTTTTGCTCGCAGAGCCTGCTGGCCTTGCCAGCAGGAATCATGTAATAAAATAACGAAAAACATTGAGACTCATTTACGAACTCACTTCAGGATCAAGCGGAAAGTGTGATGAATAAAGTGATGTATCACAGATGGGGCCTGGGGCAAATACCTTAGCCGCACGACATTTTGTGAAAATTTTTTTTGAAATACAACTCCCGCATTTTATCACCATGTAAACGAAATTTTGCACGTTTGTTGAGCCATTTAAAAGAATTAAATTGCTTAGTTACTTTCCCTTCCCACATTTACTTTCAAATTGAAAAATGCGGTTATAAGCTTTTATGCTGGATTGAAACTTTTAAGTGACTTGGCAAGTGGGGAGACTTACCCCTCCTGGTTGCGCCACTGTAAGCAATGAACATGTGAACAATGCAACATCAATCAAAAATCGCAAATACGATCGACGAATCCAAATCGTACCAATTTCTACCGATGTGCAGTAGACCAGGGTACACAAACTTTTTGAGAAACGGAGCCGCAGTGCCTTTGAGCGAGTCGCACAATCAGTGCCGGCCAGAACTTGCAAAAGGTTTCTAGTGAGATTTGATGCAAAACTGGTGGAAATTCAAGTGAAAGCCAAAAAAGCCTTCACCGTATTTTGATGAGATTTTTGCCAATTCTTAAGTGGTGACCAAAAGAAACAAAAGAAAAGTGGTTTGGTTTCTGGCAAAATTTTTCGGCTGGTTCACGTTGAAACAACTTGCGGGCGCAAAACATTCTAATGCAGGCAGCAAAACGGGTTTGGGTACCACTGATAGACGCTGCAGCTGATTAAAATCACAACTAAAGTGACGCATAAAAATATCTACCTAATCTAACCTTTCATTATACTCGCTACAATACGCCCAAGTGTGTAACGGGTTGGCGGGGCCCATCTCCGCGTCATCTCACCCAGGCAACACAGCTTTTTTCGAAGATATGTCGTAGCAGTGGCGAACCGTTGGCAACACGGTGTCCGATTTGAACGGCACGAAATTTGAACCTCTGACCTCCCGCTTCAGAAATGAATGCGTTACCGCTCGACCAACTGGCCTGTAATCAACAATCAATCTATATTACCAATAAATAAAAATAACAATAATCAATAAATTATCAATGCATTAGGCTTCCAGTTTTGCGATGGAAAGAAAAACAGTTACGCCAAAAACTGGCTCAAAAAACAAGACTTTTGTTAAAGCACTCAACAAAGAGAGCGCAAACCATAAAGTTACAAAAACAGCCACAAACAGCAAAGGTTAATTTACGCATGTAACTGAATTTACGCTAAAGTAACTTGTTAGCTGTCAATAGCAGTTTTCGATGTGTTAAGCAAGTAGCACCTTACTGAAATGAACTAACTAAACTTGTCGGTAAAAATGCTAAAATAACGACCAAATGTTTACAGTTATTAAGGATTGTGTAACTAAGTGAGTTGCTGCTAGTACTCAATTCTCAATCAAAAATTAAACGTTTTCAAGTTAATGTGCAAAAATCCAATTAGGGCTCGAACCTTAAATCGGTTAATGAGATAAAATGCCGAAAAAAATCAGCCTCTCTCTTTCAAGAAATTTTGTCGTTTGCAACTTTTCAGACCGATTGAGACAGTACCCTCTTTTTTTATTTATTCAGAGCCAGTATATTTTGGGTCGAGGCAAGCTGTTCGTAGTTTGTTCGTAACGTAGTCGAGCAATTTTTGGTAATTGTCAAAGCTGCGAGAGCAAAACAGAACAGTCCTTTGGCCATGGTAGCTAAAACCTGGTGATTTAGTTATGTTCAACTATTGAAAATCAGAAATAGATTTTTGAATTTGGCTCATGTTTAGCTTCATTCTTCTCATGCTGTGGCTGGCATTGTTCTTAAAATTTTTGAGCTAAAATAAGCCTCATGTTGTTATAAAATAAAAAGTATAACTTGGAAAAGAAAAAAAAACAAAAAAACATAAAAACCACGTGGTTCCAATTGAAGACTACAGGTGGGCCAAAAAAATGTTACCACTTTTTATATTCTAACCATTTTCAAAATTACTAAGACTTTTGTTTCATATTCCTGCTCTTAGGAGAAAACAGGGAGTCAATATGAATAACGTCATTTACCAGCAAGATGGTGCTCCTCCACATTGCTCAAATGTCTCACTGGATTTCCTCAACGAGTACTTTCCTGGAGATAGACTCATCTCACGGCGTACGAACAACCCATAGCCTGCCTACTCTCCTGATCTTTTTCCCGCAGACTACTTCCTATGGGGGTACCTGAAGGAGAGGGTGTACTACAACAACCCACAGACCATTGAAGCCCTGAAGACCAACATCTGTCAGGAAATTCGAAGAATCCCTCTTGAGATGTGCAGCAATGTCATCACAAACTTCAATATGAGTGTCGCAGCTGTACTCCACAGAAGAGGAGCTTGGATTGAACATGTTATCAATTATTGAACTGTGTAAGAAACAAGAGACAAAGTGAAAAGACTTTGTTATCAAATTTTAATTGGATATTTTTGTTAAACATCTGTAAAAAAAATTTCGAATAAATGTTCATTTTTAAAATTTGTGTATGGATTAAAAGTGGTAACATTTTTTTGGCCCACCCTGTAAACAAAACACCTAAATTTGAGCTATAAAATGCGAATAGGCAGCCTCTATGCGATTGCTCGCTTAGCCTCGTAAAGAATAATAATCGGTTGGATTTTACAAATTGGAATTTACTATTCTATTACGTATCTCAAACTAAAACATGGAGGCCCTAGAGCTTGGCATCGCCTGAAAGTTATCGCCCTTAGTGAATTTCCTAATGACGCAAATAACCGGTATTAATATAACCAGAAATTAAAGCTAATAAAATGTTGGTGTTTTTGATGACTTGCCTTTAAGAATTTTTCGGCCCTCACGAGGTTACATTTTTTGGGTTGTTTATTGTTTCTTCACCTGCGCCGTTGAGCTAAACAAGGTTTGGGGCCGATTACCCCAGTCAATCACCATTTACCGTACGTGATTAACCGTGCCTTACCATGGTTCTTCTTTCCTTCTTCTAGTTTTATTTTAAACAAGTATTTCGAGTCGAACTGTTAGTTTTTCAGAATTCGTATTGGTGTGCCGGTACGAAATGCGTGTTAGTGAGTGTGGACAGGGCCGCCGAGAGGGGGGGCAAGGGGGGACAATGACCCCTAGGCCCATGAACTTTAGGGGGACGATGGGCTTTAGGGGGCTAAGTTGGCTTCAGGGAGCCCATCAGAGGGCCCTTGGGCTTGAGAGGGGGCCCATCGATATGACACTAAAAAAATCAGCATTTTTTTGGAGATCACTTAATTTCGGCGGGAAAAACCCTTCAAAAGACCTTTTTTTTAAGATCACGTCATATTTCGGACCAAACTGCGGCATTTTCTCCGTCCGTTTTGGACTTCACAAAACCAGAAATCTGTCATCTCTGAGCTGGCCCCGGGCCTCAGTTCGGCCTCCGGCTTCCCTGAGTGTGGATAGACCTATTCCATGATCGATTTGTGCATAATTAACATTTGTCCGCTGCTACAAAACCTTTATTTTTACTCAGTCTATTTTGATGAACGAGCATCAACATCTAATTTGGTATTGCAACTCAAACAAAATTTCGAACGCAGCAAAGGTATTAAGAAAGGTGTTTGCTTCCGATCAATTTAACAACAAAGGCGTATTATATCCGTTTTTTTAAACTATGCCTTTATATTAATTAATGCACACCGCTACTACCATTTAACACGTAAAGTTAGACTTCGAGACAGTGCCGTCGCTACGGGGGGGGGGGGGGGGGAGGGGGGCAGGGGTGCCGTGCCCACCTTATGACTGCTTGTGCCCCCCTCCCCATTTCGATTTACTCAAATTACTTTTTCGAAGCATCACGCAACGACAAGACAACAGGCAATAATGAAAAACGGAATAATAATGTTCAAGGATAATTCTCATTTGAAGTTTCCTCAATTCTTTGCAAAATTGCTGGTCACCAACTGCTGTACATAAATGTGACCCAATAATCCGTCTTGTTAACACACCTTTACGGATGTGGCAAGGAATAGGATGTATGCCTACAGAATTGTTACCAGTAGTTTGTTAGTGATTATGATCTGAAACAATACTTAAAAACATTTTTTTAAAAGACCAGCTGTTTTTTTTTTATTTTAGGTCGCAGTCAGTCGCACAACTAGGGGGAAAGAGCAAAGGGGGCATCAGCCTCTTTAGCGAAGCATTTAGAAAATATACCAAAAAAACAACAACAAGCGTTTAAACGTGTTTTGGACTTGACCTGAAGTATATGGGGGGCTCAAGAGGCTAGGCAATTTAAATCTTTCAACGATATCTGATTATTAGCAATTTACTGTAATTATTCATGTGGTTTCAAAACATGCAAAATGTGATTGAAAAGGCGTTAAAATCGTTATTTTTGCCGCAAAATCGCAAAAATCACCCAGCGTCTGGGGGCTCTGCTCCAGGCCTTCTCTGTGATACGCTTGAGTGGCATCGGTTTGTTCAGCACCGGGCCTAAATTAGACAATTTTTGTGCAAAACATTTCTTTTTGTTTTAAGCCCCCTCTTTCTCAACAAAACCCTGGTTGCGCTTGTGGTCGCATTCGTTCCTGCAGACAGATTTTTCAAGCGATTATACGGGCCGCATACAAAACGAGCTAAGAAACGCTGCCGGGCTTATACGTCTCTTTTTTCAAAAATGAGTACTAAACTGTAGCCGTAAAATATCAGCTTTTGTGTGCAAAAGTTCAGTCTAATTTAGTACCACCCATTTTTGGCGAGTGCCTCCACACTTCGTTCGCTCTGGCGAAGGCACTGCTTCGATAACTTAAGTTGTTTGACTCTTTTTGGCTAATTAACAAACTACAAACTTAATAACTTTTCACATTTACCGGTAGCAACTAATAACAATTCCTACGTTATGAATTTGGGAAACTATAATTATCTATTTTGTTCTGACGGTATAGAAACAAAATAATAGCACAACTATCCCTTGGCAATTACGTAAACCTCTACAGGAACATGCAACTCGAATTGGGCGAGGCATAAAATGGCGTAAGATCATGAAAATAACGCATTTTATTCATGCTAGCAAACAGGATAAAAGCCAACTTCGCGTGTGTTGCGTGATTTATGACATAAAAGAATAGAACGATGACGGTTACAAGTCATATGTCATGCAAAGACACGGTAGGGGTCACTGCACTTATATCAAACCCTTCATTTTACTCCCTGTAGTATTACGCCGAAGCGCATAACGAGTTGGAGGGGCCCATCTCCGCGTCATTGCTCCTGAAGCTAACTAACACAGCTCTTTTCGAAATGTCGCAGCAGTGACGAGCGTTGACAACACTGTATTTAATTTGATCAGCCTAGAGATTTGAATCTCAGACCTACCGCTCCAGAGACGAACGCGTTACCGCTCGATCAACTGGCCGGTTATACGGGTGCATGTTGCACAAAATATCGCCACATCCTGTTGTGTATAAAAACTACAGTAGAACTTCCATTGATCGTCTTGCTCATGGGGCAACGGATGCTTCGTTAGAGCCACTTCCAGCAAAAAAAAATATAGCGTCAACAAAAATTGGTTTCTAACTTTACTGAAACAATAATTGTGAACAAAGTTGAAAGAAATGTACTTAATTAAATAAAACTAAAAAGTCATCAACTCCATATGCAAAAAAGCTACATTTTTTTCAAATAGCCAAATAAATTGTGGAATTTCATGGTGTCCTCATTCATAAAGTTAGTTGGCTGCAAAAAGCTATATTTGAAAGATAGCAGTACTACTGAACTACTGCAGATAACGGTTGTTATTTGGGTTGCTCAATAACTTCTCATTGTAAGATTCTAAAACTTGGAAGTATGAGCAGCACACGTCTAGTATCAGGCGGGTAACCAGAAATCAGCGGGGGAGGGGCTATGTTGGGGGGTCTGGGAGCTCCTCCGGAGGCCTTTGGGGGTTTAGGGGCAGAGCAGTAGCGTACGCAGGATTTTCGAAAGGGGTACCAGGAAATTTGAAAACAATAAAAAAAAAAAAAAAAAAAAATTTCTCCACCAGAATCAGTCCGTTTTCCTGCCCAAAATTAGGTGAAGACCAAAAAAAAGGTCTTCTCTCAGATTCTGTCCTTTTGTTTTTGTGTGATCAAACTTTCTGCCAAAGTTACAAAGGGGGGAGGGGGCATGCCGCAATTTTGCATACTATTCTATGCTAATTATGCTATCCTGGCGACCCAAAGGGGGAGGCCAAGGCACCATTCCCCTCCCTAAATACGCCCCAGGGGCAAAGCCCCTAGCACTCGAAAAATTTTATTTTTTGCAATAATAACGTAATTTTAGGCTTATTTTGATGAAAGTTAATGCTTTTTAAACATTGCATAAGGAAGCGAACTCTGCTGGCATAAAAATCAGCAGAGCAAAAACATGATTAGACTCTGGCGCGTACCCAGAAAACTAAAATGGGAGGTTGTTTCGGGGGCCTGGCGGCGGAGCCCCCAGTGCTCAAAAATTTCGAATTTTTTTTTGCAAAAATAACTTACTTTTAGGCCTATTTTGGTGAAAATCAATGCTTTTGAAATGTGGCACAGAAATTAGCAGCGCAAAAACATGATTAAAGTGGTTGCATAAATGGGCAATGGCTATGTGGCCCAACAGCGTTCGTACTGTCAACAGCGTCAATGCAAACAGAGAAAAATGCCTCAAAGCGAGCAGAGAAAAATCGCTAAGACTCCCAGAAGCAGAAATTTCAATGAAGATGATAGAAAAACTTTAAATGAGATACAGGGAACAGTAGAAAGTTTCAAAAACGAGATAGAAGAACTCAGAAACGAATTAAAAATCAGCAATCGAGAAATCGAGCACCTGAAAATTGAAAATGGAGACTTGAAGCGTGTCATTAACTTAAACACCCTTCAATTAAATGACATGCAGCAATACAATCGAAGAGAAAATATTCGAGTATACGGTGTTCAAGAAGCCAAGTCCAGCAAGAATGATGGTGAAACCGTTACTCTGAATGTAGCAAACACTCTTGGTGTAAATTTACGGCCAGCAGATATTCAACACGCTCGTAGACTCGGCAAGAAGAAGGGAAACGTTGAAAAGCCTCGCCCCATTATTGTTCGTTTTGTCTCTTACAAAAAGATGAATGAACTTTTTTGCAAAAAATCTGAGCTGAAGAAAAGCAAAGACTACAAGAACGCCTTTGTTGTTGAGGACATTACTCCTCTTCGACAACAATTACTAAATTATGTAAAGAATGAATGCGACGGTGAGTTTGTTTTGTGCCATACTTATAATGGAAAAATCAGGATGAAAAAATCAGCGCGAAAAAACGGTGATTTAAATATTGATGATAAGGATGAGGGCATCGGTGATTGGATCACCATCACTAGCCCGGACGATCTCTTCCAGCATGATATTAATATTGACTTTAAAAAGCTTTACTACGTACCTCTTAAAATTAATTAAGATCGTCTTAACTGTACTGTTTTTGTTTGTGTGATGTTATGCTTTCTTATAAGACCCAATGGTCACTCCAATCTTTTGTGTTGAATGTACTAAAAGCGTGTGTGGCAGCGACCTTCTAAAATGTAACTCATGTCGGCAAAATCTTCACAAAGCTTGCTTCTTAAACAATGCCGTAACTAATCACAATGAAAAGAAATGTTTGCCTTCCAGCTCTAGACAAACTCAAATTCTTGTCACTGATAGCAAATTGAATACAAAAGACGATCCAATTACAAGCGGCGCCGCCGCTGTTGCTTACAATGCTCCTTACCCAGATTTCTTTCTCGTACTTTGACATTAACTCATTAAATAGAACCGTAAGTACACAAGACTTGTTGATAATGCATTTCAACGTTAGAAGTATGCAAAAAAATTTTGACCAACTTTCAATGATTCTCACGGAACTTCAGAAATTACCAGATATAATAGCACTAACTGAAACAAAATTGTCGCCGAACCAAATTCCCACCAATATTAACCTAAAAGATTACGAGCAGGGTGTCGAACCGAACCTGAACCCGAACCGTAAACCCGAATGAACCGTTTCATTTTGGTGAACCCGAACCGAACCTGAGCCAGCAAAATTTTACTTCAGTGAACCTGAACCAAACCTGAACCCTCAAAATTGTGCTCAAGTGAACCCAAACCGAACCTGAACCCCTAACAAAAGTAAGAACATATTTTTCCATATCCGTATGGCGCTGGTACAGGCACAATAAAAGCAGTGGTGATCATCAACAGGATCAGCAATTTCTTTTTTTTTCTGGACGAAACGAGTAGCGACAGTTAAATTTCAAGTCAATGAACCCGAACCGAAACTGAACCAGCAATATTTTACTTGAGTGAACCTGAACCAAACCTGAACCTCGAAAATGGTGCTCAAGGGAACCCGAACCAAACCTGAACCGCAAAAATATTTTGAGCAGGAGCTAAACCTGAACCTGAACCGTTATTTCAAACGGTTCGATACCCTGGTTACGAGTTTGTGCATTGCGATAGCGCGTCCAAATTAGGAGGTGTTGGGTTTTATATCAAAAAAGCAATTACTTATAAATTGAAACGTAATATTAACCTAAGCCTGACCAATGTTGAAGACCAGTGGATAGAAGTTCTAACCAACACTGATCCAGCTGCAATAGGAGTAATATACAGACATCCGAGTTATCTAATCAACGACTATGAACTTTTCTCTTCTAGTCTTTGTGACATACTTTGTCAATTTAACGCCGGTAAAATGCCTTTCTATGCAGTAGGTGATTATAACATAGATTTAATGAGAGTAAATGCAAATAGTAGCGTAAAAAATCATGTCCATTACATGATCAACTTATCATGTAAGTGCGTAATTGATTTACATACGCGAATCACCTCTCACTCCCAAACTCTTCTTCACCATATTTACGTGAGCGATAATACTAGGCATGTTTATACAAGTGGGGTGTTACTTACAAATTTGAGTGATCACTATGGTACTTTCATGGCTGTTGCTGAAAAAAAAAGTCATTTAGATAAACCCAAAGTCGTACAAATTCGTGATATGAGTAATTTTGATCTCGAACTATTTCTCCAAGTGTTAGAGCAACATCTAAGAGATGCTGAACTAGAAAATAACGATGCAGTCAATGAAAAAATTGACAAATTTTGTGTAACTTTTAATTCCGTTGTAAACAAATTTGCTACTCTGCGAAAAGCCTCTTGCAAAGTAAAGCGACTCCAGGCAAAGCCTTGGTTAACAAAAGGTTTGCTAAAATCAATAAAAAGGAAACACACTCTGTTTTTTAAATTGCAGAAGGCCTTGCATAGCGACCAAGAGCTCAATTACAAAAAAATATAGAAATGTTCTCAATAGAGTCATCAAATGAGCTAAAGAATCTTACTACAAAGATTCTTTTTACCAAAATAAAAATGACCAAGAGAAATTGTGGAAAGTTATCAATGAGTTGGCCTTTATTAAAAAGAAAAAAAAAGTTATTCCTTCGAAACTCATCAGTGACGATAAAATACTACAGGACCTTTAAAGTACTTGTGAGATTATGAACAACTTCTTTGTTAATGAAGGTAAAAATTTCGCCGACAAAATCCAGCCCGTAACTAATAAGCCATCTTCATTTCACGATAATCTACCCCTTGTTAAACACTCTTTTTTCTTTTCTCCTGCATCACCTGATGAAATAGTCACCATCATTCGACCCTTAAAACCCAAAAAATCTAATAGAGAAAATGATATTGAAACAAAATTTTTAAAATATAGCAACGTAATAATATCTCCTGTCATATGAGATTAGTCATCTTGGAATCATTTGGTAAAATTACAGATGAAAATATCCAGAGGAAGACATTAATTCTCAGGAAAAGTAAAGAAAAATTTTAGCCTAGTTTCTAGTTTTGTAGCGGACTTACTCTATTACTATTGAAGCCATTTTGTCATTATTATGCAACAAGCAGCTATGGGCAAAGGTAAACGATATAGTACTCGAGATAACCTATCTTTTGCTGAAGAGATACCAAAAAAATCTGTAAAAGAATTAATTGATGAGGCTGTGGCTCTTCTCAGGTCAGAGTATGATCAAGAAATTTGCGCTCTCAAGACAGAAATTGGACAAATTAAGGAGAGTCAATCATTCTTGAGTGAGAAATACGATTGCCTTAATGAAGATTATAACAAGCTGAAAAAAATTAACGCTGAACAAAAAGCTGAAATTACTGCCCTAAAGTCTGAATCATCAGATCTGAAAAATACCAGTATCAAAGAAATTGAAAAAATTGATAACTTAGAGCAATATGGACGCCGACAAAGTTTGGAAATAGCCGGCGTTCCGGTCCAGGACGGAGAAGACACGACGCAGTTGTTATGGAAGTTGCAAAGCTACTAGATGTCGACATTTTGCCCAGCCACATTTCTACATCCCATCGCTTATTAAAGAAGATTAGCCAAAATGGAAACGTAACTTGCACTCCGCCCATCATAGTTCGCTTTACAAACCGAGACATTCGAAACAAGATTTATGCTAACCGCAAGCAAACCCGAACCTTGGATCTTAAAAACTTTTCAGTCAATGAAACAAAGAACATTTTTATCTATGACTCACGCAATCCCGTAAACGGCTATTTTGGAAGACTAAGCAACGAGCGAAAAGTGAAAATTGGAAGTATTATTGGACACACAAGGGCAGCATACTTGCAAAGAAGGACGATGACACTGATGCAATTCCAATCAAAACTGATCTGGATTTGAATTTGATTAAAAATTAAATTGTAAAATTATTATTCCTTAAATATTGTCACAAATGAACGGTGTTTTTAATTGTGCTAATGCTGCGAAGGGTTCTTTGGCTCATAGTCAAGTAGCTCGAACTAACAACATAACTAATTGTTCATCTGAAACAGGTAATTATGATTCCAATAATTTAGACGTAACCGATGAGATATTTACTCACTTGTTCCAAAATGTAGAAACTAGTCAATATTTGAGCTTAAACTCATCATTACCTTGTAATTTTAATGACAGCAAACTGTTTTTATTGCATCTGAACATAAGATTATTAAGTAAAAATTATGACAACTTAATTAAATTTTTGACAAATGTTCCTTTACGACCCCACATTATTTCGTTAACTGAAACAAAAATAAAAGACAAGCCACTTGTAAATATTACCATTCCTGGATACACCTTTTTGCATGTTAACTCCATCTCGAATGCAGGAGGCGTGGGTGTTTATGTCTCTGATTTATTACAGTTTAAGAAATTATCATTTGAGGCATCTTTTTCTGCCTCTGAAAATATATGGATAAATTTAAATTATTCTGGAACTGATATTAATTACGTAGTTGGAACTGTTTATCGTCATCCGAATTCTAATGCATATGATTTTATGGAATTCTTAAATGATATTCTCACTGAATTGAATCTAGATCATAAGCGTTTTTTTGTCTTTGGTGACATGAATATTAATACATCCAAACGAACAAACTATAGCAAAGACTATCTAAACCTATTGAGTTCTAATTGAGCCACTAACATTATTGATGTACCAACTAGAGTGACATCTAGTTCTGCTACGGTACTGGATCACATAATCACCACTGAGAATAAGCATCAAATCTTCCTTGCAGTGGTCGATTATGACATTACTGACCATTATCCCGTCATGGCTTTAGTGAATAATGAATTAATCCACAAAAATGTTTAACCTGAATTTTCCAGATCATTGGCAAAATTTAATAGTGACAGCTTTAACAATGATCTTCAAAAAAGAATAAATAGCTTTATGACTAAAATTCTCACCATTTCGGAAAACAATGTTGACATATATTCAATGAGTTTTACTTGTTGATAACACCAACCATCGACACCCATGCCTCTGTTAAAAAACTTTCCAGAAAACAGAAACGTTTAAGAAGCACACCCTGGATCACAAAAGGCCTTCTCGTTTCGATCAAAAAGAAGCAAAAGCTGCATAAAACACGCTACATCTTCGGTTCAATTATTGAAAAACTGTATTATAAAAAATACTCGAATCTGCTAACTAAAGTTAAAAATCTTGCAAAAAAACTTTACTACCATCAAAAACTGGACGACTACAGCAACAATCCTAAAAAAACAAGGGAAATTTTGCGCACATTATTGCCTTCTAAATCTAACTCAACAGCGCCGAACTCTATAACAGTTAATAATTCTTGTTTAAATGATCCTACTGATATTGCAGAAGAATTTAATAATCATTTTGCCAGTATTGGAAAATCTTTAGCGACCAGCATTAGTAATGATAATAACAATGATAAATTTCGTGATTATTTAAAAAATCCATGCTCATCTTCGATATATTTACAATTTACATCTCCTCAAGAAGTGATAAATTTAATTAACTCTTTAAAATCAAATAAGGCAGATGGGCATGACGATATTCTTCCCTATTTTCTGAAAATTTCAGGTTATATTATAGCCCTGCCCCTTTCACTAATAGTAAATTGCTGTATTACTGCAGGCATATTCCCAAGTAAACTAAAATTAGCTCAAGTCGTTCCTGTTTACAAGAAAGGGCCAACTGATCAATTAACAAACTATCGACCAATCTCGCTATTCCCGTCTGTAAGTAAAGTTTTTGATCGTATAATTTGAAACAGACTACTCTCCTTTTTTACCTGTATGAATACAATTGTACCAACCCAATATGGTTTTAGACATAATCGCTCTACGATTCACGCCATGCTAGATCTTATAATAACGTGTTATGACAACTTAAACTGTAAAAAATTTTCTGCATTAATATTCTTAGATATCCAAAAAGCCTTTGATTCAGTTTCACATCAAAAGCTACTTAAAAAGTTAAAATATTATGGCATTCGTGGCGTTGCCAACTCACTAATTTGTTCATATTTGCGTAATCGCAAACAGTAAGTTTCAATTTATAACAAAAGATCCTCTGAGAAATTGGTCGAATATGGAATACCTCAAGGTTCGATAACAGGCCCCCTTCTATTTTTAATTATGTAAATGAACTTCCCTCGGGTATGCAAACTGTACCTAGATTCTTTGCTGATGACACTGCTCTTTTGACAACTGAAAACAATGTTCATAATTTACTACACTTGACTAATTCAGAATTGTCAAGAGTGTCAAATTGGATGTTGGCAAATAATCTAGTGGTCAATAAAGCTAAAACTGTTGCTTTACTTGTCTTTCCCCAAACAAGAAAATCCACAACCTCGCTTACTTTAAACTTTAATAATCAAATTGTACAACCTTCGGAATCAGCAAAATATTTGGGAATTTTTGTCGATGAACACTTATCGTTTAAGCCTCATATTATATTTTTGGAAAAGAAGATTGCACGTTCTGTTGGTGTTCTTGCTAAACTGAGTTACTATCTTCCATGCAATACTTTAATAATTTTGTACTATTCTCTCGTACATACTCATTTGCATTATGCGTTGCCATTGTGGGGTGCAACATATAAAAGCTACTTAATAAAGTTAAAAAGGTTACAAAACAAAGCCCTAAGATTTATTTCTAAAACTAAAATTAGAGGTAGAATATCGCCACAATATTATAAATATGAAATTTTAAAACTTGAAGACTTGTACAACTTTGAAATTGCAAAATTAATGTATCAGTTTACTCATAGCAAATTACCTCTTAATTTTAAACATTATTTTGCCTATTCATCTGATGTTTCATCTTATTCTACCCGCCACAGCTCTAGCTATGACATTTTTTTACCGCGATTTATGAGCTCAAAAACCCAACACTCCATAAAATACATTGGAGCTAAAATATGGAACAACATTCCATTTGATCTTAAAAATGCACCTAACTCAAAGTTTAAAGAGTCTTATAAAAAGTTTCTCCTTAGTAAATACAAGAACTAAATTTACTACTGCGTATCATAACAGTCTGCAGTCATTTCTTTTCATTACCAAATATTTAGTTATACAAATTAATATTTTACTGTAATATTTTGAACTTAATTAAGATAATTGCCTGGGTTGCTGCTTGACTTGAAGACCATTGGTTCCTTCGCAGCCTCCCGTTGCTGTTTATCATTGGGCAATTCTGTGTTATTTTGGTATTTTTATTGGCAACAAATATAAAGTGTTCTGTTCTGTTCATATGTAATATTTTTAATTCTTGTATTGAGCAAGGTAAATTTCCAGATTCCTTAGAAATAGCCGAAGTCGTGCCAATTTTTAAAAAAGGTGACTCTAATCAGGCAAGTTACTACAGGCCAATTTCCTTACTATTGCAAATTAGCAAAGATTTTGAAAAGTTGATTTTCAACCGTTTTCACCACTACCATAAAAAATATAATTTGTTGTCTAAGCATCAGTATGGCTTCAGACGAAACTCAACCTCAACTCATACTTTTTGCAACATCTATGCTGTTAAAAAATGCTGATGATAGTTTTTACACTTGCTGCGTTTTTTTAGATCTGACCAAAGCATTTGGTACGGTTGATCATCGTTTATTACTTGATAAGTTGGAGCATAATTATGGTATTCAAAGCCTGGCACTTCAGCTGATGGAGAGCTACCTATCTAATAGACAACAATACACAAAAATCCCTTTCCATAAATCAAAATTGGGAAAAGTCACCTGTGGAGACCCCCAAGGCTCGTCTTTGGGTCCGCTTCTTTTCTTATTGTACATAAATGACCAGCTACTAGTAAGTCAATTTGACACAACTCTATTTGCTGATAATACCTATTTAACTCTAAGTGACAAGAGTTTATCTGGTCTAGAGCTCAAGGCGAGCAATGAACTAAGAAAAATTGATACCTGGATGAGAAGCAATAAATTATCCTTAAATTACTCCAAATCTTGCTGTATGATTATAAATAAGGTGCCCTCAAAATCCTGCAATACAAATCTTAGTTTGATTCTAAACTCCACACCCTTGAAACGTCAACAAACTGTAAAATATCTTGGATTATATGTAGATGATACTTTGCGTAGGTCTACGCCTGGGGTCAGCAACCTTTTGGTGTTGCCGGGTCAAAATCAAGCTCAATAATTGGCCGCGGGCCACAAATAAGGTTTCCACTAATTCTGGATGAAAAAATACATTGAAATGTTTATCTTGGCACGTCAAGTCAATGAGACTGTTGATGTTGTGTGGTTATTAAAAGTTTGGGTAAGGTAAGAAGTCAAAAACATTTTGTGTTTTGATTCATAATGACGTTTGATATTGTACTCTTTATTGACAGCAATAGGTTCGTTGCAAATCAAACAAGCAGGTTTTCCAGGTGATATACGAAAAAAAAATTGTTTTTCCATTTTTCTTTAAAACCTCTGAATTTCTCACCAACTTTTTTACGTTTTGATAACATTTTGAAATTGCAAAATGAGTTACAAAAGCTATGTTTTCTAGCTATTAACAAAAAACAAAACAGAAATTCATTTATTATTAAAGCAAACTGCTCAGTGGCAAACAAATACAACATTAGATCAAGGATGGCAGTACGGTACGTTGATATGGTACGGTACGCCTCAATTTTTGCTAAGAAGTACGGTACGCTGGTACGGTACGCTTTTTCTGTAACGGTACGGGTATGTACGTTGGTACGGTACGCCTTTTTCGTAAAGGTACGGGTACGGTACGTTGGTACACTCTTTGAATTAAAACTCCCAAGCTTTTCGCTCATTGCAATGGCTTTTTGTACATAGAGGCAAAAAACAGCTGAAACCCTCGCTAAATGTTTGAATTGAGATCGCTGATTTATAGGCTAGAGATTTTAAAGACAGTTAAAGTTGTGAGTAGTTAAAGGCAAGGATGGCAATACGGTACGGTACGAAAGTACAGTACGGTACGCCTCAATTTTTGCTAAAAGGTACGGTACGCTTTTTTTGTAATGGTACTGGTATGGTACGTTGGTACGGTACGCTTCAAAAGTTGAACTAAAGTACGGTACGCTGGTACGGTACGGTTCAAGGTGCTAGATACGTAGTACGCAAATTCTAAACGTACCGTACCATACTGCCATCCTTGCATTAGATAGCATGTAACTGTAATTCCTGCAAAAACGCTCGCTTTCCGTGTTTTCATAAGTCAGGGTGCAAACTGCGAAGTACTTGATGCGTGACTAATTTTTTTTTTTCTTTTTCCACCAGTCCTTAACAGAATAAAACACGGAAATGCTTCCAGTCAAATCTACTACGTCATGCAATAAGCAGTAGTTTCAGTTCAATTAAATAGTGATCGCGAAACATCTGTTTGCTACGCTAATTGTCATGATTACGGAAAGACGTCGCGGGCCAGATAAATACACAATTTCGAAAAGAGGCCACGGGCCGAATGAAATCTGTCGGTGAGCCGGATTTGGCCTGCGGGCCGCAGGTTGCCGACCCCTGGTCTACGCATATCCAACAGTTGCCTCTCCAACTACCTCGATATGCAGAAATTTTCTACAGAATTCGCAATCTTGTACCAAGGGAAGCTCTGTGCATGCTCTATTGTCAAGACAAGTCAACTGACAGCGACAAGCTGACAGCGAACAAACTGACCGCAAAGCGACGATTTCGTTACAGTATTTTCGTCACTGATCTCGTCGCAGTGATTTCGTCACAACGAGAGGGTTTGGGCGAGATGGCTCTGGGGATAGTAAAAATGTATTTAGGATCGGTCTACGACTTTTAGGCGTGGACGTTTAGGCGCGGGACCTTTAGGCGCCGCCTGGACGTTTAGGTGCCGAGACTTTTAGGCACCAGAGGTAAAAAAAAACTTTTTGTCAAAAAAACAATTTTTTTTGTCTAA
Source organism: Trididemnum nubilum (assembly GCA_963965965.1). NCBI lineage: Eukaryota > Metazoa > Chordata > Ascidiacea > Aplousobranchia > Didemnidae > Trididemnum > Trididemnum nubilum. The sequence goes on from OZ014474.1 coordinate 9,529,634, forward strand.
AAAAATTTTTTTTCAAAAAAACAAGTTCTTTTCCTAAAAAAAGTTTTTTTTCCCGAAAAAAAGTTTTTTTCCATAAAACATTTTTTCTACAAAAAACATTTTCCTTCTCAAAAAGATTTTTTTTCTTTCAAATGACAGTCTTTTTTCAAATAAAACCTTTTTTGAAAAAAAAAATTTTTCCCAACAAAAAAGTTTTACTTTGATAAAAATGTTAGTATTCTCGAAGCTTTTCATCTCATGTTTGTAAAAACGAATCGTCTGAATAGAGAGCGCAGGAAAAGGAGTGGCTATAGGAAAAAGCCGAGCAGTGATTGGCTGGAAAAGGATTGCTGAGAGAGCGTCATTTGTGTGCAACCTTTAAGCTGTACAAGAGTTCTTTTTGTCAGCAGAGGGCAGAGTTAGAAGTTTTGATATGTGGTTACCAAGTGAATGAATATATTTTGTCCTTGTGTAATTTTGTCTGCGGTATCTGGTTATTGGTACGTATTGCTCATTGCTATGGGTAATATATTGCGTAATGAACGGATATTGTGAGACAAAAGGAATTTAATTAATGGTGTTTTTGTTCTTGCTTTTCTTTGCTTACTCGCTGTATATATACTGCTGCTTTGCTTTATGTCGTCATTATTAATATTTATATTGTTGTTGTTGATATTAGTTTATTAAATACTTCTTGTTGATATTGAAGAACTACGTGTCGAGACTGGTACCCCGTGTGAGGAGCGCCCGAAATTTAATTAAGTTGTCTTTGTTTTTGCTTCTCCCCAATTTAGTGAGTGCCCGCCCCTTCGGGCGCTCCTCACACCGGGTACCAATTTAGTGAGTTCGTACGCGATGAGTCTCGACACGTAGTTCTTTAATATCAACAAGTAGTATTTAATAAACTAATATCAATAACAACAATATAAATATTAATAATGACGACATAAAGCAAAGCAGCAGTATATATATAGCGAGTAAACAAAGAAAAGCGAGAACAAAAACACCATTAATTAAATTCCTTTTTGTCTCACAATATCCGTTCATTACGCAATATCACCCATAGCAATGAGGGATATGTGCCAATAACCGGATACCGCAGACAAAATTACACAAGGACAAAATATATTAATTCACTCGGTCACCACTGATAAAAGTGACTTCTAAAGCAGATAGATGGAAGCAGAGTGGAAAAAGTTTTACAAAGAATTGATTTCTTATTGCATTTTTTTCAATAACAAAAAATGTTTTTCACTACTTACTCGCAAAATGTTTTTTACCTAATCCAGACGCATGCAATCTCCAGCCAGCGGTCTCAAATTTTGCGGCGCACAGACACGAGTTGCTTGTACAATATTGGCACACGCAGCAAGCCGTGTGACGTTTCATAATTATTTTGAGTCGACCTCTACCAAACAGGCTGTTATTTTGAGTCCACTCTCAAAAAATTTTTTGCATTGTGTCAACTCTTCTTCACACTGATGAAGACAGTTGACTTCGAAACAATGGAATGCTCCCGCGACGGAGGCTCCGCCCAAGGATGTATTTAGGGGGGAGCATTGGGCCATGCCCCCCCCCCCTTTGGGTCGCCAGGATAGTATAATTAGCATAGAATAGGATGCAAAATTGCGGCATGGCCCCCCACTTTGTAATAACTTGGCAGAGGTTTGAGCATAGAAACGGTGGGCAAAAGACCTTTTTTTTTCGGTCTTCACCTAATTTTGGGCAGGAAAACGGACTTGGTTTTGGGCTGGAAAATTTTCAATCTGGTCTTTATAATTCTCAAATTCCTGGCCCCTCCTTTCGAAAATCCTGCGTACGCTACTGGCTCCGCCACACCTGCGTCACTAGGGGGTTGAAATAAATACCGATTTAGACGGAGGCAGCATTAACGTGTTGTCAAATGAAGTAGGATTGTAAGACGTGATGTGTCTGTGAACTATTAAATTACTTTTGTATTTTTCGCTTGGAAAATAATTACTGTTGTTGAATACGCAACTTGTTTTTCTTCAGTGCACACCATCATACTGTTTTATTATGGTTGTTTACTTGTTTTGAATGAATATGAAAGCAGAAAGAAATAGAAAAACTTTAATACTGGTATTATAATAAGTAACCCCACCAGTACCTGTTTGATCCTCGACAGACAATTGCTTTATGATGAATGGAGTTTCAATTCAACGAATCGAAATGTTTGACGGTGTAGGCCAGAGCGAATATCGTAACATAGCACAGTCAACGTTGAAAAATTTTAACCCTACAGTCTGTTTCACCGTTATCTTTTATCTATATCTTTTATCTTAACAAGCTGTTATCTCAGTTCCGGTTGCGGTTTTAAGTTTAGCTCCCTGGTGGTTTAGACTGTTAGTGAAGAAGGGAAAAAACACCTTTATTTATCCAGGAAGGGCTAATTTGCAAACAACTGCCCTTTATCTACCGCCTAGCCCATTTCCCTTCTCTATGGTTGACTTCTGGGTTATGGCTTAGACCTTGGGTGTGGTTCAATTTTTGAGTCTCCCCAGAGCTCCTCCATGACCTTAACCATCTTAATAATGAGGTAAAGTGACAGGTCGGAGGGCTACTCTCGACGACAGCACTGCGTGCAGTATTGAGGGAGCTTTTCTTAAAGCGTCTTTCGTCTATCTTTTTATTTTTATTGAAGCCAATGCAGTGAGCGTGAAAAATTTAAACTACGTAGCACTTCATCTCAATTGTTGTCACCAGGAATATAAATTAAATGAAGTTTATTAGTTCAACGTTGGCATAAAAAGTTTTCTGCCCCACCAGTTGAACTAATAAACTTCATTTGATTCATTTACGTAGCACTTGTATGAAAAATTTTACAAAAAAAATTGTCGGAAATGGTTGTCGAGTAAAACAACAAGTTGAAGCAGCAGCAATCCTGTTCAACTTCAAAAGTTCTTAATGCAATTCTGAAGAAGTTGACTTTAAAAATTTAACATTGTTTTTACTATAAGTGTATTTACAACAAGGCGTAAAGATTAAGCTTAAAAATATCGATTTAAATATTGCTTTTGCTATATTTACAACAAGATGTTCAGACCATAAATAGGAATCTGCCGAGACAAGAATGCTTAGCTCCTGAAAAAGTTTGTGCTGTATTGTTTGGTAGAGGTCGACTCAAAATAATTATGAAACGTCGCACGGCTTGCTGCGTGTGCCAATATTGCACAAGCAACTCGTGTCTGTGCGCCGCAAAATTTGAGACCGCTGGCTGGAGATTGCATGCGTCTGGATTAGGTAAAAAAATTTGGAAGTAAGTAGTGGAAAGCATTTTTTGTTATTGAAAAAAATGCAATAAGAAATCAATTTTTTGTAAAACTTTTTCCACTCTGCTTCCATCTATCTGCTTTTGAAGTCACCTTTATCAAAACTTCTAACTCTGCCCTCTGCTGACAAAAAGAACTCTTGTACAGCTTAAAGGTTGCACACAAATGACGCTCTCTCAGCAATCCTTTTCCAGCCAATCACTGCTCGGCTTTTTCCTGTAGCCACTACTTTTCCTGCGCTCTCTATTCTGACGATTCGTTTTGACAAACATGGATGAAAAGCTTCGAGAATATTAACATTTTAATTAAAGTAAAACTTTTTTGTTGGAAAAATTTTTTTTTTCAAAAAAGGTTTTATTTGAAAAAAGACTGTCATTTGAAAGCAAAAAAAATCTTTTTGAGAAGGAAAACGTTTTTTGTAGAAAAAATGTTTTATGGAAAAAAACTTTTTTTCAGGAAAAAAACTTTTTTTAGGAAAAGAACTTGTTTTTTTGAAAAAAACATTTTTTTCTTGAAAAAAATTGTTTTTTTTACCTCTACGTCTAAGCCCCCAGCAGCTGGGCAATTTTTGTAAGTTTTTGGAAAAAAAGCTATTTTAATCCCATCGGATCACATTTCGCATGTGTTCAAAGCCATTTGAAAGAACTAGAGTTTTTGCATTTGAAAGCCAATCGAAAAAATTTGACTGTTCAATCCTCCTTTTACTTGCAATTAAAGTCCAAAACACGTTTAAAGTCTTGCATTTTGGTGTAAAATTTTCATTGTAAGTGATTTGGTCCATTTTGTGGTAAGTAAGGCACATGCCTTCTGCAATATTTTAACTGTAAATAGTAATCCACTCGAAGATTTTCCTTAGAGGGTTTTGTTTTGCTATGAAGTTAACCAGTTAATGTACTGCCAGGGGGCCCAGGCCCGCTGAATTGAAATTCAATAATTTGTTCAATGAACATTTTCCCTAGCTATTTTTTAAAAGTATTTTGTGCGTAAAAACTGGTGAGGTGGAGTTGAATCGTTACTGAAAAATGCTACAATAGATGGTTACGCTTACTAAACATGTTATTCCTGGGCCGGATTTACATTGCGCGGGGCCCCTGGCACTTAGGGGATTTTTGCAACATCTTCCTGCCAAATATAAATGAAGACCAAAAAAAGTCCTACCACCTGAGCGCTGGGCCCTGGCGCTGTGCCATATGGCAAATACGGCGCTGGTTATTGCATTACGTTCATATAAAGTTAGATGAGGGCCTAAGGTTGCAATTTTTGGGACAAAAACATTTGATTTCACCCTAGTTTACGTTTAAATTTGTTGGAAAAAATTGAATTAAGAGGGTGCGCCGGGCCCCCTGATCGTCAATATTATTTATCGTTAATTACTGTTGTACGCGTGTACTGTTGTACGCAAAGATTTTAAAAGAAATTGAAAATGAAGAAGCAAGGATTTTTTGTCAAATTTTTGTCATTGGTGGCACTTTAATTGAGGGGGCTCGGCCCCCCTGGGCCAACCCCCAGGCTACGCCAATGATTTTGAGATAAGATTGCTACCTTAAGTTCTTTCATGAACAAAAACCATTTAAAGCAACATTAAAAAAAACTTTTTTTCCAAAACTTGGAGGACTCGAGTCAAGTCACTTGGCAGTTTTTTGAAATCTGCAGGAATTGCATGACATTATTATGACGTGGACACGTGGTCGTCATTATTATTACTTGCGTTTGTACGCGTAAATTCTAAGTCAAAGAAACTGCAATTCCGGACAAGGACAACATACTGGCTATGCTCTCATTATATTTATCATTGGTGGTATTTTAATAGGGTGTTTGCATTACCGCCTGTGTTATAGCATTAAGTTCATAATAACCTTAAACGAGGGCCTGAGATTGCAACTTTTAGCACAAAACCTTTAAATTTCTCACAGATTTTGCGTATATATTGTTAAAAATTTGAATTGCCGGATCCCTGGCCCGGAACCCTTGGTCATCAGTTAGTGGGCCCAGGGCCCCCTGGTTGTCAGTTAAGGACCCTGGGGCCCCCTGGTTGTTGGTTAGGGGCTCTGGGAGCTCCTGGTCGTCAATTAGGGGCCCCGGGGCCTCCTGGTTGTGGGTTAGGGGCCCCCTGGTTGTCAATTAGAGGCCCTTGGTTTGTCAGTTGAAGGCCCCGTTTTTACTTGGGGGCCCAGGGGCTTCTTGGTTGTCGGTTAGGGGTCCCGGGGCCCCTGGTCCTTAGTTAGGGGCCCTGGGGCCCCCTGGTTTTTAGTTAAGGCCCCCGGGGCCCCCTGGTTTTCGGTTAAGGGACCCCTGGTTGTTAGTTAGGGACCCCCTGGTTGTTAGTTAGGGGCCTCTCGGGGCTCCCTCATCGTTCGTAACTGCAACTAAACATCGCTAGGCTATGTTGTCCCCTGGCTGTCCCCTAATTCAAATTTTTTTATCATTGGTGGTATTTCATCCCCCCCTCCCCCCCCCCCCCCCCCCAATGGCTTCGCCTATGAAATACATAGCCACAACACTCGACAAACTCAAACTGCAGTGTATTTTAAGCCGCGAGTAAAAAAATCTATTGGAAAAGAGCTATTAGTTTATAGAAGTGCAAAATTATGGGAAAACGTACATAGTTCAATCAAAAGTTTAAGTTGGTATTCATTCAAAAAACGGTTTAAAAGAAGATTAATTAGTAATTATGTTGAAACTTAAATTGTTTCTCAATCATTTGTCAATAACTCTCTTTCCTTTTTTTTTTCAATTAACAATATTTTCACCAGGGTATTATTCTGTCGCTGTTCTTATCCAAACAAACTCTTGTCTGGTATAGTGCTGCGCTTACATTAATAGTTAGTAGTACTGTGCTGCCTACATTGATCGTTATAATGCTTCAATTCGAGTGTTTTATATTCCTTTTCTTTTGCTTCACACAATACCGTTTGTATTTTAGTACATCATATATCGCATTATCTTCATTGTGTGTCTATACTTCAATAATGGCTGTCACTCGTTTTCTGTCCGCTTCTTGCTTTCTGCCCGCTGTTTGTTTCTTCTTTTTTTGTTATTTTTATTATTATTATTATTATTATTTTTTTGCTCTCTGCATTGCTGTGCTTTCTGGCTGTTTTCTCTTCGCAATGTTTGAACAAATTTAGTCAGCGAGCACCTTGATTAAAAAACTTCTGGGTTCGTTCGGTGCTTCCTGGCCTAATTGTTTGGTCTATTGTGCTATGTCTTTATTGTGCTATCGATCAGGCGAAACAATAAATGAATATGAATATGTGGAAGGTGTATAATGGTAAAGATTTAGTTCTCTTATTTGCAAGTTGGTATTGTAAATCATAAAATCTTATTGTTCAATGACACTCACAAGCAGAGATGGGCAAGATCACCTCCTTTTGGTGATCTTGAAGATCAAGATCAGATCATCACAAAAATGTGATCTTGAAGATCAAAGATCAGATCACCAAAACACCGTGATCTTGAAGATCAAAATCAAGATCGTGATCTTGAAGATCAAGATCACTTTACTTTTAGTACTCAAAGAGAGGTAGCGGTGATGAAGGGAAGAGGAGATTGAGATTATAAATGTTAAATGCTGTATCACCATTGACTATCAATGGGCAATGGCAGTGCTGATTTCACTAATAACGTATGACATTTGACACTGACAAACTTTTTGTAGCTATTTTAGTAGTTTAAATAGTCACAAAAACCCTTTTAGATTACTTTTGCGAGTTTTGTATAACAACAACGAAATTGAAGAACAAAAGCAAATCAAAAGTATCAAATCTTCATTAGGCTTTACTCGCTTAAATACCCTTTATGTGCGCCGCGAGCTTACGGGGCCCATCTCTGCTTCAAAACGCTACGGGCACACAATTTAACGTCACTACAGTGGCGGGCCATTGGCGATTAGTATTAGATTTGATTGACGTGGGAATCGAACCCGGTCTCCCGCACAAGATTTGCCATTGAAGCCGGACGCGTCTGCCACTCGGACATTCCGCCGGTCAAGAACAAAATCCGTTTTCATGACATTGTATATTTTATGACATTGACATCGTAGATCATAAACAGTAAACTAAAAGAATTTTTTTAGATTCCATCCGCTCCTTCCATTAAACTCCTCTCCATTTTAGACTCCATTTCGTGTCAGAGCCATGAAATAGCTTCAAAATATCACTTAACTGGCCTCGGCGATGCTTACTTTACGCGACATTTAAAAATGTAAGTGATCTTGATTTTCAAGATCAAGATCACACAAAAAATGTGATCTTGAAGATCAAGATCGTGCCCATCTCTGCTCACAAGGAGTAAACCTTTTGTCTATATTTAATCGAAAAAAATAATTGGTGGGAAAAGGGGGGGCGAATTAAACGATATTTGAGTCGAAGTGATTGATAATTAACTAATACTGAATAGCCACCACCACCCCTATTCCTGAGCTTATATGCATTTTTTTTTTGAAGCCTATGCTTAGCATGTTTCAGCAAGCGATCAAATTTGATTGATTAGTGTTGGCGATTTATCAAAGTTCTTTGCTGATTTGTGATTTATAGTTTTGGCAAATTAGTAACCTTTTTTAAATAAATGTTTCAAAAGATGCTTTAAATCATTGTTTAGTCCATTCCAGAGTGCTAAACATTTCCAATGATGTTAAAACATATTGTTTTTTTCTTTTTTGTTCGCTTGGCATCATGAAATGGTGTCACCCAAGGCGGGCCGTCTTCCTTAGCGACGCCACTGCGGGGCTTTCAGCTGCCATTGTTTTTTGTTTGTTGGCAGTTGGCACAAACTTTTGTTTAACTTAGCCAACTTCTTTAAATTAACTTTCTATACTTTGATAAGACTTTTGTAAAATCAGATCTCTTAATCTCTGTCATAGCAAGAAACTTAACACACACGGCGAATTAATTTCGCGTCATAACGAATTCTTTGGATAGTTTTTTCTAATTATTTCAAACAAAAAGAAAGAGTTTAAATCAGTGGTTCCCAACCTTTTTCTAACCGTGGCCCATTTTGATTTTGAAAATTTTCCATGGCCCCACTCTCAAAGTATTGCTCAAGAACTTGACCCAAATTTTCCGGCCAAATCAGTTTTGAAGTAGATTGAAACGTTTTTCCGGCCGAAATCAGGTGATCTCCAAAAAAAAAAAAAAGGTCTAACCAAAATTCAAGCCGTTTTTTGGCCGAAAAAACAGGTGATCTCCAGCTAAAAAAAAAAAATTCAAACACGACTTTTTAGAATACGACTCTTACCAAAATGCTCCGTGGCCCATTGCAAAATGCTCTGTGGCCCACAGATTGAAAAGCACTGTTTTAAATTGATCGCATGACGCTGTCACCAAAATGATCTATTGTTAACATTTTCATTAAAAATGATGAAACTTGAGACTTGAGCCGCTGCATGAAATTTTAATGCTGTTTTCATGTACAATACCGCGTAAAGATTGTGTGACCCAACTTATTGTCCAAAACTTTTTCAGTCAGTCAATGACCAGCTTTAGTTGGGTAGTTTTCATTCAGCTCCATAATTGGACAACCTTTAGCAAATTCGATTGCATTTGTAACGCTGTTTTTTTGCATGCGTTTTAGGGCGGAACGCTAAAAACAAGCATGTTTTTTTGATTTGAGAACGTCAGCACTTAGTAATCATTTTGATAGCCTTTAAACTTCAGAATCAAATCTTCATCGTATTTGCTAAATTACGCAGAAACGTGTAAGAAATTGTTACCTAATCATCAAACTTAAATGAACAGAATGCTTTTGATAATAATGATTGTTCAAGATTCATATCACCGAAAAGGCGTAACTTATTTACTAAATTAAGCCTTTTGTTTTCTACCTCCAACTCAACTCGACAATCAAGCCTTTAAACTTTAAAACTTAATCCTTAAAGTTCAAAAAAAAAAAAAAAATTATGGAGATGAAAGGCTTCTCTTATCTCTTCCTTAAATCTAATCTTTTCCAACGGAGAACACTTCATTCACAGCAAATCTAACTTAACTCATCTGTTTAAAATCAAATATAAATTCAAAATGCAGGAATGAATAATTCTCTCATTCTTCTGATAATAAATTCTTCAAATCTTATGTAAGGCTCCACGCAAAGACTCAAACTGTTAAAACAATTTTGAAACATTAAACTTGTCTTTACGAAAAGTTGAAATTTGATTTTGCGGTTCGCTGTTGCCTCAATACTGAACAGAAAGTTTGCGGTAAAGTGGCTAGGAGGTCTGGTTTCGCACCAGTGAGTTTCTATACAAACTTTCAGGTTTATTTGTATAGCTTGCCAGCTTTCCTAAATAACTGTAATTGTTTTTTGTGAAATAAGCTACTCGCTGTCTGCCCTTTGGCTTAAAAACTGTTAAACAAATAACGTCTTGCAATGTTTAAAAGTTTGTTGTAAATTCTTCTTAAAGATATTATCTTGGTTAAAATCTGAAATCTTTTCTTGACATCCTTTAGACATTAACCCAAGTTGAATCAGCAAAAAATAAAAACGGTCCTCAAGTTCTCACCTGTTTGAAGCTTGCTTTGGTTTTTGGCAGGTAGTAAAGGTGTCAAACTTGTCCAATTATGTTCAGTGTTTGGTCGAAGAAGTCTAGCAATTGAAGAATGGCAACAGATCATATCCGTGGCAAACAAAAGAATTAAAATGGGTTTTCGCCTGCAGGAGAAGTTTGTTTAAAAAAATCATTGCATGTAGGCAGGCGTGCAATTTGGATTTTGCAATAGGTAGGAGGGCTTAAACCAAATATAATTTTCTATTCTAAAAAATGTGTCATCGGGCGGTGTACAGAGTAAACCGGTGCACCATAAATGTATTACCACAAACGGGAATTTAGGGACGGAACCCCCCCATCCACCGGAGGCCCTGGCAAATTTTGTGATTTTTGTAGTTTTTTGAAAATACAATCATTTAGTTTTGCTCGTTGTTAAAGCCATCTGAAAGGATTGAATCGCGTTGCTCCTTCAGTCGCTTTCGCTTACTTACTGGTCATTTGTCAAGCACAAAATACGTTTCAAAGCTTGCATTATGAGGTTATATATTCTAAATGACTTTGCTAAGGGCTGAGGGGGCTTCGGCTTTCTTAGCTCCCTCCTGGTTGCGCCTCTACATAAAGCTAACTGAGAAGAAAAGTGCTTGCTCTCATTAGACTTGAAGTTTATCTTAAAGTTTAACTGTACCTTGATATGTAGGAGGGCTACAAATACCTCGGTGAGTTTGTAGTCATACGCGTAATTTAAAAAAATAAAGAACCTAATACTGTAGAGCTTGGTTACATTTCCTGAAAAAATTGTATAAAGGAAATGAAACATTTCAATGATACATTTAGGCTTAGTGGCAATTGTGTGATTTAAAGTACATTTGAGAACATCAAAATGATAATAATTAGTAATAGTAATAGCTCTATACGTTGTCGGGGAGTTTTTATAAACCCATCCTTTGGCATAGAATGGTACAAACAATCTATATTAAACTCAAAAAAGCAGCAAGGTTTATCCATACTGCACCTTAACGTAAGATCAATTGTTAAAAACAAGCATGTTATAGAAGAATTGCTAATCGAACTGGGTAGCTGTCCTGAAATACTTGCAATAACTGAGACAAAACTGAACGATGACAAATTAAATTATACATCAATATCAAATTATAGCTTTGTGTGTTGCAATTCAAGCACAAACGCTGGAGGTGTTGCTTTTTATATACTTAATAGTCTCAAATTCAACCGAAGGGAAGATCTTGAGTTAAACTCAGACAACTCTGAAAATCTTTTTATAGAAGTCAATTTAACTAAAGGCAAAGTCTTTATTATTGGAGTAATTTACAGACATCCTACTTGTTCGTTAAAAAAATTTCAGAAACAATTTTTGCTGACATTGAATAAACTGGCACATGACAAATTAGACTTCGTAATCTGTGGAGACTATAACGATGATCTCCTAAAACATGAAATAAAGCAAACCGTCAATGATTATATTAATGCTCTTCACACTGAAGGGTGCTTTAACCATATCAACAAACCAACGCGCATTACTGACACTAGTGCAACTTTGCTTGACCATGTTTACACAAACGTATCTCAACACATTTCAAGTTGGGGAATATTAGCTTTTGAAATATCAGATCATTTGCCTACATTTTGTTCTCTAACGTCAAAACCGATTTTAAAACAAGAAAAAGTTTTAATAAGAGATATGATCAAGTTTGACAAGACCAAATTTCTAGATGATGTCTACAGTCTCACTCAAGAACTTAATGATGCATACAAAGATGACTTTAATCCAAGTAATGCTATTAATCAGCTTTTAGACAAGTTCTCAAATTTAATTAATCAGCATGTGCCATTAAGACCTCAAACAAGAAAAGAAATCAAATTAAGCACCAAGCCATGGCTAAGCAAAGGGATTTTAAAATCAATTCGAAATAAAAATACAATGTTTAAAAAATGCTACAAACATAATAATGCAGCCTTGACTGAAAAATACAAACAATTTGCTAACAAATTAACAACCATAAAAAGAGTCGCAAAGCAAAATTACTATGCTGCAATGATTAAACTAAACAAAAAAAAATCTATCAAAACAATGGCAATTAATCAACCAAATTTTTACAACGTGGCCATAGAGTTAAGAAACCTCTCACTAAATTAATTACAGAAAAAAATGAAACGTTGACAGACAACGAAGATATTAGTAATGAACTGAACAATTTCTTTTCTACTATTGGTTCAAATATGGCATCTAAAATACCTTCGGTTGCTGCAAATGTTGACATGCTAAAATCGATTCCTTCTTCAATGGGTTGTTTTATGGAATAATGGTTGTTTTATAAAGGTAACTTTTTACAATTATTGGTTGTTTTACAGTTTTATGGTTGTTTTATAAAATATGGAATAAGAGGTAACTTCTTACAATTATTTAGTGATTATTTGACCAACCGCAAGCAAGTTGTTTACATCAATAACCTGTATTCAAAGCAACAAAATGTATCATGTGGAGTGCCACAGGGATCGGTTTTAGGATCGTTATTATTCACTATTTATATAAATGATCTTCCAAAAATATCAAAATTCGAAACCAGACTTTTTGCTGATGATACAGCACTGATCCTTTCTGATAAAAACGTGAAATCTCTTAAAGTTAAAGTAAATTCTGAATGAGTCAAGGTAGAACATTGGCTTAATGCTAATAAGTTATCATTAAACTATTCCAAGACAAAATACTTGTTAATAAAACCTTTTGCTAAAAATTCATGTACTGACGAATTTAGTGTGTCTATAAGAGGAATTCAACTAGGAAACTGTCACTTAGCTAAATACTTAGGAGCAATTATAGATGAAAATTTTAATTGGAAACCACATGTTCAATATTTACAGAAGAAACTATCTACAGCAGCAGGCATTATAGCCAAAATGCGCTATTATCTAAAAGAAAAAAATGTTGTTGCGTTATATTACGTTTTCTTCCTTACATATTTGCTGTATGGAATACTTGGTTGGGGAAGTGCAACTAAAACCACCTTACACCCCTTTCAAATACTTCAAAACAAAGTTATGAGAATTATCAACAAAACTACGGTGGAAGATCATGTTAAGAATAACACCTTATATCAAAAATATAAAATTCTTAAAATTAATGACGTATATTAATTAGAGCTGGGAAAGTTCATGTACCTTTATCATGTAAACGATCTACCAGAAATTTTTGAAACATACTTTTTATCCATTGACAATGCTCACCACTACAACACAAGAAGTAAGTCAAACGGAAACTATTTTGTCAACTCTGTTAGAACGAATTCTGGTAAAAACTCGATTAAATTCCTTGGTGCTCGACTCTGGAATCAAATAGATTCTCAGCTAAAATTAAATTCATACTATCGTTTCAAAAAAGAGTACACCAAGCTGCTATTAGGATGCTACTATTAATTAATTTCATTGAACTCTGCATCGACATTTACTAGTGCTGTAGCTTACCAATAGTATCGTAAACAATTTTTTTTTTTCATTTTATTTTATTTTTTTGTGCTCGACATATGATTGCTTGCCTTCAATCTCTGCAGAATGTTACTGCCATTTGATTTTTTGTCATCTAGACAATATTGTATATAGCTTGTATATATATTCCTGCTATTCGTGCTTCGACTTGATTCTTTACTCACGGCTCGTGCTTCTGCTTTGGCTTGTGCCTACTGTATAGTTGTCTGATGAGTGTTGTGATGTGATACCTTTTTACTGTTAGATAATTCTGCTTTTTGTGTTTTCTGCAAGTGTAAATTGCATTCATGTGTTTTTTGTTAGTATAAGTGGGTGCAGTAGCTCGGTGAGCTCTGCTCTTCTGCTGCATCCACAGTGTGCATCTTTATGTGCGCTGAACAATAAACTTACTTACTTTTTAATCCGGTGTTGAAATTGGGATCGGAAGCTTTTTTTTTGATTCACTTAATCAATTCTTTGAATTCAATAATTTCTTAATGCAAAACTATACGTAATTTTAAATATCTAAATTTTGAGTATTGCGGCTAATGCGCTGCTACGATATACACGAATTTAAACTTTCGATAGTTAGAATTTCGTTCACGGTCAAGCTTAAGTTTGTTTAGCATAAAAATATTTGACCATATCACGTTATCATGAACTTTTATGAACCCACACAATAAAGTTGCATAAAAGCTGCCCGAAAAGTTCACACCTCTAAAAATCAATACCTTGTCAACAGTGTTTAAAGAGAAACGGAGGCAGCTTGAGGACACCTGTCGGTGACACACTATGAAGTGAGTTTGTAAGTCACTGTTACATTTGGAAGTTTCAAGGTTTATCATATACAGTATAATAACCAGTCAATTTGGTCGAGCGGTACCGCGTTCGTCTCTGGAGCGATAGGACTGAGGTTTAAATCCCGGGCCGGTCAAATCTGACACAGTGTTCCCAACGGCTCGCCACTGCTGCAATATTTCTTTGAAAAGAGCTGAGTCGCCCGGGCGCAGTGACGCGGAGATAGGCCCCGCATACTCGTTCCACGCTTCGTGTAATGAAGCAAGTATAATGAAAGCTTTGATATGTCATACTCTTAAATGATTTTAAATTAAAAAAGATCACATGAAATTTAAAAAAGACCGGTTTGTAACAAAATAAAAAAGCTGAAACAAAATCTATAAACTGATGTAAGGACTTTGCCAACACAACGCTTAATGATGGCACTGCAAAATTATCAATCCCAAGCATATGTCAGTTGTTTGGGTGTATTTTCGTCAAGTTTAATTAATTAATGCAAAAGGTCAGTTTATAAGCTCCAAAACGATGAAAAACCGAAAGTGTAAATCTTAAACATAACATTTTGGTAACGGTATTCTAGCTAAGAAACCTAGAGAACATAAATTGAGTAATTCTGTGTTTTTATTGAATCACAAAGATTATAAAAGTTTCAAAAAATCCTTTTGGAAATATTCTACAGGCAGTTTTCGCTTCCCACAAGTGGTTTATTATGTGACAAGCTTTATGCAATTTCAGCTGGGCACAATAAAAGCCAAGTTAGTTTTCTTTTAACTTTTGATATTGTTAGCTTTAGAAAGCTTTCATTCATATTTGTGTTCGTAATCAACTTTTCAATACAATACATGCTTCGCGGAGTCTTGTCAGCGATTGATACGCCGCCTACATTATGTCGATGCTGAAACTTGAAAAAAGAAAGGGACTCAGCGTGGCCGAGAGGATGGGACATCAATTGTACGACACGATAATTCCATGATGTGGGTTCAACCGCACCTTGCTCAGGTTTTTGCGTCCTTAGATAAGACGCTTAACGATGCCTATTTCTGCTTGGCAGCTTCGAACAAGTAGCAAATCAACGTGGGAAGAAGTCAAATGTCAACCAGGAAACTTGAAAAAAATTATTAAAACAGGACTGAAAGCAAAATCAATGGAGGAATCGAAAAATAGGGCAATCGTAATTAGATTGGCGTTGACTTCACCCTTCTTGACCCAGCCGTTTCAGAGATATTCTGCTTCAAACACGACAGAGGGGCCTCTCTAATCATAACTTTTATTGGCAATTGTGACATTGATAACACCAGCGACGCCATCTCAGTTCTATCCTAAAGCAACAATGCAATTAGTTTAAGCCACAGAGGCCTTTTAACCGAAAAATAGTTAATGCAGGCCTCTGTAAGCTAGACAAATGCATTGAAACGTCAGGGGTCATAAGCGTAGCCAGGGGGGCAAGGGGCCCGCCCCCCTCCCTCAATGACAAAAAGTCTATTGTTTCTTCAGTTTCATTTTTTTTAGCATCTTTGCGTACAACAGTACACGCGTACAACAGTAACTAACAATAATATTGACAACCGGGGGGCCCGCACCCCCTCAATTCACTTTTGGCAACCAATTTACATGTATAATCTAGGTAAAATTAAGGATTTTTGTCCTAAAACTTGCAACGTCAGGTGCTCACCTAGCCTTTTTATGAACATAATTTACCATATGACACAGTGCCAGGTGACCTGCGCTCAGATGGTCAGGCAATTGTTTAATCTTTACCTATATTTGGCAGGAAGACGTTGTGAAAATCCCCACAGTACCAGGGGTTCCACGCAATGTAAATCCGGAAAGAGCAATAACATGTTGGTACGTAGGTCTAACCATTTATTATATCATTTTTCAATAACCATTCACATCCACCTCGCTAGTCTTTACGCCAAGAAATACTTTCAAAAAATAACTACGGAAAATCCTCATTGAACAAATTATTTGGTTTAAATGGAGGGGGTCTGGGCTCCCTGGCCGTGCATGTCCTCCTATAACTGCTTATTTTCATGACAAAACGAAAATCTCTAAGGAAATTCTTCTAGTGGACTATTATTTACTGCTAAAATATAGCAGGATTACTTTCCTCAATGTGTCTTACTTCTCTCTGCTTCGGCCAAATCACTCATAAATTTAGCACCAAAATATAAGATCCTAGACGTGTTTTGGACTTGAATTGTAAGTAAAAGGAAGATTGAACAATTCAAGTTTTTTAATTGACTTTCATATGTTAAAAATTTGGTTCTTTCTAATCGCTCTGAACACGTGCAAAATGTGATCCAATGGCATTAAGAATGCTTTTTTTCCAAAAAAATTGTCCATCGTCTGGGATACATTTGAGTTACACAAGTTTACTTGACACGTCTCCCGCTTTAACACATTTTTGCAATTTAACTTTGGGTTTGTGGTGACCGAGTAAATATAATTGGAACGATCGACGCTCGCGTCGCGTGTTCCTCTTTTTTTACTCGGCCATTTTCCAACTAACGAGTGCGAAATTTCAGACTTTTGCTTATAACTCGAGAACGGTTGGGTCTAGCTACATGAAATCTTGACAACAGTTTGAGATTAATGAGTTGTATGTTTGTACACAATTTCGAGGCAATAGGTCACGTGACTTTGGTTTTAGAACCCGAAAACCGCCCCGCAAATTTGGCGTAAAAAGCGGTCTCAGTCAAAAACGGCTTAAGTAGGGCAAAAAATATTTCATAGGGTTATATGTCTCAAGATACCCTTTCATCCCAACCAACCCACTTTTGGCCACGATGAGGTTTATTTCTTTTTTTCCTTTTTTTTCTTCCTAAACTTTGTACGCTCTTCTTCTCCAAAACCACAAAACATGGAAATCTAATTTCTGCGTAAAGTTGTTGAGCTGTAAATGCAATTTTTTCTCCCGAATTTTTTGGGGCAACTCCACCGGGAACCCCCCCAAAATGGGGCCCCAAAAATCCATTTTTTGAACGGCTCAAGCTAGAATGCTACTTTTTTTTGATATCAGTAGATATTTAACAGACAAATATTTGGACATAGTTTGGGGGTGCCATCCTCCCCGGGGACTCCCCCCAAATGGACCCCCCAAAAATCAATTTTTTGAACGGCTCAAGGTAGAGTTCTACTTTTTTTTGATATTAGCAGATATTTAGCAGACAAATATTTGGACATAGTTTGGGGGTGCCACCCTCCTGGGGACCCCCCCAAATGGACCCCCCAAAAATCAATTTTTTGAATGGCTCAACTTAGAGTGCCAGTGTTTTATGATATCAGTAGATATTTAACAGTCGAATATTTTGACATACAGGGTGTCCATAAAGTCCGTGTGCACTTTAAAAAAATTATAACTTTAATTGTATTTGCAATAGAAATAATTTGTAAAAAGGATTTGAAAGAAGAAAATCGATATTTTTTAAGGTTTTATTGAAATTTTATTTAAGTTTCCACATGTCCTCCATCATTTCCAATACAAAGAGTAACACGATTTTGCAGTTCACTAAAAACATTTCCCAACTGATTTATAGTAATGCCTGAAATCACATTAGTTATTTTAGCTGTCAAATAACAAGGTTTGGTTGCATACACAATTGTTTTCACATGTCCCCATAAAAAAAACTCTTATGGAGTCAAATCTGGCGAACGTGGAGGCTAACAAAATGGTCCTCTCCTTCCAGTCCATCTGTTTGGAAATTCCTGATTTAGAAACTGTCTAACACGCAGAATTTGCTTATCTAAGAATTGTTACAAATTTTGTAGTGAAGAATTATTAAATAGCTGTACTTAAAACTAGATACATAAAACTTTCTAAACATTTTTACAGATTATTTCTATCACAAATAAAAATAAAGTTATAAATTTTTTAAAGTGCACACGGACTTTATGGACACCCTGTAGTTTGGGCACAGTATAAATATACAGTAGGTTCACTCCAAGCAAAAACCATTGTGACGTGTGTCCGCATTTTTTGAGAGCCAAGCAAACCTTTGGTGTCAAATTGACGTCATAATAGTGACATCGTGAGCGGATTCGAATTATGCCAAATGATAGCAATTGTTCTGAATTTTTATGAATTTTGTCTCCACCTTACGAAATCAAGTCCTTGCCCTTTTTTTATGCCTCTAAATGTTGAAGGGCACCATTTTTCACAGCTGTCATACTCCTGACGTAACTTGGCGTAGCTTTTGTTGTGCTTTTCGGATCGAAATAAATTTGGTACCAATAAATCCGTGTAAGCTCGGGCTTTGTGTGGCTCCATTTGTTACGTCACTTGTGTATGACGTCACAAAGTTACAAGCGTAAGTTTAACCTGAAATTGGAACTTTTCGTTCTTTCGGTAACTTTAGTTATGGGGGTTTTGTTCGCGTTTGACACCCAACAGTTTTGTTTTGCCCGAAACTTGCTCTGTATCGTCAACTAGCTTTCCTGCAATTTTCGTTTTAATTGCTGAAGGATTTACGAAAATATTGTTGGTTGTTTACATGACATGGTCAAGCTATAACAATAAATGCAGCATTTAAATAGCTTTTGTGCTTTAAGTGATACCACTTAATTGTTACGTGAATGCTTTTAAGTTGAAGCAGGCTATTCCTAAATTTTCACCAATTTTCAGCCTCATTTGTTCTCAATTTTGTTGGCGAATAAAGTGACATAGATTTATTCTTGCTTAGTTAAAAATTAGACTATATTATCTTTTGGTATTGAAAATTAGCGACTTCATGTTCGACAAATCAAAAATAGCAGTATAGAAAAAGTTTTTAAAAAGTCTGCTGATAGTTTATAAATCCGTTGTCCCAGCCTGTGTTCTTCATTTTTTTTTATGCTGAAGCTGAAAGGTTCGTAATTTTTTTCTTTTTAATTTTGAGCAAAATAAGCTTCCTTTGGCAAAAATGAGCTTCGTGTCACCACCAGTACCACTTTCGCACAGTTTTTTCGAGCCATTTGCAAGAACAAAATTGCCAAATGTCGGAAGTCATTTAAAAGAATTAAATTACATTATTACGAAGCACTGCTGCTATATCGCTACACTGTGTGTAAACAGGTTTTAGTAAATTTGGTACAGCCAGGTTGAAATTATATTCTTCGAGAAAGAGATGCATTTTTGACTCCAAAGTTGGTTTTAATAATATTCTTTCAATTTAACAGAACATGAGAACAACAACAACTGGTACACGCAACAACGAAATACAAGCGGTGGAATCTTCAAACTTGAGAAATAGTTAAAATTATAGAGTTATTTCTACGCAGCTGAGATTCTATTTTGAACCAAAAAATGCTGTTTCGCACCAAAAAACATCAATCAACTCACTAACTAATGACAATGACGTAACAATTAAGTGGTATCAGCAGAGTTTTCTATTAGTTAAAACACAAAGGCTATTAATGCTGCAATTATCGTTATAGCTTGACCATGTCATGTAAACAACCAACAATATTTTCGTAAATCCTTCAGCAATTAAAACGAAAATTGCAGGAAAGCTAGTTGACGATACAGAGCAAGTTTCGGGCAAAACAAAACTGTTGGGTGTCAAACGCGAACAAAACCCCCATAACTAAAGTTACCGAAAGAACGAAAAGTTCCAATTTCAGGTTAAACTTACGCTTGTAACTTTGTGACGTCATACACAAGTGACGTAACAAATGGAGCCACACAAAGCCCGAGCTTACACGGATTTATTGGTACCAAATTTATTTCGATCCGAAAAGCACAACAAAAGCTACGCCAAGTTACGTCAGGAGTATGACAGCTGTGAAAAATGGTGCCCTTCAACATTTAGAGGCATAAAAAAAGGGCAAGGACTTGATTTCGTAAGGTGGAGACAAAATTCATAAAAATTCAGAACAATTGCTATCATTTGGCATAATTCGAATCCGCTCACGATGTCACTATTATGACGTCAATTTGACACCAAAGGTTTGCTTGGCTCTCAAAAAATGCGGACACACGTCACAATTGAGTGAACCTACTGTATGATATTTATACTGTGGTTTGGGGGTGCCACTCCCCCGAGCACCCCCCAAATGGACCCCCAAAAATCAATTTTTTGAATAGCTCAACTTGGGTGCCAGTCTGTTTTGATATCAGCAGATATTTAACAAACAAATATTTTGACATAGTTTGGGGGTGCCACCCCCCCCAGGGACCCCCAAAAATCAATTTTTGAACAGCTCAAGCTAGAGTTTTGTGATATCAGGAGATATTTAACTGACAAATATTTTGACTCTACTTTTCTGGAGGTTCCATAATCAGATATTTTTGAATAATTGCCGATTTTACCGTAGACAAAAAGTACTTTATTTGGGCGTCACAGCATTAGCTATGCGTCGGTCGTTCACTGGGTTTGCTGGCAAACTCCCATCTAGTTTAATATTTGTCCTTGTATGATTGTTCGCGGTATCCAGTTATTTGCACATATCGCTCATTGCTATGGGTGGTATTGCGTAATGAACGGATATTGCGAGACAAAAGAAATTTAATTGGAACGACGCTCGCGTCGCGTGTTCCTCTGTTTTTACTCGGCCATTTTCCAACTAACGAGTGCGAAATTTCAGACTTTTGCTTATAACTCGAGAACGGTTGGGTCTAGCTACATGAAATCTTGACAACAGTTTGAGATTCATGAGTTGTATGTTTGTACACAATTTCGAGGCAATAGGTCACGTGACTTTGGTTTTAGAACCCGAAAACCGCCCCGCAAGTTTGGCGTAAAAAGCGGTCTCAGTCAAAAACGGCTTAAGTAGGGCAAAAAATATTTCATAGGGTTATATGTCTCAAGATACCCTTTCATCCCAACCAACCCACTTTTGGCCGCGATGAGGTTTATTTCTTTTTTTCCTTTTTTTTCTTCCTAAACTTTGTACGCTCTTCTTCTCCTAAACTACAAAACATGGAAATCTAATTTCTGTGCAAAGTTGTTGAGCTGCAAACGCAATTTTTTCTCCCGAATTTTTTGGGGCAACTCCACCAGGAACCCCCCCAAAATGGGGCCCCAAAAATCCATTTTTTGAACGGCTCAAGCTAGAATGCTACTTTTTTTTGATATCAGTAGATGTTCCTATAAATGATTATTTTACCTTTGTTACAGTTTTTCCTATACTTAAGAAAGTGCAGCACATTGGATCAAAACGTTATTTTTTGTTTTTTTAACAACGTCCTGTACGTAGCTGATTCTCAGATAATATTAAAGCTACCCGGTACTATTGCATTGCTCATTAAGTGGATTGCGTTTATTTATTTTTTAAAGTCGCATTTTGGCCCAAATAAAAAAAATGAAAATTAGAAATCTGGTAATATTGCAATGGCATTTCACTTAGTTACACAACTTCAGAAAAAAAAGACGTATCGGGTTTGCAAACTATAACTTAGCTCAACTACTGTGGAATATAACTGATTTAGTCTGATAAACGCTTTGGCACTAAGCGGTGGATTGGATTAATTCCTAGAATCAGTTAAAAAAAGGGCTTAAGTCACCGCACTAAGTTTTAATTATTTACCTGCTTTATTGCTTATTGCTTTCAGTTTGTTTTTAGGCTTGAAATGCATTTTCTTCAGCGCAACTTTCGTTCGCTTTTTGTTGACCTTTCGGGTGGTTTATTTATCCGCTGCCAAGGCATAAGTTGATTATGCCGGTATACATCAAGACAGATGTTTCTAAAAGAAATGTTTCTGCAATTTTGAGTAAAAAATAAATTCACCCTCACCAGATACACCACGCAGGCGCAGTAGCGTAGCCGGGATGGGGGGGGGGGGGCGGGTAGGCTCGAGCCCCCCCATTGGCCTGAAAAGCATGCAAAATCGCACGTTTTTAGTGCTTTTGAGGCTGATTTTTGCTCAAAAATTGAAAACAGCCTCCCCCAAAGAGATTTGGGAGCCGAAGTAGTGAAGTAGTTGCTGCGATTCGGCCAGAAGAACCGTTTGAATTTGTGATTTCAGCCGAAAAATCCGTCTCAATTTCAGTGAAGACCTTTTTTTTAGAGATCACCTGTTTTTGGGCGAAAAACCGCCTCAATCTGATTTAAGAGCAATGAAAATTTGAGTCAAAGTCGCTTATAGTTGTCTCAACCTTCCAAAAAAGCCCCCTTTTATGAAATCCGGGCTACGCGCCTGCGCAGGCGACCATGAGCTGATATCGCACATACGAGCCGCTTCTTTCTGTACGTTCCGGCAATTGCCTCTTTATTCGCCAAGCTGCCTGGGCCAAAGGTACAGCAAAGATACTTCTCGTAGCGTAATTCAGAAAACATCATAAATTATAACAAACAAGAAATTCTAAAATGCAAATTGCACAGATATAAATTTGGGGGAGCGTTGATTAACTCTAGCGGTAAACAGTTGTTTCAAATGTGCATGTTTCAAAAAGCATGTGTTTAGCGACACAAAGCATTATACTACAAAACTACCTACTATTGATGAGTGTCGCTACTATTAAACAGAAAGACCACAAAAACAGCATTTATTAACAGTCATAATTCTTACGTGATTTATGAGTGCATTTTTATGTGTTGTGCAGTAAGTAACTTGAGAAATGAATTAGAACTTGGCCTACCTGTGTTGCACAATCACACGCTTCAGCAATATCTTTAGTGGATTTTTTTAGTGTTTAGACTACATCTATCATTTAATCGTTTGGACCAGCATGCAGAAAATTTCTTCTTCAAGGTATGCAACAACTACCATACTAAATAACTTTAATCAAAATTTTTAACTCCTGAAACAGCAAAAAATAGAAATCTAGTAGTGCTAGATAGCCTACCAAAACGCTTGTACTGGTGTTTTCTTTGTTCAAATATTGCATTCTACTCTATCCTTGAATATTGCTAAAAATCAAATGTCATTTTAATATGGTCAAAAATAGTCGAATTGGATGACTTTACAAAAAAATAGGGGTATAAGGTAGAGATGGCAACAGCGCAGCGTACGCGGCCGCGCGCTGTTGTTGGTGCACCGCGCCGCGCAGCGTGGCAACTAAAATCGGCATTACGTCACAGCGTCAGCGCAGCGCCGCGTACAATAATTTTTTTTTACAATTATTGCTGGTGATTTTCTCTTTATGAACAACAATGGTTAGTCTGGATGTAACTATTATATGAATTGAAGACAATGCACGCTACTAAAACAGTAAAAGTTGCCGTAGGTTCAAGTTTATTTTTTCAGAATTCGGAGCATCCTAGAATCGGCTATTTTGGCTAGAGAAAACTTAGTTTTGATCTGGTGAACGTGTTTTTTGACACCAACAAAAAGATTTTGGTTTTGGTAGGCTAGACTAGGAAAGGTTTAGGACATTCGGTGGGAAGATGAAACAAAGGCTGACAAATGTAGAAGAGACAGGTTTGTGGGCAGGGGTGCCGAAACCCGGGGGGGATGGGAGGATATATCCCCCCAATAATTTGACTGTATCCCCCGAATAATTTGAGTAGGCCTATGGTCTTCATCTGCATCCCCTCCAATGATTTGACTCTGGTGTGCACCTGAGCATACCGTAGGTCTCCACTTGAATTTGGGGAAAAAGTGTTCCATTTTTGGTGAAGACCTTTTTTTTGGTCTTCACCTGAATTTGGGAAAAAAAGTGTTCGGTTTTTTGGCTTTCACTTAATTTGCTCACCTGAAAAAAACCGTGGTCAAGGTTTATCCCCCCCAATGTTGAAAATAGGGAAAAATTGGGCTAAAATTGCAAATTATCCCCCCCAATGCTCAACAAAGATTTGCACCCCTGTTTGTGGGAAACAATCATCAAAGTAGAGGCACAAAACAAAGCCTAGCGACACACCCACCCTGTACGCAGTAGGCCTATGGTATTGGTACAAGCCCAAGGCTAGACAATAGTTTCTACTACTCATGCGCTTGCATTTCAGAGTGACAGAGTTACTTCAGTGTTGCCTATTCGTCAACAGGTCATGGCATCAAGAATTAGGCTTTCGGTCCTATGTCTGTAGCCTACCGGTATCTCAGACCTGGTAGACTTATGTTGTGGAGTACGAAGACTAGGCTACACAAATTTCCAATGACAGAATAGCCTACGTAGTAGCAAAATTTATTCCACAATCAAACACACATGCAAACTGCAAAGGTATAATCCATAGGGTAGTTTCATACAAGTGTAGTAGCTTGTAACAGCATGCAGAGCACTCGATACCTTATATTTCATTGTTTGAGCAACAGGTTCAAGATTAGTACAGTAGTTGCATGGAATCATCAGGTAGACTGGTAGATTGTTTTTGATCGCCAAAACACGGTACAGAAAAACTGATAGAAAGCACACACAAGGCAAATTAAACCTGAAGGCGTATATTTGAAACGACTGATCTTACGTCGCATGTTTTTTAGTTTTTACTCAGCCATTTTCAAAGTTAACGAGTGCGAAGTTTCAGACTTTTACTTATAACTCGAGAATGGTTTGGTCTAGCTACATGAAATTTTGATAGCAGTTTGAGATTCATAAATTATTTGTGTGTGCCAAATTTCAAGGCAATGAGTCCCCTAAATTCAGGTTTAGGACCCGAAAACTACTTCAAAAGTTTGGTGTAAAAAGCGGTCTTATTCAAAAACGGCATAAGTGCAGCAAAAATTATTTCACATGGTTATATGTCGTAAGATACTCTGTCATTCCTACCAACACTTTTGGCCGCATTGAGTTTTTTTCTTTTTTCATTTTTTGCTTTCTAAATTTTCTGCACTCTTCTTCTCTCAAACCATACAAGATCGATATCTAATTTCTGTGTAAATTTGTTGAACTGCAAATGCAATTTTGTCTCCTGAAATTTTTTGAGGCTTCTACCCAGAACCCCCCCAAAATGGGGCCCAAAAAAACTAATTTTTTTAATTCCTCAAGCTAGGGTGATAGTTTTTTGTTTATATTGGTAGATATTTAAGCAACGAATAGTTTGATATAGTATGGAGATACCACCCCCCCAGGGGCCCCCAAATGGACTCCCCAGAAATTAGTTTTTTGAACAGCTCAAGGCAGGGCATTACTTTTTTTTATATCGACAGATGTTTAAAAAACAAATATTTTGACATGGTTGGAGAGAGCGACTTTTTGAAAACTCTCCAAAATAATACCCCTGAAATCAATTTTTTTATATGTCGTAAGCTAGAGAGCTAATTTTTTTCTGATGTTAGTGGAAATTTAAAGGATATTTAACTTGCGGTGCGGCGCGGTGCAGCATGAACTTAGTTGTGTTTGGATGTGGTGCAATGCAGCATGCGGACAAGGTTTGCGAACGCAGCGCAGCATGCGGATGCATTTTTTGTTATCCGCGCCATCTCTAGTATAAGGATCAATTTCATTTATACTTTTTTATATTTCTTATTCTGACTACTCATTTATCATAAAGCTGAATAATTTTTTTGGCATTTAGCTTAAGATCTTATTTAGCTTAGATGTTGCAATAAGTTAGCAGGTTAGACAATGTACCAGTTCTTTGCTAAATGGTTACTAAAATGTCAAACGATTAATACATTAGCCCATTAACTGAGTAGAATATATATGCCCTCTAAATTTATACTGAATAGGCCTAGTACGAAACGCTGTTTAGGGAACAACCAAAAAACTAAGCTGAAGATCGTAGGGTTCTTGCTTACAGACCTCTAATTTTACTTTCAGTAAACCTATTAAAAAAATCTAAATCATGTCACCAAATAATAAGCCACACCGGTAGGTTAGCTACTGGTACTACAGTTAAAAAAACTACTAGGCTATTTCATACTTAAATCTATCCTTAAACTACCGTAGTTATCGGGAGATCGGTAAGTGAGCTACAGTAACATGCGTAACGTGGTACTCGAATTCTGTTCAAATAGGCCTAGGCTACCGGTACTCAAGACCGAATTGCACTAATGTATTAAATGCAAGGGATCACATGCCTGACGTGCAACTCAAGCAAAGTTATTGTTCGCAGCCAAATTGATTTATAGGCTATTTATTGTTAAACTTAATAATCTACTAGTTATTTTTCTCTACTATGAAATGCTAGCTTGGAAAGTTAGGCTATCGTACCGATGTACTGCAAATTTTTACTGCAACTGATTTAATTAGGTTACCGATAGCCTACAGGTTACCGATGCCGTTAAGGTCTCGAAACCATCATAGGCTATTTTCGGCCTGGCCAAAATATAACCACTATTCTGAAACCTTCTAGGCCTATATTATAAAAATTTTACCCGAAATCAAAAGGTTTAACACCAATTTTTTAGTGAAGCGTAAGCTCAAGCCTACACCTAAGGTGGCTCGAGATTTTGGCAATTTCCAAGTCCAGCTTGGCAAATTTTCATTTCAAGTTCGCTTTTAGAATACCACATCGGTTCAACCCATAGGCGTAGCCAGAGGGGGGCCCAGGGGGCCCGCCCCCCCCAATTGAAATAACACCAATAATAAAAAAATTATGACAACAAAGCCTAGCGATGTTTAGTTGCAGTTACGGACGACAAGGGAGCCCCGGGGCCCTAACTAACGACCAGGGGGCCATAGGACCCTAAATAACGACCAGGAGACCCCAGGGCCCTTAAACGACAACCAGGGAGCCCCGGGGCCCCTAAGTAAACAACGGGAACCCCGGGACCTCTAACTGAGAAACAAGGGGCCCCTAATTGACAACCAGGGGCCCCTAACCGACAACCAGGGGGCCTCTAATTTATGATCAGGAGGCCCCAGGGCCCCTAACTAACAACCAAGGGACCCCGGGGCCCCTAACGGACAACCAGGGGGCCTTTTACTGACAAACGAGTGCCCTAGAGCCTTTAACTGACAAACAGGAGACCCTGGGGCCCCTAATTGACAACTAGAGGCCCCCAGGGCCCCTAACTAACTACTAGGGGGTTCCTAACCAACAACCAGGGGGCTCCAGGTCCCCTAGCTAACGACCAGGAAACCCCAGGGCTACTAACTACCGACCAGGGGCCCCGGGGCCCCTAACCGACAACCAGGGAGCCCCGGGGTCCCAAACTGATAAACGGGGGCCCTGGGGCTTCTAACTGACAAACAGGAGGCCCTGGGGGCCCCTAATTGACAACCAGGGGCCTCCAGTGCTCCCAACTAACAACCAGGGTACCCCGGGGCCCCTAACTAACAACCAGGGGACCCTAGGGCCTCCAACTGATGACCAAGCGTCCCGGGCCAGGGGCCCTGCAATTCAATTTTTAACAATATATACGCAAAACCTGTAAATAATCCAAAAGTTTTGTGTTAAAAGTTGCAATCCCCCGCCCTTGTTTAACGTTGTTATGAACTTAATGCTATAACACAGGCGGTAATGCAAACCCCTACTGAAATACTACCAATGATAAATATAATGAGAGCATTGCCAGGATGTTTTCCTTGTCCGGAATTGCAGTTTCTTTAATTTAGGATTTACGCGTACAAAAGTAAGTAATAATAATGACGACCACGTGTCCACGTCATGATAATGTTACGCAATTCTTGGAGGCTTCAAAAAACTGTCAAGTGGCTTGACTGGAGTCCTCCACGTTTTGGAAAAATAGTTATTTTAATTTTGCTTTAAATGTTTTTTTTATAATAGAACATAAGGGCTATCTTATTTCAAAATCATAGGCGCAGCCAGGGAGCCCGCGCTCTCTCAATCGAAATGCCTCTTATGACAAAAAATTGACAAAAAAGCTATGTTTCTTTATTTTCAGTTTCTTTTAGCATCTTTGCGTACAACAGTACTCGCGTACAACAGTAATTAACAATAAATAATATTGACGACTAGGGGGCCCGGAGCACCCCCTTAATTCAATTTTTCCAACCAATTTAAACGTACAACCAGGGCAAAATCAAGGGTTTTTGGCCAAAAATTGCAACCTCAGGCCCTCATCTAAGCTTTTTATGAGGGTAATGGAATAACCAGCGCCTTTTTATGAGGGTTGCAATGGCACAGCGCCAGGGCCCAGTGCTCAGAGGGTAAGGTTAGAATGAATATTATCAACCCTTCCAGTCACATCACGTGATTAGCCTATCTCTTTTTTTCTTTTTTGCAAAAGTTTTGGTTGTTTATAATCTTCGATAATTTCGCAATCCGTGTCACAAAGCACATACAAGACTGAAGGAATGATTGAGCAAATGTTTTGGAGATTGGGTAGTGCAAAGTAAATAGTTACATAACTTAGGCTTGCATTTGCAACACAGGTAGATATTAACCCGAAAACAGTGAGAAATAGATATTATTTATTATCAAAAAGCCTGTTGAGGAGTGTAATTTAATGCAAGTTGTAACTAAGGTAGCTAGTTAGTAGTCTGCACTGTATAGCCCAGTTTAGATACTGTAGTAATAGCATTAGCAGATATACTGTAGGCTACCAATTTAAACGTATAACCAGGGTGAAATCATGGGTTTTTGGCCAAAAATTGCAACCTCAGGCCCTCATCTAAGCTTTTTATGAGGGTAATGGAATAACCTGCGCCGTATTTGCCATATGGCACTGCGCCAGGGCCCAGTGCTCACTGCTCAGATGGCAGGACTTTTTTTGGTCTTCATTTATATTTGGCAGGAAGATGTCGCAAAAATCCTCTAAGTGCCAGGGGCCCCGCGCAATGTAAACCCGGCCCAGGAATAATATGTTTAGTAAGCGTAACCATCTATTGTACCATTTTTCGATAACGATTCACCTCCACTTCGCCAGTTTTTACGCACAAAATACTTTTAAAAAAATGTAACTAGAGAAAATGCTCATTGAACAAATTATTGAATTTCGATTGAGGGGGCCCAGGCCCTTAGGCCGTACATGTACTCCTATAACTGGTTAAGTTTATAACAAAACAAAAATCTTGAAGGAAAATCTTCGAGTAGATTACTATTTACTGCTAAAATATTGAGGAGGCAATGTGCCGACATGGACCAAATCACTTATAATTAAAATTTTACACCACAATGCAAGATTTTAAACGTGTTTTGGACTTTAATTGCAAGTAAAAGGAGGACTGAACAGTTAAATTATTTCGATTGGCTTTGAAATGTTAAAAATCTAGTTCTTTCAAATGGCTTTGAACACGTGCAAAATGTGATCCAATGGGATTAAAAAAGCTTTTTTTTTCCAAAAACTTACAAAAATCGCCCAGCGGCTGGGGGCTTTGCCCCCAGTCCCCCATAGCCACCGGCGGCTGGGGACTCCGCCCCCAGACCCCCGTCCGTGATACGTTTGAGTACACTAGCTTACTCAATACGTTTCCTAAGTTAGACATTTGCACTTCCTAGCGAATAGTTTTCGCCCCCGCTCTTTACCAAAATCCGGGTTAAGTGCCAACAGACTACAGCTTCAGATCTTCTATTCTGCGATATCTTTACCCCACAAAAAGTTCCTTTTTTGAAAGTTTCTGATGACGTCATTGCATGTTTTTTGTGGTTTGGGCCCCCCAATCAGAAACCTGGCTACGCCTATAGTTCAAGCTGAACTTCAAAGCTCCCAAGTAGGTCCTAAGCTGAGCTTAAAAGTGCTATTTGAAATTTTTCTCAGAATACCAATTTTGAGCCAAGCAGAGCTTGAGCTGTACCTGCTGCTCAAGTCCTCTCTTAGAATACGGGCCTTGGTCTGGTTTACTGAAGTTAAAGGCGAAAATGTCTAAATTCGGAGATGTTGAGTAAACTAGTGTAACTCAAACGTATTACAGATGAGGGTCTGAGACGAAGCCCCCAGAAGCTGGGCGATTTTTTTGAAAAGCAAGCTATTTCAGTGCCATTGGATCACAATCCTCACGTGTTCAGAGCCGTTTGAAAGAGCTAGATTAAAACATTTGAAAGCCAATTTAAAAAATAAAATTGTTCAATCAAGGGCGTCGGCAGAAAAATTTTCAGGGGGGGCCAATAAGAATGGAGCCAGTATTAACCATTAAAAATGGAAGAATTTTTGCAATTTGGGAGCTTTTAGAAAGAGTGTGTGAAAATCCAGGGGGGGGCCATGGCCCCCCCTGCCCCCCCTTGCCGACGCCCATGTGTTCAATCCTCCATTTACTTATAATTTAACTCCAAAACACGTTTAAAATCTTGCATTTTGGGGTTAAGTTTTGTACGTGATTTGACCAAGGTAAAGGGAAGTAAGGCACATTGCCTGTTTCAATATTTTAGCAGTAAATAATAACATCATTCACTCGACGATATTCTTCGGAGATTTTTGCTTTGTCAAGTCATGAAAATAACCAGTTGTAGAAGCACGTAGCCTATACGGCCAGGGGGCCCAGGCCCCCTCAATTCAAATTCATTAATTTGTTCAATGAGCATTTCCCAAAGCTTTTTTTTTGAAAAGTATATTGTCGCTTAAAAACTGGCAAGGTGAAGGTGAATTGTTATTGAAAAACGTCACAATAGATGATTACGCTTACTAACCATTAGATTGACCGGGCCGGATTTACATTGCATGGGGCCCTTGGCACTTGGGAGATTTTCAAAAAATCTTCTAGCGTAATATAGGTGAAGGAAAAAAAAGTCTTACCATCTGAGGTGAGGCCCCTGGCACTCTGCCATATGGTAAATCTGCCCCTGGTTATTGCATTACGTTCATAAAAAGGTTAGAATAAAGCCTGACATAACACCTTTTTGGACAAAAACCTTTAATTTCGTCCGAGTTGCACATATAAGTTGGTTGGCAAAAATTGAATTCATGGGGCCTGGGCTCTATGGTCGTCAATATTAATGTCAATTACTTTTGTACGCGTATATGCTGTACGCGAAAAATGCCAAAAGAAACTGAAACTGAAGAAACAATTGGGTTTTTTGTCACATTTTTATCCTTGGTAGCATTACTATTTGGTGAGAGCAGGCCCCTGCACCCCCCCTCCTGGCTACGCCTATGAGCCTAACTGCTGCGCGCAATTTAATGACCTGTAAGTAGTAGCTTGTATTAGAGTGAGCAGTAATTAAATAATACGAGAGTTAAATGCGGCAATTTTAAGCATAAAGGCAAAGTTTTTTTTACAGATGACCCATCCATTTAGGACAAAAAATTTTTTTGATCGCAATAGCTTTTGATAAGAAAACAACAATCAGTCTTATTAAATGTAGCACAAATGTTTACAATTAGAATAGTTGAGTTTAGTTTTATGTAACAAAAGCTTCTTTTAAACTTTTTACGAGGCCATTTTATGGCTTCACATTTTGTAGTTACACACAAATTAAAAATGGTGATAAGGAAAAGCGGTAAGCAACTGAGAAGATCTTGAGCTGGGAGCTATCCTACAGCAACGTTGCTCCGGCTCCAGTTCCACCTGAATTTAAATGTGAGCTCCAGCTCCGACTCTAGCTCCGGCAAAAATGGACTGCTCCGGGCCTCCGGCTCCGAGCTCCAGCTCCAATATCCTGCTTCGAACAAGCAGCAAATATACGTGGGAAGAAACAAGTATCAACCAAGAAACTTGAAAAAATTATTAAAAGAGGACTGAAAGCAAAATCAATGAAGGGATGTAAAAATAGGGCGAACGTAATTAAATTGACATTGACTCCATCCTTCTTGACCCAAACGATTCAGAAATATGCCTTTCTAATCATTTTATTGGCAAACCTGACGTTGATAACATCGACGACGCCATCTCAGTTCTATCCTAAAGCAACGTCACAAATTAGGCTACGCCGTAGAGGCCTTTTAACCGAGAAAAACATTAATATAGGCCTCTGCGACCTGAGCGTCAGGGATGCCAATAAACATCAGCGATGCCAATAAAAATTACAATTAGAGAAGCCCCTATGTCATAACTGAAGTGAGTATCTCCGAAATGTCATAGGTGATCAAAAAAGATGGATTCAACGCCAATCTAATCTAATACGATTGCCCCAACTTTACATACTCACTATAGGCTTTGCCTTCAGTCCTCTTTTAACTCCTGAGTGGGTGCGGACTATGGATTCATCCAAAGTCGCTTTCTCGTGACAGGGGGACCAAGATGCACCAATCAATCTGAGTTCTGCACGCCTATACATCATCATCATGTCTTACGTGATGTCAATAAAAAGCAAAGTGCCGTCCATCACGTTTGCTGAATTGTGACGTGTATTTACGGTAAAATTGCGCTGCTCGCTTGCAGCTGATCGAAGCCGATAGGGCACGTTTACGGCTTTTTGGGTTGAGCGCAGCCAAAGCTAGTTCATTCTTTGGTAATCTTCAACCCTGCTCGGCTCATATCAGCAGTTAAAACCAACCTAAGAAGAGTTAAAGAAAAATTATAGAAAAATAACTAAAACAAACGCATTAAAACCCCGCCTTTAGATGCATCACATTGAAAGCCCAGCTCGTAACCAGTAGATCATGGTATAGATTCTACTCAACGCTCCAGTTTTTGCAAAAATTGATTTAGAGCTGAAAAGCTTTGGATGATTAATAGCATTGCAACTTAATATTGCGTTAAAACCTGCAAATTGTGAATTCGCCTCACGTTTATAACTTAGACAGCAAGAAAGGCACTCAGATGAAGTGGCAAATGATTTTATTAATTGTGTTACAGGATTTAATTACCACCGAAAGTTTTGTTTGAGTTCATCAGGAGGGACATCGCAACTTTGAAGGGGAGCAACGTTTCAAAAAAAAAATCTAGTAGCGACTAACGGTTGAGTGGCTCGACATACCATGCTGGTGGCAACATCCATTCTCCCCAGAAAACTGCGTTTCAGCTCAAACGCGGAAAGTGGATGCACTATAATACGTTGGTTTGAAATGAACATTTAATGAGCGTTTACTTCGCACGCTGTCAATGACGTTTTCATTTCTTGTGACAGTATTATTATTTTTTTGAAATTAATCTTTTTTTGTTTGTTTGTTTTGTTTTTTTTTTCAGCGGGACGAACATAAATTTAGCAGCCACACAAGACATTTTTTCAACACAGGTATACACGCACTTGGAAAATTTACAACGGTTGGGAACCAAACCTTTGGGCTTTCGAGTTTAAACCCGATTCTTTGCCGCTGCAACATTTGCAAAAGCCGTTTCTATTCCTAAACATGCAAGATTAGCTCAAGCCCGACCGCTTCATCATGCGGATAAGTTAATTTCCTTAAGGGCCACTAGCGGACAGTAAGTGTTCTATCATGTCACTGCTTTTGTATTATCCTGATGAACTAAAATCGGTTAATCGAGGGGAAAATCATTGTAAATCCAATCATGTTGAAGCATTTTAATATTCTGTAGGATATTTAAGAGGAAAGGTACACGTTAATATGAAAGCCAAATCATACAAAGTAACGGTAAGTTCACTAAGTTGAAACGTTGATTACGGTAATTCTGAATCAAAGTAAAACTTGGCTTATTTGTTTGGTTTTCACGTGATACCCTACTAATAGCACTAATGTACCCGGAAGTCTTTGCACAATGTCGGAATCTGACAATAGGTTATGGTTTTGAGAAAAAGAAACTAATTTCATTTCTAAAACTGAGTTGAAAGCAAATGTTTTCCTAAAACATGGGTCTTTTGATGAGGCTAAGAGTTGTTAAACCCTCATTACAGATTAGCTATGGAATAATGTTTCATTCAAGCTCGATCGGCCTTTCTTTTTCAACAAAATTGTTGATATTTCTATATAATAACAGCGTATTACCATTACTCAATGCTTATTGAGAAAAACTACAGAATTTGACTTTAGTGCTTTAAAATTTATTGAGCAGGTTTATTTTGAATTCACTTTATAAGTGGCCATATATATTTTTGGATAAGGCAACTTATGAAATAGTATCATAAATCAACTGGTATCATAAATCAACTTTAAAATTTATTGAGCAGGTTTATTTTCAATTCACTTTATAGGTGGCCATATATATTTTTGGATAAGGTGACTTATGAAATAGTATCATAAATCAACTGGTACGGGGTCTTGGTTATTAGAATCTGGGGCGTTGTGGTAGTAGTACGTAGGCTTATGGCAGTTGTAAAAAAATTGGTATGGTCCCATATAATAATCCGTTAATCGTATGATTTCAAAATGCTTCATAGTTATATGTATGCAGCACAGTGCTTTTGTGTGTGTGTAATTGATGTAATATTAATAGCTTTGAGCTGCTTCAACCACTATCACAGGTTTTATCTTTTTATGGGTTCAGGTAACCCCAGTTTAAAACATAGACGTAGCCAGGATTCTGAGTGGGGTAAGGGGGCAAATCAGAAATTACATGCAAGACGTCATCAGAAGTTTTTGAAAGAGGATTTTTTTGCGCGGCAAAGGTGTCGTAAAATGGAAGATAAAAAGCCGTGACGTTGTGTTGGCACGTAGCTAAAATTTTTCTCAAGGAAAAGGGCTTAAAACAATAGTCAAAATGTGAAAATGTCGGAATTGGAAAAGGTGCTGAGTAAAGTAATGTAACTCAAACGTATCACAAACGGGAGTCTGGGGGCGGAGCCCCCAGCCGCTGGAGGCGATTAGGCACTAGGGGCGAAGCCCTCAGTCGCTGGGCAATTTTTTGTCATTTTTTGAAAAAAAAGCAGTTTTAATGCCATTGGATCACATTTCGCACGTGTTCAAAACCATTTGAAAAAACTAGATTTTTAACATTTGAAAGCCAAATCAAATCAAATCTAATGTTTTATTGTCCTCCCTGTGATATACGGAAGTTTGCAACGAGTTTGCGGGGCCCGTCTTCGCTTTATTGAGCCCGGGCAACATAGCTTCTTTTGAAGAAATGTCGCAGCAATGGCGAGTCATTGGCAACACTGTGTCCCATTTCACTGGCTCAAGATTTGAACCAAAAATCTCCGCTACTGAGACGACCGCGTTACCGCTCGACCAACTGGCCGGTCGTTTGAAAGCCAATTGCAATAATTATATGGTTCAATCCTCCTTTTACTTACAATTTGAGCCCTAACCACGTTTAGAATCTTGCATTTTTGGATAAAATTTTGTAAATGATTTGACTCAGGTATAAGTAAATTAAGGTACATTGCCTCCTGCAATATTTCAGCAGTAAATCCACTTGAAGATTTTCCTGAGAAATGTTTGTTTTGTCATGAAAATAACCGGTTATAGGAGTGCATGTACGGCTAGGGTGTCCAGGCCGTCTCAATGCAACAATTTGTTCGATGAGCATTATTCTAGCAAATTAAAAAAATTATTTTGCGCAAAAACTGGCGAGGTGGAGGTGAAATAATTGTTATTGAAATTGTTCAATAGAAGGTTACGCTTACTCACCATGTTTTTCCGGGCCAGATTTACATTGCGCGGGGTCACTGTCACTTCGGGGATTTTCGCAACATCTTCTTGCCAAATATAGGCAAAGATAAAAAAAAGTCTTACCATCTTAGCGCGGATACCCTGGCACTCTGCCTTATAGTAAATTCGGCATTGTTTATTGCATTACGTTCATAATAAGGTTAGATGAGGGCCTAAGTTAGCAACTTTTAGAATAAAAACCCTTAAATTCACGCGGGTTATACATTAAATTGGTCGGCAAAAATTGAATTGAGGGGGCTCGGGGCCCCTGGAACAATATTATTGGTAATTACTGTTGTACACGTATACTGTTGCACACGAAGATTAAAAAAAAAACTGAAACTGAATAAACAATAGGCTTTTTTGCCACATTTTTATCATTGGTAGCAGTTCAATTGGGAGGCCCCAGGTCTCCTGGCCCCACCCCCTGCTACGCTTATGGTTTATAGGGTTTTCCACTACGCTACCTATACTAATGTTTGGCATATTATTTTCAGATACATGTTAATGAAGAAATGAATATTCAGTTCACTTAAGTATTGTGAATGTCCTAGAGGAGGGTACAAATGTAGCCGTGCTGCTGCTTTGTGTATTCATGGCATTCATAATAATCTGAGTCGAGCTATAAAGAAAATCTCTCTCTCTCACTCTAATTAGTAGGTTGCTTGGTCGCTAGTAAGGAGGTGCGTCTGGCGCAAGTTTCTGTATAAAAATGAACTAAAAATACGCTGATTTGCTTACAATTTTACCGGCACTGTAGACCAGGTCTCAAACGCGCTGCGAGCTGCAGGACAAGTAGATAGAGCGCATGCTATCGATACGATACACTTATTGAATCGATTCCAAGCCAAACCAAATACCAAAACTAGCAATTCGGTTTTCGCTGCTTGTGCGAAACTTCCACCATTTAATCAGACATTATGAAATCTCTACCTTAAATTGCAGACAAACAGTCACATAACCTTTCATTGATTAATTCTACATTAAATCTGTTTGAATAAGATTATGGATTGATAAGGAATGACTTCAGGCAGATTTATCTCAAACAAAAAGTACGTCATCGTTCTTGCTCAACTTTTCGCAGTACAAAAATTTACAAACGTTTTGATTGCATTTACAGTTCATTAGTAGCGGTATTCTGCATCCAAATTACAGTAAATATGGACTACGCAAAAAAATTGCGAAGTTGAAAACTCAGCCAGTAATTACAGTAAAGTGATGGCAAAATTTTTAACAGCCAAATGGGTCATGACGGAACCATTTAAGTTTAATTGTACACATCGAAAATAAAAAATTGATTGACACTATTTTTAGCACACACCGGATAGTAAATTACGAGATACATATAATTTGTTTAAGGTTACCGGCATTTCTACGCTAACACAAAATCAATGACGTAAGTTTTTCCAATTAAACAGGCTGCAAGGAGTGCTGTTTTAAGCGTTTTCGTATCATGTTTTGGTCATAGCATAATGCACCCCCCCCCCCCTAAGTAGGCCATGGTCCACCATTCGACAGATCATACCAAATAACATTTAGTGTCTTTGATGATACTACGATGACATTTGTTTTTTTATATCAATACGGTTTTAATTGACATTATACAATAAAATTGACAATCAGGCATGTAACCAAGGTTGTCCTGGGGGTGTGGGGATGGCAAAGCTAAAATATTTCTTTTGAAAAATGGATCCAGCGGGAAAAGTGATTAATATAAAACAGTGTATCTCAAATATATCACAGACGGGTTTTGGGAAAATACCTTAGTCGCAAGACAATTTGTGGGAATTTTTTTGAAAATACTAATCCCGCATTTCATCACCATGCAGAAAAAAATTTCCACGTTTGTTTAGCCATTTTAAAGAATTAAATTGCTTAGTTTCTTTCCCTCCCCACATTTAATGACCAAGTCAAAAACGCAATTAAAAGCTTCTATGCTTGGCTTGAAACTTGAAGTGACTTGGCTAGTGGGGGGACTTACTCCTCCTGGTTGTACCAGGGTGAGCAATCAACATGTGAACAATGTCACAAGAATCAAAAATGGCAAATCTGATCGACTAGTCCAAATCTTATCAACTTCCACTGATAGTATACAGTAGACCAGGGGTGCCCAAAATTTTTGAGGAACGGGGCCGCAGTGACTTTGAGCAGATCGCAAAATCAGTGCCGGCCAGAACTAGAAAACGATCTCTAGTGAGACTTGGTGCAAAAACTGGCGGAAATTAAAGACAAGGCCCAAAAAAAAGTTTTTTCCGTATTTTGATGTAATTTTTGCCGAAGTTAAAAAACTGATTTAGTTCTTAAAATATTTCTGCTGGTTCATTTTCAAACCATTCGCCGACCGCAAAATATTCTTAAGCAGCCAGCGAAATGGGGTTTGGGCAGCCATGATAAACGTTGCAGCTGAATACAGCAAATAAAAAACCTCAACAGTAACCCATAAAAATAGGCTACAGTTTTGGGATAAAAAAAATACAGTTTTGCCAAAAACTGGATCGAAAAGCAAGACTTTTGTTGAAACATTTAAAAAAATTAAGCGCTAAACATGCAAAGGAATTAGGGTTTTTAATACATGATATTTTAAAGTGGCAAAAACAACCCATAAACACCGTTGATCCACGCATCTACCTGAATTTAGAATAACTTGTTAGCTCTCAATAGCCGTTTTTGGTAAACTAAGCAAATAACATGTTTCTAAACTGAACTAGTCGGTAAAAATTGCTGTGGAGTCCTTGAGCACGTCCTTGGCCTCGAGGACATATTTTGAAGTCCTTGGCCTTGGCCTCGAAGGTCAAATCCTTGGCCTTGGCCTCGAAGCCTCAAGTCCTCAAAAATTGCCCTGTCCTCGGCTCGAGGACAGCACTATTTTTTGAACAGTTGAAATTTTGTTGGAAAACGCCAGAAACTTCGCGGAAAATTTCCGAATATTTTTTTGTTTTCGTTTATTGGAGCATAGGCGTAACCAAGGGGGGAGGGGGTCCAATGGACCCGCCCCCCTCCCCCCCATTGAAATTTCCCCAATGAGAAAAATGTTACAAAAAAGTCTATTGTTTCTTCAGTTTCAGTTTCTTTTCAGCATTTTTCGCTTACAACAGTCTGTAACTAACAACAATATTGAAGACCACGGGCTCCGGCCCCCTCCTTTAATTGAATTTTTACCTGCCATCTTAAACGTATATCCTGGAAGAAATGGAGAGTTTTTGTCCTAAACGTTGCTATCTTAGGCCCACATGTAGCCTTTTTATGAATGTAATACATTAACCAGGGCCGGATTTACCATAATATGACGCAGTACCAGCTAAGGGCCCCGCGCTCAAATCGTAAGACTTTTTTTGGTCTTCACCTATATTTGGCAGAAAGATGTTGCAAAAATCCCCAAAGTGCCAGGGGCTCAGTGCAATGTAAATTCGGCCCGGCATAAATATGATTAGTAGGCGTAACCATCTATTTTACCATTTTTCGATAACAATTCAGTAATTTACCTCTACCTTGCCTGCTTTTACGTACAAAAAACTTTAAAAAAAAATTTGCCATGAAAAATGCTGATTGAACGAATCAATGATCTTCAACTAAGGGGGCCTGGGCCCACTGGCGAAACATGTATTCCTATAACTGGCAATTACAATTATAAAATTACAAAAAATTGCCCAACGACTGGCGGCTTTGCCCCCAGACCCCCAAAACCTCCGGCTGCTGGGCGCCCAGCCCCCAGACTCCAGTCTGTGATGCGTTTGAGTTACGCTAGCTTTCTCAACACGTTTCCAAAGTTGGATACTTGTACTTTTCAACTATTAGTTTAAGCCCTCTCCCTTTGCAAAATCCGGGTTAAGTGCCAACAGGCAACGATTTCAGATCTTCCATCTTACCATATCTTTGTCCCACAAAAAGTTCCTCTTTTGAAAAATTTTGATGACGTAATAACATGTGATTTGTGGTTTAGGCCTCCCCCAATCAAAAATCCTGGGTATGCCTATGAATTGGAGATCGCCTGAAAAACTTTTTGGAAGACCTTTTTTTTTTCGGAGAATACTTGCGGCTGTGTCCTTGGTCCTTGGCCTCGAGAGGGCCTGTCCTTGGCCTCGAGAGGGTCTGTCCTCAGAAAGGCTGTCCTTGGCCTTGGCCTCGGAATTTTTTTGTGTCCTTGGCCTCAAGCCTTGTGTCCTCAACTCCACCTTTGGTAAAAATGCTAAGATACCAAACCAATAATAACTTTAAATCATTTTGTCTGCGTTCATGGGCGTAGGAGCTCAAAATGATTCGGGGGGGGCGCCAAAGTTTTGCTCCAAAAATGACTTGAAAGTTGCCTGTTGCTTGACAAATCAATCGTTTTTTCTGTCCAAATTGAGGTGACCTCCAAAAAAAAAAGGTCTTCACTTAAATTGAGACGGCGTTTCTGTCCAAATTAGGTGATTTCCAAATTTAGGTGTTTTTCTGTGCAATTTAGTAGGCAAAATTGCCCAAACTTTTGACACAAAATCGCCCAAAATATATGAAAGTGGCCAAAATTTTGCCCGAAATTTCGACACCTTACACCAACCGGGGGGGTCAGTGCCCCCCGGCCCCCCACCTCTTACGCCTATGTCTGCGTTTATCATGACAAAACCACACTTATCTTAGAGAGGGCAAATTTTTTTTGCTTATTTATCTATCGATCTACACAACGCAAATTAATTATTGACCACAAGACGTATAAAAAATCCGAAAACGGGTCGAATAAACTAAGACACGACTTTTGTTTATATCCTCAGGTTTTTGTACTGATTTTGAAAGTTCGGACGATTTACAACCTATAGTGCAATTTGGATTTACCACGACATAATGCACCTTTAAGTTGCAATTTGGAAAAGCTGCTTTCTACAGAGCCAAGAAAGACCCATCAGCCCCCATAACGCTATTATGATACACAGATACAGCGTTGGTTGGACAATGTAAAGGCATTAAACTTATTCAATTCAACCAAAATTAAGCATAAATATTTTGGGTTCAATTTTCTTGCTTTATTACACTCTTCATTTTTGTTTTTTTCATAAGCACCACAGCTAGCAAATTTTCGGTTGAGGAGAGCTGATATTCCTGTTTTACAAATTTTCCGCTTTTATTCTTAAATTTAATTTAAAAATAAAAAGACAAACAATTTATCAGTGGTTGGTTAAGAGTTGTCTTGTGATTGAACATAATTATTGAAATATTGTTTGGGTTTAAACAAATAATCAATGACCTTAACGAATCAAAAGTTGCTCGAGCGATAACTCGTTCGTCTCTGGAGCGGTAGATGTAAAGTTCAAATCTAGGGCCAATCAAATTTAACACAGTGTTGCCAATGGCTTGCCACCAGCCCGCCACAGCAAGATTTCTTCGAAAAGATCTGAGTTGTCAAAGCGCAATGACGTGGAGATGGGCCCGCCAAACACGTTCCACGCTTTGGCGTAATGCACCGAGAATAATGAAAGATTTGATAACACCGAAAAGGCCAAGTTATTCATTAATTTAACCCAAGTCCTTAATTGAGCTTTTGACTCCAAAACTTGACTCTGTTCGTAATTTGCCTTTCATTTTGAGTACATAAAAATATCGTATGCTCATAAAATTGTTCTTAAAAAAAAACAAACAAGAGTACGTGTGTTGTACTTGACCTAAATTACCCCGTCACTTTCAACGGACAAAAATATCGACCAAATTGGATTCTCATTGGCCAGCAAGTTCTCAAGCCGATTTAACCAAAATTAATAGCAATATTTAACGAAAGCCAAACCCCATCCACGTAGCAATAACTTTTGTTTCAAACGGTTAGTCGATGTAACAGTCTTGTGCATCATCCCGCTGTGAACGTTAGTAAAACAAGGAGTAACTTTCGTTGCTCGCCCGCGAATTTACGACCATTTTACTGTTGATCGGGTGGTGCACTCTTAGTTTGGTCATATGTAAGCAAATTATTAGAACAAATACTAATATTATTCAGTGACACGTTTTGCTGGTACAGATATTAGTTAGGGTTGCTTCCAAACTTATTGACTTTCTTCTAAGCTGATGTACAGGGTTGGCCAAAAAAAAATTGCACCCTTGGACAAAGTGTCATAACTTTTTTTTTTTGGAATGAGATAACATTTAAAAATTTTTACCATTTCTTTACGACAATATATTGCGTAGCTGTGTAAAATTTTATGAAAAATTTCCATAAAATAACAAAATTACAGGTGTTTAAATAGTGGGTATCACAAACTGCAATTGCATAAAAATTAACACGGCACAAATAGTAAGCGATTGTTCACTCGTTCAATATTTTTCGATGTGTTGTCCGTTTTCTGCAATCACCAACCGCACACGAGATCAAAACCCATCGATGGGGTTATTGATTACCGCTTGGGGCAATGCTTCCCACTTTTGAAGAATGGCTTCTTTCAATTCTATGGTGTTTTCAAATCTTCTTCTTGGATCTTATGGATAAACCATGCAGTTAAACTGAA
Organism: Trididemnum nubilum; assembly: GCA_963965965.1. NCBI lineage: Eukaryota > Metazoa > Chordata > Ascidiacea > Aplousobranchia > Didemnidae > Trididemnum > Trididemnum nubilum. Next base: position 9,571,247 of record OZ014474.1, read on the forward strand.
AACTGAGGCTACCTGCCTCTCGGGTTAATATCATTACCACCTTCCAGCGCGGTCACTTACCACTGTGGAGCTTGGTATTTCAAAGTTATTATCATTCGAAAAAAGATTTGTTAGCATTCAGGTATTGTTACGTCACAATGAGTATAGAAAGGCAAATTATAAAAAAAAGTTACGTTACCTGCAAAAAAACCTTTGAACGCACTTTGTGAAAAGAGATTGCAGTCATCAATGTTTAAATGGACGTCATTTTATAACTTCTAGGAATTTTTCATTGTAAAATTTTAAACAACTACGCAATATATCGTTGTAAAAAAATGGTAAAAATTTTAAATTGTTATCTCTAAGCAAAAAAGTTATGGCACTTTGTCTAAGGGTGCAATTTTTTTTGGCCAACCCTGTATTTTCAAAGATTTCATTTGCTTGTCTATAATAAATCAGAGCTTCATCATATTGATGCAAATTTTGCAGAAACCAATGTTATGAAGCGTAGCACCAACATTACTGTTTTAGGTCTGATCAGGCGATGCATTGTTTTAAATTTCAAGTGCTTGTTTAGAATAAATCAGAGCCTCGTCATACTGATGCAAGTTTTGCAAACACAAACTAATGTTATGAAGTGTCCCAACAACATAAATGTCTTTGCTCTGATCAGATGATGCATTTTTACGGATTTCAAGTTATGTTAATAATAAATTAAAGCCTCGTCATATCGATGCAAATTCAAAAAACACAAACCGTTGTTTTGAAGTGTCCTAGCTACAGTACTGTCTTTTTTCTGATCAGGTAATGCATTGTTCTTGATTTCAAGTGCTTGTTTGAAATAAATTAAACTTTCGTTTTTTTTTATGCAAATTTTGCAAACACAAGCCAATGTTACGAAGTGCCGCAGCAACATTACTGTCTTTGCTCAGATCATGTGATGCATTGTTTTTTATTTCAAGTGCTTATTCATAATAAATCAATGCTTCGTCATATTGATACAAATTTTGCAAACAGCAACTAATGTTATAAAGTGTCGCAGCAACATTACCGTCTTTGCTTTGATCAGATGATGCATTTTACGCATTTCAAGTGCTTGTTTATAATAAATCAGAGCCTCGTCATACAGATGCAAATTTAAAAAACAGAAACCAATGTTATGAAGAGTCCTAGCAGCATTACTGTCTTTGCTTTGATCAGGTGATGCATTTCTATAGATTTCAAGTGCTTGTATAAAAAGCATTAGAGCATCGTCACATTGATGCAAATTTTGCAAACACAAGCTGACATTACTAAGTATCCCAGAGACATTTCTGTCTTTGCTCTGATCAGGTAATGCATTTCTATTGATTTCAAGTGCTAGCTTAAAATGAATCAGAGCATCGCCATACTGATGCAAATTTTCCAAACAACAACCAATATTATGAAGTCTCCTAGCAACATTACGGTCTTTGCTTTGATACTGTGATGCGTTTTTCTGGATTTCAAGTGCTTGTTTATAATAAATTAGAGCATCGTCACACAGATGCAAATTTCGCGAGCACAAACAAATGCTATAATGCAAGGGTCGACAACCTTTTGAACTAGTGGGCCATATCCAGCCCTAACAAGGCTCCAGCGGGCCGCCACCATTCCAGCGGACCAAAAGAGAAAGGTCTTCGCCAGAAATTTTGACATTTTTTTGGCTGAATTGACAGCGAAGACCAAAAAAAAGGTCTTCGCCAAAGATTCAGGCATTTTTTGGCTGAACTGATAACGAAGCCTAAAAAAGATCTTCACCAGGAGATGAGGATCATTTCAGCGGTTTATTGCTGCATATCTATTATAGCAAAAAGAAGGTCGCGGGCCGGGTAAAATGCCTCGGCGGGCCGTAGGTAGCCGACCCTTGCTATAAAGTGTCGCAGCAACATTCCTTTCGTTGCGCTTATCAGGTGATGCGTTTTCATAGATTTTAAGAGCTTGTTTGTAAAACATTGAAGCCTTGTCATTCTGTTGCAACTTTGCCAACAGATAACGATGCTAAGAAGTGTATTAGCAATATGACTGTCTTTGTTGAGATCAGGTAATGCATTTTTATGGATTTCATCTGGTTGTTTAGAATAAATCAAAGCTTCGTCATAATGATGCAAATTTAGAAAACATGAAGCAAGGTTATTAAGTGTCACAGCAACATTCGTGTGTTTACTCTGATCAAGTGATGCATTGTTATGGATTTCAGGTGCTTGTTTAAATCGAATCAGAGCTACGTTAAACTGATGCAAACTTACAAAACATGAGCCAATGTTATTGTTTGGTTTGTTGAATTTACTTCTTGGTTTGAGTTCGCTGCTGTATAGACTCGATAACCAACAAAACCAACAAATTGGCTCATTACTTTAGTTATTCACTGTTCCTTCTCTCGCATTTATTTCCGTTTGGTCAAGTAGGATAGTATTATGATGATATAATTTAAGATGTGGATGAACACAAAATGACATCACAAAACTCTCAACATGTTAGATTTTAAACGAGCGTTCCAGCTACAAAAAAATTGCCAATGCATCCCTGATTAGAATGACAACTGATTAGCAATGTGTGTAAACAGACCAATTTGTTTTGGTGTTATATTACAACCTGACTATCCAGCTACCAAGATAATGCAACAAAAACAGCACATGAAAATTTCTTCATGCAAGTGAAATGAAAGTATGGATATGTAAAGACACGAATTTGGAGTATTTTAGTTTTACCATACGAGGCAGCTGAGCAAATAACAATACAGCTGCACATAACATGTAATAAACATTAGTAGACGTTTTGGCCACAAATTAATTTTACATAGCATTATGTTGGTCTTGCTGACTATTATAATAAATGCTAGTCGATCGCAAGATTGGTATCATTGTTACTATGGTGTTTAGAGCATTTTCGTTATAAATTTTTAATCATTTTAATTTTAATTCATTGCAATTTTAATCTTTGCAAAAGCTTTATACAGGGTATTTCAAAAGTAAGATACCAATATACTGGTATTATTTCATTAATAAATCGGTATGTTTCTTTTGAAACACCCTGTATACTTTTTAACTAATTTAGCTCAAAAATATCATCAGCAAGTATGTTGATGCAAATTATAAAGTATTATACTCATGGGTTCATCTCCAAATCATTGCTACTGTATGTCACTTAATTAAAGAATAAGAAACTAGCATTGCAAATTTATTAATAGTACAATTGCAATTTCACTTGGAATGAAGTTAAATGACCGGCCAATTGGTCGAGCGGTAACGCTTTCGTCTCTGAATTGGGAGGTCAAATCTCGGACCAGTCAAATCAGACAGTGTTGCCAACAGCTCGCCACTGCTGTGACATATTTTCTTCGAACGGAGCAGTGTTGCTCGGGCGCAATGACGCGAAAATGGACCCCGCAAACTCGTTACATGCTTCAGCGCAATACAACAAGTACAAGAAAAATTTGATTTTGATTTGATAAAGCTAAATGACAATTGAAATCACATGCACAAAAGAATATCAAGGTCCTGGGAGAAATCAGCACAACTAAGCACACTCAAAATTATTTAATGCATGAGTTTTGACCTAATTGAGTAAGAAATTCAGATGTTTGATAAAATGGTATTTTTTAATAATTTCTTTGTTGTAGTCTACATTTTTTTCATAATGAGTAAAATTTAAAAAGTTAATCCTTATAACATTGAGATGCAAAGTTTGATTGACCTTAATTATTAAATCAATCCTATTAACACACTAGATTTAAAAACAAAAAAGCAATGAAAATATTTTTATTGTCAAAACTTCAAGGCATATTTGTTTTTTTTTTATTTTATTTTGTGCGATCCTTCATTTCCATTTTCGGGCCTCAACTTAGCCCCCAAAATTAAAAAAAACTTTAAATAACAAACTTTCCTGAAAAATTAACACCCCCAAAAACATGTATTTAGACACAAAGATCAAGTTGATACCTCTACTAAAACTCGTAAAATCTAAATTAAAAATTTTTCGTAATCGCATCTGCCATCTAGTGGTAACTTTCAATATCTCAGCAACCACTGGGCCGATTTTAAAAAAAACTATGCCAGGTTGATCAGTACGCCTGCCTCTATCTATAAAGTGGTTAATTGACTCTTTTCCAGAGGTTGGGTATAAAAATGCTCAATTTTTTTTTTGAAATTTAGTGGAACAAACTTAGCGTTTAACTGTACTAATGTAACATGTGATAGGACAAAAGAAAAGAAAAGAAAAACAAAAAAACATACCGGAAGTTACAATTGTCAGGGCTGTTTTGAAGGTGGTGGGTTGTAAAGCATTTAGTTTGGATTATGTGCAAAAGGTAAAGAAACATCTAAATCTATAACATATCTTCACCAAATTTTAGTTTTCTACGACCTATCGTTTCTAAGATGGTTCATTTCAAAATTAAGAAGATCTACCTATAACAGTGATGCCAATTAAAATCTAATTTTTCAGAAATTGGAGCATTCTGCTTACTTTTAACGTATTTTTGTTGTAACACCAATTCATGCTAAAGCCTTGCGTTCAGTTGTTTTCAAACCAGTTGTGAAAGATATCTTACATATTATTTTACAAAAAAAATAAATTTTGACTGGCAACACTGAGGGGAAATCGTTTAAACTTTAAAACAAAATATTTGAGAAATAATCAGTAATAAAATGGTGACATTTGTGAAGATATGTTTTAGATTTTTTTTTTTTTTTTACACGTAGCTCTAGGTAGATGCTCCACCCCCTTTTAGCTTGTTTTATTTTCCTTTGCTTTTTATTTAACCTCAGTTAATGGTATAAAAAGTCTATGGTGCTTTGCTTTTTCTGTGACGACCAGTTGTCGCAGTTGCACAATTAACCTCGACCAAATTCCAACTATACCCTTTAACAAATTACAGCTACATGTAAACGTAAATTTTATACACTGGCCGAACGTGCGATTATTTTTCTGTGCATAAGCAATTATTACATGACTATTTACATGTGTATACCCGAAATTTCCAGATAAATTTCTGCAACATAGCGCATGACTTGACAACCAATTTTGTTATTTTCAAAGAAGTTGAAAACCAATTTTAATCTAAATGGTATAATTATTTGTGTTTTTTTAATCAAAAAATTATAATAACGACCTTAACACGAAAATATTTTCAAGGACTCTAATCTGCTAATCAGACAATATCGCAATATTTCAAAACTAAAAACTGAATAAAGTGAAAGTGATATTTTTAAAACATTGCTTCAACTGAGTCGTTTTGTTTTCGCATGCAAAATTTTGGCAACTTTTTTGTCGGCTTTGGATAGTCTCCTGAGCCGTGACGTATGGGCAGTAGTGGTGTGGTATAAACGCGTATATTCTGAACTTAAATGGGACGATGAGAAAAGACAAACAAAAACGGACGAAACACGATTTCCGCGCATAGCTGTACATAAATCTCAACTGCTGCACCATAAAACCTACGCTCGGTAATTCTCACCCTATTAGCAGCGGTCCAAGCTTCGGACTCTTTTGTTCTACAGTAAACCTTAGGGAAAACTGAAGTTTCGACCCTCGCAACCGAACCGTCATAATGCTTTAGAGGCTAGCGTTGTTTTCGTATCGGTATACAGTCAAAAACAATTTTCGTCCTGTGCAGTAAATACATTACAGCATAATACTTAGTACTGGTAATAGCAGAAACTTTATTCCCACTATTCCTTCTTATGTTCATATTCTGAATCATACTGTTTTTTAAATTGTTTAAAAAAGAAAAAAAGAAAGAAAAAAAAACAAAGCAGCCTAAAACCAAAAAGCATGGTACGGCGTATTTCCCAAATACCGTTTTTCTTGTCACATAGTTTTGCTATCTTAATGCATCGTTTTGCTATTGAAATTGTGATCGGGCGCGTCTGGATTCACTCAATCAATCCTTGAATTCCTTAATGCAAAACTAAACGTAAAAATACCCTTTTTCTTACCACATTGTTTTACTGTTGAAGTTGTAATCGGACGTGTCTGAATTCACTCAACCAATCCTTGAATTCGATAATTTAAATTTCGAGCAATGCAGCTAATGCGCTGCTATGCTATACATGAATTTAAATTTTCCATAGTAAGAGTTTGTGTCACGGTCAAGCTTAAGTTAGTTTGGCATAAAAATATTTGACCATAGCACGTCATCACACACTTTTATGTACCCGTGCACAATAAAGTTGCATAAAAACTGCCCAAAAAGTTTACACGCCTCTAAAAATGTAAACCTTGTCAGCAGTGTTTAAATCAAAACGAAGGAAATTAAGGTCACTTTTCGGTGAAACACTATAAGAGAGGTTGTAGGTCACTTTTGCATTTTTAAAGGTTCAAGTGTCATCATATATTACAACAGGCCAATTCAGTGGAGCGGTAACGCGTTTGTATCTGGCTGATCAAATCTAACGCATTGTTGCCAACGGTTCGCCACCACTGTAATATTTCTTTGAAACGAGCTGTAGGGGCGGGGCGCAATGACGCGGAGATAGGCCCCGCAAACTTTTTTTACGCTTCGGTGTAATGTAGCGAGAATAAAGATTTGATTTGTCATACTCATATAAGATTTTCAAATAAAAAACGATCACATGAAATTAAAATAAGACCGGTATGTACAAAATAAAAAAGCTGAAACGAAAATTTCACCAATTGATGAAAGGACTTTGCCGACACAACGCTTAACGATGCAGTGCAAAATTTGCAATCCCAAGCAAATGTGAGTTCGTATGGATGTGTTTTCGTCAATTTTAATTAATTAACGCAAAAATCAGCTAATGCGCGCCAATGTGATGAAAAACATAGAATGCAAATTTTAAACATAACATTTATGTAACGGCATTCAAGCTGAGAAACCTAGGGAGCGTAATTAAGTAATCCTACGTTTTCATCAAATTACAAAGATTTTAAAAGTTTCAATCTCCTTTGTTCAAACACCGAAGGCAGTTTTTGCTTCCTCATTAGCGGTTCATTGTAAAACAAGCTTAGAGACCTTTTCCTAATTTCAGCTGGGCAAAATAAAAGCCAAGTTACTTTCTTTTTACTTTAGATGACAAAACTTCACATATTGTTAGCTGCAAAAAGCTTTTTTTCATATTTGTGTCCAGTCAAACTTCTCAACACAAAACATGCTTTGCAGAATCTGTTCAGCAATATTGATATGCGCGTACATTACGTTGGAAGACATTGGAACTTGACAAAGTGAAGGACTCAGCGTGGCCGAGAGGATAGGACGTCAATTTTATGATGCGATAATTCCATAATGTGGGTTCAACCGCACCTTGGTCAGGTTTTTACGTCTCTGATTGGTGGCTTCAAACAAGCAGTAAATTTACGCGACAAGTCAAACGCCAACAAGAAAACTAAAACAATTATTAAAAGAGGACTGAAAGCAAAATCAGTGGAGGGATCTAAAAATAGGACAATCATAATTAGATTGGCATTGCCTCCATTCTTCTTGACTCAACCGTTTCAGAGATATTCTACTTCAAAAAAGACTAAGGAGCCTCTCCGATCATAATTTTGATTAGCAGCCCCAAGGATATGTTGATTACATCGGCGACGCCATCTCAGTTCTATCCTAAAGAAATGCCACAATTAGGCTAAACCGCAGAGGCCTTTTAACCGAGAAATGCGATAATGCAGGCCTCTGTGAGCTGAGCTAATGCATTGAAACGTCAGGGATGCCAATAAAAAATGCAATTAGTGAGGCCCCCACGCCGTGTTTGAAGAAGAATATTTCTCGAAAGGCTAGATCAAGAAGAATGGATTCAACGCCAATGTAATATAATACGATTGCCCTAACTTTAGATATCTCTATTCATCTAATATGATTGCTAATGGATGAATGGGGGTATCTAAAGTTAAGGCAATCAAGTCTAATGTGATCTAATCTAATATCCCCATTCATTTTGCTTTCAGTTCTCATTTAACTCCTGAGTGGATCCAGACTGCGGATTCGTCCAAAATTGCTTTCTCGTGACAGAGGGACCAAGATGCACTAATCTGAGTTCTGCTTGCCTACAGTATCATTATGTCTTATGAGATGCCAATAAAAAGTAAAGTGCAGTCCGTTACGTTCGCTCAATTGTGACGCGTATTTACCATAAAATTGCGCTGCTTGCTTGGTGCTGATTAAAACCGATACGGCACTTGTACGGCTTTTGATCTAGTTGAGCTTAGCCAAAGCTAGTTCATTCTTTTGTAATCTTCAACCCTGCTCAGCTCATAACAGTATCTGAAAGCAACCTGTTCAGAGTTAAAGAGAAATTAGTCTCAACTACACTCCGCTAAACTTAACCAAAAGCATGAAGAACCCGCCTTTATATGTAACGCGTTAAAAGCCCATCTCGGAACCAGGAGATCATTGTTTAGATTCTACTCAACGCTATAGCTTTTGCAAAATTTGATTTAGAGCTAAAAAGCTAAGGATAAAAGTGAATTTACACAGTATCCGTTTTTCGTCCGTTTTCGTCCGTTTTTTTACGTGTTTGCATCTCCTTGAAAAAGTTTGCGCTTTTTCTTTCGCATTTTTATAAGTCCATATCCGCACTAAGTAGACTGTTATATACAGACAAAAATTTAGTTTAAAGATTTTGTGTATGAACAATAAGAGCAATATTTCAAAATAGAACTGTACCCCTTCATAAAAAATTTTTTCGGAAAACTTTTGTCCAGTATGTGACTGTCTGGTTAGTGCAGATAAGGACATATAAAAATGCGGATGAAAAATCGCATACTTTTTCACGGAGAAGCAAAAACGTAAAAAAACGGACAAAAACGGACGAAAAACGGATACTGTGTAAATCCACTTCAGATTAATAGCATTGCAACTTGATATGGCGTTGAAAGCTCCAAATTGTGAATTCGCATCCCGCTTATAACTTAGACAGCAGGAAATGCGCCGTGATGAACATGTGATTATTTTATCAATTGCAGTACAGAGTTTGATTGCCGCAGAAAGTTTTGTCTCAATTCATCGGGAAAGACATCGCAACTTTGAAGCGCTGAAACGCTTCAAAAAAAATTTAGTATCGATGCACGGTTGAGTGGTTCGACACGTCAAGCTGCTAGCAACATCCATTCTTCCGGGGAAACTTCGTTTGAGCTCAAAAGCGGAAAGTGGATGCATTAAAAATCGTTGGCTTGAAATGAACATTTAATGAACGTTTACTTCGCACGCTATCAATGCCGTTTCCATGCCTCATTATTAATAAGTTTTTTGACGTTTATGTTTCTTGTTTTTTTGTTTTTTTTTTTAGTGATACGAAAATAAATTTAGAAACCACAAGAGTCTTTTTTTCAATACAGATATACACGCACTTGGGGAATTTGCAACGGTAGGGAACCGAATCTTTGCTCTTGCGAGTTTAAACCCGATTCTTTGCCGCTGCAACGTTTGCAAAAACCTTTATGTTCCTAAACATGCAAGATTAGTTCTAGCCCGACCGCTTCAGCAAGTGGTCAAGTTAATTTCCTTAAGAGGTACAAGCGGACAGTAACGATTTCGATTTAATCGTCGTTTGCGCTTACTCAAGTGACTGATGGCTTCTGCATTTATTAGTTTTTTGTGAATTGTGTGTGTTGCGCATGGTATATAGTTGCAATAAACCAAATCTCTCTCTCGAATCACTAGGTTGCTAGGACGCTGGTAAGGCGGTATGTCTGGCATATCGAATTTTGCATAAATATAGACTAAAAATAGTTCATTCGCTGACGATTTTACCGGCCAGTGGAGACCGGGTTTCAAACCCGCTGCGAGAAGCAGGACAAGTTGATAGAGCGCATGCTATTGAAACGATACACTTGAATCGATTCCCAGCCAAATCAAATACCAAAACTAGTAATTCGGTTTTCGCTGCTTGTGCAAACCTCCAAAATTTAATCAGACATCATGAAATCTCTACCTTAAATTGCAGACGAACTGTCACCTAACATTTCGTTTATAAATTCTATATCAAATTTGTTTGAATAAGTTTAAATTTAATTATTTTAAATTTATTTGAATAAGTTTATGGATTGGTAATGGCTTTAGGCTGATACACCTCAAACAAAAAGTACGTCATCGTTCTTGCTCTGCTTTTCGTAGTACAAAAATTTCCACAGGTTTTGATATTGCATTTACAGTTCAATTAGTCGCGGTCATAGGTGGAGTCGAGGACACAAGGCTCGAGCCTAAGGCCAAGGACACAAAAAAATTTCGAGGCCAAGGACAGACCCTCTCGAGGCCAAGGCAAAGAACTAAGGACACAGACGCAAGTGTTCTGAAAAAAAAAAAAACGTTTTCAAAATTTTTTTTAGGTGATCTCAAAAAAAAGGTCTTCAAAATTTTTTTCAAGCGAAAAAGGTTTTTAAAAACTTTTTTTCAGGTGATCGCTACTTGAGGAAACCAAAAAAAAGGTCTTTGCAGATTTTCCAAAAGGTTTCTGGCGTTTTCCGACGAAATTTCAACGGTTTAAAAATAGTGCTGTCCTCGAGCCGAGAACAGGGCAATTTTCGAGGACTTGAGGCTTCTAGGTCAAAGCCTTCAAAAGGTGTCCTCGAGGCCAAGGACGTCCTCGAAGACTCCACCTCTGGTAGCTGTATTCTGCATTCAAAATAAACACGGCGTTAGCGAAAAATTGCGGGGTTGGAAACTCAACTAGTAATAACAATAAAGTGATTTCAAAATTTCTAACAACCAAACAGGTTAAAACGATATTAACCATGTAAGTTTCATTAAACCCATTAAAAATCAAAAAAATTGAGAGATACGATTTTTTGCACACACCGGACAGCACGGATGGCACTACCGTACGATATGTTCAAAATTGACCAAAACGTACTTCAAAAATTTACCGAACCGTACCGGACTAACGTAGTGTATAGTTTTTATCGGACGGTACGTTCTAACTGTACCGTACTTGAAAGGTACGATTCGTAGGTCAAACAAAGGATGGTACGCTCTAACCATATAGTACTTGAGAGGTATGTACGGTACGCAGTTAAAAAAAATTGCTAAGATTTTTCTAACGTTCTCGTTTTTCGCACTTTAAACGAAGTTTAACTAGATGTATATTCTAAAATCAAATTCATAAATATCAGTTTTGCCAAGTTTGGAGCTTATGTACCATAGCGTGCTGCCAGTGGCGGATCTAGAAAATTTTGGTGGAGGGAGATGATAAAATTTATGAGCACAAATTGTGTATAATCTCAAAATTTTGGATGATTATGATTAATGTTCTTGACCTCGCGCAAACTTGTGGACATTTTTGATCCGTCCCATCCCAAAAACGTTACCAGTACATATAGTATTTGTTTAAATTTAACCAATGGCATAAAACCAGTTTCATGTCATTGATTTAACCAATTCAATTCAAATTAATAACATAATACGCTCTTTTCGTCTTTCCTGCTTCAAAAATCGTATTTATTAAACTTTCGCCAACATAATCGTCTGCATCTACGCAGAACAGGCGCGTTGCCAGAAATTCGCAATGAGGGACTACTTTGGGGGTCTGGGGGCAGAGCACCCAGCCGCCGGAGGCAAGAGGGTCTGGGGGCGGAGCCCCCAGTGATCAAAAATTTTGCATGTTTTGCAAAAATAACTAAATTTTAGGGCTATTTTGATGAAAAATAATGCTTTCAAAACGTGGCATAGCAATCGGCAGTGCAATCATGATTAAACGGTTGCATAAATGGGCTATGTGAGAAGTGGCTAGTGGTAAAATTTTCTATTGTTTACATACTGGTAGATCATAAAATCTTATAGTTTAGTAAAACTCACACGCAGTAATCCATTTCTACTATATTTTATAGAGAAAAAAAATTAGAGGGGTGGCTCATGGAAAGATATTTGAGAGAGGTGATTAGTAATTAACTAAATCTGAATAGATCCCCCCTGTTCGTGAGTTTATAATATTTTTGTTGATAAAAACTATGTTAAGCATTTTCAATGAGCTATTAAATTTGATTGCTTATTTTTGGCCATTTTTAAAAGTTTTTATTGATTTGTGAGTTTTATTTTCGACAAATTAGCCCCCCGAAATATATGGTTCAAAAGATACTTTAAATCACGTTTTACCCTCCAGTCCAAAAACCAGTCTCAGAAGTGCTAAAAACGTGGTATTTTTTTTATTCTGCATTTTGGTCGACAGGCCAACGGGGGGTAGGGGGGTGGGCAAAAGCTCCCCCCGCCCTCCCTTGGCTGCGCTACTCACACAGAATGAGTAAAAACTATCTGCATCGGACTTTGATATATTGCCAAAAGTCTATTTTGTTCAAGTTTTCATTCAGCATACCGTAACTAACAATGAAATAAAACTACATTCCAGAAGACATTTTACTTGATGTTCTATCAAATCGACACTTTTTTACTGCGAAACTGCACTACTGTATTGCGTGAGGTTTGAGCGAAAATTCGCCATAATTGAACTCCTGTTGTGTTATGCCTTTATCGTTGAAAAGTGCGAGTTGTGAATTTTGCTAGTTTGGCGCTTTCAAATCAATCGGACCTGTAAAAAACTAATTTCTGCTTTGTAAAAAGTTCTCTGTAAAAATAACTTTTTCCTCCCCCCGCCCTACCCCACCCCCAATGGCTTCAGAAATTATATCGCAGTCACCCGGCCTATCGAGTATTCACTGATTGCTTTTTTTTTTTAATGTTTAATATTATGCATATCCACATTCCGTTTAGGCTGGTGGTGGGGATGCATCCCCCCCCTAAATCCGCCATTGCGTGCTGCCTTGCTTGCCGAAGAGTTACTCATGTAATTTGTTCAAGGTTAACAGCATTTCTACGACAACGCAAAATCAATGATGTGAGTTTTCCCAATCAAATTAACTACAAGTAGTTCTACTACAAGCGTTTTTGCATCATGTTTTGGTCACACCCCACCTAAATAGGCCATGGTCGTACCATTCGATTGATCATACCAAGTCACAGTATAAATATCATACAGTAATCTCACTCCATGCAAAAACTATTGTGACGTGTGTCCGCATTTTTTGAGAGGTAAAAGCAGACCTGAGTTTTTTTTTGACGTCATAATAGTGACATGGTAAGCGGACGAGGATAACGCCAAAAAATAGGAATTGTTTTGAAATTTTACGTGTGTTTTCTTGGCTTGACGACGTTACCGTCTTCATCCTTTTTTACGCCCCTAAACGTTAGAGGGCAGCATTTTTCCCCTCTGCATTAGTCCAGATATATCGCGGTCTAGCTCCTTTTGTAGAGTTCGTACGGGATTAGAATTAGTCTCTATGGAACCGTCAAAGCTCGGGCTTCGACTGGCTATAATTTTGACGTCACTTTCTTGTGACGTCACAAAGTAGTACGTTTAAGAAGAAAAAAAATTGGAAATTTTCTTACATAAACAACCTTTAGTTACTTGGGGTTTTGCTCGCAGCCGGAGCCCAACATTAAAAGTTTGTCCACACTTGGATCGTATCGTTAACTAACTATCCTGGAAATTTCGTTTCAATAGCTTAACGTTTAACGAAAATATCCTTGATTGTTTGCTTTGTTGTTGTAAAATTCGTCTTGAATTGCAGTTATATGCAGTAATTGTGTTATTGCTTAGGCCTATCACCAAATAGACTGTGACATCATCATGAAGTAGTAATCGTGAACCTCTAGAACTTTTGATCGAAAAAAAGCTTTCATAGACTGTATGAGTTATCGTTTATTGATGCAGACGTTCAGTGTAATTCATGATAAAACTTTAATTTAGCTGCAATAATTTTTGTATGATTGTAATAATAAGTCAATTAAGATGTTTTTTGACGTTTGCAGGCCAGAGTTTTAATATTTTAATCGTTTTGCGTGCTTCTGGCCTAAAGGCTACCAGCTCGGAAGCCTAGGGAAGAGCCACCAGAACGGCGACTACTTAAAACAAACAATGCGAAAAATTGTCTTCCCACAGGAATCGAACCTGCAGCCTTTGGATTACCGTATATTTAATTAAGTAGTCGCCGTTCTGGTGGCTCTTCCCTAGGCTTCCGAGCTGGTAGCCTTTTGGCCAGAAGCACGTGTAGCGTCAGCACCAACGTAGCCACAAGTAGAAGTGAAAGCGAACATATGGATTAATAAGTCAACCCGGAGAGTAGCTCGGTAGGTTGTTCAACCGAGCCGGTCGACCGCATTGGGACGCGTCCTTTTGACAAAACGTTACACACGCAAAACGATTAAAATATTAAAACTCTGGCCTGCAAACGTCAAAAAACATCTTAATTGACTTATTATTACAATCATACAACAAGCAAGTTGCTGGGTTTAAATAGCCAAAATTAAGCATGCGAGTAGGCGTCTTCTCTAGCTCAAGTGATAGAGCAGTTGAGCGGTAGTTCAAAGGCTGCAGGTTCGATTCCTGTGGGAAGACAACTTTTCGCATTGCTTGTTTTAAGTAGTCGCCGTTCTGGTGGCTCTTCCCTAGGCTTTCGAGCTGGTAGCCTTTAGGCCTGAAGCACGCAAAACGATTGCAATAATTTTGCCCAATCCTAGTTATTTTCTTCTAGTTATAGAGGTATTGAACAAAATCATTTATTAATTGCATGTTTAAATGGGTTTGGTATTAGTCACTTTTTTGAAGTCTTGTCCCGCTTGAATAGTAGTTGGTCTTCATCTCAAATCCGCAAAAAATTGTGATTTACATTTTACCTATGATGAAGATGTTGACCTTTTGTTAAATTTTTAATTTAACTTCACCTAATATTCGAGCGAAATTACAATTTTTTTGAAGTGAATTAACTAACTGCCACCTAACTGCCAGTAAAAGTCGTTATGATTTCCCAGGAGTCGACCACGAAGGACGTCATACTTGTTGGAAGTGAATAAACATCGTTTTTTCTGATTTTTTTTTTTTTTACTCAAATTCAGGAGAAAATGCGGTTCTCTAATAATTCTGTTTCGCGTTTCTACTTCAAAAACATGGCAACCGTTCATTTGAGCAAAAATAGAGTGGCGCAGCGAGAATCTTGCTGAGGAAAACGGGGGACTGAACTCAAGTTTTAAAAAAATTTGATCAAAAACATCATTTAAGCGACGCCCTGAGTAAACTGGTGCAACTAAGCATGTCACATACAAGGGTCTTTGGGTAGGCAGCCGCCGCCCGAGGCCATGAGGTCATTTTGTGCGATGTTAGTGATTTTTCCCAAAAAAATAGCTATTTTAACGCCATTTGAATACAATTTTGTACGTTTCGGAATCATTTGAAAGAAAATAAAAATAAAAAAAGGTATTCACCATATTTTAAGGTAGTTTTTGGCCGATTTGTAGTTGAGGACCCTAAGAAAAAAAAAAGGTTTCGTCAAATGTTGGGGTAGTTTCAGAGCAGGATTTGGTTGCGTGGCCAACGATTTCCGGAAGTCACATAAGAGATCTCGGATGGATGTTTGAGATCGCGGGCCGGATACAGCCCAAGGGATATAAGTTTCCGACCCCTGTTCTAGTGGCGTATGCAGGATTTTCGAAAGGAGTGGCCAGGCACGTAGCCAGAAATTTGAAAAGGTAGACAAAAACCAAATGAGAAACATGAAGACCAAAAAGATGAAGATAAAAAACAAAGGTTTTCACTCAGATTCAGCCCGTTCTTCTGTCCAGATTTAGGTGAAGACCAAAAAAAAAAGAAAAAAGAAAAAAGTCTTCACTCAGGTCATAGTCAGATTTAGTCCGTTTTTCTGCCCAGATTTTCTACCCAAATTCCAAAAAGGGGGGGCATGGCTCAATTTTGCGTAGCCTACTATTATGAGGTATTCAAACATTTCTGGCGACCCAAAGGGGGGCTTTGGCACAATGCCCCCTTTCCTAAATACACCCCTGCCCTGTTCAACGAAATAGTTAGCAACAGGTGCTACAGGCATAGTAAAGAATTTACAATGGAGTGTTCAACCGATATCAGAGACAATAATGATTACCGCATGATCAGAGAGACTAGCTCGTTATAACCGTTGGAAGTCAATGGGGAAAGTTAAAACTCACGTAAAGAGAGATGTAATTAACTACCAAGCAGAGTTGTAAACAAATTAGTTTTCGGGTGCGGGCTTATATTTTCGGGTTTAGGCCTGAACTAGTCGGCTTGAGGCCCAAAAATTTTGTCAACTTGAGGCCCGAACCCGACCTGTAAAGCCCGGCTCGACTTACAACTCCGCTACCATGCGGTAATTAACTCTTTTCGTCCATGGAACTTTTTTTTAGATCGCTTGTTGTCATGAATACTTTTTTAGCGGGTTAGTCATACGGCTAACTAAAACTTTCATAATGATGTCACAGTCTATTTGGTGATAGGCCTAAGCAATAACACAATCACTGCATATAACTGCAATTCAAGACGAATTTTGCAACAACAAAGCAAACAATCAAGGATATTTTCGTTAAACGTTAAGCTATTGAAACGAAATTTCCAGGATAGTTAGTTAACGATACGATCCAAGTGTGGACAAACTTTTAATGTTGGGCTCCGGCTGCGAGCAAAACCCCAAGTAACTAAAGGTTGTTTATGTAAGAAAATTTCCAATTTTTTTTCTTCTTAAACGTACTACTTTGTGACGTCACAAGAAAGTGACGTCAAAATTATAGCCAGTCGAAGCCCGAGCTTTGACGGTTCCATAGAGACTAATTCTGATCCCGTGCGAACTCTACAAAAGGAGCTAGACCGCGATATATCTGGACTAATGCAGAGGGGAAAAATGCTGCCCTCTAACGTTTAGGGGCGTAAAAAAGGATGAAGACGGTAACGTCGTCAAGCCAAGAAAACACACGTAAAATTTCAAAACAATTCCTATTTTTTGGCGTTATCCTCGTCCGCTTACCATGTCACTATTATGACGTCAAAAAAAAACCCAGGTCTGCTTTTACCTCTCAAAAAATGCGGACACACGTCACAATTGAGTAAGATTACTGTATGATATTTATACTGTGACCAAGTAGTATTTAGTGGCAAGAATCATACCACGATAACATTTGCTTTTTTGCTTAGTCAACAACGTTTTAGTTGATTTTATACAATAAAATTGAAAATCAGGCGCGCAACCAGAGTTTTCCGAGGGGTGTAAAGGTGGAAAAGCGAAAATTTTTCTGTTGAAAAATGGACCAAGAGAGATGTGCGTGATGAATAAAGCAATGTATATCAAATGTATTACAGACAGGATTGGGGGCAATTACCTTAGTCGCAAGAGAATTAGTGGTAAGTTTTTTGAAATACAACTTCCGCATTTCATCGCCATGTAGAAAAATTTTGCACGTTTGTTGAGCCATTTGAAAGCATTAAATTGCTTAGTTCTTTTTCCTCCCCACATTTACTGATCAAGT
Organism: Trididemnum nubilum; assembly: GCA_963965965.1. Classification (NCBI taxonomy): domain Eukaryota; kingdom Metazoa; phylum Chordata; class Ascidiacea; order Aplousobranchia; family Didemnidae; genus Trididemnum; species Trididemnum nubilum. Next base: position 9,588,513 of record OZ014474.1, read on the forward strand.
CCAAAAACGCGATTAAAAGCTTCTATGCTTGGCTTGAAACTTTTATGTGACTTGACTAGTGAGGGGACTAGCCACGCCTAAGATTGTATCTTTGTTAGTTAACGCGAATACATTTTAGATTTAAATTAAAAATTTTTAAGCCATTTTTACAGTAGAATTGGGCGTATAAGGGTACGTAATTTAAGATTGCTCTTTATGCATCGCTTCTCATACAAAATTTTTCGGAGTGAAGAAAGCTAGGGCAGCATACTACACCAAACGATCAAACAGAAACGTAACAAATTGTTAAACTGCATAATTACGCTGGGAGTTGAAAACAGCTCGTTTTTAGCCAACATGTAATGTTTTACTATCCAATAATCGACCAAATTCTGAGTAAATTGGGATTGTTGAGTCACTGTACAATGTACATACTACTGCAAGTCACTGGTTCTAGTTTAGAACCGTCTCGGCCCTGTTGGAGACGTAGCCATTTTAGGCGAGCTACGAGGAGAGCAGAGGATATTGATTGCGTTTCATTTCTAAAGATTGCTAGCCTAGTTTAGCTGTAGTCTGAATTTTGGTACTAGTTTTGAGCCTTTCAGCCTCCTAGCGACTTAGCCATTTAAGGCGAGATATGAGGAGAGTAGAGAGTTAGCTAGCCTATTGTTCTTTTGAGAGATATAAGGTAAGATTTGTACTTTAGTTGATAAGGATTTCATTTATAGCATATAGTTTCATTGGGTAAAGATTTTTCAGTTAAGATTTGCTTGTTTTGGCTAAAATTGACTGCTTGATGGGTAAAGATCTATGTATTATAAACAGTGGTGCCGGAGCTGCCCCCCCCCCCCTGCTCTTTTACCAGGAGGGGCAAGGAGAGCAGTACTGCCCTTTGATTTCAGTACGATAGTAACGAAGCAAACGCCTGCTAATCAAAAAAGTTCGCTTATCTAATGCAAAATAAATTCAATTGTTGATGAACATTAGCTCAAAGGTGGTCGGATCTAGAGATGGCGCGGATAACAAAAAATGCATCCGCATGCTGCGCTGCATCCGCAAACCTTGTCCGCATGCTGTACCGCACTGCATTCAAACACAAATAAGTTCATGCTGCACCGCGCCGCACCGCAAGTTAAATATTCTTTAAATTTCCACTAACATCAGAAAAAAATTAGCTCTCTAGCTTACGACATATAAAAAAATTGATTTTAGGGGCATTATTTTGGAGAGTTTTCAAAAAGGTGGCTCTCTCTCAAACCATGTCAAAATATTTGTTTTTTAAACATCTGCCGATACAAAAAAAAGCAATTCCCTAGCTTGAGCCGTTCAAAAAACTAATTTCTGGGGAGTCCATTTGGGGGCACTTGGGGGGGAGCACCTCCATACTATTTCAAAGTATTTGTTGCTTAAATATCTACGAATATAAACAAAAAACTATCCCCAGCTTGAGCAATTAAAAAAATTAGTTGTTTAGGGCCCCATTTTGGGGGTTCTGGGGAGAAGCCTCAAAAAATTCTGGAGACGAAATTGCATTTGCAGCTCAACAAATTTACACAAAAATTAGATATCGATGTTGCGTGGTTTAGGAGAAGAAGAGTGTACAAAATTTAGAAAGCAAAAAATGAAAAAACAAAAAAAATCAATGCGGCTAAAAGTGTAGGTAAGGATGAAAGAGTACCTTATGACATATAACCATGTGAAATATTTTTTGCCGTACTTAAGCCATTTTTGAACAAGACCGCTTTTTACACCAAACTTTTGAAGTAGTTTTCAGGTCCTAAACCTGAAGTTACGAGACTCATTGCCTTGAAATTTGGCACACACATATAACTTATGAATCTCAAACTGCTGTCAAAATTTCACGTAGCTAGACCAAACCATTATCGAGTTGTAAGTAAAAGTCAGAAACTTCGCACTCTTTGAAAATGGCCGAGTAAAAACCAAAAAACATGCCACGTGAGATCAATCGTTTCAAAAATAGGCCTTTAGGTTTAATTTGCCTTGTGCGTACTTTCTATCAGTTTTTCTGCACCATGTTTTGGCAATCAAAAACAATCTACCTGGTGATTACATGCAACTATACTGTACTAATCCTGAACCAGTTGCTCAAACAATGAAATATAAGGTATCACGTGCTCTGCATGTTGTCACAAGCTACTACGCTTTTATGAAACTACCCTATGTATTATACCTTTGCCGTTTGCATGTGCGTTTGATTGTGGAATAAATTTTGCTACTACGTAGGCTATTTTGTCATTGGAAATCTGTGTAGCCTAGTATTTGTACTCTACTACATAGGTCTACCAGATCTGAGATAGGCTACAGACATAGGATTGAAAGCCTAATTCTTAATGCCATTACCTGTTGACGAATAGGATACACTGAACTAACTCTGTCACTTTGAAACGCAAGCGCATGTGTCGTAGAAACTGTTGTCTAACCTTGGGCTTGTACCAATACCATAGGCCTACTGCGTACAGGGTGGGTGTGTCGCTAGGCTTGGGTTTGGGCCTCTACTTTGATGATTGTTTCCCACAAACCTGTTTCTTCTACATTTGTCTGCCTTTGTTGCATCTTCTCACCGAACGTCCAAAACTTTTCCTAGTCTAGCCTACCAAAACCAAAATCTTTTTGTTGATGTCAAAAAACACGTTCAGCCGATCAAAACTAAGTTTCCTGAAGCCAAAGTAGCCGATTCTGGGATGTTCTGAATTCTGAAAAAATAAACTTGAACCGAAGGCATTTTTTACTGTTTTAGTGGAAGCATTGTCTTCAATTTATATAATCGTTACATCCAGACTAATTATTGTTGTTTATAAAGAGAAAATCACCAGCAATAATTGTAAAAAAATGTAAAAAAAATTATAGTACGCGGCGCTGCGCTGACGCTGTGACGTAATGCAGATTTTAGTTGCCACGCTGCGCGGCGTGATGTGCCAACAACAGCGCGCGGCCGCGTACGCTGCACTGTTGCCATCTTTAGTCGGATCCACAAATTTAAAGATCCGGAACCGATCCGGATCCAACAAGAAGAGATTCTGATCCGCCACCTTTTAAATTTTAAGATCATGAACCGATCCGAATCCGCCAGGATACAACTTCACTTTGTTCATATTAGCAAAAGCCAATTAGCCAAACTAGACCAAAGAAAAGCAAAAAAGTTCCACACTCAAAATTGAGGTGTTTTTTCTGCCCAAATTCAGATAAAGACCAAATAAAAGATCCTCACTAAAAACTATAGGGCGTTTTTTCTGCCCAAATTCAGGCAAATATCAAAAAGTAAAAAAGGTCTTTAGTAAAAATAAGGGCGTTTTTTCTGTCAAAATTCAGGTAAAGACCAAAAAAATAGAAAAAGTTGTAACTGAAATTTGGGGCATTTTTTCAGCCAAAATTCAGGTGGAGACCTAAGGAAGAAAAGGTCTTTGCGGAATGTAGTGCTGATTTTGCCCCCAAATTATTTGGGGGGAAAGCCAAATTCAGATTCGGTTCGGATCCGCATCTTCTAATAAAACTGGATCCGATCCAGATTCGTGAAAGAATAATGAGATCCGGGTCCGATCCGGTCCGCTGCGGATCCGTTGCCACCTCTGCAACAGATCTAACAGATAATTTTATCGTTTGTGAACAATAGACCTGACAAATGACCCAATTGTGCACGATAACAATTAACACAGTAGAAAGTTAGTAGCAATTTGCAGTAGGCTCTACTAAACTACATTTTTTAGCTAGCTCGTGAAAGCAATTGGATGAAACTTAGCTCATATCCTCCTAGCGTCAGTTTAAACTGATGGCACGCAAAAGCGTACTGAAGCTACAAGAAGCATTTGAGGGATTAAAGTTTAGTGGTTAGTCAACCAACAGAACCCTTTCTAGAAATGAAACGTAAAAAAATTTTTGTCGATACAAAAGACATTACAATTTTTATTTTCTGAAAATAATATCTTGTATTATGAACAAAATTACTCTCCATTGATTGGCGCTAAAAAGTTCATTAAAATCAATAATAACAAATTGCGTGTGTTAAATGATTTCTAAATAACGTACCGGTAAAATAAGAGAACAATCTTGTGGAATGCATTTAATTAGCCTCTGAGCTGTGACCCCCAATTTAGTTCCATTAGTTTAAACTGACGCTATGAAGAAATAGGATGCTACAATATTTCAAATAAAGAACTCAAGGATGCTATGTCTCAGGGACGTATTTTCCATGCATGCAAGGCATGCATTGCATGCCTAGTCATTTAGCCAAAAAAATAAATAATAATTTGAACAAGTATAGGTAAAAATTTAAAACAAAATCAAACTCAGTTGCCGCAGTTGCAGGAATTCACTTTCAAGTCGAAGTAGCTATAAATAGTCTTGCTTAATTTATTGATTTCAGTTTTAGCCTGTTTTCAGCATATTGCTAAATTACAAAAAATAATGGCAACACCCATGCAATTTTCAAATTGCATTCAACGGCTCAAAAGATGACTGTGTTTTGATACGATTACGAACAAAATTAAATAGGTTTGAAAGCTTTGATTGGCGCATTGTTTGCTGCAAAAGTTCTTTTATCCGTCTAGTTTCTTGTTTTCGTAAACTATAGTCTCTATTTTGATTTTAGATTTGTTACAGTAAATTAGCTTAAGACAGGCCATAAACAATGCACCAAAGCATGCAATTTTAAATATTGCATGCTTGTTGCCATTTATTTTATGTGATTTAGCAAAATGAAAAAGCAAATAACTAAGCGGCAAAACCAACCGACAAGTTTGACGTCCTTCGTGGTCGACTCCTGGGAAATCATAACGACTTCCACTGGCAGTTAGGTGGCCAGATCAACCACCAACCCTGCAGCTACAAAGCAGCTCGAGTCATAAGATGCACAGAGCTGGACAGCGCTGTTTCGAGCTTTTAGCTCTCATCGGCAGCCCTCAGCTTCTCTAACAAAGTTATTCCCAGGAGTCGACCACGAAGGACGTCAAACTTGTCGGTTATGATTTCCGTGGTCACACAAGGGGAACCCTTGTAGTAGGGATAGCCTATGGCTGTCCTTACTACAAGGGTTCAGCGATTTTTTCACTTGTTTTTTTTTTTAAGTACCACAAGTGAAAAATCGTTTATTCCCTACAAAGCCTCTGCCGCTGTGCAAGCCCTTAAGGTTTGTCCAGTTTGGCTAAGAGTCTTGTCCAGCTGGGGAATACCTTCAACAAAAGAATAAAAAGATTAAAATTGATTAACATTGAAAACAATTTGAAAACAATTGTGACATGTTGTGTTTGTTTGTCGTCATTATGTAATAAAAAATTACAGCTGGGGAATAACTTTGTTAGAGAAGCTGAGGGCTGCCGATGAGAGCTAAAAGCTCGAAACAGCGCTGTCCAGCTCTGTGCGGCAAAACCAAGCCGTGATAGCCGGTTGGTATTGGCTTTAAGTAATGTAAGTCAGAGTGAGTACTATTCGCACTATTTAGGCTAAATGTTGAGCTATAAAAGTTAAAGCAAGATGTTAAATCAATTTAAACAAAGAGTTACCGGTAGTTGGTTCAGTTAGTATTTAGTTAGCCTAAGCTAAAGCTAGTCGTAGAATTTGCTTTTGGTTTGCAAAAAGTTTTTAGGACTATCTATAAATTACCGTTTGGTAGTTTTGCTACTTTGCTTGTGCTTTACTGGTCCCTAAATAAACTAAACAAGGCCAGGCCTAATCATATATACATTGGACTAGCCTTGAGCCCAATAGCCTGCTTAATATTGTATAGCATCGCTGGCAGTAGCCAGCAGGCTACGATATACCGGTATTGTAATGACATGAGGAAAAGGCTTTGAAAGTAGGCTATGTATTTGCTATTCAGCAAGTTGGCTTAGCTTAGTTCTGCAATTAATGTTTTTGCTTCAATGTTTTTAAGCCTACTTTACTGTTAATGTTAGCCTAGTATGGTACCGGTAACCGGCTCCTGGCACGTATGAAACTGCTAGACCTGTCACCAGAGGTGGAATCGAGGACACAAGGCTCGAGGCCAAGGCCAAGGACACAAAAAAAATCCGAGGCCAAGGCCAAGGACAGCCTTTTCGAGGACAGAACCTCTCGAGGCCAAGGACAGGAATGCTCGAGGCCAAGGACCAAGGACACAGGCGCAAGTGTTCTCCAAAAAAAAAAAAAACGTCTTCAAAAAATTTTTTTTAGGCGATCTCCAATTTATAGGCGTTCCCAGAATTGTTGATTGAGGGAGGTCTAAACCACAAATCACATGAAATGACGTCATCAAAATTTTTCCAAAGAGGAAGTTTTTGTGGGACAAATACATTGTAGGATGGAAGATCTGAAATCGTTGGCTGTTGGCACGTAACCAGGATTTTGCAAAGGGAGAGGGCTTAAACTAATAGTTCAAAAACGCAAATATTTAACTTTGAAAACGTGTTGAGTAAGCTAGTGTAACTCAAAGATATCACAAACGGAGGTCTGGAGGCGGGGCCCCCAGCCGCCAGAGGCTTTGAGGGGGGGATTTTTTGTAAGTTTTTGGAAAAAAAAGCTGTTTTAATGCCATTGAATTACATTTTGCAAGTGTTCAGAGCCATTTAAAAGCACTAAATTTTTGACATTTGAAAGCCAATTGAAAAAAATAAATTGCTTAATACTCCTTTTACTTGCAATTTAAGTCCAAAACACGTTTAACATCTTAGATTTTGGAGTTAAATTTAATTGTAAGTGATCTAGTCCAGGTAGGGGAAAGTAAGGTGCATTGTCTCTTCCAACATTTTAGCAGTAAATAATAATCCACTCGAAGATTTTCCTTAGAGATTTTTGTTTTGTCATGACAATAACCAGTTATAGGAGTACATGTTCGGCTAGAGGGCCCAGGCCCCCTCAATTGAAGTTTAATGATTCGTTCAATCAGCATTTTCCATGGCTAATTTTTTAAAAAAGTATTTTGTGCATAAAAACCGGCGAGGTTGGAGGTGAATTACTGAACTGTTATTGAAAAATGGTAAAATAGATGCTTACGGCAACTAACCATGTTATTGCCGGGCCGGATTTATTTCGCGCTAGGCCCTGGCACTTTGGAGATTTTCGCAACATCTTTCTGCCAAATATACGTGAAGACTAAAAAAAGTCTTACGATTTTAGCTCGGAGCTCATAGCTGGTACTTAGGCGCGCAGCCAGAAATTCGCAATGGGGTAGGGCTGTTTTGGGGGTCTGGGGGCGGGGCCCCCAGTCGCCGGAGGCCAATGGGTGTTAGGGGCGAAGTCCCCAGCTGCCGGAGGCTGGGGGTATGGGGGCGGAGCCTCCAGCGCTCCAAAATTTTGCATTTTTTTGCAAAATGAACTTAATTTTAGAGCTATTTTAATAGAAAATAATGCTTTTTAAACGTGGCATAGAAATTGGCAGCCCAACATGATTCAACTGGTTGCATTAATGGGCTATATGGGAAATGGCTAATGATAACATTGCAGTTCTCTTGTTTACGTGCTGGTAAAACATAAAATCCTATTATTTAATAAAACTCACACGGAGTAATCTATTTCGTCTATGTTTTTTAACGAAAAATAATTGGGGGAAGGGCTAATGGAGAGATATTTGAGAGGAGTGACTGGTAATTAACTAACACTGAATAGCCCCTTTACCCTAATTCCTGAGTTTATGATATATTTGTTGATAAAACCTGTGTTAGAAGTTTTTACATTAGCGATCAAATTTGATTGTTTATTTTCGGGCATTTTTTCAAAGTTTTCATTGGTTTGTGACTTTAATTTTTGGCAATTAGCCCCCCCCCCCCCTTAAAAATATGTGTTTCAAATGATGCTTTAAATCACTTTTTAGTCAATTCCAGCGCAAAAAACAGTCTCAAAAGAGCTAAAAACGTGGTATTTTCCTTATTCTGCATTTTGGTTGACAGGCCATTGGGGGAGCTATATTCCCCGCCTCTCCCATGGCTACGTTACTGCTGGTACTGCGTCACATTATGGTAAATCCGGCCCTGATTAATGCATTACGTTCACAAAAAGGTTAGATGTGGACCTGAGAAAGCAACTTTTAAGACAAAAACTCCCCGTTTTCTTCTGGTTATACGTTTAAATTGACTGGCAAAAACTGAATTGAGGAGGACACGGAGCCCCTGGTCTTCAATATTGTTTTTAGTTATACTGTTGTAAGCGAAAAATACTAAAAAAAAACTGATACTGAATAAACTATAGGCTTTTTTGTCACAGTTTTGTCATTGCTGAATTTTCAATTGGGAAGGGGGTGGACCCCTCCCCTTGGCTACGCCTTTGTTCCAAGTGAGGAAAACAAAAAAGGTGCTCGCAAATTTTCTGCAATGTTTCTGGCGTTTTCCAACCAAATTTCAACTGTTCAAAAAATAGTCCTGTCCTCGAGGCGAGGACAGGGCAATTTTCGAGGACTTGACCTTCGAGGCCAAGGCCAAGGACTTGAAAATGTGTCCTCGAGGACGTCCTCGAGGACTCCACCTCTGCCTGTCACTGTCTGTAGTAACACAAGGAAGACTTGTACTGGGACAGCAAATGTACAGTACACACCAGTGTGTACTGGAGAGCAGGGCCACCGAGAGGGAGGGCAGGGGGTATAATGACCCCGGGGCCCATGAGGCTGCCCATGGCTTGAAAGGGGCCCATCAAATGACATTTAGAAATGAGCATGTGAGACCTTCTTTTTGGAGATCACCTGATTTTGAATGAAAAAACCGCTAGAATTCCTGTGAAGAACTTTTTTTTGAGATCGCATCATAATTTGGACAAAAATACGGCATTGTTTTCGTGTGTTTTGGAGTTCATAAAACCTGAATTCCGTCATATTTCAGCTGGCCCCGGGCCTACGTTCGGCTCTCGGCGCCCCTGCTGGAGAGAGGAGGCCTAGTTGCAATACCAGACATTTATTATTGTTCAGTTGTTTTTTTATTTTACTGCCTGATAATTAATGACGTCATCATAACTGCATGCCTTATCTGAAATGTCACGCTACGCCACTGCTATGTCTGTAGGCCTCAGCATTACTTTATCGCAAGACATTCAAGTTTCTGACTTTGTTTGTAGCCCTATAGTTGGAACGATCAACGCTGACGTTACCAGTGGCGAATCCAGGTGGTCCGGACCCCCTACTCAAACTGAAGAAATATAAGAAAAACTTCTAAACCCATAAAATTCATTGAAATAACTGGAGCAAGATCCATTTCTTGTCCAGACTTACCAGTAAAGTACTCGGTAGAGATGGGGATGCTGGGATGTGGTGGGAATAAACATCTTCTCCAAAATTATCTTGTTTTGTAAATGCAGACGAATTAGTTTAAAAGTTGTGATTTTTTTGTTTTAAGGTTTACCAGCTTGTAATAAAAAGGCAAAAAATTTTACCATTAGCCACCACCCTTTTAGCCAATCTGTTCATTTACGCAGCCAGTTTAATCATGTTTTGGCACTCGTAATTTCTATGCCACAATTCAAAAGCATTAATTTTTGCTAAAATAGGCCTAAAATTAACTTAATTTTGCACAAAAATTGTAAAATATCCTAGCACTGTGGGCTCCGCCCCCAGACCCCCGTGCCTCCGGATGTTGGGGGCGTTGACCCCAAACCCCTAATGGCATCCTGCTGCAGAATCGGCCCTAAGTTAATTGATAATTTGCTTCTTGTTGTTTTTAGTGTTTATCCGAAGTAGCCTACTCAGTACTCTGGCTTTGGTGAAGCGTTTAATTGTTTGACCGTATGTCTACAATGTTAGTAGTGTAATGACTGTACGTACAATATTGAAAGTGCCCTTTGAAAAAGCTGCCCCCCTTTCCCTTCTGACGTTCTGGCACCCCTGATTATAAACACAATCGGAAAAGATTTATTCATTGATTGATAAATTGGTAAAGATGTATGTTTTGAAGATTTTTATCACTGGTAATATTTGGCCTTGCTAGCCTTACTGCTGAGCCCTGAGATTGTGCGAAATAGCTGTCTAAAAAATGCTTTTGGAAATTATTTTGAATTAAAACTAATGCTGTTCTTGCAAAAAAATGTGATGTAGCACAATAAAATTTCATCACATAAGTTTGAAATATAGAAAAATAGCAAAGACTGGTAACCAATTCATGCTGAAGATGTACTGTAAAACGTTATCTGCGACTTGGGACCGGCAAACACCTCAGCCTGGCAGAATGCCTCTAAAATCCATTATAGATAGACGGTTCTAATTATGAACTGCTGTTCTACAGTCCTAACAAAATAGGGGGCAATGAAAAAAGATCTACATATACAATGACTATTCAAAAGAAACAAACACAAACAAAAAAAAGTCTGAAAATTTTAAAACAGTGCAACAAATGGGCGTTGGCTAATCAATGCTTGTTTATTTTCCGCTATTTTTGCTTTTCTTGTTTACAGAGTTTTTGTTCTTCTTCAAATCGGGTAATTGGAAGCACGATTTTCAGAGCAAAACGTTTAAAAATACCAATATTAAACTAATTCGGCTATCGCCAACAGTTGAGTCAAACCATGCACTCGCTGTTTTTGAATTTCTTCATAACACGCAAAATATCGGCTGGTTCCGGGAATTTTGAAATGTCTCGTAATTTTGCTTACTGCAAGTATTTTGGCAGGATGAATTGTATCACACATTTTGAACTTTTCTTCCAAACCAAAAAAATTCTTTTTGTCGATTTCAAACGGTTTTTATCAAATGATAGCACGTTTTCAGTGTACTATCCAAACGGTGAATATTTTTTCGCGAGTTACCCAACAGCGTTCGGTAAAAACCGCCTTCATCGATTCAATACGGAATGTATGTACTTTATGTAGCCTGATACCGTTAGCTTTCTAAAGGCTACTCACCATAGCGTTGTTTTCGGCAGTTAAACTTTCTTCCGATAGAAGTTCATCCAGATACGCAGAGTAGCCGTTGTGTATCACCTAAATGTAAAGCATATTTCGACTTATTTTACTACAGTAGTCATAAAAAAGCCGTTGATCTATTTCGCAATGTTGGATCAATTCCAATAACAATTTAAAGGCTAGTACAAGCGAAAATTCTAAACCCTGTTTTTAATCTTAAAATACACGGGAGGGGGGCATCCTCTCAATTTTTTCGTTATAAAGCTCTTCAGAAAAAAGCAGAAAAAAGATTGAGTCAAATTTAATCACAAATAACTCCCAAAAATTTGAATTAACTGGGTATAGTTCCCTAATTTTAGGGTTTGTGAAATCCACTTTTCAAAATATGCGCATTTTTTTCACCTATAGTTACCTTAAATGACGTCATAACACATTTTTGAAACGTAACAACTTTCCGTGGTAAGAGGTCAAATGTTAACTAGGAAATTAGAAAAAATTATTAAAAGAGGATTGAAAGCGAAATCAGTGGAGGGATATAAAAATAGGGCAATCTTAACTCCGTACTTCTTGACCAAGCCGTTTCAGAGATATTTTACTTCAAAACACAACGTAGTGGCCTCCCAAATCATAAATTTTAGTGGCTACCCTGACGATGATAACATTGGCTACGCCATCTCAGTTCTATCGTAAAGAAACGCTGCAAATTAGTCTGAGCCACAGAGGCCTTTTAATTAAGAAATACGTTATATAGGCCTCTATGAGATGAGCTAATGCATTGAAACGTCAGCGATGCCAATAAAAAGTACAATTAAAATCTTTGCAACGTGTTTCCAGTAGAATATCTCTGGAACTGTTGGATCAAGACGGATGAATTCAACGCCAATTTAATCTATTACGATTGCCCTAACTTTACATACTTCCTCTCATTTTGCTTTCAGTTCTCGTTTAACTCCTGAGTGGATGCGGACTGTGGATTCACTGAAAGTCGCTTTCTCGTGACAGGGGGACCAAGATGCACTAATCAATTCGAGTATGCACGCTTATAGATCATTATCATTCTCAGTAGCGTAGCCAGGGGTGGGGGGGGGCTATAGCCCCCCTATTGGCATGTCGATCAAAATGCAGAATGAGAAAAACACTACGTTTTTAGCACTTTTGAGACTGTTTTACATACTGGAGTGGACTAAATAAGATATAAAACATCGTTTGAAACATATATTCAGGGGGGGGGGGGTTAATTTGTCAAAAATAAAACTAATAAACAAATGAAAACTTTGAAAAATGGTCAAAAATAAGTAATCAAATTCGATCGCAAGTGTAAAAATGCTAAATATAGGTGTAATCAACAAATATACTATAAACTAAGGATTAGGGGGGGGGGGGGTATTCAGTATTAGTTAATTACCAATCATTTCTCTCGAATCTCTTTTCATTAGCCTCCCCCCTCAATTATTTTTCTCTATAAACTGTATACGAAATAAATTATTCCGGGTGAGTTTTATTGAACTATTCGATTTTATAATTTATCGCCCCCCCCCCCCCCATTGGCCTGTCAACCAAGACGCAGAATAAGAAAAATACCACATTTTTAGCTCTACTGAGACTGTTTTTTGCGCTGAAATGGACTAAAAAGTGTTTTAAAGCAACTTTTGAAGCAAATATTCAGGGGGGGGGCTAAATCGTCAAAAATTAAAGTCACAAATCAATGAAAACTTTTTAAAAATGCCCAAAAATAAACAATGAAATTTGATCGCTAGTGTAAAAATGCCAAACATAGATTTTATCAATAAATATATTATAAACTCAGCAATAAGGGGGGGCTATTCAGTTTTAGTTAATTACCGATCACTTCTTTCAAATATCTTTTCATTAGCCCCCCCCAATTATTTTTCTTTATAAAATATAGACGAAATACTCTGTGTGAGTTTTATTGAATAATAAGATTTTATGATTTACCAGCGTATAAACAAGAGAACTACAGTGTTATCATTAGCCACCTCCCACATAGCCCATTAATGCAACCAGTTGTACTACCAGTTGCACTGCCAATTTTTATGCTACGTTTTAAAAACATTATTTTTTACTAAAATAGCCCTAAAATTATGTTATTTTTGCAAAAAATTTTTCGAACGCTGGGGGCTCCGCCCCCAGACCCCCATATTAGCCCCCCCATTGCGAATTTCTGGCTACGCGCCTGATCATCCTTATGCTCTTATGTGGTGCCAATAAAAAGCAAGTGCAGTCCATTACGTTTGCTAAATTGCGACGCATATTGACGATAAAATTGCGCTGTTCACTTGCTGCTGATCGGTAATCGAAACCGATTAGGCGCGTTTACGGCTTTTGATCCAGTTGAGCTTAGCTAAAGCTGCTTCATTCTTTTGTAATCTTCAACCCTACTCAGCTCATCGCAGCAACTGAATCCAACCTGAACAGAGTTAGAGCGAAATTTATAAAAGAATAAACTTAAGTATAGCTCCAGCAACCCTGCGCTTAACTCAAAGTAAAGCTTCAAAAACCCGCCTTTAGACGTAGCGCGTGGAAAGCCCAGCTCGTAACCAGTAGATCATTCTTTAGATTCTACTTAGCGCTACAGCTTTTGCAAACTTTAATTTGGAGTTGAAAAGCTTAAAGGATAACTAATAGAATTGCAACTTAATATTGCGTTAAAAACTGCAAATTGTGAATTCGCATCTTTTTTATCACTAAGACAGCAAGAAACGCGCCGTAATGAAGTGGTGATTATTGTTGTTTAGTTGTACAGAGCTGGACAGCGCTGTTTCGAGCTTTTAGCTCTCATCGGCAGCCCTCAGCTTCTCTCACAAAGTTATTCCCCAGCTAAACAAGACTCTTAGCCGAACTGGACGAGCCTTAAGGGCTTGCACAGCGGCAGAGGCTTTTTAGGGAATAAACACATTCAAAAGAAAAGAGCTACCGTTGGCGTATATTTGTGAATTCAATTGTGGTGTTAGCTTTTTTGTCAATAATGCCTCCTGTATTTTGGTTTCATATTTATTGTGACAGTTTCTAATTACTTTAAACGAACGAACAAGTTTTAAAACTAGAGCCTGGCGCGCACGTACATATACGCGACTGTTGTTAAATTTTTGATCAACTTGTCCAAATGCTTAGAAATCTGGCTTAACTACTTGTTTATTGAAACGTGCCAAAATTATATGCTCGATTATGAATTGTTTAGATGAAATCACTAAACTAAGATGCATTGTGGCAAAAAATTGTTATCCAAATTGGTTGTTTAACAACTGCTTGAGAAAATTTGAAAATAATACCAAACTGGACTCACAAGATAAAGAAGTTGATGATTGTACGCATACATACTTGGCTTGCCATATTTTGGAAAACCATCGCGTAAATTTGAATCCCAATTGTCTACCTTACCAAAGCAAAGAATTCATGTTCGAATTTTTACTTATTACACCTCCCTGAAAATTGAATCATATTTTAATCTGAAATCCAAAACTACTGCTGCTTTACAATCCAAAGTGGTCTATAAATTTACATGTTCACGTGATGTGAATACGACGTATGTCAACGCGCTACTTGGTGACAAGAGCCAGAGAACACTAGCAGCTTTAATCCACTCCGCCGAAAGTGCCATAAGCCAACACATCTCTTCTTGCCAAAGCTGTCAAAATTGTAATTTGGATGTTAGTTCGTATAAAGTAATTAGAAACTGTCACACAATGAATATGAAACCAAAACACAGGAGGCATTATTGATAAAAAAGCTAACACCACGAATGAATTCACAATATACGCCAACGGTAGCTCTTTTCTTTTGAATGTGTTTTAAAGTCTTTTTTTTGTGTGTGTCTGTTGTCTATATTGTACCATATACACTATTATTATTTTACAGTGTTGCTTGATTTTTCTCCTTTTTTTCTGACTTGGTTTTACTGTACAAAAGGTGTAAAGTACTATGCGTCACAATACCAAATGTATGAAGTTATAGTGGTTGCTATATTGCAACATTTGTGTTTTGCAGATAAAATATTTTGATAACCTTTCATTTCTAAATTTTAAAGCACTGAAACTGCTTTTTTATTCGCTGAAGAGGGCCATTTAGAAAATGCGCCGAAAACGTTTCAAACAAAATAAAAATGCTATCGGGAATAAAATTTGTGCTGACATTTCTTTTTGTTATTGATCCTAATTATTAAACATTTGAATTGAACATTTGAATTAAATATTTGAATTCTTTTTGTTATTGATCCTAATTATTAAACATTTGAATTATTAAACATTTGATTGATTGATTGATTGATTGGTGCATCTTTATCCTCCTATCACGAGAAAGCGACGATGCGCTATATTTTTGGACGAATCCGCAACCGCTTAGGAGTTGACCATTTTCCAAGCTTTCCTGTTGGCGTTTTGACTTCTTCCCACGTAAATATGCTGCTTGTTCGAAGCCACCAAGCAAGGATAATCATCGTAAAGCGTCTTATCCAAGGACGCAACAACGTGACCAGGGTGCGGGTTGAACTCATGATCCTGCGATCAGAGTCGTCGTAAAAACGACGCCTTTACCCATTCGGCCACGCTGCCGACTTGAACACATTGATCCTAATTATTAAACATTCTATTTGAATAAGACAGGTAAAAGAGGTTAAACGGTAGGCCTAGTGATAGTTGGTGGTGGAATCTTTTACCTTTTGGTTCAAGCCTTCCCCCTGTTTGGTCAAATCCAACTTTTTCTTGAAGATTTTATTGCAGTGAAGCCAGATGGTGTTCAGCGGGGTGTAGTTGGCAAAATAATTTGCCGTTTTTAGGAGAAAGGTCATAGGCTTTGTGCCATGAAAATGGCGACTGCCAGTAAAGATTTGCTAGAAATGCACTTTGCAGATCTCATTTCAAAACCATTTTTTCCAAAACTTGTTGAATTTATGTTGTCTGGGCCAGTTGTGGCAATGGTTTGGGAAGGAAAAGAAGCAGTTAAAACTGATCGTAAAATGCTTGGAGAGACTAACCCTGTTGATTCTCTTCCTGGAACAATTCGTGGAGATTATTGTTTTGACATTGGGAGAAACATATGTCATGGATCTGACTCTGTGGAAACAGCAAAGAAAGAAATAGCTTTATGGTTTAAAGAAGGTGAACTTAACAATTATTGCTGTGCTAACAACTCTTGGGTGTATGAATAAGAAGGCTACTTCAACCTGACACTCAGCACTCTTTTGGTGTTTTGTGCCTACATAGCAGGATCTGACATTTGTAGTTTTTGTATTTTTGTGTACATAGTTTGGATCTGACTTTTTTTTTTTTTTTTCTGTACCTTTCTGTCTAAATTTATAATTACCAGTATATCGAAAGATACTTTTCATCTGTTTTCATTTTAAATTCAAAACAACTTTTTCTGCGTATTTTGTGGCTGAATCTAAATTTGCTATTTTGTCTAACTAGTGTAGAATCTTTCATTGGTTTGACTGCTTGATAATGCCTGTTAAATGTCCATGTGAAATATGTTTAAGACCTTGTAAAAGGAACCAGTGTGCTATTCAGTGTGTTATGTGTGGTGGATGGATTCATCTCAAATGCACAGTCATTAGTCCCCTTAAATTTCACACTCTTTGTTCTTCTACTGAACCATACCTCTGCCAAAATTGTTACAGTGAATTGTTTCCTTTTCAAACCCTAGATGATAAGCAATTGTTAAATGAAATGAGAAATGATGACAAACAAAACTTTGTTATTAATCACACAAATAATTCGTTTTTCCCAGCTAAATGCTTACAGGCAGACAACAAGATAAAAAGCTTACTAAATGATTTAAATTCTGGTTTGGTTGACTCAAAATACTGCTCACAGGCCGAAGCCAATATTATTAACAAAAAGTGTAAATTTTCTTTGCTTTGCGTGAATATAAGAAGCTTAAATGCAAATTTTGATAAATTGAATGAACTTTTGACAAATTATGATATCTTACCTGATATCATTGCTATAAGTGAAACCAAACTTAAATTGTTACAGGTGTACAATGCAAAGTTAAGTGGGTACCATTTTTACCACAAAGGCACAACTACAAGATGGGGAGGAGTAGGATTGTTTATTAAGGAGTCTTTATCAATTTCAATTTGTAAGGAGTTTGATTTAAACATTCCTAACTGTGAAGATATGTGGATTCAATTAGATTTAGAGAATAACAAAAAATGTATAGTGGGAGTAATTTACAGATACCCTAAACAGAAATTATCAGAGTTTTGCAAGAGTTTTGAATCAACCATTGAAAAATTGAATAGTAGAAAATTGATGTATTATATTGGAGAAGACTTCAACGCAGATTTGTTGAAAAGTAACTCTGATATCAATATTAAAGATTTCGTGAATTTAACATATAGCTTAGGCTGCATTCCCTTAATTACACACCCGACAAGAATAACCACTACAAGCTCAACTCTTTTAGATCATGTTTATACAAACAATGTAGTGGGTGAACACAAAAGTTTTATTCTGGTGGAAGATGTAAGTGATCACCTGCCAGCAATGGTGTGTTCTAATTTAAGCCTGCCCAAGAGTGAAAAATCAACTGTCACCCTAATTCGTGATACAAAAAATTTTGAAGTAGAAAAATTTCTAGACAAATTAACTGAAGGAATGGAGCTATTAGGTGATATCAAAGAGGAATGCATTGACAACTACACTGAAAAGTTTATTGACGTTTTTCATAAGACATTAAACATACATGCACCATTACGAAAACAAAGCAGAAAGGAAACAAAACTCAAAAAACAAACCATGGTTATCCAGAGGTGGGCAGTACCGCGGTACTTTTTTAGTACCGTTATCAGTACCGTCGTTACTTTTTAAAAATTGTACCGTTTTCAGTACCGTCGATACTTTTTTCGCACTTTTATCGTCGCTACTCGGTACAATTTGTGGAATGGAGTTTAAATAAAAACTCCGTCAAAATAGATGCATAAAGTAACAGTGTTGTATTACTTTAAGTCAGTCTGGTTCGGTAAATTTAGACTACTGGTATTGCTTTTTTCCTAACCCAATGTAACATGGGCGATTACAGTTTACTGTTGAATAAAGATGGCTTCTTTGTATCGAAAAACTTCGCTGATTAACTCAGTAAAAGCAAGCAAGTTTGTTTTACTACGTCACCCTTTCCCTGCAGGCAGGGCATAGCCATTCCGGCTCAGTGAGGTTCCTACCACTTTATTTATTTTATTTGATTGCAGTTTTATCCTTGCATTGTGAGAAAGCAACGGAGTCGATAGGCTATACGAGCTCACTTATGAGTTGCCGGCCATCTCTCTTACTGTCTACTACATGAAGAGGGGGAGTCCCGATCAGTGCCTTTCCCAACGGCACAAGTGAATTGCAGTTGCCAGCTTGTTCTTTACACTATCCCTTTAATGCTGAACGTCGAGCAGGAAAGCTGTGAATACCTATTTTTAAGTCTTTGGTTTGACCCGACTCCAAATCGAACCCCTGCCAGTGGCAGTTCTCTTAAGATATGCAGAGAATTAAGAGGCTGTGCCGTTGCAGCAAAGGCAAGATAGGGCGGAGCTTAACTTTCTAGACAGAGTAAGCAAAATAGCGAAATGATATTAAAAATGGGCTAAATCTATCATTCGAAAAGTACCGAATGGCGGTACCGAGTACCGTTATCGTCGGTACTTTTTTTTAAAAAGTACCTAATATCGTACCGTCGGTACTTTTTCGGAAAAGTATTTGTACCGTTATCGTCGGTACTTTAAAAGTACCGAGTGCCCACCTCTGTGGTTATCCAAAGGAATCCTTATATCAATCCAGCAAAAAAACTTATTGTACAAAAGAGCCCTTAAATTAAATGACAGTAATGCATGGGCACAATACAAAGTCTATAGAAATAAACTGACTCATATTAAGGAATATGCAAAACGACTTTACATTAAAAGTTTAGTGAATGATAATAAGCATGACACCTCGTCGCTCTGGAAAATTATAAATAAAATTATTCACTTGAAAAATGTGAAGAAAAATAACATTCCTAATAAAATGTATGCTTCCAAAAGTGAAAGTGCACAAGGTCCACAGGCCATCAGTAACTTATTCAATAAATATTTCATAGAGATAGGAGTTAACCTTGCGTCTACAATCAAAACACCAGCTATAATTGATGGCAAATTTAATGCCACATCTTTGATTCAGAGTAGTTGCAATTTGTTTTTTCTAGAACCAATTGTTGAAAAAGAAGTAGTAAATTACATTAGAGCTATGAATCCATCAAAAAGTACAGGAAGACATGGAATTCCAGCAAAGTATATAAAAATGTCAAGCTCTGTTATAGCTCCAGTTCTAAGTAACATTTTTAATGCATACATATCAACAGAATATTTTCCAAAAGTGTTAAAAACCGCTGAAGTTGTTCCAATTTTCAAAAAAGGCGAAAGAGAGTTATGCAGTAATTATCGCCCTATTTCTATTTTAAATCCTTTTGCCAAACTATTTTAAAAGTGTCTGCTTGATCAACTAAACAATTATTTTGTGAGCAATAATTTGATTAGTCCAAACCAGTATGGTTTTAAGAAAAATTGCTCAACAAATGAAGCTGTTTTAGATATTTACAATAAGCTACTTGACAATATGGATAAAAAGCTCATTACATGTTCTATTTTCTTAGATTTAAGAAAAGCATATGATACCATCAATCACACAATACTGATCAAGAAACTAGAAAAGTATGGAATTAAAGGATTACCATTACAGTTACTAGCAAGTTACCTGACTGACCGTCAACAGTATACAATTGTAAATCAATATAAATCCAAGTCAAGAGATGTAATTTGCGGTATTCCTCAAGGATCAACTCTAGATCCATTTTTATTTAATATTTATATCAATGATCTACCACTTGCCTCAAATTCCACAATTCATCTTTTTGCAGATGATACAAACCTTACTCTCTCCCATTCTAATGTTTCAACACTGCAACAAAATATTAATGATGAATTAGTCAATGTTAGCAATTGGTTCAAGGTGAATAAATTATCAATTAACTTTAATAAAACTGAGTTTATGGTAGTGGCAACAAAACAAAATAAACCTGAACTCAAAGTATCAATAGATAATAATCCAATCAAGCAATCACATCAGATAAAGTATTTAGGTGTTCTCATAGACGACAATCTAAACTGGAAACAACAAATCAAGGAACAATGTTCAAAGGTAGCAAGGGAATCTTGGGCCCTTAATCAATTAAAACACTTTGTAGATGAGCAATACTTAAGATCTGTTTACCACTGCCTCATATACTCTCATCTACAATACTGCATAAGTAGTTGGGGGACTGCTTCAAAATCAACATTAGCACCTCTTTTTATTCTGCAAAAAAAAAAGAAGCATCAGATTGTTAACTGGAAGTGGATATCGTCAGCATACTAATCCTTTGTTCTATCGAGCTAAATGCTAAAAACTCAAGGATATTTACTCTCTGGAAACTGCAAAGCTAATGTACAAAATTCACAATAATGTATTATCTTTTGCAAATTCAGATAAGTTTAACCTAATAAAAAACTGCTATACACATAAGACTAGATTGAGCCACAAAAACAACTTCTTTCTTCCAAGAACTAGAACAAGATTAGGGCAAAAGTCTTCATTATTCGCAGGAATTAAAGTTTGGAATGAAATTCCAAGCAGTATCAAAGAAGTGTCATTCTACAGATTTAAAAAAGCTGTTAAAGCTCATTTTTTATCAAACTATGAAACCGATAAAAGCTAGAATAACAGCTTTCTATCAGCAATGCAGTAGTAATTACAGGAATCATAGTTGCATATTTATGCTTGAGTTCAGCAATAACCTATTCTATTGCTTGAATAGCATGAGTTTGGTGCATTCATCTATCACACATTTATTACAATACGTCATCTCTCATTTTGATGTGCCCTTGCATTATTAGTAATTTTGCAATAACTGACTGAGGTTGATGTATACTGGTATTGGAAATTGTACCAGTCCTAATGACATATTGGCAAACAATACAAAACAAAGCAAGGAGTTTTTTTTTTTCACTCCAATTGCCCCCTTTAAATTCTATAAAACATAAATAAGCATTATGAACTTTATTAATTTTATTTCTATCCAATCTGTAGTTACCGCATTTTTATTTTTTTGTTTTTAGTATGCTTCGAGTTAGAACAATTCTAATGTTGTCTTGCATTTTCTCTACATGGTGACTGTGAGTTTTGTGTATACACTGTGCAAAATGTACATATCTTTGCAACACTTTGTTTTATTTTTGCGTAAAATTTTTTATCATAGAAAGTAGCAGACTGAGAAAATCTAGAAGCTGTTTTTTTTAACCTTAACTTGGTGAGGTGGCAGTAGACTTAGATGACCTTTCCGTCCTTCGCTGTCTCCTCACCAAGTGACTAAATATCGCTTTGACTCTGCAAGTTTGTGTGTTTGGTTTTAAAGGAATTGCATATTTCGATGCTTTGGTGATAGATCTAGAGGAAGTTGCAGTTTTTTTTCTTGTGATATGACGTCACTTGGTAAATAAATAAATATGATGATGATGATGATAAACAAAATAGTGTAGTACATTGGCTATGATAGTTGAAACATGGTTACCATTTTGTAGCGATACGGTGCTGTAAAATAAAACGTATCGTATTTTTTTTCAAATTTGGCTCGTGTTTTTATTGAATTAATCGTCCTCACAGAAAATAATGCATAATAAAAAATCAGCTGCGACGTTAAAGAAACAAAGAATCGTTCTCTTCAATCAAATGTGGTGATCCACTCCTAATTGATTGTGAACTCCGAGTGCCGCCGTCTTGTATTTTAAGTCAGCAACCAGAGATGTACACGGAGTCGGATTCCGGATTGAGAATTTCCGGATTTTGCAAAATTCTCCGGTTTCGGATCCGGTTTTAGGATGTTAAATATGCTGCACTTCCGGATCCGGATTTTTCGGATGTTGTATTTTTGTATGGAAAAAAGATTAGCAAATGAAAAATCCCTGTCAAAAATGAAAAATGTGAGGCTGCTTTTCAAAAATGTTATTAGCACCAGTACCGGTTTTCTATACTGTACAGTGTACAACACTTAATGGGGCAAGCCTAATTGAAAGAAAGAAGTTACAGGAACCCCACCAGTTGGCTTAGCAAATCTAACTACTCGGTAACGAAGTGTCCTATTAAAAGATTAACTTGATGTAAGTCTGTTTTAGCTGTTAGCTTTTAGGTATTAGCGGTTAGACTAATAGCCTACTGTACTACTAGGCCTACCTATTGTACACTTGGGGTCTACATTTGTGCAGTGTGTTTAACATGATTGTTTCATTAGCACATGATTCGTAATGAGTAACCAAAAAGTTTGACGTCCTTCGTGGTCGACTTCTGGGAAATCATTACGACGATTAAGTTGTAATGATTTCCCAGGAGTCTACATAATTTCCCAGGAGTCGTTATGATTTCCCAGGAGTCGACCACGAAGGACGTCAAACTTTTTGGTTATGATTTCCGTGGTCACACAAGGGGAACCCTTGTAGAAGGGATAGCCTATGGCTATCCTTACTACAAGGGTTCAGCGATTTTTTTTACTTGTTTTTTTCTTTAAGTAACACAAGTGAAAAATCGTTTATTCCCTAGAAAGCCTCTGCTGCTGTGCAAGCCCTTAAGGTTTGTCCAGTTTGGCCAAGAGTCTTGTCCAGCTGGGGACTAACTTTGTTAGAAAAGCTGAGGGCTGCCGATGAGAGCTAAAAGCTCCAAACATCGCTGTCCGGCTCTGTGCATTTGTAATGAGTACCGTAACATGTCTTGTAGAAACGATAAAGTTACCTTTTAAATATGATATAGTGCAGGTTTGGTCAACTTCATTGGCTAAAACCTGCATTGATTAAAAGCTTAAGTTTAGTTAAAAATGCATTTACATTACCATCGTAAGCCCTAACCTGCTAATTCAAGTCCAAACCCTTGCAGCCATGGGAGTCGTATTGATAGACTACCGGTAATTTATGTGAGGGTTTAAATTGGTGTTGGTTTAGAATTAGAATTTGGGTTTTAGCGGTAGTTCTTAGGGATTAGTTGCATGCACTCGCTGATCAGTGTTAGTGTTTGGTCATTAGCTTTACTTATGATTGCTGACAGCTGGTGATAGACGTTAGCCATTAACTTAGCAGCGTAGCATTCTGCTAAGGCAGCAACAAAAAAGCATAGCCTATCTGATTTGTCTAGCTCAGAGAAATACTACAACTAAAAAGGGATGAATTTGTCAGGATTGTTTTGAATCTCTTTTCCAGTTTGGTTGTTTGATAGTTTTGAATTCCTAATAACATACTGAATGACTTTATAAATCAGGTTTGCATAGTATCTGTAGCTTAAATTCATCAATAATCTTAATGAGCACCAATTACCGGTATGTGCACATACCGGTATCAGTTATATAAATGTATCAGAATAATATTATGCAATATGGTTACAAGCTTACATGTCAGCTTACTTACTGCCTTAAAAATTTGTGCTTATAGACTGCTGCCAGAGATATTATTTACGTACATTCTTGAATAGAATTTCTCAAAATATTCACGATAAATTATGCAGCTTTTTTGTTTAATTTGCTTTTTTATGAGTAAATGAAGTACCGGTAACACTTATGCTACCAGAGATATTATTTACGTACATTCTGGAATAGACTTTCTCAAAATATTCTTGATAAATTATGCAGCTTTTTTGTTTAATTTGCATTTCTATGAGTAAATAAAGTACCGGTAACACTCATGCATCTGCTACATTGTCAATGTCCCAGATCTGCCAGATTTTTTATACTATGATTGTTTTTAAGAATTATCCCTGATTTCTTTGCCGCATTCCATCTGACTGTTTTCTTAAGAATGGGCTCTTCAAAGTGCTTGTAGTATCAATGTGGATAACCTGTAGCTACGGCTTCTTTAGGTTTATTGATATAATTTCTTTGGGATTAGTAAGGCTTTATTGTAGAGTTTTAACTTTTGTAGGTCATATATTGGTAGGTTTGCATTGGTACCAAACCACTGGCACAACAAATGTGTAGCTATGATGTGAAAAAGTGGGCGTACTTAATAAACAATGAACTACTTAGGTAGTATTATTGAATACAGGTGTATATATAATTTGAGTATTTACAAGATGCTAAAATGTGTATTCATATGCTTGTATTTTCTCAAGGACAAAGTAATCTGTGTACTTAAAGTACTTGTCTTGTATAGTGGTATATATAGTATTCGAGTATCATTTTCTTTATACTAAATCAAAGTATACTAGGAGAGAGTTTTATTTTTAGTAATATAGCAAAACTAATATTTTTAAATATTAGGGGATCTTTATGTTTTGATGAATTTGCATTTCTTAATTTATCGGATTTGGATAGCAAAAAAAATTTCGGATAAGGCTTTGGATTCGGATATAGATGAAAATTTCGGAATAGGATTCGGAGTCACAAAGTGTGACTCCGTACATCTCTGTCAGCAACTGCCAACTGAGTAGGCTTGATGAGGTGTGTGGAAGTGCAGTTTTAGTGGTGTATTTTGAGATATCAATGTGATTTATAAGTGATGCTAGAATAGCTAGTTAGGTAAGGTTCGTGCTAACTTTAGACTAGTTAGGCTTTAGGACTGTGGTAGGGATTATGTTGTGCTATGTGTTGACCGTTTAGTTTGAGTTGCTGGATAGCCTAAGAGTTTTAAAATGTGATTCAGTTGCTGGTTAAGATTTTTAAAATGTGATTCAGTTCAATCTTGTTAAACTGTCTTTGCATGTATCCTAATTGATTCTATTTGAATAAGATTTGCAAGTAGGCCTACAGCTAAAGGTTTAGGAATAGCTACCTAGGTCTGTATAAGCTGAATGCGGTTAGCCTAGGCTATATGTTGTTGGCTGAATTGTGAATGAGTAGGCTACAGTATTTGGAATATTTGACGAGACGGCCAACAGGAACAACCTCGGTGAGTCTTGTTGCTTTGAACATTGAAGACTAAGATACGTAACACAAATTTAAACCGTTGTTTTTTTCTCTTAAATGACATTAAACAAAAAAGGTGATTGCTTCTCAGTAATTTTAGTGTTGTGCAGTAAATGCCGTCAATTAAAATATTCTCAAAATTGATCAAGATTAAAATTTCAAATAGGCTGCAACTTCTGCAACATGGTGAAATTCGTCGCGACAGGCAAGCCGTCCTTATAATTAATAATTAGTTCATAACAATAGTTTACATTGGCAAATGACGAAGTTTTAATACAAATATAGTTGCGGTTTTCGCGCGGAAAAACCGCTTTCCTAGAACAGCAATTCTCGCGTAATATCGCCTGGTTTTCCGTGTAGTTGGAGTTCGCGGACTAATGGCTTCTGCATTTATTTATTTTCTGTGAATTGCGTGTGCTGTGCATGGTATATAGTCACAATAAAACATATTTTTTTTGCTTTTTCTCTGTAGTTAAAAGGTTGCTTGGACGTTGGTAAGGCGGTACGTCTTACGTATCGAATTTCTGTTTAAAAATAAACTAAAAATGCGCTTATTCGCTCACGATTTAACAGCCTGGTCTCATACGCGAAGCAAGCAGCAGGACTAGTTGATAGAGCGCATGCTATCGAAACGATGCACTTGCATCGATTCCCAGCCAAGTCAAATACAAAACTAGTAATTCGGTTTTCGCTGCTTGTGCAAACCTCCACCGTTTAATCAGACATCATGAAATCTCTACTGTAAATTGTAGAGAAACTGTCGCCTAACATTTCTTTAATAAAATCTGTATTAAATTTGGTTGAATAAGTTTATGGATTGGTAATGGCTTTAGGCCGATTTGCCTCAAACAAAAAGTACGTCATCGTTCTTGCTCTGCTTTTCGTAGTTCAAAAATTTGCTCACGTTTTGATTGCATTTACAGTTTCATTAGTAGCGGTATTCTGCGTTCAAATTAAACACGGCGTTAGCGAAAAATTGCAAGGTTGCAGACTCAGCTAGTAATTAAAGTAAAGTGATTTCAAAATTTCTAACTTCCAAAGAGGTTATGACGGAACAATTTCAGTTTCATTTCACGCATTGAAAACAAAAAAATTGATAGAAACAATTTTTGCACATACCGTACAGATTAAATTATGTACTTTGTTCAACGTTACCGGCATTTCTATGCTAACGCAAAATCAGTGACGTGAGTTTTCCCAATCAAGCAGGCTGCGAGGAATGCTGTTTTAAGCGTTTTTGTATCATGTTTTTATCATGGCACAACGCATCCCACCTGAATAGGCCATGATCATACCATTCGAATCAATGCTGCCACAAGCAACTTTTCAAAATTCACTAGAATTACCAAAAAATATTACTAGATCTGAGAAAAATATCACTAGATTTCAAATTTTAGGTTTTTTGAACAGTTTACGCACCTTCACACCAATGCTGCCACAGGCTACTCTCCAAAACTCACTAGAATTTTGCGAAATTCACTAGAATTTTGTGAAATTTTTAGGTGATTTCCAAAAAAAAAAAAGGTCTTCACTCCAGCGATCCACAGTTTTCGCGTAATTTTCTTGGTCATTCCCCCAAAAAAAGATCTTCACTCAAGTGGTAAGTCTACTTTCAGATATTTTCACACTCTACAAAAAATTCACTAGGTCACTAGAACGGACCAAAATTCACTAGGTCACTAGAACGGACCAAAATTCACTAGATCTAGTGAAAATTCACTAGGAGTGGCACCACTGATTCGAATTATACAGCAATATTTAGTGGCAATGATTATTATGCAACGATATATAATATTTGTCATTTAAAAGAGAAGTGCAGGCAAATTCAATAGGGGTATTAAAAGTTTGGAAAATCGTATGATATTAGATTAGCGGAGACCCCATTGTTCTGGACTACGCCGTTTCGGAGATATTGTTCTTCAAACGCTAGGTAACATTCCCCAGGATTTTTAGGGCAACTTTTAAAATATTATTGGCAACACCGACGTTGATAAACTTCGCCGTAGCTACAATCTGAATTTTAACGTAAGCCAATGGCATCCAGCGCTGATTAGGCTAAACTGAATCGATCACTTTCGCTGCGCAATAAACTGACTTAATTCAATCAGCAGCACAGAACCAAATAGGAAAAAAAAGATTACTGTACAGTAAGTAGCCAAGGTTTCTCAGTGAAGACAATCGCATTAGCAGTAAGAACTAGTTAAAATAAGGCTAGTACACTTCAGGCTATTTTGCCTATTTGCATTTTTCTTACGTTATAATGCTAAAATGTTAATTTTTTCTTTAAATAATCTTCAAATTAACAAATTTAACCTTAAGCTGCGTAGTAACGACGTTGATGACCGTACGGTTGTTTCAGTTTTTGTTATTTCTCGTTCTTATGTATTTAGATTGTTATGTTTTAATCTGGAGTAGCCTACCTAAATAAATTCTTTAAATAAATATCAATTATCTTATACCATTTGCGTTTAATTTCAGAAATATTAAGAGTTGGTTGTAGGGTAGTAGGTTACTGTGGTACTGGTAGCCTACTAGGATGACAAAATAAGTACAAGGATGACAAAAGAAGTTTTCCACGTGTCTACACCTCTTATTTATTCTTATTGCGTTTATGTTGCCTAAGCCGAACCAATAAGCTTGTACGTTCTGTTCTGCAGACTAGTTCAAATCAGTTTATTACGCAGCGAAAGTGATCGATTCAGTTTACTCTAGTCAGTGCGGGATGCCATTGGCTTTCGTTAAAATTCAGATTGTAGCTACTGCGACGTTTATCAACGTCAGTGTTGCCAATAAAATTTTTAAAGTTGCGCTGAAAATCCTGGGGAATGTTACCTTGCGTTTGAAGGACAATATCTCCAAAACGGCGCAGTGCTAAAGAATGGGGTCAAGGCTAGTCTAATGTTATATGATTGTCTTAACTTCTAATATCCCCATTGAAATTGCCTGCACTCCTCTTTTGATCAACACAGTTGCAGTTGATATTATACAATAAAATTAACAATCAGGCATGCAACCACAATTTTTCTAGACTAAGGGACCGCAAAGCTGAAATTTTTCTGTTAAAACATGGATCAAGTGGAAAGTGTGATGAATCTCTAATATATCACAGACAGGGTTTGGGGCAATTACCTTAGTCGCAAGACAATTTGTGGTAATTTTTTTTGAAAATACAAATCCAGCATTTCATCGCCATGTAGGGAAAATTTTGCACGTTTGTTGAGCCATTCGAAATAATTAAGTTGCTTAGTTCCTTTTCCTTCCCACATTTACTGGTCCAGTCCAAAAACGCGATTAAAGCTTTCATGCTTGGCTTGCAGCTTTTGAGGAACTTGGCTAGTAGGGAGACTTATTCTTCCTGATTTCACCACTGTGAGCGATGAACAAGTGAACAATGTTACAAGAATCAAAAATGGCAAATATGATCGACGAGTCCAAATTGTATCAATTTCCACCGATAGTATACATCAGTAGACCGGGGATGTTCAAACTTTTTGAGGAACTAGGCAGCAATGACTTTGAGCGTGGCGCACAATCAGTGCCAGGCAGATCTAGAAAAACAATTTCTAGTGAGATTTGAAGCAAAAACTGGAGGAAATTAAAGTGAAGGCCAAAAAAAGGTCTTCACCGTATTTTGGTGTGATTTTTTCTGGAATTTTAGGTGATGTCCAAACAAATCAAAGGAAAATTGGTTTGGTTTCTTGCGAAATTTCTCTGCTCGTTCATTTTGAAACCACTCGCAGACCGCAAAATATGCTTGTAATTGTAATTACATTTTATTCACCAAGTTGCTTTGGCCAGGAGACAGCGAAGGGACCTTTCGGTCTTCGAGTCAAGCTGCCACCTGCCCACCTGTCTACCACACACGGCGGAGGCTTCACACTGTCCCTTTAATTGCTGAACATCAAGCAGGGAAGTTGTGAATACCAATTTTTATAGTTTTTGGTTTGACCCGACCGGGAATCGAACCCAAGTCTACCGCTTCAGTAGCAGACGCTCTATCTACTCGACCACTGATCGGTTAAACTAGCAGACGCTTATGTAGCCAGCGAAACGGAGTTTGGGCAGCCCTGATAATCATAGGTGGGCACTAGTCCGTTAATAACGAAGCTAACTTTTTCATTAACTCGTTAATCCGTTAAAAAGTTTTTTCATGTTGACGGACTAAATTAACTTCGGTTAAGTTCTGTTAACGGACTAAAGTAACTTCCGTTAAGTTCCTTCAACTTCCGTTAACGTTTTTATTGTTAATATCTTGCACCATTCATTCATCTTACCGGTACAATAAGCTGCAGTCTCATAGGTCTATTAATTATTGCTGTTCTTAATTTCCAAAGATTTTCCGTTCGCTGCTTCGTTAGTGTATTTGAACGTATTTTTATCTTGAAATTAGATTGGACTGTAAAATATAACTTCCAAAACACAAAAAGACCTCCATCGCAATAAATATTTCCTAACAATCAGCTCAACAGCGTCAATACGAGTTCTAGAAGCGAGTGAATAAAAAGAAATGTAAATTACTCGCAAAATGTTAACGAATTAACGGACTTTATTAACTTTCGTTAATTAAAGTTGAAAATAACGGATTAACGGTAACGGAGGTGTGAAGTTTGTTAACGGACTAGTGGTTAACGAAGCTAACGTTTTGCATTAACTTGCCCACCTATGCTGATAATACGCTACTGCTGAATACAGCAAATGCAAATCACAATGGTAACTCATAAAAATAATAATAATCAAAAAATTATATCAATGCATTAGGCTACCAGTTTTGTGATGGAAAAAAAGATTTGATTTTGCTAAAAACTTTTTTCAAAAGCAAGACCTTTGTTGAAGCATTTAAAAAAATTAAGCGTAAACAATACAAAGAAAGGGTTTCTACTGCATGGTATTTTGTGACGGAAACGCGGCGTAAACAAGTAGAATCCTCGTGTTATTGTAGGTCTTGATTCATATGTTTTTCAACTTTGCCGGATACGGGTGAATTAGTCATCGATGTGGAAATTTTTTAACTTTGGGGTCCACGATATTTTCTTAAAATTATGTGATTTTCTCAGTCGAAATCCTTTTTCTCATGTTTTGTATTTTCACCAAATCTTGGAAACAAACTACTTAGTTGAGATTTAGTGCGTTTAAGGGAGGACAAAATATTTTCAGTAATTGCTCTACCTTGCTTTGTTCTGCTCTACCGTGCTCTGCTCTGCCCTGCATTGTTTTGCATGACCTGATAGCTTGCTTTGTGTGTGTTTGGGACTTGTGGGTTTGACCGTTGGGTTTATGGGAGTGTAGTTTTACTTATGTTTTCTGGTTTGTGTCCTTTATGTTTTTGCTTTTCGGAGCTATTGTGCGTTCCATTGGCAATATAACACGTGATTTCCCCTTTAACTGGATCGTGTTTGCGTCTGTGAGCTACAACCTACGCGCGAGCCATTCTCCCATTGTCTTAAAGATTCGAACTCGCAACTTCTCGTTAGCCGCCACAGGTATAATCACTGAAACGCGCGCCCCCCTTTCACCGTCAAGGTAGCAACTCGTTGCCTTGTTCCTTAATCTCGACATTTTGAAGTTACAAAACAGAGATAAACACCAAAAGCTAATCACGTAAAATAAGTAACTGAGTTTAGAGTAAGTTGTCAGTTGCCAATAAAAGTTTTCGGCAAACTATGCAAGGTAGCAAGTTTCTAAAGTAAACTAGTCGGTAAAAATGCTAAAATAACGCCCAAAAATAACTTTAAACATTTTTCCTAAGTTTATAACGATAAAAGCACTTCAACTCTAAAGAACAAACTTCTTTCGCTTCTTTATCTATCTATCTACTCAACGCAAATTAACAACCACAAAAGTAAAAAAGATCCTAAAACTGGGGTCTAAAGGGTTAAGAAACGACTTTTGTTTTTATCTTTTGGATTTTTCAACAGATTTCAAAAATTGGACGATTTACATCGTATTGTGCAAACCGGATTTAACCGGACTTAATGCACCATTACGTTGCAATTTGGAAATGCTGCTTTGAGTTGGATAATGTAAAGATATAACAACTTTCTATTCAATTCAACCAAAATTAAAGAAAAACATTTTGGGTTTAATTTTTTTGCTTCATAACACTCTTTATTATTCTTTTTTTTATAAAAACCAGCTAGCAAATTTTGAGTTGAAGCTGACTGTTATTCCTTTCTCACAAATTTTCCGCTTCTTTTGTTCTTAAATTTAGTTTGAAAACAAAAGACAAACAATTCAATATTGCTTGCTTAAAAAATTATCTTGTTATTGATCATAATCATTGAAATATAGTTTAGGTTTGAACAAATCATCAATGACGATATTATATCAAATCAAAAGTTGATCGAACGGCAACGCATTCGTCTCTGGAACGCTAGGTCTAAGGTTTAAATCTCGGGCCAATCAAATTGGACAGAGTGTTGCCAACAGCTTGCGGCCGCTGAACCATTTTTTCGAAAGAAGCTGTGTTGCCTCAGCGCATTGACGCAGATATAGGCCCCGGAAACACGCTTCTGCGCAATACAGCTAGAATAATTAAAAATTTGATAACACCAAAAAGGTTAAGTTATTCATTTATTTGGCCTAAGTTCTTAATTATACTGACGCCAAAAGGTGATTTTGCTCATAATTTGTTCTTTTATTTTAACAAAAGATAACTTCGTTTGCTGATAAAATTGCTCTAATAAAAATAAAACTTGACCAAAAACCTGGCGTATTTAGACATTCACTATCAACGAACAAAAATCGCTGCCAAATTGGATTCGCATTGACCAGGAAGTTCTTGAAATGATTTTACTAGAATTATTGCGAATAGTTTATGAAAGCCAAACCCGATCTACGTAGCAATACCTTTTGGTTCTAACGGTTAGTCAATGTAATAGTCTCTTGCAAAATCACGCTGTGAACGTTAATGTTAAACAAGCAGTAGCGTTATGATCCCGAAGAGCAAAATTACGACCAACCTGTTGCTGATCGGGCGATCCAATCTTAATTTGATCAATAGGCAAGCAAATTGTTCGAACAAATACTAATAGTACTACGCAACACGTTTTGCTGATATCGATGATATTTTTGGTTTACTGTCTTTCTTCTAAGCTGATGCAGTTGGAAAAATTTCATTCGCTTGTTTGTGATAAATCGAAGCCTCGTCAAACTGCTGCAACATTAGTAAACACAAACCAATCTTACGAAGTGTCGCAGCAACATTACTGTCTTTGCTCTGATCAGGTGATGCCTTTTTATAGATTTCAAGTGCTTGTTTGTAATAAATCAAAGCCTCGTCAAATTGATGCAAATTTTGCAAACACAAACCAATGCTACGAAGTGTCGCAGCAACATTATCGTCTTTGCTCGGATCAGGTGATGCATTTTTATGGATTTCAAGTGCATGTTTATAATAAATCGAAGCTTCGTCAAATCGATACAAATTTAGCAAGCACAAACCAATGTCATGAAGTTCCGAAGCAACATTACTGTCTTTGCTCTGATCAGGTGATGCCTTTTTACGGATTTCAAGTGCTTGTTTATAAAAAATCAAAGCATCGTGATATTGATGCAAATTTTGCATGCACATACCAATGTCATGAAGTTCAGAAGCAACATTACTGTCTTTGCACTGATCAGAAAATGCTTTTTTATGGATTTTAAGTGCTTGTTTATGATACATCAGAGCCTTGACATTTTGATGCAAATTTTGCAAACACAAACCAACCTTATTTAGTATCCCAGCTACATTATTGTCTTTGCTCTGATCAGGTGATGCCTTTTTATGGATTTCAAGTGCTTGCTTGTGATAAATCAAAGCTGCGTTATAATGATGCCAATTTTGCAAACACAAACCAATGTTATGAAGTGCATCAGCAAGCGTACTGTCTTTGCTCTGATCAAGTGATGCATTTTTATAGATTTCAAGGGCATGTTTAAAATAATAAATTAGAGCCTCGTCATATTCATGCAAATTTAGAAAACACAAACCAATGTTATGAAGTGTCACAGCAATATTACTGTCTTTGTTCTGATCAGGTGATGCATTTGTATAGATTTCAAGTGCTTGTTTATAATAGATCACAGCTTCATCATACTGATGCAAATTTAGCAAACAGTCAACAATATTAACAAGTGTCCCAGCGACATCACTGTCTTTGCCCTGATCAGGTGATGCATTTTTACAGATTTCAAGTGCTTCTTTTGAATAAGTCAAAGCTTCATCATATTGGTGCAAATTTAGCAAACACAAACCAATGTTATGAAGTGTCGCAGCAACATTACTGTCTTTGCTCTGATTAGATGATGCATTTCTATAAATTTCAAGAGCTTGTTTATGATAAATCATAGCTTCGTCCAACTGAGGTAAACTTTGCGAACACAAACCAATGCTATGAAGTGTATCAGCAACATTACTGTCTTTGCTCTCATCAAGTGTTGCATTTTTACGAATTTCAAGTGCTTGTTTAAAATAAATCAGAGCTTCGTCAAACTGGCGCAATTTTAGCAAACCGTTACCAACGTTATGAAGTGTCGCAGCAACGTTACTGTCTTTGCTCTGATCAGGTGATGCATTTTTACGGATTCCAAGTGCTTGTTTATGATAAATCAATGCATCGTCATATTGATCCAAATTTTGCAAACACAAACCAATGTTATGAAGTGTATCAGCAACATTACTGTCTTGGCTCTGATCAGGCAATGTATTTTTGTAGATTTCAATTACTGCTTGTTTAAAATAAATCAGAGCGTCGTGATACTGATGCAAATTTAGCAAACAGTTACCAACGTTATGAAGTGTCCCAGCAACATCATTGTCGTTGCTCTCATCAGATGATGCATTTTTGTAGATTTCAAGTGCTTGTTTATGATAAATCAATGCATCGTCATATTGATCCAAATTTTGCAAACACAAACCAATGTTAACAAGTGTCCCAGCAAAGCTACTGTCTTTGCTCTGATCAGGTGATGCATTGTTATGGATTTCAAGTGCTTGTTTGCAATAAATCAGAGCGTCGTGATACTGATGCAAATTTAGCAAACAGTTACCAACGTTATGAAGTGTCCCAGCAACATCGTTGTCGTTGCTCTGATCAGGTGATGCATTTTTATAGATTTCAAGCGCTTGTTTATGATAAATCAGAGCTTCGTCATATTGATCCAAATTTTGCAAACACAAACCAATGTTATGAAGTGTCTCAGCAACATTACTGTCTTTGCTCTGATCAGGTGATGCATTGTTATGGATTTCAAGTGCTTGTTTATAATAAATTAGAGCTTCGTCGCATTGATGCAAATTTAGAAAACATGAAGCAAGGTTACTAAGTGTCGCTGCTACATTAATGCCTTTGTTTTGATCAGGTGATGCATTTTTATGGATTTCAAGTGCTTGCTTAAAATGAATCAGAGCCTCGTCGTGTTGCTGCAAATTTGCAAAACAGTCACCAATTTCATTGAGTGTTCCTGCAATATCAACATCGTTTCTCAGATCAAGTGATTCATTCTGATATATTTTGAGTGTTTCTTTCAAATGATTTAGAGCATTGTCATGCTGCTGCATGCTATGCAAACAACGCCCGATTTTAAAGTTTAGTTCTGCAATGTTTCTGTCTTCTTTTTCTTTTGCAGATATAGTTTGTTGGATTTTTAGCGCTTCATTGTAATTTTTCAAAGCAGCGTCGAAATCTCCGATGCTGTATGTGCAGTTGCCCATCCAAAATAATGTGGTCGCAATGTTAACATTTGTGGCTTCATTGGGTGAGTTATTCTTGTAATATACCAATAAATGTTGATAAAAGTCTAACGCTTCTTCAAACAGTTTTTGTGAATATAAGTGATTGGCTAAATAGTTCATTCTCATTGAGTCGGTTATGATATCAGTTATAATCCTTGCGGTATCGACATCACAAAGTCTTTCAAGGTGTTTCATGCATTCGTCAAAATCAAATTCGCTTAGTTTACCAGCTTCGTTCAAATGATCTTCTGCAAAATTTTCTTTCAATTTATCAATTCCAAACGCTAATCCAAGGGTGATGTTGAATAATTGTGGATCTGAATAATAATGTCGTTTTTGAAAATTCACTCGTTTTGCAACCTCACATTGCAAGCAGTACGCAATTTGAAAATAGCTGATTGTGCTTGACGCTCCAACAATGTCTAAAAACTTCCGAACGTTTTCACTTTCAATAGAAAATCCACTGACATAATCACATTGACATTTGTATGTTGTATAAACTCTCAATCGAAATTCGCACGCTGTTGCAATTGCATAGCTAAGTTTACCCCACGTTTTTCGGGTTATAACTTTAATGTTGGTCAATTCGTCAATTACGTCAGAGCATGACTTAGCTGAAGTGTTATATATTCTTCCTAATGCTGCGATGAACAATGTGCTGCTTCGATAAACTAATTGCTTAATATTGATTGAGGTTTGAGACTTCAACTTTGCAAGACAATATCTTGAGGAAAAATTTTCCAAATCATCTTTGACTTGTTGACTTACTTCTTCAATTCTTTGCTGGTTTGACTTTAAACTGGAATAATTTTGAACACCATTTTCAAACTTTTCGAAAATTTTCTGGTTTCCAAAAACAAAGCACGTTTTTGTTAATATATCAGCTAAGTGATATCCATGTTTCAAATCTGCTTCCGAACTTAAATATTCCAACATTTCGCTGACAGGTTTGATTAATTCTGTTGGAAATGGTTTATCTGGGGTAGGTTTTGTCCTACCTAGTGGAAACTTACAAGCATGTGGCATCATTCCATCGAACGAAACTCCACGTGGTGTGTGAGCATCAAAATACCAATCACCCAGTTCCGAATGCTTGTCGTTGAGACTTTTAATGTCTAAACTGGCAATAATGGTTTCCTGGACATTTAAAATTACAGTATGAAAAATAACAGAAAACCAACGGAAATATTCCAGGTGTAATTGGTAGTTGTTCTGGTCGCAAAGTAGAATAATGTGTTCAAAATCAGAGTAGGGCGTTATTTCATTGCGAGCCAAAGATCCCATTCCAACAATTGCGTATTCACATGGGGGTTTACCCATCACCTCCTGACAAAATAAACATAATTTTGCCATGATTTCTTTGTATTTCATTGCAATTTCAAGGTTGAGATATCTGATTGCACCAACTTTTGCAATTATCATTAGCCTTTGCGAATCTTCCTGATTATTAGGTATTTTTTTTGAAAAGTCTAAAAACTCAATCACTTCATTCCTCAGTTCCTCAAATAAAGTTTTGACCTCCTTGGCTTTGGAAATTAAATCTGCCCGTTGATTTGATGCACCTGATTGTTGGAGGATATGCAAACATACTTCAGTGAGATCACATTTTATTTGGTAAACTTCGGAAGGGTTTCGAACAATCGCAGCATTCAACAGTCCAACACATTTAATTAATGAGATTTTATCAGGACTTCGCTGTCTGTAAATCAATCCAATTTTATGTAAAATTTCAGCAGCTTTTTTAGGGTTCGTTTCTTTGAGTTGTTTACCAACAGAAGCTCTACAGCATTCATCTTTCATTTGCCGAGCAAGTTTCAGTTCTTCTTGAACGCTTTCGTTTTCATTTGCCATTCACAAAAGATGAAGCTACTTCAGCCAACAATTTGCAGGGGTTATTTTAGCGTAAAAACGTAAAAGTTTACAGATTATTATTTAATGAAGTAAATGTGCAACTAGTGCAAAATCAACAAAACAAAGTATGTGTTAGACCATAGTGATACAAAGTTTTTTCTCGGACAGACAATATCATGGCACTCTTTTACCGTAGCTTTCCTACATGTAGGATATATACGGGTAGCGTATTAGCCTAAAAGTACCCTTACAAGGACTCAAATACGTAGGCATTAATTTTTTTATTTCTGGCTTTATAGACTGTCGATGTTAAACTAATCGTTTCTACTTTAAATTGTTAACTGCTGTACAAAGAAAAAAGCCAGCATTGGATATCTCCAATATGTAGTAGACTTTAGAGGCTGTAAACTACTTAGAAACCTGAGGTTACACCTTTTATGAGAATCAGCAAATTTTAGGTTGAAGCTGGTTGTTCCTAAATTTTTCGAATTTTTAAGTTCATTTCCTATTTAACTTTATTGGAGAGTAATGTGAGACAAATTCATTCTTGCTTTGATTGAAAGTTAGCTTTTTATTAATCACCGTTATTAAAATAGCGTTTTCACAAATCAAAAATGACAATATAAAAAGGCCAAGAAAAGCTTTGTTTTTTTAATAATATTTTTGGCCCGTGTTCGTAACCATTTTTTTCGTGCCAAGGCTGGCTTTGTTTTTATCTTATTCTTAAACTTTGAGTAAAAATGAACCTCATGTTTTTATAAACAAAGAGAATTGTACTCACTTACTGGCAGTATAAATACCAAAATTTCGACTTATGATTTTGCATGTATTCACAATCAAATTTTGTTACCTTCCTGTAAGGACATCTTGATGCAGAGGTAAAACGTTTACAGTTATTAAGAATTGTGCGACTGATTAAGTTGCTGCTATAACTTAATTGTCAGTGGTGGAGTCGAGGACCCAACGTTCGAGGCCAAGGACCGACTTTTTGAGGACAGACCTTCTCGAGGCCAAAGACAGGAACTGTCGAGGCGAAGCCCAAGGACATAACTTTTCTAAATTACGTTCCGCAAATTTCACATTATTTTTAAGCCCACAAGTGTTTAAGATATTGCATTTCGTTAAGTTTTTGATAATTACCGCATTTGAGGGCATATAGGACGCATGGGCATGTAAGATGCACCCCATTCTAGCTGGTCGGATTCAGGAAAAAAAGTTTTTTGTGTATTTACGCAGATATTGTTGAAAATAGTCTAGCGGAACACACATAAGCAGAAACATAGCTGCATAAAAGCAATTTAGCTTTCATTTTTAATCGCTTTCATTTTGCTTTCGGTAAATAGCTTTCATTTTTGCTAATTCATTTTTAAAACACCGGTAATAATACAATTATTCCAGCAATAATATGAGGATGCATGGAGTTTAGGGTAGGTGGAAGTACTAACTGTAAGCTGGGTTAGTGAGCGTCAGAGAGAAGATTAGTCTCGGCCTTAGGGAGGTCTCGAACTTTACCTATGCCATGTAAGACTCAGGGCGATTTTTTGAGCCAAAATTTTAGAAAAAAAGTGCGTCCTATATGCCGTCAAATACGGTATTCGAAACTAGTAGTTTCTAAACATAATAATAGGTTAATAGCCATTTAGAAGTTTTACGCGTCAGCAACAATGTTGATTACGTTCCTTAGCGATATCGAGGTAATGAAACCAAGCCGTAACTCGTAAACGGGAACAACTAAATTCTAAATGCGGAAATTTTAATGCCTTACTTCGTCAGCTAAGGACCCGGTGCAAACATCCACTGATTATAGATACCAACTTTTTCAGAAGTTTCTCAAACACAAACCTTTTTAATTGCAGGTTAAACGACTTTCTTTCACAGAATTATTTAAAATATTATCATAAATTATAGTTTTTAAATATCACATAGCGACTGTGATATTATCTAAAAGTGTTGCAAAATACTGAAATTTTTCTTTTTAAATTAAATTGAGGTATCGCAAGCTTAAGGTTTTGGAGAAAAAAACAGGGTTCTTGGGGCGAGGGCGAAGTCCCCTTGCCACCGTTGAACTATTTTAGTGATTTTTTTCTAGAATAGCAATTTTTGTTACGTTCAAAGGCGATTAGCTAATTTTCGAATCTTGCAAGTTTTATCCGCGCATTCACCGAACCCTTCGTTGAAATTTAAAATTATTATCTGTGTATAAACTTAAGCTTAAAGCAGGGATGTCCAAAACTTTTGAGAGGTGGGCCGCATTACACTATTTTAAGCTTTAAACGAGCGCTCAATTTTCATAAAATGTTTGAATAATTTTTATCCCTAACACTGTTGACATAAGTGTTGCATTGTTCCATCAAATTAAATAATTTTTAAACCAGAGTTATCCTTAATCTTATAAAGCCCAAGAGAGAATCGAAACAATACCCCCTTTAAATATTTTGCAATTTCGTCATGAAGCAGTTACGCTACTAATACGATCACGGAATTTCTAGACTTTTCCTAAAATTTAGTACTTCAACTATTATTAGCAAAACCATTACCCTTTGCCAGATTGATATGGAGGAATGAAATGATTTTTAAGGTCGACTCGGTGTTTTTTGCAAGATTTTCAGCATTCTAGCGTAATCCTATTTATTCCTATTGTTTATTCATAATTAGCAATTTCACGCGATTTCTTGAACAGTAATTGCGCGTAAGAACGTAAACTCAGCGACATCTTGAACTGTTTTGTTTCACTCCTTGACTCAAAAAACAGAAACAAAAGATAATATTTACGATTTTGCCTGGAGCATAATTTTCACACCACAATGATATCCAGAGCTTTGAGCTGAATTCCTTGCAAAACACTTGTAAATGTGAATACGGGGGTAGAATTGACGAAAGTTATTGTACCGTAATAAAAGCGCTATGATCATTTTCTAAACAAAACTTGCAGTTTTTGTTTTATTCGGCGAAATCATGGACTAACAGTTTTGCAAATGGAAGTTGAATTCCAAGAAAAAAAAAAGGATCAAGCAAAAGGCACTTTTCTAAATTTTGGTTTTCAGCGACATAGGTTCCTTCAGGACTAATTGGTTATTGACGAAAAAGAAAAAACATGACCAAAATACATAGGAATACACATAGTTACACGAGATGTCGCATTTTGTGTGTGTAATGTGTTATTTTCTATTTGGATAGTTTGTTAATAGACAAAATAACAAAAAACCAAGCATAGTGAAGCTTTGCTCCCCAGAAACTAAAGTGTAAGAAAGTACGGTACGCATATTTTGCTGATGACGCAGTAGCGCACTTCTCTCGAAACAATTTTTGGTTCCACTTTATCGTGCATAACTTTTCATTGATGAGAACGAACCATGCGCTTCGCATCTGCCTAGCTACAACAAAGCAGAGCATCTTTTTGGTCCGTATGCAAGTCTGGGCCACCACAAACGCCCTCATCAAATCTGTCATTGTAAACTTCTATAAAGCGGCAAAAGGTTTATTGTATTGGAAAATTGCCTTATAGGAAAAACTCCAACCGCATTTCAAAGGGGGAAGGTCGGGTAAGTTGGGTGAGAGGGTAGGTTGCACAAACGTAATTAACTCGTGATTGGCTAATGGAATTATCACGTGATTTGACGCTTGGAAAGATAGAAGTGTCTTTTATCAGTTCCAATACTTTCAGGTTGCTTCTGTAAAAAACATGGCTGCAGTGGTCAATTATGTTCAAAATATAGTCGTTTTAGGCACTAAACCAATACTGTGAAAAATTATTCTCCGCCTGTTTGAAAGAGAGTCGTGAAAGGTCGCTTTAAACTAAAGTATTTGAGAAAGACTAGGTACTACAAGGACCTAACAGGGTGTTTCGCTTACCTTTAAACTCAAACAGATTTAGGCTGACAGCAGTCAAAACAATATGGCAGCCTTGAGGGTAAATCGGACGACTTTTGGTAGGGCATGTTGGACAGATGTCCAATTTACCCGACTAACTTTGAGTCTTAATCCTGCAAATACAGTAGTCTGCTGGTTGCCCTCGTGTCCACACAAAGTGAATGTGGATTCCTGATTGAGTTATATTAGTATCCGGTTCATTAGAAGACTAGGCCTGCAGGCTCGAATCTTTGCTTAGCTTACAGTTGCTAAGAAATAAAAAACAATTTGCAGTTGTGCTTACCTCGCTTCTAGCCTACAGTCTCGGTTATTATTGGCCTACTGATTAGCCTTAGGTCTTGCAAAATAGTGAAGGGATCTTAAGGGTCTTCTAGTCAAGCGGTAACACAATTAAGTGTTCAGAGTTAGAGGGAGGAAAAAGAACATTATAAATAAGGCAAAAACTTGTCTATGATTTTAATACAGCAACCCTTGCTTGACTTCAATTTTTTACATGCAGAGGCTATTTTTTGATGGTAATTAAGAAGTGCTTGAAAAACTTGAGTTGAACTTTTCTAAGGACTTATCAAACCTTTAATTTAAGGGTACGCTATCCAGGTCAAGTTACTAATCTGTTACATAAAAACATAGCCCTGGCTACACAGCAAATATTTTTCAAATTTTAAGGATACTTTCCAGGTTTTAAAGTTATAGCTATCACTGTGTTGACTAATAGCGCAGCCAGTGTAGGACCTAATTGCCTCCTAAGACGAAACCACAGCGAAATAGGCCCACTGCAATGGTGTCGAATCGAAAACGAAAACAGCCGGAAAGAGGAAAAGCCACCATTCGAGATAATGAAGCAGCAAAGCGATTGGTAGATGGAGGCTTGAGTAAATCTAAAGCATGCAAACTGTTATCAGCAACTGGTCTTAAACGAACCTCTTTCTATCGCTACTTGGATAAATTAAAGAAGAGTGATAATTCGACTGTACCGGTAACAATGGGATACAACAAAAATGTCTCAAAAACCCTTCCGCCAGATTTTGATCGTGAATTGGCCTCTCACTTAGTCAAGCTATCTGAGAGATTTTATGGCCTGTCTAGCTCAAAAGTAAAAAGATTGGCCTACCAATTCGCAGTAGCCAATCATATTACAGTACCCTCTTCGTGGGAAATTCAAGTAAAAGCCGGTAAAGACTGGCTTCGGCTCTTCATGCAAAGGAACGAACTTGCGATTCGTAAGCCAGAACCAACTTCGATTGCAAGAGCAACAGCTTTTAAGAAAGAAACCACACAAACATTTTTTGACAATTTAGCAAAAGTCCTGGATAAACATAAATTTCAATCTGCTCAGATATGGAATGCCGATGAGACCGGGACCAAAACTGTGCAAAGACCGAAAGGAGTCATTGACAGCAGAGGTAAAAAACAAGTCGGTGGCATCTGATCAGGGAAAGAGGCGAACTGGTAACAACAGTTTGTGCAGCAAACGCAGAGGGACGATTCATACCTCCACTCCTAATATTTCCCAGAACGAGATACCAGAACATTTTTCTTAGAGGAGCACCAGCTGGTTCCCTTGGTTTTTCATCAAGATCTGGCTGGATTAATGATGAGATTTGGCTTGAGTTTTTGAAACATTTTGCAGCTCAAACTGGCGTGTCCAAAGCAACACCAGCACTGTTGATAATCGACAATCATAGCTCCCACGTCAATATCGATGCGGTCAATTTTGCTTGTGAAAATGGCATCGTTCTTCTCACGATTTGGCCACACACTACGCATAAAATGCAACCATTGGACGTTTCTGTCTATGGGCCGTTTAAAAACTTTTACGATAAAGCTTTGGACAGCTGGATGAGCAGTCATCCAGGGGAACGATTTACCATTTATCACGTTGCAGCTGCTGTCAACGAGGCCTTTCTATCTGCTATGACACCGAGGAACATCATATCAGGTTTTAAAGCGACAGGCATTTGGCCTTATAATCCGAATATATTTACAGACAATGGTTTTCTTCCGTGCCTCCTTGAAGAAGAAAAAGACGACCTTGAGCAAACTGAAGACCCAAGGTATAGTTATCGGATTGAGAGAAGCACTGACCAAGATGCTGCACAACCTGGTTCAGTAAGTGGATTAAGAAATTGGCTCAATTCCGATCAAACAAATGATATGTGGGTGTCTTTTGAAGAGGCTGAAATCATTCTAGAACCTCCAAGTGCCTATGTTACAATAACGGGTGCATCTATGCCCATAGGAAAAGCTGAAGACATTCCTGGAACATCATCTTCCCATGATACAGCACCTCGTCCATCTATGTTTTCGCAAGAGGCCGAAGACATTCCTGGAACATCATCTGCCCATGATACAGCACCTCGTCCATCTATGTTTTCGCAAGAGGCTGAAGACATTCCTGGAACATCATCTGCCCATGATACAGCACCTCGTCCATCTATGTTTTCGCAAGAGGCTGAAGACATTCCTGGAACATTATCTGCCCATGATGCAATACCACATCCATTTACGTGCTCCCAAGAAGCTGAAGACATTCCTGGAGCATTATTTGCCCATACAACATCACGTCCATTTATGTATTCCCAAGAGGCTGCTGATAACAATCCAGGAACATCATCTGTCCATCTGACAACACCGCGTAGATATCTGCCCTTCCAAGAAGTTGGAAACACTCAAAAAACAGCTAATCCATCATCTTCGATTGCTGCAACAGCGAATACGCCCAACAAAACCCTCTCAAACAATAAAATTCTGGCAGCTTGTTCATCCATACATGTAAGCCCAGAAGAAATTGTTCCCATGCCACAAGTAACGCGAAGAAAGAAAGTTGGTGTCAGTCGTCAAGGTTCCAGTAAAATTTTGACTGCAACTCCAGAAAAAGCAAGGCTGGAAGAGTTGGCAAAGAAGAGGAAGAAACAAACAAAAACAAAATCCAGGCCTGCTTTGACGAAAAAAGTGAAAAAAGTAAAAGATAGCAGGCCCAAGTCTAAGAATAATCTATGGCAAACAAAGAGTAATACGGGTACAAAACGCAGACTGAATTTGAGAGACGATAAAAGTAGTTCAGAAGACGAAGAAGAAGCTCTAGTTCTTTCCAGGAGACATAACTTCGAAACGATTACATCTGATGATAATTGCGAAGAATTTGATACCGATTTACCTCTTCAACCTCAAGGTGAAGTTTGGAAGTGTTGTTTCTGTGGGGAAAATTATGAGGACAGTCGTAGTGGCGAACAGTGGGTGCGCTGCACATGCTCCAGCGCTGCACACGGCCATCCATTGCTTAAAAACAGTAACACCGGCTCTGCAATATACATTTGCAATGAATGGGCACATGTGCTTTGCTGCGACTCTGAAAATAAAATGCTATGTCCAAATTGCTGTTAGACTTTAAGCTTTGATAAATAGCCTATCCCATGAGGCTATATTATGTTGACTATTTTGGCTGGTTTTATTATGTTGGTGGTTGGACGATGGTGCTATTTTGCTGACAATTATGGCTATTTCCAAGGTTGGCTGTGTTGTGTATTATTTGCACAGGTTTAGGCCTAATGACTTGGCTACACCAAAATTTTGGTTTGTAGGCTAGTCCTTATTGTGACAATTTTTGCTGATTTAAAGTTTTAAGTTTAAGTCATGACTAGGAGCCGTTCAAATATCATATGACGCGCTTTTTGTTCAAATATCATATGACGAAATTTTAACCCCTCCTCATTTAACAATTTTAAGACGTAGGCCTAATTATATCCATCCTTTTGCATTGCATTTAAAGCTTTTTCCAACCCCACCCTCTTCCGAAAGCGTCATATAATACTTGAACATCCCTCCTACGCTACACCATAAAGTTTTAACCAAAAATGTTAACGGTGTACCGGTACTGTACTTTTTCCTCAGAAAGTTTCGTTATTTTTGATATTTTGTTAGCTCTGCGGATAAGTAGGCCTGCTATTTTGTTGCTCGCAATTTTCTCGCAGCAGAATTGAAGAATGGAGCAATGAGCATGCCACCTAAATTTCGTTATTATTCGTTTAAGCCTATGCAGTAGAGCGATTATAATGTCTTGGCTTTGGTTCCCACCCCCCAGGTCTTAGTGGAGTGATGCAGAATGATATTACGAC
Source organism: Trididemnum nubilum (assembly GCA_963965965.1). NCBI lineage: Eukaryota > Metazoa > Chordata > Ascidiacea > Aplousobranchia > Didemnidae > Trididemnum > Trididemnum nubilum. The sequence continues at coordinate 9,632,802 of OZ014474.1, forward strand.
TGAGTAACTTAGTCTACTAATGTAAGCTGTGGTTTAAATCTGGTTTAAATGTTTTACTGTGGTGTAAATTTCTTAAATTAAATGGCTACTGTTATGTATAGCAGGCTCTTAGCCAGAAATTTTTCTCAGGGGGGCTATGTCCAACGCACCCTACACGGTTGACCAACATACCCTTATATGAGGGTTGTTTAGACAAATTAAGAGCACTTTTTGGATCGAATACTTTGGCTTGAAGGTAATGTTCAACACAAAATTTTTGGCTGTGGTTGAAGACCTAAATGCATGTAATTTTATTTCATACCAAAACGGTTTTTATATCTGCAAGCATTCTCGAGTAATGTGCAATTTACAGCTTCAGTGTCCAACTCACCCCACCTTCCCCCTAACTATTGGTATGATGGTTTCAAACCAAGTTTGATAACTACAATTTTTTGAAGCAAAAGCCACAGCAAAAATTTTTCCTAAGCTTGCATCAATTTGTTTGCGCAATAAAAATAAGAATTTTAATAATCTTTGAAAAAAAGCTGCTGTTGGCCTTTAGCAGGATTTAGAATCAATTCGATCTTTTTTGATTTTTTGTCCCCAGTAAAACTGACAACTAACAAACAAAATAGTTGAAGTAATTGTTGTTTAGAAACTATTCAAACTTTTTTACTTTTGCCTTTGCCGTATTTTTCATACTACGTGACAAAAGGTGCGCTACTACGTGTCACTACGCGGGAAGTACGAAAGAGCAGCACATTTTCTTTTGGACTAGTCAAAAACTATAAATTTTACCACTTTAGATATGATATAAATTTTACCACTTTATATAAATTTTACCGCTAGTCGAATTTTACGAAATTTTACCACTATAAATTTTACCACTTTAGATAGGGGCACAAGCACGTTTTGTTTTGGACTAGTCGAAATTTTACCACTCTAAATTTTACCACTTTAGATAGCAGCACGTTTTGTTTTGGACTAGTCGAAAACTATAAATTTTACCACTAATGCACAATACACAATGACAAATAGCGGAGTGGAGTCGAGGACACTAGGCTCGAGGCCGAGGCCAAGAACTCAAAAAAAAATCCTAAGCCAAGCCAAGAACACAAAAAAAATCCGAGGCCAAGGATAGACCCTCTCTAGACCAAGGACAGGAACGCTTGAAGCTAAGGCCAACGACACAGGCGCAAGTGTTCTTTAAAACAAAAAAAGTCTTCAAACAAATTTTTCAGACGATCCTCAAACGAGGAAAACAAAAAAGGTCTTCGCAAATTTCCCGCGAGATTTCTGGCGTTTTCCAACAAAATTTTAACTGATGAAAAAATAGTGCTGTCCTCGAGCCAAGGACAGGGCAATTTTCGAGGACTTGAGGCTTCGAGGCCAAAGCAAAGGACTTCATAATCTGTCCTCGAGGACTACACCTCTGACAATTATACTAAAGTTTAATTTTTGTTCCAAACTCACATTCTAACTCGAAACTTCCAATATTTTTGTGATAACACAATGTGACTCAAATAACATCTTATTGACTTTAATAATAATAAGTCGCCGTTCTGGTGACTTTTCCTTAGGCTTCCGCGCTGGTAGCCTTTAGGCCAGATAGCATCCAAACGATTAATTATCTTATTGACTGTTGTACAAATTTTTATTTGATTCCTCATTTACCATTTTTTTTATAAATAATACTGTACCTAACACTGTATATGGACCTTCATATTTTGGATGCTAAAATCGCTATTCTAGATTTGTTCAAGAAATCGGTTTCTAAGCACTTAGCCAGAGCTTAGAAGAGGACGGAAGTTATTTGAATCCTTTTGCCGCCCCGAAATGTAGAATTATACTAAAAACTGGCAATTTCTTTTAGTCCGCGAATGCACCCTCAAAATGAATTTTTGAAGTCTTTATCATACTATTTTAGTCGCTTATTTTGCCTTATAAAGACTTTTCTACCAAAATAAAGCAAGATTTTCTTTTCCGCATCTGGGGGTTGGTTTTTAAATAAATGAAAACAAAAATAGACATCAATGCAATTTTGGTGATATTTGCATACATGCATTTTTGCAACAACAAAAAAATATTTCAATTACAAGTCTTTGCCTTATAATACCAACCATAAAATTATAGCTTTCAAGAGCAAAACTTGCTTAACTTATAATTTTGGCTTTGTGCCCCCAGCCCCTACTTTTCTCGCTCTAGCGGCGACACTTGGCGCTAAAAATGATCTCTTTATTACGGAACAATTCGAAAGGATTTTATATACAATACATGAGACAAAATGTGTTGTTATACGTAGTATGTACATAGTTTTTTGTTATGCCGCATTTTTGCAAATGGTTTTGCAAGAGCAGCAATACCAAACTAAGTTTAGTATACAAATGATTTAGATCAATGCCCTTACTACTGGCCACAAGTTTCAACATAGCATATAAAATTTCGTTCAAAAATCAATCAGCATAATTATGGATGTACTATTACATCTAGATAGATTTAGAGTAGGATTCATCATGCCGCAAACCTTTCATATCATAATATAAATAAAAATAATTACATTGATTAGTTCCTTTGGAAACTTTATGTGGTAATAACATCTAGTCTATTGCAGAGGTGGCCGGATCCACATATTGAAAGATCCGGAACCGATCCGGATCCGCCAATATGCAACTACACTTTGTACATTTTAACGAATATTTTGACAAACATCAACAATAAGTTTGAAAACAATCAGCAAAATCAGATCGGGATCCGATTCGAATCCGCATCTTTTAATGAAACTGGATCAGGATCCGAGAAAAACAGTAAGATTCGGATAAGATCCGGTCCGATCTCGATCCGTTGCTACCTCTGGTCTATTGCGAAGATGACTGCAACCAGTAAAAGAATACTCGGCTAGCAAGTTATTTACGCGCAATAAATTTCACAGAAATAATTTTTTGTTGAAAAACTTGCAAGCATCAAAAACACTTGTAGTAAATCTCGAGCCCAGTCGCGGACCGTAAAAACTTGTTAAGCGGCCGCGCTTTTGGCGGCTCTGGCCTAAACTGAAATATGCATTTGTTGCACATCAGCTGGGTGTGCCAATTGACACTCTTGGTCGTTTTAGTGTTAAGTAGAGGACATTGTGGTTGCTATACACACAGTGAGTGTCCTAATCGCCGCTAAACTCCTGACACCGACTCATCAAACCCCTGGGGTTCGATCGAACCCAGTTTAAGAACCACTGTTCTATGTTCTATTTGCTCTCGCATCCAATGCCTATCAATATAAATGAACGCGAACGTTTTGGCAGCCAAAAGACGCTTTGTAAATTTAAGATGTTTAACTGCAAAAAGTAACTTGGGGATCCCAGCAGGGTTGTATTAAACAGAAAGGCATAAGAGAGATTTGCCCCGGGACCCACCTTCAAAATATCCACTATTGTAAAAACGCAAAAATAGTAAATTATGACTTTTTTTCTAATAATGCACTAACTTTTCGTGGGAGATTCGCCTACTCGTATTTTCATGACGTCGAATGAAAATTGATCAAGTGCAGCTCGCATCTTTCTAGGCATTCAAACCATTATAGTTATATTTAACTTCACTCTTGCTTTTTTAATTATTGTTCATGCAGCGTTTATTCTGATACACTAGTTTAATATTTCGGATTCCTAGAAGCGATTTTCAACACAAAAAATCGTTCAGCAGATGTAGGTTTGACCCCAGACCGCTTGACAGTGATTAGAGTTATTCTTTTTCACCTCAAAACAAATTCTTCGCTATATTTGCTCGCATATTTTCAGAAGTGTTGGCCTTCGCAAGATACGTTTTATATTAAGGATGTATTAACATTTTAAGTGTAATAGGCTATTAGGGTGGAGTGAAAAAGAACTTTTTTTCGAAATCGAAAAAAGTGTAGTTCTTAAATCCTGACAAATACTCTAAAAATCCGAAAAAAATTGGTTTGGGGCTGTTGCCACTTTAGGGGGGCTAGCAACACCCCCAAATCTGTTTTAGGGGGGCCAATTTACCCCAAAAGGCCATAACTTGAGAACCGCTTATCGTAGAGACTTCATTTATAGCTCAAAATTTGCGTAATTGCCATGTTTGTATCAGCTCTAAGAGAAAGTTTTAGTCTGTTTTGATCGCAGAAAAACTTATGACCAAAAATGTGGTTTTTCTGCCATTTTATCGAAAAATTATGTCAATAAGCTTGTGTTTATGCACTTATCTGCCCATATAGAATCTAGATTACAGGCATTATTACAAATAGGTTGAAGCTGGTTTGATAGCCACTGGTTTCCTTAGCAAAACCAAATCTGTGAGAAAAGAAAAACAGAAATCAGTTGAAACATTTTGCGCCCTAGCATAAAATCGTCTATTGTATAAATTCTAACATGACTTTTACTTTTACTGTATTTATTTTACAGAATTTAGCTAAAATATTTTCAGTTAAGCCATCACGTTGTAGTATATAATTGACTTGAATTCTAAAGAATGCGAAGAAGAAGTTCAAATACAGTGAAGACATTACATAGTGGCCATACATTTACAAGTCGCGACAGCTTTCCTCCAGGTGTGTTGCCTACAAAACGACAAGTGATAGAGCGAATTCTTCATTTAAAAAATTTTCGGACTGAGACCGTAGCAAATGACATAGCTGAAGAAATTCATGACAGATGGATTTGGTGCAATGTGTATCCGGTTCATAAGTACACAATATCAAAAAAAGTTCAGAACTTAGTCGCTTCATTTAGTTCACTTGACCGTTGGACAAAATCAAGACGAGGAAATACGTTTTTGCAAAGAGAATCCGAATTTATGCAGACAATTGATAGTTTGTTTGATGTCTTTTGTGTTGATGATCAACAGAGAAAAAATCTGGAGAAACAGCATGGCTTACGAATGGCAGAAGCAGATCATGCGTTTTACCAAGATCAAAAAAGTGAACGAGTTGGCAAATGTATGGATACTGTTGTTCCTTTATCTTCTTCTGACAAGATGTTTTTAAGGCGCCACCCTCAATCAACAGAACCGACGTGTTCTTCTACTGAAACTGCCGCCCCTTCCACGTCAGCTTGTGGTTATGTCTCAGATTGCAGCTCAGTGCAAACAGAGCATTCACAGTCTTCTACTACTTCCGAATTCGTTCCGGATGCAGAGTCATTTAGTCAAAATCGAATGAAGTGGAGCAACCTTGCTAGAATGAGCGAACGATTTCAAGTATCAGACAGAGCTGCTGCTGCGATTGCCAATAGTGTAATGCAGGATTTGGGTTTCATAACGGAAAACGACAAGACCTACGTTATTGATCGCAGCAAGCTTCGACGAGAACGAGAGCGATGTCGGACTGAAATCAGGGAGAAGGAGCAAGAAAATTTCAAGCTAGTGTATGCCATTTACTTTGATGGCAGAAAGGATGCCACGCAAGTCACCATCCAGGGACCAAATGACAAGTATTACAAATCGGTACAACTTGAAGATCATTATACACTGATTGGAGAACCTGGCGAATACTATCTGACACACTTTTTCCACCGAGGATGGCAAAGGAAAAACGATTGCACAGAAGATTTTCAACAACATTGTTGACACGGAATTACATAATAAGCTTGCCATAGTTGGCACAGATGGCACTGCATCGATGACTGGCAAATATAATGGCTGCATTCGAAGTTTGGAAGAGCTGCTCAACAAACCACTGCAATGGGTGGTGTGTTTGTTACATACCAATGAACTTCCATTGCGGCATGTTTTTACCATGCTTGATGGTACCACTAAGAGCCCCGACTCGTTTTCAGGTCCAATTGGAAAATCGCTAAATGGAGAAGTTTCAAGCTGGCCTGTTGCTGCTCATCTTAAATCAATCCCAAATCCACATTTTGTAAAGTTGCCTGTATCTGTCATAGAAGATTTGAGTGCTGACCAGCATTATGCGTATAAGATATGTTCTGCTGTAATCGAAGGAGTTGTTGACAGCGACTTGCAATATTTGAAAGTTGGTCCCATAGTTCATTCGCGATGGCTTACCCTCGGTTGTCGCATTCTTAGGTATTATATTTCCATGGATAATCCCTCCTCTAACTTAGAAATCTTAGCACAGTTTTGTCTTCAAGTCTACTTCCCAAGTTGGTTTGAAATCAAGTCAAATAGTCAACTAACTCGTGGTTCTAAAAATTTGTTCAATTTAGTCCAAAGAATTCTTAATGTTCCAAATGAAATCGTTAGGGAAACTGCATTAAAAGTGGTGCAACGAAACGGATTTTTTGCTCACCAGGAAAACATTTTGGTTGGAATGTTAGGAGATGATGATGAGAAAATTAGAATGCTAGGAGTGAACAAAGTTCTTTCAATTCGTCGAGAATTAACATCAGCTGATTCGTCGAATCTCCTTGCTATGAGTGTTAATGAAGAGCATTCTTCAGAATTAACCTGTGATACATCCTCAGCTCTGTCGGTACGCCCATTTAATGTGCCAGTAATCAATCTAACCGCCACTTCGTTTGACAAGATGGTGGACTTGACTTCCTGGCAACATCAGCCTCCTGCAATTGAACACTTAACGGATACAGAAATTGAACAATGCCGAGCAAGGCCATTGAAGCTTGACCATCCATGTCATAATCAGTCTGTGGAACGCCATGTAAAGTTGGTAACAGAGGCATCAGCTCAAGTTGAAGGCTTTGCACGAAGAGATGGGATGATTCGGCAGAAGATTAAATCTCGTAAACTTCTAAAAACATTCAATACTAAAATGCAGTTTTGACATTTTTTATTTTGTGTAGGTAGCGGATAATCGAAAACTTAAGCGGGCTTACTTATGTTTAATGTTTGTGGGCGGCTGGGCGGCAATGGAATGGTGTAAACTAGAGAAGGTATACAGTACAGACAAACTTGCGTGGTATCTTTTCGGACTAGTGTTTTTTTTTATTAATAGAACCCTTGTGTGTGGATTATAAAATTTTAAATTGCAATGAATCTTGCTTTATAATGGGAAAATTCTTTATCACTATGCCTCTGGGTTTAAATTTTAGATTCAATTGATATTGTATACCTACATGGGTAAACGTCATTATATTATTGAATATTGCGTAAAGTTTATGTTGTTAAATGTAAGTGGTTGTAATTAGATAAACGTTATTTGAAATGCATTTCGGTACACCAAACTGCTTCTGTTTGTAAAACTTATTACATCTTGCTTCATAAGAAATGCAGACAAAATGCTTGGGTGAAGAGTTTCTCTGCTGGTTAAATAGCTATTTTATATTCCACATTTCTCTTAAGTTTAGTCTACAGCATGTTGTAAAATATACATCAGCGTTAACTGGTATCTGTTCTATTTCAATCTCATTTGTAATAATGGCGGTAATCTAGATTCTATGTGGGCAGATAAGTGCATAAACACAAGCTTATTAACATGATTTTTCAACAAAATGGCAGAAAAAACACATTTTTGGTCATAACTTTTTCTGTGATTAAAATAGACTAAAACTTTCTCTTAGAGCTGATACAAACATGGCAATTACGCAAATTTTGAGCTATAGATGAAGTCTCTACGATAAGCGGTTCTCAAGTTATGGCCTTTTGGGGTAAATTGGCCCCCCTAAAACAGATTTGGGGGTGTTGCTAGCCCCCCTAAAGTGGCAACAGCCCAAAAACATTTTTTGGGGGGTTTTTAGGGTATTTGTCAGGATTTAAGAACTACACTTTTTTCAAATTTTTTTTTCACTCCACCCTAATAGGCTATCCCTGATAACTGTATTACATTTCATTATCAAACACAAACAGACATACTTTCGTCTGAATCCCTACTCATATACGCACGGTCATGTTTTAGCATTAGCAACTCCAAACTGGTTGTGTCCAGTCCCCTGTATCTCTTGTTGTGGCCAGGATAGTTTTAGTGCTTTGCTGTTTGTACCTCCCGCACCGAAAGTATTAGCAGAAACAAAAAGAACTATTCTATACTGTCTTTTGCCTTTTCATTCTCCAATTGGGGGCTTTCACATTTACACAATGCCATTTAAAATAAAGGTTTACTATAACTTTTGGCTATCACACTGTATTATTTTTCAAATAAGGAAAAGAAATGAAATGACAGACTAAAAGTTAGGTTAATTTTTGTTTGGTTATTTTCCTTTTTGACTAATCAAAAAATAGTACCGTCCTCAACCCAGAACAAAGCATTTTTGAGGACTTGTAAGCTTCGAGGCCACTCCAAGGCCAAGGACTTGAAAATGTGTCCTCGAAGCCAAGGACGTCCTCGAGGACTCCATCTCTGCTAACTGTAAATCAAACATTAAACGTTTGCGAATTAATAGCAGAAGTAAAATCTAATGCGCAAAAACCCAATAAAGCTTAACCTTAAAGGGACAGGGAACTCAAAATCAATGTTTTTTGAGTTTTGAATCGTGTTAATAGTACTTGCAACACCTTTTAGAGATGATCCGGTGATAGTTTTATAACTTTTTTCAAAACTGAGCTTTTTATGGTTTCTTCTCAAGTAGCTGTAAACATAGTAACATTTTCAATCGAGGTATCTATGACGTCATAATGACCTGTGACGCATGGTTCATTCATAATTATCCAGTGGACTAATCGCGTACGCGTAATAACGTTGCACCATTTCGGCCTGTTTTGAAGAAAAAAAGCACCGTCTTGGTGGAAAAGCAAGCGTGCTTTTTTGCTAATTCAATAGAACGGGTAGTGCAGTATTGCTTAGTGTACGAATGGAAAAGCTGAATGCAAACAATCGCTGATTTCGAGAGAACCTGCATTTTACGCGCTTGCAGAAAGTGCTCAATGTATAAAAACAGAGCTAAAATAAAACGTAAAACCAGATCTAAAGCTTTTAGATCTGGTTTTGCGTTTTATTTTAGCTCTGTTTTTATACATTGAACCTGCATTTTATGTTGTCAGCGAAAATCTATTTTGTTTTGCAATCTATGCAATTACAGTAGAATTTAAAAGGGGTTTAATTATTATCTATTGATCATTCGGAGTCAACCTAAGTAAGGGCAGCAGCACATTTAAAAAAAGATTTTCTGTCGGTCGTTGTGAGGTAGCTTAATTCCAAATAAAATGCAGCACAAAGCAGATATTATATGCATTATCTTCGTCGGGATGATTCGATTTGCTCCACATTTTTGCAGCGTTTCACAATCAGCATATACCTGGGTTCACACTGGAACTTTTTTTGGTTACACACTATCGAAGTGAGGGGCATGGCCACCTTTCCCCACCTGGCTACGCCCCTGCAATTGCATTACCTATTCTGATTGATTGATTGGTTCCATCTTTATCCTTCTTTCACGGGAAAGCGACAATGGTGCTATACGTTAGATGAATCCTCACCCGCTTAAGAGTTACCGGTGTTTTGTCGAACGTTTTATTGCTCCTTCCCATTTCCACCAAGCAGAGATAAGCGTCGTGAAGCGTTTCATCTAAGGACGAAACAATGGCACGAGGGCGCGAATTGAACTGCAGACCTTTCGATCATGACCACCGTAAAAACGGCGCTCGACCACACTGCCGACCATGTTAGTCGTAGCAAATACATTCATGCATTCTGTTATGCATTATGCGCATTATCTACAACAAAAATCGGCAAGATGGCCGAGCGGTAACGAGCTCGACTCTGGTACGGTAGGTCTAGGTTCAAATCCTGGATCGGTCAAATTGGAGAGTTGCCAACGGCTCGCCACTGCTGCAACTTTTCTTCGAAAGAAGCTGTGTTGTCCAGGCGCAAGGTCGCGGCAATGGGCCCCGCAAACTCGTTTCACGCTTCGGCGTAATACAGCGCGTGTAATGAAAATTTGATTTTTTGAACATATCTACAACTAAATTAGAGAATAAGAGTGGTTGTTATCACCAGGTCTACCGGGGATGGTAATTAATAATAGGTTAGCCCAGCCTCACTGCTCTTCCGGTAGAGGTATCAAAGAAACAATGAACAACGCTATTTATTCAACCTAACTTTTCGCTCGGCTGGTTTACGCTCTGAAACCAAACTACGTACAGTAGTTTTACCGTAGCAACGGACCTGGTTGCTACCGCAAAATTATGGCAATCACCAATCAAAATTGTCAGAATTGACCACCAATTGACGCAAAATAAAAGTTGATACCAGAGCGTATATGGCCGAGCATCTTCAGAGGGGAGATAACGGAGTGCCACGCACCCTCCACTACAAGCAAAAACAGTGCATACTTATACTTTACAATCGGCCTACTATACAAAATTTTATTCTTGTTTTCTGACTGTTTTTGCTAGAAGTAGATTGGTGCCTGACACTCCTTTACCTCGCCTAGGTTGTCTATTAAAATCAGCAATTACAGTATTTGCATTCAGCTTATCCGCTAAAACGTACACTAGGCTACATACAGCTGTGCTATACCGTCCTATAACTATACTATCGAATTAGCAAAAAAGCAGGCTTGCTTTCTAGCAAAACGGCGTTTCTATTTTCTTCAAACTTTTAAACTTGTATGCTATGACTACCATCTACACTTCTACACTACAGGGACTTGCTTACTGCTTCTAATCACTGAGGTCTCGAAGCACAAAAAAATGAAATCTGCATTAGACTTAGATGATGGCTTTTCGAAAAAGCAGCAGCAGAAATCGCAGCACAGGTTTTGACTGACAACATAGGCCTACTGTGTTATGCAGTTTTTCTCTCGAAATCGTGTGAACACTGATGCTGTATATTTGTGCATTCAGCTTTTCCATTAAAACGTACATTACGCTATACTGCGCTACTCGTTCTATTGAATTAGCAAAAAAGCACGCTTGCTTTTTCAGCAAGACGGTGCTTTTTTTCTTCAAAACAGACCAAGATGGCGCAACGTTATTACGCGTACGCGATTAGTCCACTCGATAATTATGAATGAACCATGCGTCACAAGCCATTGTGACGTCATAGATACCTCGATTGAAAATGTTACTATGTTTACAGCTACTTGAGAAAAAACTAAATAAAATTTAGTTACGAAAAAAAAATTTAAGCTATCACCGGATCAGCTTTGTAAGGTGTTACAAGTAGGCCTACTATTTAAATGACTAAACCTCGATAAGAATTACAGTTGTGTTCCCTGTCCCTTTAATCCAGTTAATGAGACCAAAATGTCGGGAAAATCAGCCTCTATCTTTCTAGAAATTTTGTTTGCAACTTTTCAGACAGAGAGAGACAGTACCATCCTCTTTTTATAAGAGCCATTAAATTTTGGGTTGCTAGCTGTTCCTAATTTGTTCTTAACCGGAAAGTGTAAGAAAACCAATTCTTGTCAATTGTCAAAGCTGCGAGAACAAAGCAGAACAATTCTTTGGCTATGGTAGCAAAAACCTGGGAATTTACTCATGTCAAACTATTGTAGATCAAAAACAGATTTTTTGATTATTAAATTTAGCCACAATTTTTCATTACTGTTCTCATGCCGAGACTGGCGTTGTTCTTAAATTTTGGGCAAAAACCAGGGTTGCCACAGAAACTGCAACATCAAATTCCAGGACTTTCCAGGACTGTTTTAGATCATTTTCCAGGACTGTGCAAGGTTTTTTTTACAGGACTTAAAATTTAATTTTCACAATTACTCTTTTATGCACCCACTTTTTGTACTTGTCATTAAAGAAAATTTTAATGCCATGCATTTGGATTTCTAGTACTGACTACTAGCCAGGTTTATAGCCAGAAATCTGCAATGGGAGGGCTTGGCTTGGGGTATGGGAACGTAGTTGCCAGCTGCCGGAGGTCATTGGGAGTCTGAGCCCTGGGGTCGAAGCCCCCAGCACAAAAGACTTCATAATTCTTTGCAATAATAACGTAATCCTAAGCCCAGTTTGGTAAAAATTAATGCATTTTAAATGAAGCGCAGAAATTAGCACTGCGAAAGCATGGTTGAACTGGTTTTATAAATGGGCTAAAGAATGTGGGTGATGGTAATGGTAAAACTTTATTTCTAGCTTTATTTCAAGCTAGCTTTATTTCAAGCAAGTAAAATATAAAATCCCTTCATTTGAAAAAAGCTGAACTTATTTGCACCAGCGCGCAAATATAAAATCGCTATCCTAGCCCTAACCCCAACCCTAAACATAACATATCTAACTGTAACCCTAGCTATAACCTTAATGTTAATTCTAACCCAAACTCAAAATCTAAACCCAAACCCTAACCATAATAATTTTTTAAAAAAGCGAAAATGGGCACCCACCCTAACGATAACAATCTTTGAAAAAGCATAAATGACCACCACTCTTGCTCTCTTTTTCTCTATAAGCAAAGCACCCTAAAGTGCAAATGGGCGCTTCCTTTGAAAAAACTCTCAAGTATTAATTTAAGTCGTCTGCATTTTATAACGCTGGATAATTTAGAAGGGGCTAATGAAACAAGATTTGAAAAACATGATTGATAATTAACTGAATGAAATACTGAATACACACTTTACAATTTTTTTAGAAAGCCTACTTTAAGTATTTTGCATTATGCGATCAAATTGATTGTTTTTTTTAGCCATTTTTGTCAGTTGTTGCTGATTTTATTTTTGACCAACATTAGCCCCCCCCTAAATGCTGTTTCAGAAGTGGCTTTAATTTACTTTGGAGTCAATATTACTGCAAAAAACTGCCTCATAAGTATACTTGCAGTGTGAAAAATGTTATATTTTTTATTGTGTTTAGCCAACAGGCCAATGGAAGGCCTACAGCCCACTACACTACTGCTGCTAGTAGTAATACTGCTACTAGAGTATCGCATTGCAATAAATTACTGTTCATAAACTTACTCTTTCTAATAATATTAAATAATTTGTACATACTGCACTGCAATGTGCAAATTTTGGCATTTCAACAAGAAAGTGCTTATTTATACACTGGCGAATAAGCAAGAACTGCTAAAAGAAAATAAGAGAGCAAAGAGCAGAAGAATAGGCACTCATTTACTCTCTTCTATTTTTTTAAATTATCGTTTCGGTAGGGGTGCCATATTTTCATGGACCAAAAAGACAGTTTCGAAAAACGAAGCCCAAACGACCAAACACGCTGAAGGTATATACCGGCCAAGTGGACTGACTAAAGACTTTTTCATTTCTGAGAACACAATTTTCCGAGAGAAAATTCAAAAACTGAAGACCGTTTTTTTTCTTTGGAGACCACTTGTTTTTGCACCAATTCTTCCCTATGAAAATGGTGATCTCAAAAAAAAGATCTGCTGTCAGTAGGGTTGTATGAAGGTCGGCGGGAGCTGAACGCTAGTGTGGACGGAAGTATATCGTTTTTGGTCGGTTTGGTCTTCGAATCCCGCTTTTAACTTCTGAGCATTAAAAACAGAAAACATTTGGCTACTTTTTTGGTGTTCTACAGAAAAAGAAGACAAATCCTCTTAAAAGAAAACGCATGGTAGCCCTACGTTAGGGTTATACAGGTTTAAGATTAATGTTAGAATTGGAGCTTGCGATACAGTTAGGGTTAGATTTAGGGTTGGGTTAAGGCTAGGATAGCGACTTTTTTATGCGTGCGCCAGCATAAAAATAATCTCTGTCTTTTAACAAACTAAACTTTTAAATTTACCCTTTTAAGGGACCTTCACAATGCAAATTATTTCAACAATACCTTTGTGCAATTACAAGGTACCAGTTATCACAACAACAAAAAACTTCACATTCTGTCCTGGTAAATCACGGAAAAACTTTCCAAACTTTTTCCAGGACTTATAAACAAAATTCAAGGACTTTCCAGGACAGAAAAAAAAATCCAGGACTTTTCCAGGATGTGGCAACCCTGAAAAACAAGCTTCATGTTCTTATAAAACAAAAAATATAACTTGGAAAAGCAAAAAACATAAATCAATAACATTTTTATTGTTGTCACAAAATTGAAACAATAATACACGCAGGGTTGCCACATCCTGGAAAAGTCCTGGATTTTTTTTCCTGTTCTGGAAAGTCCTTGAATTTTGTTCATAAGTCCTGGAAAATATTTGGAAGGTTTTCCCGTGACTGACCAGGACAGAAAGTGAATTTTTTTTTCATAGTAACTGGTACCTTGTAATTGTAAAAAACCATTGTTGAAATAATTTGCATTGTGAAGGTCTTTGAAAAGCTTTTTTGTATTGTTGGAAGACAGAGCTTATTTGTACGCTAGCGCACAAATAAAAAAATTGCTATTTAGCCCTAACCCAACCCTAAATCTAACCCAAACTGTAACCCCAGCTCTAACCCTAACGTTCATCCTAACTCGAACTTAAAATATTCCCAAACGTTAACGATAATTTAAACAATAAAAGAGAGTAAATGAGCTCCCATTCTTCTGCTCTTTGCTCTCTAGTTCGTTTTCAGCAGTTGTTATTTGTACACTAGAGTGCAAATAAGCATTTCCTTGATAAAATGCCAAAATTTGCTCTTTGCAGTACGGTATACATTAATTTATTGAATATTATTAGGAAAAGTAAATTCATGGACAGTAATTTATTGCAATGCGATACTCTAGTAGCAGTAGCATAGCAGGCTACAGGCCCCCCATTGTCCCATTGACCAAAGTGCACCATAAAAAAAATGCGACGTTTTTTGCACTATACTTTTGAGGCAATTTTTTGCAGTGATTATAGACTTTGAAGTAATTTAAAGCCACTTTTGAAACGTTATTTAGGAGAGGAGCTAATATTGGTCATAAATAAAGTCATTAACAACTAATTAAAAGGGCTAAAAATAAACACTTCGATCGTTTGATGCTAAATACGTCATGTAGGCTTTGTAAAAAAATTATAAGGGGTCTATTAAGTATTTAATTCTGTTGATTACCAATCACCGCTTTCAAATCTCGTTTCATTAGCCCCTCCTCCCAAATTATTCTTATCTAGCATTATAAAATACAGATGATTTGGATTAATATCAGTGAGTTTTTTCAAACAAAGCGCCATTTTCACTTTAGCATGCAAATGAGCTCTGCTTATAAAGAATAAGAGAGCAAGAGTGGGCGCTCATTTACTTATTTTTTATTTATTTATTATCATTAGTGCTAGTGTTTAGATTGTGAGTTTGGGTTAGGGTTAACGTTACGGTTAGAGCTAGGGTTACAGTTTGGGTTTAGTATAAGGTTGGGGTTAGGGCTAGGATGGCGTTTTTTTTTAAATAAGCTCTATCTTTTTCATATAATAGGATTTTATGGTTTACTGGATGGAAACAAAGCAAGGACTGAAGTTTTACCATCAGCCATCCCTAGAGCTTGACCGATATATCGGTCAGTCGATATATATCGACTCAGCGCTATCACCTTAAACTGTTTATTAGGTAGAGTACGTTCAAGCGTTCTTGCGTTGTATTTGCTTAGTATGACTTGTGTATGCAATAGTCTTTCTTTTGTGGAGGATTCTTTGTGAAGCTTTTAGTGTCAAGTTAATTGAAAAATAGTGACAAAATGTTCGTAGTTAATAAGTTAATACATTGGTTATCAGTATTGGCCTAAAAATTTTCAAAATATCGGTATCGGCCTGAAAAAGTCATATCATTCGAGCTCTAGCCATTACCCATATATTGTAGCCCAGTTATGCAACCAGTTTAATCATGTTTTTGTACAGCTAACTTCTATGCAACGTTTCAAAAGCAATAATCTTTACCAAACTAAGCCTAAAATTAAGTTAGTATTGCCAAAAAATTGCAAAATCTTCAAGTGCTGGGGGCTACGCCTCCAGACCCCCAATGGCTTCCAGCACCCCCATGCCCCCTAGCACAGCCCTCCTATTGCAAATTTTTGGTTTTGAACCTGGCTAGTACTCAGTACTAGAACTGCAAATGCATTACGTCAAAATTTTTCCTCAATCACAAGTGCAAAAAGTACTCATAGATGCAGGAAAAAGTAATAGTGAAAACTGAATTTTAAGTACTGCAAAAAAAAACTTAAACAGTCCTGGAAAATGACCTAAAAAAGTCCTGGAATTTGATTTTGCAGTTTCTGTGGCAACCCTGTACACGAGAAGATCTAATTATGTTTCTTAGAGTAGACTAGGGGGGCTGCGAAGTGACCCGCCAGTAATCCAGTCAAGCAGCCACCTAATGCTGCTCTCCCACTTTGGCGACTTTGACAACGACTCCACGGCAAATTGAACATTTTTGAGTTTTCAGAGTCTCAGCGCATTTACATTGGAGTCGCCGACAAGCAAAAATTTTTCAATTCGCAGTGCAGTCTCCGTGGAGTCGTACTGCAGTCTCCGCGGGTTCGCATTGAATTCGCCATCAAATTGACGGAGACTGCTCTGCAAACCCACGGAGAATGCAGTACGACTCTGGCGAATGCACGGAGACTGCGCTGCGAATCATATCAGATATAACGGAAATAACGTAGTTGATTGTTTTGTACCGATAATAAATTTATTTTGTGAAATAATGAGTGGTGGAAGGGTAAAGATAAAATAAATGATTCCTTGAATGTTGGCTATTAGGCAAAAGTAGGGTCTAAAACTAAAATATTCTTGCCTAAAGCTAATGTAACTATCAAAATACGGATAAAAATTGATAAAGTAGATCAAAATAAATATAATTGGAAAACTTTTTAACAAAATGTTCATACGATATTGTTTAGCACAAAAACTTAGGGTTTTTAATAGTCGAAGTCAATATTTTCTTTGATTTTGAAACTTTTAGCAATTCTAGTAGTTTTAGAATTTGCTTTCAAATTTTCTTTTAAAAGTTCAGGGATAGAGCATTTGATAATGTAAATGTCAGCTACTATATGCATACGTTAATATGGGGTATGTTTGGGTCAGATAGTGTGTCTGAAATTGAGGTCCACTGTTTGATTCAAGCGTTTAGCCAGAAATTTGCAATGGGGGGGCTGTTTTGGGGGTGTGCGGGCTGTGACCCCAGCGCTTGAAAACTTTTCAATTTTTTTTGCAAAATTAACTTAATTTAGGGCTATTTTAATAAAAATTAATGCTTTTAAAAAGTGGCAGGGTAAATATGATTACACTGGTTGCATAAATGGGCTATGTGGGAGGTGGCTAATGGTAAAATTTTAGTTCTCTTGTTTACATGCTGTTAAACTGCAAAGTCCTTTGGTTCAATAAAACTTACACGTAGTAATCTATTTCGTCTATGTTTCATAGAGAAAAATAATTAGGGGGGAGGCTTATAAAAAAATATTTGATAGAAGTGATTGGTAATTAACTAAAACTAAATAGCTCCCCCCCCCTTATTCTTGATTTTATTTTTGTTGAAGAAACCTATGTTTAGCATTTTTACTCCAGCGATCAAATTTAATTGCTTAGTTTGGCTATTTTTTAAAGTTTGTATTGATTTGTGAGGTACATTTTTGATAAATTAGCCCCCCACTTCCCCTCGAAAATATATGTTTCAAAAGATGCTTTAAATTACTTTTTAGTCCATTCCAGTGCAAGAAACAATCTCAGAAGTGCTAAAAATGTGGTATTTTCCTTAATCTTCATTTTGGTCGACAGGCCAACGGGGGTGCGGACTAAGCACTCCTTCCCCAGGCTACGCCACTGGTTTGATTCTGGCAGTACAGTCAGTAGATAGACAATATAGTGCTGGTGATAAGCTAGATAACTGATTGCTGGATCCATTTCAATTGATGAGTGACTGCTTGAGTTTTTGTAGTCCTTGCTAGACTTTCGCTTTGTGTTTAATCAAACGTAGGTTGTAGCTGACGGCATCAAAATAAGGATAATTTTTGTTTGAATGAATGAGTGTCGTTTGATAAGATTAGCAATTTAGTACAATTATAAATTTTATGGTTTTAGCAGAGGTTGCAACACAAGTTAATAGCACCACTACATTATCTTATTACAAGGCTACTACTAGCTAGAATAGCTTTATATTTTAATTATGCTAAATTGAACGTCAATTTAATTTATCTATTTACTAGGAATTGCCTGAGCTGTAAAATGCCAGTCTGGCCGGATGCAGTTGGAAAACCAAATTGTATGTAGGAAAAATGTTGTTACTGTTTCAAAATAATTTTGACAGTGCACTGATTATTACTTTATTCATTTGCCATGCTTTTAGTTTTTTAATGAAGGCGCTCAGTACAACGCCGAAAATGCTAGAGTTCAATTAAAACACTAAGTTTGCCTACAGCTGCTAATAGCTGAGTAGTATGATAAATGCAGTGGTGTTGTAGAGTTGTGCTTCAATATAGTTATAAAATTATTAGCTTACCTGCTTTGTTTGTGCTTGTTTTTAAATGCAATAATGCCTTATACCGCAGAACAACAATTAGTTAATTTCCGATTTATTTTGCTTTTTTGTTAAACTTGCGCTTTGCAGGACATCTAATCCTTATGCGTGTTGTTTGCAAATTGATAATAATTAATGACTAAGTTAAAACGTCTCTCAAATAAAAAGGGTTTATGACAGCTTTGGCTGTTTTCAAAGGTGGGCATCGGTACTTTAAAAGTAAGTCGGTACCGGTACTCGGTACTTGCCCCTAAAAGTAATTCGGTACCGGTACTCGGTACTCCGTTTAAAATGTACCGACTTACTTTTGCGGTACCGGTACTTTTTGAAAAAAATGTGCAATATCAAAGTTCGACCATTGGTGGCAAAAAAAAGTGAACTTCATGCATTATTCCGGTTAGGGGGTGTCCTCTCTCGTCTTCGTTGCCACACGTGTTGTAGGCACAGCTTCAAGTTCTGCTCATGTCGTCGCAGAAATGGTCGGAGACTTCTTATTGCAGAACCTGTGGTCATGAACTACGGGATATTTCAAGGTTTCAACGAAGTTTCAAACAGCGCAAATGATGCTTTTACTTTAGATATTTAGATTAAAATAAAATCGCAAAAATTTAATAATTTAGACAAGACATCGAAGTAGTGAATCTTAATAAAACAAAACATTTACTAGCTCTCGGTGTGCAGAAATTTAACCTACACATGTCACAACAATGCTGCGTCTGAAACTCTTAGAAGAGCTACATTTGGAATTTTACTTTCGCTTGATGGGGTTGCTGTTTTGCTTGAGTGGGATTTACGGTCAAGACCTTGATGGGGTAGCTAGCTTCGTAGAGTTTCTCCACCCTCAATCTTCAAACGGGATCACTGGTGTCCAACTATGCTGAGCATAAGGAGGGAATTTTGATACTTTACCCGATTTGGAACATCGTGGGGTTGCCACTTTCAAGGTTAAATGAGAGTGACTACCTCCAACAAAAATGTAGTAAATTTTCTCCCCAAATTAGTGCACCTCTTTATAGATATTCTGCCTTCAATGTTAGGGGATGTGACTAAAATACTGGGAGATGAAACCCTCCAATACCCACGTGTTCGGCACCATTAGACGGGATACACAACCATATATATAATAACAACAGCTAACTTAATAGGAAATTAAAAGAATACAATCAACATCAGGAGTGCAAAAGTTGAGATTCTCAAATTTTATTCAAAAAATTTCAGAATTAAGAAAATAGCACGTACTGGTAAGTTTTTAAGGTAAAAAGCCAAAATAGCCCACAAAAACTTGTAGAAATGACAGGATTATTGCTAAATGGCATTAATCGATTAAATATTTCGTAAAGATATATGTACTGTTAAGTGTTAACATCAGTGGCGTAAAAACTAGTAATGAAATTAAGACAGATTAAATAATTAACAACTACAACTTAAAAGGAAAAAGCAATACCGGTGCTAAAAATTATGTTAAAACACAGAATTATTGGCAGCTACTAGCTATTATGCTATCAAGAGAGTTTTACTGGCAATCGTTTTGAAGTCGCTTGAAACAAATAAAAAATAATGACGTCGTCATAAAAGAAATTAATCATCATAAAAGCAAAGCTTCACTTACCGTTTTGTATGACGAATGCTCAATTGCAACCTCCTTAAAATTTTTCTCACCGGTTTAGGACACAAAAACGACCAATTTGTTCAAAGAAAAGGGCAAGATATGCACGAAAGTGCTAAATTTGCAAAATCTTAAAAAAACTGAAGGGTTGCCACAAATAAAATCAAAAGTACCGAAAAAAGTACCGATTTTGCAAAAGCACAAGTAAGTCGGTATCGGTACTATTTTCAAAAGTACCGGTCGGTACCGGTACAAAAAAAGTAATTCGGTTCTGTAATTCGGTACAAAAGTAATTCGGTACTGCCAACCTCTGGCTGTTTTATCATAGTCACTAAATATTACATAGTCTGAAAGCGTAATGTGTGAAATTGCGTTTAAACTTATCACTTACGCCACCTTGTGAGGAGGGCAAAGTTTGCATGAAAAACAATTGGAGGCACAGCAAAATAGCCTGATTGTTGCAGAAAAAGTTGTAAATTGAGCGCATATGGAAAAAGTTTTCAATAATTTTGTTATTTTGCAATTTTTAAAGCTTATACCTACTATTTAGACTCGAAACTAACAATTTCTTCGAAGTGAGTGTTTGATGTTAGGCTGTTTCTAAAGCATCTCCATAGGCTAGACGCATTAGGCTACAGCAAATTGGACAAACAGGCCTCGACTTGAAAATATATGTGTAGGCTATAGTTATGTAAGCATTAATCAGTAAACTATGAGTCCCTGTGGAGAACTCTAATTGCAATTCAGGATCAGAGATTGAATCATATTACTGTAACAACACGTACAGTAGTACTGCCGTATCCTGGTACCGGTTCCTCCAACTACAAAGTTTGCTGTTCACTCAATTGCAATGCATGCTTCTGGTGAATAGCGAAGCACAGTGTAGTTGAGGTCGTTAGCTACTTTTGAATATCATTGGGCCGGTACCATTAGCCTACACGCAACAATTCAACGCCTATCAGTATCAGTTTACAACTTAAGTTAAGTTAGGTACTGGTTTACCTGGTATCGGTTCCTCCAACTACAAAGTTAGCTCTTCACACAATTGCAATGCATGCTTCTGGTTAATGGCGAAACACAGTGTAGCTGAGGCCGTCAGCTACTTTTGAATATCATCGGGCCGGTACCGGTAGCCTACACCCATCGATTCGACGCCTTTTAGTATCAGTTTACAACTAAAGTTAATTTAGGTACTGGTACCTGTCTAAGTCTAACGATCCGGTGTGGATCCCTCCTGCTCAACAATTTTTGGGATTTTTTATAAAAATACATTTTCACTTTTTTTAAATAGCAATTAGCAGGTTTTTAAAATCTTTCCAAAGGACAAATTAGCCAAAATTTGGAAGCCACATAACAGGGCTCAATTACTCAGCCCATCATCCTCTTCCAATGGTCCAAAAGATATTTTTTCAAACATTTTTCTGATTTAATGATTCTATATTTTATATCTGGCATTTCACTTTTGAGTTTTGACAAGGTTCAACAGAAGTTTGGTAAAATTTTTGATGCATACAAAAACTTACCCTCATCAGCTAATATCTTGAAAGACTTTATAGGAAAAAATCTGTTTTCAATTGTAGTTGATAAAGCAATATTAATTTGAAAACTTTCTGAATTAAAAAGTTAACTCTTTTTCTAATTCGAATTCCTAAATCAAAACTAGCCATTCTGCCAGCAAACTAAACATGTTAAAACACTCTTCAAACTTAATAATAGTTTGTTTCATATTGCTGGTGTGTGGCATTTCACTTTTGAGTTTTAACAAAGTTCAACAAAAGTTGATAAATTGTACCGTAAAATGCTGTTACTTAAGCCATTGCACAAACTTAAGCCGAAATTGGAATGGTATATCCAAAAGCTGTACGCACCAACTGCTGTGTCTATTAAGTTCATATTGCATGCACACTTTGCTATGGTCTATATGGGTGTTTTAAACATGTTTAATGAGTTGCACAACTATTTAAGTGACTACACATCAGCAACTTACAGTACCCAGTAAAACCCTGAAAAATGATACCCAGAAAACTGACTTTGGTACGTATCCTTATTAAATTACCAGGAATATGTTATTGTTGTAAAAAGTATGATAAGATAGACCTAAATAACTGGGAAAATGTTTATGAGCTATCTCTATGATTAACTGGGATTTCGGAAAATGGCCAAAGTAAGAAGTACGATTTCATGCAAAATGCCCTATCTTTAGCCATCCTAAAAACATTCATTATTTTCATTGCAAGGAATTTAAGACTTCATTCTCATAATACTATGGCAGTGTACACCTAAAATTCTACCCATGACATCATAATTTCTTGTACCAATCTAGGTTATGCTGTTGAAAAGCAGCAATCAAGGTCAAAGCATACGATTGATTTGTTTGTCAGAAGATTCAAATCTGCTGATGAATCAGATAGCAGAGTCATTTCATAACAGGGCATTGATAATTATGTTACTGGTATAGACGATGTTGCTTTTATACTTTAAATGCATTGAGCCAAAATCTCAGCATAGCCTATTTTTTATTTGACCATTTTCAAAACTATTTTCATTTTCAGCAATAGTTGGGCATTTTGATCATTAAAAAAAATTAAATAGTGTGATCAGTAAAAAAAAAAGTTAAAAGGGCATTAAAATCCAGTCCCTTGGATTTTGCACTAAAGTTTTTTTTAACTTGAACTATTGTGCAAATTATCCAAACCAGCAATTCAAAAAAATGGCTCAAGTAAGAGCGTTTTACGGTAGTTGTTTTATTTTATTGTGGATAAACTAAATAAAAACACTTAATTTAAAATAAGAAATCCTAAACTATTAATGATAACTCGTCTTTTTCAGAATTAAGAATTTAAATATCTATATAGCTTTCACTTGTGGTTTCATTAGCTTGACTGTGCTTTGTACAATGCAACTCTGAATTGACCAGTGGACTTTGGGCATGCCAATACATAAGATGGTAGCAGTGTACTAAACTGCTGATGATAAACACAAACATAGCAGTTACTTGACCTAAAACTGAGCAATTTTAACTATGCAACTATAGGACTTCACCAATGCCTTCAAGGCCACCGTGTTTTCTTGCTAATATCCGAAAGTGCATGAATCCTTGCAACAAAGCAAGAGACTTATCTTCACAATTGTGACTTAATTATGATGTGATACTCTTTTGCTTTCAAATAAATATAATCATGAATAAAAATTTTATGTTGTGCTGGGATTAACTACCGGTAGGTTATCAGTATCATCCTGATAGTGTTGGCAGCATGCAAGCAGTATATAAGCACATATCAACCCACATCAATGCTCAAGCAATTTACAAACTATTCACAATAACATACGGTAGGTAACAGGCTCCTTTCAAAATAAAAATACCATTAGGAGTTTGTACCTTTTTGCAGGGTGCTATTATTGCGCTTATCACTTAACAAATGATTACCGTATTTTTCGGACATTAAGACGCAGTATTAATCAATGACCTTTATTGATTACCTTAAATAAAGCGCACCGGAATATATGGCGCACTAAATAAGATGCAACTTAAAAATCTCTAAAAACTGTAAAAAAACTCTGACGCTGAATTAAATCATGAAGAGAAAGGGAGTAGAACCTGATCCATACAAAAGACGCACCTTCAGTTTCTTTGAAATTTTGAGTATTTCAAGTGCGCCTTATGGTTCAAAAAATAAGTATATCATGCAGAAATTTATTTCTTGGTTTAAAATTTACCTGTAATAATATTGTTCTTGGTAATTTGACATTACTATGTATGGTAGTTCAGAAGTCAAAAGTTTACCTGGCTAAGTGCACAGTTACTGGTAGGCTACCAGTAATTGAGATACCGGAAATAGGTGAACTGAAGTAGACATAGACTTTGTGAATTCATATTACTCTGATAATACCAGGCCACAATAATCTACCGCATCAGTAGGCCTACTGGTATTAGATTCAAGATCACTTTCAAATGTGAACTGATCAGCAACTCTTTATTTGAATGCAATATACTGGTAGCCTAGCGGTGATACTTAGGCCAGTTGTACTTAGAGAATTCAATAGCATACCTTATCTGATTTTGTATTGTACAACGTCGAACAAGAGTTATCGATGAACTGTAGCATTATATCATCCTGAACTAGACATAAACTCTTTGCATGTATAAGCACCTTTTTTGTTTCGTGCACTCTTAAAATTGTTGCCGACACCTAGCGGTTGTTCTGTGACTTGACTTCTCTATCTTGCGCAATGTGCTTTATCACTTTTTGTTTTGCGCAGGACAGAGGAGGTAAGTCTGTTAGTTTAACGTTAATTTATTCACCTTTGTAAGAGTGTGTAAGCTATTTTACTAGTAGATTATTTTGCAGATAATTGCATCATTAGTTACCACTAGCTTAGCGTTTGTTTTATTTTCAGATATACCAAAGTTTTCCTTTGAATCGCTTTCGTTGCTCGCACACACTTGATTCCCGCATTGTGTTGTCCCCGCATTAGTTGTTGCTCACACTCTCATTTCCCATTTAAGGTTTTGTGTTCATTATTTACACTAGTAGACATATTATTTTATTTCACCTGTTGGAGCATCGCTTGGGCCTTTTTGGGTTAGTTTTTTTTCTCTAAAATTTGTCTGGTGGCGTTTGGCCTTTGTTTCCCCTCCACGCATTTGGCTGGGACTCGTTTTACCCCTTTTTGTGCATTAAATTTTCGCCTTTTGACAGTTTAAAGTTTTTATTAAAGATTGTTGGTACTTATACAGTTTGTCATTGTTATTGTTAGCGTATTCAAGATTACATATTTCTCCTCTTTGCATTTACCGCTACAGCATGTTCGGTAACCAGTCAGATGATATTCAAAGTAGCTGATGCACTCAACTCACACTGTGCTTCGCTATTAACCAGAAGCATACATTGCAATTGAGTGAACAGCAAAACTTTGTTGTTAGAAGAACTGGTACCAGGATTCGGCAGTACTGTACGCGTCGCTAATATACAAGTTCAATCGAGCATTATAATTATATTAAAGTCCTCTTCGCTCCACAGTTCTTGTTTGAATGTTTCCTTGAGATCTGACTACATTGTTGTCTTAATTTGCACCTTCACAAAGGCATCAGCTTGATGATGGCATGCAATTGCAAATGTATTTGATTACATAGCTATAGCCTACACATATGCCTCACAAATCTGAAAAATAAAACAAGCTAGGCTGCTACAACCGTATGTAGAAGCCTAGTTTTCCAAGTTGCTGTTGCCTAATGTATTTAGCCTAAGGAGATGCTTTAGAAACAGCCTAATACCATACACTGACTTCAAAGAAATTGTTAGTTTCCAGTCTAAGTGGTAGATATAAGCTTTAAAAATTGCAAAATAACAAAATTACTGAAAGCTTTTTCCATATGCGCTCAATTTACAACTTTTTCTGCACCTATCAGGCTATTTTACATTGCCTCCAATTGTTTTTCAAGCAAACTTTGCCCTCCTCACAAGGTGGCGTAAGTGACAAGTTTAAATAAATGAGTGCTTTCAGACTATGTAATATTTAGTGACTATGATTTTATTTTCGGCAAAACTATTCCCAAAGTCCAGTTTTTTCTGCTCTAAAGCTAAACATATTTAAGTTTTAAGCTTGCAACAAAATTTGCATTAAAACAGCAGCACTTTCAAACGACATTAAACTTGCATATTTTAGTAAAAGTGACTTTGAGGGCAATCTGTTAAACGAAAACTGTGCCCATTTGCTGAGCATATATCCTCTTCAATCACAGAAATAATATGAAATAATAAAGACTTGAACAAAAGTAAAAATAATAGTAATACGCAATAATAACGCTACCGCAATTCGAAGGTTATTCAACTCTTTATTGCTTTTGTGATTTTGAAATTAAGTTACGAAAATAAATGTTGAAGAGGAACAGTTTAATTGGTTTATATTTAGTTCAAAATTTTGCTCTTAAAAAGTTTTGAAAGATTTTTTGGATTTTCACGAGCGTAGATGTTGAAATTTACTCATAAATTACAATGCCAATTCAAATCATATATTTTTCACATTGGTTTAAATAAAATTTTAGCATTTCCATAAAGAACCAGTAATGTCTTTAAATGGTAAAGTATCGCGATAATGAACCAACGGTACCATTGAAAAAATACCGTCTTACTGCTCAGGTATGCCGTATACATCATAGCTACAGCTGGTGCAAAATGACTTAGGACATAACCGTTTTTCTAGTTAAAACACAGTTTTTATTGTATTTATCAATTTTTATTAAACAAAAAACACGCTGTTTAATATTATGTCATATTTCCTTTCTTTTTGATGACCATCTGCAGGTGTTTGGGCATAATATTGCTCAAATTTTGAAAATAATCCAGTGACATCTCCTGGCACCACACTCTCATGAGCTCAAGTTTTAGGGTCTCCAAGTTTGGTGCTTTCTTTTGTTTCATGATGTTCTTCATTTTTTGCCAGCAATTCTTGATTGGATTTAAGTCCGGGCTATTACCAGGCCAATCAAGCGCTCTTATTTTTTGCGGTTGGACAAAATTCGTAACTTTTTTGCTCTTATGGCCTGGAGCATTGCCTTGCATGAAGACTTCACAGCTGTGAACATGAAACATGCTGAGGATGTGCTCCTCCAGCACTTTTACATACTGATCGCTATTCATTTTTTTGTTGTTGGGCTAGAAATACAGGCCAGCCCTGCCCATTTCCACAGAAAAAGCTCCCCATACCATGATTGAATCCAGGTGCTTTGCAGTTGGGACTGTGAACCTAGGGTCAAATGTATTAGAGGCATGAAGGCGTCGAACCATAGGGGATTCCACTCGCAACACTTGAAAATTACTTTCATCTGAAAACATAACTCTTTTCCACAGCGCAGATTTCCAGTGAATGTATTTTTTTGCAAATGCAATGAGCTGCTTTTTCATTCGTTCTGTTAAGAGTGACTTCTTAGCAGCTTTGCGGCTAGGCAAGCCCAAGCCTTTTTGCAGGCGATGCTGTATGGTGCGCAGTGCAACATTTTCCATCAGTTCTGGATGCAAATTTTTTAGCTCCAGGGCTGTCAGTCATGGATTTTTTTGCCCTCCCTTTTTATTAAATTGTCTGTCGCGTTTGATGTCTTTTTTTTTGTCCACCTCCTAATCTGTGCTTGGGGACTTTATTGGAAGGAAGCCCTTTGGCTGAGGCTAGAAGCTTCATTACTGTTGACATGGCTCTTCCACTACGAGCACATATTTCTTTTATGGAAACTTTCTCTTGTCTTTAGGCAAGAATTCTAGCCTTTTCCTCACTGCTAGTATACTTTTCAGGCATTCAAAAAACTTTAATGTCGAATATTCTCTAAAGAAATCAACCTCCTAATACTCTTTTTGAAGCTCCTCCAGCAACTGCCTGACTGCTATTTCAAAATACCCTCCAAATTTGAAATTATTGTGATGCAAACGTAATATTATTGCGTTATTCTATTTCCACATTGACCTTTTGTTAATATATTAATGAATCACAATCATAAAAGCAGAGTTGTGAGATTAATGTGATGTAAGGCTTTATAGCATATCATATAATGGAAATTTTGTTAGAGGTCTTCAGACATTTTGCGCCAGCTGTATGTCGCGAAGACTAACCACTTTTAGTTATTTTTCTTTGTGGTTTTGATTCTTCGGACGTTTGTGCTTTTTCTTTGCTTCTACATTAAAGCTTTCACTAAAATTTATACCTTCATCAGAAATAATAAGCTTAATGAATCTTCTAAATAAATTTTTTTTCTTTAATTTTACCTGCTTTCATATCATGCAAATGAATATTTTTTTTTTCTTTTACATTAGTAGAAATCAATTTGCAGAGGAATCGCCATGCTCTGCAACTACGGAGACTGCACTGCGAATTGATTTGCAGTCAAATTCGCCAAAGTGTGAGAGCGGCATAACTTTTGTAGGTCAATAGTAATGGCTTAATAATCAGTAGCTCGTGCTGTTAGCTAAAGACCACATGGTTCCAATCAGAGACAAGCATACAAAACACTTAAATATATGCTACACAATGTCAATTGGCTGCTCGCCAAAGCAATATTTGTGTAGATTTCACAAATTAAAATTGACTATGCTTTTTGAACCTCAAACTAAAACTTAGAGCTTTGCATCGCCTGCAACGAAAGTTACAGCCCCTGGTGAATCTCTTATTGACATATAAAACTGATATTATTATAACCAGAAATCGAAGCTGAATAAAATATCAGTATTTTTGATTACTTGCACTTAAGAAGGGTTTTCTGGCTCTCACAATGTTTCATTTTTGGGTCGTTTTTTCTTTCCTCACCTACTCCGTTTAGCTAAACAAGGTTTGGGAACGGTTGCCCCAATCAATCACTACATACGTAATTAACCGTACCTTGCCTTGGTTCTTGTTTCTTTTTTCTCCTTCAGTTATTCATTCTTTCTATTCTTGACCAGCCACAACAATCAGTGGTGGTCATTAGCATGGGCAAGCCGGGCGGTTGCCCGGGGCCCCCCCACTTTATTATGCGCGCTATAGGGGCCCCCCCAAAAAGTTAACGTAACATATCTTCCCCAAATTTTTGTAGCACATTTACGCTTACTGTAGAACCTTTATTTGTATTGACATTAAGGTTCAGGCACTAGGGGGCCTTTGTAGAAGGCCCCATTGGAGGCTACGTTTGGAGGGCCTTTACAGAGGGCCCTTATTGGAAGGACATTTTTGGAAGGGCCCTTATTTGTACATTCTTCTGCAAATAAGGGCCCCCTTTGTGGAAGGCCTTTTATGGGAAACACATACAGAGGGCCCATTTATGGGGGCCGTACGAAGAGGGCCCCTTTGTGGGAGCCCTATGAAGAAGACTCATTTGAGATCATGAGAGGGCTTTTTGGATAGTCTTATTGCAAAGGGCTCTTTTCCGCTAAGGAAGAGGCTCAATGCAGGGTGCCCTCTTGAGGAAGGCCCCTTTGCAGAGGGCCCTGTTTGGATGGTTTCTTTACAAAGAGCTCCTTAGACTAGCAGGACTCCATTTTGCAAAGGGCTCTTTACTGAGGGATTTTTGCAGAGTTCTTTGTTGAGGGACACTTGTGAAAGGGTGGCTCTTCAAGTGTCCAAAAACGCCAATCCCAAAGCATTTGCAGGTTATCGGTACTGGATATCCGTTCACGGACATGGTACAAGCCGTAGGTCAGTCGAGCAACTGATCAAGAGTTAATGGTTTGTCAGTATGCAGTATGCTAGCCTTTTGACACAGTGCTTTAAGCAAAAACATACTGTAAATAGTGGGTAACATCACATAATGAATATAAGTGTAGGTAAGGTACCGTAGCTCATAAACAGCCTTGGTAATGTCAGTCACATGTGTTCTGTGAGAATAATGCTATGCTGCTAGTTCTGCGTTTTTTGTTTTATGGTTCGTGGAAATCTACTGATAAACTAACGGGCAATGTCACGTTGTAATAGTAATAGCCTATTTAATACAACAACGAAAGCAAGCAACATCTACAAAGCTATTTAGAACCGGTTGGCTATATTCTTATTAAACAAATACCGGTGCGAATTTGCATAACAAACTATATTTGCCACAGTGTGAGTTAACAACGTTTGCTTGAAAAGATTCGTATGCTTATTCCATTATTGGCTTATTGCTTAATTTTAGTACCAATATTACCGACCTACATGGTTTAGAAATCCTTTCACACCATTACTGCTGAATGAGATGGGTGCCTACCAGTATGTTTATATGTTTAGAGTTTTGCTTGTACAAGAACTTTAGTTTGTTAGTACAGTTTTGCAATTTACAGCCGTGAAGAACGTATAAAAGCAGCAAAGTTGCCTATTGTTGTTGTGGTGCTGCTCTCTACAAGGATATTTATGAAGCTGCTGCATATAAGACTGCGTTTAGAAATGGATTCAGATATTTACAGTGCTTAATTGATGCTATCAGCTTAGCAGATAACCGCATTTTAGAAATTTTTGTTTGTGCTGTACAACGTGTGACATAGGACTAAATCTCTTCAGCTTGAGCAATTTTTCCAATGTTCAGTTTTGTACCTAAAGTTGTACTTTTTTTAGTATTCCACACTGTCCGTTTTAACTTTTTATTTTTTAGTTTCTGTCTTAGTTATTAGTATCTTTTTGACCTTATTTTTAGTTTCTTGCAAGAGCTGTTTTTTGTTTTTTTGCTTTTGGGAAGCACAATAAGATGTGCTATGTCAAAAACATTTAAATTTCTGATGTTCAGTATGTTAACACGTTAAGACTACTATAATCTAGTGTAGACTCTGATACAGTCTATTGTACTTTTTGTTTTTTTTATGGGTATGTAATTAATATATTAGTTTATTTTTTGAGAAACGCTAGTACCGTATTACTAGCCAAGATGCAAAATGGGATTGAGGGTGCAATGAAGTAAGTTCTTGGTTAGCTCTAATTCATGATGAGCTAGATCGTGTAGTTGTGACTTCTGTCTAATTTTTGCCCATTGCACTATTTTAGTTTTTATTCCATGTAGTAGAAATCAGTTAGTATTTATTATGCACCTCCCTCTCAGTTTGAGTGTATATTAAGATTAAAGTATTCACTACTCGTATATTAAGTTTCCAAATGCTTTCCTGTCCGCTTTTTAAGTTGCAAGGCAGCCAGTTAGGTGCTAAGTTTTCGAAGTGTTATTACTACACGGTACTGTAACTTCAAAATTTGTATTTAGATTTTGCATGTCACCCAGTTTGAGTGTCTGTTGATTGTTGGCTGTTGTCAAGTTGAAATATGACATTACGTTTGAGTGTACATTCTGTACAGTAAAATAAATTGTTTACTGCTTACCACTTGAAACTTTCCACTAAAAATGCCTAGTTTTATGGTATTGAGCATGTATGGGTAGGCTTAATAAGTAACATGTTATGACACTGCTTTTCACTCTTGAATGCCAGTATGCCACAATCGCGGGTAGCATAGCCAAAGTCTTGTTTTACATGCTACCATATCATAGATCTACAAAGTTTAATGTGCTAACTGCTGTGCTAACTACAAATATTTTTTTGCTGAGATTTAAGTATAAGAAAGAATAGACTGTATGTGCATAACACATAAGAAGTTTTTGCGAAGTTCTATGATTTGTGATGAATCAATTTAGTGTATCTATGCTTGATATTATACCAAAAACACAAAAATCTAAAATTTTGAGAATTGGAAGTCCATCATAAGTTGAACTCATTAGAGTTATGACGCAGCTAAATATGTATGGTATTTGCCACGGTTCTTCGGCTCAGTGAGTATGAGCAGTTGACTAATATTCACTTCACTTTCACTTTTTCAGATCCTAATCTGCTAGTTGTGAGAGTTTTTGGTTGTGCTCACCCTCAGATTGGCTAAAACTGATGGTAGGCTACATGCCTTCATCGGTTAAGTAAGAAGTTTTTTGGGGGGACAGGCTTGTGCTAAGTACCAACCTGGCAGCGCTGATCCTACACGATTTCAGTAGCATTAGGTGTTGGTTGAGAGGGGCCCATTTTTTGTCTCCTTGCCCGGGGCCCCCCCAAGTCAATGACCACCACTGACAACAATAGCAAATGCATGGTAACACAATAATAACAAATAGAGTCAGGAAAAGGAAGTATCGACACAAAGTCAGACGTTAAGACATGCAGAGGATATTGAAGAAGAAAAAAGCAACTTTTATTTGCGTGGTTGTTACACCTGTGACACCAGTTTTATGTACAATGTAGGCCTAATCAATCACACTTAACGACATACACATGCAGGATTTTAAACAACTATGTCGAGTCGAAATGCTAGTTTTTCAGGATTTATTTGTGTGCCTGTACGAAATGCGTGCTAGTGAGTGTGGATAGATCATTGGTTCTCAATCTTTTATAGTTTGTGGCATATATGGGCACAAGTCCGTTAATCGTTAATAACGAAGCTAACTTTTTCAATAACTCGTTAATCCGTTAAAAAGTTTTTTCATGTTAACGGACTAACTTAACTTCCGCTAAGTTCTGTTAACTTCCGTTAAGGTTTTTATGGTTCACATCTTGCACCATTCATTCATCGTACCGGTACAAACCAATTTGCACTGGTAACACTTGTTGCGTATTAACTAGAGTTTTATAGAAGTGAAGAAAAGAGCTCTTTTTTTGTGGCAAATAATAAGCTGCAGCCTCATAGGTCTATTAATTATCGTTGATCGCAATTTTCGAAGATTTTCCGATCACAGCTTCGTTAGAGCATTTGAACTTATTTTTATCTTGAAATTAGATAGGACTGTAAAATGTAACTTCCAAAACACAAAAAGACCACCATAGCAATAAATATTTCCTTACAATCAGCTTAACAGCGTCAATACATGTTCTAGAAGCGAGTGAATAAAAAGAAATGTAAATTACACGCAAAATGTTGGCGAATTAACGGACTTTGTTAATTTTCGTTAATTAAAGCTGAAAATAACGGATTAATGTTAACGAAGGTGTGAAGTTGGTTAACGAACCAGTGGCTAACAAAGCTTAACATTTTGCATTAACTTGATCACCTATGGTTTGTGGTCCACTTTTAGAGACCATCAACACCAGTGGCCCCCTGCTCAGCAATAAAATTTTCTGTCTCTATTTTATTCGTATTAGCTACAGGTATGCAGCAAGTCTTCAGTGCACTTTGTGGCGTCACTGACAAAAAAAGACAACGTAGCTACAAAGCAAGGATGGCGGTACGGTACGGTACAACTCAATTTTTGCTAAGAAGTACAGTATGCTGGTACAGTACACCTTTTTTGTAATGGTACGTAGGTACGGAATGCCTTTTTTGTAATGATACAGGTACGGCACGTTGCTACGCTGTTTGAATTTGCCTACTAAACGTTTTATGTGCAACGTGCAGCCATCAATGAAGATTCGTGCGACCGTGCCCGGCGTGCACAAGTCTAGGCTATTCTGAAGTAATCATTATAGCCTTTTAATTAGTTGTTACAATTATATTATGATGCAACAAGTCACAGTCACAAGTATGGCGAATTGTGATGTCATAACTAATGCCTATAGATGCTAGGAGCTTAAACTATCCAGGCCCGGCGCCAAGATAGCGTGACTTGCGGGGCATAAAGAAATTTGGGGGGGGGCACGAAAACCCTATTTATGTGAATGCTAGAGTGTGAATCAAATGAAAAAGAAAAAAAAACAAAAAAGGTCTTCAATTCAAAAATTTCCACAAATTCTGCTTTTCAGATGAAAACTCATTAGATTTTCCACGAATTCTGCGGTGAAGACAAAAAAAAAGGTCTTCAGTTAAAAATTTCCACAAATTCTGCTTTTCATCTGAAAAATCGTTGGATTTTCCACGAATTGTGAGGTGTATACCAAAATAAAAAAAAGGTCTTCATCTCAAAATATGTGCAAAGTTTCATGAAATGCGGTGTCAGTCCACAAAAATTATGAAAAAACACTTCTCGCTCACGAATTCTAGGGTGATAAGCACTATTTTGCGAGTTTTATGCATCATTCATTCATGGCCCTGAAATGCCCCCTGTGGTGCCGGGCCTGGGACTATCGTGGCATGTCATGTATTGAAGAAAAATTTGAATGGAAACAACTGTGACACTTTAACTAAATATGCAGCAGGGCATGGCATGGAATGAAAAACTCGGTGTGGAATACGGAAGATGCCAGATGGAATGGAAGATTTTTTAAGTAGAAGCTAGTTATGCAAAAGTCACGCAGGCAGCCGCATTTAATCGTAACCCTCTATTGCCTTTTTCTCAAACATTTGGTTTAAATACAACATTTTATCATTGCATTGTTGCGAGCTGAGTAGTGCAGTGGTAAACGCATTTGCCTTCCAATTATTGCAACCTGGTTTGATTCGCACTTGGGTTATGAACATGTGGAATGGAAGTATACGGAGTAACGACGTGACACTTAGATATTGGAAAAAATGCACGGAGCAAATTTTTTTGCTTGAAAACCTTGCATTACAGTTAAGGTTGGGGCAGCGATGCCAGCGTGAGGGATAGCAATTACGTAGCAGCAGCTTTTTCGCTTACGAAAGCAACGTACCGTTACACTTCATTGCGGCTGCCTGCGTGACTTCTGCATGACTAGCTTCTCGTAGATTTCGAGAAATGAATGGAAGAGAATCTTCCATACTAAATTTCGAGCATACTATTTACAGAAAAATGTATAGGCCAGTGGTGGATCCAGAAAATTTTGGTGGAGGGGGATTTGAAGCACAAAACCTCAAAAATTCGGATGTCTTCACCAAAATTGAGACTGATTTTTCGGCCGAAATCGGAAATTCAAACGTTTTTTTCGCCCAAATTCAGGTGGTCTCCAAAAAAAAAAAAAAGGTCTTCACCAAAATTGAGACTGATTTTTCGGCCAAAATCGGAAATTCAAACGTTTTTTTCGCCCAAATTCAGGTGGTCTCCAAAAAAAAAAAGGTCTTCACCAAAATTGAGACTGATTTTTCGCCGGATTACTTACGTTTAGGTCGGTGGGGGGGGATGCATCCCGAAATGGAGCCAAATTATTC
The DNA here is from genome assembly GCA_963965965.1 of Trididemnum nubilum. NCBI lineage: Eukaryota > Metazoa > Chordata > Ascidiacea > Aplousobranchia > Didemnidae > Trididemnum > Trididemnum nubilum. The sequence goes on from OZ014474.1 coordinate 9,667,043, forward strand.
GAAACAGAGGCTGATTTTTCGGCCAAAATCGTTACTTTTAGGCTGGTGGGGGGGATGCATCCCCCCCATCCCCCCCCCCTAAATCCGCCACTGGTATAGGCCTATTGATGTCGGGTACTGTTAAACAATATTTTCACAGAAGTATTCAACATCTACTATGTGTATTATTTTCTAACAAATCACGGTACTTCGGCTGTGTGTAGGCCTATTGCACGAACAGTAATCATAGCCATAGATGGGCAAGTTAATGCTAAACGTTAGCTTCATTAATCACTAGTCCGTTAACAAACTTCACACCTCCGTTAACATTAATCCATTATTTTCAGCTTTAATATATGGATGTTAATAAAGTCCGTTAATTCGCTAATATTTTGAGTGTAATTTACATTTCTTTTTAGTCACTCGCTTCCAGAACACATATTGACGCTGTTGCGCTGATTGTTAGGAAATATCAATTGCGATGGTGGTCTTTTTGTGTTTTGGAAGTTACATTTTAAAGTCTAATCTAATTTCAAGATAAAAATAAGTTCAAATGCACCAACGAAGCTGCGATCGTAAAATGTTTGGAAATTGCGAACAGCGATAATTAATAGACCCATGAGGCTGCAGCTTATTATTTGCCACAAAAAAGAGCTTCTTTTTTCGCTTTCTTCGATAAAACTCGTGCTAATACGCAACAAGTGTTACCAGTGCAAACTGGTTTGTACCGGTACGATGAATGAATGGTGCAAGATATTAGCGATAAAAACCTTAACGGAAGATAGCAGAACTTACTGGAAGTTAAGTTAGTCGGTTAACATGAAAAAACTTTTTAACGGATTAACGAGTTAATGAAAAAGTTAGCCTTATTATTAACGAATTAACCCACTTGTGCTTGTGCCCACCTATGATCATAGCTGACAGGTGGGCTCAAATTCGTTTATTGTTAATAGCGAAGCTAACTTTTTCATTAACTAGTTAATTTGTTAAAAAGTTTTTTTTTTTGTTAATGGACTAAATTAACTTCTGTTAAGTTTTGTTATCTTACGTTAAGGCTTTCATCGTTAATTTTATGCGTCATTCATTCATCGTACCGGTACAAACCAGTTTCACTGGTAACACTTGTTGCGTATTACCACGAGTTTTATAGAAGAAAAAGCGAAGAACAGAGCGCTTTTTTGTAGCAAACAATAAGATGCAGCCTCATAGATCCATTAGTTATTGCTGTTCGCAACTTCCAAATATTTTTCCATTGCAGCTTCGTTAGCCCATTTAGAAATTAGATAAGAACGCAAAAAGACTATCATAGCAATAAATTTTTCCTTAGAATCAGCTTTGCAGTGTCATTACGTGCTCTAGAAGTGATTGAATACAAAGAAATGCAAAATACACACAAAATATTAACATATAAACAGATTTCATTAACTTCTGTAAATTAAGGTTGAAAATAACAAATTAACTTTAACGGAGGTATAAAGTTTGCTAAGGGACTAGCGCTTAACGAAGCAAACATTTTGCATTATCCTGTTCACCTATGACAGTAAGCACTGCATCATAGTAACTACATTGCAATTTGCAGTCTGAATACTTTAGCTGACAGCTTTGGCATGTTTGACATGTTTTTCATTTCGAGATTGACAATTTGCCAAGCCGTAAATGTTTTTTCTTTCATCATCGCGAAAATTGGTATTTGGTATTCATAGGTAGGCACAAGTCCGTTAAACCGTTAATAACGAAGCTAACTTTTCATTAACCAGTTAATCCGTTAAAAAGTTTTTTCATGTTAACGGACTAAATTAACTTCCGTGAAGTTCTGTTATCTTCCGTTAAGGTTTTTATCGTTAATATCTTGCACCATTCATTTATCATAATGCTACAAACCAGTTTGCTCTGGTAACACTTGTTGCGTATTAGCACGAGTTTTATAGAAAGCGAAAAAGAAGCTCTTTTTTGCGGCAAATAATAAGCTGCAGCCTCATAGATCTATTAATTATCGCTGTTCGCAATTTCCAAACATTTTACGATCGCAGCTTCGTTGGTGCATTTGAACTTATTTTTATCTTGAAATTAGATTAGACTTTAAAATGTAACTTCCAAAGCACAAAAAGATCACCATCGCAATCGATATTTCCTAACAATCAGCGCAACAGCGTCAATATGTGTTCTGAAAGCGAGTGACTAAAAAGAAATGTAAATTACACTCAAAATATTAACGAATTAACGGACTTCATTAACATCCGTATGTTAAGAAACAATCGCGTGGCCCAGAGGAGCTCTAAGGCCTTCACCGGTTTGGTCTGCTTGCAAAAATAACCAGATAACTTTTTAACTAAAATATGAGATTGTATTTAACAGAAATAAAAACAGACTTCCCACGGCATAAAATTAACTGAAGTTTGGTACGTTGAATCAAATTAGAAAACTAAAATTGCCATGTGTTGACAGTACGCTTGAAAATTAGGAATGAAACTAAAACCAGGTGTCGGGTCAGTCATTTCTTTCTTTAGAGATTGCCATCAGCAAAAACTAAAAATCGCAGTAACGTAAACAAAGAATGATCAAATTATATGCAAATAAGGTGTAATTTTGCGACGCAGCAAGCTGAAATTTCCTGCTGCTCGCAACAACGCATGAAGGTGAAAATTCGAGTCTTGGTGAAAAAATAACCCTGTAACGAAACACAACACAAAGATATAGGTTCGATTCCAGGTAACTACAAGTAAAAAAGGACTGTGCTGAAACATCGCGGCCCCTTGGAACCGACAATAATCATGAGGTTACAATAAACAATTGGTAAAAGCACTGTCTATAACATAACGGTGTCTGTCAAATCAGGTGACAAAAAATCTAAGACAAAAATATATGTATATATAGCAAGTGCAACACACACTTCTGTAAATTAATTAACGATTAAATGCTAACGACAATCAAAGGTTCCTGACCCAACATAGATAAAAGATTTGGCGAATTCTTATAACAGCGACCAGTATCAGTATATTTAGCACAGGATCCAGCGGAGGACAGGCAGAAATACAAAAGCACGAGATCACAAAACAGGATTATGGTAAACATATTTACGCATACATTACACCTTTTTAATATTCGAGCAAACGAAAAACTACAACACAAACAAAGTCAAACAGGAGCTATCTTTGATATATCCCGCAAGATATATTCAATCGGACAAGAGTCTGCTGCTGCTGTGCTCTTGCCAATTACTGCCACCGTTGCACCGCGAACAATTTCGGACCCTTTGCGGACCTGAGGGTGTAAACAATGTATTCGGCCCAGCCGGTAAGCCCCTTTGTGACGGAGGTCCTCACTATCGCCCACCAGAACAAGTTGCCCAGGGACAAGATTAGTTTTTAAAGTTCTCCATTTATTACGACCTTGAAGGGAAGGAATGTATGATCTTATCCAGCTAAGCCAAAAACGATGAGCGAGAGAAGAGTTGTACAAAAAATCTTTTCGAAGGTCTCCTTTGTCATGGTACTCGCAAAGAGGGGTGTTAGGCGACAAATGTTGGCCCAAAAAGGACGACGGTGTAATAGGGGACAAGTCATTAGGATGGTCGCTCACTGTGGTGAGAGGTCTATCGTTAACAATGCGCACAGCGTCCGCAACAAACGTTTGTAATTCGATTAAAGAAGGTAAGCGGCGAGTATTTCCAAAGATTTTGTTAAGTGCGCCTTTAAACAACTTGACCATTATCTCCCAACTTCAACCTTGGCTCGGGGCGTAAGGTGGAATGCGAACCCAATTAATGTTACATTTACGTAACGAATTATGAAATACTGTAGATTTAAGCAAGTCCGGTAAACGATCGGCCGCAGCGCAAAAGGTGGAGCCATTATCCGAGTATATGGCATCCACTGCTCCGCGCAAATTCGTAAAACGCGAAAAAGCAAGGAGGAAGCTATTCAAATCGAGAGTAGTGACTACCTCCACAAGCAGGCAGCGGGTGCATAAGCATGTAAAGAGTAGGCCCCAAGCCTTGCATGAGCTACGTCCAACTCGAAAGTGAAAAGGTCCTAGATAATCCAAGCTGCAAAACTTAAACGGTTTATTGCACAAGGCAACTCGACACTCTGGAAGATCCGCCATGAGCTGTCGAATCGGCTTGGCTTCACGTAAGCAGCTATGTCCGCAATCAGCGATAAAATGTTTCACATTTACTATGCCATGAATTATCCAGTAACGCTGGCGCGTCTTCATTAACGTGTAAGAAGGGCCAGCATGTCCGCAATTTACATGTTCAAAAAGAATTATTAAACGTGTCAAAGGGTGCCTTCCCGGTAAAATGAGAGGGTGTTTGGTGTCGGTAGGGAGCTCTGCATTCTCTAGCCGACCATCGACACGCAATAGCATATCATTTCCGAGGCAGGGGCGCAGGTTTCTCAAAGTTTTCAATTCATTTACTTGCCTTTTTTCATCGGGGCTGTTTACGTTATTTACTCTCCGTTAAGGAAAGTTTCAAAATCGTCCGGTGAACCTTTGCTTAAGACGTCAATGGCGGCCCCGAAGTTCTGTGACTGAACGTATTTTACCGCTTTAATGAGGGCGCGATCCAAAAAATCAGCATTAAGGTCCGGTTTTTTAAACGTTGTTCCTCGAAATTTAGCAGTGACGTATTCTGCAAAGGCTACGAGATAAGCCAAGCGCTTTTTTAAGGTGTACAGGTCACTAGCAGTAATAATGATTTGATCTAGGCCATTTTCGCTTTCATCACGTGATTTCTTTTCGAGTAGGGCCATGCAAACAACAGGCACACACTTCGACCCAGCAACACTCACCGGCTCCTGCCGAAGGAAGACAGGCCCCCTCAACCACAAATCAATACACTCAGGGTTCTTACCAATAACATCGCGGGTACCGACGTCAGCAGGATTCTGTGACGTATCAACGTACTTCCAAACATTACCAGGAGCAACTTGAAGTATTCTCTCTACTCGACGCTTAACAAAGCGAGAGAGGTTCAAGTCCGGGTTTGTCAGCCACCCAAGAACAACTTGGGAGTCTGCCCAACAATGCAAACTACAATTCAGATCTTTCAAAGAGTCTTTAGCCTGTAACAACAACTCGCTACACAATTTGGCGGCCTCAAGTTCTTTACGTGAAATGATCCAGTTAGTCTGATGCGACAAAACTAATTTAGATTTACCAAGAATAAATTTTACCTCCAGTTTACAATCAGCCAAACTCCGCAAATAGACGACACAACAAAGAGCCGAATTCGACGCATCACAGAAACCATGCAGTTGATATTTGACTTCAGCATTATCACACGAATATTCAGGCAAAATATTACGAGAGATAAAGAACTTTCGAAGCAAAGTTGAACTGTCTAACCACCTTTTCCAACTATGCTGAATGTCGACAGGAACCAAATCATCCCAGCCAGCGCTCACAGCGGTAGCTTTTTGCAAAATTAACTTACCCCCGAGAATGTAAGGTCCAATCATGCCTAGGGGATCAAATTGACTAGCCAGCTGGCTGGTCATCTCGCGCCTCGTAGTAGCATGAGAAAACTCCTTAACATTAATCCGAAAATTATCATTTTGAGGGTCCCACGTTAATCCGAGGGTTTTCGAATTAGGAAGGGGATCTGAACAAAGGTCAACTTCTTTAAAACAGGTAGCAAGATCAGAAGGAGAAACAAGGTTTAAAATTTCCTTGGCATGACAATTCGCTACCCACTTACTCAACTTAAAACCCCGGCTGTTAAATAAGGCAATTCCTTCCTCAGCAACAACTTGGAGATCCTTAAGCGAGCAAGCAGCCAACAACAAGTCATCCATATAACGATTATTAGTCACAGCATTTAAAGTCAATTGACAAGCATTGGTAGGATTTTCCTCAGCTAAACGCTTCATAGCTAAAAGAGCTATAAAGAGACTAGAATTTACCCCCCAAACATGGCGGGTAAAGCGATAAATTTGAGTATCAGTATTATCAAGATCATTATCTTTAAACCACACCAAGCGAAATAAATCCCGCTGATCGGTGGGGATTTTAATCTGGAAAAAGCATCTACTTAAGTTTGTAACACAAGCATATTTACCCATGCGAAACCGAGTCAATACTTCCACTAATCCATTTAACAAGTTTTCACCACCCAACACCAATTGGTTCAAACACACACCATTAACAATAGCTGCACCGTCATAAACCACACGGGGTTTAACCGATTTAGTCACGAAAAAAGGTAAATGCCAAGTAGGTTTTTTGTTAACTGAACACTCAACGGGTTCGATCCATTTTTGAGATATCAATTCATCAAAAGTATTAGTGAGAGTTTGCCTCATTTGAGTATTACGCAAGGCGGTCTTACGCAATGACAGCGTGCGATTTAGTGCAATATCATAGTTGTCGGGCAAGATTTCAAGTTTTTTTGATTTAAGAGGGACGGGGATTTCGTACCTGCCCTCATCTACCACTTTGATATTGGGTACAGTCAGTTCATGAGCAAGTTCTTCATTTTTTGATGGTTGAACCATCTCGTCCTGAAGTTCCAGTTCACACAAAGCCTTTTTTAGGGCAGCGTTTTCCTCTTTTAACTTCGTGCAGTCACAAGGGGCTGCGTTTACAGGGGCTTTAGATTGAATGTTAACCCTTAAAGTAGATAATGAATTTGAAGAGCTCGTATTAGCATTTATTTTCCCTCCACTTGCAATGGGCCCCAGACGCGTGAGCACATAATTCGGCTCCTCCGGATCCACGCCCTCGCGCTCCTCAAGGACGGCCAACAACGACTTGTCGGCCTGACCAATCAAAACGTCGACGTGCGCCCTGCCCGGAGCAACAGGAATGTGAACTCCTTGAAAATGTTTCAGCGTCGTGGTGTCCACCGCATGTGGAAGAGTATTGGCATCATCAGAAAATTTGGGGACCACAAGGGCATCCCTAACCATGAATTCTTCGCCACTGTGAAGAGATTCTAATTTAAAGTTAGTGCAGCCCCCGCTCCCGACGGGGAGATCTGCAAGAGTCCGAAGACTTACTGCAGGGTCAGGCGTTACTTTTAGACCAAGCTCAGATTTTAAATCGTCCGAAATAAGTGTCGCTTGAGATGCCGTGTCATGCTGAGCATACGCGAGGGTTGATTTTCCCGTCAAGGGATTTGCAATTTTTACGGCACTAGTGCGAAGCAAGATTATGCTATTTTCATGAGCGCTAATTTTGTGCACATTTAAGCTCTGTTTGTCATTCTTTTCATTTTCAACGGGGGTAGAATAGGGACCGGTCTTTACGCTTTCTCCGGCCTTTGATCCTTCCACGTAGTAGTCGTGTAGCGCGCCTGAATGTTTATTTTGACAATTAGGACTACATTTGCGACACTTAGAGGGGTGAGGACAGTCGCGAACAAAGTGTTCTAATGACAAACAATTTAAGCAACGTTTGGCGTCCATCACAGCTTGCCTTTTAAGTTTATCAGAATAGGATTTGAAAACTTCGCAATCCGCTAGAAAATGTTTCAATTCAGGTCGCATGCACACAAAGCATGTCGGTGCAGGTTTATCTTTAGCACGTTTATAGTCAGAGGTCTTAACATTAGCCGCGTTGTTTTCATGCTTATCAGGACGAACAGAGTTAGAAGATGTTGACGAACTATCACTTTTAGTACGCTTTTCCGGTCCGACAGTTTTTTGACGAACTCTATAGGTCTTAGAACCAGAAGACTGTGCTTGTTCTTTATCGTCAGATTTTAAAAATGCCTGCGCGTATTCGGATGTCATCATATCAATTTCATGCGCTACAAAGTTTCGCAGAGAATCGAAGCCAGGACGACTCATATTTAACTCTTTTTTATCGAGATAATCAAGGTAGCGCCGCTTTAACAAATTAGGAAAACGACTTGCGGTGTCAATAAGTAATTGTCCGGAAAGTTTATCCACCTCGTCATGAGCAAACGCATAGACCTCAAGCGTATTGAGATCCTCATTGTACATTTTCATTGAGCTAGCATTAAAAGCCACTTTAGAGCCATTACGTATAGCAATTATTTTTGGTTCTGAGGTCAAGCCCCCCGAAACGCCATATCTTTGCCTCAGGCGTCCGAGCGCTTTTTCGATACGTTGGGAGGTAGTTATACTTTTCATGGGGGAACAGAAAAGGTTCACCATCTCGCGCGGTTGACCAACGCAGGACGCCCTCAGAACTTTGAGCCTACGTTCATTATAAGGGCTCTCGTTCATGAGCCGGCGAATCTGGTTTTCATAGAAGATAAACGCGATATTCTGGCCATCATAACCGATTTGAGACGCAAGATTAATGTACTCATTGCGTCCTTGTCTCTGAAGGTATTCATGCAAAGCCGTTTCATTATTTGAAGGTGCGCTAGAACGTCGTTGATCAAAACGCATTTTAATTTCGTCATCAGGTGCTGAGTTAATTCCCGCTCTCGTGTCACGATCACGAGGACGAGCATCAGTACAGGTATCAAAATTCATATTGCAAGCGAAATGCGGTTTAGTTTCAACGCTTTCATTTTGCCAATTTAAAGAGGGATTCTCAAAATCTTTTAACATCTGTTTTTTGTAGGATGCAACTTTTGCAGTAACGAAAGGATTCTGCTGCACAGTGTCAGTTAAATTAATCGCTGGTTTTGCGATTTTGATTTTGGGCTCAAGTTTACCGCAGTTTTTTTGAACTTTAGAACTACTTTGGCCAGGCCAACGTGAACGCGTAAATGATTTTGATACGCTTCCAATTTTAGAGCCTCGCTCAGAGCAAGCAAGCATTTTTTCCTCGGCTTTAAGATTCGCAGTTTCTAAACGTAACTTGATCGAAGCTTCTTCGGCCTCAAGCTGGGCCTTGCGCGCTTTCGCCTCCGCTTCAAGCTGGGCCCTTCGCGCTTCCGCCTCAGCTTCAAGCTGGGCCTTTCGCGCTTCTGCCTGCGCTTCAAGCTGGGCCTTTCGCGCTTCCGCCTCCGCTTCAAGCTGGGCGTTTCGCACTTCCGCCTCAAATTGGGCCTTACGCGCATTAAGTTTATTAAGTTGTTCAAGACTTTGTAGTTCAGCCTTTTTACGCTCTAATTCGATACGTTTAAGGACAGAAGAAGTATTAGAAGTCCCACTAGCATTCGTAGTGGTCTGAAAGATGCTATCCCTAGGATCAACGTCATCCTCATCGGAATCATTAAGCAACGATGGGTTCGAGGATTTGTGGCAAAAAAGCAACTCACTGCGTTTATAGATTTTAGCGCATTTATCGAAATAATCTGCCATATTTTCCGACAGTTGATGGAGCACGGTGGCATCATTTATATTTTTTAACCCATCGCAGAAATTATCGTACGCATCTTGAATCAGCGCAAATTGAAGCGCATCAGTAGCAAAATTGCCTCCTAATGTTCGATCTGGGGCTTTCACAAAATCTTTTATTTTAACCTTAAGTTTACGTCGCATTGTAAGTAGTTTTCGAAAAGGGTCTCCAGGGCCCACATCCGCATAAGATTTTGATGCTCCCTTGGGCATACACAACTCGTTACTTGCAGTAGGTGGGTCAGGATAATTTTGCCCACTAAAAATCTACTATCTAAGCAATCGGCAGACTCAGCAGCAGTAGACTCTGCATTCACTGCAGGATTACTAAACAAAGCGTTTGGAGCGTTAGTTAAGCCTTTTCCAAGTGATAGGGCACTACCTACACATTCATTAGGCGAAGCTTGGTCACCACCAGCATGGTCGGTATTTTCCATAACCAAAGTAAACAGTAAGTCTCGATATTAACGGTACTATAACAAGCACAAAAACAAAATACTGTATAGCAGTACCTTAAAAAGAGATACAGTTCGTCAGCCGACAAATTCCAGATTGCCACAGTCTAGGATGGAGACGGATAACGATGTTCCTTGAATGCAATAGACGAAACGTCGACGAGAAATTTGGAGAACAGAACCAAGTGAGCACAATTTGTACGACGAAGTAAGTTACGGTCTCCAACAGCAGGTGAAGTGCCTGGAATTGGCCACTTCCGAGGAAAGCGATGACGCACGCCCAGTCCAAAGGAAACAACCGTGAAGAGCCGCACAGCAAACTCGAATTGTCCGCCAAACACAAGCAAAGGTGGCGCTTCTCCAACAGCAAATCAAAGACTTTCCGCAAAATTCCCAGTTTCCAAGTTCTTGCCAGCTTCCAACAGATATTACCATATGCAGTTATTTTTTTCTTTTATGTTAAGAAACAATCGCGTGGCCCAGAGGAGCTCTAAGGCCTTCACCGGTTTGGTCTGCTTGCAAAAATAACCAGATAACTTTTTAACTAAAATATGAGATTGTATTTAACAGAAATAAAAACAGACTTCCCACGGCATAAAATTAACTGAAGTTTGGTACGTTGAATCAAATTAGAAAACTAAAATTGCCATGTGTTGACAGTACGCTTGAAAATTAGGAATGAAACTAAAACCAGGTGTCGGGTCAGTCATTTCTTTCTTTAGAGATTGCCATCAGCAAAAACTAAAAATCGCAGTAACGTAAACAAAGAATGATCAAATTATATGCAAATAAGGTGTAATTTTGCGACGCAGCAAGCTGAAATTTCCTGCTGCTCGCAACAACGCATGAAGGTGAAAATTCGAGTCTTGGTGAAAAAATAACCCTGTAACGAAACACAACACAAAGATATAGGTTCGATTCCAGGTAACTACAAGTAAAAAAGGACTGTGCTGAAACACCGTATATTAAAGCTGAAAATAATGGATTAATGTCAACGAAGGTGTGAAATTTGTTAACGGACTAGTGATTAACGAAGCTAACGTTTAGCATTAACTTGCCCACCTATGCTGGTATTTCATCCCCGTTTGAGCTTATTTTTTTATTTTTAGTGCTTAAAGGAGGTGAAGCATCTAACCAATTGCAGTAGTTTGAAATAGCTAAAAGTAAAATACAATTTTTGAAATTTTTTGGTTTCATGCTGAGGCTGCGTTTGCAAAGATCTGAGGTATTTAACAAATACAAAAAGATATGCCCCCTAAAAAAAGTTTGGAAACCCTGAATCTCTCCTTTCAGCCTAAACTTCGAGTGAAAAAGAGAGATTGAATAATTATTTTCCTTTTCTGTAACATTTTATGATCAATCCAATTTTGGTAAACCCTCTCTTTTTCTACAAAATTCAGGCTGGAAGAACAAACTTATGATAGAGGTAGATAAAGTGCAATGCATAAGCACAAACCGCAACTTTCGCAACCACGGCAATTGTGGATGTTGCTTTGCACTTTAATTTTTTATTTTGAGACACTGCAGAAGTTGCGTTGCGGACTTATACTGTTAAAATTTGCTGCGGATTAATTGCACTGCTCTTTCAATTATTTTTCGGTTAATAGCGCAATTTTACACTTACCTAAATTTTGTTTCATTTCAATCACATTATTGTCAAATTCCGATCTTCAGCAAATTACCTGCTTCTTTTTTGTAAAAAATCGCAAAAAGGCAAAATTAGCATTGTGTATTGTGAATTTGGTTGCAGAAGTTACGTTATGCTTTTTTGATTCAATGACTTGGTACAAAAATTCAGTTCCACAATTGCGGGGTTGTGTTGCGCTTCAACTAAATTAAAAAGTTTGTTGCGGAAGTTGCGCTGCGCTTCAGAAAACAAAAAAATTATTGCGCATTTCGCGCTGCCCTTTTAGTGGTTGAAAAAGTCGTTGCGCTTCATTGCACTGCGCGGTAAAATGCTATACGTGCCCAACTCTGACTTTGGGTTTCCAAAAACTCTTTTAGGGGGTATTGCTTTGTATTTGTTAAATATCTTTACAACTGCACCCCAAAATTAGAATAGAAAAGTTCGAAAATTATTCATAGTTCTTTTTGGTGTTAAAGCTTGGTATTTCTATTATGGTAAATTACTGTTCTTTAGCAGTTTGGTTATGCCAAATTTTATGGTTAATGTGAATGCAAACTTGTACGGTAATCATTTAACCCTGTGCATACCAGATACTGGTCGTTGCACCTTTGCTATATGTTACACGCGGCTTTGCGAGTGCGTTGCGTACAACATCGCAAAGGTGCAAACAATGCCTTACTTTCAGTCTAAAAGTTCTATGATATGGAAGTATGCAATAGAATATGGAAGAAAATTTTAGTATGGAATGGAAGATTTTTAGTATGCAATGGAAGAAAATTGCTACTATGGAATATGGAAAAATCGTTTTCCATTCCATACCATGCCCTGCCCTAAAAATCCCAGACTTATAGCACATTGCGCCAGCTTTTTGTAAGCAGAGGGAAAAGACAGCTGAAACGCCGACGCTAAACGTGTGAATTGAGATTGCTGATTTATTGGCTAATGATTACAAAGTCAGTTGAAGTTGCGAGTAGTTAAAAGCAAGTATGGCAGTACGGTACGCCACAATAATCAAAAAACGCTTAAAAGCATTAGCCGTCCGCTGGCCGTAAATGGTTAATTACTGTTAATAAATCTGGCGCTCTTGGTCTCCTGGTTAACGTCCCGTGGTCCTTATGGGGGCCAATGGCCCTCGATTGAGAACCCCTGGGATAGACCAATTCCATAATTAATATGTGCATAATTAGGATTTGTCCGCAGCTATACAACCTTTGTTTTTGCTCAGTCTATTTTGATGAGCATTTACATTTGATTTGGTATTGTAACTCAAATAAAATGTCGAACACAGCATAAAGGTATGTAGACCTACGTTCGATGAATTTAATAACCACAAAGGCGTATTATATCAGTTTTTTTTAACTATGCCTGCGATATTTTATACACAGCGGTGCTACCATTTAACACGTACCGGTGGACTTCCGATAACTTAGTTCTTTGACTCTTCTGGGGAAATTCACGAACTACTGTGTAAGCTTAATAACTTTTGATATGTTTAGCTGCTAATAATAATTTCTGGTTGTGAATTTGGGAACCTATAATAATCTATTCCCTTCTTACGGTATAGAATCTAAATAGCACAGCTCTTCCCCCGCAATTACCTTAATCTTCGCAGGAACATGCCTCTCAAAGTGGGCGAGGTATTGAATGACGTATGTTCATCAAAACAAACATTTTATACTTGCTCGTGAACGATTCATGCTGATGACTGGTCGTCATTGTATTGAAATCGTCAAAATGTCGCAACTTTTTGCGTGTGACTAATGAAACTTGAAATTGTGCATGTTTCAATGTATCGTTTTGTCGTTGCTTCTTTTTTCTGGTTTGGTAGTATGCTTTTTTGTCTTAAATGTAGCCCTGGTGAGCCAGAAATAAAAATTCACTATCACAACTCACTTAGACTAATGATATAAAACTAGAATACTAGATGATACGCAGCAGAGGTGAAGTTGAGGACACAAGGCTCGAGGCCAAGGCCAAGAACACACAAAAAATTAGAGGCCAAGGACAACCCTTCCGAGGACAGACCCTATCGAGGCAAAGGACAAGAATGCTTGAGGCCAAGGACCAAGGACACAGGCGCAAGTGTTCTCTAAAAAAAAGGTTTTCAAAATTAGGACACCAAACAAGATCTTCGCAAATTTTCTGCGTGGTTTCTGGCGTTTTCCGAGATTATTTAAAAATGAACAAATCCCTACTATTGTACGAACCGATGCAAATGCACATCACACTATACGGGGATTCTCCAATATAAACCCTCGAAGAGAGGATCTGCTAGCGTATTGTGTTAGTGCAGACCTGAATTTCTGTAATGTAGGTAATAAATCATCATTTAGAACTAAAACGCATGAAGAGGTTATGGACTTAACTTAAGTGAACCGGTGTGCGTATGACCGAGTAAATGGCTGGCATGTTAGCAACGTGCTATCATTCTCGGATCACATGTATATTAGGTTCCAGGTTAAAAGCAGAATCCAAAAACAGGCTAAAATGTTTCGAAATGTTCGTCGCATGTGCTGGAACAAGTATGCAGACGAACTCGAATAAAAATTAGATGAACGAATTTTACCACCAGTACCAGTACTTTCCTCGAAAGAAGACATTGATGTGCTGGCAAACAAGGTTCATTCAGTAATAACTTAATCATATGAAGCTGCTTGCCCTATGCGAAAGTCGCTTCGTAAGAAAGATAATATTTGGTGGAATTCTGAGCTAGCAAGCCTTCTAAAGGAGGCTCGCCGAGTTTGGAAAAAACCATTAAAACAAAACAAGAAGATTGGGAGGCTTAAAAGCTCGCCGTAACTCATTTCAAAAAAGCTATCAGAAGAGCAAAGGGCGATTCATGGCATAGCTTTGTAGAGAGCATGAATAGTCAAACACCAACGGCTAAGATTACTCGAAGGAATGAAATGGTGCGTGTTAGCAACGTAATTAAACACAACGGAGAATACACGAAGTCTCCACTAGAAACTTTCAACTATCTGCTCGATTTCTTATCACCGGGCAGCCAGCAGACAGAAAATCATTCAAACAGGTACGATTTAGTGGATAATCCATTCATGAGACCTGAAGACACTGATATAATTACAAACATATGTTCATTCGAGCTTATGGAAGCAGCTATTAACAAATTTCAATTATTCAAAGCTCCAGGGCCAGACCGCCTCTATCCTGTACTGTTACAGAAAGGTTGAAATCAACTGAAAGGACTTTACCATGCCTTTTTTCAAGCATGCCTGAGACACAGATATGTGCCATCGGCATGGAAAGAAAGCACAGGTATATTTCTTCCCAAACCCGGAAAGTTATTTTGAAGCTAAATCCTTCCATGCGATCACTTTAACTACTTTCCAACTGAAATGGTTGGAAAGACTAATTCTGTATTATATTAATGAAGATAATAACGTGCAAGCAAAGCTTTCTGCATCGCAGTACGGATTTCGCGCAGGTGTTTGTACAGAAACTGCTTTGCATGAACTTGTGCGCCGTGTAAAGCATTGACCTGTTAGAAAAAAGCCGACTCTGCTGCAATTCCCAGCTGACCGAATAAAAAAATCTAGGGTATTTTGAGAGAAATTTCGAATGTCAAATTATGGATAAAAAAAATGCTGTCAGATCTGAAAGCGTTCTAAATCAAAACAGTGTCAAGGTTTACACTAATAGCTCGAAACTAAATGGGAGATTAAGTGCGAGTTTTTATGCAAAATATCCAAACCAGAGTTGTAAGTCGGCCGGGGCTTTTAGGGTTTGGGCCTAAATATGACAAAAATTTTGGGCTAAATTCAGGCCTAAGACGTGCTTTTTGTTTTAGGTGCACAAAAATATAATCAAAATAACTTGGCAACACTGTTAAATTTTTCATACCCAACTTAACTTTCGGGTTTTTTCGGGCATGATTTGGGGTGCAAATTGATTTTCGCTTTGGGCAGGCTTTGGGCTTATATTTTCCGATTCGGGCCTGAACTAGTCGACCCGTTTACAACTCTGACCAAACCAACTCCCCAAAACAACCATTTTTTCACCTTGGAATACAAAGCACTGTGTTACAGGCAGAAGTCTTAGCTATTTCAGAAGGGGCAAAGAAGCTGTTTTTGGAAAAAAATGCACAAAGTATTGTTGTTGTGCTAGTGGATAGTCAGGCAGCTATCAAAGCACTCATAAAGTGCACTGTAACATCAATTACAGTGCTCAACTGCATTGGAAACCTAAATCGGTTAGGTAAACAAAACCACGTCAGCATTGCCTGGATTTCAGGTCATGCAGGGGTACATGGTAACGAAGTGGCGGACCATCTACCCAAATCAGGATCTAAATCAAAAATGCATGGTCCTGAACCTTGTATTACAGTACCATATGCCAGTTGTGTTAGCACGGTTAAGGACTGATCCACAGATAGATGGAAATCTATGTAGAATAAACGGAAAGACTGCTTGAGGATGAAGCAGTCTGTAGGTTGGACGTCTTCACGACTAACAAAACATCTCCTTAACCTCAAGAGGCCTCAATCAAATAGAGTAAAGCAAGTTTTAACTGGGCATTGCAATCTACAGTGGCACAAAAAAAACTACAGGTGTTGCTGAGTCTTCTCTGTGTCCAAAATGTAGCCTAAAGGACAAAACACCAAAACATCATGTTGGCAATTGCAAGCTTTACCAAGATATTCATGTTAAATATTTTGGAATCACCAAAAGCACTGTTTACGATGTGGTAACGAAATGTAACATTAACAAACTGGCCACATACTTAAAGGAAGTTGGAAGGCTTTTAGAGTTCGACCAGTAACCAAACAAAACTACAGCAACATAGCAGCTACAGTTGCAACGGGCCCAATTGAGGCCTACGCAATGTGTAGGTGGACTTTACCTAACGGTAGCAGATCCGCTTGCACCGTTGCCAAGTAATAATAATAATATTACATAATTTTAACGGTTCAAAAAATAGTGCTGTCTTCGAGCCGAGGACAGGGCAATTTTTGAGGACTTGAGGCTTCGAAGCCAAGGACTATGAAATGTGTCTTCGAGGACTCCACCTTTGATACGCAGCTCTTTTTCCCACTCTTTCTTCCCTTTGTTTCTTTATTATGCGGATTTTTGCTTTGTCTTTGCTTGCGCTGATCTGCTGACTGTACCGCACAGCCTTGGCCCATGGTAGTCGGCAAGGGGGGCGGCTATGGCCTCTTCTGGATTTTCACACACTCTTTCTTAAACCTCCTAAATTTCAAAAATTCTTCCAATTTTTAGTAGTTAATACTGCCTGTATTGTTATTCTTATTGCCCTTCCCCCCATGAAGAACTTTCTGCCGACGCTTTTGCCCTAGCCTAGCTCAACAACCAGCAGGTAGCAAAAATAATAAAAATCGCTGTCTCTAGAAGTTGTGGCGTAGTGTACTTTGCTAAAAAAGTTTTGTCAACTGCTAAATTACCACCCAAAACCCAATTTTTGAGAAAGTTTTGTTGAAATGCTATAAATAACGCCACAAAAACTTGTAGTTTCTGCTGCATACAGTATATGGCTGGTTGCTTGGTTAGTTTTGTGCACTTTCGTTTTTTTTTTAATAATCTTTTTATTTATTGGGACTTCCGCGACGCTTTGCGTCGGAAGTCCTTATGTTTTTTCCGGCATATTTTACAAATTCGTAAACAAAAATAAAAAACGCTATAACTTTGAAACGGCTGAAAGTAGAAACTTCAAATTTACATCTTAGCTGGAGCACATACGAATCATTCTTAGCGCAAATTTTGGGGGCAATCAGTCATGCCATACGGGTTTCTGAGCCAAAAAATAAAATGCCAATTTTAGGTTAAAACAGCTCTAACTCGAAAACTAATGACACTAGGGGAATAAAACTTTCGAAGTTAAAAGCGTCTGGGCATGCCCTTTCAGCTCTCAAAAATAAACCATGACGATTCTAACACTTTTTTTTTTTCTTTATTTATTTATTTAGCATATCACATGGTGGTGACAACTACTCGAAAACCACCAAAGCTAGAAACTTGAAATTTGGGCAGACTATAAATCTATACATCAACTTGTGTACCTGCAATTTTGGAGGCGCTACGTCACGTGGTTTGGGGCATATGCATCCAAACTTGTGACAGCGAAGTTTATTAAGTGATTTTAGTCACACCGAAGCTAGAACTTGAAAATTCGACAGATGATAAGTGTATTCATGAACTTGCGTCCCTCAAATTTTGGAGGCGATACGTCACGTGGTTTGGGGCATATGCACCCCAAACTTGTTACAGTGAAGTTTATTAAGTGATTTTAGTCACGTTCTTTTGTGTGATGCCTTGGCCGAATGGTTTAAGGCGCCAGTGCTGAAATCCTAACACCTGGGTTCAATTCTCTTGTTGGCCATCACTTTTATCATATAAATATTTTATTGAATCTAGCAATTTTTATTTTCCATTACCACAAAATCGTTTATGATATTTTTTGTTTGACACTACGAATGATCAGAGGGTAATCAGGTCTCATTTTCTGCGAAGACGTTCCCAAAATCAGCTTTTTAAGACCTTAAGCTAGCGCGCTAGTTTTTTTTTGCTACCAGTAAAAATTTTCGAGACAATTATATTTTGACGTACTTTGGAGGTAGTCACCTACGCGCACGTGCTGCCATGGCCAAATGGTTTGAGGCGCCAGTGCTTGAAACCTAAGACCTGGGTTCAATTATCTACTTGGCCATCGCTTTTATCAAACCAAGATTATATGGAATCTAGGATATTAATTTTTTTTTCGATTACGACAAAATCGTTTATAATATTTTTTGTTTGACACTATATATGATCAGAGAGTATCAGGTTTCATTCTCTGTGAAGATGTCCCAAAAATCAGCTTTTTAAGACCTCAAGCTATCGAGCTAGTTTTTTTGTGCTACCACTAGAAATTTTAAACACGAGAATGACGTACTTTGGAGGTAGTCGCCTACGCACGCGTGCTGCCATGGCTGAATGGTTAAAAGCGCCACTGCTTGAAACCTAAGACCTGGGTTCAATTCTCTAGTTAGCCATCGCTTTTATCATACTAATATGTTATTGAATCTAGCATATTAGTTTTTATTTTCCATTACGACAAAATCGTTTGTAATATTTTTTGTTTGACACTAGATATGATCAGAGGGTAGCAGGTTTCATTCTCTGCGAAGACGTCCCCAAAATCACCTTTTTACAACCTCAAGCTAGCTCGTTAGGTTTTTTTTTTGCTAACACTAAAAATTTTCGAGACAATTATATTTTGACTTACTTTGGAGGTAGTCACCTATGCGCACGTGCTGCCATGGCCAAATGGTTTAAGGCGCCAGGCTTGAAACCTAAGACCTGGGTTCAATTATCTACTTGGCCATCACTTTTATCAAACCAACATTATATTGAATCTAGCATATATTAATTTTTTTTTGGATACAACCAAATCGTTTTGAATATTTTCTGTTTGACACTGCATATGATCAGAGGGTATCAGGTTTCATTCTCTGTGAAGACGCCCAAAAAAAACACTTTCTAAACACCATAAGCAAGCGCGCTAGATTTTTTGGATGTCAGAAGAACTCTTTAGGACAAAACTATTTTGACATAATTTGGGGGGACCAACCCCCAAAACCCCCAAATGGACCCAAACAAAAATCAGTCTTTTTGACGGCTTAAGCTAGGGTGTTACATCTTTGATATCAAGACACAACAAAGAGACAAATATCTTGACATAGTTTTGGGGTGCCACCCTACCGGGACCCCCTACCCAAGTGGCAACCCCAAACATCAATTTTTTGAACTGCTTAACATAGGGTGCCGGTGTTTTTTGATATCAGTCGATATTTAAGAGGAAAATATTTCGACGGGGTTTTTGGGGTACCTTCCCCTTTGTTGGGGAACCAAAATGGACCCCCAAAAAATCAAGTTTTTGAACGACTTAATTTAAGGAGCGGTGTTTTTTGATATCAGTAGGTATTTAAGAAAAAAATATTTTAACAAGGTTTGGGGGTACCACCCCCCTCGAGAACCAAAATGGACCCCCCAAAATCAATTCTTTTAATGACTTAATTCAAGGTGCCGGTGTTTTTTGATATCAGTAGATATTTAAGAGACAAATATTTTGACAGGGTTTGGGGGTACCACCCCCCTCAGGGACCCCCAAAAATCAATTTTTAGATGGCTCGGGCCGGGGCACTAGTATTTTTGATATCAGTATTGTTCTAAAGAACAAATCTTTTGATATCGTTTGGGGTATTACCCCCTTGGGGAGCCCCGAAACTAATTTTTTGATTGGATCAAACTAAGGTGCCAGTTTTTTTTTTGATATCAACACATACTTAACCGACAAACATTTCGAAACCTTAATCTTATTTGCATCGTGAAAAATTAACTTAAATTAACCCCCCCTTGGGAACCCCCCCAAAAACCAATTTCTTGAACGACCTAATTTACAGTGCCAGTGTATTTTCATATCAGTAGGTATTTAGAGGTAAATAGTTTGACAGAGTTTGGGGGTACCACCTCGCTGAGGCCCCCTTCCAAATGGACCCCCAAAAACCAATTTTTTGAATGGCTCAAGCTAGGGAACTATTTTTTTCAAAATATCACCACATATCTAAGAGACAAATGTTTTGACATCATTTGGGAATACCCCCCCATGGGACGCTCCAAATATTAACTTTTTGTTTGGCTCAAACTAGGGCGCCAGTATCATTTTTCGATATCAACAGATAAAACAGACAAATATTTTGACATAGTTTGAGGGTGCCACCCCTCGCAGACCCCCTCAAAAATCAAGTTTTTGCATGACCAAGTTTACTATGTTGTGTTTTAGATATCAGTAGATATGTCAGAGGCAAATATTTCGACAGAGTTTGGGGTACCACCCACCCCCAAACGGACCCCTTAAACATCAATTTCTTCAACGACTTCTGTTGGAGCTCTAGTTTTTATTTGATATTATGAAATACTGAAAAGACAAACACTTTAACATACTTTGAAAGTGCCACCCCCCGAAAATCCCCAAATGAACCATACAAAAATCAATTTTTGGACGATTTAATGTAAGGCTTTGTTGTTTTTGATATTAGTAGGTGTTTAAGCGACAAAAAATTGACATAGTTTGGGGGCACCCTCCCCCCAAACTCTCCCAAACGTCATTGAGTTGAACGGCTTAAGCTAAAACTCCAGTTTTCTTGTACATAATATGGAAATCCCCACAAAAATCAATTTGTTGAACTTAAGCTAAGGCTCCAGTTTTTTTTCATCAAAAGATATCTAAGAGACAAAATGTTTGACATAGTTTTGAGTACTTCCCTCCAAAACCTTTTCAAATGGACCACACAAAATCATCTATTTTGAACGGCTTGAGCTAGGGTGCTAGTTTTTTTGTATATCAGTAGATATTAAAAAGGCAATGTTTTACATGGTTTGGGGTATCAACCCCCAAATGAACCTTCCCAAAAATCACTTTTTGAAAGCTAAATTTACCAATTGATTTTAGTCAGTTGGGTTCATATGCTGAGCTGGTGTAATGATTAAATGCGCCAGGGTTTAAAATTGTCAAGAATGAACTGAGCTGTGTTCAAATACTTAGTCGGACATCGGTTTTACCCAAACCACAAACGATTTAAATCCCACATTTATTTTTTTCATTAGTTTGTTTGCACTGCATACGATTGAGTTTTACAGAAATATCGGTAACCTTCAAAGTATGAAGGGGAGAATGATGGTGAAATGGAACTGGCGGAAGTCGTGTATTATTTTCCCCGCGGGAAAATGAACATCTAGTTTTGAAGTGTTTTTATTGATTTTTAAAGATTGGTTTTATAATATTATTGCCTGAAATTTTGGTTGCTAAGGTTATTTTGGGAGGTCGCCGCTCAAAAAAATTTTGCCTCTTTCAACGAAAAATGGAAAAACAGTCGATCTTGAGAAGTTTTAGTGAAAAATTTTAATGTCATCAAAATATTGTGTCACCCCAAAACGGTGAAACCCTGAGCTGATCTTCCTCTCTCTCAGTGACACTACTGGTTCTTATGTCATCGGTTTGCATGAATTTTATTCTCACTAATAGCAATAAAATAAAACTTTTTGCCATTGATACAGATTCGTCCGGTGTTGTGTAATTTAATTTTATTTATTACTCCTATATCGATTATGAGTAGCGCAGTCCCCTTAAATGTGGAGTATATTGTGGAGTTCTAAGCGATGTTGAGCTTCATGTCCATCCTGCACTAGATGAGGCTGGACCGTCTCATCCGTTCAGGTGAATCACTTGAATTATTCTCAAATTGTTAACCACCAAGATAATCCAGTTTTGATTTTACTTGAAATGCATTCTTTTACCCAGGGCCGAATTTATCACACGGAAAGCTGGCAAAAACCAGATGCCCTGGGCCTACTCACATGACCTTTTTTCTGTGTCTTTTTTTAGACCATGCTTTCTGGAGTAAGAAAACTGTAACTTATAGTTGATTCTTCTCGATTTGCCAAGGGACCTGCTTTTTTGTAAATTGGGCCCCCTGTTTATGTTTGATGCATACAACCTAAACATCAAAACTAAGCAATAAATATGCACAATCGCGTCTGTGCTAACACAATATTTATTGAACAGCTGCCAGCACTGCTCAAAGCAGTTCAAAGCAAAGGGAGGAATCAAGCTCTAGTGCAGTCGCAACACATGCAAACAATAAAAAGCCCAAGTAAGCAAAGGAATCGAGTAGAAATAAAATTGTTAAAAAATGGCAGGCTTAGTTTTGGTTGTTGCTTGGTTCAATAACGTCTCAGAAAAGTCGTTGACATTTTATTCAACTTTCTCTTAGCAGTAGCTTGTTTTAAGAATGCTAATTTTTGTGTTGAAGGTGGCTACCTGTGGTGCCGGAACAGGGGGAGCTGCTGCCCCCCCTGCCCTTTTACCAAGAGGGGGGGCAAAAGGGGCAGTACTGCAGGCATTCTAGTGATTAAAGTTTATATAGTGTTTTGTGAGCCAAAAGAGTGAACTGACGACACGCAAAGGAGTAGTGGAACTACAAGAAACATTCTAGTGATTAAAAGTTAGTGTTTTGTGAGCCAAAAGAGCCCTTTCTAGAAATAACACGTAAAAAAATTTTTGTCGACGCGAAAATACAACACAATTACATTTTATGAAAAGATATCTTTTTTTCATTATAAGCAAATACTTCCTACTAATGGTGGAAATAAGTTCATTAAAATCAATAATAACCGATCGGAAGAAACTATTTGTCTAGTTTTTTATTAATTCAAACTTAAATCAACATCAACTCAAATTCTAACTCTAAAACTAACCCCAAACTGAACCTTAACCCAAACCTTAATCTTAAGCCTTAAAAAAACAAATAAAAAAGCGCGAATGAATATTCTCATTTTAGTTTTATTCGCTTTAATTTGAAAATTTTCGGTGAAATAGTTACTAATCGCTATCCAACAAATTGCATGTGGTACCAGTAAATGATTTCTAAATAACGTACTATAAATGAGCAATCTTGTGGAATGCATTTGATTAGCCTGTGACCTCCGATTTAGTTTTGTCAGTTCAAACTGATGCTAAGAAGATGCTACAAAATTTCAAATTTAGAATGCAAGGATCCTATGTCTGTAAACCTAAGCATCACTCTCAAGACATTCTAGTTTCTAACTTTGTTTGTAGCCCTAATTGGAGCAATCGACGCTGGCATAACCAGTGGCAAATTTAAGGGGTCTGGACCGCCCTGCTCAAACCGGAGAAATATAAAATTCATTGCAATAACTGGAGCAAGATCCATTTCTAGTTCAGACTTAACAGTAAAACACTCAGTGGGGTGGGGATGAACATCTCCGAAAATATCTTTTTTCATAGGTGGGCAAGTTAATGCAAAACGTTAGCTTCGTTAATCACTAGTCCGTTAAACTTCACACCTCCGTTAACATTAATCCGTTAATTTCAGCTTCGATTAACGGAAGCTAATAAAGTCTGTTAATTCGCTAATATTTTGCGTGTAATTTACATTTCTTTTTTTTCACTCGCTCTAGGACACATATTGATGCTGTTGAGCTGATTGCAAGAAAACATTTATTGCAATGGTGGTTTTTCGTGTTTTGGAAGTTACATTTTACAGTCTGATATAATCTCACGATACAAATAGGTTCAAATGCACTAACAAAGCTGCGATCAAAAAATCTAATGAAATAACAAACAGCGATTAGTAATAGACCTATGAGGCTACAGCTGATTAATTGCCACAAAAAAGCACTCCTTTCTTTGCTTTTACTTCTATAAAACTCGTGCTAATACTTAACAAGTGTTACCAGTGCAAACTGGTTTGTACTGGTCCGATAAATGAATGGTGCAAGATATTAGCGATAAAAATTTTAACAGAAGTTAATTTAGTCTGTTACCATAAAAAAACTTTTTAACGTATTAACGAGTTAACAAAAAAGTTAGCTTTGTTATTAACGGATTAACGATTAATGGACTTGTGCTCAATTATGCCTTTTTTTGTAAATGTAGACGAACTAAGCCTAGGTTAAAACTTGTGATTTTTTAGGCAGTGGTTATTTTGCCTCTAGAGGCAAAATAGCCCCATGTTATTTTGCCATTTGGAGGCAAAATAGTCCTAACGGCTATTTTGCCACAAGTGCCAAAATAGCCCTAAGCCTAATCCTAACCCAAACCCTACCCCTAACCCAAACTCTAACCCTAATCCCAACCCTAGCCCTAACCCTAACCCAAACAGAGGAAAAACACTATTTTACCTCTAGAGGCAAAATAGCCACTTCCATTTTTTTATTTTATGATTTACCAGCTCGCAATAAAAACGCTACCGTAATATTTACCATTAACCACCCTCATAGACCATTTATTCTGCCCGTTTAATCATGTTTTTGCACTGCTAATTCCCATGCCAAGTTTTCTAAAATTATTAATTATTACTAAAAAAGGCCTAAACTAATGTTATTTTTGCACAAAAATTGCAAAATCTCTGGAGCGTTGGGGTCACTGATCCCAGACCCCCTTGCCTCCGGCAATTGAGGGCACTGCCCCCAAACCTCCAATGTCCTCTGGCGGCTGATCCCACCTTACTTAAGGGGGCAGACCTACTTAAAAGCATAAGCTCCATATGCGCAATTAATCCATGATTATGTTTATCAATTGTTAATAGAGTGTGATCAGAAAGTCACTGTGCACCTAATGTTATTTAGATGTTATCATGGCATTTTTAGCAGTTATTGTGAGTAGCATATTGATTAAATTCTTCATTAAATAGCAACTGATCACTGTTCTAAACAGCAAACCGGTTTGTTTACACTTTTGATTACCGATTTCTATAAGACAGAATGTTGTTTATGCATTGGGATTACAGGTGCACAGTGACTTTCTGACCACACTGTATAACCCCTACAAGTTATATATTGCCAGAAAGAAGAAAAAAATGAAACCAGCCATGGTAATATCTATTTCATAGGTTAAGAGTCTAAAAAGAGATAGGCCTAGTTTTTTGAACTTGCACAAATTTGTAAACTCATTAATGTCATTAAAAATCTAAAAAGAAAAAAAGTTGAAGACATACATTGACATTTTTTGGTACAGAAATAGAGGAGTCCTAGGTGCATAGAAATATGGAAGCTTTTGTACTTAGCATCAACCATTAAAAAAAAAGGAATATTTTCAAAGCACACTTTCAAATTTTAAGTTTTTTAGATATGTTTATTTCTAACATCTACATTTCACATTTTTTAAAGAATCTGCTCGATTTGTTATAAGATATTTGAAGAATAACTCCTGCAAATTTGAGCTAATTAGGATGTACAGATCTTGAGTAGTAGCACTTTTAGTACAGGAAAACACATTTTTGAGAAAATCACATTTAAAGTAAACATTTAAAAAATTGCAGAAACAAACTACTGTCTAGTAGAAAAGTACATACCATACATATTACCGTCAACGGGGGTGACTTTGAACGTTTTTGAATCATTTTTACTTGTCACTTTTGCCAGGTCTAAGCAAGAAAAGTGCTTATAGGCTGAACATAACACTTATGACCTCAGCAACTGAAACTGTTATAATTAAAAAAATATTTCGCTCTCATAAGCCATATATTCTATCTCAAAAAGCGTTTTAAGTCGCCCCGTTTTCTGGGGCAACTTTGACCTACCTATTAACATGCACTTCCTTCACTTACAAGTGCAAAGTTGCCTTCAGCTTGGAATGTCTTTGAATTAAGAGCGTTGCAGAGTGGGCAATTTTTTCACTACAAAAATTTTTAACTGACTCTGGCTCTAATCCGACTCCGAAATCTTACAACAACACTCCGCTCTGAAATACTCCGATACAAAAATGCGCTGCGACAAAAAGTTCGAACCAATCGTCACATTGCTCAATAACCTGGATAAGCCTAGCCTAATCACATATTTTTGATATTCCCAGAGAGCAAAAATAGTTACTCATTCTACTACCAACAATCACTACGGCTTAGAAGATTAATTAAAGTCAGATTCTGCTCCCAATTTTTTCTTAGATTGGCACTCTGCCTTAAAAATGCAAAAAAACCCAAGGCGGAGTGGTGAGGGCGGTAAACTGCCGATCACATCGTCATGGGTTTCGAGTCTGCAATGGTCTATTGCTAGTTCACCTGACTCAGGGATCTACATGTCAATATTAATGGTGTAATAAACCGCCCTATTTTTTAGCGAAGTGTCTTGACGCACGGAACGTGCGCAGTTAAATAAACAAACATTCCGATGACATCATTCGTTTTCGGATATTTTTATTTTGATTATTACAGTTATAGGTTTGGTTAGGGTTTAGATTAGGGTTTGGGTTAGGGTTTGGGTTAGGGCTAGAATTAGGGTTAGGGCTAAAGCTAGTGCTTTGGGTTTGGTTTTTTAGCCTTAATTACGAAATGTCTGCGCGCACGGAACATGCGCCAAGCCTTTTCCATTTTTGAGAATAATTTTGTTGAAATGATGAAGTCCTAGTCACATGACCTTGTGCTAGTTGGGCAAAAAAGGAAAAAATCTATCAAAGTTCAAATACTGACCCAGTAAGAGACCGCCATTGGTCTTGAAAATTATTTAACTGAAAACAAAGTTTGTTTTAGTGAAGTGTTCAAAGTCGCCCCGCTTGAACTTGAAAGCATGTTGACAGTCATTTTCCACAATTTGTTCATCATAGTGGGCATTAAAAATAAAATGTCACAAAAAAAGAAAAAGTTGAATAAAATATCCTACTGTTTGTTGTAGACCATCAATGGCCACCAGCCATATAATCGTCACATGAAGATTTGCGTAGCCTAGGCCTACTACTACATAGTTTTCGCTTCTTTTTCATGTGTACTGCTCGACAAGAGCTAGCTAACCTCTGCTTATCTTATGTAGCAATAGCCCGTTTACCTGTACTAACCAAAAGTCTGGAGTCTCTCAAAACTGCTAGCACACTGTTACTCATAGGTGGGCAAGTTAATGCAAAACGTTAGCTTCGTTAACCATTAGTCCGTTAACAAACTTCACACCTCCGTTAACGTTAATCCTTTATTTTCAGCTTTAATTAACGGAAGTTAGCAAAGTCCGTTAATCCGTTAACATTTTGCGTGTAATTTACATTTCGTTTTATTCTCTCGCTTCTAGAACACCAATTGACGTTTTTGAGATGATTGTGAGGAAATATTTATTGCTATGGTGGTCTTTTGGTGTTTTGGAAGTTACATTTTACCGTCTAATCTAATTTCAAGATAAAAATAGGTTCAAGTGCACTAACGAAGCTGCAATCGGAAAACCTTCGGAAATTGTGAACAGCGATAATTAGACTTATGAGGCTACAGGTTATTATTTGCCAGAAAAAGAGCTTTTGTCTTCGCTCTCTTTTATAAAACTCGTGCTATTATTACCCAACAAGTGTTACCAGTGCAAACTGGTTTGTACCGGTACGATAAATGAATGGTGCAAGATATTAACGATAAAAACATTAACGGAAGTTAACAGAACTTAACGGAAGTTAATTTAGTCCGCTAACAGAACTTAACGGAAGTTAATTTAGTCCGTTAACATGAAAAAACTTTTTAACGGATTAACGAGTTAATGAAAAAATTAGCTTCGTTATTAACGGATTAACGATTAACGGACTTGTGCCCACCTATGCTGTTACTAGTTGCCTACATAGCCTATCGCATCCTACTAGGCCTAATACAGCTGCCACCCCCAAACACAAATGCTAAACCTGAATCAATCAGAATTTCATACAAAGAGTCCTACACAACCAAAATGGTAGAAAAACCACAGTAGCGCTATTTTATTTTTAATAATACAAAATTTGAAAGAATTTTGCTAGTTGGGCTGCTATTAACTTTTTTTGGAAAAAAGAGTAATTTTCGGTAAAGGTACTAACAAAAAAACACAGTTTTAAGACATAAGTAGTTGGAATCTGAGAAAAATAACATCATATTTGAAATCTACAGTAAATTCTGGTTTAGATTCCGTTCGAATAAAAAAGAACGTTAAAAAAAATTTTTTAACTAGGTCTTCCCTCCTAATTAATAATACGCTTGTAGTTACTTTTAAGTGTTTAAGCGACGTAGTCAGTATTCAGGCTTTGTTCAGGTGTCTAATTGTATGACAGTATTAGAGAGTAGTGAGGTGGTAATGACGTTTTATTTTTTAAATATTTTTTATTTATTTATTTATTATTTTTTTCGGAGGTTCTACGACTAGGTTAAGTTTATGCCTGCAACTGTAAAGTATTGCTAAAAGTGCAGTTGACCTAGATGACCGCATGGTCTTATCGCTGTTTCCTTCCTGCGTACTTTTAAGCGTGTGGTGAAATAAACTTGACTTGACTTGACTGTACGTACAGTATTGAAAGCAGTATTTTGCCTTTCCATAAAATTTAAGCAACGTTGAATAAAAGCAGTTTTATTACTGTTGGCTCGAAAAAATATTTAAATATAGCACAAACGTAACATTACGCAGGTTTGTAAAAGTTCCTGATCAAAAGGAACTAGTTACAGTTACAAGTTCCTTTTCCCAAAAAGGAACTAGTTCCAGTTCTAGTTCTTTTCTTTAAAATGTAACTAGTTCCAGTTACAAAGTTACAGCTCCTGAAAAGGAACTTTTACGTTACAAGTTACGTTCCTTTTGATGGTAACCAAAGATTCAATAAACAATCATCGCAATAAAAAATGATGGAATTTTAGGAGAATGGATTGTGTGGCAGCTGGGCACAGTTTTGCCACGTTTCAGATAAAACTGTATCGCCAAAAGTAGGCAGGAGTCAGGAATGGTCCTGGTAGCCGATTAGTAGGAAATAATCAAATCAATAACGTACAAATTATGACGTTTCATTTTTCAAACTTAAAGCAAGATGCGAAAGTTTCTGAAGTTACTGTTTAATGAACACAAAAAACGGCAAAAAATTACGGTAACAGTTCCAAAACAATGCTACCTTGCTACATAAGCTGAGGCGCATTAATTACTCAAAATTTTTAAAACAACGGTGAAACAAGTGATTAATAGGCCGCTTTATTATAGAAGTAAGCAACCACACTTTCTTCCATAGCTTACAGACACAATTTGCGGTAATTGTAATTACATTTTATTCACCAAGTTGCCTTGGCCAGGAGACAGCGAAAGGGACCTTTCGGTCTTCGGGTCAAACTGCCACTTGCTCATCTGTCTACCACACACGGCGGAGGCTTCATACTGTCCCTTTAATTGCTGAACGTCAAGCAGGGAAGCTGTGAATACCAATTTTTATAGTCTTTGGTATGACCCGACCGGGAATCGAACCCGAGTCTACCGTTTCAGTAGCAGACGCTCTATCCACTCGACCACTACTTTGCTTTTGATACCATACTCGCTGTGAATTTCATGAAGCTGTTCAGCAAGTGACCTGTAAGTATGGCTGCCAAGCAACCTTCGACACGGAGTTACCGACAGTACTTACTGTAGTTAGAAACCGACTCGATACGCTTTGATTGTTTTTATTGCGTTGCAATGTGATGTCATTATTACCATTTCAGTCAAAATATCACGTGTCAAATATCACGGTTACGCCACGATCGAGGACGCATTTTCCGAACACTTACGAGAAAAAAGATTGCTGTTCACCTGAAGATTTGCATTCGCGTAGAAAAAGTTAGTTTGAAATTGCTGATAAACAAATAAGACAAGGTTGTAAGAGTAACGTATAGCAGTAACGTAACTTTTCAGTTTGCCAAATGTATCTCGTTCCTCAGAAAAGGAACTAGTTCCACGTTACGTTACAATTAGAAAGTTACATTTTTGAAATGCCAAAAGTTACAGCAAATGTAACGCGTTCCCTGTAACGCGTTACATTTGTAACGCGTTACTCACAAGTCTGACATTACGCTAAGCCAGTTAAATGACACTGCGACAAAACGATCCTCAATATTATACATAAATTATTTTAAAAGCTCACACATCGTGTAGGGGCGACGTCGGACTTACAAGTTTTTTAGTGGCGACTGTCATAGCCAGAGAGGTTTTCGATATCATTTCTTAACCCAAAATTTCTAATCCATAGCCCTGCCATTAGCAGGTAGGACTATGTCTATGAAGAAAATACTAAATGTCTATAGCCGTTGCAATTAGCATTCCTCATTAGCGTGTGCAAGTAGTTAAGGCGCTGTTATTTACGGATATGCTTTAAACGCAGAAATACTCCACAACAGATGCGGTTTTATCCGATTTACTGTATAGCGCCACCGTCGTTTCGTGACAGAAGCATAAAGCAGAAACAAATTACCGGAACTACATATACGAACAAAACTCAAAATATCGCATGACGTTTTGCGGAAACACCTACGCCCTGGAAGCATAGGCGTAGCCAGGGGGGCCCGCCCCCCCCCCCCCCAATTAAAATCCCACCAATGATAAAAATTATGACAACGTAGCCTAGCAATGTTTTGTTCCAGTGTTTTTCAATAATTACGCATTAACACCTTAACAGTAATTAACAATAATACTAATGACAACGAGGGAGCCGATAACTATAACAACCAGGGGGCCCATAACTACCAACCAAGTCATAATTACTAATAGCTCTATATGTCAGAGGTGGACGCGAGGACACAAGGTTCAAGGCCAAGGCCAAGAACACAAAAAAATTCCGAGGCCAAGGACAGACACTGTCGAGGCCAAGGACAGGAATGCTCGAGGCCAAGGACACAGACGCAAGTGTTCTCAAAAAAAAAAGTCTTCAACAAACTTTTTCAGGCGATCACCAATTCATAGGCGTAACCAGAATTTTTGATTGGGGGAGACCTAAACCACAAATCACATGCAACGACGTCATTAAAATTTTTCCTAAGAGGAAGTTTTTGTGGTACAAAGATATGGTAAGTTGGAAGATCTGAAATCGTTGCCTGTTGGCACGTAACCCGGATTTTGCAAAGTGAGAGGGCTTAAACTAATAGTTGAAAAATGCAAATATCCAACTTTGGAAAAGTGTTGAGAAAGCTAGTGTAACTCAAACGTATCACAGACGGGGGTCTGGGGGTTGGGCCCCCAGCCGCCGGAGGCTTTGGGGGTCTGGGGGCGAAGCCCCCGCCGTTGGGCAATTTTTTGTAATTTTTTGGAAAAAAAAACTATTTTAATGCCATTGAATCACATTTTGCAAGTGATCACAACTATTTGAAAGCACCAGATTTTTGACGTTTGAAAGCCAATTGAAAAAATGTAATTGTTTAATCCTCCTTATACTAGCAATTTAAGTCCAAAACACGTTTAACATCGTGCATTTTAAAGTTAAATTTTAATTGTAAGTGATTTGGTCCAGTTAGGGGGAAGTAAAGTGCATTGTCTCTTGCAGATTTTAGCAGTAAATAATAATCCACTCGAAGATTTTCCTTAGAGGTTTTTGTTTTGTCATGAAAATAACCAGTTGTAGGAATATATGTTCGGCCAGGGGGCCCAGACGACCTCAATTGAAGTTCAATGATTTGTTCAATCAGCATTTTCCAACGCTAATTTTTTTAGAAGTATTTTGTGTGTAAAAACCGTCGAGTTTGGAGGTGAATTACTGAATTGTTATCGAAAAATGGTACAATAGATGGTTAGGTCTACTAACCATGTCAGGAGCGTAGCCAGTGGGGGGGGGCTGTAGCCCCCCCATTGGCATGTCGACCAAAATGCAGAATAGGAAAAACACTACGTTTTTAGCATTTTTGAGACTGTTTTATGCTCTGGAGTAGACTAAATAGAGATTTAAAATATTTTTTGAAACATATGTTCAAGATAGGGGGGGGGGGGGCTAATTTGTCAAAAATAAATCTAACAAATAAATGAAAACTTTGAAAAACGGTAAAAAATAAGCAATCAAATTTGATCGCAAGTGTAAAAATGCTAAACATAGGTGTCATCAACAAATATAGCCTACTATAAACTAAGAAAGAGGGGGAGGCTATTCAGTATTAGTTAATTACCAATCACTTCTTTACTTCTTTCAAGTCTCTTTTCATTAGCCCCCCCCCCCCCCCCCAATTGTTTTTCTCTATAAACTGTATACTAGGATGGAGTGAAAAAAATTTTTTTTGGAAATTCAAAAACGTGTAGTTTGGAAATCCTGGCAAATGGTCTAAAAATAGAAAAAAAAATCGACTTGAGCCAGTTGCCACCTACCATGGGCTGGCTACCCCCCCAAAAATTGGTCGCGGGGGTAAAATGGCCATAAAATCATGTTACTTGATAACCGCTGGTCGTAGAGACCTGATTTATAGCTCAAAAGTTGCAGAATCATCATGTTTTTATGAGTGCTAAGAGGACTTTTTTGTCTATTTCAATCATAAAAAAAGTTACAGTCAAGAAACCGGTTTTTCATGCTAAAATTGCATCATAGAGAATTGTGATTCACTACTAGTTAACATGAACTCTTGCAATTCGTAACTTGCTAAGAAATTTGATTTTAGGGGTATGTCGTACAACATATTACTGTAGTAATGCGAAGTGCACAACAATAGTGAGTGCGAACATAGATGTGTTATCAACAGTCAACACAACATAAAAACATTTTACGAAAATTGCATTGTAGTGTCAAACTTTTTTAACAATTTGCGAGATCTAATTTTTTGGCGAATAAGTCCGTCTCTTCTTTCAAATCCAGTGACTTGTGCTGATGCTTCCATTACCAATTTGACATGTCTTTCGACAGTTTGATTGTGGCATGGATGGTGTAAAATTAAGGGTTCCATTCGACAGTCTTCAATTTCAGAATCGGACAAATGTCTAATAGCTGGAGGTTGTTGCTGACAAATTTCCAAATCAGCCAACTCATAGTATGTGTCTGCTTCCAAGTTTAAAGTAGGAAGGTGAAATAAACGAACTGAGGTGTCGTTCTTGCGAAGTGAAAGAACGTGATTCACGCCCTTGTCTCGAACAGCTTGATCGTCATCTTCTAACATTGCGATCAAAATGCTTTCTGGATGGCCAAAATATCCATTTCTTTGAACAACATTTTGAGCTACTTGTCGAAGATCTTGATTTGTCAGACTGTTAATTCTTTTGATCAAGTTGAAAAAAACTTTAGAACCATGTGTTAGTTGGTTGTATAACTTGATTTCAAACCAAGTGGGAAAATAAACAGTTAAACAAAAGTTAACTAAAATTTCCAAGTTCTGAGGTGGTTCATCAAGTGACACGTAATACCGCAAAATTCTACAACCCAAAGTCAACCATCTTGAATGCACCACTGGGCCAACTTCCAAATATTGTAGATCATCATCACAATTACCAGTTATAATTGCCAAACAGATTTTGTAAGCATAGTATTGATCTGTACTCAGGTCATCAATGACATGAGGTGGAAGTTTTGGAAAAGAAGAAATAGGGACGAACACTTGCTTAAACTGAGTAACTGGCCAATTTGATACAGGACCCTGTATTTTTTTACCTATTGGTCCGGCAAATGTATCTGGACCACTTGTTGCCCCATCCAAAGCAGCAAACACATGTCGCAAGGGAAGTTCATTTGTGTGTAGTAAACACACAACCCACTGAAGAGGTCTGTGTAATAATTCTTCTAAACTTCTAATGCATCCATTGTGTTTGCCGGTCATAGAAGCAGTACCGTCAGTGCCAACTATTGCAAGCTTGCCTTCCAATTTCGTACCACTGAAAGAATCAAACAACTTCTGGGCAATTGTTCTACCTTTGCCATCTTCAGGAGAAAAGTGAGTAAGGTAATAACTTCCTGGCTCACCAACTACTGTATAATGTTCTTCCAGTTGAATAGACCGATAATGCTTCTCATTTGGACCTTGTGCAACAATTTGGGTTGCATCTTTGCGGCCATCCAAATACACTGCGTTCACCAATCCAAAGTTTTGTTGCTCTTCGCTCCGGATTTCGTTTCGGTATCTTTCACGCTCTCTTCGTAGTTTACTACGATTAATGATGCGTGTTTTATCATCTTCTGTAACTAAACCAACATCCACTAGGACACTGTTAGCAACTGCAGCAGCTGCTCTATCCGATAGCTGGTAGCGTTCACAAATTCTGGCAAGGTTTGGCCATTTTTTGCAATTTTGAATGGATGAATTTGGCATTTCCGCTAAGAACTGAGAAACTGCAGATGATTGTGATGTGTCTGTGCTTGTTGATGCCAAAGATTCGGACTCCGAGACATAATCAGTAGTTGACAGAGTATTAATTTCATTTTGGCATTGTGAACTTGGGGCATTGACATGTGATTCTGAAACATGATGAAACATGAAGAAACATGATGATTCTGCAACTTTTGAGCTATAAATCAGGTCTCTACGACCAGCGGTTATCAAGTAACATGATTTTATGGCCATTTTACCCCCGCGACCAATTTTTGGGGGGGTAGCCAGCCCATGGTAGGTGGCAACTGGCTCAAGTCGATTTTTTTTTCTATTTTTAGACCATTTGCCAGGATTTCCAAACTACACGTTTTTGAATTTCCAAAAAAAATTTTTTTCACTCCACCCTACTATATACGAAATAGATTACTCCGTGTGAGTTTTATTAAACTATTCGATTTTATAATTTACCAGCATCTAAACAAGAAAACAAACATTTTACCATTAGCCATATTCCAAATAGCCCATTTATGCCACCAGTTTAATCGTGAGTGCACTGCCAATTTCTAAGCCATGTTTTCAAAGCATTATCTTTTAATCAAAATACCCCTAAAATGAAGTTAGTTTTGCAAAAAAATGCAAAATTTTTGAGCGCTGGGGGCTCTGCCCCCAGAACTCCGTGCCCCCAAACCTCCAGCCTCCGGCGGCTGGGGGCTTTGCCCCAGACCCCCATTGGCCTCCGGCACCTGGGTGCTTCGCCCCCAGACCCCCAAACAGCCCCCCATTGAAAATTTCTGGCTACGCGCCTGAATCATATTAGTGCCGGGCCGGATTTACATCGCGCTTACATTTTCGCAACATCTTTCTGCCGAATAAAGGTGAAGACCAAAAAAAGTCTTACGCTTTCAGCTCGGGGCCCCTAGCTGGTACTGCCTCATATTATGGTAAACCCGGCTCTGATTAATGCATTACGTTCATAAAAAGGCTACATGTAGGCCGGAGATAGCAAATTTTACGACAAAAACTCTCCATTTCTTCCGGGTAATAAGTTTAAATTGGCTGGCAAAAATTGAATTGAGGTGGCCCCACGCCCCTGATCTTCAATATTGTTGTTAGTTACTGTTGTAAGCGAAAAATGCAAAAAACAAAACAAACTGAAACTGAAGAAACAATAGGCTTTTTTGTCACATTTTTGTCATTGGTGAAATTTCGATTGGGAGGAATGGGCCCCCCTTGACTACGCCTATGCTCCAAGTGAGAAAACAAAAAAGTGTTCGCAAATTTTCCTTGAGGTTTCCGGCGTTTTCCAACGAAATTTCAACTGTTCAAAAAATAGTGCTGTCCTCGAGCCGAGGACAAGGCAATTTTCGAGGACTTGAGGCTTCGTGGCCAAGGCCAAGGACTTGACCTTCAAGGCCAAGGACTTCAAAATGTGTCCTCGAGGACGCCCTCGAGGCCAAGGACGTCCTCAAGGACTCCACCTCTGCCATATGTTGTCGGAAAGTTTTTATATACCAATCAGTGGTCGAGTGGATAGAGCGTCTGCTACTGACTCGGTAGACTCAGGTTCGATTCCCGGTCGGGTCAAACCAAAGACTTTAAAATTGGTGTTCACAGCTTCCCTGCTTGACGTACAGCAATTAAAGGGACAGTGTAAAGCCTCCGCCGTGTGTGGTAGACAGGTGGGCAGGTGGCAGCTTGACTCGAAGACCGAAAGGTCCCTTCGCTGTCCCCTGCCCAAGGCAACTTGGTGAATAGCATTTAATTACAATTACAATTTTATATGCCCATCCTTTTTCAATTCGGTGTTAAAATTGTAGTCGGACCTGTTTGGATTCACTCGATCAATACTTTGAATGCGATAATTCGTTACTGCAAAACCAAACGTAATTTCAAATATTTAAATTTCGAGCTATGCGGCTAATGCGCTGCTATGCTATGCACGATTTTAAATTTTCGATTGTAAGAATTTGTGTCACGGTCAAGCTTAAGTTGGTTTGGCATAAAAATATTTGACCATAAACGTCATCACGCACTTGTATGAGCCTACACCATAAAATGCATAAAAGCTGCACAAAAAGTTAACACCTCTAAAAATGTATACCTTGTCAACAATGTTTAAGAAGAAACGGATTCAGTTTAAAGACACCTGTTGGGAATGTAGGCGTCACATTATGAAATGAGTTTGTAAGCCACTATTACATTTTTGAAAGTTTCAAGGTTTATCATATACAGAATTTAATCAACAAATTTGGTCGAGCGGTAACGCGTTCGTCTCCGGAGCTATAGAGCTGAGGTTCAAATCTCGGGCCGGTCAAATCTGAACAGTATTGCTAACGGCTCGCCGCCGCTGCAATATGTCTTTGAAACGAGTTGTATTGCCCGGGCGCAGTGACACAGAGATATAGACCCTGCAAACTCGTTCCACGCTTCGGCGTAATGTAGCGAGTAAATGAAAGATTTGATATTTCATACTCTAGCATGATTTTCAAATAAAACAAAGATCACATGAAATTAAAATATGACTGGTTTGTAACAAAAAAAAAAGTTGAGACAAAAACTCCATTTACTAATGTAAGGAGTTTACCAGCACAACACTTAACAATATCAACTGCAAAGTCAATAATCCCAAGCATATGTGAGTGTGTGTCAGGGATGTGGAAGCGGTAAGTTTTGCATCGCTTCCGTTTCCGCTTCCACCCTTTGTGTTTCCGCTTCCGCTTTCACCACTTGATGACGTAATTTTTGCTTAAAATTTTTTGATCTTAAAATTTTTTGACAAAGATTTTTTGCAGATAAGTCAAGATAAAACAGTATTGTTATCGTCACCTTAAAAACATCATATAGAACCAAATTACATAATTGTAATCAGTAGTTTATCATCGCAACGATCTGCGCATGAGCGTAGCTAGGAATTCGAATTTGGAGCGGCCCTGAAGCGAAAAGTCCAATCACATGGTCATCATGTTTCAGTTAAAGCAAATTTCTCTGAACGTTCACCCAGAAGTATAAAATAGCGAGCGATAAAATATAAAATAGATTATTTGGGGTCGATAAAATATAAAATAGATTATTGAAAATAGCAATAAAATGTAAAATAGATTATTTGGGGTTTTGAGACGGATTTCCCAGCGCTCGGTATAAAAACTTATTTTAATTGCATCTGCGCTGTTAAGCGCAAATCTTTGCTTGGCTTTAATTAGGTAGCCCTGAGGGCAAAGCTTCCACATTTGCTAAATTTTGTTTTTTTAATAACTTGTTTGAGCAAGTGGAAGGCTCCAAAATTTTGCTGGCATCGTCTATCTTTAGAACAGCAAATAACAAAATATTGCAAGAATTATTCGGTTAATATACACAGTCAAGGATGATAGTACGGTACGATATGGTACTTAAGTACGGTACGGTAGGCCTCAGTTTTTGCTAAAAACTACGATACACTTGTATGGTACGGCGCTTGTTGTGAAGATACGGGTACGGAACGTTGGTACACTGTTTGAATGTGCCTACTAAACGTACTAACGTACCGTACCATGCAAGTACATGATATAACAAAGTTTGCAACTCGCTGACGACGCTACGTACCGTACTTGTGTTAGTATGATGCATTGTTAGGTGTCTGTAAATTATTTTTCACCCGTGTTATGATTTCGGAGTTCTGATTACTTAGTCTCCTCCTCTTTCTTCCCCCAAAACTAAGGCCAATGGGGGTCACATGAGTTAAAAAGGCTCCAAACTTAGCAAAACCGACATTCATGACATCTATTTTAGAATATATATGCAGTTAAACCTTTTTTTAAACCGCGGAAAACGAGAACTTCGCAAAAACCTTTGCAATCTTTTTACCTACGTACCGTACCTTTAAAGTACGGTTCGTTTAGAGCTTTAATTGACCTACGTACCATACCCTTTAAGCACGCTACGTTTAGAGCGTACCATCCAATGAAAAGTACGTAGGTACGGTACAAATGTAAAATTTTTTTGGTACGCTACGTTAGTACGGTGCGGTAAATTTTTGAAGTACGCCATTTGTAAATTTTGAACGTGCCGTACCGTACTGCCATTCTTGTAGACAGTACAATATTAGAATAATTCTAGTAGTAAACGGTACTTAGCATTCATTTAGACAAGCATTATAGCATCGTGTTAAAAATTCATACAATATTACACTGTACTTGAGAGAGGTATGATTCTCTCCTCTGTTAGCGTTTCAAGAGTGATTATATTGTCGCTGAGAAAGAAATTAAAATGCTGGAACTGGAAACTTTATTTATGTTGGTGAATATACAGTACTGTGTTATACGAGTATGGCTCCAGATGTTTGAAAAATGAGCAAAGCCTTATTTAAAAATATTTTTGACAAAATCTTTAATTTTTAGAAGTAAAATTGAGAATTTTTAAACACTTATAATTTAAAAAATGAGTTGGTTAGCTATATGGTTCATCTTTGAGTTGATAGGGGTGGGGCTACTCGGATGTTTACAAGCCTGTAAAAATGCCTTTAAAGGTATCTTTTTACCGCTTCCAGCTTCCCCTTTCACAAAAATTTGACGCATTCCACGCTTCCGCTTCAGCTTCCACATCCCTGGCGTGTGTGGGAGTGTTTCTTCAAGCTTTTTGCGTAAGGTCAACTTATATGCACAAACGAGATGAAAAATCAAGAGTTCAAATTTTAAACATAACATTTTGGTAACGGTATTCAAGCTGAGAAACCTGGACAGCATACATTGAGTAATCCCATGTTTGTATTGCATCACAAAGACTTTGAAAGTTTCAAACAGTCTCTTTTGTCCATATACCTACGAGCAGTTTTCGTTTTCCCACAAGTGGTTCATTGTGACACAAGCTTAGAGAGAAGTATATTGTAATTTCAGCTGGGCACAATAAAAGCCTAGTTAGTTTCTTCTAACTTTTGATGACAAAACTTCACATATTGTTAGCTTTTAAAAGCTTTCTTTCATATTTGTGTCCAGGCAAACTTCTCAACACAATACATGCTTTGCAAAATCCGTTCAGCGATTGAAACGTGTAGTTTATGTTGATATTGGAAAACATTGGAACTTGACAAAGTGAAGGATTCAGCGAGGCCAAGAGGATAGGACATCGATTTCAAGACGCGTTAATTCCATAATGTGGCCATGTGGGTTCAACTGCACCTTGGTCAGGTTTTACCGTCCTTAGATTAGACGCTTTACAATGTTTGTTTTTGTTTGGTGGCTTCGAACCAGGGTGTTAGTGCAGGGCAAATTTTGAAGGTGCTCCGGCTACAGCTCCGGAGCTGATTAAAAAGAGCTGTTCCGCTCCGATTACAGCTCCGGGATTATTCAGACTGGTACGGAGTTTTAGTTTTACGTTGTCATTATAGCTCACCTGCAATTTTCTCAATTAAACTAAATTCAAAATAAACTTTGCTCAAAAACACAACAATCAAAACATTGGCGTACCCAGATTTTTGATTGGGAGAGAAGGAGAAACCCCAAATCATATGCAATGACGTCATCAAAAATTTTCGAAAGAGGAACTTTTTGTGGGACAAAGATATCGTAGGATGGATAAGCAAAGCCTTGGTCTGGTTTACTGAAGTTAAAGGTGAAAATGTCTAAATTCGAAGATGTTGAGTAAACTAGTGTAACTCAAACGTATTACATATGAGGGTCTGAGGCGAAGCCCCCAGAAGCTGGGCGATTTTTTTGAAAAGCAAGCTATTTCAATGCCATTGGATCACAATCCTCACGTGTTCAGAGCCATTTGAAAGAACTAAATTGAAACATTTGAAAGCCAATTTAAAAAATAAAATTGTTCAATCCTCCATTTACTTATAATTTAAGTCCAAAACAAGTTTAAAATCTTGCATTTTGGGGTTAAGTTTTGTACGTGATTTGACCAAAGTAAGGGGAAGTGAGGTACATTGCCTATTTCAATATTTTAGCAGTAAATAATAACATCATCCACTCGACGATATTCTTCGGAGATTTTTGCTTTGTCAAGTTATGAAAATAACCAGTTGTAGAAGTACATAGCCTATACGGCCAGGGGGCCCAGGCCCCCTCAATTCAAATTCATTAATTTGGTCAATGAGCATTTCCCAAAACTTTTTCTTGTTGAAAAGTATATTGTCGCGTAAAAATTGGCAAGGTGAAAGTGAATTGTTATTGAAAAACGTCACAATAGATGATTAGGCTTACTAACCATGTTTACATTGCATGGGGGCCTTGGCACTTGGGAGATTTTCAAAAAATCTTCTAGAGTAATATAGGTGAAGGAAAAAAAAGTCTTACCATTTGAGGCGAGGCCCCTGGCACTCTGCCATATGGTAAATCCGCCCCTGGTTATTGCATTACGCTCATAAAAAGGTTAGAATAAAGCCTGACATAACATCTTTTTGGACAAAAACCTTTAATTTCTTCCGAGTTGCGCATAGAAATTGGTTGGCAAAAATTGAATTTATGGGGCCCGGGCTCTATGGTCGTTAAGATTAATGTCAATTACTTTTGTACGCGTGTATGCTGTACGCGAAAAATGCTAATAGAAACTGAAACTGAAGAAACAATTGGGTTTTTTGTCACATTTTTATCCTTGGTAGCATTACTATTTGGTGAGGGCAGGCCCCTGAACCCCCCTCCTGGCTACGCCTATGAACCAAAACTGCTGCGCGCAATTTAATGACCTGTAAGTAGTAGCTTGTATTAGAGTAAGCAATAATTAAATAATACGAGAGTTAAATGCGGCAATTTTAAGCATAAAGGCAAAGTTTTTTTTACAGATGACCCATCCATTTAGGACAAAAATTTTTTTTTGGTCGCAATAGCTTTTGATAAGAAAACAACAATCAGTCTTATTAAATGTAGCACAAATGTTTACAATTAGAATAGTTGAGTTTAGTTTTATGTAACAAAAACTTCTAAAATTTTAACGAGGCTACTTTATGACTTCACATTTTGTAGTTACATACAAATAAAAAACGGTAATAAGGAAAAGCGGTAAGCAACTGAGAAGATCTTAAGCTGGGAGCTATCCTACAGCAACGTTGCTCCGGCTCCAGCTCCACCTGAATTTAAATGTGAGCTCCAGCTTCGACTCTTGCTCCGGCAAAAATGGACTGCTCCGGGCCTCCGGCTCCGAGCTCCAGCTCCAATATCCAGCTTCGAACAAGCAGCAAATATACGTGGGAAGAAACAAGTATCAACCAAGAAACTTGAAAAAATTATTAAAAGAGGACTGAAAGCAAAATCAATGGAGGGATGTAAAAATAGGGCGAACATAATTAAATTGACATTAACTCCATCCTTCTTGACCCAACCGCTTCAGAGATATGCCTTTCTAATCATAATTTTTATTGGCAAACCTGACGTTGATAACATCGGCGACGCCATCTCAGTTCTATCCTAAAGCAACCTCACAATTAGGCTACGCCGTAGAGGCCTTTTAACCGAGAAAAAGATTAATATAGGCCTCTGCGACCTGAGCGTCAGGGATGCCAATAAGGTCAGCGATGCCAATAAAAATTACAATTAGAGAGGCCCCTATGTCATAAATGAAGTGAGTATCTCCGGAACGGCTGGATCAAAAACGATGGATTTAACGCCAATCTAATCTAATACGATTTCCCTAATTTTACATACCCACTATTGGCTTTGCCTTCTGCCCTCTTTTAACTCCCGAATGGATGCGTACTGCGGATTCATCTAAAGTCGCTTTCTCGTGACAGGGGGAACAAGATGTACTAATCAATCGAAGTTCTGCACGCCTACACATCATCATCATGTTTTACGTGGTGTCAATAAAAAGCAAAGTGCCGTCCGTCACGTTTGCTCAATTGTGACGCGAATTTACGATAAAATTGCGCTGCTCGCTCGCTGCTGATCGAAGCCGA
This sequence comes from Trididemnum nubilum, assembly GCA_963965965.1. Classification (NCBI taxonomy): domain Eukaryota; kingdom Metazoa; phylum Chordata; class Ascidiacea; order Aplousobranchia; family Didemnidae; genus Trididemnum; species Trididemnum nubilum. The sequence goes on from OZ014474.1 coordinate 9,708,750, forward strand.
TAGGGCACGTTTACGGGTTTTTGTGTTGAGCGTAGCTAAAGCTAGTTCCTTCTTTGGTAATCTTTAACCCTGCTCGGCTCATATCAGCAGTTAAAACCAACCTAAGAAGAAGTAAACAAAAATTATTGAAAAATAACTAAAACAAAGTCATCAAAAACCCGCCTTTAGATGCTTCACATTGAAAGCCCAGCTCTTAACCAGGAGATCATGGTATAGATTCTACTCAACGCTTCAGTTTTTGCAAAAATTGATTCAGAGCTGAAAAGCTTAGGATAATTCAAAGCATTGCAATTTAATATTGCATTAAAACCTACAAATTGTGAATTCGTATTCCGTTTATAACTTAGACAGCAAGAAAGGCACTCAGATGAAGTGGCGAATAATTTTATTCATTGTGTTACAGGATTCGATTACCACCGAAAGTTTTGATTGAATTCATCTGGAGGAACATCGCAACTTTGAAGCGCTGCAACGCTTCAAAAAAAATCTAGTAGCGACTAACGGCTCGACATACCATGCTGGTGGCAACATTCATTCTCCCGGGGAAACAACTTTTGAGCTCAAACGCGGAAAGTGGATGCACTATAATACGTCGGTTTGAAATGAACATTTAACCCCTATCAGAACATCCGTTGACTTTTGTCAACATTGATTTTTTTTTTATTTAATTGCACTCGCCCCCTATATGCTAGCTTATCGCCATTTACTGACGAAAGCAAACTTCTTAATAGCTTCCTACTCCGGTGATACCAAATTCCAAAATTGTTTCTACAGTAAGTTATTTGCGTTTTATCTTAATCGGAACACCTGTTGACAAATGTCAACAAATAAAAACAATAGCAGATTAAGAAAGATATACGACTTTTTAGGTTTAAAATTAGTATGAATGCCCGTTGCTATAGTTGTAACCAAACAATTATTGTTACAGCTAATGATTAGCTATATAGCTAGCAACTGTAAGAAATTAGCAACTGCAGTTAGTGAAGTGATTTTTGGCGGAAGGTTGTTAAGTTTCCGATCAGCAGTTCTTATATCTCAGACGTAGCAGCGGCCTACGTACATTTCAAAATACTTATTTAGATATTAGTTCCTGTCAGAATTTAGAACATACAATCAATATCATTGAATAGTCATAAACTGTACTAGCATGGCTACTCAACTGGCGGACTGCAGACCACATCCGGACCTCCGGATCGATAAATGCCGACCGCGGTCCACATACGGACCTCCGGAGTACTAAATTTGGATCTCCACACTCCTTGGGGCGAGAACTCATTGTCTGCCTGCAGGGCCTACGAGAGGGGGGGTAGGGTGGGACAGTGACCCCGGGGCCCATGGATTTTAGGGGGCCCATCATGGGGCCCGTTGGCTTCAAGGGGCCCAGCAGAGGGCTCATGGGCTTCAGAGGGCCAATCGAAATGACACTGAGATATCAGTATGTGGAAGACCGAAGACCTTTTTTTTTGTTTTGGAGATCAAATCATAATCCGGACAAAACTGTGGCATTTTTCCGTAAATACCTTTTTTTTTGGGGGGGAGATCCCATCAAATCCAGACAAAACCGTGGCATATTCCCCGTCCGTTTTGGAGTTTACAAAACTGGAGATGCGTAATATTTGAGCTGACCCCGGGCCCACGTTTGGCTCTCGGCGCCCCTGTCTGCCTGTGCCACGTGAAGCGCGTAAACCCGTTCCAAATAGCGATGAAGACCTTTTTTTCGGTCTGCACTGAATGAGTTTTCAACTTTCGTATCTGGACTTTTGCTAAAACTAGTTGAGTACCCCTGCGTGTACTAGGCTTGAAGGACTAACTAATGCAACCAGTGCTACCGTCGAGGCTATCTTGAATCTTCCTACCGAGGCTCGGCTGACCTTCCTTTTTTGTCAGGTTAGGCTCAAGTAGTTCCTAACCCACTGAGCACGGTTGTAATTGACGAAAACTTTTGGAAAACACAATTGAATTTTGGTGAAGTCTTTTATTCTTTAACTACATTACGCAAAAAAAGACTACTGAATTTTTATGAAAAACTTTTTTTTTGTAAACTTCACAAAAGAAAGCCACGGAGACAAAGTACTCAACGCAAATCTATGGCGGGAAGTTGTTGTAACCTACCCACTTCTTGGTTCGAGCCTACCCACTTCTTGTTGTCACAGCCCATCACTTCCTTTTGGTTGGAGTTGGAGTCTACCCACGTCTTTGTTTAGGAAGGCAGCACTGAATATTACTGTTCTATGCACGAATACTTGAGTAACTCAGCTAGAATTTTTCCTAGCAACCAAGCTTTCAGTTTGCTCATCGATACATAAGCAACCGAAAATCGAGAGGTGAAACAGTAGCCTACTTGCAGAAAAAAAAAAAAACGTACAGTTAAAAGGCATCAAATGAGAAAGATGTCATAGATTGGGAAGCATACTTGGCTTGCTTGCTTGGTTCGCCGCGGACGTGTTTGCCCACAACACAAAAAAATACCAAAAAACACATATTGCTGATTAAAATGTTAAACAATTTGAAGGTGAATTACATGTTGGTGTATTTTAGTGTTTGAATTACACTCTAAGTTTGTTGAAATTTTGCTGTACTTCAACAAAGAGTTAAATTAGCTCAAATTATATATTGATTAAAAAGCTTACCCTGGATTTTAGATTAAAGATTGCAATGTTTTTTAAACTCAAATTATACGTACAATCAATGGATTGGGATCAATCGCGCATTTCCATCACACAAGAACAAATATCTGAAAACTTCACGCATTAGCATTAAAAAACACCATAGAAATGGCATGTTGATAATTGTCAACATATGTTCCGATTAAGGTACACGAAAACAATGTTCTGATAAGGGTTAATGAGCGTTTACTTCGCACGCTGTCAATGATGTTTCCATTCCTTGTGGCAGTATTATTGATTTTTTTGAAATTAATTTTTTTTGTTTGTTTTTTTTCAGTGGGACGAAACATAAATTTTTTTTTTTTGGAGACCACCTGATTTTGAGCCGAAAAAACGTTTGAATTTCCGATTTTGGCCGAAAATTCAGTCTCAATTTCGGTGAAGACCTTTTTCTTTTTTTTTTTTTTTTTTTTTTTTTTGGAGACCACCTGATTTTGGGCGGAAAAAATCTTTGAATTTCCAAGCTTTCCGAGAAATTTCGTCTCAATTTTCGGACAAACCGTGTGAAACTGATTCAAGAACAATGAAAATTCGGGTCAAGGTCGTTTGCACTTTTCTCCCTCTTTCAAAATAGCCCCCCTTTTTCCAAATCCTGGCTACGCGCCTGGTTTCTATTCCTAAACATGCAAGATTAGCTCTAGCCCGACCGCTTCATCAAGCGGTTAAGTTAATTTCCTTAAGAGCCACTAGCGGACAGTAAGTGTTCTATCATGTCACTGTTTTTGTATTATGCTGATGAACTAAAATCGGTTCATCGAGGGGAAAATCATTGTAAATCCAATCATGTTGAAGCATTTGTATATTCTGCTGGTTATTTAAGAGAAAAGGTACACGCTAGTATGAAAGCTAGATCATACAAGATAACGGTAAGTTCATTAAGTTGAAAGGTTGATTAATGATTACGGTAATTCTGAATCAAAGTAAAACTTGGCTTATTTGTTTGGTTTTCATGTTATGCCCTACTAATAGCAATACTGCACCCAGAAATCTTAGCACAATGTCAGAATCTGACAATAGGGTATGGTTTTGAGAAAAAGAAGCTAATTTCATTTCTAAAACTGAGTTGTAAAGCAAATGTTTTTCTAAAACATGGGTCTTTTGATGTGGCCAAGAGTTGTTAAACCCTCATTACAGATTAGCTATGGAATAATGTTTCATTCAAGTTCGATTGGCCTTTCTTTTTCAAGAAAATTGTTGATATTTCTATATAATAACAGCATATAACCATCTCTCAATGCTTATTGAGAAAAACTACAGTATTTGACTTTAGTACTTTACAATCTATTGAGCAGGTTTATTTTGAATTCACTTTATAGGTGGCCATATATATTTTTGGATAAGGCGACTTATGAAATAGTATCATCAATCAACTGGTACGGGGCCTTGGTTATTAGAATCGGGGGGGTGTAGTAGTAGTACGTAGGCTTAAGGCAGTTGCAAAAAAATTGGTATGGTCCCATATATTAGTCCATCAATCGTATGATTTCAAAATGTTTCATAGTTATATATATACACTTATACAGTATAGTGCTTTCATGTGAGTGTAATTGATATAGTATTATAGCTTTGAGCTGCTGCAACCACTATCACAGGTTTTCTCTTTTATGTTCTGGATAACCCCACTTTATAACATAGGCGCAGCCAGGATTTTTGATTGGGGGCGAATTAGAAAGCACATGCAATGACGTCATCATAAGTTTTCAAAAGAGGAATTCGTTGTGTGGCAAAGATATTGTAAAATCGAAGATAAGAAGCCGTGGCATGGTGTTGGCAGGTAGCTAAATTTTTTCTCAATGGAGAGGGCTTAAAACAATAATCAAAATTTGAAAATGTCTAAATTGGGAAAGGTGCTGAGTAAAGTAATGTAACTCAAAAAAGGGTGCCGAAACCCGGGGGGATGGAGGAGATATATCCCCCCATTAATTTGACTGCATCCCCCCCAATAATTTGACTATGGTCTACATCTGAGCGCTGGATGATGTTTGGACCTTTTATTGGTCTTCACGAGATTCTGGGAAAAAACTCTTCAATTTTCGGTGTAGACCTTTTTTTTCGGTCTTCACTTAATTTGCTAACCTGAAAAAAGTCGTGGTCAAGGTTTATCCCCTCCAATGTTGAAAATAGGGCAAAATTTGGGTAAAATGGCAAATTATCCCCCCCAAAGCTCAACAAAGATCGGCACCCTTGAACTCAAACGTATCACAAACGGGGGTCTGGGGGCGGAGCACCCAGCCGCTGGAGGCGATTAGGGACTGGGGGCAAAGCCCCCAGCTGCAGGGCGATTTTTTGTAATTTTTTGAAAAAAAAACTATTTTAATGCCATGGGATCACATTTCACACGTGTTCAGAACCATCTGAAAAAACTAGATTTTTAACATTTGAAAACCAAATCATATCTAATGGTTTATTATCCTCGCTGTAATAAGCGGAAGTTTGCAACGAGTTTGTGGGGCCGGTCTTTGCGTTATTGAGCCCGGGAAACATAGCCTCTTTCGAAGAAATGTCACAGCGGTGGTGAGCCGTTGGCAACACTGTGTCCGATTTCACCGGCCCGAGATTTAAACCTAGGACCTCCGCCCAGAGACAAACGTGTTACCGCTCGAACAACTGGCCGGTCGTTTGAAAGCCAATTGTAAAAATTAAATCGTTCAATTATCCTTTTACTTACAATTTGAGCCCTAACCACGTTTAAAATCTTGCATTTTTGGATTAAGTTTTGTAAATGATTTGGCTCAGGTATAGGTAAAATAAGGTATACTCGTACATTGCTTCCTGCAATATTTTAGCAGTAAATCCACTCGAAGATTTTCCTTAGAGATGTTTGTTTTGTCATGAAAATAACCGGTTTTTGGAGAGCATGTACGGCCAGGGGGCCTATTAGGCCGTCTCAGTTCAAAAATTTGTTCAATGAGCATTCCCCCTAGCCGATTAAAAAAAATTTTTTTGCGCAAAGATTGGCGAGGTGGATGTGAATTAATTGTTATTGAAAAATGTACAATTATATAGATGGTTACGCTTACTAACCATGTTATTCCGGGCCTGATGTACATTGCGCGGGGCCACTGTCACTTTGGGGATTTTCGCAACATCTTCCTGCCAAATATAGACAAAGACAAAAAAAAGTCTTATCATCTTAGCGCGGGGACCCTGGCACTGTTTTTTACAGTAAATCCCGCCTTGGTTATTGCATTACGTTTATAATAAGGTTAGATGAGGGCCTAAGGAGGCAACTTTTAGGATAAAAACCCTTAAATTCACGCGGAATATACGTTAAATTGGTTGGCAAAAATTGAATTAAGGGGGCTTGGGCCCGTGGATCAACATTATTGTTAATTACTGTTGCACGCGTGTAGGTCTATTCAAACAGTTCGTAGACTGTTTGAACTGCGCAGCTCTCATTTGTTCCAGGTGCATTCGCTTGGTGTCGCTAGGTTCACAGAGATCAGCTGATTATTACGCCATTTTCTGATTGCAGATATCTTTATTGTAGTGCTGGTTATGTTAAGTTAAGTTAAGGGTAGTTTTTTAGTTCTTCGGATTTTAAGTTTTGCAAATTTTTTTCAAAATGAATAACTTGAAAGAGCAACGATTTGCTGTGAAATTTTGTGTCAAGCTGGGAAAATCTACTACGGAAACGTTTGCCATGCTTAACATGGCTTACGGTGATGTTGCCATGAAGCGAGCGACATGTTTCAGGTGACATAAACGTTTCAAGAATGGTCGGCTGTCTGTTGAAGATGATGAGCGTTCTGGACGTCCTTCCACATCAACTGATGACCCACACATTGATGAAATCAACACTCTGGTGCGAGCGAATTGACGTCTGACTGTAAGAAAGCTTGCTGAAGAATGTGGGATCTCGGTAGGCTCTTGTCACCACATTTTGACGGAAGAATTAAAAATGCATCGCATCATTGCGGCAAAATTTGTGCCACGTCTGATGACTAGTGATCAACAAGCTCATCGTGTTCAAGTCTGTCAGGATTTGCTTGATCACTCAGAAAATGATAAAGAATTCTTGTCAAAGATTATAACAGGTGATGAGTCATGGGTTTATGTTTATGACGTGGAAGCAAAGGTCCAATCTTCACAGTGGACGAGCAAAATATTCCCCAGACCCAAAAAAGCTGGCCAAGTTTGATTCAAAATCAAGATGCTGCTCACAGTTTTTTTTGATGCTAGTGGAGTTGTCCACCACGAGTACCTTCTTGAAGGCTCCACAGTGAACCAGACCTACTACATTGAAGTTTTGAAACGTCTGAAAGATGCCATCCGATGGAAAAGGCCAGAATTGTGGAGGAGTGGTGACTGGTTTTTCCATCATAACAACGCTCCAGCCCATTCAGCCCTCAGAACTCGTGAGTTTTTGGCCAAACATTTCATCACTGTTCTTCCCCACCCCCCTTACTCTCCTGATCTTGCTCCATGTGATTTCTTTTTGTTCCCCATGCTCAAAAGACCTTTGAAAGGAAGAAGATTTGAGACCATTCCAGAGATTAAGGCAAATGCGACGAAGGAGCTCAAGGGCATTAAAAAGGAAGCGTACCCAGACTGCTTCCGCAAGTGGAAACACCGCTGGGATAAGTGTGTGCGTTGGAAAGGAGAGTACTTTGGAGACCCAGACCTGTGAACTGCTGTAGAAAGTACATTTTGTGTTATGATTTCAGTCGACAAACTTTTTGAACAGATCTCGTAGGCTTTTTGTCATATTTTTATCATTGGTAGCATTTTAATTTGGGGGCACCAGGCCCTCAGGCCCCACCCCCTGCCTACGCCTATGGTTTATAGGGTTTTCCACTTAGCTACCTATGCTAATGCTTGGCATATTATTTTCAGATACATGTTAATGAAGAAATGAATGTTTAGTTCACTTATTGTGAATGTCCCAGAGGAGGATACAAATGTAGCCGTGCTGCTGCTTTGTGTATTCATGGCATTCATAATAATCTGAGTCGAACTATAAAGAAAATCTCTCTCTCTCACTCTAATTAATTGGTTGCTTGGTCGCTAGTAAGGAGGTTTGTCTGGCGTATCAAGTTTCTGTATAAAAATACGCTGATTTGCTTACAATTTTACCGGCAGTGTAGACCAGGTCTCAAACGCGCTGCGAGCTGCAGGTCAAGTTGATAGAACGCACGCTATCGAAACAATGCACTTATTGCATCGATTCCCAGCCAAGTCAAATACCAAAACTAGTTATTCGGTTTTCGCTGCTTGTGCTAAACTTCCACCAAATAATCAGACATTACGAAATCTCTACCGTAAATTGCAGACAAACAATCACGTAACATTTCATTTATTAATTCTACAATAAATCTGTTTGAATAAAACTATGGATTGATAATGGCTTTAGGCCGATTTATCTGAAACAAAAAGTACGTCATCGCTCTTGCTCTACTTTTTGCAGTACAAAAATTTACAAACGTTTTGATTGCATTTACAGTTCATTAGTAGCGGCATTCTGCATCCAAATTAAATATGGGCTACGCAAAAAACTTGCGAAGTTGAAAACTCAGCTTGTAATTACAGTAAAGTGGTTGCAAAAGTTCTAACAGCTAAATGGGTTATGACGGAACCATTTAAGTTTAATCGTACACATTGATAAAATTGAAAGACGCAATTTTTGCACACACCGCAGAGTTGTAAACGGGCCGAGTAGTTCAGGCTCGAACCCGGCCCGAACCCGAAAATATAAGCCCGAACCCGGCACGAACCCGAAAATTAATTTGAAGCGCAAATCATGCCCGAAAAAAACAAAAGTTAAGTTAGGTCTGAAAAATTTAGCGATGTTGCCAAGTTATTTTGATAATATTTTTGTGCACTCAAGACAAAAAGTATGTCTCAGGCCCGAATTAAGCCCGAAATTTTTGTTAACTTTAGGCCCGAACCCGGCCCAAACCCGAACCCGACCCGAAAAACCCGGCCCGACTTACAATTCTGACACACCGGATAGCAAATTACGAGATATACGTATGTAATTTGTTCAATCTTAACGGCATTTCTACGCTAATCGAAAATCAATGACGTAAGTTTTCCCGATCAAACAGGCTGCAAGGAGTGCTGTTTTAAGCGTTTTCGCATCATGTTTTGGTCATTCCATAATGCACTCCCCTAAGTAGGCCATGGTCCACCATTCGACAGATCATATCAAATAACATTTAGTGTCAATGATCATACTACTGTACATTAGCATTTGTTTTTTATATCACTACAGTTTTAGTTGACATTATACAATGAAATTGACAATCAGGCATGTAACCAAGGTTGTCGTGGAGGTCCGGAAATGGCAAAGCTAAAATTTTTCTGTTGAAAAATGGATCCAGCCGGAAGTGTGTTTAATGTAAAACAGTGTATCTCAAATGTATCACAGACAGGTTTGGGAAAAATACTTTAGTCGCAAGACAATTTGTGGGAATTTTTTTGAAATACAAATCCCGCATTTCATCACCATGCAGAAAAAAATTTGCACGTTTGTTAAGCCATTTCAAAGAATTAAATTGCTTAGTTCCTTTCCCTCCCCACACTTAATGACCAAGTTAAAAACGCAATTAAAAGCTTCTATGCTTGGCTTGAAACTTGAAGTGACTTGGCTAGTAGGGGGACTTACTCCTCCTGGTTGTACCAGGGAGAGCAATCAACATGTGAACAATGTCACAAGAATCAAAAATGATAAATCTGATCGACAAATCCAAATCGTATCAACTTCCACAGATAGTGTACAGTAGACTAGGGGTGCTCAAAATTTTTGAGGAACGGGGCCGCAGTGACTTTGAGCAGATCGCGAAATCAGTGCCGGCCAGAACTAGAAAACGATTTCTGGTGAGACTTGGTGCAAAAACTGGCGGAAATCAAAGACAAGGACCCCAAAAAAGTTTTTCCCGCATTTTGATGCAATTTTTACCAAAGTTAAAAAAACTGGTTTAGTTCTAAAAAAAATCTCTGCTAGTTCATTTTGAAACCACTCGCGGACCGCAAAATATTCTTAGGCAGCCAGCGAAACGGGGTTTGGGCAGCCCTGATAAACGTTGCAGCTGAATACAGCAAATAAAAAACCTCAACAGTAACGCATAGAAATAGGCTACCAGTTTTGGGATAAAAAAAATACAGTTTTACCAAAAACTGGATCGAAAAGCAAGACTTTTGTTGAAACATTTAAAAAAATTAAGCGCTAAACATGCAAAGGAGTTAGGATTTTAATACGTGATATTTTAAAGTGGCAAAAACAACCCATAAACACCGTTAATCCACACATCTACCTGAATTTATAACTTGTTAGCTCTCAATAGCCGTTTTTGGCAAACTAAGCAAATAACATGTTTCTAAAGTGAACTAGTCGGCAAAAATTGGAGTGGAGTCCTTAAGGACGTCCTTGGCATCGAGGACGTCCTCGACGACATATTTTGAAGTCCTTGGCTTCGAAGGTCAAGTCCTTGGCCTCGAAGCCTCAAGTCCTCGAAAATTGCCCTGTCCTCGGCTCGAGGACAGCACTATTTTTTGAAAAGTTGAAATTTTGTTGGAAAATGCCAGAAACTTCGCGGAAAATTTGCGAACACCTTTTTTGTTTTTCTCACTTGGAGCATAGGCGTAGCCAAAGGGGGGAGGGAGTCCGATGGGCCCACCCCCCATTGAAATTTTACCAATGAGAAAAATGCGACAAAAAGTCTATTGTTTCTTCAGTTTCAGTTTCTTTTCAGCATTTTTCGCTTACAACAGAAACTAACAACATTATTGAAGATCAGGGGTTTGAGCCCCGGCCCCCCCCTATAATTGAATTTTTACCTGCCATTTTAAAAGTGTAACCTGGAAGAAATGGAGAGTTTTTGTCCTAAACGTTGCTATCTTAGGCCCACATGTAGCCTTTTTATGAATGTAATACATTAACCAGGGCCGGATTTACAATAATATGACGCAGTACCAGCTAGGGGCCCCGCGCTCAAATCGTAAGACTTTTTTGGTCTTCACCTATAGTTAACAGAAAGATGTTACGAAAAACCCCAAAGTGCCAGGGGCTCAGCGCGATGTAAATTCGGTTCGGCATAAACATGATTAGTAGGCGTAACCATCTATTTTACCACTTTTCGATAACAGTTCACTAATTTACCTCTACCTTGCCTGCTTTTACGCACAAAATACTTTAAAAAAAATTTGCCATGGAAAATGCTGATTGAACGAATCAATGATCTTCAACTAAGGGGGCCTGGGCCCACTGGCCAAACATGTATTCCTATAACTGGCAATTAAAATTACAAAAATTACAAAAAATTGCCCAAAGCCTCCGGCGGCTGGGCGCCCCGTCCCCAGACTCCAGTCTGTGATACGTTTAAGTTACGCTAGCTGTCTCGAAACGTTTCCAAAGTTGGATACTTGTACTTTTCAACTATTAGTTTAAGCCCTCTACCTTTTCAAAATCTGGGTTAAGTGCCAACAGGCAACAATTTCAGATCTTCCATTCTACGATATCTTTGTCCCACAACAACTTCCTCTTTTGAAAAATTTTGATAACGTCATAGCATGTGATTTGTGGTTTAGGCCTCCCCCAATCAAAAATTCTGGTTACGCCTATGAATTGGAGATTGCCTGAAAAACTTTTTAAAAGACCTTTTTTTTTGGAGAACACTTGCGGCTGTGTCTTTGGTCCTTGGCCGTGGCCTCGAGCATTCCTGTCTTTGGCCTCGAGAGGGTCTGTCCTCAGAAAGGCTGTCCTTGGCCTTGGCCTCGGAATTTTTTTGTGTTCTTGGCCTTGGCCTTGAGCCTTGTGTCCTCGACTCCACCTCTGGTAAAAATGCTAAGATAACAACCAATAATAACTTTAAATCATTTTGTCTGCGTTCATGAGCGTAGGAGCTCAAAATGATTCGGGGGGGCGCAAAGTTTTGCCCGAAAAATGACTTGAAAGTTGCCTGTTGCCTGACAAATCAATCGTTTTTTCTGTCCAAATTGAGGTGAACTCAAAAAAAAAAAAGTCTTCACTCAAATTGAGACGGTTTTCCTGTCCAATTTAGGTGATCTCCAAATTTAGGTGTTTTCTGTCCAATTTAGTAGGCAAAATTGCCCAAACTTTTGACGCAAAATCGCCCAAAATATATGAAATTGGCCAAAATTTTGCCCAAAATTTTGACACCTTACACCAACTGGGGCGGCCTATGCCCCCCCAGCCCCCCATCTCCTACGCCTATGTCTGCATTTATCATGACAAAAGCACACTTACCTTAAAAAGGGCAATTTTTTTTTGCTTATTTTGTCTATCGATCTACACAACGCAAGTTAATTATTGACCACAAGACGTATGAAAAATCCTAAAACTGGTCGAATGAACTACGACACGACTTTTGTTTATATCCTCAGATTTTTGTACTGATTTTGAAAGTTCGGACGATTTACAACCTATAGTGCAATTTGGATTTACCACGACATAATGCACCTTTAAGTTGCAATTTGGAAAAGCTGCTTTCTACAGAGCCAAGAAAGACCCACCAGCCACCATAACGCTATTATGATACACAGATACAGCGTTATTGGTTGGACAATGTAAAGGCATAAAACTTATTCAATTCAACCAAAATTAAGAATAAATATTTTGGGTTCAATTTTCTTGCTTTATTACACTCTTCATTTTTGTTTTTTTCATAAGCACCACAGCTAGCAAATTTTCGGTTGAGGAGAGCTGATATTCCTTTTTTACAAATTTTCCACTTTTATTCTTAAATTTAATTTAAAAATAAAAAGACAAACAATTTATCAGTGGTTGGTTAAAAGTTGTCTTGTGATTGATCATAATTATTGAAATATTGTTTGGGTTTAAACAAATAATCAATGACCTTAACGAATCAAAAGTTGCTCGAGCGATAACTCGTTCGTCTCTGGGGCGGTAGATGTAAAGTTCAAATCTAGGGCCAATCAAATCTAACGCAGTATTGCCAAAGGCTTGCCACCAGCCCACCACAGCAACATTTCTTCGAAAAGACCTGAGTTGTCAAAGCGCAATGACGTGGAGGTGGGCCCGCCAAACACGTTCCACGCTTTGGCGTAATGCACCGAGAATAATGAAAGATTTGATAACACCGAAAAGGCCAAGTTATTCATTAATTTATCCGAAGTCCTTAATTGAGCTTTTGACTCCAAAACTTGACTATGTTCGTAATTTGCCTTTCATTTTGAGTACATAAAAATATCGATGCTCATAAAATTGTTCTTAAAAAAAAAACAACAAGAGTACGTGTGTTGTACTTGACTTAAATTACCCCGTCACTTTCAACGGACAAAAATATTGACCAAATTGGATCCTCATTGGCCAGAAAGTTCTCAAGCCGATTTCACCAAAATTAATAGCAATATTTAACGAAAGCCAAACCACCCTATTTGAATATTTTGAAGATTCTATTTGATTAAAGATTCTATTTGAATATGATCTAACTGATGATGCCCCGCTGGGGTGAAATCGATTATAATAAATAAAGTAGTAATATATAATTTACGACTGATTTCGTATATGCCCGATAAGCTTGTGGCTATATTATTTTACAAACCCCATCCACGTAGCAATAACTTTTGTTTCAAATGGTTAGTCGGTGTAACAGTCTTGTGCATCATTCCGCTGTGAACGTTAGTAAAACAAGGAGTAACTTTCGTTGCTCGCGTGCGAATTTACGATCATTTTACTGCTGATCGGGTGGTGCACTCTTAAGCCGCTTTTACCGAAATAAATACGGATATGCGTAAATACGGATATGCGTATTTACGCAGGGTGATTTATTGATATGCGGAAATACGCGTATGCGTATTTCAGCGAGCGTATCTCAAAAGCATAAAATAAATGGCTTGTGAGTTTCGTATAACCTTTTATTTGATTGTTAAAATGTCGCTGATAACATCTCAATCGGAAACTGCTGACGACGCAATTATAGCTTTGGGAGCCTTTATCGTCGCAAGGAGATTACGCGGCCGTAGGGGATGGGCTGTTCAACCTTTAAACCAAAGGAGAAGCAGTATGGGTGCTTATTACACGTTGGTGCAAGAGTTGGGTATTGATGATGAAATGTTTCAAAAGTATTTTCGATGTAATCGTGAACAATTTTCTACATTGCTGGATGAAATTCGAGACGAAATTACAGTTTTTCATCGATTTCCATGATTTTGCTATAAGTAAACCAAATAGATGAAGCTCACCAAAAACGTTTACGGTGCTGTTGTTGCTTTTTGAATTTGTGTTATGTAGAATTGTATACGTTGTATCGACATTGCAGCTGGTATATGAACCATTAAAGAAAAAATAAATAAAAAACTTTTCAATCTTTTAGTCGACGATCACACGAGGGCATGTAAAATAATGGCATTCTGTAGCTATTACTGTACAATTTATCAAACAAAAAAATTGCGGCAGACGAATTTGTAGTATTAAGAATATATTATTAGTTCCGAAATTTTCTGAGATAAATTTTGTTTTGTTGTCATCGTAAGACCGAGAAATAAAATGGCAGTTGGATAGAATTATACTTCTTTTCTGGATCTATCCTCAGGTCCACAATGAATCTTTTTCAACGGCCCTGGTTAGACTTGAGCTCCTTTAGTCTCACTCTTGCGTGGTCACAGCGGCACTTACCATCCATGCCATCAACTCCCATTTCCATGCTGATGCTTTCCCAAACGTTCTGTAGCCGTTGTGCGTCCCTGTGTTTGTCGCTTTTGCTATTATAAATGAAAACATGTGGCCGGACCAATTCCACCAACTTCTATGTTGTTTGCTCACTCGAGAGCTGCATCTCGCTGGGTGTTCTATTATTGACCGTGGATATTACAGTAGCAAAAAAATATATTAGCTTAGACAATATTTTATTTTTTATTAAAATAAATAACGTACTTGGTGACTTCAGAAAAAATGTAGGGCAGTTAATTAATAAAGCTTTCGGCCTACTTGAAAACTAACCATAACAGCACATTTTCAAAGCAGCAAGTTTTGTTGCAGTTGTACACATAGCATACCGGTGCAACTGTAATCAAGGCCTACGTGCAACTGTAATCAAGGCCTACGAAAGGGGAGTTCAGGAAGCGCATCGATCCGGGTCAAGTGGTCGGCGAAAAACCTTACCGGTTTAAGTCGACGCACTAAATTAGTGGTAGTGATACTCACAGCATGATCATTCATCATAGCACTCATTTCCGGCGAAACATAATCGTAATTTTCAGTCTCCGTATAGGTACTGTAATCCTTGGCAAAATTTCTCCATGAGGCCTTGGCTGTAAGTAACGGCACAAGCCATGGTCTCCAACGGCTTGGCGCTCCGCCCTCAAGCCTCCGTAATTAAAAACTTTAGTTGCGTTACTTTGCTCAACAGCCTTCTCAATTGGGACCCTTTGGATGCAAACCTCCTTTCCCTTAGCAACCTCGTTGCGCGCCTGAGCACTAGCCTACTGGGAGCTTCAACGCTGTAGCCTATCGTTACATGTTATAAAAGCCTAGCATAAATCTTTCATCGAATTCGCAGCCTGAAACCCTTTGCAATAATTCCAAGGTATATTATTACTTTGGTTTTAAGTTTCTGATTTTTAAGGGTTATGCTAGGCCCAAAGTTGGGCCATGGGCCAAACTTTTTTTGGCCTTGGAATACCGGTATGACAAAACCTGAAACGAGCAACAGAACATTAGGAACTTTTCTTGAATAAATTCTCCTTAAACTTGTTTCATCCTAATTTCATACATTGTTTTAAAAAACAACCTTTTATTTTCTAAAATTCTGTAACTAATTGTAAAAAAGTTGCTGCCCTCGGTGGTGTTCGAACCTAAAAGTCCAAACCAGAACAAACGCAAATTACTACCTTGAGACGAATATATTCGTCCACTTAAACTTCATTCAAAACGTGCACAATTGCGTGATTTAAATGCTTGCAACAGCAAAAGATATTTACAAACGCAATGATAGCATCTTGTTATGAATTGTGGTTGATTTGTTTGTGGTTCGCTGACCAACTAAAACTTGGAAATGCCTAGTTAGTGATTTACCGTGAGAGCAACTACTTTATCTCAAACATCAAAACATTGACTGAGTTGCATCCGTAGAATTCAGTTTGATCTGCAAGCAAAAATGCTGTAGTAGTAAGCAACAAGTAACCTTTCACTGCCAAACAGATAGGCCCCGCCAACTTGTTTCACGCTTCGGCGTATTGCAGCGAGAACGAAAGATATGATTTGATGAGGAACTAAGCAATTAAAGAAAAACGTCGACTAGTCAAGTACTTTACGCCTAGTTGTAGAAACTTTGTAAAAACTTCCTAACAAAAGATCCAAAAAAAATGATTGAAAAAAAACCTCTTACGTTTGTGCAAAAATAAAAGTTTTGATTTTGGTGAGAATCGAACTCAGGTTAAAAGTTTCAAAGACAAGTATCATAACCACTACATCAAGCAACCTTGTGACGTCACACCGCAACAAAATTTCTTTATAAAACCCTGAAAAATACGCATACCGTATCCGTATTTTATTCTTTGCCAAGCGTAAAAAAACGCATGCAGTTATACGCATGCGTAAATACGCATATTCGGTAAAAGGCAATATAAAGTAAACCAACGAGAGTAAAAATTTTATGCGCATATGCGTATTTTTATACGCATATCCGTATTTTTTTACGCATATGCGTAAATACGGACTTTCGGTAAAAGCGGCTTTAGTTCGGTCATATGTAAGCAAATTATTTGAACAAATACTCATATTATTCAGTGACACGTTTTGCATGCACAGATATTAGTTAGGGTTCCTTCCAAACTTATTGACTTTCTTCTAAGCTGATGTATTTTCATAGATTTCTTTTGTTTGTTTAGAATAAATCAGAGCTTCATCATATTGATACAAAGTTTGCAAACAGAAACCAATGTTATGAAACGTAGCGCCAACATTACTGTTTTTGGTCTGATCAGGTGATGCGTTGTTTTCAATTTTAAGTGCTTGTTTGTAATGGATCAGAGTCTCGTCATACTGATGCAAGTTTTGCAAGCACAAACCAATGTTCTGAAGTGTCTCAACAACATCAATGTCTTTGCTCTGATCAGATGATGCATTTTTACGGATTTCAAGTGCTTGTTTGCAATGTTTATAACAAATTAGAGCATCGTCATATCGATGCAAATTCAAAGAACACAAACCAATGTTTTGAAGTGTCCGAGTTATATTTTTGTCTTTGTTCTGATCAGGTAATGCATTGTTTTTGATTTTAAGTGCTTGTTTGAAATAAATTCAAGCTTCGTTTTTTTGATGCAAACTTTGCAAACACCAACCAATGTTACGAAGCGTCACAGCAACATTACTGTCTTTGCTCAGATCATGTCATGCATCGTTTTTCATTTCAAGTGCTTGTTCATAATAAATCAAACCAATGTTATAAAGTGTCGCAGCAACATTACCGTCTTTGCTTCGATCAGATGATGCATTTTTACGGATTTCGAATGCTTGTTTAAAATAAATCAAAGCCTCGTCATACAGATGCAAATTTAAAAACACAAACCAATGTTTTGAAGCGTAGCACCAACATTATACTGTCTTTGTTCTGATCATGTGATGCATTGTTTTTAATTTCAAGTGCTTGTTTAAAATAAATCAGAACCTCGTCGTACTGATGCAAATTTTCCAAACTGCAACCAGTGTTATATGAAGTGTCCTAGCAAGACCACCGTCTTTGCTTTGATCAGGTAATGCATTTTTGTAGATTTCTAGTGGTTGTTTTGAAAACATCAGAGCTTCGTCACATTGATGCAAATTTTGCAAAGACAAGCCAATGTTACGAAGTATCCCAGCGACATTTCTGTCTTTGCTCGGAGCAGGTGATGCATTTCTATACATTTTAAGGGCTTGTTTAAAATGAATCAGAGCATCGCCATACTGATGCAAATTTTTCAAACAGCAACCAATGTTATGAAGTGTCCTAGCAACATTACTGTCTTTGCTTTGATAATGTGATGCGTTCTTATGGATTTCAAGTGCTGGTTTATAATAAATTAGAGCATCGTCAAAGAAATGCAAATTTCGCAAACACAGACAAATGCTATAAAGCAGGGGTCGGCAACCCTTTGAACTAGTGGGCCACATCCAATCCTGACAAGGCTCCAGCGTGCCGCCACCATTCCAGCAGACCAAAAGAGAAAGGTCTTCGCCAAAAATTTGGGCATTTTTTTGGCTAAATTGGTAGCGAAGACCAAAAAAAAAATGGTATTCGCCAAAAATTCAGGCCTTTTTTTGGACGAATTGATAACGAAGACCAAAAAAAAAGGTCTTTACCAGGAGATGAAGATCATTTCAGCGGTTTATTGCTGCATATCTATTGTAGCAAAAAAAAAGGTCGCGGGCCGGATGACAATAAATGGTCGCAGGGTGGGTAAAATGCCTCGGCGGGCCGAATCCGGCTTTAAACTTGATCAGGTGATGCGTTTCCATAGATTTTAAGTGCTTGTTCATAAAACAATGAAGCCTTATCATTCCAGAGTTGTAAGTCGGGCCGGGCTTTTCGGGTCGGGTTCGAGTTCGGGCCGGGTTCGGGCCTAAAGTTGACAAAAATTTCGGGCTTAATTCGGACCTGAGACGTACTTTTTGTCTTAGGTGCACAAAAATATAATCAAAATAATTCGGCAACATCGCTGAATTTTTCACACATAAGTTAACTTTTGTTTTTTTTCGGGCATGGTTTAGGCTTCAAAGTAAGTTTCGGATTCGGGCTTATATTTTCGGGTTCGGGCCGAATTCGGGCCTGAACTAGTCGGACCGTTTACTACTTTGCGTCATTCTGTTGCAACTTTTGCAAGCAGTTACCGATGCTAAGAAGTGTATTAGCAATATGACTGTCTTTGTTGTGATCAGGTGATGCATTTTTATGGATTTCATGTGCTTGTTTAGAATAAATCAAAGCTTTGTCATATTGATGCAAATTTAGAAAACCTGAAGCAAGGTTATTAAGTGTCACAGCAACATTCGTGTGTTTACTCTGATCAAGTGATGCATTGTTATGGATTTCAAGTGCTTGTTTAAAATGAGTCAGAGCTGCGTTAAACTGATGCAAACTTACAAAACATGAGCCAATGTTGTTATTTGGTTTGTTGAGTTTAATTCTTGGTTCGAGTTTGCTGCTGTTAGACTCGATAACCAACAGATTGGCTAATTAGTTTAGTAATTCACTACTCCTTCTCTCGCATTTATTTCCGTTAGGTCGAGTAGGACAGTATTATGATGATATAATTCAAGATGAGGATGAAAACATAATGACATCACAAAACTTCAACATGTTAGATTTTAAACTAGCGCTCCGGCTACAAAAAAATTGCCAATGTATTCCTGATTAGAATGACAACTGATTAGCAATGTGTGTAAACAAACCAATGTGTTTCGGTGTTGTATCACAACCTGACTATTCAGCTACCAAGATAATGCAACAAAAATACCACAGGAAAATTTCTTCATTAAATGAAATGAAAGTATGGATATGTAAAAAGACAAATTTTGAGTATTTTAGTTTTACCATACATTGCAGCTGAGCAAATAACAATACAGCTGCACGTAACATGTAACGAGCATTATAGTAGACCTTTTGGCCACAAATTAATTTTACATAGCTTTATGTTGGTCTTGCTGACTATTATAATAAATGCCAATTGATCACAAAATTGGTGTTATTGTTGCTATAATGTTTAGAGCGTTTTTGTTATAAAATACAATTTTAATTCATTGCAAAAGCTTTATACAGGGTGTTTCAAAAGTAACATACCAATATACTGGTATTATTTTATTAATATATCGGTATGTCTCTTTTGAAATACCTTGTATACTTTTTCACTAATTTAGCTCAAAAATATCATCAGCAAATATGTTGATGCAAATGATGAAGTATTATACACATGGGTTCATCTCCAAATCATTGCTACTGTAAGTCACTTGAAAGAATAATAAAATAGCATTGCGAATTTATTTATAGTACAATTGCAATTTCCCTTGGAATGAAGTTAAATGACCGGCCAGTTGGTCGAGCGGTAACGTGTTTGTCTCTGGATCGGGAGGTCAAATCTCGGGCCAGTCAATTCAGACAGTGTTGCCAACGGCTCGCCACTGCTGCGACATTTCTTCGAAAGGAGCAGTATTGCTCGGGCGTAATGACGTGGAAATGGGCCCCGCAAACTCGTTACATGCTTCAGCGCAATACCACGAGTATAAGAAAAATTTGATTTTGATTTGATAAAGTTAAATGGCAATTGAAATCACGTGCACAAAAGAATATCAAGGTCCTGGGAGAAAACAGCACAACTAAGCACACTCAAAATTACTTAATGCATGAGTATTGACCAAAGTGAGTAAGAAATTCAGATGTTTGATAAAATAGTGTTTTTTAATGATTTCTTTGTTGTAGCCTACATTTTTTTCATAATGAGCACAATTAAAAAAGTTAATCCTTACAATATTGAGATACAAAGTTGTATTGACCTAATTTACTAAATCAATCTTATTAACACTCTAGGTTTATTGATTTTTTTCGATTATTTCATAATTATTGCGTAAATTTTGAATAAATGGCCATAAATTGAACATTTTGCTCTAAAAATAACTAAAAAAAGTAAGATATTTTGCATGTAAGCTCTAAAATAATCAGGGGCATAGCCAGGAATTTGTAATGGGGGCTGTTATGGGGGTGTAGGGGCAGAGCCCCCAACGCTCGAAAATTTTGCATTATTTGGAAAAACAACTTAATTTTAGGGGTATTTTGATAAAAAAATTATGCTTTTAAAACGTGGCATAGAAATTGGCAGAGCAAACATGATTAAACTGGTTGCATAAATGGGCTATTTGGGAGGTGGCTAAAGGCAAAGTTTTAATTCTCGTATTTAGATGCTGGTAAATTGTAAAATCGTACAGTTCAATGAAACTAACATGGAGTAATCTATTTCGTCCACAGCTTATAGAAAAAAATAATTGGGGGGGCTGATGAAAAGAGATTTGAGAAGAATGATTGGTAATTAACTAATGCTGAATAGTCCCCCCCTAATCCTAATTAAGTTTATAGTATATTTGTTGATGACACCTATGTTTAGCATTTTTACACTAGCGATCAAATCTGATTGCTTATTTTTGGTCATTTTTCAAAGTTTTTATGTATTTGTGAGTTTTAGTTTTGACAAATCAGCCCCCTTCCCTAAATATATGTTTCAAAAGATGTTTTAAACCTCTATTTTGATCCATTTCAGTGTATAAAACTGTCTCAAAAGAACTAAAAGTGTTTTTTTTTCTTATTCTGCATTGTGGTCGACTTGCCAATGGGAAGGGGGGCTATAGCCCCCACCTGGCTACGCTGCTGAAAATAATGCATGCGAAATTAGTGAGAATGATCAAAATAACTTTGTTTAATTTTAGTTATCACTTTATATTACCTCATTTACACAAGCAATCGCTAATTGATATCATTTGGTGAAATATAATTAAATGAAAATCATTCATGGCAACTAAACTCAGCATAATGAAGCACTCGAGAGAATAATCTCTGATTATTGCTCACAAGTTAAATTTCTTGATTCTGATCCATTATGTTAGCCATGTTTTTGTTGTTACGAAACTACTGCAATTGTTTTGAAACAATCAATATTTGTACTTATACAGAGCATGCAGTAAATTTAAAATATGAAAAGCAAAGTATGAATTTTTGGAAGCTTGTTTCAAAAAATACAACATAGGTGATGAAGACTACAATTGTTATAAAAAAACGAAAAAGCAATGAAAAATGTTTATTGTCAAGACTTTAAGGCATATTTGTTTTTTTTTGTTTTATTTTGTGCGATTCTTCATTCCCATTTTCGGGCCTCAACTTAGCCCCCAAAATTTAAAAAAACTTCAAATAACAAGCTTTCCTGAAAAATTATCACCCCCAAAAACATGTATTTAGACACAACCACCAAGTTGATACCTCTATAGTAAAACTCGAAAAATCTAAATTAAAAATTTTTCGTACTTGCATCAGCCATCTAGTGGTGACTTCCAATATCTCAGCAACCACTGGGCCAATTGAAAAAAAACTTTGCCAGGTTATTCAGTACGCCAGCCTCTATCTATAAAATGGTTAATTGACTCTTATTCAGAGGTTGGGCATAAAAATGCTCAATTTTTTTAAAAATTTAATAGAACAAACTTAACGTTTAACTGAGCTAATGCAACATGTGATAGGACAAAAAACAAAACAAAAAAACATACCGGAAGTTACAATTGTCAGGGCTGTTTTGAAGGTGGGCGGTTGTAAAGCATTTAGTTCGGATTATGAGCAAAAGGCAAAGATACATCTAAATGTAAAACATATCTTCACTAAATTTTAGTTTTCTACGTCCTATTGTTTCTAAGATGGTTCATTTCAAAATTAAGAAAATCTACCTATAACTGTGATGCCAATTAAAATTTTATTTCTTTGAAATTGGGATATTCTACTTACTTTTACGGTATTTTTGTTGTAACACCAATTCATGCTAAAGACTTGCATTCAGTTGCTTTCAAACCAGTTGTGAAAGATATCTTAAACATTATTTTACAAAAAAATTAGATTGTGACTGGCAACACTGAGAGGGAAATCGTTCAAACTCTAAAACAAAATATTTCAGAAACAATCAGTTATAGAGTAGTGACATTTTTGAAGATATATTTTAGTTTATTCTTTTTTTTACGCATAACCCAAGCTAGATGCTTCACCTCCTTTTAGCTTGTTTTATTTTTCTTTGCTTTTTATACAACCTCAGTTAATGGTATAGAAAGTCTATTGTGCTTTGCTTTTCCTTTGACGACTCGTTATCGCTGCAGCCCGATCAACCTCTACGCAATTCTAACTATACCCTTTAACAAATTACAGCTACATGTAAACGTAAATTTTATGTACTGGCCGAACAACGTGCAATTATTTTTTGTGCATAAGCAATTAAATGACTGTTTACAAGTGTATACCCGAAATTTCCTGATAAAATTCCGCAACATAGCGCATGACCCGGCAACCAATTTTGTTATTTCAAAGAAGTTGAAAACTAAGTTCAATCTAAATGGTATAATTATTTGTGTTTGTTTTAATCAAAAAATTATAATACCGACCTTAATTTGAGAATATTTTCAAGGACTCTAATCTGCTAATCAAACAATATCGCAATATTTCAAAACTAAAAACTGAGTTAAGTGAAAGTGATATTTTTAAAATATTGCTCCAACTGAGTCGTTTTGTTTTCGCATGCAAAATTTTGGCAACTTTTTTGTCGGCTTAGGATAGTCTCTTAAGTCGTGACGTATGGACAGTAGTGGTATGCCTTAAACGCGTATATCCTGAAGTTAAATGGGACGATGAGAAAAGACGAACAAAAGCCGACGATATTGTTTTGCTGTTGAAATTGTAATCGAACGTGCCTGGATTCACTCAACCAATCCTTGAATTCGATAACTTAAATTTGGAGCTATGCGGCTAATGCGCTGCTATGCTTATGCTTGAATTTTGTATTTTCCATAGTAAGAATTTGTGTCACGGTCAACCTTAAGTTAGTTTGGATTGAAAATATTTGACCATAGCACGTCATCACACACTTTTATGAACCCATACACAATAAAATTTTATAAAAACTACCCAAAAAGTTTACACACCTCTAAAAATGTCAATCTTGTCAGCAGTGTTTATACCAAAACGGAGGCAATTTAAGGACACTTTTCGGTGAAACACTATGAAGTGAGGTTGTAGGGCACTTTTGCATTTTGAAAGTTTCAAGTGTCACTCGTATCTAATAACCGGCCAATTTGGTAGAGCGGTAACGCGTTCGTGTCTGTATCTTCGCACGCGCTCGCATCTTCGCACGTGTTCAGAACCATTTGAAAGAACTAGATTTTTAACATTTAAAAGCTAATTGGAAAAATTAAATCGTTCTATCCTCCGTTTACTAGCAATTTAAGTTTAAAACACGTTTAAAATCTTGCGTTTTGGTAATATATTTTGTAAGTGATTTGGCCCAGGTAGGGGGAAGTAAGATGCATTGCCTCGTGCAATATTATAACAGTAAATAATAATCCACTCCAACCTTTTCCTTAGAAATTTTTGTTCTGTCATAAAATTAACCAATTATAGGAGTACATGTACGGCCAGGGGGCCCAGGCTTCCTCAATTCATGTTGAGTAATTTGTTCAATGATTTGTTGATTGAGCATTTCCCCTAGCTAAATTTTTTTTCAAAAGTATTTTATTGCGTAAAAACTGGCGAGGTTGAGGTAAATTGTTATTGAAAAACGGTACAATAAATAGTTACGCCTGCTGACCATGTTTCATTCCCGGGCCGAATTTACATTGCGCGAGGTCCTTGGTGCTTTGGGGATTATCGCAACATCTTCCTGCTAAATATAGGTGAAGAAACAAAAAAATCTTACCATCTGAGCAAGGGCCCCCGGCACTCTGCTCTATGGTAAATCTGGCCCTGGTAATCGCATTACGTCCATAAAAGGTTAGATAAGGGCCTGATGTAGCAACTTTTAAGACAAAAACCCTTAACTTCACCTTGGTTATAGATTTAAAATGGTTGGCAGAAATTGATTTAAGGAGACCCAGGCCCCCTAGTTATCAATACTATTGTTAATTAATGTTGTACGCGTGTACTGTTGTATGCAAAGATGATAAAAAAAGCTGA
The DNA here is from genome assembly GCA_963965965.1 of Trididemnum nubilum. Lineage (NCBI taxonomy): Eukaryota > Metazoa > Chordata > Ascidiacea > Aplousobranchia > Didemnidae > Trididemnum > Trididemnum nubilum. The sequence goes on from OZ014474.1 coordinate 9,733,060, forward strand.
AACTGAATAATCAAAACTTTTTTGTCGCATTTTAATCATTAATAGAATTTTGATTGGGGGCCCGCCCGCCCGCCCCCAATCAAAATTCTATTAATGATTAAAATGTGACAAAAAAGGGCCCGCCCGCCCGCCCCCCCCTTGGCTACGCCTATGGAACCGAACCTTTGTCCTTGCGAGTTTAAGCACGACTCTTTTGCTATGCAATATTTGCAAAAAACATTATAATAATCTAAACATGCAATATTAGTTCTAGCCCGAAAGCTTCAGCAAGTGGTCAAGTTAATTTTCTTAAGAGCAATCAGCGGCCAGTAACGATGTCGATTTAATCGACTTTCGCGCTTACTCAAGTGACTGATCGCTTCTGCATTTATCTATTTTTTTATAAATTGTGTGCGCTGTGCATCGTATATACTAACAATAAACCAAATATTTCTCTCTTTCTAATCAATTTCAAAACCAAATCGCTCTCTCACAAGTCAATTGGTTGCTAGAACGCTGGTAAGACGGTACGTCTGACGTATCGAATTTCTGCATAAAAATGAACTAAAATTATGCTCATTCGCTTATGATTTTACAACCACTGTAAACCAGGTCTCAAAAGTGCTGCGAGCAGCAGGACATGCACATGCTATCAAAACGATACAGTTGAATCGATTCCCAGTCAAGTCAAATACCAAAACTAGTAATTCGGTTTTCGCAGCTTGTGCGAACCTCCACTGTTCAATCATACATCATAAAATCTCCACGGTAAATTGCAGTCAAACAGTCTGATAACATTTCATTTATAAATTCTATATTAAATCTGTTTGAATAATATTATAAATTGGTAGTGGCTTTAGGCCGATTCATCTCAAACAAAAAGTACGCCATCATTCTTGCTCTACTTTTGTAGTGCAAAAACTAACAAACGTTTTGATTGCATTTACAGTTCATAAGTAACGGTATTCAGTCTGCACATTAAACATAGCGTTTGCAAAAAATTTCGGGGTTTGAATTCAAAACTCAGCTAGTAATTACAGTAAAGTGATTTCAAAATTTTTAACAACCAAATAAGTTATGACGGAACCATTTAAGTTTCATTACACAAATTAAAAATAAAAAAATTGATAGATACAATTTTTGCACACACCGGATAGTAAATTATGTAATTTGTTCAAGGTTGTCGGCATATCTACGCTAACGCAAAACTAATGACCCGAGTTTTCCAATCAAACAGGCTGCAAGGAGTTCTATTTTTAGAATTTTTGTATCAGGCCTTGGTCATAGCACAATGCACCCACCTAAATAGGCTATGATCGTATCATTCAATCGATCAAACAAAGTGATCATCAGTGTCGATGATCATACTACGATAACATTTGTTTATCAACAAAGTTTTACAATCTAAAAAAAAAATGAGTGAATTACGAGTGAAAAAATCATCCAGTATTTTAAAGATTCATTTTCATACTAAATCTTTTTAATGATTCACTAAAACGAATCTTTTGAAAGGTTCACCTCATTAAGTCTTTTGAAAGAATCTAAGAAACAAATCTTTAGAAAGATTTGAATGTATGCTAAGATGAATCTTTTTAAAGATTCAGGCGTGACTTTTGGTCGAGCGGTAATTGCGCTCAGCTGTGGTACTGTACCTCGAGCTGGCCAAATCTAACATTTACTCGAACGATATTGCAAACGCCTACAACCTCGTTTCGTCATTTCTTTACGCAACAGTTGGGTCTTCCTCACGCATTGACGCAGAAATTGGTATGCTTAAACGAAAACCATCATTTGCAATCACAAGCACAACGGTTAAATTTCGGCGATATAAAGTTGTTCAAAAACGAAGGCAAATGAGCGTTTCCGTGCGAAACGTGAAATAAAGCATCTTCGATATGCTAGACGAGACAACAAACAACAATCTTGCATGTTGTTTCACGAAATTTATTGATAGTTTTCATTAGGCATACAGGCAGTGTCACAATCCTAACTTACTAATAATGGTATCCTCCTGCAGCTACTTGCAAGACACCTGCGATGAAGCTACCACAACGAACTTGTAAACGTTCAGCACTACAGCGTTGCTTTGACACCTTGCAATAAAATTCCACTTGGCGCTTTTTCAAAATTACCAATCAGTGATACTACAATAATCGCAATGTGCTTTTTCCGATGATGCAATAACGTAACCATTCAGCTGGAAACTGAACCTTGACCTTCATCATAACAATCAGTTTTGTCTATTCAACAACAATGCCTTAAAGATTTTCCAGATAGTACATGGTTGCAGTCCAAATCGCACGTTAAAAAAATTCGTAAATTTTGACTTTTGATATCCTGGGAAACGTAAATCAATTTTGGAGGAGTGCACGCACCCCCTGGTTTTATTACTCGAAAACCAAAGCAAATAGAAACAAGATGTTGGTGTTGAATGGTTCATAAAACCGCGTTTTTTTTCTCTAGTCTTTTATACATTAACAATGTATAACTGCAACAGAAAATGAGTCATTTTTCAAAAATCGAAACAACCATCTTCTTCATTGTTGGCTTTCGAGCACGACAGTTAATAATTATTTCAATTTTTTAAAAATAACTCTTGTTCTGTTGCAGTTTTTTCTCATTAATGTATCAAAAACAGATTGGAAACCGGGTCTTCCGTATCGTTTGACACCAATATCTTGCATGCCTTGCGGTTTTGAATTATGAAAACTTTGGGTATGCTAACTCTCCTCCCCAGGGTTGAAACATCAGTATTTACGACAAATTTTTGCACTGGTTTTCTATGCCAAATTTTCTTCTGTACACTACATAGACGCATGTGCATTCATAACAGTAAGAAAGTGACTATTTCACCGAAAAATTTTATCTAATTTTTTAATAATTCAAACCCAAACTCAAATTCTTACTCTTAAACGAATCCCAACCTTAACCCCAACTCAAATCCTCATCTTAAACCCTTAAAAAAGCAAATGAAAAAAGCGCGGATAAGTATTTCTCATTTTGGTTTTATTCTCTTTAACTTGAAAATTTCCGATGAAATAGTCACTACCTAACAGTAAACATCCTAAAAAGCAGTCACGGCTGCGGACTTCCCAATTTTATCAAAATGCTTCATGGTTAAAAAAAATTGTGAAGCTGCCTTAGCGATATCAATTAGAATTCCACATAACAACGAAGAACGAATTACGAAACCAGAAAAGCACTACTTATGGGCTCATATCCAGCGACGCCAATAGTATTCGCATTGAGCATTTGGGCTTCTTGCCCCTAGTGAACACTTCCAAAAATTGTAAAACAAGATCAACCGCGTAAAGTACAAAATTTCGAAAATCCAATGCGCACAAAACATTATGTCCAAAGCATATATGGCATCACTGCCCACGGGAACGGCATGACAGTCCGATATCAAAAATATTTGTCAGGATTTAGCTGCCTCCCAGTCGCAACAAGATGTGGCTGATTCCTGCCACATGATTTGTTGAACGCACACTCTTCAACACTTTCTCCTTCCTACAACAACAAAAAAAAGACGTAAGAGCAACTGTGATAACAGATTAGTAGTAAAGCGACCATAATTGAGCATGTGACAATTCAAAGATGATGAGTCAAAATCGACTTTCTGCCAAAGCAACACTGCATATGCCAGAAAAAGCAACCGGGTGTTTCGAAAACTATGTCATTTTTCTAATCTTATGCCGTCATTCAGTCAATTTGTGCTCAAGAATTTCACTTTAGCAAGAACAATTGCTTCTACTCTACTGATAAAAGCACTAATGCGCCATGGCAATTTGATGTAAAGAATATCAGTAACTAAGAAAAAAAACTTACTCTTCTGAAAAAAAACACAGCATATGCTCTTGATGCTTCCTTTTTGCTGACGTTGATAGGAGGCAGCAAACGTTCCCAGCATTTGATGATTTTCAAATTGTCTGAAAAAAATTCTCAATTTGTACATTGGTGCATATGTCACATCTATATTATAGAAGCTAAGAAATAAAAAGTTGGTTACTAGATAACAAATTTTAAGTGAAGGTGCTCTCCACTAGGAACATAGATCTATAGTTAACCTCATAAAACAAGGTCACTGTTCCACCTTCTTAGGGTATTTGATTGTTGTGTGAAAACTGAACAGCTAACAAACGAAACACTGCCTGATTGCCATTACAAAGAATAGTTGCATCTACTTTGCCCTAAATTACAGCATCAATTATAAACAAACAGAGCAGTTTTTCAAGCAAAAACATTAAACACGTCTAGTCACTGATGTATTAATAAAGGCAGCAATAGCAGAAAAATCAAATCAAGCAAGCCTTTGAAATAATATCAATAGAATATAACACAAATCTTAAGCGGCAGAACACAATAGAAAAGCAACATAATCCGACTCTTATCTTACCATCAACATATTTCATTTGAAAGCTCAACGATTGTCCAAGATTTCAAATCTTTGCAATAAACGGCTTTAAAACTTCACCTATACCTTGGAATAGCGGATACAGCATTTTCATTTCTTGTTCCATCTAAAAACAAAAACAGAAAACTTCAATAGAAATTACCTAAAGCATGTTTGGTTTATGGCTGGGTGTAGGATACATCCATGCGTAATTGATTTGACGAGACAGTGACTACCATAGCATTACTAGTAATGTCGACTGCTGTTCTTCAGGTAAATATTGACTAAGAGTTTTCCACGCTTTTTATCGCATAAAAAACCTTAAAAACTGTCAACGTTTCGTGTAACACTACGGCTACACTTCATTTGGACGAATAACATGACATGGGCATTTGGGCAAACAAACTTCAACAGAGCGAGGAGAGAAAAACGCACCTCAGTACGAAAAAAGCTCTTGGTTTAACTTGCAATAAAAAGCATGGTAAACTCTTGGCCAAGATTTACCAATAGAGCAGCAATCGACATTATGATATTACTTGGTAGCAACAGAGCAAAATAGCATTACTAGTTAATTAATTTTTACGAATTAAACAACTTGTTTGCTGGTAAAGCGTTATGGACCTTAAAATGAAAATGTATTTAATAACATCAAAAACTTTAAAAAATGCACTTAATCAAAAATCAATATTAATTAAACTGGTAAACACATAGCCGTATTTGAAATGTTGAAAACTCTTTTCCATAGATTTTCAAATAGCGTTACAAAGTCTAATAAAAACGAAATAGATTACATTAAAAGGCACGCTAAGATTAAAAACGATATAAAAAATAATATGCTGCATCTTACCACAGCATCCCTTCACCAACATCTGCAAATCGTGGATATCGCTGCATTACTGCTGTTGCAGATGGGCGATCACGATCAATACACATTCTTTGAAAGCTAAACGTTTGCTCCATAGCAGCAACAATTCGTGGCATATTATGCTGCCATGGCATTGCAGTTTACATCCACTCAATCTATGAATATCATAATGTTATGTTTTATGCTTACTTGGTTTATCATACCAAAAAACTGTTAGAATAAACGCCACCAATACCAAATTCACTAAACAACGCTGTTTAACATGGATCATATATGCACAGAGCTTCGCATGAATTCACATAAAAATTTTATTAAAATGGCAACATAAATGAGTCAAGAATCAACTGAGGATGTTCAACTCAATAAACATAATAGAAATGGAGAGATAAGGGAGACTGGGAAGTGTGCTTGCGCTAATCGATTTTCTAGCCACCAAAATACTTGTCAATGCAGGCGGCTTGCAGCCGTAACACCATGGCATTAACATAAAAAGCAATCAACTCTAAAAACCAAAACACACATACACACGCAATAACTTCGAAAAGATTACCTTATCTTTGATATAATTCAGCTCAGTGACAGAATCTCCATCAAAAGTTGATAAAGTACAGGGTGAATCGTCGGATGTATCGCTACCTCACACTCTAGCTCTTTTCTTGTAGGATTTTTTAGACAGAGTTGAAGTCCTCCTCAATGTTTTAAGTCGAGTTTCTATGTATCCTGATCTAGTTTGTTCATCAAAATAGTGTTCCTAAGTACATATACAAAAACAGTACTTTAATACAATCAAGAGCCTGACAAAAATTACTCTACTGATTTTGGATTGCACAAGTGTATATCATCCATCATCACAGCCGTGCAAGCACAAAACACCCCAAAAAAACAATAAAAATGTCCAACTTGTAGTACCATAACAATGTCTAAATTGTAAATGAATAAGCGACTTACATGACCTTCACCATACTAGGATGGGCCTTTTACAATAGGAAATGTCTTTACATTTTGCCAATTCCAATTTTACATGTGTGAAAAGATAGCTGAAAATATAAAAATGCCATGTAGTAAATTGATAAGCACAATATATAGCAGGGTCCAGGAGTCACAACTGTTATAACGCTAACAGGATGTCTGTAGAAAAAATACAGGGCTGCACTTAATAAGCAACCATATACACTAACTTGGGCATAGCGAATATTTTAGCTGGCAAAAACTAATGCACTATGTTACTATTCGTTTGAATCAAAAGTTGTAATAAAAAACTAAAATTTAACTTTTGGAAATTCGTGGCATCAGCTATCCTCAGATTAGGCATTATATTGGTGAAGCAATCACTGACAAAAACCACTAGCAATGGGCGCAACCTAATCAATATATCTAAAAGCAAGAAACTCCAGATCGACTAAAACCAGAAATGTTATATAAAAGCTAGAATATATATATATATTTCGCTGAAAGGGGTCATCAGCATTCTAAGCAAAATCCTTATTCAATAAATATGCATAATTGAATAAAGACTTAGCCTAGAATACTGATGATGCCTTTCAGTAAAATATATATGTATTCTAGCTTTTAACATTCAAGGTTTTAGTCGATCTGGAGTTTCGTGCTTTTAACATAATAAAAAAATTAAACATTGGAACAAATAGCAAGGTTATGAGAATGTTACTCATTTCTATTTAGAGATCAAGTCAATTTACCTAAGCATTGTAAGTCAACTGCGATGTATTTTTGATGTCACATCCACGAAATTGATTGTTGGTCAATTGTCACTTTAAATATTAGTTTTATACAACACAGCACATAACCTGCCTTAAACAGTTAGCATAGATTGAGAAAAGGAAGAGCATATAGTATCAGTAATACACATAAAAACATCTTTCATAAGGCTGTCCAACTCGTGGCCTACAGGCCACATTTGGCTGGCGAAGCTGTTTTGTGTGGCCCGCAAGGTCTTTATGCGCGGTTGATTTCCTCATGCAAAGGCATACTTAGCATTTTCTGGCAAATACAAAGGTCTAAACCAAAACCTTCTTCTGTTCAGTTTTCCCAAAATCAGTTTGGATTTGTGGCGAAGACCTTCTTTTTTTTGTCTTTACCTACTTTTTGGGACAGACTCCCATACTACTGACTGAAATCAGCACCGATTTGTAGCAAAGACCTTTATTTTTGTTATGTTTTTGATCTTCACTTACTTTTTGAGACAGATGCCCTTAATACTAGTTAAAGTCAGAAGTGAGCACCGATTTTGTACAACAAACTTGCAATTATTTGGAGTTTAATCTTGAAAAAATGCATGTGGCCCGCAATAACTTTTCTCCCTTAAAGGTGGCCTGTACCAGCAAAAGGTTAGGCAACCCTGGCCTATGTCAACACCATAGATGACATCAAAAAAATAATGCAAATCTCTATGTATGCCAACCACCTCAACACGAAGTATGCCCCTTTCTTATTGGGACATTTTAATACAACTTGACATTGGAACAGCTTGACATGGACAGTTGTAGTTTATTCATCCTTTGCAGAGAACAAATGACTAAAACTTTTATTACAGTGTACTACATTGAAGTTATTAAGTATGCTGGTCCTATATCTTATCCACTTTAATCCTCTAACATTATCTGTTATCAAAGAACATATTTGCAGCTAATTTGATTCTGAACAAATTTGAATAATCACGATTAGCAAAATATTATGAGCCAAAATCATTAAAATAAGCTGCTCGGTAAATTTTAATTTGCAACTGAGCATAAGCAAAAAAGTAACTTGTCTGCCAAAGCATAACCTATTGGTAACAAAGCAAGAAAAAAATTGAAATAAATTACCCCCCATAAATCCTACCCAGACTTTACGTTACTTCGTTAGCACATCATGACATTGCTGACATGATTTATAAGTTTTCAACAGCCTACAGTATTATATATTCTTTAACACAATAACGCTGAACAATCGAAGCTGAGAAGCGTAGGCTCACTGATTCAGAAAACCCGTGTCAGCAAAAATATCAGAACATCAAGAATCAGAAAATAACACTTACAACACAGTAACAGCATAAGACAGCATTATGTGAGTTGTAACATCATGTGAGACTACCGGAGGCTGGTGACCGCCGATATTACACATATACATCGAACATTTCTATCTCAACACACTGTGGCCGCACGACGATAAACTTGGCCGCGATTTCATTCCAGAAATCCCGTAAAATAATTCGAAGTGACTTGGCGCACGGAACGTGCGCGGTTAAATAAACAGAGATTCCAGTGACGTCACTCGTTTTCAGAAATTTTTATTTTGATTATTACAGTTATAGGTTTGGGTTAGGGTTTGGGTTAGGGCTAGGATTAGGGTTTGGGTTAGGGCTTAGGGTTAGTTTTTTTAGTCTATATTACAAAATGTCTGCGCGCACGGAACGTGCGCCAAGCCTTTTCCAAAATAATTCTGCTAACGGCTGAAATATTCACTTTATCGTTATGCACACTAAAACCAATAAATGAATCTTGAATCTTAACGGCAATGTTATTAGTACGTGGTCTATATCTGAGTCTGAAATTTCGACCATTTTGCGCTGCTCATTTTAAGTTTTGAAATTGCTTGAACTGTAGAAGTACAGTGAGCAACCTAGCATAGTTAACCCTTGCTCTTTTCAGATACTGCTAGTTCTGTTCTGCTCCAAAACATAGCAGCCACACAAGCGTATTGTAATCTGTAGCATTTCTACACTTTACTGCATTATTCAGTCTCCCTCTAACGTGGTCAGTCTCTTGTTATCTACGTGTAACCGTGTAACGGTAACTGCAGGTCGTACGGGTAACTTTAGGTCAAATAAGTCACGTAACTGTGGTCACGTGTCATAAGAAACACTGCGATTGGCTATTCGTGCAAACTATCCCAATGAAAAAAAGACTCACTGTAATAATAAATCTTTCAAAATTCTCACAAAAACAGTTGTTTCTTTACAAACACTTAAATCAAAAAAAAAAGATTTAAACTTCACTTAAATCGCAATGAAACTTTTCAAAGTTTCATGCAAAATGAATCTTTTTTTTTAGAGTGTAGTTGACATCACGCAATGAAATTAATTATCAGGCACGCGAGCAGAATTTTTCTCGAGGCGGGGAATGGCAAAGCTAAAATTTTTCTGTTACAAAAATGGATCAAGCGAGAAGCGTGATGAATAAAGCAATGTATCTCAAATATAACACAGACGGGGTTTAAGGCAAATACTTTAGTAGCAAGACAATATGTGGTAATTTTTTTGAAAAAAACAAATCCCGCTTTTCATCGCGAGATACAGAAGAAACTTTGCACGTTTGTTAAGAAAATGGAAAGAATTAAATTGCTTAGTTTCTTTCCCTCCCAACATTTACTTGTCAAGCCCAAAAACGTGATTAAAAGATTCTATGTTTGGCTTGAAACTTTTAAGTGACTTTTAAGCCGCATTTACACGGGCGACTTTTTTGCGTGCGATTTTTTGATAAAAATGGATATGGCAGAGTTGCATTTACTCAACGGCGGTTTCGATCATGATAATTGGGACCTTAATGATGGAAGTAATTGTCTTAAGTTAGTTTCATACTAATATTGTTATAATTGAAAACTCTAGAAGAGAATCGGTGCTGCGATAAAAAATCGCAGTGAGATCAGTTCCGATTTTGTTTTAAAAAGGTTTAGAATATCACTATCGGAATGGAAACAACTTGAGACAGTCATTTTCAGCAGTAAGATAACTTTCATCACAATGAGAACCATTATTGAATAGATGCAACTTTGCTACATCCATTTTTATCAAAAAATCGCACGCAAAAAAGTCGCCCGTGTAAATGCGGCTTTAAGGAGACTCACCCTTCCTTGAAGCGCCATTGTGAGCAATGAATAAGTGAGCAATGTTAAAAGAATCAAAAATGGCAAAAAATGATACAGAGTCCAAATCGTATCTATTTCTACAAATAGTATACAGTAGGCTAGGAGTGCCCAAACTTTTGGAGGAACAGGGCCGCAGTGACTTTGAGCAGGTTACACAGTCACCGCCGGTCAGACCTAAAAAACGGTTTCTAGTGAGATTTGATGTAAAAACTGGCGGAAATTAAAGTGAACGCCAAAAAAAAAAATCTTCATCGTAGTTTGATGAGATTTTTTTTGAAATTTTAGATGGTGACCAAGCGAAGCAAAAGAAAATTAATTTGGTTTCTTGCAAAATTCCTCCGATCGTTCACTTTGAAAGCGGGCCACAAAATATTCTTATGCATCCAGCGAAACGCATTAAGGTAAGCTTGATATTCGTTGCAGTTGAACACAGTACATACAAATCACAAAAGGAACGCAAAAAATGATAATAATCAATAAATTATTAATGCATTAGGCTACCAGTTTTGTGATAAAAATAATACAGTTTTTTCCAAAAAACTGGCTCAAAAAGCAAGATTTTTATCGAAGCATTCAAAAAAATTAAGCACAGATCATACCAGGAAAGAGTTTTTACAGCACGGTATTTCAAAGCGACAAAAACAGCCCCAAACACCGAAGGCCAACGCACACAATAAGTAACTAAATTTAGAGTAAATTATTAGCTGTTAATAGCAGTTTTTGGCAAACTAAGAAAGGTAGCAAGTTTCTAAAATGAACTAGTCGGTAAAAATGCTGAAAAATAACGACCAAAAATAACTTTAAACATTCTGCCTGAGTTTATCACGATAAAAGCACTTTAATCCTGGAGAGCAAATTTTTTTCGCTTATTTATCTCTCTAGCTACACAACGCAAATTAACGACATCAAAATTGTAATTGTAATTGTAATTACATTTTATTTACAAAGCTGCCTTGGCGAGAAGACAGCGAAGGGACCTTTCGGTCTTCGAGTCAAGCTGCCACCTGCCCATCTGTCTACCACACGCGATGGAGGCTTCACACTGTCCTTTAATTGCTGAACGTCAAGCAGGAAAGCTGTAAATACCAATTTTTATAGTCTTTTGGTTTGACCCGACCGAAAATCGAACCCGAGTTTACCGCTTCAGAAGCAGACGCTCTATCCAATCGACCACCGATCGTATAAAAAGGCTTTAAGCTGGGGTCTAAAGAGTTAAGAAACGACTTTGTTTTGTATTTTTTAACAAATTTCGAAAATTGGACGATTTACAGCGCATAGAGCAATCCAAATTTAATGCGACATAAAGCACTATTAAGTTTGCAAGTTGGAAATGCTGCTTTCTTCAGAGCCAAGAAAGATCCACCAAAGCGCTATTCATACACAGCATCATAAAAAGTTGGATAATGTAAAGGTATGAAACCTTCTATTCAATCAAGCCAAAATTAAAGAAAAATATTTTGGGTTCATTTTTTTGCTTTATTGCATTCTTTATTTCTCTTTTTTTTTTAAATAAAGAGAATTTTGAGTTGAGGCTAGCTGTTATTCCTTTTTTACAAATTTTCCGCTTCATTTGTTTCAAAATTTAATTTGAAAACAAAAAGAACAAGCATTTCATTATTGCTTGGCTAAGCTGTCTTGTTATTGATCATAATTATTGAAATATTGTTTAGGGTTAAACAAATCATCAATAACAATATACAAAATCAAAAGTTGATCGAGCGGTAACGCGTTCGTCTCTGGTACGCTAAGTCAGAGGTTCAAATCTTGGGTCGATCGAATCGGATAAAGTATTGCAAACAGCTTGCGGCCGCTGCACCATTTCTTCGAAAGGAGCTATGTTGCCCGTACTCAATGACGCAAGTGTGGGTACCGCTGACTTGTTACACGCTTCTGCATCATACAGCAAGAATAATCAAAGATTTGATTTGATAAAACTGAAAAAGCCAAGCTATTCATGTATTTATCCCGAGTCCTTAATTATATTTTTGACGCCAAAATGCGTAACCATTAGACCTTCATTATCAACGGACAAAATCGTGACCAAATTGGTTCCGAATTGGCCAGCAAGTTTTTGTACTGATTTCAGTAAAATTCTTATAAGTAATAGATAAAACCAAACCCGATACACGAAGCAATAACATTTGTTTTAAATGGTTAGTGAGTGTAAAAGTCTTCTGCATCATCCCCCATCTTTTGCATCATCTTTAAAGCTTTCAAGTGCTTGTTTATAACCAATCAAAGCATCGACATAATGATCCAAATTTAGCAAAAAGTCACCTATGTCATTAAGTATCACAGCAACATTCTGGTCTTTGTTTTGATTAGGTGATGCACTTTTATAGACTTCAAGTACTTGTGCGTGATGAAACATTTCTTCGTCAAACTGACGCAACTTTCCCAAACTAAAACTAATGTTATGAAGTGTCGCATTAACAATCCTGTTTTTGCTCTAATCAGGGGATGGATTTTTACGGATTTCATGTGCTTGTTTGCAATAAATCAGAGTTTGTTCGTTATCATGAAACTTTGGAAAACATGAATCAAGGTTCAGAAGTGTCCAAACACCATCACTGTCTTTGCTCTGATCAGGTGATGCATTTTTACGGATTTCAAGTGCTTGTTTGTGACAAATAAGAGCATCGTCATTTTGATGCAACTTTAGAAAACATGAACCAATCTTATGAAATGTCTAAAGCAGCATTACTCTCAGTGCTCTGATTAGTTGGTGCATTTTTACGGATTTCAAACGCTTGTTTATAATAATCCAAAGCATGGTCATATTGATGCAAATTTTGCAAACAATCACCAATGATATAAAGTGTATCTGCAACAAAATTGTTTTTGCTCCGATTAAGTGATGCATTTTCATAGATTTCAAGTGCCTGTTTGTAATAAACCAGGGCATCGTCATATTGACGCAAAGCTTTCAAACACAAACCAATGTTATGAAGAGTCGCGACAACATTTTTATCTTTGCTTTGATCAGGGGATGCATTTTTACCAGTTTCAAGTGCTTGTTTATAATAAATCAGAGCATCGTGATACTGATGCAAATTTCCCAAACACAAACCAATGTTATAAAGTGTCCCTGCAACATTCCTGTCTTTGCTCTGATCAGGTGATGCATTTCTACAAATTTCAAGTGTTTGTTTGAGATAAACTATAGCTTTGTCATACTGACGTAAATTTTGCAAACACAAACCAATGTTATAAATTGTACCAGCAACATTACTGTCTTTGCTCTGATCAGGTGATGCATTTTCATGGATTTCAAGGGCTTGTTTGTGATAAATCACAGCTTTGTCATACTGACGTAAATTTTGCAAACACAAACCAATATTATAAAGTGTCCCAGCAACATCTTTGTCTTTGTTCTGATCAGGTGACGCATTTTTACAGACTTCAAGTGCTTGTTTGTAATAAATTATAGCTTTGTCATACTGACGTAAATTTTGCAAACATAAACTAATATTATAAAGTGTCCTAGCAACATTTTTGTCTTTGCTCTGATTAGTTGATGCATTTTTACGGATTTCAAACGCTTGTCCGTGATAAATCACAGCTTTGTCATACTGACGTAAATTTTGTAAACACAAACCAATGTTATCAAGTGTCGTAGCAACATTTTTGTCTTTGCTCTGATTAGGTAATGCATTTTTACGAATTTCAAGTGCTTGTTTATAATAAGTCATACTTTCGTCAAACTGACGTAAATTTTGCAAACACAAACCAATGTTATGAAGTGTCTCAGCAACATCACTGTCTTTGCTCTGATCAGATGATGCATTTGTGCGGATTTCAAGTGCTTGTTTGTGGTAAGTCATAGCATCGTCAAACTGAAGTAAATTTTGCAAACACAAACCAATGTTAGCAAGTACTACCGCAACATTCCGGTCTTTGGTCTGATCAGTTGATGCATTATTACGAATTTCAAGTGCTTGTTTATAATAAATGATACCTTCGTCATACTGACGCAATTTTTGCAAACAATTACCAACGTTATGAAGCGTCGCGGCAACATTACTGTCTTTGCTGTGATCAGGTGATGCGTTTTTACGGATTTCAAGTGCTTGTTTGTGATAAACCATAGCTTTGTCAAACTGACATAAATTTTGCAAACACAAACCAATGTTGTTAAATGCCCCAGCAATATTAATGTCTTTGCTCTGATCAGGTGATGCAATTTCATAGATTTCAAGCGCTTGTTTGTGATAAATCATAGCTTTGTCATACTGACGCAAATTTTGCAAACACAAACCAATGTTATCAAGTGTCGTAGCAACACTTTCGTCTTTGCTCTGATCAGGTGATGCATTTTTACGAATATCAAGCGCTTGTTTGTGATAAAGCATGGCTTCGTCAAACTGACGTAAATTTTGCAAACACAAACCAATGTTATGAAGTGTCCTAGCAATGTTGCTGTCTTTGCTCTGATCAGGTGATGCATTTTCATGGATTTCAAGTGCTTGTTTGTGATAAATCACAGCTTTGTCATACTGACGTAAATTTTGTAAACACAAACCAATGTTATCAAGTGTCCTAGCAACATTTTTGTCTTTGCTCTGATTAGTTGATGCATTTTTACGAATTTCAAGTGCTTGTTTATAATAAATCATACCTTCGTCATATTGATCTAAATTTTGCAAACACAAACCAATGTTGTGAAGTGTATCGGCACCAATACCGGTACTGTCTTTCCTTTGATCAAAATATGCTTTTTTATGGATTTCAAGTGCTTGTTTGAAATAAATCAGAGCTTCATCAAACTGACACAAAGTTCTCAAACACAAGCCAATGTTATGAAGTGTCGCGGCAACATTCTTGTCTTTGGTCTGATCAAATGATGCATTTTCCCCAATTTCAAGTGCTTGCTTATAAAAGATTAGAGCCTCATCATATTCATGCAAATTTCCCAAACACAAACCAATGTTATAAAGTGTCCCAGCAACATTACTGTCTTTGGTCTGATCAGGAGATGCATTTTTACAGATTTTAAGTGCTTGTTTTTGATGAAGTATAGCTTCGTCATACTGATGCAAATTTCCCAAACACAAACCAATGTTATAAAGTGTCCCAGCAATATTGCTGTCTTTGCTCTGATCAGGTGATGCAATTTCATAGATTTCAAGCGCTTGTTTGTGATAAATCAGAGCATCGTCGTACTGACGTATATTTTGCAAACACAGACCAATGTTATAAAGTGTCGCACCAACACGACTGTCTTTGCTCTGATCAGGTGATGCGTTTTTACGGATTTCAAGTACTTGTTTGTGATATGTCAGAGCTTCGTCATACTGATGTAACTTTTGCAAGCACAAGCCAATGTTACAAATTGTCCCAGCAACATGAATATCTTTGGTCTGATCGGGTGATGCATTTCTACGAATTTCAAGTGCTTGTTTAAAGTAAATCATAGCTTCGTCAAACTGACTCAAATTTAGCAAACAGTTACCAACGTTATGAAGTGTCGCAGCAACATTAGTGTCTTTGCTCTGATCAGGAGATGCATTTTTATCGATTTCAAGTGCTTGTTTATAATGAATAAGAGCTTCATCACTTTTATGCAAATTTAAAAAACAACCCCCAATGTCATGAAGTGTCCCAGCAACATTTTTGTCTTTGCTTTGATCAGGTGATGCATTTTTGTGGATTTCAAGTGTTTGTTTAAAGTAAATATGAGCATTGTCATACTGATGCAAATTAACAAAACAGGAACCAATGTCATTGAGAGTTCCAGCAACATCGACATCTTTGCTCAGATCAATTGATATATTCTGATATATATTGAGTGCTACTTTCAAATGAATTAAAGCACTGTCATGCTGCTGCATGCTATGCAAACAACGCCCAATTTTCAAATTTAATTCTGCGATGGTTTTGTTTTGTGTTTCTTTTGCAGATATAGTTTGATGAATTTTTAGCGCTTCTTGGTAATGTTTCAAAGCCGCATCGAAATCTTCGATGTTATACGCGCAGTTGCCCAAAGAAAATAATGTGATCGCAATGTTATTATCTGTGGTTTCATTATGTGAGTTATTTTTGTAATGAACCAAGAGATGTTGATAAAAGTCCAATGCTTCTTCAAAAAGTTCTTGTGAATACAAGTGACTGGCTAAACTTTTCATTCTCGTTGAATCAGTTATGATATCAGTTATAATCATGGTAGGATCAACAGCACTAAGTCTTTCAAGTTGACTCATGCACTCGTCAAAATCAAATTCGCTTAGCTCGCCAGCCTTGTTTGAATGATATTCTACCAAGTTTTGTTTAAATTTATCAATTCCAAATGCTAATCCAAGTGCGATGTTGAATAACTGTGGATCGGAGTAATAATGTTGTTTTTGAAAATTGACTTGTTTTGCAACCTCACATTGCAAGCAATATGCAATTTGAAAATAGCTGATCGTGCCTTGCGCACCGACGATGTCTATGAATTTCTGAACGTTTTCACTTTCAAAAGAAAAGCCAGTGACATGATCACATTGAGATTTGTATTTTGAATAAACTCTCAATCGAAATTCGCACGCAGTTGCAATTGCATAGCTAAGCTTACCCCACGTTTTTCGGGTTATAACTTTACCGTTAGTCAATTCGTCAATTATGTCAGAGCATGACTTAGCGGAAATGTTATGTATTCTTCCTAGTGCCGCAATAAATAATGTGCTGCTTCGATAAACTAATTGTTTAATATTGATTGAGGTTTGTGACTTCAATTTTGCGAGACAATATCTTGAGGAAAAGTTTTCCAAATCATCTTTGACTTGTTGACTTACTTCTTCGATTCTTTGCTGGTTTGATTTTAAACTGGAATAATTTTGAACACCTTTATCAAATTTTTCAAAAATCCTTTTATTTCCAAAAACAAAGCACGTTTTTGTTAATATGTCAGCTAAATGATATCCATTTTTCAAATCTGCTTCCGAACCTAAATATTCCAACATCTCGTTGACAGGTTTGATCAATTCTGTTAGAAATGGTTTGTCTGGGGTAGGGTTTGTCCTTCCTAATGGAAACTTACAAGCATGTGGCATCATTCCATCGAACGAAATTCCACGTGGTGTGTGAGCATCAAAATACCAATCACCCAGTTCTGAATGCTTGTCGTTGAGACTTTTGATGTCTAAACTGGGAATAATGGTTTCCTGGACATTTAAAATTACAGTATGAAAAATAACAGAAAGCCAGCGAAAGTATTCCAAGTGTAAATGGTAGTTGTTCTGATCACGAAGTAGAATAATGTGTTCGAAATCGGAGTAGGGTGTTATTTCATTGCGAGCCAAAGATCCCATTCCCACAATTGCGTATTCACAAGGTGGGCTACCCATCACCTCCTGACAAAATAAGCATAATTTTGCCATGATTTCTTTGTATTTCATTGCAATTTCAAGGTTAAGATATCTGATTACTCCAATTTTTGCTGTTATCAATCTTTTCAAATTTTCATCATTGGTGGGAATTTTTTTTGAAAAGTCTAAAAACGCAATTACTTCATTTCTTAGTTCCTCAAATGAACTTTTGACCTCCTTGGCTTTGGAAATTAAATCTGCCTGTTGATTTGCTGCACCTGATTTTAGGACGATATGTAAGCATACTTCAGTGAGATCAGATTTGATTTGGGAAACATTGAAAGGATTTCGAACAATCGCAGCATTCAACAGTCCGACACATTTGATTAGTGAGATTTTATCAGGACTTCGTTTTCTGTAAATCAATCCAATTTTATGTAAAATTTCAGCAGCTTTTTCAGGGTTTGTTTCTTTTAATTGTTTACCAACAGCAGTTCTACAGCATTCATCTTTCATTTGCTGAGCAAGTTTCAGCTCTTTTTGAAAGCCTTTGTTTTTCTTTGCCATCCCCCCAAAATTAAGCTACTTCAGCCAACAATCTGCAATGGTTATTTACGACGTAAAAACGTAAACGTTTGCAGATTGTTATTCTATGACGTAAATGTGCAACAAGTGCAAAATCAACAAAACAAAAAATGCGTATGACCAGCATAGCGATACAAACTTTTTTCTCCGACAAACACTATCATGACACTTTTTTATTGTAACTTTCTTACGTGTAGCTATGATTTACAGAGGTGGAGTCCTCGAGGACACATTTTGAAGTCCTTGGCCTTGGCCTCGAAGGTCAAGTCCTTCGCCTTCGCCTCGAGACCTCAAGTCTTCGAAAATTGGCCTGTCCTCGGCTCGAGGACAGCAGTATTTTTTGAATTGTTAAAATTTTGTGAAGCGCTTGAAAGATTTTTTGGAAAACGTTTTTTAGTGGAGATCGCTTGAAAATTTTGGGAGATCGCCTGAAAAATTTTTGCGAACACCTTTTTTTTTTGGAGAGCACTTGCGCTTGTGTCCTTGGTCCTTGGCCTTGGCCTCGAGCATTCCTGTCCTTGGCCTCGAGTGTGTCTGTCCTCGGAAAGGCTGTTCTTGGCCTTGGCCTCGGATTTTTTTTGAGTCCTTGGCCTTGACCTTGGCCTCGAGCCTTGTGTCCTCGACTCCACCTCTGATGATTTAACGTATTAGCCCACAAATGCCCAAGCGTCCTCACGGGGACTCAAATACGTAGACATTTTCATTTCTGTATTTCTAGGTTTATAGATTGTCGATTTTAAGCGTTTTTTTATGGGCTAAAAAGTTAAATCCTGTGTAAAGAAAACAGAAAACGCGGCATTAGATATCTCCAATGTATTTTAGAGAAATGGTTCAAAAACTGGACTCGATGATTCGGTATCGGGGATTCAGCGGAGATTACGACACACGGTATGTGTATAGTCAGTAGCGTAGCTAGCAATGGGCGGGGGGAAGGGGGGCAACACTCCCCCATTGGCCTGCCGACCGAAATGCAGAATATGGAAAATACCACGTATTTAGCGCTTCTGAGACTGTCTTTTGCACTGGAATAGACTCGAAAAATGATTTACAGTTTTGTTTGAAACGTTTATTTGGATCGGTGGAGGGCTAATTTGTCAAAAATAAACTGATAAATTTTTGAAAAATGGCCAAAATTTAGTAATCAAACTCGGGCGCTCGTTGAAAAATACTTAACGTAAGTTTTAACAAAATATATGTAAGCTCAGGAATACGGGGGAGCTATGCAGTAAAAGATCATTATCTATAAATTTTCTCAAACTTCCTTTCATTAGTCCCTTAAAGATATTTTTCCCCAGCAAACATAGAAGAGATTGAATACTCCTTGAGAGCTTTATTGAACTACTGGTATACAGTAGGATTTTATGATTTATCAGCTTGTAATTAAGAGAAATGAAATTCTAGCAATAACTACCTCCAACATAGCCCGTTTGTGTAAGTAGTAGAATAATGTTGTTGCACTGCTTATTAATTTTTATTAAAATAGGTCTAAAATTCCGTTATTTTTTGCCAAAAAAACACAGAATTTTCGAGTGCTGGGGGCTTCGCTCTCAGACTCTCAATTGCTTCCAGGGACTGGGGGCTCCGCCCCCAGACCACCACAACAGCTGCTTTCATTGCAGATTTCTGGCTACCCGTCTGTACGGGTATATAGCAATCACAATGTCCTCTATTTAACACTAAACGACCAAGAGCGTCAATTGACGCACACAGCTGATGTGCAACAAATGCATAGTTCACTTTAGGCCACGGCTGCCCAAAGTGCGAGCGCGCACAACAAGTTTTTACGATTTGCGAGTGGATTCGAAATTAACTTAATGTTTTTTTGTTTTTTTGATGCTAGCAAGTTTTTTGCCCAAAAATTATTTTTGTCGAATTTTCCCTGTGTTTTTTCAAATATTAAATTCAAATAATTTTTATGATAGTTGTTTGGCTAACGCCACTACGAGTTATAAAGCAGCAAATTAGCATTACGTTGGCCTCTACATAAGCTGGGGTGTAACTATTTTTGTTGCTTTATTTGTATTTTTATCACCGCGCGGTTTCCATTTTTAAACGAAAGGTCACAGCAGCTGTACACTTATACATAGTGTACCGTGTATTTTGTCCAAGATGTGTTCAGTAGTACATCTATTGGGCAATAGGTATTGCGAAGGCTGACTTAAAGCTTCTCTCTTCAGCCAAGTAATTCAAAAACTTTAAAAAAGTTTTTATACTCAAATACCCCAAATATGCTACTGCATTCAAACATGCTTTGAACCGGACTAACAAGCGGGGGATGAATTGACTTAGCAATGTGATTCTTTGAAGTCGCTTTAAAAACTAGCAAAATTTTTTCAAATACTGAAGCGTTAAAATGGATATTTTTTTGTAAATCGCAAAAATCGCCCAGCGGCATGGGACGAAAAATGTTATAAAAAGATACAACAAGCAGCGGTTTGTTCAACACATCGGGTGCTGAATACTGCACAAACTTTGGCTTTGAAAAATGCTGGCTCTTAGTTCCATCATCTGCAGTATCAAAATCCTGGATATGGCGCTGCGTAGTAATTCACAAAGTTGATTATGTTGTGTAACAAAAAGTTCTTTCACATACTATAACTCAACGAACTTTAAATTTTAGTGAACACAAAACGACGTTTCTTTTTATTTAAGGTTCACTGCAGTTTAAGAATTGTTTAGTTTGGTAGAACAATACGAAACTTAGGTCAACAATATTCGAGATAAAAATCATCCAAACATTTTACGAGAATTGTGCGGGCCCGCTAAAGCTCAAAAAAGCGCAATGCGGCCCATCTCTCAAAAACATTAAGTACCCCTGTTTTAAGCTCAAGTTTATTAATAGATATGTTTTGAATTTCAAAGAAGAGTTTGGTGAATGCCCGCATAAAACTTGTAGGATATGGTACCTCCAGCAAGTTTAAGAACCGCTGTTTTAAGGGTTGTAAAATAATCTGAAACCTGAGGGTTTACCTATTTTTATAAGAATCAGCAATAGGCCGTACCAAAATTTGGTGACTTTCTTCAATTTCCTAGGAACTTTTCCAAAAGTTGTGGTTCATCTACCAATTCAATTTACCACCAAAATTTTTTGAATAAATTTTTGTTTAACGCCTCCTCAAACGCGTTTCCGTGGCAATGCGACAAAAATCGACAAAATGGCCATAACTTCGCAACCGCTCATGCTGGATGCAATTTTTTTTTTCTAAAGATGCAGAATACTCAAATTCCTATCTGCTCGAAATACATTACCTCAGTCAAACAGCTCAATTTTTTAAGTAAAATTAACAAAACAAGTTTTTCTACTAACTTTATTGAATTTTTTTGGAGTATAATATATCTCATAGCATGGAAGTGTTATGAAATTTTTCAGGTAATAAATAGTACTTTTTATTGGCTATACTGTTATTAGAGTAATTATTGCATCAGAACAAATGTTGATTGCTTCTTAAAGTGTTTACTGATAAGATAGTTAGTACTGTAAGAGTAGAAAAGCAGTAAAATCATGACAGAAACGTAACGTTTAACTCATTATTAATCACTGCTTTATTCTGTTATTTTTACATCTTATTTCTGTGGGGTTTGAAAAATGTTGAAATGTCAATGAAGATTTGGCTGCTCGCTGCCCACAAAAGAAAATTACTTTGACAGAACTGCATTTCTCAGTACAAATTCCTTTGCAGTTTAAGATGTGCTCGACTGCTCATGAATTTTAAAAGTTAGCAAGCTAAACTTTAGTAATAAATAAAAACACTAATCAAAAACAACAGGTGCTGCTAAAAAGACTGCTTTTAAAGTGGAGGGATGGTGCTTAAACTATGATTTTGACTTATATTATATCAGGGTTTATTCAAAAATTTTACTATCACCTGTTGCATACCATGCACTGGATTGTTTTTCAGACACGCAACTAAATCAGAACTCTAGTTTACTACAGACAAATAATACAGAGTACGCCCTAAGTCTTGCACCAAAGCATTTGAAGCAATCCTAATAAGTTAATTGAATTGATAAATGCAAACAATGTTTCACCACTCTATAAAAGAACATGTATCCTATGCCTAAGAAAAGGAAAAAATATCTTACAGTGTTTCACATCAATAGCCACATATTTTTTGTGCACACTGCACAACTTATAACTCACCCTAAGCTTTGAAATATATCTGAAAATATTATAAATAGCTTGATAAACTGCTTGCAATTAATCTAAAATTACTAAGGGTTTTAGTACTTGCTTTGTAATAAAAACAAAGTCAGCTTATCATGAATGTGATTGAGGTATTATTGGAATAAAGGGTAATTGACTCATGTTCAACACTGTTAATGATGTGTTGTTGTTGTATATCTTGAAGCATTTTACAGTTCCAATGCAGTAAAACAAAAACAAAACAAAAAAAGTCTAAATGCTGCATCCAGAAACAAGTTTAACAGCAATCTGGTTTGTACTTTTTAATTGTTTCGCTTTTAGCAACCACTAATTCTGCTAAAGCTTTATGTTCTACTCTAGGATGCTGGCTGACTTGGACTTGTCAATTCAAACTTTTCTTCATCTTTTTAACTACTGATAACAGTATTAGTTTTATTTCCAGGGTTTATACTTTTCGCTTCAGATTTTTTTGCTATTAAACATTCATTCTTTTTTTTCCAGTCTTTACTCCTGAACTAATCTTTTAAATTTTTTTCTAGTCTTTATATCCTTTTTCCTTATGGTTTCTTTTTAGGCTTTTAATGCTGTAAGCATTAAAAGTCTTCTACTAATGTCAAGTAACTTGATACGGATTGCTTTTAGTTTAAAATTTCCAGATGCAGCATAATATATTTGCTTACAGCTTTCTAAAAACAGTCGTTTTGCTCTCAAGTCAGCCTGGTTTTCCGAAGATCTTAGTAAAGCATAGTTTGTATCATGTAATGCCTCGCCAACATCAATTTTTTCCATCAATCCTTCACTTTGAAAGCAGACTTCTCAGCCGCACATGCTGCTTTACTGTATTTTGTTTCTTTCGTGGGCAGAAAGCAGCCAAATCTTATTAAAATTTTGAACATTTTTTAAGCAAAGAGAATTCGATTGTTTTCCTAAATATAAGCATGATGCCAACTAATAGTATGTTGGCTTGGGAGCATACTATACTATACCTATTTATCAGAGGTGGAGTCGAGGACACAAGGCTCGAGGCCAAGGCCAAGGACTCAAAAAAAATCCGAGGCCAAGGCCAAGGACAGCCTTTCCGAGGACAGACACTCTCGAGGCCAAGGACAGGAATGCTCGAGGCCAAGGCCAAGAACCAAGGACACAAGCGCAAGTGCTCTCCAAAAAAAAAGGTCTTCACAAAAATTTTTCAGGCGATCTCCAAAAATTTTCAAGCGATCTCCACTAAAAAACGTTTTCCAAAAAATCTTTCAAGCGCTTCACAAAATTTTAACAATTCAAAAAATACTGCTGTCCTCGAGCCGAGGACAGGCCAATTTTCGAGGACTTGAGGTCTCGAGGCCAAGGACTTGACCTTCGAGGCCAAGGCCAAGGACTTCAAAATGTGTCCTCGAGGACTCCACCTCTGCTATTTATTAATTGCTAAACCTAGGCATAGTAAGCATGGTATTGTCTAGAGCCAAAATACAAGGCCTGTTTAGAACAATCGCAAAGAATTAAGATGTGAAAACAAGAATACAGTCGGTGATTATTCAGTAAATAGGTTGATAAATTAAATAGTCGTTATGATTTTTCACTTTTTAACTCTTATAGCACCAGCTATTCCATTAGTGAACACTGTGAGAATCAATTAACATGCTCTCATTTAACAATTACTCTATAATGACAGTATAGCTACTCGAAAGTTATCATATATTATACTTCACGAATCCCATAACACCTTTATGCAATGAGATATATTATACTGTAAAAAATTCAATAAAGTCAGTAGAAAAACTTGTTGATTTTACTAAAAAAGTCGAGCAGTTAGACTGATATAAAGTATCTAGAGCAGATAAGAACTTGGGTATTTTGCATCTTTAGAAAAAAAAAATTGCGTCCAGCATGAACGGTTGCGAAGTTATGGCCATTTTGTCGATTTTTGTCGCATTGCCACGGAAACGCGTTTGAAGAGGCGTTAAACAAAAAATTATTTAAAAAATTTTGGTGGTAAATTGAATTGGTAGATGAACCACAACTTTTGGAAAAGTTCCTAAAAAATTGAAGAAAGTCACCAAATTTTGGTACGGTCTAATCAGTAAATTTTAGATTGAAGCTGATTGCGAAAATATTGCAAGCTTATATCAAAAATTTTACTTTTACCGCAAAGAGATTCAAACCCTAGTAATTGGTTTACTCAAGATTTGAACGTAATACAGCATACAAATCAGTTTTTCTAGAAATTACTGTACTAAGCGGCAAAGAATCGCCAAAACTGATCTAAATTTCTGTTTTGTGCTTGATTGCACATTCTTTTGGTAGCGTTTTTATGTTCAAGTCAAATCAGTTAGCAATTGCACCTTGTCGACGTTACGTCAATTGTTGGGACTTCCGGGACGCTTCGCATCGGAAGTCTTTTTGTTTGTTTGTTTTTTTCCTTGCAAATTAAGAAATTTGGCAACCAAAGGCCAAAGTCGCTGTAATTTTAAAACAACTAAAAGTAGAAACTTGAAATTTCAGACTTAGATGGGATACATATGGAAAAATCATTGTGCAAATTTTGGAGGAAATTGGTCAAGCGATACGGGTTTCCAAGCCCAAAAACTGAAATGTCGATCAGAGGTTCATTCCGCTGTAGCTCGAAAATAAATTGGAGTAGAATAAAAGTTACGAATTTCGAAGCGCCTGGAAATGCAGTTTCAGCTCCCAAATTCTAAATTATGACGATTCTAACTCTTTTTTGTCTGTATTTATGTATTTTACTTTCTGTTTTTTTTTTGTTTTTTTTTTCTTTTCTTTCTACAGTAAAAAGAGACAAAAGCTCCAAAACCACTAAACCTAGAAACTTGAAATTTGGAGATATGATAAATCTGTGCATGAAGTTGTGCACCTGCATTTTCGGAGGCGCAAAGTCGCGTGCATTGGTGCAAACCGCTTAAAACTTGCGATAACGAAGTTTAGTAAGTGATTTTGTCGTTCACAATCGCGACCTGGCATGGCTTAGTGGATAAAGGCGCTAGTGTTTGTAGCCTACAAGAGTGAATAGACCTGGGTTCAAATCCCTTGTCGACTAATGGTTTTTAAAAGAATCATGTTAAAAAAGCATTTAGTATTTTTTGGTTTAGACAAAATGACATTTAAACTTTTTGTTTTGGCATTAAATATGATCATAGGTTTTCAGGTTTTATTTTCTGTGAAGAATATTTTGCAAATCTGTTGTAACGCACTTCACACTAATTTGAACGGCTTAAGTTAGGGCACTAGTTGTTTTTGATATCAGTGGATATTTAACAAAAAAATTCTCGGACATAGTTTGGCGGTACCCCCCCCCCCGAATGGACTTCCTAAATAGTTTGTTTTTGACTGCTTAAGCTAAGGTGCTAGTTTTTTTGATATCAGTGTAGATATTTAATGGACAAATATTTTGACATATTTGGGGGTACCACTCCCCCGATTCGCCCCCAAATCAACTCCTCAAATAGTTTTTTGAATAGTTAAGCTAGGGCGTTAGTTTTTTGATATGAGCAGTTTTGTATTGATAAATATTTTAACATAGTTTGGGGATACCACTCTTCCGAAAGCTTCTCAGATGGATCCCCCAAAATCAATTTTTTGAACATCCTTAGATAGGGCGCTAGTTTTTTTGAATATCAGTAGATGTTTAATAGAACATTTTTTTTACATAGTCTGGGGGTACCAACTCCCCGCAAATCCCTTGAAGGACTTCCCAAAAATTACTTTTTTGTAGCTAAATTTAATAATTGATTTTAGTCAACTACGTTCATGTGTTATGCTGGCAAAGCGGTTAAAATCGTCAACGTCCGTTTTACCCAAACCACAAATGAAATAAAATTAACATTTTCTTTTTCCATCAAACAAAATCACTTTGTTTGCATTGCATACGATTGAATTTTACAAAAATATTGTTAACCTCCAAAATATGAAAGGGAAAATGCTAATGAAAAGGAAGCGGCGGAAGTCTCGTATTATTTTTCTTCAGGAAAATGAATATCTAGTTTTTGTTTATTTTTAATTGACAAGCTGAGTTTAAGTTTGTTGAATTTGCAACTGCAATATTGGAAATTCTCAAGGTACGCTTTCAATATGATTATGATAACTTTAATAGATAAAATTAGATGTTCATTTTCCCGGAGGAAAATAATATGGAACATCCGCCAGTTCCAGTTTACCATCACTCTCCCTTTCATACTTTGAAGGTTAGCGATATTTATGAAAACTCACTCGATGCAATGCTGCAGCAAACAAAATGATTTTGTAACATGAAAAAAATTAATGTTAATAAAATCATTTGTAGTTTGCTTAAAACGGATGTCCGACTAAGTATTTGAACCCAGCCCTGTTTAATCACGGCAATTTCAAACACTGGCGCCTTTAATCATTACGCCAGCACAACACATGAACCCAACTGACTAAAAGCAAATCCTAAATTTAGCTTTCAAAAAAAGTGAATTTTGGGTAGGTTTATTTGAAGAGGTTTTGGGGAATTGGTACCTCCAAACTATGCAAAAAAAATTGTCTCTTAAATATTAACTGATATCCAAAAAAACTAGCGCCCTAGCTCACGTCGTTCAAAAAATTGATTTTGGGGTCCATTTGGGAAGGTTCCAGAGAGCTAGTACCCCCAAACTACAAGTATGTCAAAATTTTTGTCCGTTAAATATCTCCTGATATTAAAAAAAAAACTTGAGTCTTAACTTAAGTCGTTCAAAAAAATTGATGTTTGATGTGGGTTTCATGAGAGAATTTCCGGGGGGAAGGGGGGGTTTCCCCAAACTATGTCCAAGTATTTGTTTGTTAAATATCTACTGATATCAAAGAAACTAGCACCCTAGCTTAAGCAATTAGAAAATTTTGATTTTTGTGGGATCTTCAAGCTTAAACAGTTAAAAACATTGATTTTGGGGGATCTTTACTGAGAATAAAGCATGAAGCCCTCTGGTCATATCTAATGTGAAAATAAAAATATTTAAAGAGATTTTTTCTTAATCCAAAAAAATTGTGCTGGATTTAATATGATTTTGAATTGAGAAAGCTGATGGCCAACTAGATAAATAAACCAAGGTCTGTTCAATCACAGAGGTTTCATATGCTGGCGCCGTTAATGACTAGGCCAGCGCAGCAGCACATGTGTACACAAGACAAACATCAATCACTAAAATCAGTTATTAAACTTCATTATAACAAGTTTTTGGCGCATCCGCCACAAACCACGTGACCTAGCACCTCCGAAAATGCAGGTGCACAACTTCATATATTTCGTCTCAATAAAAAAAAACTATGCTAGATACAACATGATCTTGGAATGAGAAAACCAATGACCAACTTGATGATTGAACCCAGATCTATTCAATCGTTAAGGTTTCATATGCTGGCGCCTTAAACCACTAGGCCACGGCAGCACACGCATGCACAAAATTATTAAAAATTATTGACCAACATCAATTAATAAAAGAAAACTTGTAAATTCACCGCTTTAATGAAAAGCGCGAATTAGTGCTAGCATTACCGCTTTGCACATTGGTCGAAGATTTGAAAAAAAACGCTTTAACACTTTGCATGCTGTTTACAATTTATTTATTTCTCATTATGGTGAATAGCCTGTTGGTGCTTTAGAACAGCAGTAGTTTAGAAGCATCATAACAAAATTTAATAAAAAACCCAAATGTTATAATGAAAATGTCGTGAAATTGAACCACGAACGAAGGGAAATTAAAGCTAGAGATAAACATTCGGAGTCGAAGTTTGATGTTCAAAGCTAAGGAAATGTTGCATCACATACAAAGCCGTATGTTGCTGTACACTAAAAATCGAGCAATTACAGCCTGCTTAATTGAAAAAACTGTTTTTGCTGCATGCATGATTTTAACGGCTTCTTGCATCTAAACTGTTCTTATACTTCAATTTTCTTTTTTGTTTTAGTTTTTGTCACATAGTCGTCACCAGTTTGCTGCAAGAAAGAAAAAGCAATGTCTATCTTTATGATACGCAACTTATGCTGAATTTTTGCTAAGATGCTGTGACAATTACGACCCGAAAATCTATAGCTTAAAAAGTAACAGTTTAAATCAGTATTGTAGCAAGGCCCATCTACGTTTTTCACCACAGAATTTAGGACAATATATGATTTCAATCTGATCATATCTAATGGCGAAATAAAAACTATTAAAAGAGATTTTGTTGTAATCAAAAACAAATATGATGGATTCAATATCATTTGGGAATAAGAAAGCCAATGACCAATTATAACCCAGGTCTATTCAATCACAATAGTTCCATGTACTGGCACCTTTAATCACAAAGTCACAGAGCTTATACATACATTGCGAAAATCAATTTTCAAAATCACTAATTAAACTTTGTTATCTAAAGTTTTTGGCGCGTCTGCACGAAACCACGTGACGCAAGACTCCAAAAATCCTAGTGCTCAACTTTATGCATAGACTTATCATATGTTCAAATTTCAAGTTTTTAGCTTTGATGGTATTGCTTCACCAGCATTCTCCGCTTTATACTTCGAAAGCTACCGATATTTTGGTAAAACTCAATCTTATGCAATGCTAACAATCTGAGTTTATTTGATGAAAAAAAGAAATGTTGATATTAAATCATTTGTGGTTTGGGTACAATGGATGTCCGACTATAAGTATTTGAACCTTATTCTGTTCAATCACTACAATTTCAAACACTGGCACCGTAAACCGTTATGCCAGCAACACATATAAACCTAGATGACTAAAATCAATTGCTATATTTAGCTTCCAAAAAGTGATTAGGGGGTTTTGGGGGGTTGGTACCTCCAAACCATGTCAAAATATTTTTCATTAAAATATCTACTCATACTGATATAAAAAAAAACTAATGCGCTAGCTTAAGCTGTTAAAAAAATTGATTTTTGGAAGCCTTTATAAAGCATGAAACCGGATATCCTCTGATCATACCCAGTGCCAAAACAAAAACATTAAAAGGGATTTTGTTGTAATCAAAAAAATTTAAATACGCAAGATTTAATATGATCTCCGTTTAATAAATAGCGATGGCCAACTAGATAATTGAAGCCACATTTAATCACTCACATAGGTTTCATTAACTGGCACCTTTTAACCTCTTATCAATAGTTACTCACGTGCATATAAGGGTTATGAATTTTTCAACTTTTTGAATAAATCTAAATTTCTGGGTTTGCAATCAATGAAGTTTTATTAATCAAGTATTTCTACACAAATATTTCATATCAAAATGAAAGAAAACTGGCGCATCTAGAACTTCAAAATTTTCCAGATTTTTGGCAAATTTTCCAGATTTAACTTGTCAATCCTGCTTTTTCAAGCAATTTCACCGTTTAATAATAAAATACTTTTATAATTACGATGGAGACCGTAGCCAGAAAAGTTAAAACAAGGCTGAAACCGTTTAGAGGAGCTAAAATGGTGTGGATTGGCTGGCAGATAAGCAGACCGAATTGAGAAAGCTCAAAGAAACTTTCTTTTGCCCCGAGATTTTGTCTCGCTGGCCACAAATAAACGCTTTTTTAAGTTTAGAGTTGGCCAGCTTTCCAACCGTGTCGAAGAGGCAGCATAATAAAAGCTATAACTTTATTTCATGATGATGCTTGGATCACAAAGAAGATCCATCGTTTTCTTTCACATAGCGCCTTAAAAAAAACTGGAGTCTTTGATTAAGCCCTTCAAAAATTGATTTTTGTGAGGTTCATTTGGGGATTTCCGGGGGGTGGTACCTTCAAACTCTGTTGAAGTATTTGTCTCTTCAATATTTCGTGATATTAAAAAAACTAGAACCTTTGCTAAAGCCGTTAAAAAGATTGATTTTTGGTGGTCCATTTGGGGGTTGGTACCTTCAAACCATGTCAAAATATTTGTCTTTTAAATTTGTACAGATATCAAAAAAATAAACTAGCGCACAAGCTTAAGCTGTTAAAAAAATTGATTTTGGGAAACTCTTCACAGAGAATGAAACCTAATACCCTCTCATCATATCACGTGTCAAAGCAAATATATTAAAAGCGATGTTGTCCTAATCGAAAAAAATTAAAAGTGCTAGATTCAATATAATCTTGGTTTGATATAAGCGATGGCCAGCCAGGTAATTGAACAGGTCTATTCACTCACTTAAGTTTCAACCACTGACTCCTTTAACCACTCGGCCACAGCAGCACGCGCGCGTAGGGATTAAAATCACGTAATAAACTTAACTATCACAAGTTTTGGGTGCGTCTGTCCTACACCAAACAACGTAGCGCCTCCAAAAGTGCAGGTGCACAACTTCACGCAAAGACTTATTATATCTCAAAATTTCAAGTTTATAGCTTTGATAGTTTTGAAGTTTTTATCTCCATAAAAAAAGTGCCAAAATGAATGAATAAATAAATAAACTAGATGTTTATTTTACCGGGGGAAAATAATACGAGACTTCCGCCGGTTCCATTTCACCATCACTCTCCCCATCATACTTTGAAGGTTACTGATATTTCTGTAAAACTCTATCATATGCAATGCTAACAAATTGATTTTGACTCATGAAGAAAATAAATGTGGATTTTAAATCATGTGTGGTTTGGGTAAAACGAATGTCCGACTAAGTATTTGAACCCAGTTTAGTTCAACCACGGCAATTTCAAACCCAAGTTCCTTTAATCATTATGCCAGCTCAGCATACGAACCCAATTGACTAAAATCAATTGTTAAATTCAGCTTTCAAAAAGTGATTTCTGGGGAGGTTTTTTGGGGTTGGTACCAGAGGTGGAGTCCTCGGGGACTTCCTTGTCCTTGAGGACGTTTTCGAGGACACATTTTGAAGTCCTTAGCCTTGGTCTCGAAGGTCAAATCCTTGGCCTTGGCCTTAACCTCAAAGCCTCTGAACCTCGAAAATTGCCTAGTCCTCGGCTCGAGGACAGTACTTTTTTTTGTACTGTTGAAATCTCGTTGGAAAACGCCAGAAACCTCGCGGAAAACTTGCGAAGACCTTTTTTGTTTCCGCAATTGGAGATCGCCTGAAAATTTTTTTGTAGTTATTATTAACGGGCAGCGGTGCAAGCGAATCTGCTACCGTTAGGTAAAGTCCACCTACACATTGCGTAGGCCTCATTTGGGCCGATTGCAACTGTAGCTTCTATGTTATTGTTGTTTTGTTTGGTTACTACTCGAACTCAGAAAGCCATCCAGCTCCCTTTAAGTACGAGGCCAGTTTATTAATGTTACATTTCGTTTCCACAGTTTGAACTGTGGTTTTAATGGTTCCAAAATATTTAACACGAATATCTTGGCAAAGTTTGCAATTGCCTACAAAATGATTTGGTGTTTCATCCTCTAGGCTACATTTTGGACACAAAGAAGTCTCAGGTCATTACAGTGAGACTCTATAGGTGTGAAGGTTTCTTGTGTCGCTGTAGGTTGTTGGTTTCTTGTGCAGCTGTAGATTGCAGAGCCCAGTTAAAACTTACACTAATCTATTTATTTAAGGCCTCTTATGGTTAAAGAGACGTATTGTTAGTCGAGAAGACGTCCAACCTGCAGACTCGTTCATCCTCAAGCAGTCTTTCCGTTCATTTCACATAGATTTCCATCTATCTGTGGACCAGTCCTTAACCGCTCTAACACAGCTGACATACGGGAATGAAATAAAAAGTTCAGGACCATGTATTTTTGATTTAGATCCTGACTTGGCTACATAGTCTGCCACTTCGTTACAATATGTAACTATGCATGTCCAGGAATCCAGGCATAGGTGAGCACTATTCCACTGATTAACGAAGCTAACATTTTCATTAGCGGTTCCGCTAACGTTCAAAAATGTAAACGAACTGGTTATCGAAGCTAATTTTCTGAGCCAATCCACTAGTCCGCTAGAAAAAATTAGTTGCAACTGTGGTTTCAATAAAGTATAGTCTAAAATTTACCACATTTGCCGTTTTTGCTTGGCAGAGAAATACGTACTTCAAGTATACGGTGTAAGTCGTTTTTAGAACGGTAATTATTGTCGCAAAAATCGTGCTTCGATATGGTACCGGTAATGCTTTTCTCGCGTTGGTAGTCACTCCAGTCTATAAGATCATAATGCTGGCCCAGCGCGACCACGAGCCAATATGAGGTCAAAACTTTGAAACCAGCATTTGGAAAAAGCACCATCAAAATTGTTCATGTCATATTGAACTTTAATTAGTTTGTGTTGGCCAGCGGACTGCCGCCACTAACGGATTATCAATTCAGCAGAGCTCTCTTTTTTCATGCGGAGCGAGCATTTAGAAAGAGGGAGCAGGAAGATTAAAATACTGTATCTGGAAGCAAAGTTGCAGCTAAAGCCAGATGCAGTACTTTTGCTGGATTGCCTAGGTTTTTGAGGCTGAGCAGTTAGCTATACCCGTTCTGGTTACTGCTTAGTAGTCTGACTGAAGAGCCCAAAACCGTGACAATATCTTGCGATTAAATAAACTTTTGGAAATCGGAAATTTAGGAGGTGCAATATGTTTTAATCTGGTTGATCAACAGAAAAACGCAATATTAAAATGATAGCTAGGTACAAATTACGAAATTGATTTTTTGTTTTTTTCGTCTCATATTGTACTTGTATGGTTAAAGGCGGTGAATAATCCAGCCAATTTTGGGGGGTTACAATAGCTAAAATTGAACTATAATTTTTGACATTTTTTGTTTTGATTTTGGGGCTGCATTTGCAAAGATATTCAACAAATACAAAAAGATATCCCCCCGAAAAAAGTTTTTGAAACTCTGAGTTTTGTTCTTCCCGCCAAAACCACAGTTATCTAAACTATTATGCCTAGTGTAATCTTATTAAACTATTAGGCCTAACTATCTCTAAAGTATTAGGCCTAATAGTTTAGAGATAGTTAGGCCTAAATTAGGCCTAAACTATTTAGAAATAAACTATCTCTAAACTATTAGGCCTACCACAGTTCTCTAAACTGTTAGGCCTACAGTGGTTTTGGCGGAAAAAACAAAACTCAGAGTTTCCAAAAATTTTTTTCGGGGGGATATCTTTTTGCATTTGTTGAATATCTTTGCAATCGCAGTTCCAAAATCAAAACAAAAAATATCAAAAATTATAGTTCAATTTTAGCTACTGTAAACCACTGGAATTGGCTGGATTCACCGTCTTTAATTAGCGAATTAGCGTTAGGTTCCGCTAACAAAAAATTTGTGTTATTAGATTAGCATTAGCAAATCTAATCTTTTCAATTAATGGAATAGGTGTTAGCAGAGCTATTTTTGCGTTAGCTGTGCCCACCTATAAATGGAGGCAATACTGACGTGGTTTTGTTTACCTAACTGATTTAGGTTTCTAATGCAGTTGAACACTGTAATTGATGTTACAGTGCACTTTGTGAGTGCTTTGATAGCTGCTTGACTATCAACCAGCACAACAATACGTTGATTGTGCATTTTTTCCAAAAGCAAGTTCTTTGCCACTTCTGAAACAGCCAAGACTTCTGTCTGGGACACAGTACTGTAAATTACTAAATTCCAAGGCGGAAAAATGCTTGTTTTGGGGAGTTCTTTGGATATTCTGCATAAAAACCCACACCTACTCTCCCATCTAGTTTTGAGCCTTCGGTGTAAACCTTGACAATGTTCTGATTAAGAACGCTTTCAGATCTGATACCATTTTTTTCATCCATAATTTGACATTCAAAATTTCTCTCGAATACCTTTGTTTTCTTTATTCGGTTAGCTGGCATTTGCAGCAGAGGTAGGAATCTTCTAGCTTCATTGCAAACATCAACATGGCTTTTCGTTTTCCCAAAGGAACCAACTCGGTTGACATGCCAGAGCCCACTAACAGCGATTCTGTATGACCCTCGCACTGCCTCAGCCAATAAGAATTCCTCAATGGGAGTTATGTTGAGCAATATTTCCAGAGCACCACTAGGGGTTCCAGGAAAAGCTGATGAAATTATCAGGCAAGCAAGTCTCTGCACCTTTGTGAGTTTCCTCACTACTTACTTTTTGTTGAGATCGCCAGCCCAGGACACACATGCATACGACATGATTGGACGTATCAAAGCTGTGTATATCTATTTCATAATAGATGGTTTTATTTCCCACGTTTTTCCCACAATTTGTCTACTGTACATTGCAATAATGCTGTAGTTTCATTTGGATAATATATGGTTTCCAAGTTAGCTTGCTGTACAGAGTAAACACCTAACAGCCTTGCTTCCTTGGAAAGTTCAAGTTTTGAGCCATTCATTGACAAGGAATCCAATTTTTTTTTGAGATCGCCAGAAAAAAATTTTTTTTCCGAGAACACTTGCGCCTGTGTCCTTGGTCCTTGGCCTCGAGCATTCCTGTCCTTGGCCTCGAGGAAGTCTGTCCTCGGAAGGGCTGTCCTTGGCCTTGGCTTCAGATTTTTTTGTTTCCTTGGCCTTGGCCTCAAGCCTTGTGTCCTCCACCTCATCTCTGGTTGGTACCCCCAAGCTGAGTGAAAAAATTGTCGTTTAAATATCTATAATATCCCAATAAACTAGCGCCTTAGCTCAAGCCATTCAAAACAATTAAATTTTGGGGGTTTATTTGGAAAAGTCATGGATTCCAAAACAAACAGGGATGCGAAACTTGCAGCTAATCCGTTAAGGATCGTAACAACAGTAGGGCTATTGTTTGACTACGCTTGGTTTGAGGAAAAAATCGATAGTTAAAACTAGGTTGTAAGCAATGGTACCAGTAGAGCATAGTATGTAGCGTAGGTGGGCACAGCTAACGCAAAAATTAGCTCCGCTAGCGGCTATTCCGTTAATTGAAAATATTAGCTTCGCTAACACTAATCCGATAACCCAAATCTTTCATAAGCGGAAGCTAACGCTAATTCTCTATTCCTCTAATTAACCATAAGAGTACTTTACGAGACGTAAAACCGAAAAATCAATTTTATAACTTGTACCAATCATTATGGCTCTCACTAACTCTATGAAAATTATCTCTAGCAATTCCGAATTTTGGCCGAAAATTAGCTCTACAAAATGGCGAACATTTTTTTTATTTCTTTTATCATCGCTTAAAATTGAGCGAAAAATGACACAACAAATCGGCGGAAAACTTTTTTTTTCTTTGATGGTCTTCGCCTAAATTCGCCCGAAAAATACCTCAACGATACAGCGAAGACCTTTTTTAAGGTTCGGTCTTCACCTAAAAAATTTATAATATTATTGATTTATTTGCTTGCGGCTCCTAGCAAACTCAAGGTTGAAAAATCAGCTCTGAAGACAAAAAAGATTGAGAACCACAGTTCTAAACTGTAAATAGTGGCGAGAGTGTAACCAGAATTTTGGTGGGAAAACAGATGGATTGAACCATGACTTTTTTCGTTCTAAAAATGCTTCAATTGAACATTGCGCTAAACAGCCTGGTGCAACTCAAATGCATCAAGCGCGTTCTGCTTTTGTATTTTTTCGGGAAAAATAGCATAGTTAACGCTATTTAGATCATATTTTGATTGTTTTTAGAGCCGTTTGGAAGAACTAAAGTGCCAAGATTTGGAAATCAGTTTAAGAGTTAAATTGCCAAGCACCTTCAACCACCCTCTTACTAAAGATCAAGTTTAAAACACGTTTAAACGCTTGCAGTTTTTGGTCAAAATTTCCAGTCACATGGCTAAGAAAAAGAGGGATGGTTTACTTCCCTTCTCTGGTTGCAGCACAAATTAGTGCAAAGGATCTACCCAGTAACAAGTTGGTGGGCTTCAAGCTTGCAGCAAATCAGAAATCGTCAAGAAAGTTGCTGCACTTTCTGCCACCTTCAAATTTAGAAGTTTTTTTTGTGAATTTTAGCAAAGACAGTTTATACTGACTGTACTTGGGGCTCGGGACTATCTGAGCTTACCCTGAAAAATAAAAGATAACGCAAGTAGGCCGAGCCTACCCTCGACGGCAGCACTGCCTTTGATAATCCTTCATAAGCTACTCGCGATTGTGTTATATAGGCGATGTTTACCTGTAAGCCTTTTTAATAGTTTAGAGTTTGGATTCAATTTACATGGTTTGTTTCTACAAAAAACTGTGTTTGCCCAACCACCCTTATTGCACTCTTTACTTCAGTCAGACTGCTAAGAGTAATCACAACGGGTTGCTCGCCAAAAAAACCTAGGCAATCAGGCAACGTTCTGTAGCTGGCTTTAGCTGCGCCTTTTCTTCCAAACAGTGCCGGAGCTCATAGGCGTAGCCAGGAGGGGGGGCCAAGAGGTCAAGCCCCCCCTATTGAAATGCTACCAACGACAAAAATGTCACAAAAAAGACTATTGTTTCTTCAGTTTTTTTTTTTTAGCATCTTCGCGTACAACAGTAGACGCGTACAGCAGTAGTTAACAATAGTATTAATCCAGGGGACCCAAGCCCCTTCAATTTAATTTTTCCAACCAATTTAATTGGGCTCCCTACAATAATATTTAAATGGTCTCCAATTTTAAATGGACCCCCAACAATAATATTGTTCCAGGGGCCCCGGGCCCCTTTAATTTAATGTCTGCCAACCACTTTAAACGTATAACCCGAGTGAAAATATGGGTTTTTATCCTAAAAGTTGCTAACTGAGGCCCTCATCTAACCTTTTTATGAACGTAATGCAATAACCATTAACCAAGAACGGATTTTAAATATGGCTCAGTGCCAGGAACCCTGCACTCAGGTAAGACTTTTTTTGGTCTTCACCTGGTTTGGCACGAAAATATTGCAAAAATCTCAAAGTGCCAGGGGCTCAACTCAATATAAATCCGGCCTGGGCGATAACATGGTTTGTAGGCGTAACTACCTACTGTACATTTTTCAATAAATTCACCTCCACGTGGCCAGTTTTTATGCAACAAAATACTTTTGAAAAAAATTAGCTACAGTAAGGGGAATGCTTATTGATTAAATTTTTGAATTGAAAAGGCCTGGGCTCCCTGGCCGTATATGTACTCCTATAATTGATTGTTTTCATGACAAAGCAATAATCTCTTAAAGAAATGTTAGACTGGATTGTTATTTACTGCTAAAATATTGCAGGAGGCAATGCACTTTACTTCCCTCTAAATGGGCCAAATCACTTACAAGAATTTAACCCCCAAATGCAAGATTTTAAACGTGTTTTGGGCTTAAATTGCAAGCAAAAGGAGGACTGACCAACTTAATTTTTTCAATTGGCTTTCAAATGTTAAAATTCTAGTACTTTCAAAATGTGGCTCTGAATACGTGCGAAATGTGATCCAATAGTATTAAAATAGCCTTTTTTTCAAAAAATTACAAAAAACGCCAGGCAGCAGGGGGCTTTGCCCCTAGACCCCCGTCTGTGATACGTTTAAATTACAGTACACTTCTTAACTCAAACATGTCTCCCAATTTAAACAATTTCGCCCTCTCCCTTGAACGAGTTCCTAGTTACGTGCTAATACCAGGCCACGGCTTCTGATCTTCCATTTTACGATATCTTTGCCCCCCACAAAAAGTTCCTCTTTCGAAGTTTCTGATGACGTCATTACATGTGATTTGTGGTTTACCCCCCCAATCAAAGATCCTGGCTACGCCTATGTCGTCGCTGCGGGGGCAAGAGGGTCGTGCCCCCTCTAG
The DNA here is from genome assembly GCA_963965965.1 of Trididemnum nubilum. Taxonomy (NCBI): domain Eukaryota; kingdom Metazoa; phylum Chordata; class Ascidiacea; order Aplousobranchia; family Didemnidae; genus Trididemnum; species Trididemnum nubilum. Next base: position 9,770,746 of record OZ014474.1, read on the forward strand.
CGGCTGCTTGTTTCCCTCCATTTCGGCATACTTAAAATACTTTTTTGGAACATCACGTAGCCTCAAGACAGCAGTCAATGATGTAAAATAGGAATAATAACGTTCAAACCAGAAGTGGAGTCCTCGAGAACGTCCTTGACCTTGAAAACATCCTCAAGGACACATTTTGAAGTCCTTGGCCTCGAGGCCTCAAGTCCTCGAAAATTACCCTGTCCTGGGCTTGAGGACAGCACCGTTTTTTAAATTGTTTAAATTTTGTTGGAAAACGCCAGAAACTCGCGGAAAATTTGCAAAGACCTTTTTTGTTTTCTTCCTTTGGAGGTCGCCTGAAAAAAAATTTTGGAGACCTGTTTTTTGGAGAACACTTGAGCCTGTGTCGTTGGCCTCGAGGGGGTTTGTCCTCGAAAGGGCTATCCTTGGCCTTGACCTCGGATTTTTTTGTGTTCTTGGCCTTGGCCTCGAGCCTTGAGTCCTCGACTCCACTTCTGGTTCAGACATAATTCTCGTGTGACGTTTTCTCAATCTTTTGCGAAATTGCCATCAACCAACTGCTGTAACATAATTTTGGTGCAATAATCCGTCTTATTTTTATAAACACTGTGCACACTACAGCACAGGTTTTAATTTTTGCTTATTCTTTGAGTATTTTTTAAACCATGGGTCGCGACGCCTTTAGGCATGTGTCGCGGAATATAGAGATGTGGGCCTACAGAATTGTTTCTAGGTTAGCGATCATGACATGAAACAAAAGAAATAAAATAATGAGTGAACAGTGGCACAACCTGGGAAAAGTGGGGAGGAATAATTAACCAAAAAAAACTAGCGTTTAAGAATGTTGGAGTTGGTCTGGAAGTAAAGTGGTCGAAGGAAATGGAAAATTTAATTCTTTGCAATGATTTTCGAATTTCAGCAATTTAGTTCTTTCAAATATATCTCAAGAACATTCGAAATACCATCAAACTGGCGCTCAAAAGGCTATTTCTTGCAAAAAATATAATAAAAATCGCCAAAAGGCTGAAGCTACGCCCCCAGGCTCTCATCTAAGATTTCTCTGCCTATTACATATTTCCCTGCCAAGCAAAAACGGCTAAATGTGGTAAATTTTAGACTAGGCTTTATTGAAGCCACGGTTGCAACTATTTTTTTTCTAGCGGATTAGTGGATTGGCTGAGAAAATTAGCTTCGATAACCAGTTCGTTAACGTTTTTTAACCTTAGCTAAACCGCTAATCCGCTGATGAAAATGTTAACTTCGCTAATTAGCGAAATAGCAGATTAGCGATTTGTGCCCACCTATGGTGGGTAGTCATCTCGAAAGATCGTGCGTATAAAAAACTGCGATGAATTACTAATATATTCTCATCAACCTGCAACAACGTGTTAGTGACGCATTAACTAGCGAAAATAAATTTTAATTTCTGTTGTGTTTTTGCAATTTGTCAAATTATACCATTCGAAAATGAAGGCAGTGTGGCAAAAGCATGAACGATTTAGTAAAAAACTTAAATGCCTGTTCCAAATTTGCATTATTTTAGCACTTTTTTATTTTAGTTTATGCCGTTGAGGAGGGAGCTTTAATTTTGAAACAGCCGGTATACCAACACTTATGTTGAATATTGCGATGCGAAAGAGCGTTTTCAGAATCATTCATGGCTGGGGGTTGATGTAACAGAATTTGCTTGGGAGTCGCAGGAAGTTTGAAGACCGCATTATGTTATTTCAACTGGAGTGAAAAACTGTTTAAAAACACGTAAAAAATGCTTAGATTTGAAGGTATTTTGTAACTGTTATGCAAACTTTTTGATTGGCGTTGCTCGATTATTGGGCCTTCGCCAGAACGCGTAGTTGAGACTTCAAGCGAGCGCGTAGTATCTTTTGTTTTTTTTCGCGAATTTTGGCGGACGAGGAGTGATTTTTATTATAACTAGCAAACGGTAAAACCTAGAAAGTTGAAATTTGGACTAAACATAAGAATTAACGAAAGCGTCATGTGTGCCAATTTTGGTGATCCTAGGTCACGTGATTGTCAATTGAGACAAAAAACTTTAAAAAAAGCAATTTTTGGCTTGAAAAATTATTGATTCGCTTCTAATTCTAAAACCATTTGGCGTGCACAGCTGAAATTTTGACGCAGTGTGGGTGCTTATAAATGCTTTATGCAAACCCAGTTTGGGGGCGCCCGGTCTCGCGACCAAAATGTTACAGGCCGAAAATGGGTATATCTCGTAAATATCTCGGTAAATACCGATATTGATGAAAAATGTTTTATGGTTTTTAAGCACACCTTTCACCACCTTCCTTTGAATTATGATCGTTTTCCCCAACTTGAATACTATTTTTCTTGTTTTGCGTCGTTTTTCTAACTTTTTGTTTTTTCTTTTGCCGCTATTTACTTTTAAACCACTCAACGCTCTGTGTTCAAAATTTGAGCGATTGAAGATATCAGGGAAGACAAGTGTGCGACTGAAATCGGGGATGCCAGTTGGGGGATCCCCTTCAATCGGGTCCTCCAAAATTTTGAACTTTTAATCCGTTTGTGCTAGATGGATCAAATTTTCGGAATAGGTAGATATTAAAAATTAAACCTAACAAAAATTTGGGGGGCCAGATGGGGGTTTCTCTCTCTCCATAGGGCCACCCAAAATTCAAACTTTTTATCCTTTTAAGGTGGACACATAAAATTTTTAAGGTAAATAAACATAAAGCAAAGCTAAAATTTGACAAAATTTGAGTGTACCAAAATGGGGTTCAACCCCACAAGGTGCTGTCAAAATTCAAACTTTTTAATCACACAGGCTAGACACATGAAATTTTCAGAGTAGGCAAATATGAATAAAAAAAAAAAAATTTGACACAAATTTGGGGTTATCAAAATGGAGGGTCTCCCTCAAACGGGGCTGCCAAAATTTTGAACTTTTAAACCGTTAGAGCTGGATCAATCAAATTTTCGGAATGGGTAGATATCACCAAGAAACTAAATCGAACAAAAATTGGGCTATCAAATGGGAGATTTTCCCAAACAAGGCCCTCTAAAATTCAAACTTTTTAACCTTTTAAGCTGGACACAAAAAATTTTAAGGTAAGTACATATAAACAAAAGACAAAATTTGAAACAATTTAGGGGTACCGAGATGGAGGGTGTCCCCCTTAAACGAGGCCGCCTAAATCCAAACTTTTTAACCACACGTGCTAGACACATGAAATTTTCAGGGTTGGCAAAAATGAAGAAAAGATCAAATGTGACAAAATTTGGGGATACCAAAATAAAGGGAGTCCCCCTCAAACGTGGCCACCAAACTTCAAACTTTTTAACCACTCATGCTAGGCACATGAAGTTTTCAAAATAGGCAAAGATGACGAAAAGGTAAAATTTGACAAAAATTGGAGGTGCCAAAATGAAGGAATCCCCCTCAAACAAGGATGCCAAAAATAAAACTTTAACCACTTCCGCTGGACTGATGAAATTTCAGATAAGGTAAATATGCAGAAAAAAAAAATTTTGACAAAATTTAGGGTATCATGATGGGGTGTCCCCCTTCAAACGAGAACGCCAAAATTCAAACTTTTTAATTGTTTAAGCTAAACACATCACAATTTTAGGATACGCAAGCATATATTAAAGAAAGATAAAATTTGACAAAATTTGGGGCACCAAAATGGGGTCCTTCTAAATTCAAACTTTTTAACCATTCAAGCTAGACGCATAAAACTTTCAGAACAGGTAGATATAAAAGAAAGATAAAATCGAAATAGGTACATTAAACATGACTAATATCAAGTGCCACAATTGGGAGTCTTCCTCCGACGGATCCTTCAAAATTTTTAACAACTCAAGCTAGTAAAATAGAAGTTTTAAGATAGGTAAAAAAATAGTCTGAAAAAGTTTGGGAATCTCATACTATAGGAGTCCTCCAATTATTTTAACACCTCTGCCCATTAACTGCAAAAGCTAAAAAAATTAAGAGGTTAATATGAATCAAAGATTAAATCAAATCAAATCAAATCAAATCTTTCATTATACTCGCTGTAATACGCCGAAGCGTGTAACGAGTTTTGGGGGCCCATCTCCGCGTCATTGCGCCCGGGCAACACAGCTCCTTTCGAAGAAATGTCGCAGCGGTGGCGAGCCGTTGGCAACACTGTGTCCGATTTGACCGGCCCGAGATTTGAGCTTCGGACCTCCCGCTCCAGAGACGAACGCGTTACCGCTTGACCGACTGGGAAAGATAACAATATTTGATTGGCCAAACTGAGGAGACCATGACAAATAGGCCTTTAAAAATTTTTAAATCTTAAATACAAGTACTCCAGCTAGACATATCAAATTTTAAGAGTACCGGTAGCAGTAGGCTAATAAAAGAAAAAGATAATGCGTCTTCAAAGTTTTTGATAAATTTTAGTGAAGAAAGCTTTCGTGCTGAATAATGGATGTAATACAATATAATGTACAATATTCAGTATGTTGGCCGTTGGGTTGCACTGCTAAACAGCGCTCTCAGAATGGGAATGGAATAGCTGTTAAATGCGTACATATTTCTGGGCGTGGTAAGTTTGGCTGATGTAATAGAGTCGCTGGAATTTTAAAGATCGCTTTATGATGTTATTGGGACTTCTAGTGCGCGCGCAGTACCTACGTTTTTACTCGGCCATTTTTGGTATATGAAAACTGAAATTTGTTTGATTTAATGAAAAGTCCAAAACCTTAAAATGTGGAAAGCTGAAATTTGGACACAACATTACAATGATATAGAACATTATGCATGCCAATTTTGGAGGTCGTAGATTACATGATACTGAATTAAGGACCTTAAAACCGAGAAAAAACGCCTATTTTTGTGCCAAAAATTTGGTATTTCACGTATTACAAAAAATGGCAAAATGTGGAACGCTGCAATTTGGACACAACTTGGGTAGACATAGAGAGTGTAAGTGTACCAAGTTTGAGGGCTCCTAGTCACGTGACCAAAATTTCCGAGGCCGAAAATTGACACAAATTGGGAAATTTTGAAGTGCTATATCTCGGTTAGTAGTGGTGTTCTTTAAAAAAAGTTTGTGGTTTTTGAGAACACTATTCAATACCTTTTCTAACTGTTATCTTCATTTACTCTGCTTAAATATAACTTTTCTTTATTTTTTCTTTTTTTTTCTTCTATCACAATCTCCTTTTAAACCACAAAACGTCGATGGATCGCATTATGCAGTGTTGTAGATTTTCAAACATACTGAGAATGGGGAGTCATGTCCGGGGATTCCCCCTAAAATGGGATTTCCAAAATTCTGAATTTCTGAAATTTTTAAAGTAGAACAACCAAATTATCAGATTTGGTGAATATTGATGATGACTAAACCATATTAAAAATGGGGGGGTTGCAAAGTGGGGGTCCTTGTCAAATTAGTCCCCCAAATTTTAAAATTTTTAACTATTCAAACTAGATGTACGAAAATTTCCGAATAAGTTAACAGAATATACAAATGAAATATGACAAAAATTTGGGATGTTACAATGAGGGTTTTCCCCTTAAATGGGATTTTGCAAAATGCAAATTTTTAATGATCAGTCTCCAGATGGGAAAGTTTTAGTATACTTAAAGATAAATAAAAATAGTACATGTTAGAATTTTTATGTACCATGGTGGGGGCATTCTTTCTTACGTAGTCCTTCTCAATTTTAAAAATTGAATTAATTACTTCATTTGAGGAATGGATTTTTTAGGATATATTGACCAACAAAATTCAAAAGTTCAAAATTTAGTCTTGTGACTCCACCCTAATCTAATTTCAGTGATTTTTGTTACCAAGAGTACAAACTAGGTCTATTGATGGATTGCACGTGACGTCATCACGCTACTAGCCAAACGGCTGGACGTCAAAATCGCGGATCGGCGCTATATTAATGCATGCAAAAACACTGACAGTGAAGATACAAAGCGTATTTTCACACAATAAACGAGTTGATTCTTTGTAATACTAAAGTTAAATTCTAGGTACAAGCCTGTAAAAACTGAAAAAGATTTTAATTAGTGAGAATTCGGTTTCGTTTGCTTTCTTTCAGTGACGTAAATCCGGCTTCCTGTTAGGTAACCCATAAGAATCATGTAATATGGATATTGGTAGCTAGTTTCGGTAATCAAATTCGTGGTTTACTATTGACGGCGCTATAATGGAACAGTTGTATCTCCTTTATTTGTGACAAAATTAGCGCTTTTTTAAACTTTTGTAATTTCAGAAGTCTATTTTGCAGGATCTTGGTGATTTTTTGCATTTCGTTTTGTTTTTAGCTGCTTACCGTTATGATTATTGGATGCTAGGAGTTAAAACGCATTAGCAGTTATTTTCATTGAATTACTTCGTAGATGTGTCATTTAAACTTTAAACTAACTAGATGGGAGTTTGCCAGCAAACCCAGTGAACGACCGACGCAAAGCTAATGCTGTGACGCTCAAAAGTACTTTTTGTCTACTGTAAAATCAGCAATTATTCAAAAATATCTGATTATGGAACCTCCAAAAAAGTAGAGTCAAAATAATTGTCAGTTAAATATCTCCTGATATCGTGACAGACTGGCACCCTAAGTTGAGCCGTTCAAAAACTTGATTTTGGGGGGTCCATTAGGGGGGTAGTGGGGGGTGGCATCCCCAAACTACGCCAAAATTTTTGTCTGTTAAATATCTGTTGATGTCAAACAGACTGGCACCCGAAGGTGAGCCGTAGAAAAAATTAATTTTTGGGGGGTCCCGGGGGGTAGCACCCCGAAACTATGTCAAAATATTTGTCTGTTAAACATCTGCTGATATCAAAACAAACTGGCACCTTAAGTTGAGCCGTTAAAAAAATTAATTTTTGGGGGGTCCCGGGGGTAGCACCTCCAAACTATGTCAAACTATTTGTCATTTAAATATCTGCTGATATCAAAACAGACCGGCACCCTAAGTTGAGCCATTCAAAAAATTGATTTTTGGGAGGTCTATTTGAAGCACGTTTTGGCAAAAATGCATAAGCAACATTTTTCAAAATTGAGGTTTTCATATTTTTGCGTTTATTTACTAAATATGTTTCCCCGGAGAAAAAAATTTTTTCCAGTTTTAATCAGTTTGCGGTAATAAATAGCTTTTATTAATTCTTGTCCCTGACTTCGTTTGAAGCAGAAGTTTATAATGTGACTGATTTTGACTAAAACAGATTACTAAGAAAGTTTGTAGAAACAGCTTGTAACAGGCTTTTTGTGAGGAATAAACTTAATGCATCTGTGGTCTCGTAGCTACTACCAAAACAATGATTGATTACGTCAAGTAACTTGAGAACACCACACTCGTTGGTAAATGAATCATTCAAAGCAGAGGAGGGAACCGGTCGGGTTAAGATTCTACGACCGGCCGGTCAAGCCGGTTGAAAAACCGGTCGAATTCTCCTTTCTGGCAACTAAAAGACATCTAAGCACCCACCGAAATATACTTATATATTTTATCATAAATAAAACTTTTTATAAAAAAACAATATTAACAAACCACATATTTCGAAAACACTTGTTAAATGGTTTCAAGCCGTGACTAATACGCAGTGACCATTAACACATGCACATCCAGGGACGTATTTAGGGTAGTAGTATTTTGCCATACCTACCGATTTTGGGCCACGGCACAAAGCAAAAAAGTGCAAAATATACGTTAAAATCGCGTAATCAGGTTCTAATAACGCATGCATGCGGAAGAGGCTTGCGCTGCCTGGCATTTTAGCATTATTTTAATCAGCTTAAGGTAGAAGTGGCGCAGATTTCAGATTTTTTAGTACATGCTAAAATCTTGCCGCTTTGAAAAGCTTGTTTCGACTTAAATTTACCACACTCTACACTGGGCAAGAAAGACATAGCTCTTATTTTTTTATATCTAACTAACCATCGCTTGTTCTGAAGTAGCAGCATTTCTACAAACTGCTGGGGCACATTATATTTCGAATGTTTTCTAGCCAATGTCATAACAGTTTAGTGTTTTCATTTCGCAGGTGTTCAGAGCCATTTGAAAGCACTAGATTTTCGACATTTTAAAGCCAATTGAAAACATCAAATTGTTTAATCCTCCTTTTACTTGCAATTTAATTCCAAAACACGTTTAACATCTTGCATTTTGGTGTTAAATTTTAATTGTAAGTGATTTGGTCCAGGTAGGGGGAAAAAAGGTGCAAAGTCACTGGCTACATTTTAGCAGTAAATAATAATCCACTCGAAGATTTTTCTTAGAGATTTTGTTTTGTCATGAAAATAACCAGTTGTATGAGTACATGTTCGCCAGGAGGCCCAAGCCCCCTCAATTGAAGTTCAATAATTCGTTCAATCAGCATTTTCCATGGCTAATTTTTTTAAAGTATTTTGTGCATAAAACCGGCGAGGTTGGAGGTAAAATACTGAATTGTTTTTGAAAAATGGTACAATAGATGGTTACGTCTCCTAACCATATTATTGCCAGGCCGGATTTACATCGTGCTAGGCCCCCGACACTTTGGAGATTTTTGCAACATCTTTCTGCCAAATAAAGGTGAAGACCAAAAAAAGTCTTACGATTTCAGCTCGGGGCCCCTAGCTGGTCTGCGTCATATTATGGTAAATACGGCCCTGATTAATGCATTGCGTTCACAAAAAGGCTAGATGTGGGCCTGAAATAGCAAATTTTAGGACAAAAACTCTCCATTTTCTCCGGGTTATACGTTTAAATTGGTTGGCAAAAATTGAATTGAGGGGGACCAGGCGCGCCTGGTCTTCAATATTGTTAATTAGTTATACTGTTGTTAACGAAAAAAGTTAAAAAGAAACTGAAACTGAGAAGAAACAATAGACTTTTTCGTCACATTTTTGTCATTGGTGAAATTTCAATTGGGGGGCCTGCCCCTCCTCCCCTTGCATACGCGTATGCTCCTAGTGAGGAAAACAAAAAAGGTGTTCGCAAATTTTCCGCGAGGTTTCTGTCGTTTTCCAACGAAATTTCAACTGTTCAAAAAATAATGCTGTCCTCGAGCCGAGAACAGGGCAATTTTTGAGGACTTGAGGCTTCGAGGCCAAGGCCAAGGACTTCAAAATGTGTCCTCGATGACGTCCTCGATGCCAAGGACGTCCTCGAGGACTCCACCTCTGGTGAACCTTGCTTCATGCTGTTTATGCGTGCCGCTAGTGTCTCAAATGCACAAGAAATAATTGCGATATAGTCGTATTTATATTATTGGCAACACTGACGCCGACTACGTCGCATCAACCGTAGCGCTTATTAGACAGTCTCTTAGCGAGCTCCATAAAATAAACATGTCAGCAAATTCGTTGTATTGATATCACGAAAGATATTACACGGCGTCGTCGGCAGCGGCGTCTCAGCGAGAGTAACCTGAAAAGAGAGAATTACAAAAATAAGTCAGAGAAAATGCCGGCGGAGCAACCTCCAACCATTAATTGGTCATTGAAAAAGATCTTAGTTAGAGAAGATCTAGACCTGTCTCCCAGGACGGAGAAGCATTCTTGACTTGGAAGAGACAATTCACAAATTTCCTGCGAGAATCTGGAGTCGGTAAAGAAGATGTTCCATGGGAAGCCAAGTGGGCTGCCTTCGAATCATGCGTACCTGCACAAACATTCAACAAGATTGAAGCTTGAAGCAAGCAGTTGCCTGTAGAAGATCGCGAAAAAGTGGACAGCATTCTTGCAGGTGTCACAGAGGTAGCTGGAGAGACAGAAAACTTATGGATTCACTGACACAAATTCAACGAATGCAACCAAAAAAATAATCAACCATTTAAATTATTTTACTCGGATTTAGTGACTTTGGCCTCATTGTGCAAATTTGATGAAGGACTGTGTGACGCGGACAAGCAAAAAGTCATTGATTTGTTTTTGCTGAATTAAATCATATTTAGCATTCATGATAGAGCAGCTCAGAAAAAATTATTCGAAGAGAAGAACTCAACCTAACTAAAGCTATCAAAATTATTGAGGCACACGAAGAAATTCAAAAGACTGAAGAAACTTTCGCTTCTCCGACATTGAAAAGTATAACTAGATGGGAGTTTGCCAGCAAACCCAGTGAACGACCGACGCACAGCTAATGCTGTGACGTTCAAAAGTACTTTTTGTCTACCGTAAAATCAGCAATTATTCAAATATATCTGATTATGGAACCTCCAGAAAAGTAAAGTCAAAATATTTGTCAGTTAAATATCTCCTGAAATCATAAAACACTGGCACCCTAGCTTTAGTCGTTCAAAAATTGATTGTTGGGGTCTATTTGGGGGGTCCCTGAGGGGGTGGCACCCCAGAAATATGTCAAAATATTTCTTTGTCAATTATCTGTTGATATCAAAACAGACTGGCACCCAAGTTGAGCTATTCAAAAAATTGATTTGTTGGGGGGTCCATTTGGGGAGTCCCCGGGGGGGATGGGGGTGGCACCCCCAAACTATGTCAAATCATTTGTCTGTTAAATATCTACTGATATCATAAAACACTGGCACTCTAAGTTGAGCCGTTCAAAAAATTGATTTTTGGGGGGTCCATTTGGGGAGGTCCCCGGGGGGTGGCACCCCCAAAGTATGTCAAAATATTTGTTTGTTAAATATCTGCTGATATCAAAAAAAAGTAGAACTCTAGCTTGATCCATTCAAAAAATTGATTTTTGGGGGGTCCATTTAGGGGGTCCCTGGGGGGGGTGGCACCCCCAAAGTATGTCAAATCATTTGTCAGTTAAATATCTACTGATATCAAAAAAAAGTAGAACTCTAGCTTCAGCCATTCAAAAAATTAATTTTTGGGGGGTCCATTTGGGGGGGGTTCCTGGGGGGGTGGCACCCCAGAACTATGTCAAAATAATTGTCAGTTAAATATCTGCTGATATCAAAAAAAGTAAAACTCTACTTTGAGCCGTTCAAAAAATTGATTTTTGGGGGTCCATTTGGGGGGCCCCCGGGGGGGTGGCACCCCCAAACTATGTCAAATCATTTGTCTGTTAAATATCTACTGATATCAAAAAAAAGTAGAACTCTACTTTAAGTCGTTCAAAAAATTCATTTTTGGGGGGTCCATTTGGGGGGTCCCCGGGGGAGTGGCACCCCCAAACTATGTCAAAATATTTGTCTGTTGAATATCTACTGATAACAAAAAGAACCAGCACCCTAGCTTCAGCCGTTCAAAAAATTGATTTTTTGGGGCCCCATTTTGGGGGGGCTCCCGGTGGAGTTGCCCCAAAAAATTTCGGGAGAAAAAATTGCATTTGCAGCTCAACAACTTTACACAAAAATTAGATTTCGATGTGCTGTGGATTTGGAGAAGAAAGCGTACATAAATTAGGAAGAAAAAAAAGGAAAAAAAAAGGAAAAAAAAAGCAATAAACCTCATCGCGGCCAAAAGTGGGTTGGTTGGGATGAAAGGATATCTTGAGACATACAACCCTATGAAATATTTTTTGCCGTACTTAGGCCGTTTTTGACTGAGACCGCTTTTTACGCCAAACGCCAAACGCCTTTTGACTAAGACCGCTTTTTACGCCAATTCCGCAATCTCAACGAAACACTAGTTTGCACCAACTCCATGCGGCTCATTTAGGTGCTGAGAGTATGATACGCAGAGAGCGAGCCACTGTTTTTTGGTTGGGCCTAAACAAAGATCTCAAACAAATGGCGAATAATTGTCATATTTGCCAAAAGCATAAGCCCAGTAACCAACGCGAGCCACTTATACAACATAATGATGGTCATTACCCCTGGAAGAAATGTGGGGTAGATTTATGTGAATGCAAAGGTAAAATGTACTTGATTTGTTCGACTATTACTCTAATTTTATCGAAATCGATGTTATGTATTCCATTACAGCAGCCCCAAAACTTTGTTAACGCGTTAAAGAAAATTTTTGCTCGTTTCGGCATTCCAAAATGGTGGTGTCTGATTGTGGTCCGCAATTTACATCGGATTGTTTTCAAAGCTTTTGCAAAAGTTGGTGTGTCAAATATATTACCTCATCTCCTGGCCATCAACGAGAAAACGGCAGAGCCGAAGCTGCCGTCAAAAGTGTTAAATACATGCTAAGCAAAACGGCATCAGAGAATACAGACCAGTATCTAGCACTGTTGGAGATGAGAATCACCCCACGTCAGGACGTAAACTGTAGTTATGCCGAATTAGTTTTTAGTCGTTATGTCCGATCCATCATTCCAGCTCGGACAAAACCACACGGTGTGTTGAACACAACCAAAAGACAACAACGCAAAAATACAATTAAGAAACACTATGATCAGCATGCCGAACCTTTACCTGAGCTAAAACCCGGAGATATGGTGTTTTCTCAAAGCCAGCACGAAGAGGGATGGAAACAAGGCATACTGACAAAGAAGTTGCGCTCACGAACCTGTACGTACAGTCAGAAACCCGCAAAGCACGACATTTAGGCGCAATCGAGTCCACATACGGAAACCAAGAGATTATAAGGAGCCTGGTATTCACAACCCGGCACCCTGGTTTCCATCATTAGGATCGAGCACTGCTGAAGCCCTTACCCATCCCACTGCATCAGAAGAAGCGAACCCCTGTCCAATGCCCGAAATCCCCTGATTGTCAAATAGACCAGCAAAGAGCATAAAATGCCGGCACGGTTTGAAAATTTTGTTATGTATTGATTAATGGCAAAGTATGTACGGTGTAGAATTAAACTGTTTGTGCTTGTGAATTTCGTTGGTGTTCCTTTTACTTTCGTTGTGAGTATGAACCCTTTTAAAAAACAGAAGAATGTTGATTAATAATTATGAGCTATGACGTCACAGTGCGTATTACTGTACGCACTGGACTGAGTGCCTTGCTGTAATTCATTCGATTGAAATACAAGTGTATGTTACTTGCTGTTAGTGATCTTTGTAACTGATATTGCGTATACGTACTGTCCGAAACACAACAGTTACAAGCTTACATGTCATCAACATGTTATGTGATTTTTACAACCAGATTAGCCTGGTAACAATTTGATGAATTGCTGTAAGTGTTATGAAAATTAGCGTTTGTTTGCTTGTTTAACAGATTTAGTGTGGGAAATAATGCAATAGTTTAAGTGCATAGTGAACTACCAATGCAGTGAAGCCTTACAAATCAGTGTTTATAAACTGCTACCCTAGATATCATTTACATTCTTGAATAGAAATTTTCAAAGTATTCACTATAAATTATGCAGCTTTTTTGTTTAATTTGCTTTTATGAATAAATAAAGTCAAACTCTTGTATCTGCTGCATCGTTAATGTCCCAGATCTGCCAGATTTTTCATAGTATGATTTTTTTAAAGAAATGTCCCTGATTTCTTTGCAGCATTGCATTTGACCATTTTCTTAAGAATGGGCTAATCAAAGTGCTTGTAATATTAATGATGCTGCAGTTTATAGAGTGAGACAGTTGGGAAAGGGGGTGGAGGGGAGCGAGATTTGAGTGGATTAATAATTAACTATAATACTGAAACCCCATCTCCATATTCTTGATGAAGCCAATGTTAAGCAGTTTTAGCGGTTAAATTTGCTAATCCCTGCGTACGCCCTTGATTGTTCAACAATCTGAGAGCGGTTCCAACGAAGAAACCACGAACAAAAGACACATCGAAGAATTCGGCGACGTCTTCGAGACTCAACCTCCAATGAAAGGAGAACAATTTAAGATTGTTCTGCAGGAGAATGTCACTCCATGCTGCGTAACAAAGGCTCGTAAATTTCCTATCGCTTACAAGAAGACATTGCAGGATGAACTTGACGACCTACTAAACGAGGGCATTATCTCGCCCGTAACGCAACCAACTGAATGGGTGAACCCCATTGTTGTCGAGCCGAAAAAAAAAACAAACAGTTTAACGAAAAAAAAAAAAACAGTTGAAAAAAAAACAATTTAACGGAAAGGTGCGTTTGTGCGTCGACTTTCGGCACCTTAACAAATACTGTATGAGAGAGCACTATACATCAACGAGTGTGCTCGAAACCGTTCAAAAAACACAGGCAACCGACGCATGATATTTCACCACGTTTGATGCCTGGTAAGGCTATCACCAAGTTGAGCTGGATTATCGAGGAGAGCAAACTGCTCACAACATTTGTTACACCGTTTGGCCGCTTTTATTATAACCGAGCTCCCTTTGGCATAAACTCATTAAGTGAACATTACAATCGCTGAATGACCGAAGAATTGTATGGTCTCGGTAACACCAAGAAAATTGTTGACGACATTTTGATATCGCAAAATTTTGACGAGCATGTGAATTATGTGACGCAGTTTTTGAATCGTTGTCACAACAGCTGTATTCGTTGACGAATCGACAAATTTAACTTTGCTGAAAGTGCTGTAAATTTTGCAGGCGTTCGATTAAGCCAAAGTGGTTACAAAATGCAGGACAAAATCTTCACTGCGATTCGTGATTTTAAAACACCACAATGTCTCAAAGATCTACAGTCTTTTCAAGGGAAGGCTAACCAGTTAGCCCCGTTCAATAAAAATCTAGCTTCAGCTCTCCAACCCTTACGAGAGTTACTCAAAAGATCGAATGAAGATTTCGTCATGACTGATTTGCGTGTGCATGCTTTTGAACGTGCTAAGTGTATTTTGACAAGTGAACATGTGCTATTGTGCTAGCGTGTTACAGGCCCAATGGGCCGATGCAACTGTACACCGACGCAAGTCTTAAAAAGGTCTTGATTTGTGCTTAAACAGCAACAATATGATCTTTCATGGAGACCAATTCAGCTTGGTTCACGTACGCTCCATGACGCAGAAACACGATATGCTCCCACGGAGTTTGAGTTGCAAGCCATTGTTTACGCCACTAGCAAATGCGATATGTTTTTGGCTGATCATAACAAACGACCATCTGTAATACGCGAAGGCTTGACGAGGTGGCAAATACTTCCATTTTGCGAAGTTTGGTCAAACTTATGGACTGCAATTTTGCAGTTGAATTCTTGCCAGGCGTGGAAAACCGCATTGCAGATACCCTCTCACGCCACCCTACGGACACTCTACACAATATGAAATAGAAAACTTGACTCAGCAAGTGTTTCACATCAACACTGCAAGGCGTGTGCAAGCCGAAGTGGCTGACTGTTCTTTCCAACTGCAGCAAATCCAAGATGTAGCCGCGGAAGATTTAGAGTACCAACTGCTCAAAACTTAAATCCTTCAAGGATTCCCCCCAGACAAGAGCAAACTACCCCAAGCCCTTCACCCCTACTGGAACGTCAAAAGTGACTTGCTGATTAGTGAGGACGGATTTATTTTGAAAGGCACTCGCCTGGTAATTCCCAAATCACTGCGCCAAATGGTACTCAAAGACTGGCACGCCGGACAGCGTGGCATTGAAGGCTCTAAAGCGAGAGCCAGACTTGTGTATTTGCTCCAAATCGACAATGACATTGAAAACTTGCGTCGCAGTTGCCAGGAGTGTGAAAAAGACCGCCCTAGCAACCCTGCACAACCTCTCGAGCATCTTCCCGCGCCGAATTACGCTTTTGAATTTATTTCCGCTGATTGGTTTGATTTAAATGGTGATAAGTTTCTTGTGCTTGTTGACTGGTATTCTGGCTATTTTGAAGTTAAAGGCCCTGTAAACAGCCCTGATGCTAATGCTGTTATTTGTTATTTGCGTGAATGGTTTGTTAATAATGCTGTATGTGATTATTTTTGGAGCGATGGAGGGCCCCCTTTTGGATCGGCAGAAATGAACGACTTTCTCACCCGTTGGGGTGTAAAATGGACCCCTTCCTCGCCCTGGTTTTCCCAAGGAATTTCATTGCCGAGTCCGCAGTAAAATTGGCGAAAAATCTACTTCGCAAGTGTTGGAAAGGAAAAGGGCAACCCCTCCGTACCAATGAGGGATGGGTTAAGGGGATCTTACAATGGAAAAACACACCCCACAAATCGACCGGTTTGTCCCCCGCCCTAATGCTTTATGACCACCCTGTTCAGAATGCTGCACCCTGCCACGAAAGCGCTCTCACAAGGGAATGACACGATGAAAAATTTAAAGTAGATGGGGAAGCTGCCGCCCGAAAAAAAAAACTTGAAAAGTAGTACAATCGCTCAACACGATCTTTGCAACCTTTAAACGCCGGTGATCCTGTGTGTGTACAAAATGCTGTAACAAAACGATGGGACAGATATGGCACCATTCTTGAACGTTACGAAAATGCCAGGAGATACGTGATCAAATTAGAGTCCGGCATGATCATTTGTTGGAACAGAATTCATTTGCGTAAACGTTTTATTGATTGTGATTTTACGTCTCATTTTACGCGTGATTCTATTGTCACCGATTTTAACTCAGCTACCGATTCTACAACAGTAACTAGCAATGTGCCACAGAATGTTGCTCTTCCCCGACGGTCTAATAGATAACGCAGGCCCCCTTGAAGATTCAATGAATATGTAATGTATTGAATACTTTTTTTGTGCTTTTCTGCTTGTTACTATAATCGTACACCGTATTTGTTTTGGTAGGGGGCATGCGATGTAGTCGTATTAATATTATTGGCAACACTGACGCCGACTACGTCGTATCAACCGTAGCGCTTATTAGTCAGTCTCTTAGCGAGCTCCATAAAATAAACATGTCAGCAAATTCGTTGTATTGATATCACGAAAGATATTACAATAATAGTAATTTTGTTACGTTCTTTATGAAGTGCTGCATTTGCGTTTTTGTTCATTTTTCTCATTGTTTTTAACAGAAACCGCTCGCTTGCTCGCACGCTCACATGCTTACGTTTTGTTTCACCTTGGCCGTCTAATAAACAACAATTTAATCCACGCGCTTCGAGGAGAATTTGGGCAGGAATTAAAGAGCTAAATTGATATTCGAGTTCCGAGCGCGTTTCACCGTAGCCTTTTACTCTGAAACTTTATTAGTTGGCACCCGGAGTGCACTCTGTTGGCCCTCTGTTGGCACCCGAAGTGCACCCACATCCAACAGGTTATTCTTAAATTTTTCGAATTTTTAAGCCCATGTACTCTGAAATTTTATTAGAGAATAAAGTGAGGCAAATTCATTCTTGCTTTGGATGAACGTTATCCTTTTGTTGATCACGATTATTGAATTGTGTTTTAACAAATCAAAAATGACCAAATCAGAAAAGCCCAGTAAAGCTTTGCTTTTTTTTAAATAATGTTTTGACTCGTGTTCGTGATCATGTTTTTGATGCCGAGGCTGGCTTTGTTTTATCTTATTCTTAAACTTTGAGCAAAAATGTACCTTGCGTTTTCATTAACAAAAACAACTGCACTCATTCACTGGCTATTAGCAAATTGTAATCTTAACTTATTGTTTTGCGTAGCTGTATTCACGATCGAAGTTTTCTACCATTCGGTATGGACAGCATCTTGATGCAGCAGTAAAATGTTTACAGTTATTAAGAATTGTGTAACTAATTGAGTTGCTGCGATAATTTATCAGTAAATTAAAAAATTAAACGTTTTCGAGCGGAATTAATAGCAGTAGTAAAGTCTAATGCGTAAAGACCCAACAAAGCTCAAACCTTAAATCTGTTAATGAGATAAAATGCCGGAAAAAATCAGCCTCTATCTGTCAAAAAATTTTGTTGCTTGCAACTTTTCAAACAGAGTGAAACAGTGCACTATTTTTTTTATAAGAGCTAGTAAATTTCGGTTGAGGCTAGCTGTTCTTAATTTGTTCTTCACTGGAAAGTGTAGAAAGAGCAATTTTTGTCAATTGTCAAAGTGCGAGAACAAAACAGTTCTTTAGCTATGGCAGCTAAAACCAGGTGATTTAGTTATGCTCTACAATTGTATATCAGAAATTTATTTTTTAAATTTGGCCCATGTTCTGCATCATTCTTCTTCCGCCGTGGGTGGTATTGTTCTTTAATTTTAAGCAAAAATAAGCTTGATAATCGTTTAAAAAAAGAGCATAACTTGGAAAAGCAAACAAAATAACGACCACAAGGTTCCAATCAGAAACCAAATAAAACACCTACATACGAGGTATAAAATGCGAATTGGCAGCCAATTGGTTGCTCGCTTGGCCTCGCAAGGAATATTCGTGCTGATTTTACAAATTGAAGCTTACTATTATACCGGCCAGATGGTCGAGCGGTAACGCGTTCGTCTCTGGAGCGGGAGGTCTGAGGTTCAAATCTTGGGCCGGTCAAATCGGACACAGTGTTACCAACGGCTCGCCACCGCTGCGACATTTCTTCGAAAGGAGCTGTGTTGCCCGGGCGCAATGACGCGGAGATGGGCCCCGCCAACTCGTTACACGCTTCGGCGTATTAGAGCGAGTATAATGAAAGATTTGATTATTTGATTTGAAGCTTACTATTCTATTACGTACCACAAACTAAAACCTAGAGCTTTGCATCGTCTGCAACAAAACTTACCGTCCTGGATAAAACAATAACCGGTGTAAAAATAAGCAGAAATTGAAGCTAAAAAAATATTAGTATTTTTGATTGCTTGCACTTTAAAAGGGTTTTCCAGCCTTCACAAGGTTACATTTTTGGAATCGTTCTTGCTTTCCTCACCTCAGTGGCATCACTAAAAGGGGCGGCCCATCCCGGGTGTCACCATTTTGAGGTGACTCTATTTTATGATACCAATCGAACAAAAAAGAAAACAACAATATGTTCAACATTATTGGAAATGTTTAGCACACTGGAACGGGCAAAAAATGATTTAAAGCATGTTAAATTATTCCTGAAGCGAAATAGGCAGAACTAATTTAATAGTTCACAGAGACATCACGTCTTACAATTCTACTTCATTTGACAACACCTTAATGCGGTCTCCTCGTCTAAATGGGTAATCATTTTGACCCCAAGTGACGCAGGTGAGGCGGAGCCCCCTATCGCGGGAGCGTTCCCGTGTTTCGAAGTCAACTGACTTCATCATCAGTGTGAAGAGGAGTCGACGCAATGCAAGGAATTTTGATCCCTGAATTAGGTTAACTCAACCGGTAAATTTGAATAACCAAGCTATCGGTATAGGCTATCGTCTTCATCTCGTAACTTCAGCTGCTAAAATGGCAGACCTAAATTTCTTTTTTCTTTTCCCACTTACTGCTCTGTACTCGAGTTTCGCGTAATACCAACGCTCATTGGCAGAGCTAATGTTCAAACCGAAATTCAAAAGCTAAACTAAGCTGGCCTGCAAACCGAAATTCAAATACTGAGTAAACTAGCTCATAAACTTAAAATCAAAATAAGATTGTGAAAAATAATTGCAATTGTGACCACGGTAACCCGGAATAAAAAAAAAGGCAAAAGAATTAACTCTGGACGGGGAACCAAGTGGGCTAATAGACAGGGTTGAAAAAATAATTAAATAAAATGGGCAAGGGACCAAGTGGATAAGCATCTTTTAAAACATTTATTTACTGGGGGGGGGGGCTGTATATTGTCAAAAATTTAACTTACAAATCAGTAAAAATATTGAAAAATGGCCAAAACTAAGAAATCAAATTTGAATGCTTAATTAAAAATGCTGAATATACGTTTCATCAAAAAAAGATATGAGCTCAGAAATAGGGGCGACAATTCAGTAGTAGTTAATTACCAATCACTTCGACTTAAATATTGTTCCATTAACCCCCTCGCACTTACCCAAATTATGCTTCTCTATTAACAATAGACAAAATGGATTACTCCTTTTGAGTTTCATTAAACTAATAGGATTTTATAATTTACGTGCTTGTAAATGAGATAACTGAAATTTTACTATTGGCCACCTCCCACGTAACCATTGCCCATTTATGCAAATAGTTTGATCATGGTTTTCGCCGCTAATTTCTTTGCCACGTTTTAAAAGCATTAATTTTGATCAAAGTAGGCCTAATATTTTTGCGAAGAAAATGCAAACTTTCTTGCCCTGAGGACTCCGCCTCCAGACCCCCTGCCTCCGGCGGCTGGCAGTGTTGCTCCCCAACCTTCAGACCCTCGAAACATCCCCCTATTGTAGATCTCTGTCTGCATACCTGAATTGAATCATGTTTTGCAGTGCTCATTTCTATGCCACGCTTTGAAATCATTAATTTTTTCAAAACAAGCCTAAAATTAAGTTATTTTTGCCAAAAAATACAAATTTTTCGAGCGTTAGGGTGAGTTGTAAATCGGGCCAGTCTTTTCGGGTCGGGTTCGGATTCGGGCCTGAAGTTGACAAAATTTTAGGCTTAATTCGGGCCCGAGATGTGCTTTTTGTCTTTGGTGCACAAAAATATAATCAAAATAACTTGGTAGCATTGCTAAATTTTTCAGACCTAACTTAACTTTCATTGCTTTTAGGGCATGATTTGAGTTTTAAATTAGTTTTCGGGTTCGGGCTTATATTTTCAGGTTCGGGCCTGAACTAGTCGGCCCGTTTAAAACTTTGCGTTGGGGAATCTGCCCCCAGACCCCCAATGGCCTCCTACAGAGTTATAAGATCCCCAAACACAGCCCTCCTGCCATTGCAGATTTCTGGTTACACAGTTGATACTGGGATGTGTGCTCTCATACTTTGAAGTCTTAGAATATTATACTGTACAATGTGAAGTTATTAGGTTAGTCAAATAGTAATCGCTATCTATATTAATAAAGTAGTACCGCTATCTTTGTAACAAAACTTTTTTACAAAACATTATGAAGAGTGACACCACAAAATTCCTCCCCCCTGGGTGTCATCATCCTTAGCGACGCCACTGCCTCACCTGCTCCGTTGAGCTAAACTAGGCTTGGGGGCCGGTTGCCCCAGCCAATCACCACATACATAATTAACCCTACCTTGCCTAGTTTCCTTTTTCTACTTTTATTTTAAACAACTATCTCGAGTCGAAATGTTGGTTCTTCAGGATTTATTTACGTGTGCCTGTACGAAATGCGTGTTAGTGATGTGGACAGACCCATTCCACAATTGATATGTACATAATTAGGATTTGTCCGCAGATATAGAATCTTTTTTTTTACTCTGTCTATTTTGATGAATGAGCATTAACATCTAATGTGGTATTGCACCTAAAAAAAAATTTCGAACACTGCACAAAGAAAGGTGTGTACTTCCGATAAATTTAACAACCACAAAGGTGTACTATATCAGTTCTTTTTTAACTACGCTTATATCAATTCATGTATGTATACGATTTAGTTACATATTTTGTGATCAAACGTGAAAAAATTAATACGCTTTATTTTTTTGATCGTATGTGACTGAGTCCAAAAATAAACTTTACTGACTTATGCATTCCGGTACTACCATTTCACACGTAGAGTTATAGACTTCAAAAATTTTATTCTTTGACCTTTTAAACGTTATAATGAAAACGCTGACTAAACTTAAACTGCATAGCGGTAAAATGAAATTTAAATCCGGCATAACTTCTATGTTTAATATTTAATTATTTCTGATTTCTGAAAGTTGCTTTTTGAGTTCTTTTATTTTTTTAGTTTTTTGCTATTATGCTTCCCATGTGCTATACCATCTTGCCTCTTCATATTTTTTATGATTATTTCCTTTTCTAATTTCTTTTTCTAATTTTTTTCTCTCCTTTTGTTTTAGTCTTTATTCTTTTAGTTTTTTCTCTTTTTTTATTACTTTCTTTTTCCAAAACTTGTTTTCATCTCTTTTTGTTGGTTCGGGGTTATCAGAAGCACATTGACAAGATAACTTTAGGGGTTTTCGGGGCTTCCTGGCTTAGTGGTAAGTTCAAGTTCAAGTTTGTCTATGGACGCCATTACACACACAAAAAAAAAAAAACAAAGATGAAACACATTATCTACAAAGTCACTATTCGAGAAGGAAGCAGCGCCTGAGTGACAACGAAAAGAACGTTAGGTCTACGAGTCTGAAGCCACTTCGGGGAGCTATAATAGCAATTATGGCATCTTTGTTCGAGCTCCTGAGAACTGAAGTAAAAAAAAAACAAAAAACACAACAAATATAAAACGGCTTTGATTTTGTTTTGTCTATATCTGAGATATTTTATTTGCCATTGAACAAATAAATTCATGTATGAATGCTTGACTCTTCTGGACAAAATTACAAACTACAAGCTTAATAACTTTTTGCATTTAGCTGCTAATAAAAGTTCCTGCGTTGTGATTTGGGTAATCTATAATTCTGTTCTAACGGTGAAGAATCTAAATACCAGCACAACTATTTTCGGGTAATTACCTTGATCTTCGCAGGGGCATGCCACTTCGAGATGGGCGAGGCATTGAATGGCTTATATGCATGAAACAACCGCATTTTATTCTTGCTCTCAAACCGGAACTAAGCCAACTTCGCGTGCATAACGTGATTTATGGCACGATTAAATAAAACGATGACGGTTACAATGATCATATGTCCTGGACAGGCATCGTAGAGTCACTGCGCTCATCTCAAACCTTTCATTATGCTCATCGTATCACGTCCAAACGTGTCACGATTTGGCGGGGCCTTTCTCCGCGTCATTGCGCCTGCGGACAGCACAGTTGGCAACTCTGCGTCCAATTTGATCGGCCTCGATATTAAAACTCAAACCTACCGCTCCTGTGACGAACGCGTTCCTTTTGAAAAACTAGCTGGTTGTGATGTAAGCTTACAATAGTCAATTTATATTTCGTGTTTTTGTACTAATCTATTTTACCTAAAGTTATAGCATTCCGCTACCTTAAATGTTCAACATAATGCAGAGACGAAACTTACGCAAAAATTTTCAACAGATATTTATGATTGGTGGGGGACTCCGGGCAAATGCACCAAACGTGAAAAAATAGATACAACGTGATCACATAGCACTGCTTTGTTCATCAATGTCAATTATTTGTTCCGTTTTACAACAAACGAGAAAAACAACAATAAAGCGCCTACGGGGCATATTGCACAAAATATCAATGCAACCTATTGGTTTAAAAATAACTGAAGTAGTAATACGTACGCTAGGCTGCTGGTAACTCTAACGCTTAATCATTCAGTCGAAAATTTGTGGAGAAGTAAAAGTCTTTGAAAAAATGTGTTAGCAACTAAATATTTGTCAAGAATTTATAAATTTAATGCGACGGAAAATAAATTTGCTTCTGAACACAATAAATACTTTATTTATCTTTTATTCAATGGCGTTAGAGATCACAAGTTTGCAGTTTGCATCTAAAATTTGTTGCTTCGTAAATGTGAAGTACAATGTAGTAAACTGGAATTGTAACTTATGTATCGCAATGGAAAATACAAAATAAAGTCGATTTTACTTGCTTTTGCAGTAAGCTTTTCGGATAGAGCTCTTCCTTTTGAGATCTCTGTCTGGTTTGGTATGTGACGAGCAGGATCTTTTATAGACCAAATGCATTAAGGAGAAATGCAATCTGCAGTGCGGAGAAATGTATAGGTGGGCAATAGTCCGTTAATCGTTAATCACGAAGCTAACTTTTTCTTTAACTTGTTAATCCGTTAAAAAGTTTTTTCATGTTAACGGACTAAATTAACTTCCGTTAAGTTCTCTTAACTTCCGTTAAGGTTTTAATCGTTAATATCTTACACTATTCGTTCATCGGACCGGTACAAACCAGTTTGCACTGGTAACACTTGTTGCGTATTAGCACAGTTTTATAGAAGAAAACGAAGAAAAGAGTTCTTTTTGGTGGCAAATAATCAGCTGCAGCCTCATAGGTTCATCAATTACTGCTGTTCGCAATTTCCAAAAATTTTCCAGTCGCAGCTTTGTTAGTGCATTTGAACTTATTTTTTATCTTGAAATTAGATTAGACTGTAAAAATGTAACTTCAAAGCTAGAAAAGACCACCATAGCAATGAATATTTCCTTCCAATCAGCTCAACTGCGTCAATACGTGTTCTAGAAGCGAGCGAATAAAAAGAAATGTAAATTGTACGCAAAATATTAACGAATTAACGGACTTTATTAACTTCCGTCAATTGAAGCTGAAGATAAGGGATTAACGTTAACGGAGGTGAGAAGTTTGTTAACGGACCAGTGGTTAACGAAGCTAACGTTTTTCATTAACTCGCCCACCTATGGAGAAATGTAAACTATATAGTGACAGCAGGCCCTAGTGATCTTATCAAAACAGTTAAGAGTAAATACAAACTGCTTTCGCCTGCACAAATCTGTTTTTTTTTTCATCACATACCAAACCAGACAGAGATCGCAATTGAAGAGCTCTATCCGAAAAGCTTACTGCGAAAGCAAAATCAAATCAACTTTATTGAAAATCATATTCGAATTTTGCACTACCTCAAAATTGTTGAAACATACACAAGCGGAAAACAAGGGTTGCAGTTACTTGCAGATAATATGCACTGGAAAAGTTGTGGGATAGTTAGTTATACCACATGGGTCGGCTAAAGCGTGAAATATACGAGCTGTATGCTATAGCACAGCGTAATTCATTTGGCGTCGAACTTTATTTCAGAAAAATTTCAAAATCGTGATAGCTGCAAATTTTTTTGAATGCTATTTCATCAATCATTAAGAGACCGGAAAAACGTCGCTTAATGATTATGGGAATAGCATAATTTCAACCTATTTTGTGCATTTGGAACTTAGTTAAAGACTTGGTTTAAATTTGCAAGCTCATTCCCTATTTTGATTGATGCATCTTTACCCTCCTGCCACAAGTACACAACGCTGGCGCTGTTCTTGAAACGAATTCATATACATTTCGACCATTTTCGAAGTTTTCCAGTTGATTTACTGCTTGTATACTTGCCCATCAGGTACAGATAACAATCATTGTAAAGCGCATAACGAACCGTGGCCAGAATGAGGAGGAAAAGCACTTACGCCTGTGTCCTTGGCCTCGAGATAGTCTGATCTCGGAAGGGGTGTTCTTGGCCTTAGTTTTTTTTGTGTTGTTGGCCTTGGCCTCGAGCCTTGTATTCTCGACTCCACCTCTGGTAGTCATAAAAACTACTCCTTTACCTTCTCAACCACGCTGCCGATTAAGCTAGTATTTTTTGCAATTAATTAACTTGTTTCGTCTAACCTATTACAACTTAAACGCAATCGAGACAGATCGTTCAGTGTGAACAACAGTCGGGTAACACAAACGAGGATACGTGTTAAGATATCTCGAATTTTGCACCACGTGCTGGCCAGTTCTTCCACTTCCTTGCCACGCCTAAGATTGTTTCTTTGTTAATCAATGCGAAAAATCATTTCCAATTTAAATTTGAATTTTAAGTCATTTTTGCAGTGGAATTAGGCGTATGAGGGACGAGAGTGCATAATTCAAGTATGCCCTTTATGCATCGCTTCTCATGCAAAACTTTTCGTCGTTTAGAGAAAGGACAGCATATTCTGTACTTACGAGATTAAATATCAGTCTTTTATTTCCATCTCACTCAAGTTTAAGCAAAATTTTTTCAAGTTGCTACAAAAGTTCAATTTCCTCCTTCCTTCCTTCTTCCTTCTTCATTGCCCGCTTTTCCGTGAGGGTTGCGGGGGCAGCAGTAGCTCAAGATTGAGCCGCCACACCTCACGGTCTTCCGGCTTTGAACAAGCAGCAAATTCGGTGGGCAAGAATTTGAAGAAATCTACAGGAACGTTGGATCATCGGAAACTCCTTAAGCAGGTGCGGATTTCTCCAATCACGAAGTAGTCACTGCAATAAAAAAATGTGCGGATCGTCCAATAAGTTAGCGTCTGATGCTGTCTGGTGACTGTTGGATAAATATGCGCTACAACAACAATATACTGTAGTGGGCTTTTGGCACCATAGGTTAGTAGGAGTACTATGTCATAGTAGGCTTAGTATGGCATTGTAGGCATAGTGTAACATGAAGTAGACTTGTTATGACACCCTAGTAAGCATAGCATGTCACAGTAGGCACTGTAGCTTACTATGGCACTGTAGGCATAGTTGGCTTATTATTGCACAGTATCCCACAGTAGGCACTGCAGCGTAGTATATTATAGTAGGGATAGCATTACACCTTAGTAGGCAGATTATGACATACAGGAGGCTTGTTATGGAAAATAGGCATAGTATTAGTAAGCATAGTGTGCCACAGTAGGTGCTGCAGCTTTAGTATGACATTGTAGGCATAACATGGCACCCTGGTAGGCATAGTATGGCATACAGTAGGCTTATTATGGCACAACAGGCATAGTAGGCCAAAGTGGGCACCGTAGCTTAGTAGGCATAGTACGACATATAATTGGCTTACTATGGCACAGTAGGCATTGAATAACATAGCTCGGCAATTAGACCTACAATGCATAGCTTTTCCATGAACTATCACCGTAACAAGGTTGAAAAGTCTATGTGCCTCAATGACCTGCAGAGCTGTACTGGCTGGAGATTCAATTCTCCTGAAAGGGTTACCCATGCCAGACAGGTCTAATGGTAGAAGCGAGACGAAGTATAGTTCAAATCAAAATAGTTGGAAAACTTAAAACCTAGGTTGGTTATGCCCATCAGCTGTGGTAAGCACATAACATAGGAGAAGGACAACTCTGATATAAAACCTCTCCGCAGTTAGATAAAACTGCAAAACAAAGCTCAATTTCCATATGCTACAATTGAAATACAGTACTCGTAATCAACATGCATGTGCTGTAATCATAAAAAAGGCTACACTCTACATTAAGGGTCACCAAGCTTTTTTCGCAGATGACCGAATTACTGCGAGATTAACGGCTGCGGGCCAGGTGCTAATTGAGAGCAGATATGCATTATTTAGAATTTTCATTTATTCGAATTGAGCGCAATAAACAGCAAAGTCAGCGGTGGTGTAGCAAAATTGTAATGGAAATCGATATAGGGTGCTGGAATGGCTGAGTAACTCCTGCCGTGATGCACTACACCAGGGGCGTCCAACTTTTTTCAGTCGCGGGCCAAATTTGCTGTTCCAAAAGTTTCGTGAGCCACAATTTAGTCTTAGTTAATCTTCTTCTTCCCAAACTAAAGTCTTCCGATGGATTTCGTGGTGTTCTCCAAAAAAAGGTCTTCACTCAGATTTGATCGTTTCTTTCTGCGGAAAAGTAGGTGAAGAACAAAAAAAAAAGGTCATTCTGATGGATCTTGTGGTATTCTGTTAAGAGCAAGTACATAAGAAATTGAAGGACTTGTTGCTGCAACTCACAATGTCAGCGCGGAAGCATCAATTAACCAACCAATGTAGATCTGCAGGCCACTTTAAAACCTTTGGCGGGCCACTTGTGGCCCGCGGGCCGCGTGTTGGACGACCCTGCACAACAGGACATTGTGTTCTAGAAAAAACACTTTACACCTTTTGGCCCAAGCTGTAGTGACCATAGGTGGGCAGTACCGCGGTACCGGTACCGCGGTACTTTTTTGGTACCAGTACCGTCGGTACTTTTGTGGTACCGGTACCGCCAAAAAATAGCAAAGTACCGCGGTACCGTTGCGGTACTTTAGTTTTTTTTTATTTTTTAGTACGGATTTTAAGAACGTACCATTAAAAACTTGAAACGTTGTAAAAGTGCTTGCAAATAAATTGGATTTACAACCAATCTTTTTTCTTAATTTAGTGTTTAATTGTTGGTCTTACTCGCTACTACCGCCGCAGGGACTTAGCGTTTGCAGTTTGCTGGCCGATTTGAAAAATTGACGATTTCTTGCAATGGCAAAGTAATGCATTACCAGTATTCATGCACCGGCGAAACAAAACCAAAACCGCTAAGAAAAAATTGTAAGAGACGACTTACGCAATGAATACTCATCACATCAGGCGTGAATACAATAGCGTAGCCAGGGGGCGCGGGGTGATTATAGCTCCCCATTGGCCAGCCGACCAAAATGCAGAATAAGAAAAATACTACGTTGTTAGCTCTTTTGATACTGTCTTTTGCTCTAGAATAGATTTAAAAAATTACTTAAAGCATATTTTGAAATGTTTATTGAAGGGGGAAAGGAGCTAATTTGTCAAAAATAAAACTTATAAATCAGAAAAAAGACTATAAAGAATAGCCGAGAATTGGTAATCAAATTTGATCGCTTTTTGAAAAATGCTCAACAACTTTTCTCGACCTTCCTTCGATTGGCCCCCATAGCCTATATGCTTACATCTTTCACTATAAAATTTAGCTGAAATAGATTACTTCTTGCGAGGTTTGCTAAACTACCGAAGTAGGATTTTATGATTTACCAACTTGTAAATAAGAGAACTGAAATTCTAGCAATAGCTACCTCCCACATAAACCATTTATTCAACTAGTACGGTATAATGATTTTTTTGCACTGCTAATTTTATGCCACGTATTAATAGCATTGATTTTTATCAAAATAGGCCTAAAATTGTTATTTTTGCCAAAAAAATAAAAATTTTTCGAGTGCTGGGGGATCCGCCCCTACACCCTATGCCTCCGGTGGCTGGAGGCCTTGCCCCCGACCCCAATTGCCTCCGGTGGTTGGGGATCCGCCCCCAGATTCCCGCAACGTCCCCCCCCCCCATTGCAGATTTTTGGTTACGGGCATGCTTGAAGAAAAATTTACTGCACGTTACTGCCGGCATCCATTTATATTAGCTTTTGACTATAAATATGCCTGGAACGTTTGGCGAAGAAGATGTTCTCATTCACAAACGGTGTATAATACGGCCAAAAGTATTTCACCCGGTAATACTTATACAAAAAAATTATCTCAAAAATCCTTTCATCTGCACCAACCCCACTTTGGCTTTGGCCGCGATGAGGTTTTTTCTTCCTAAACATTGTACGCTCTTCTAATAAGTTCTACAGGGCAAAACAACGCAATCTAATTTTTGTGCAAAATTGTCGAGTAAAAAACACGGTTTTGTCTCTGGAAATTTTTGGGTGCCACCTCCCCTGAAACCCCACAAATTAATCCCCCAGAAATCTATTTTTATGATTGCACCTCTTTTAAAACCCCCGAAATTGAACATAACAAAAAATAATTACAGGGTGAGCCAAAAGTAGGTGGACGACATATGGAATGAATTTATGCCTCAGTTACTTTAATTGAATTGTTCATTTTAACTTTGTTACAACTATGTTATTTGTGGTATATAATTACAATTTTAGTACTAAAATTTGTTTTAATTTTACCTGTTTTCTATTATTTGTCGTGTCTTTTGTATTTTAATGTCGATCTAATTTGTCGTGCCTTATGTCTGCAATGGCACATTGATATTTTATCACCTCGGTGATAATGCCCATAGCCTTACAGCAAGGATGGGTTAAAACTGTATATATATATATATTACACTTAATTTTTTTTTTACTTTCCACCTACTTTTGGCTCACCCTGTATTTTAACGGCTTTAGCCAAAAAGCTAATTTTTTTTATAATCAGAAGAGACAAAGAATCTTCTTAAGAGTCCCCCAAAAGCATGGCCAAAAGTGCTAAAGCTTTTTTGTGACAACTTTAATTGCATAATCTGTGTTCAACCCACACACTGGTTACGTTGTTGCGTCCTTGGATTGAGCGCTTTACGATGATTATCTCTGCTTGTGGCTTCGAACTAGCCAGAAATTCAGTGGTAAGAAATCGAAATTCACGGAACATTGGAAAACTAGAAACTCTTAAGCAGGTACAAATTCCTCCAGGCACGAAGTAAATATCACAATGAAAGTGTGCGGATTGTGCAATAATTAGCGTCTAACGCTGTGTTGTGACAAGAGAATAAATGTGCTATACAACAGCAACAAAAAATGCTGTAATTTTGAAATTGTTTTCATGACGGGGAAACAAAAGAAGTTTTTAGAAGTCACCATTTACATGCGTCGTTCGTTTATAGGCTGGCAACTGGTAAGCTCCCATCTAGCTTTAAATAAGAAATGCAAAAAGTAACTGCAGCAACGAATCGATTAAAAACAAATCAAAACAGAACACTTTGCCAAAAGTGCAATTTATCCCCCAATTTCTAAGTTTTGTGTAAATGTCACTTATGCAATAATTGGGAGCTGATGATCGTCAGAGTATCCTTCAGTGTCAACTTACGCACGTGATGCTTTAGAGATGACTGCTGTTTGGTTATTATTGGGCACAAGATACTCTAGTACAGGGCTGCCCAACCCGTGGCCCGCGGGCCACATTTGGCCCACGAAGCTGTTTTGTGTGGCCCGCATGGTCTTTTTGCGTGGTTGATTTCGTCATGGAAAGGCTTACTTAGCATTTTCTGGCAAATAAAAAGGTCTAAACTAAAACCCTCTTCTGTTTGATTTTTCCGAAATCAGATCTGATTTGCGGCGAAGACCTTTTTTTTTTTATCTTCACTTACTTTTGAGGACAGATACCCAAAATACTGGCCAAAGTGAGCACCGATTTTTGTACAACAAACTTGCAATTCTTTGGAGTTAAATCTTGGTAAAATTGCATTTGGCCCGCAATAACTTTTCTCCCGTAAATGTGGCCCGTACTAGTAAAAAGATTGGGCAGCCCTGCTCTAGAACAATACGTAGCCCGGTGACCGTAGTTCGTATAAGTTAGATACTTTATCGAGTCAATTTCATCACTAGCTAGTACTGTACTCACTGTTGTAGTAATACTGCAACTGCTTACTATTCTACGGCAAACTGTAGGTCTACAGAGTTCGCACTAGTCGCGGAAACGAACCAAATTGCTAAAAGTGATGATTTACAATCTAGTAAACGAAGTCAATCAGTCCATTTTTTTTTCTTTTAATTTTTAAAAAAGTACCGCAAAAGTACCGCGGTACTAATTTTAGCAAAGTACCAAGTACCGGTACCGCGGTACTTTTGCAAAACCGTGCCCACCTATGGTAGTGACCTAATGCTATGAAAACACAACTACATAAGCTACCCGTGGTATGTGGCAAACATCAAAAGGGCATTCAAATCAAGCTTTTTACTGTTGACCTAAGTGTTGGGATAAGCCCAAACTGCATTTACACCAAATTTGGGGTTTTTCGCCTTGCCGTTTTCACGATATAGTTCAAAATTGCTAATTTTATTTTTGCTTCAGTGTTGCCATTTTCACATGATGATATAATTTAAGATAAGAATGAAAACATAATGACATTACAAAACTTCAACATGTTAGATTTTAAACTAGCGTTCCGGCTACAAAAAAATTGCCAATGCATCCCTGATTAGAATGACAACTGATTAGCAATGTTTGTAAACAAACCAATGCGTTTCGGTGTTGTATCACAACCTGACTATTCAGCTACCAAGATAATGCAACAAAAATACCACAGGAAAATTTCTTCATTTAAATGAAATGAAAGTATGGATATGTAAAGAGACAAATTTTGAGTATTTTAGTTTTATCATACAATGCAGCCGAGCAAATAACAATACAGCTGCACATAACATGTAATGAGCATTATAGTAGACGTTTTGGCCACAAATTAATTATACATAGCATTATGTTGGTGTTGCTAACTATTACAATAAATGCCAGTTGATCACAAAATTGGTGTTATTGTTGCTATGGTGTTTAGAGCGTTTTTGCTATAAAATACAATTTTAATTTATAGCAAAAGCTTTATGCAAAGTGTTTCAAAAGTAACATACCAATATACTGGTATTATTTTATTAATATATCGGTATGTTTCTTTTGAAACACCCTGTATACTTTTTAACTAATTTAGCTCAAAAATATCATCAGCAAATATGTTGATGCAAATGATGAAGTATTATACACATGGGTTCATCTCCAAATCATTGCTACTGTAAGTCATTTGAAAGAATAACAAAATAACATTGCGAATTTATTTATAGTACGATTGCAATTTCCCTTGGAATGAAGTTAAATGACCGGCCAGTTGGTCGAACGGTAACGCGTTCGTCTCTGGATCGGTAGGTCAAATCTCGGGCCAGCCAAATCAGACAGTGTTGCCAACGGCTCGCCACTGCTGCGACATTTCTTCGAAAGGAGCAGTATTGCTCGGGCGCAATGACGCGAAAATGGACCCCGCAAACTCGTTACATGCTTCAGCGCAATACAACGAGTATAAGAAAAATTTGATTTTGATTTGATAAAGTTAAATGACAATTGAAATCACGTGCACAAAAGAATATCAAGGTCCTGGGAGAAAACAGCACAACTAAGCACACTCAAAATTACTTAATGCATGAGTATTGACCAAAGTGAGTAAGAAATTCCGATGTTTGATAAAATGATATTTTTTAATGATTTCTTTGTTGTAGCCTACATTTTTTTCATAATGAGCACAATTAAAAAAGTTAATCCTTACAACATTGAGATACAAAGTTGTATTGACCTAATTTACTAAATCAATCCTATTAGCACTCTAGGTTTATTGATTTTTTTCAGTTATTTGATAATTATTACGTAAATTTTGAATAAATGGCCATAAAATTGAACATCTTGCTCTAAAAATAACTAAAATAATTAAGATATTTTGCATATAAGCTCTAAAATAATCAGGCGCATAGTCAGGAATTTGCAATGAGGGGGGGCTGTTCTGGGGGTGTAGGGGCGGAGCCCCCAACGCTCGAAAATTTTACATTATTTGCAAAAATAACTTCATTTTAGGGGTATTTTGATAAAAATAATAATGCTTTTAAAAGGTGGCATAGAAATTGGCAGAGCAAACATGATTAAACTGGTTGCATAAATGGGCTATTTGGGAGGTGGCTAAAGGCAAAGTTTTAATTGTCGTATTTAGAATAGATGCTGGTAAATTATATAATCGCACAGTTCAATGAAACTAACATGGAGTAATCTATTTCGTCCACAGCTTATAGAAAAAAATAATTGGGGGGCTAATGAAAAGAGATTTGAGAAGAATGATTGGTAATTAACTAATGCTGAATAGTCCCCCCTTAATCCTAAATAAGTTTGTAGTATATTTGTTGATGACACCTATGTTTAGCATTTTTACACTAGCGATCAAATCTGATTGCTTATTTTTGGTCATTTTTCAAAGTTTTTATGTATTTGTGAGTTTTAGTTTTGACAAAGTAGCCCCCTCCCTAAATGTATGTTTCAAAAGATGTTTTAAACCTCTATTTTGATCCATTTCAGTGTATAAAACAGTCTCAAAAGAGCTAAAAGTAGGTTTTTTCTTATTCTGCATTGTGGTCGACATGCCAATGGGGGGGGGGGGCTATAGCCCCCACCTGGCCACGCTACTGAAAATGATGGATGCGAAATTGGTGAGTATGATCGAAATAACTTTGTTTAATTTTAGTTATCACTTTATATTACCTAATTTGCACAAGCAATCACTAATTGATATCATTTGGTGAAATATAATTAAATGAAAGTCATACATGGCAACTAAACTCAGCATAATGAAACACCGGAGAGAATAATCTCTGATTATTGCTCACAAGTTAAATTTCTTGATTCTGATCTATATGTTAGCCATGTTTTTGTTGTATAATTATGAAACAACTGCAAGTGTTTTGAAACTATCAATATTTGTACTTATACAGAGCAAACAGTAAATTTAAAATATGAAAAGCAAAGTATGAATTTTTGGAAACTTGTTTCAAAAAATACAACATAGGTGATGAAGACTACAATTGTCATAAAAAACGAAAAAGCAATAAAAAATGTTTATTGTCAAGACTTTAAGGCATATTTGTTTTTTTTTGTTTTATTTTGTGCGATTCTTCATTCTCATTTTCGGGCCTCAACTTAGCCACCAAAATTTAAAAAAAACTTCAAATAACAAGCTTTCCTGAAAAATTATCTCCCCCAAAAACATGTATTTATAGACACAACGACCAAGTTGATACCTCTAGAAAAACTCGAAAAATCTAAATTAAAAATTTTTCGTACTTGCATCAGCCATCTAGTGGTGACTTTCAATATCTCAGCTACCACTGGGCCGATTAAAAAAAAAACTTTGCCAGGTTATTCAGTACGCCAGTCTCTATCTATGAAATGGTTAATTGACTCTTATTCAGAGGTTGGGTATAAAAATGCTCAAATTTTTTTTGAAATTTAATGGAACAAACTTAGCGTTTATCCGTGCTAATGTAACATGTGATAGGACAAAAAACAAAACAAAAAAACATACCGGAAGTTACAGTTGTCAGGGCTGTTTTGAAGGTGGGAGGTTGTAAAGCATTTAGTTCGGATTATGAGCAAAAGGCAAAGAAACACCTAAATCTAAAACATATCTTCACCAAATTTCAGTTTTCTACGACCTATCGTTTCTACGATGGTTCATTTTAAAATTAAGAAAATCTACTTACAACAGTGATGCCAATTAAAATTTTATTTCTTAGAAATTGGGATATTCTACTTACTTTTAACGTATTTTTGTTGTAATACCAATTCATGCTAAAGACTTGCATTCAGTTGCTTTCAAACCAGTTGTGAAAGATACCTTAAACATTATTTTACAAAAAAAATTAGATTGTGACTGACAACACTGAGAGGGAAATCGTTTAAACTTTAAAACAAAATATTTCAGAAACAATCAGTTATAGAGTAGTGACATTTCTGAAGATATGTTTTAGATTATTCTTTTTTTACGCATAGCCCAAGCTAGATGCTTCACCTTCTTTTAGCTTGTTTTATTTTTCTTTGCTTTTTATACAACCTCAGTTAATGGTATAAAAAGTCTATTGTGCTTTGCTTTTTCTGTGACGATCCGTTGTCGCTGCAGCCCGATCAACCTCTACGTAATTCTAACTACATCCTTTAACAAATTACAGCTACATGTAAACGTAAATTTTGTGCACTGGCCGAACGTGCAATTATTTTTTGTGCATAAGCAATTAACTGACTATTTACAAGTGTATACCCGAAATTTCCAGATAAATTTCCGCAACATAGCGCATGACTCGGCAACCAATTTTGTTATTTTCAAAGAAGTTGAAAACTAAGTTCAATCTAAATGGTATAATTATTTGTGTTTTTTTTAATCAAAAAATTATAATACCGACCTTAATTCGAGAATATTTTCAAGTACTCTAATCTGCTAATCAAACAATATCGCAATATTTCAAAACTAAAAACTGATTAAAGTGAAAATAATATTTTTAAAATATTGCTCCAACTGAGTCGTTTTGTTTTCGCATGCAAAATTTTGGCAACTTTTTTGTCGGCTTAGGATAGTCTCCTGAGTCGTGACGTATGGACAGTAGTGGTATGCCTTAAACGTGTATATCCTGAAGTTAAATGGGACGATGAGAAAAGACGAACAAAAGCGGACGATATTGTTTTGCTGTTGAAATTGTAATCGAACGTGCCTGGATTCATTCAACCAATCTTTGAATTCGATAACTTTAATTTGGAACTATGCGGCTAATGCGCTGCTATGCTATGCTTGAATTTATATTTTCCATTGTAAGAATTTGTGTCACGGTCAACCTTAAGTTAGTTTGGATTGAAAATATTTGACCATAGCACGTCACCACACACTTTTATGAACCCATACACAATAAAATTGTATAAAAACTACCCAAAAATCTACACACCTCTAAAAATGTCAATCTTGTCAGCAGTGTTTATATCAAAACGGAGGCAATTTAAGGACATTTTTCGGTGAAACACTATGAAGTGAAGTTGTAGGGCACTTTTGCATTTTGAGAGTTTCAAGTGTCACTCTTATCTAATAACCGGCCAATTTGGTAGATCGGTAACGCGTTCGTGTCTGTATCTTTGCTCGCGTTCGTATCTTCGCACGTGTTCAGAGCCATTTGAAAGAACTAGATTTTTAACATTTAAAAACCAATTGGAAAAATTAAATCGTTCTATCCTCTATTTACTTGCAATTTAAGTCCAAAACACGTTTAAAATCTTGCGTTTTGGTAGTATATTTTGTAAGTGATTTGGCCCAGATAGGGGGAAGTAAGATGCACTGCCTCGTGCAATATTATAACAGTAAATAATAATCCACTCAAACATTTTCCTTAAAAATTTTTGTTTTGTCATAAAATTAACCAAATATAGGAGTATATGTACGGCCAGGGGGTCCAGGCTTCCTCAATTCATATTCAATAATTTGTTCAATGAGCATTTCCCCTAGCTAAATTGTTTTTCAAAATTATTTTGTCGCGTAAAAACTGACGAGGTTGAGGTAAATTATTTTTGAAAAACGGTACAATAAATAGTTACGCCTGCTAACCATGTTTTTTTCCCGGGCCGAATTTACACTGTGCGAGGCCCCTGGTGCTTTGGGGATTATTGCAACATCTTCCTGCTAAATATAGGTGAAGAGACAAAAAAAATCTTGCCATCTGAGCAAGGGTCCCCGGCACTCTGCCCTATGGTAAATCTGGCCCTGGTAATCGCATTACGTCCATAAAAGGTTAGATAAGAGCATGATGTAGCAACTTTTAAGACAAAAACCCTTAACTTCACCTTAGTTATAGATTTAAATTGGTTGGCAGAAAGTGATTTAAGGGGACCCGGGCCCCCTAGTTGTCAATATTATTGTTAATTAATGTTGTATGCGTGTACTGTTGTACGCAAAGATGATAAAAAAAAAGCTGAAACTGAAGGATCAAAACTTTTTTGTCACATTTTAATCATTAGTAGAATTTTGATGGGACCGAACCTTTGCCCTTACGAGTTTAAACCCGATTCTTTGGCTATGCAATATTTGCGAAAATCATTATAATCCTAAACATGCAATATTAGTTCTAGACTGACAGCTTCAGCAAGTGGTCAAGTTAATTTCCTTAAGAGCAATTAGCGGACAGTAACGATTTCGATTTAATCGACTTTCGCGCTTACTCAAGTGACTGATAGCTTCTGCATTATTTTATTAGTTTTTTGTGAATTGTGTGTGCTGTGGATGGTATATAGTCACAATAAACCAAATCTCGCTCGAATCAGTTGTTTGCTTGGACGCTGGAAAGGCGGTACGTCTGGCGTATCGAATTTCTGTTTAAAAATAAACTAAAAATACGCTCATTCGCTCACAATTTTACGGCCAATGTCGACCGGGTTTCAAACGCGCTGTGAGTAGCAGGACAAGATGATAGAGCGCATGCTAGCGAACGATACATTAGGATGGATTCCCAGCCAAGTCAAATACCAAAAGTAGTAATTCGGTTTTCGCTGTTTATGCGAACCTCTACCGTTCAATAAGACATTATGAAATCTCTACGTAAACTGCAACAAACAATCACATAACATTTCATTTAGAAATTCTACATTAAATTTGTTTGAATAAGATTATGGATTGGTAATGGCTTTAGGCTGATTCGCCTTAAACAAAACGTACGCCATCGTTTTTGATCTACTTTTCGTGGTACAAAAATTTACACGCGTTTTAATTGCATTTACTGTACAGTTCGTTAGTAGCGGTATTCTACATCCAAATTAAACATGGCGTTTGCGAATAATTGCGTGGTTGGCAACTCAGCGGTTAATTACAATGAAGTGATTTCAAAATTTCCAACAACCAAACAAGTTTTGACGGAACAATTCAAGTTTCATTACACGAATCAAAAATCAAAAAATTAATTGATACGATTTTTTGCACTCACTGAACACTAAATTATATAATTTGTTCAAGGTTGCATGCATTTCTACACCAGAGTTCTCTAAAAGAGAACTCTGTCTAAACTAACAAAAAATCTGTATCATGTTTTGGTCATATAGCACAATTCAACCCACCAAAATAGGTTATAGCCGCACCGTTCGACCGATTATTTCAAGTGATTTTTGGTGGCAATGATCATACCACGATAACATTTGTTTTTTTAATCAACACAGTTTTAGTTGACATCATACAAAGAAATTAACAACCAGGCACGCAACCAGAATTATCCTACGCTAAAGGACGGTTAACTTTTTCTGTTAAAAAATAGATCAAGCGGGAAGTGTGATGAATAAACGAATTTATCTCAAACGTATCACAGACTGGGTTTGGGGCAAATACCTTAATCGCAAGACAATTTGTGGTAATTTTTTAAACTACAAATCCCGCATTTCAATGCCATGCAGAAAAAAATTTGCACGTTTGTTGAGCTATTTGAAGGAATTAAATAGGGTAGTATCTTTCTTTCCCCACATTTATTGGACAAATCCAAAAACACGATTATAATAGCTTTTATGCTTGGCTTAAAATTTTTAAGTGACTTGGTTAAAAGGGGGACTTACCCTTCCTGGTTGCGCCACTGTGAGCAATGAACATGTGAACAATGTTGCAAGAATCAAAGCTGTGAAATATGATCGACGAGTCCAAAGTGCGTCAATTCCCACAGATAGTACAGGCCTACAGTGGACCGGACATGCCCAAACTGTTTGAGGAACGGGGCTGCAGTGACTTTGAGTGGATCGCACATTCAGTGCCGTCCAGAACTAGAAAAAAGTTTTAGTGAGAATTGGTGCAAAACTGGGGGAAATTTAAGTGAAAGCCAAAAAAAGGTCTTCATCATATTTTGATGTGATTTTTACCGAATTTTAGGTCATGACCAAACGGAACAAAGGAAAATTGATTTGGTTTCTCGCAAAATTTCTCAGCTACTTCATTGTAAAATCACTTGCGGGCCGCAGAATATTCTTATGCACTTTTATGCAGCCAGCGAAACGGGTTTGCGGAGCCCTGATAAACGCTGCAGCTGAAAAACAGCAAATACAAATCACAACAGTAACGCATAAAAATGATAATAATCAATAAAATATCAATGCATTCGGCAACCAGTTTTGTGATAGAAAAAAATACTGTTTCGCCAAAAACTACCTCAAAAAGCCAGACTTTTGTTGAAGCACTTAAAAAAATTAGGTGCAAACCATACAAGGAAAGGGTTTCTATTTCACAGTATTTTAAAGAGACAAAAATAGCTACAAACACCAAGAGTTAATGCCAGGCCCGGCGCCACGGAGAAGTGCATTTTGGGGCCGTGTCTCCCTCCAATCACTTGTGCCCCCCAAGCAAAAATGTGTGCTTTCAAGCAAGAATTGGGCCCCAAAAGAAAGTAACAGGACTGTCACGATTTTGAAACCTCTACTGTTCTTTTTCGCTAAACTTTCACTAGCATTAGTCATTTTCGCTAAGTTAGTTATTTCGTATCTGTGGCGCGTGTTTTTGCAACCTAGAGCTCATTTGTCATTTTATGCTTCGCTGACGCGGTTGGCGAGAAACTTAGCCGATGCTTTGCTCGCCTTTAATTGGAACGACCGACGCTCGCGTCGCGTGTTCCTTTGTTTTTACTCGGCCATTTTCAAACTAACGAGTGCGAGATTTCAAACTTTTGCTTATAACTCGAGAACCGTTTGGTCTAACTACATGAAATTTTGACAGCAGTTTGAGATTAATGAGTTTTATGTTTGTACCAAATTTCGAGGCAATCGGTCACGTGACTTCGGGTTTATGACCCGAAAACCGCCCCGAAAGTTTGGCGTAAAAAGCGGTCTAAGTCAAAAACGGCTTAAGTACGGCAAAAAATATTTCTCATGGTTATATGTCTTAAGATATCCTTTCATCCCTACCAACTCACTTTCGGCCGCGATGAGGTTTTTTTCTTATTTTTTTCCTTTTTTTTTCCTTTTTTTTCCTTTTTTTTCCTTTTTTTTCCTTTTTTTTCCTTTTTTTTCCTTTTTTTTCTTCCTAAATCTTGTACGCTCGAGTTCTCCTAAACCACAAAACATAGAAATCTAATTTTTGTGTGAAGTTGTTGAGGTACATACGCAATTGTGTCTCCTGAAATTTTTTTGGGGCAACTCCCCCGGGAACCCCCCCAAAATGGGGCCCCAAAAAATCAATTTTTTGAACGGCTCAAGCTAGGGTGCCAGTTTTTTTGGATATCAGTAGATATTTGAGAGATAAATATTTTGACATAATTTGGGGGTACCACCCCCCCGGGGACCCCCCAAATGGACCCCCCCAAAAACAAATTTTTTTAACCATATAACCTAGGGTGCCATTTTTCTTTGATATCAGTAGATATTTAAGAAAGAAATATTTAGACATGATTTGGGGGTACCACCCCCCCGGGAACCGCGCCAAAATGGGGCCACAAAAAATCAAATTTTTGAACGGCTCAAGCTAGGGTGCCAGTTTTTTTTGATATCAGTAGATATTTGAGAGACAAATATTTTGACATAATTTGGGGGTACCACTCCTTCGGGGACCCCCCCAAATGGACCCCCCCCAAAATAAATTTTTTAACGATTTAACCTAGGGTGCCATTTTTCTTTGATATCAGTAGATATTTAATAGACAAATATTTTGACATAATTTGGGGGTACCACCCCCCCGGGGACCCCCCCAAATGGACCCCCCCCAAAAGCAAGTTTTTTAACCATTTAACCTAGGGTGCCAGTTTTTTTTGATATCAGTAGATATTTTAGAGAAAAATATTTTGACATGATTTGGGGGTACCACCCCTTCGGGTACCCCCCCAAAATGGGGCCCCAAAAAATCAAATTTTTGAACGGCTCAAGCTAGGGTGCCAGTTTTTTCTGTTATCAGTAGATATTTAAGAGACAAATATTTTAACATAATTTGGGGGTACCACTCCTTCGGGGACCCCCCAAAAATAAATTTTTTTAACGATTTAACCTAGGGCGCCAGTTTTTTTTTGATATCAGTAGATATTTAAGAGATAA
Source organism: Trididemnum nubilum (assembly GCA_963965965.1). Taxonomy (NCBI): domain Eukaryota; kingdom Metazoa; phylum Chordata; class Ascidiacea; order Aplousobranchia; family Didemnidae; genus Trididemnum; species Trididemnum nubilum. Next base: position 9,811,140 of record OZ014474.1, read on the forward strand.
ATATTTTGACATGTTTGGGGTACCACCCCCCCGGGGACCCCCCAAATGGATCCCCAAAAATGAATTTTTTAATGGGTTAACCTAGGGTGCCAGATTTTTTTTGGTATCAGTAGACACTTAAGAGATAAAAATTTTTACATGGTTTGGAGGTACCACTCCCCCGGGGACCCCCCCAAAATGGACCCCCAAAAATAATTTTTTTTATTGGTTTAACTTAGGGTGCCAGTTTTTTTTTGATATCAATAGATATTAACTTAGGGATTATTATTTACTGCTAAAATACTGCAGGAGGCAATACGCCTTACTTCCCCTACGTGGACCAAATCACTTACAATCAAAATTTTACACTATAATGCAATATTTTAAACGTGGTTTGGAATTTAATTGCAAGTAGAAGAATTTTGAACAATTCCGTTTTTTCGATTGGTTTTAATGTTAAAAATCTATTTCTTTCAAATGGATGTGAACACGTGCGAAATGTGATCCAATAGGATTAAAATAGCTTTTCTTTTCTAAAACTTACAAAAATCGCCTAGCGGCTGGGGGCTTTGCCCCCAGACCCCCATAGCCACCGGAAGCTGGGGGCTCCGCCCCCAGACTTCCGTCTATGATACGTTTGAGTACACTAGCTTACTCAACACCTCTCCTAAGTTGGACATTTGCATTTTCTAACGATTAGTTTCGCCCTCTCCCTTTACCAAAATCCTGTTTAAGTACCAACAGGCTACGATTTTAAATCTTCCATTCTACGATATCTTTGCCCTACAAAAAAGTTCCTTTTTTGAAAATTTCGGATGACGTCATTGCATGTGATTTGTGGTTTGGGCCCCATCCCAATCAAAAATCCTGGCTACGCCAATGCCTCTCATCAGGGACCCCCCAAAAATCAATTTTTTGAACAGCTCAACTTAGGGTGCCAGTCTGTTTTGATATCAGTAGATATTTAACAGACAAATACTTTGACATAGTTTGGGGGTGCCACCACCCCCCGGGACCCCCCAAATAGGGCCCCCAAAAATCAATTTTTTGAATGGCTTAACTTAGGGTACCAGTGTTTTGTGGTGATATCAGCAGATATTTAACAGACAAATATTTTGACATAGTTTGGGGGTGCTACCCCCGCCAGGACCCCCAAATGGACCTCCCAAAATCAAGTTTTTGAACGGCCCAAGCTAGTGTGCCCGTGTTTTATGATATCAGGAGATATTTAACTGACAAATATTTTGACTCTACTTTTCTGGAGGTTCCATAATCAGATATTTTTGAATATTGCTGATTTGATGGTAGACAAAAAAGTACTTTTGAGCGTCACAGCATTAGTCTTGCTTAAGCTTTTCAACTTTCAGGCAAATAAATTTATGTTATGTTATGTTATGTTAGCTACGCGTCGGTCGTTCACTGGGTTTGCTGGCAAACTCCCATCTAGTTTGTACGTGCTATAGTTCACAGCGAGGAGTGTTTTAACAGTGGATAGTGAAGGATGATTTAGTTGTTCGTCTAGAGTAGTGTTTTTTGTCTCTGTTTTTTTTAACTGTTGCATTCTATTTGAATAAGATGAATTAAATTAGGCTTAACTTTAACAATAAATTTGCATGTATTTACGTGGAGATTGTGGTTTTGTGTGCACATAACAAAAAGCTCGTAACAAGGACTGCGCCATTGGGGGGCATTTGCAATAAAGACCTTTTTATGGGTTTTCACCCCGGAATTTGAGGGCAAAATTCGAACCAACTGAGACCCCTGTGCCCCCAAGCGAGAATGTGCACCCCCTAAGCAAAAATTGTGCCCCAAAAGAAAGCAACGGGAGTGCATTTTTGATGAAAACCCTTTTTTTGTTCTTCATTTCCAAATACATTTTTGTGTCCCCACAAACACATTACTCTGACGTTGGCCGGGCCTGGTTAATACACACATATAACTAAATTTAGAGTAACTTGATAGATGTCGACAGCAGTTTTTGACAAACTAAGCAAGGAGCATGTTTCTAAAATAAAATAGTCCATGTAAATGCTGGCAAAACGAACATTAATAACTTGAACACATTTTGTCCGCGTTTATCACCACACAAGCACAATAACCCTATGAAACAAGTTATCTAGCTACACAATGCAAATTAATGGCCACAAGACGTATAAAAAGTCCTAAAACTCGGGTCTAAAGAGTTAAGAAAAGACTTTTGTTTATATCTTTCGGATATTTGTACAAATTTCGAAAATTATTGGACGATTAACAACATACAGTGCAATATGGATTTATTACGACATAATGCACCATTAAGTTACGATTTGAAAATGCTGCTTTTCTCCAAAGCCAAAAAAATCCACCAAAGCGCTATTAGGTATAAAACCTTCCATTCAGTTCAACCAAAAGTAAAGAAAACTATTTTGGGTTCAATTTTCTGCCTTTATTACACTCGTTATTTTTCTTTTTCGTATAAGAACCGCTAGCAAAGTTTGGTTGAGGCTGGCAGTTATTGCTTTTAAACAAATTTTCCGCTTCTTTTGTTCTCAGATTTAATTTGAAAAAAAAAGACAAGCAATTCATTATTGCTTTGTTAAAAAGAGTCTTGTTATTGATCACAACTATTAAAATATTGTTTAGGTATAAACAAATCATCACTGGCAAAACCGAATCAAAAGTTGTTTGAGTGTCACCGCGTTCGTCTCTGCAGCTGTTCGGACCAGTTGGACACAGTGTTGCCGACGACTCGCTACCGCTGCAACAGTTCTTCTAAAGGAGCTGTGTTGCCGAGGCGTAATGATGCGGAGATGGGCCCCGCTAACTCGTAACACGCTACGGCGTATTACATAAAATATAAAGAAAGATTTGATTTGATGATAATAGAAATGGAAACTCATTCATTTATTTAGCCCGAATCCTGAATTATGTTTTTGACGCCGAAGGGAGACTTTGTTCTTAATTTGCTCTTTCATTTTGAGCAAGCAATAATCTGGTGTGCTAATGAAATATTCTGGTATGCTAATGAAATTGTTTTTATAAAAAAGGCTACGTGTGCTTCAACTGACTTGAATCCTCTTCGTAATTAAACATTCACTTTCAACGGACAAAAACCGCAACCAAATTGGATCCGCATGGGCCAGCAATTCCTAAAACTAAATTCACTAAAATTTTTGAGTTTACGAAAGCTTACGAAAGCCAAACCCAATCCACCACAAAATAACGTTTGTTTTAAACAAATAGTCAGTGTAAAAGTTTTCTGCATCATACCGCTGTGAACGTTTGTTAAACAAGCAGCACCTTTACGATACTCACTCGCGAACTTACGACCATTCTACAGCTGATCGGGCAATGCACTCTTAGTTTGGTCATAAGCAAGAAAATTATCAAAACAAATACTAATATCATAAAGCGACACGTTTTGCTGGTATCGATGTTAGTTAAAGTTGCTTGCAAACTAACTGTCTTTCTTCTAAAATGGTGCCTCTTTAAAAGTTTCTTGTGCTTGTTTAGTATAAACCATAGCTTTGTCATATTGATGCAAATTTTGCAAACACACACCAATGTCATGAAGTGTCCAAGCAACATTACTGTCTTTGCTCTGATCAGGTGATGCATTTTTGCGGATTTCCAGTGCTTGTTTAGAATAAATCAGAGCATCGTCATATTGATGCAATTTAGCAAACACCAACCAATGTTATGAAGTGTTCAAGCAACATTACTGTCTTTGCTCTGATCAGGTTATGCATTTTTGCGGATTTCAAGTGCTTGTTTAAAATAAATCAGAGCATCGTCATATTGATGCAAATTTTGCAAACACCAACCAATGTTATGAAGTGTCCAAGCAACATTACTGTCTTTGCTCTGATCAGGTGATATATTTTTGCGGATTTCCAGTGCTTGTTTAGAATAAATCAGAGCATCGTCATATTAATGCAAATTATGCAAACACCAACCAATGATATGAAGTGTTCAAGCAACATTACTGTCTTTGCTCTGATCAGGTGATGCATTTTTGCGGATTTCAAGTGCTTGTTTAGAATAAATCAGAGCATCGTCATATCAATGCAAATTTTGCAAACACACACCAATGTTATGAAGTGTCCAAGCAACATTACTGTCTTTGCTCTGATCAGGTGATGCATTTTTGTCGATTTCAAGTGCTTGTTTAAAATAAATCAGAGCATCGTCATATTGATGCAAATTTTGCAAACACCAACCAATGTTATGAAGTGTCCAAGCAACATTACTGTCTTTGCTCTGATCAGGTGATATATTTTTGCGGATTTCAAGTGCTTGTTTAGAATAAATCAGAGCATCGTCATATCAATGCAAATTTAGCAAACACACACCAATATTATGAAGTATCACAGCAACAATCACAGCATCGTCATATTGATGCAAATCTAGCAAACATCAATCAATGTTATGAAGTGTCCAAGCAACACTACTGTCTTTGCTCTGATCAGGTGATATATTTTTGCGGATTTCCAGTGCTTGTTCAGAATAAATCAGAGCATCGTCATATTGATGCAAATTATGCAAACACCAACCAATGTTATGAAGTGTTTTAGCAACATTACTGTCTTTGCTCTGATCAGGTGATGCATTTTTGTGGATTTCAAGTGCTTGTTTAAAATAAATCAGAGCATCGTCATATTGATGCAAATTATTCAAACACCAACCAATGTTATGAAGTCTTTTAGCAACATTACTGTCTTTGCTCTGATCAGGTGATATATTTTTGCGGATTTCAAGTGCTTGTTTAAAATAAATCAGAGCATCGTCATATTGACGCAAATGTGCAAAACAGCAACCAATGTTATGAAGTGTCCAAGCAACATTACTGTCTTTGCTCTGATCAAGTGATACATTCTGATATATTTGGAGTGCTGCTTTCAAATGAACCAAAACATTGCCATGTTGCTTCATTCCAGATAAACATTGTCCAACTTTCAAATTTAATTTTGCAATGTTTCTGTCTTCTTTTTCGTTTGCAGAAATATTTTGATGGATTTTCAAAGCTTTGTTGTAATTTGTTAAAGCAGCAACGAAATCTTCGATATTATATGAGCAGTTGCCCATCCAAAGTAATGTGCTCGCAATGTTAATATCCGTGGCTTCATTGCGGGAGTTATTCTTGTAATAAACCAAGAAATGCTGATAAAAGTCCAATGCTTCTTCAAACAGCTGTTGTGAATATAATTCATTGGCTAAATCTTTCATTCTCATTAAATCGGTTATGAGATCAGTCGTAACCATGGCCGAATCTACATCACAAACTCTTTCAAGTTGTTCCATGCATTCGTCAAAATCAAATTCGTTTAGTTTACTAGCCTTGTTCGAATGGTCTTCTGCAAAATGTTCTTTCAATTTATCAATGCCGAACGCTAATCCAAGTGCTATGTTGAATAATTGTGGATCGGAATAATAATGTCGTTTTTGAAAATTCACTTGTTTTGCAACCTCGCATTGCAAGCAGTATGCAATTTGAAAATAGCTGATTGTGCTTGGTGCTCCGACGATGTCTAAAAATTTCTGCACGTTTTCACTTTCAATACAAAATCCACTGACATGATCACATTGAGATTTGTATTTTGTATAAACTCTCAATCGAAATTCGCACGCAGTTGCAATTGCATAGTGAAGTTTCTCCCAGGTTTTTCGGGTTATTACTTTACTTTGGGTCAATTCGTCAATTACGTCAGAGCATGACTTAGCTGAAGTGTTGTGTATTCTTCCTAGTGCTGCGATAAACAATGTACTGCTTCGATAAACTAATTGTTTAATATTGATTGAGGTTTGAGACTTCAACTTTGCGAGACAATACCTTGAGGAAAAGTTTTCCAAATCATCTTTGACTTGTTGACTTACTTCTTCAATTCTTTGCTGGTTTGACTTTAAACTGGAGTAGTTTTGAACGCCGTTTTCAAACTTCTCAAAAATCCTTTTATTTCCAAAAACAAAGCACGTTTTTGTTAATATATCAGCTAAATGATATCCATTTTTCAAATCTGCTTCCGAACCTAAATATTCCAACATCTCGCTGACAGGTTTTATCAGTTCTGTTGGGAATGGTTTATCTGGGGTAGGTTTCGTCCTTCCTAATGGAAACTTACAAGCATGTGGCATCATTCCATCGAACGAGACTCCACGTGGTGTGTGAGCATCAAAATACCAATCACCCAGTTCCGAATGCTTGTCGTTGAGACTTTTGATGTCTAAACTGGGCAATAATGGTTTCCTGGACATTTAAAATTACAGTATGAAGAATAACAGAAAGCCAGCGAAAGTATTCCAGGTGTAATTGGTAGTTGTTCTGATCATCAAGAAGAATAATGTGTTCGAAATCCGAGTAGGGTGTTATTTCATTGCGAGCCAAAGATCCCATTCCAACGATTGCGTATTCACAAGGAGGACTACCCATCACTTCCTGACAAAATAAGCACAATTTCGTCATGATATTTTTGTATTTATTAGCAATTAAAAAGTTGAGATGTCTTATTGCCCCTACTTTTGTAATTATCAGCCTTTGCAAATTTTCATCACTGTTGGGTATTTTTCCTACAGCAGAGCTAGCTAAAAACGCAACAACTTCATTTCTGAGTGCCTCAAATGAATTTTTGACCTCTTTGGCTTTGGAAATTAAATCAGCTCGTTGATTTGCTGCACCTGACTTCAGGAGGATATGCAAACATGCTTCAGTGAGATCAGATTTGATTTGGGAAACATTGGAAGGGTTTCGAACAATCGCAGCGTTCAAAAGTCCAACACATTTGATTAGTGAGATTTTATCTGGACTTCGCTGTCTGTAAATCAATGAAATTTCATGTAAAATTTCAGCAGCTTTTTCAGGGTTCGTTTCCTTAAGCTGTTTACCAACAGAAACTCTACAGCATTCATCTTTCATTTGCCGAGCAAGTTTCAGTTCTTCTTGAAAGCCTTCGTTTTCATTCGCCATTCCCAAGAAAATAAAGCTACTTCAGCCAAAAATCTGCAGGGGTTATTTTGGCATAAAAACGGTAAAGTTCGCAGATTGTTATTTTATGATGTAAACGTACAACTAGTGCAAAATCAACAAAAGAAAGTATGTGTTTGACCATAGCGATGCAAAGTTTTTTCTCGGACAGACAATATCATGGCACACTTTTGCTGCATCGTTCCTACTTGTTGACTATATACATGTAACGTATGAGGCCAGAAGAGCCCAAGCGTCCTTACAGGGACACAAGTACGTAAGCATTTTCAATTTTGGTTTTCTGGCTTCATAGATTGTCGATATTAAACTAATCGTTTCTAGGATAACACGTTAACTACTGGATAATAAAAACAGAAAACGCAGCATTACATAGAGTATCTCCAATATATTTTGAAGCAGTGGTTCTTAAACTGGGTTTGATCGAACGCTACGCGTTAAATGAGTCGTTATCAGGGGTTCAGAGGAGATTAGGACACACGTAATAAGTGTAGCAATCATAACGTCCACTACTTGACATTAAAACGACCAAGAGTGTCAATTGACGCACACAGTTGAAGTGCAACAAATGTATAGTTCACTTTAGGCCAGGGCTGCCCAAAATGCGGCCCGCACAACAAGTTTTTGGGACCTGCGACTGATCTCAGAATTTACTGTTTTTTCTTTGTTTTTTCAATGCTTGCAAATTTTTCACCAAAAAATGTTTTTATTTTTGTCAAATTTGTCGACTTTTGTTTTTAAAAACATTAAGTTCAAATAATTTTGGTGAATGTTATTTGGTCAATAATGCCACTACGAGTTAGAAAGCATCGAATTAGCGTTACGTTGGCCTCTACCTAAGCTGGGATGTAATATTTTTGTTACATTATTTGTATTTTTATCACTGCACAGTTGCATTTGTAAACGAAAGGTCACAGCAGATGTACAGAGTGTACCTCACATTGCGTCCAAGATGTGTGTTAAAGCCAAAAAAATGTTTCTGTTTGAAAATGTGCTTTTTATTATAAATTCAGCTAACTTTAGTTTCGAACTCTGGCTCTACATTTTATTCAAACTCTGACTTAAAACAGCTAATTATTTGACGTAAAACAAGCGCTTTTTGTTGTTTTGAAACTGCGCACACAGACACCGTTTTGTTTTTAAAAGATTTAACTGAGCAGAACTGTAACAGCTTTGTATAGTTATTTCGCGAAATACTTAAAATGAAGTCAAATTGCAGAATTATTTCAAACTAGCCATAAAAGTAATATTTGTGTTAATTTATAGATCTGTATGAATAGGATTAGAATCAATAAGTAAATTCAAGTGTTTGAAGCGTTACGTCGATACTGCCACGAATTGTCGAAAACGTTAGTTGTTAATAAATCGACAGTTGACGACATCACAGCAGCAGTTCTTGATCCGTTGGAAAATTAAAATAGCAGTTACAATGTGTTCAGTAGTGCACCTATTGGGAAACATGCATTGTGGGTGCTGACCAGATGCTTCCCTCTTCAGCCAAGTATTTAAAAAACTTTCAAAAAGTTTCCAAATTCAAAAATCCCAAAATATGCTACAGCATTCAGACATGCTTAAGACTGGACAATACGCTCACCGCAGAGTCATAATAACGCTTTATAGAAGCTAGCCTTGTTTCGTGTTGGTGTATAGTCAAAAGGCAATTTGAGGATGAGGGTTGTTTGAAGCAAAAACTAGATACAAAAACAGGAAAAGGTGATTTAAAAAAAGTCAAAAATTCTCTAGGACATTTCGCCAAAGTTTTCGGTAGATCATGACTCAAAACGTTCCGCTCAAACATAATGTTATTTGGAAAATTGCAGAGCATAAGTCCTTTGCGGTAAAACCAATAAATAAAAATTTACCCAGCATGTACAAAATAAGTTTTTTACGAACTACTGTGTTTGAAAAACTTCGGACAACCTGCATCATAAGTTCTCGATGCCATCTGGACATGTAAAGTTTAAAATAGCAAAGTTTAAAGCATCGATAAAAAAATTCACACAAACTAAGCCTTAAATATACAAAGCACCACATCAATAACGTTTATAAAAAAATATTTATGGCCATTCACTTTAGATTTATTTTGCCTTTAGCTCTTTTTCAACATCTGAGTGGTTGCGGACTGCGGATTCATCCAAAGTCGATGTCTCGTGACAGGGGTGCCAAGATGCACTAATCAGTCCGAGTTCTGCACGCCTACATCATCATCATGTCTTCTGTGGTGCCAATAAAAAGCAAAGTGCAGTTCATCACGTTCGCTGAATTGTGACGCGTATTTACGATAAAATTGAGCTGCTTGCTTGCTGCTGATCGAAGCCTATAAAGCTTGTTAACAACTTTTGGTTGAGTTGAGTGCAGCTAAAGCTAGTTCATTCTTTTGTAATCTTTAACCCTGCTCAGCTCATGTAACAGCAGTTGAAACCAACCTGAGCATAATTAAATAGAAATTATAAAAGAAGAAACTAGCTTCAGCTACACCAGAGATGGAACCGGTCAGGATTTTTTCGACCCGAACCGACCGGTAAATTTCAAAATATACCCCAGTTGGCGGGCCGGTCGACCGTTATTTTAGAGAGGGTTTTTGTTTACTGTTCAATGCATCTAAAGAAAAATTTTCAAAACTGGGGGGGGGGCATGGGTGAAGTGTTAAAATTCGTGACTCCGGACGGAGGTCTCAGAAAAACAATACCAAAAAATGTTTGCGTTTTTGGCAAAAACAACTCAATTTTAAGACCTTTTTAGGTTAAATTTCCGTTTGAAAGACCTGTTTTGAGCAGCGCAAAACGTGCACGAAATAAGCATGAAAAGAACTGGAGGGCACAAGCTAAATTGTTAAACGTTGTTTTTAATGATAATATGAGTAAGGCCAAGTAAAGAAGTTAAAATTTTTTTGCTATTGGTGACAGATTGTTTGCAATTTGCCGAACAGCGAACGCTAAACTGTTATGACATTGGCTAGAAAATATTCGAAATATAATGTGTCCCAGCAGCTTGTAGAAATGCTACTTCAAAACAAGCCATGGCTAGTTAGATATAAAACAATAAGAGCTGTGTCTTTTTTGCCAGCGTAGAGTGTATAAATTTAAGTTGAAAAAAGCTTTTCAAAGCGGCAAGACTTTAGCATGTACTAAAAAATCTGAAGTCTGCGCAACTTCTACTCTCAAGCTGATTAAGATGATGCTAAATTGCCAGGTAGCGCAAGCCTCTTCCACATGCACGCTTTATTGTAATCTGACTACGCAATCTGATAACGTATATTTTGTGCAAAGTACGTATTCGTTATCAGATTGCATAGTCTTTGTGCCGTGGCCCAAAGTGGGGGTGCATGGCACAATGCCCTTCCCCCTTAAATATGCCTCTGGATGTGCATGTCTTAACGGTCACAGCATATTAGTCACAGCTTGAAACCATTCAAGAAGTGTTTTCAAAAGATGTGGTGTATTTACACTGTTTCTTTTTTTTATAAAAAGTTTTATTTATAATAGAACATATATGTACATTTCGATCGGTGCTTAGATGTCTTTTAGTATCAAGAAGGGAGAATTTGACCGGTGTTTCAACCGGCTTGACCGGTCGGTCAAAGAATTCGACCCGACCGGCAACCCAACCGGCCGGCCGACCCGACCGGTTTCCATCTTTGAGCTACACTGCACTTAACTTAAACAAAAGCATGAAAAACACGCTTTAGATGCAGCGCGTTGAGAGTCCAGCTCGTGACCACGAGATCATGGTTTAAATCCTACTCAACGCTACAGTTTTTGCAAAATTTGGTTTCGGGCTGGAAAGTTCAGGATAATGAATAGCATTGCGGCTTGATATTGTGTTCAAACCTGCAAATTGTGAAATCGCATCTCTTTTATAACTTAAACAGCAAAAAAGGCGCCGTGATGAGGTGGTGGTTAATTTTATTAATTGTGTTACAGGGTTCGATTACCGCCGAAAGTTTAGTTTGAATTCATCAGGAAGGACATCGCAAATTTGAAGTGCTGCAACTCTTAAAAACAAATCTAGCAGCAATGTACGATTGAGTGGTTCGACATACCATGCTGGTGGCAACATCCATTCTCCAGGGAAACTACGTTTGAGCTCAAAAGCGGAAAATGGATGCACTAAAAAATGTTGGTTTGAAATGAACATTTAAGAAGCGTTTACTTCGCCCGCTGCCAATGTCGTTTCCATTCCTTCATTATGATTAATTTTTAGACGTTTATGTGTATTTTTTTCAATTGCAACGAACATAAATTGAAAAATCAAACAAGACATTTTTTCAACACAGGTATACATGCACTTGGGGAATTTGCAACGATAGGGAATTGAACCTTTGCCCTTGTGAGTTTAAACCTTGCAAAATTTACCGCTGCAACATTTGCAAAAACCGTTTCTATTCCTAAACAGGCAAGATTAGCTCTAGCCTGACAGCTTCATCAAGTGGTCAAGTTAATTTCCTTACGAGCCCCTAACGGACAGTAGCGGTTTGAATTTAATCGCTTTTTGCGCTTGTTTAAGTGACTGATGGCTTCTTCGTCTATTTATTTTTATAAAATGTCTGTGCTGTGCATCGTATTAATCACTAACTAAATCTCTCTCTCTAATTTACTGTAATCGGTTGCTTGTTCGCTGGTAAGGCAGTATGTCTGGCATATGGAATTTTTGTATAGAAATAAACTAAAAATACGCTCATTCGCCCACGATTTTACGGCCAGTGTAAACCGGGTCTCAAACGCGATGCTAGCGGTAAGACAAGTTGATAGAGCGCATGCTACCGAAACATACACTTGAATCGATTCCCAGCCAAGTCAAATGCCAAAACTAGTAATTCGGTTTTCGCTACTTGTGCGAACCTCCACCCACTACTTAACCTGTAAAATTTTGCATTGGGGGACGCTTTTGCAGCCTTGACCAAACGCATTCGGAAGCACGAAAGTTGCGACAGTGGTTTAGTGGATTTTTCTTTCACGACTGCGAGGTAGCACTTACCTCACATATCTGCTATCCCATTAGGCTAGTGTTTCATCAGCATCTGAATTTACACATAGCCTATCCTAGCATCCCACCCGAACCTTCAAACCACACACGAGGGCAATTTCTACACTTGCCATCGTACCTTCTTCTCAGATTACTCTGATCTAACTCTGACAACAAGGTCACCAGAAAGAGGATTCTCGACCAGTATCACACTGGCACTTCACTTAGCTTAACCACATTGTGCTAGCAACCTAGCATCACTAAGCATGGACACCATATATGACACCACATTAGCAATTTATCACAATAGTATGCTATATGCATAATTCAAACTTGTTTGTTATCATCAGGCGTACATAACTGTGTAAATGCCTGCTAAAAATTTTTTTTTTGTTGAACCCCAAAAGCCAAAATTAGCCTACGAGCCAGTAAAGCAAATTGCCAATAAAGCCAGTAAAGTCAGTAAAGCCAGTAAAGCAAATAGCCTACTAGCCAGTAACGCAAATTACTATATACAATGCCACTCAACAATTGCTATATAATTATGCCAGTAAATAGCTATATGCCAGTAAATTGCTATATAATTGCTATACACAATGCCAGTTTAAATAAATAAGATTATATAGCAATTTATATAGCATATTATATAGCAAATTGCTATAAAATATGTGAGGTAAGAGCTACCTCACAGTCGTGAAAAATTTTTATGTTTCAAGTATGCTGTGTAACTTCTGAATTTTCAAAGCTACGAGTAAATGAAGATTTATTTGTATGGGCGTTGACTGGCATTGTATATAGCGATTTGCTTTACTGGCTCGTAGGCTAATTTTGGCTTTTGGGGTTCAACAAAAAAAAAATTTTTAGCAGGCATTTACACAGTTATGTACGCCTGATGATAACAAACAAGTTTGAATTATGCATATAGCATACTTTTGTGATAAATTGCTAATGTGATGTCATATATGGTGTCCATGCTTAGTGATGCTAGGTTGCTAGCACAATGCGGTTGAGCTAAGTGAAGTGCCAGTGTGATACTGGTCGAGAATCCTCTTTCTGGTGACCTTGTTGTCAGAGTTAGATCAGAGTAATCTGAGAAGAAGGTACGATGGCAAGTGTAGAAATTGCCCTCGTGTGTGGTTTGAAGGTTCGGGTGGGATGCTAGGATAGGCTATGTGTAAATTCAGATGCTGATGAAACACTAGCCTAATGGGATAGCAGATATGTGAGGTAAGTGCTACCTCGCAGTCGTGAAAAAAAGTTTGTGTTTCAAGTGTGCTGTGTAACTTCTGCTTTAGTGGAAATTATGTAATTCCGTCCCCGCAATATAGTGAAGACCAAAAAAAGGTCTTCACCGAAAACCGAAGAGTCTTTATCCCTTAAATCAAGTGAAGAACAAATAAAAAAAAAGGCCTTCACCGCAATTTGGGACAACGTTTAACCGGAATTTTTGGATTTATTCGTACTGACAGGCCCTTTTTCGTATGATCATCCAGCGCTCAAATCTCGATGGGGAGACGCTAAATCTCGATGGAGGGGGCTAACTCTCGATGGGTGGACGCGTCCCCCAGCGTCCACCCAACAATTTAAGTACTGCCTCCACCGCATAATGAGACGTTATGAAGTCTGTACCGGAAATCGCAGACAAACAGTCACATAACGTTTCATTTATAAATTCTATATTCAGTCTGTTTGTATTAGTGTTTTTTGTTGCAAACCAAACAAAGAGCTCGATGGCGCTAGGCCAGAGCCTGTTGCCAATAATAAAAACATTCATAAAATCGTTGAAATAATGCCCCAACAAGCTGTTTCGCCGTTAAGCTCTTCAAGGGGGTAACGGCAAATCCAAAAAGTTACCTTTAAAGGCGGTGAATCATCCAGCCAATTCCAGTGGTTTACAATAGCTAAAATTGAACTATGATTTTTGATATTTTTTGTTTTAATTTTGGGACTGCGGTTGCAAAGATATTCAACAAATACAAAAAGATGTCCTCCCGAAAAAAGTTTTTGGAAACTCTGAGTTTTGTTCTTCCCGCCAAAACCACAGTAGGCCCAATGGTTTAGAGAACTGTGGTAGGCCTATAATAGTTTAGAGATAGTTTATTTCTAAATAGCTTAGGCCTAATTAGGCCTAACTATCTCTTAACTATTAGGCCTAATAGTTTAGACATAGTTAGGCCTAATAGTATAATAAGATTACAGTAGGCCTAATAGTTTAGAGAACTGTGGTTTTGGCGGGAAGATCAAAACTCAGAGTTTCCAAAAACTTTTTTCGGGGGGACATCTTTTTGTATTCGTTGAATATCTTTGCAAATGCAGCCCCAATATCAAAACAAAAAATATCAAAAATTCTAGTTCAATTTTAGGTATTGTAAACCACCGCAATTGGTTGGATGATTCACCGCCTTTAAGTAGAGTGTAGGCAATAAAAGAATAAAAAGAAGTTAACCAACTAGGGAATTCCCAAGTATTTCAGAACGCAAAATGGCCGGGATGGCCCTGGCAATAACCGGCACGCCTGATCCAAAAAAAGAAAGGTCAGTTCGCGTTCTGGAATACATGGAAATTCGCTAGTTGGTTAACTTCTACTTATTCTTTTATCGCCCAGACTCTACTTAAAGTTAACTTTTTAGATTTGCCACCACCCCCTGAGGAGCTTAACGGCGAAACAGCCTGTTGAGAGCATTGTTTAAACATTTTTGTACAAGTTTAATTTTTGTTAAATCTGTTTAAATAAATAAGATTATGGGTTGGCAATGCCTTTTGGTCAATTCACCTCAAAGAAAACATACGCCATCGTTTTTGCTCTACTTTTCGTAGTACAAAAATTTACACACGTCCATTAGCAGCGTTTTACACACGTTCATTAGCACGTTGACACGTTCATTAGCTCTACTTTTTGTAGTTGCATTTGCAGTTCATTAGCATTTACAATTCACTAGGTTGAAAACTCAGCTATAGTAATTACAGTAAATTACCGGTAGTGATTTTAAAATTTCTGACAACCAAATAGATTAATGCGGAGCTATTTAAGTTTAATTGCACGCATTAAAAATCAAAAAATTGATAGATACGATTTGTTGCACACACCGAACAAGTAAATTAAGCGATTTAGTCAAGCTTTCGGCATTTCTACGAAAAATCAATGACGTAAGTTTTCGCAATCAAACAGGCTGTAAGGATTGGTGTTTTAAACGTTTTCATATTATGCTTTGCGCTTTGGTCATAGCACAATGCTCCCCACCTAAATAGGCCATATTTGCACCATTCAACCGATTAGACCAAGTAGTATTTATTGGCAATAATCATACTACAATAACATTTGTTTTTTTAATCAGTACAGTTTTAGTTGACATTATAAAACAACATAAACACTCAGGCACGCAACCAGAATTTTCTTAGAGTAGGGAACGGCAAAGCTAAAATTTCTCTTAAACAATGGATCAAGCGGAAAGTGTGATGAATAAAGTGATGTATCACAAATGGGGCCTGGGGCAAATACCTCAGCCGCACGACATTTTGTAAAAATTTTTTTTCAAATACAAATCCCGCATTTTATCACCTTGTAGACGAAATTTTGCGCGTTTGTTGAGCCATTTAAAAGAATTAAATTGCTTAGTTCCTTTCCCTCCCCACATTTACTGGTCAAATTGAAAAACGCGGTTATAAGCTTTTATGCTGGATTGAAACTTTTAAGTGACTTGGCATGTGGGGAGACTTACCCCTCCTGGTTGCGCCACTTTGAGCAATGAACATGTGAACAATGCTACATCAATCAAAAATCGCAAATACGATCGACGAGTCCAAATCGTATCAATTTCTACCCATGTGCAGTAGACCAGGGTATACAAACTTTTTGAGAAACGGAGCCGCAGTGCCTTTGAGCGAGTCGCACAATCAGTGCCGGCCAGAACTTGCAAAAAGTTTCTAGTGAGATTTGATGCAAAACTGGTGGAAATTCAAGTGAAGGCCAAAAAAGTCTTCACCGTATTTTGATGAGATTTTTGCCAATTCTTAAGTGGTGACCAAAAGAAACAAAAGAAAAGTGGTTTGGTTTCTTGCAAAATTTTTCGGCTGGTTCACGTTGAAACAACTTGCGGGCGCAAAACATTCTAATGCAGGCAGCAAAACGGGTTTGGGTACCCCTGATAGACGCTGCAGCTGATTAAAATCACAACTAAAGTAACGCATAAAAATATCTACCTAATCTAACCTTTCATTATACTCGCTACAATACGCCCAAGTGTGTAACGGGTTGGCGGGGCCCATCTCCGCGTCATCTCACCCAGGCAACACAGCTTTTTTCGAAGATATGTCGTAGCAGTGGCGAACCGTTGGCAACACCGTGTCCGATTTGAACGGCACGAAATTTGAACCTCTGACCTCCCGCTCCAGAAATGAATGCGTTACCGCTCTACCAACTGGCCTGTAATCATCAATCAATCTATATTACCAATAAATAAAAATAACAATAATCAATAAATTATCAATGCATTAGGCTTCCAGTTTTGCGATGGAAAGAAAAACAGTTACGCCAAAAACTGGCTCAAAAAACTTTTGTTAAAGCACTCAAAAAAGGAGAGCGCAAACCATAAAGTTACAAAAACAGCCACAAACAGCAAGGGTTAATTTACGCATGTAACTGAATTTGCACTAAAGTAACTTGTTAGCTGTCAATAGCACTTTTCGACGTGTTGAGCAAGTAGCATCTTTCTGAAATGAACTAACTGAACTTGTCGGTAAAAATGCTAAAATAACGACCAAATGTTTACAGTTATTAAGGATTGTGTAACTAATTGAGTCGCTGCTAGTACTCAATTCTCAATCAAAAATTAAACGTTTTCGAGTTAATGTGCAAAAATCCAATTAGGGCTCGAACCTTAAATCGGTTAATGAGATAAAATGCCGAAAAAAATCAGCCTCTCTCTTTCAAGAAATTTTGTCGTTTGCAACTTTTCAGACCGATTGAGACAGTACCCTCTTTTTTTATTCAGAGCCAGTATATTTTGGGTCGAGGCTAGCTGTTTGTAGTTTGTTCGTAACGTAATCGAGCAATTTTTGGTGATTGTCAAATCTGCGAGAGTAAAACAAAACAGTCCTTTGACCATGGTAGCTAAAACCTGGTGATTTAGTTATGTTCAACTATTGAAAATCAGAAAGAGATTTTTGAATTTGGCTCATGTTTTGCTTCATTCTTCTTATGCTGTGGCTGGCATTGTTTTTAAAATTTTTGAGCTAAAATAAGCCTCGTGTTGTTATAAAATAAAAAGTATAATTTGGAAAAGAAAAAAAAAAAACATAAAAAACACGTGGTTCCAATTGAAGACTAAAAAAAACACCTAAATGTGAGCTATAAAATGCGAATAGGCAGCCTCTATGCGATTGCTCGCTTAGCCTCGTAAAGAATAATCGGTTGGATTTTACAAATTGAAATTTTCTATTCTACTACGTATCTCAAACTAAAACATGGAGGCCCTAGAGCTTGACATCGCCTGAAAGTTATCGCCTTAGTGAATTTCCTAATGACGCAAATAACCGGTATTAATACAACCAGAAATTAAAGCTAATAAAATGTTGGTGTTTTTGATGACTTGCCCTTTAAGAATATTTCGGCCCTCACGAAGTTACATTTTTTGGTTGTTTATTGTTTTTTCACCTGCGCCGTTGAGCTAAACAAGGTTTGGGGGCCGATTACCCCAGTCAATCACCATATACGTGATTAACCGCACCTTACCATGGTTCTTCTTTCCTTCTTCTAGTTTTATTTTAAACAAGTATTTCGAGTCGAACTGTTAGTTTTTCAAAATTCGTATGGTGTGCCGGTACGAAATGCGTGTTAGTGAGTGTGGACAGGGCCGCCGAGAGGGGGGGCAAGGGGGGACAATGACCCCTGGGCCCATGAACTTTAGGGGGCCAATGGGCTTCAGGGGGCTTAGTTGGCTTCAGGGAGCCCAGCAGAGGGCCCATGGACTTGAGAGGGGGCCCATCGATATGATACTAAAAAAATCAGCATGTGAAGCTTGAACACTTTTTTTTTGAAGATCACTTAATTTCGGCGGGAAAAACCCTTCAATAGACCTTTTTTTTTGAGATCTCGTCATATTTTGGACCAAACTGCGGCATTTTCTCCGTCCGTTTTGGATTCACAAAACCGGAAATTCGTTATCTCTGAGCTGGCCCCGGGCCCAAGTTCGGCCCCCGGCGGCCCTGAGTGTGGATAGACCTATTCCATGATCGATTTGTGCATAATTAACATTTGTCCGCTGCTATAAAACCTTTGTTTTTACTCAGTCTATTTTGATAAACGAGCATCAACATCTAATTTGGTATTGCAACTCAAACAAAATTTCGAACGCAGCAAAGGTATTAAGAAAGGTGGGTACTTCCGATCAATTTAACAACAAAGGCGTATTATATCAGTTTTTTCGACTATGCCTATATTATTTTATGCATACCGCTACTATCATTTAACACGTAAAGTTAGACTTCGAGACAGTGAAGTCGCTTCGGGGGGGGGGGGGGGGGGGGGCAGAGGGGCCGTGCCCCCCTTATGACTGCTTGTGCCCCCCTCCCCATTTCGGTTTACTCAAATTACTTTTTCGAAGCATCACGCAACGACAAGACAACAGGCAATAATGGAAAACGGAATAATAATGTTCAAGGATAATTCTCATTTGAAGTTTCCTCAATTCTTTGCAAAATTGCTGGTCACCAACTGCTGTACATAAATGTGACCCAATAATCCGTCTTATTAAGACACCTTTACGGATGTGGCAAGGAATAGGATGTATGCCTACAGAATTGTTACCAGTAGTTCGTTAGTGATTATGATCTGAAACAATACTTGAAAACATTTTTTTGAAAGACCAGCTGTTTTTTTTATTTTAGGTCGCAGTCAGTCGCACAACTAGTTGGAAAGAGCTAAGGGGGCATCAGCCTCTTTAGCGAAGTCATTTAGAAAATATACCAAAAAAAAACCAAAACAAAAAAAACAAGCGTTTAAACGTGTTTTGTACTTGACCTGAAGTATATGGGGGGCTCAAGAGGCTAGGCAGTTTAAATCTTTCAATGATATCTGATTATTAGCAACTTACTGTAATTATTCATGTGATTTCAAAACATGCAGAATGTGATCGAAAAGGCGTTAAAATCGTTATTTTTGCAGCAAAATCGCAAAAATCACCCAGCGTCTGGGGGCTCTGCTCCAGGCCTTCTCTGTGATACGTTTGAGTTGCATCGGTTTGTTCAGCACCAGGCTTAAATTAGACAATTTTTGTGCAAAACATTTCTTTTTGTTTCAAGCCCCCTCTTTCTCAACAAAATCCTGGTTGCGCTTCTGGTCGCATTCGTTCCTGCAGACAGATTTTTCGAGCGATTATAAGGGCCGCATACAAAACGAGCTAAGAAACGCTGCCGGGCTTATACGTCTCTTTTTTCAAAAATGAGTACTAAACTGTAGCCGTAAAATATCAAGTTTTGTGTGCAAAAGTTCAGTCTAATTTAGTACCACCCATTTTTGGCGAGTGCCTCCTCACTTCGTTCGCTCTGGCGAAGGCACTGCTTCGATAACTTAAGTTGTTTGACTCTTTTTGGCTAATTAACAAACTACAAACTTAATAACTTTTCACATTTACCGGTAGCAACTAATAGCAATTCCTGCGTTGTGAATTTGGGAACCTATAATTATCTATTTTGTTCTAACGGTATAGAAACAAAATAATAGCACAACTATCCCCCGGCAATTACCTAAACCTCTACAGGAACATGCAACTTGAAGTGAGCGAGGCATGAAATGGTGTAAGGTCATAAAAATAACGCATTTTATTCATGCTAGCAAACAGGATCTAAGCCAACTTCGCATGCGTTGCGTGATTTATGACATAAAAGAATAGAATGATGACGGTTACAAGTCGTATATCCTGCAAAGACACGGTAGGGGTCACTGCACTCATATCAAACCCTTCATTTTAGTCTCCGTAGTATTACGCCGAAGCGTGTAACGAGTTGGCGGGGGCCATCTCCGCGTCATTGCGCCTGAAGCTAACACAGCTCTTTTCGAAATGTCGCAGCAGTGACGAGCATTGGCATCACTGTATTTGATTTGATCAGCCCAGAGATTTGAATCTCAGACCTGCCGCTCCAGAGACGATCACGTTATCGCTCGACCTACAGGTTGGTTTTGACACGTGATCATGATAGTAAACTTAATTTCTCCTACGTTTTTACACAAATCTAAGTATTATTATGAACTTCAAATTATAACATACTACAGCCTTAGTTACTCAAAATAATGCGAGGACGTAAGTATGAACGCGAAAATTTTCAAAAAAAATTAATGATTTTTATGGGGGACTTCGGGAAAATGTACCAAACGTGAACGAATAAATAGAACTAGATCACACAGCACACCTTTGTTTGTCAATGTCAATTATTTGTTCCGTTTACAACGAGAAAACAACAGAAGCTTCTATACGGGTACATATTGCACAAAATATCGTTACATCCTGTTGTGTATAAAAATTACAGTAGAACTTTCATTGGTCGTCTTGCTCGTGGGGGCAACGGATGCGTCGTTAGAGCCACTTCCAGCAAAAAAGTATTGCGTCAACAAAAATTTGGTTTCTATCTTTACTGAAGCAATAATTGAGGACAAAGTTGAAAGAAATTTACTTAATTACATAAAACTAAAATGTCATCAACTCCATATATGCTAAAAAGCTACATTTTTTCGCAGATAGCCAAATAAATTGCAGCCAAATAAATCGTGGAATTTCATGGTGTCCTCATTCATAATGTTAGTCGGCTGCAAAAAGTTATATTTGAAAGATAGCAGTTCTACGTAACTACTGCAGATAACGGTTGTTATTTAGCTTGCTCAACAACTTCTCATTGTAAGATTCTAAAAGTTGGTAGTATGAGCAGCACACGTCTAGTATCAGGCGGGTAATCAGAAATCAGCGGTGGGGGAGGGACAATGTTGGGGAGACTGGGATCTCCGCCGGAGGCGTTTGGGGGTTTAGGGGCTGAGCAGTAGCGTACGCAAGATTTTCGAAAGGGGGGGGGCCCAGGAAATTTGAAAATAGACCATAAAATTTTTTTCTCCACGAGAATCAGTCCGTTTTTCCGCCCAAAATTAGGTGAAAACAAAAAAAAACTAGTCTTCACTCAAAATTAGTCCGGTTTTTGGCCCAAAATTAGGTGAAGACCAAAAAAAAACAGATCTTTACTCTGATTCTGTCCTTTTGTGTGCTCAAACTTTCTGCCAAAGTTACAAAGGAGGGGGCATGCCGCAATTTTGCATACTATTCTATGCTAACTATACTATCCTGGCGACCCAATGGGGGAGGCCATGGCACTATGCCCCCCCCTAAATACGTCCCTGGAACAAAGCCCCTAGCACTTGAAAATTTTTATTTTTTTGCTACACCAACTTAATTTTAGGCTTACGGTATTTTGATGAAAGTTAATGCTTTTCAAACATTGCATTAGGGAGAATTCTCTGCTGACATAGAAATCAGCAGAGCAAAAACATGATTATACTCTGGCGCGTAGCCAGAAAACTGAAATGTTGTTTCAGGGGCCTGGCGACGGAGCCCCCAGCGCTCAAAAATTTCGAATTTTTTTTTTTTTTTGCAAAAATAACTTACTTTTAGGCCTATTTTGGTGAAAATCAATGCTTTTGAAATGTGACATGGAAATTAGCAGTGCAAAAACGTGATTAAACTGGTTGCATAAATGGGCAATGGCTATGCGAGAGGTGTCTAATGGAAAAGATTAAGTTCTCCTATTTGCAAGCTGGTACTGTAAATCATAAAATTTTATTGTTCAATGACACTTACAAGGAGTAAACCATTTTGTCTATGTTTATTCGAGAAAAATAATTGGTGAACTTTTCCGGGCCCCTTGTGCCCGAGTACGATGTACCCCCTGAACCCCCCTCTCGCAGGCCCTGCCTATATTTGGCAGGAAGACATTGCGAAAATCCCCACAGTACCAGGGACTCCACGCAATGTAAATCCGGCCCGAGCAATCATAGGATGGTATGTAGGTCTAACCATGTATTATATCATTTTTCAATAACCATTCACCTCCATCTCGCTAGTTTTTACGCCAAGAAATACTTTCAAAAAATAACTAGGAAAAATCCTCATTGAACAAATTATTTAGTTTAAATGGAGGGAGTCTGGCCCCCCTGGCCGTACATGTACTTTTATAACTGCTTATTTTCATGACAAAACGAAAATCTCTAAGGAAATTCTTCGAGTGGACTATTATTTACTGCTAAAATATTGCAGGAGGCAATGTGTCTTACGTCTCTCTGCTTGGGCCATATCACTCATAAATTTAGCGCCAAAATGTAAGGTCCTAAACGTGTTTTGGACTTAAATTGTCAGTAAAAGAAGAATTGAACAATTTAAGTTTTTTAATTGACTTTGATATGTTAAAAATTTAGTTCTTTCTAATGGCTCTGTACACGTGCAAAATATGATCTAACGGCATTAGAAATGCTTTTTTTCCGAAAAATTGTCCAGCGACTGGGGACTTCGGTTCCAGACCATCGCCTGGGATACATTTGAGTTACGCAAGTATACTTGACACATCTCCGCTTTAACACATTTTTGCAATTTAACTTTGGGTTTGAGCCCTGTCCCTTGAGCAAAATCCTGGTTAAGTACCAAACCCAGGCCACGGCTTCTGATCTTCCACTTCACATCTTTGTCCCACGAAAAGTTCCTCTTTTGAAAATTGCTTATTACGTCATTGCATGTGATTTGTGGTTTGGCCACCCCCAAATCAAAAATCCTGTCAGGGATGCCAATAAAAATTACAATTAGAGTGGCGCTATATCGCGTTTGAAGTAGAATATCTCTAGAGCTACTGGATCAAGGAGGATGGATCTACAACGCCAATATAATCTAATCCGTTTTTCCTAACTTTAGATACCTACATTCATTTTTCCATCAGTCCTCTTTCAACTCCTGAATGAATGTAGACTGCAGATTCATCCAAAATTGCTTTCTCGTGACAGGGAGGGACCAAGATGCACTAATCAGTCGGAGTTCTGCACGCCCACATCATCATCATGTCTTATGTGGTGCCAATAAAAAGAAAAGTGCACTCCATTACGTTCGCTAAATTAGGACTCGTATATTACGATAAAATTGCGCAGCTCGCTTGCTGCTGATCGAAAGCCAAGAAGGCACTTTTACGGCTTTTGATCGAGTTGAGCGTAGCTAAAGCTGGTTCATTCTTTTGTAATTTTCAACCATGTTTATTTCATAGCAGCAGCTGAAACCATCCTGAGCAGGGTTAAAGAGAATTTATAAAAGAATAAATAAACTAGCTTCAGCTACACCGAACGTAACTCAAACAAAGCATCAAAAACCTGTCTTTAGATGCAGCGCGTTGAAAGCCCAGCTTGTAACCACGTGATCATGATTCCTTCTATTTGAATAAGTTATCGCCTGTCTGCAATTGCTGCCATTTTAAATATTGTTACGTAATAGTACGAGTTGCTGAAAAATTTTGAAATGACGAAGCGTGCAAAACAAGTGAGGGAAGATAGAGTGAGAAACAGAAGTTTTAAAGGAGAATCTAGCGTAAACAGTCTTGAACCCAATAACAGCGGCTGTAATCCAAGCGAAAATATCAAGGATCTGTTTAATAAAGCTGTAGAAGAATGGAAAGCACAGTATGACAGTGAAATATATTAGCGCTAAAGATGGAATTAGAAGAGGTTAAGAAGAGCCAAGATTTGATTTACTCTCAGTATGAATCTTTAAAGGAAAAATGTGATGAGTTAATTGTTATCAATCAAAAACAAGAAAGCGTAATTAAGGAACTAAAAGCTCAGTCAACAACCTTAAAAAGTAGCAATGAGAAAGAAAAAGAGAATGTTGATGCCCTAGAGCAATACGGGCGTCGTCAAAATCTGGAGATAGTTGGTGTGCCATTAAAAGAGGGTGAAAACACCAATGAAATGGTAATTAAGGTTGCAAAGATGCTAAACGTATCCTTATCGTCGGACCAAATATCTACTTCTCATAGACTTCAGACTCGTCTCAAACCTAAGAACTCGGAACCTGCGGCGTCACCTCCAATCATAGTTCGTTTTTTGAGTCGTGACGTGAGAAATCTGCTCTACGCTAATCGTAAGTTGGCACGCATTGCAAACTTACCGGAATTTTCGCTTCAAGGTGCTGAGAACATTTATATCAAGGAAAATTTAACCTTAAGTCGGAAAAAGCTCTTCTGGCACGCTAAACAAAAGGCCATAGCTAGTAACTTTAAATTTTACTGGACTGTAAATGAAAACGTGCATGTAAGGAAATCTTCGGACACAGATTCCGTACTGATTAAAAATATCGATGACATTTCCAAGATTAAGTAAGTATCATCTGTTTAGCATTATGGCTATTTTGTTTAGTCTCATATCGTAACATTCCCTCTAGTTGGAGACAATGAATGTTTAAACCATAATTTATCTAGCAATATTGATTTAGTTAACAGTGCTTTTGATCTACTAACTAGCAACTCAGAAAAATGTTTATACCACAATAATTTCGATGTGTTTAGTAGTAATTCTAATTTGAAAGATTTTTTAAGTATTATTCACTTTAATGTCCGCTCACTTCAAAAAAACTTTGATGCTTTTTATGAATTTCTTTGTAATCAACCTTGCTCACCTGATGATATTTGTGTGACGGAGACTAGATTAAAAACTCGACCTTTCTTAAATATCGATATTTCTGGTTTTACTTTTGTTCATATTGATTCACCCACTACTGCTGGCGGAGTTGCCATGTATATTAGTAATGCACAGCAATTTTCTGTGCTTAATAATTTACAATTGATTGTGAATGAATGTGAAAATATTTGGATACAATTACATGATAGTAATTTAATCATTAGTACTATTTATAGACATCCAAAAAATGATTCACAAGTATTTATTTGTTGAATTAAACACAAATCTTAAAAAAGTTAGAAGTAATAAGGTATTTTTAGTAAGTGACTTTAATTTAAATATCAAATCTTTACCTGATTTAAGATTTCCGGATAGGCATGCATCCGAGTATCTTGACATGCTGATCACTTGATCAGTAATGGCTACTATCCTCTAATCAATGTACCAACTCGTGTGAATGACAACTCTTCGACGGTTATTGATCATATTATTACGAATGATCATACCCATAACATTTCATCTGGGGCAATCAAAACCGATTTAACTGACCATTTCCCTATTTTTTGTACAATTTCAAACGTAACAATAAAAAAATCTCACGAAGCGATTTTTCGGCGTGATTTTAGTATGTTTAATGCAGATGACTTTTGCAATCACTTAAACACTGAGATAAATTTATTTTTTCTCACAATAACCTATATTGATGGAAATAATTTTGATGACATATTTGATCAGTTTCTTCAGTTATTAACACTAGAAGCCCGGACCGGTCATTTTTGACCGGTTTTGAAGTTTAACGTTCAATATTTTTCGCGCCGTTGCGATTTGCACTCTCATACTCCTTGACTTTTCCTGAATTTAGACGAACTTTTAGCAGCTGCAAGAATTTTTTGTTTATCCCTTTTGTATACGGAGTAGTTTGTACACCTACCTAGAAACCCGAACCGGTCAAAAATGACCGGTCCTTTACTAAGGGATTTATCTGTTTCGCAAGTACGAACGAAAGCGTGAGAAAAATAGTAACAATAGTCTCAAGCAACAATGCGACAGCAGTTGACCTGATTTACGATTTACTTCTGAGAAGTGCGAAGAGGTTTGTTGCTGTTATTGTTTGATATAGTCTAACTCCAGACAGTTCCATTTTACTGGCTGTTCAGTAGTTTATAGTGCAAGGATTATCTTAGCAGCACAAAGCAGTTGTACATAATGTAGATGGTGAGTAATTTACGTACTGCTCAAATATTTAGCACGCTTATTTAGCTGTACAAGACTGCTGTATCATTATTTCTAGCCAATATATCTTAGTCTATACAGATATATGTACGTAGCTGAGTTTAGTAGCTAGTTTAGCTTTCATTTATCACTCATTTGTTTTCAAACACTGTTATGGCTCGTGGAAACAACTATTCTGTGCAACAAGTGCTACAACGGCTCTGAACAGATCAGCTTGATGATTCGTGTGATGAAGAGGAAGAAAATGATCTGCAAGATGAAGATTTTATTTCCACTTACGTTGCTGCAGGTGAACTACCAGACAGTGATACAGACAGCGATGAAGACATCCTGGCTTCATCATCTACTGCTGCATCAGACACCCCTTCTGGAAGTAATAATAACACTTCTGCTATTCCAGACATTCCTGGTCAGTTGAGAGCACGAAATGGAACTCTTTGTAAAAATATAACAGGTGCTACAGCTGTAGGAAAAGCTTGTGCAGCTAATGTGTTTTCAGAGCGTCCTGGTCCAACATCATATTGCCACAGGTGCATTGTGCACGGTAGCCCCTACAGTGCTTTTCACTTGTTTGTTGACGAACACATCCTGAAGTGCGTTCAAAAGCACACGATCAACCACGGAAAAATTGATGATAGCTATTTCAATTTGCACTTGGATAAACTGGAGAGTTTCATTGGTCTCCAACTTGCCTGAGGTGTGTTGGTTGGAAGAAATACTCCGATCAAACAGCTTTGGAGCGAAGAATGGGGACAACCGATTTTCCGTAATACCATGAGTAGTGACAGATACGCGAAAATTATGAAACATTTGAGGTTTGATGACTTCCAGAGAAGAGGACAAAGGAAGAGAAACCGATAATTTTTGCTTGATTTCTGAGGAGTGGAATAGTTTTATAGAAAACTGTAAGAAGCATTATATGCTGAACTTTGATTTGACTATTGACGAACAACTTTTTCCTTACAAAACTAGATGCCCCTTCATTCAGTACATGGCAAATAAGCCAGACAAATTTGGAATAAAGTTTTGGCTATTGGCTGATGCGCAGACAAAATACTTATGCAATGGAAAACCATATTTAGGAAAACACCCCACTCGAAGCAGATGTACAGATCTCCCGGGAGATGTTTGCTTGAATCTATTGCAATCGTACTTTGGAAAAGGTTACAACGTGACCATTGATAATTACCGTACTTTACTAGCCTAAAGTTAGCAGAAGAATTCATGACAAAGAAAACAACCATCTTAGGCACTATTAGAAAACAACGACGAGAGGTGTCGAACACGGAGTCCTTGATGAAAGACAAACTATCGCACGATTCTGAGATCTTTTCTTCTCCATCTGATTGCAGCTTGACAGTGTACAAGGCTAAAAAAAAGAAAATCGTTTGCACCTTGAGTTCTACGCACAAACACGTAAAAGTTGATGAGAGCCTCAAAAAGAAGCTGCCAGAAACTGCTCAGTATTACAAGAAATCTAAGGTAGGCGTTGATGTGCTGAATCAAATGGCTAGATATCACACGTGCAAGAGTTCAAGCAGGCGATGGCCTGTTGCTGTGTTTTTCAATATCCTTGATTGCGCATGCATCAATTCATTCATCATTTACTCCCTTGTTATAAAAACAAAGTTGACAAAGAGGCAGTTTCTTCTATGGCATGGATTCATCAGCTCCACGCCGAGTTCCAACTGAAACACCCAGCACTTCAAACCCTGTCGAGGTTCAAAGAAGCAGAAAAAGAAGAGAATGTCAATTTACACCATGTGGCAACAAATCAGTATCAAGTTGGCAAAATTGTGTAAAAGTCTGTTGCGGCAAACACACATTTGAAAAAGTGACATTCGTGACATGCAAAAATTGTAAAAATCAAAATTGAAGAAGTGTTCAGTTGTGTTTCAACAAAATGATTTGATGCTGCATAAAATTCAAAAAATATGCTAATTTGAGTTGTTTTATCATCAAATAATGAAACCTCGTTATTCCGAATCACGCAAAACTGATCATTTCCCGGCAATTGATGACTCAGGAACAGCTTTGCTTTCTTATTTATGGCAATTTCTGTGATAAAATTTTAGTTTTTTTTTGATTTTCTAAATACCTCTTTTAACCGAAATTTATCTTTTTTTTGAAACCTCGTTAAACCGACACTTTATTTAAGCTACCTAACAATCGTCAAGATGAATGTGTATGATAAAGCATATTCGAGAATTAATTTAAACAAAAAAAAAACTGCTTGCAAACTGATTTACTGGCAACCGGTCAAAAATGACCGCTACCGTCCTTCTAGGTAGGGAGAAATTTCCGGGTTTCTAGTGTTAACTAATGCAATAACTCTGCATGCGCCAATTAGAAAACTTACTCGTAAATAACAAAAATTAATAAATAAGCCTTGGATTAGTCGCGGCATATTGAAGTCGATAAAAACGAAACAAAAAATGTACTGATCTCATTTTGTCAAAGGTAACTTGGAACAAAAACAACACTACAAAAAATATGCTGACAAATTATCTAAAGTCAAATTTGCTGCCAAAAAACTCTATTACCAGGATAAATTAGAAACTTCCAAAAACAACGCTTCTGAAGTTTGGCTTATTATTAAGTCTTTGCTCTCTTCTTCCAGATCAAATACTCGTCTTCCTCATAAATTAAAACACAATAACACTTTCAGTACAAACCCAACACTTATTGCTAACAGTTTTAATGATTACTTTAGTGGTAGAGGAAAAACATTAGCTGATCAGTTGAAGCCTTCTAGTGAAATTGAACATACTAAGTACCTAACAAAACGCCTTCACCAATCTCTCTTTCTCACACCAACTACTTCGTTTGAAGTTTTTAATCTCATATTAGGTCTTAAAAATACCAAATTAAATGGCAAGGATTATATTTCTGCTTATTTTCTTAAGGTGGCTGCCAAAGTTATTGCAGCACCACTTGCTCAATTATTCAATTAGAGTTTCCCTTTGGGAATTTTTCCTGCTTCGTTAAAAATTGCCAAGATAGTACCCATACATAAATCTGGTGATAAATCCGATGTAAGTAATTATCGACCAATATCTATACTTTCTCCAATTTCTAAAATTCTTGAAAAACTTATTTATGTCAGATCAATCAATTTTTTCAATAAACACTCGGTCTTGCTGCCCACGCAGTATGGGTTTAGGGCTAATCATTCAACATCTCATACTTTAACTGATGTATTGACTTCATTGTATGATAACATTAATGATGAAAAATACACTGCTCTCTTGTTACTTGATCTCAAAAAGGCTTTTGACACAGTTAATCATAAAACTTTGTTAACCAAACTAGAACATTATGGAATCTGTGGACCAACACTTAATTTGTTTGCTTCTTTTTTGACTAATAGATATCAATATGTATCTTTAGAAAATCACCAGTCAAATTAAAAAAAAATTAATTATGATGTTCCTCAAGGTTCTGTATTGGGACCTCTTCTTTTTAACATTTATATTATTGATATTAGTATCAGTGTTTCGTACACACCAAGACTGTTTGCTGATGATACCTGTTTAATTGTAGAAGATAAAAATATAAATGATCTTTATAAAAAATTGTGACTGAAATTACTTCACTAGATAAGTGGATGATAGCTAACAACCTTACTCTTAATTTATCAAAATCAAATTTGATATTAATACAACCAAAAAATCGAGGTCATAGAGCTAACTTATCTTTAATTTCGTCCCGATTTGATTCTAATCTTCCTTCTGTCAGCACGTCAAAATACTTGGATCTTATCTTTGATAATTCCTTGTCTTTTGAACCTCACATTAACAACTTGGCCCGCAAGCTATCTAAAGCAGTAGGAATCCTTTCGAAAGTTAAAGTGTATTTAAACACATCGGCCTTATGTAGTTTATACTATGCCTTATTTCAATGTCATATTCAATACAGGATAATCACTTGGAGCTCAACTTATAAAACGTACCTTAAGAAATTAGTTACTCTTCAAAACAAAGCAGTAAAAATTGTAGTTAATGGAACATGGAATGATAGAACAACTCCATATTATGCAAAACTTAAAATTCTTAAGTTACAAGACTTAGTTAAACTCCTAGGTGGGCAAGTTAATGCAAAACGTTAGCTTCGTTAACCAATAGTCCGTTAACAAACTTCACACCTCCGTTAACGGTAATCCGTTATTTTTAGCTTTAATTAACGGAAGTTAATAAAGTCCGTTAATTCGTTAACATTTTGCGTGTAATTTACATTTCGTTTTATTCACTCGCTTCTAGAACACGTATTGACGCTGTTGAGGTGATTGTAAGGAAATATTTATTGCTATGGTGGTCTTTTTGTGTTTTGAAAGATACATTTTACAGTTTAATCTAATTTCAAGATAAAAACAAGTTCAAATGCATAACCAAGCTGCGATCGGAAAATCTTTGGAAATTGTAAACAGCGATAATTAATAGATCTATGAAGCTGCAGGTTATTATTTGCCACAAAAAAGAGCTCCTTTCTTCGCTTTCTTCTATAAAACTCGTGCTTATATGCAACAAGTGTTACCAGTGCAAACTGGTTTGTACCGGTCCGATGAAAGAATGGTGCAAGATATTAACGATAAAAACCTTAACGGAAGTTAACAGAACTTAACGGAAGTTACTTTAGTCCGTTAACAGAACTTAACGGAAGTTGATTTAGTCCGTTAACATGAAAAAACTTTTTAACGGAGTAACGAGTTAATGAAAAAGTTAGCTTCGTTATTAACGGATTAACGATTAACGGACTTGTGCCCAACTATGGTTAAACTAGAAACTGCAGCATTTGTTTACAACCATAAATCGGGACAACTTCCATCTACTTTTCGAAATTATTTTACAGTGCTTAATAATAATCATGTTAAACCTACCAAAGCTACCGCCTCACATAATTTTTTTGCAGTAGCGTAGCCAGGGGGGGGGGCGGGGGGGCTCGAGCCCCCCCATTGGCTTGTGAAGTATGCAAAATCGCATGTTTTTTGTGCTTTTGAGGCTGATTTTCTGTGAAAAATAGCCCCCCCATACGAAAAGAGCCCCCCTCAAACGTTTGAAGTTGCGAAATTGGAAGAAAAATCGCCCTGAATTTTGGCGAAGACCTTTTTTTTTTGGAGATCACCTAGATTTGGGCGGAAAAAACCTTTGAATTTTGGATTTCGGCCGAAAATTCACTCTGAATTTTGGCGAAGACCTTTTTTTTTTTTGGAGATCACCTACTTTTGGGCGGAAAATTGAGACATGGAGACATTTCGTCTCAAATTTCGGACAAATCGTCTGAAACTGATTCAAGGTCAATGAAAATTCGAGTCAAGGTCGTTTGCACACTTCTCGCTCTTTCAAAATAGCCCCCCCCCCCCTTTTCCAAATCCTGGCTACGCGCCTGTTTTTTTGTACCTTTTTTTAAAACTCTGAAACTTCAAAGGTCTATTAAATATCAAGGTCCAAAAGTATGGAACTCACTAGACCTTGAAATTAAAAAATCTAAATCTCTAAAAACGTTTAAATCTAGACCGAAAAATTTATTGCTAGAAAGTTACTACAATTGAATTGGAATGACTACAAAATTTGTGTTCTGTCTGTCTATAAAATTTGTGATAATATTTAACTACTTGCTTTTTATACAACAAGATGTTTATGTTTGTGAATCATTTTAATTGACTTAAACTACGTGTGTTATGGTGCCTTGCAATTTCACCACTTTCTAATGTAAATAGAACTTTTATTTTATTTTTTTTATTTTTTGCTTGTTTGTAAATAAAAATTGCATTGTTTTCTGTAGGTGTTCTAATGTTTCTGGTGTTATACTACCTCGTTCTGATGTAAATGTATCTTGATCTGGTTCAGCAAAAGTTGTAAATATTTGTTTGGTCAAGATTTTCCAAATTTCATCTCGTAACTTTGTAACTTTATTCATGAAGGTAGAAGTAGACTGAAAGACCACTTTGGTCACTTCACTTCTTCCTTTTTGCCAGTAGATATTGTCGTTAACATGCTTTGCTTGCGATTTCATTGTGATTTTAAACTTCGCTGGCTTTGAAATAGACTACTACTACTTCTACTACTTAGATTCTGCTTAACGCTACAGTTTTTGCAAAATTTGAATTAGAACTGAAAGGCTTAGAATAAATAATAGCGTTGCAACTTACAGTGGTACTGCGTTAAAAACTGCAAATTGTGAATTCGCATCCCGTTTTCAACTTAGACAGCAAGGAAAGGAGCCGTGATGAAGTGCTGATTAATTGTGTTAGTTGTGTTACAGCGTTACCGGCCGGTAAATCGAGGAGTAACGCGTTAATCTGTGGAGCGGGAGGTCCGAAATTTAAATCTCGGGCTGGTCAAATCGAATCCAGTGAAGCCAACGGCTTGCCACCACTGCGGCATTTCTTTGAAAGGAGTTGTGTTGCCTGGGCGCAAGGCCCCACCAACTCGTCACACGCTTCGGCGTAATACAGCGAGTATAATAAACAATTTGACTTGTATTATCGCGTTCGATTACACTGTGTCACAAAAAAATATGACCTGTTAATTACTATGAGTTCACTATCTGTTCTTGCTGGAATTTGGCCTGCTGATTCCGAATCTGAAGTCGGTTTTGCTCTATCACTTCAGAATTTTGAGTTATTTGCGATTGTGAAGACATACATAAAATGACGTATTGTAGAAAAGCGGCATTTTGTCAAAGCCGCAATTACACGGGCGACTTTTTTGCAACGCGGTTCGAAGATTTTTTATGCGTGAAAATCTCTCTCGCAGAGTGGTTACTCACACAAGGCAAGACTCCCATGCCGCAATCGCGTTTGGGAAGAATCGCCGCCGTGTAAGTAACACCTGCGATTTGCGATGTGGATTATATTTTGCGCGACTCGATGCAAGAATCGTTCTCACCCGTGATCACTTACATGAGGTCGATTTCAACGTCTCGAGAGTCCCAGGGCAAAGTCGCGCTCGTGTAAACAGCAAATCGTAAGCAATTTACGAGTAGCCCATGCACAGCGCAATGCACAAATACTTTGCGAGTCACTGGCTGAGATTACACTGCGTAACAAAAAACAAAAATTTTTGTTTGTTCCCACGTTCTAACTGATATTTCCCAATTGGTTACACCTAGGAACTAACACAAATAGATATAACGTGATCTAAACTTTGCTTTTGTAGTTAATAGAGCGAAAATTTGCAATCACACTACATACATTGAGATATAGTAGCCCAAAAGTATTTAAATAGCATATGGGAAGCTGTTGTATCCACTTTTTAGCAACGTTTGTACACAGTACCGTACGTTTTGAATTGTTGTTTGTTTGCAGGTTAGTTTTTATCATTACATACTTTTTTTAAGTACCACAAGTTAAGTTCAGCGATTTTTTCACTTGTTTTTTTAAGTACCACAAGTGAAAAATCGTTTATTCCCTAGAAACCCTCTGCCGCTGTGCTAGCCTTTAAGGTTTGTCCAGTTCGGCCAAGAGTCTTGTCCGGCTGGGGAATAACTTTGTTAAAGAAGCTGAGGGCTGCCGATGAGAGCTAAAAGCTTGAAACAGCGTTGTCCAGCTCTGTGCATTACATACTTTTATTATTAAGCTTATTTCTTGAAAATAGTTATCATCTGCCTGGTATTTGTGGCTGAAAATGTCTAAGAGGGGTAGCTGCAAGCATTCTCCCGATGCTTTTTTTTTTCATATGTGGAGAATTTATCAAGACCAGAGCCGGGGAGCCGAGAGCCGAACGTGGGCCCGAGGCCAGCTCAAATATGACGGATTTCCGGTTTTGCGAACTCCAAAACAGACGGAGAAAATGCCGCAGTTTTGTCCATATTATGATGTGATCTCAAAAACAAAAAAAGGTCTTCACCGAAATTCTAACGGTTTTTCCGGTCGAAATTAGGTGATCTCCAAAAAAAAAGGTTTTCAGGCCTCACATGCTGATTTCTCAGTGTCATTTCGATGGGCCCCTCTCGAGCTCATGGACCCTCTGCTGGACCCGCTGAAGCCAACGGCTTTCATGAAGCCCATGGGCCCCCCTAAAGTTTATGGGACCCGGGGTCATTGTACCCACCTGCCCCCCTCTCGGTGGCCCTGGGCCAGAGCAAGAAAACACTCTGCTCTAGCATCAGCAAAGATGTGTGAAGCTTTTAATTCTTATTGTAGTATGCCTGTTGGAGACCAAGACAGGACTTATGGGCTCCACATTTTACTTGTGACTACTGCAAAAAAAAAACTCTGGAAGGTAAATCTTGTTAATATTTTGCTATTGAATCTGAACTGTTGTGTGTTTACTGTTGATGATAAAAAGCCGAGATTTAACTAATGACAACAGTATTTCTTTTCAGGGCGGTATCGAGGAGAAAAAAGAGCAATGAAATAGGTCATTCCAAGAATATGGCGTGAATCAACTAACCACACAAATGATTGCTACTTTTGTATGGTTGATCCGTCTAAACGTCGAACCGGAAAGAATGCTTCTACCATTGTTTATCCCTGTATTCCTTCCTCAATTGCTACTGTGCCACATTCTGATCAACTGCCAGTACCCATTCCTACTCGTTGTCAAGACCCAGTCTCAGCTGATGAATCCACTACTGATGAGGATGATATAACAATTGATGACTATGTCCTAAATTTTAACTTAGAAGAGAAAAAAAACTTACTATCCCAATCAGAAAGATCTTATTGATTTGATCAGAGATCTCGGTTTGACCAAATCTAATGCCGAGTTGTTAACGTCACGACTTAAGCAGTGGAATTTGCTTGATGACTCTGTTCAAGTTACTGAGCAACGTAAACGGCACCAGAGCTTTTCCAGCTTTTTCACCATGCAAAATGCAATTTGCTTTCGCAACAATGTTAGTGGGCTTTTTTACTCAATTGAAATTCCTTATATCCCTAGTAAATGGCGTCCCTAGTAATCAACCATACCTAGGTTGATTACTAGGGACGCCATTACAGACCCTAGTACGCACGCCTATTATGGACTATCCCGTATTACGGACGCCATTACAGACTCTAGTTATCAACCGTACCAGTCCCTAGTAAATGGCGTCCCTAGTAATCAACCATACAAAAGTAACAATCAAGTTAATTCCTAGTAAATGGCGTAAAACGTCTTTTTATTGACAGTTCATCAAAGAGTCTCAAGGCAGTTCTACTCTATAATGGCAACAAATATCCATCTCTTCCTCTTCCTCATTCAGTCCATCTTAAAGAAGCTTACAAAAATGTAAAAACTGTGCTGAACGAAGTGAAATATGACCAGTATAACTGGGAAGTTATTGGTGATTTTAAAGTAATAGCTTTTTTGATGGGAATGCAAGGGGTTTTCACAAAATATCCCTGCTACCTTTGTCTTTGGGATAGCGGAGATACCAAAGCCCACTATCAAAAGCAAGTATGGCCAAAACGAGAGGAATTTATTGTTGGAGAGAAAAATATTCTACTTATTAAACCAAAGAAAGTTCTGTTGGCGCCCTTTCACATTGTTACTGCAAGACACCTTAACGTGGATTCGAACCAGTAACCTTTCGAGTAATCGTTTTTGTCTACTTGCCTTTTCTCGATTACTCGCTTTTCGTTATTATTGAGATTTTTAGTTCACGTAGTTAGTTGCCGGTGTAATTTGCAGAAAGTGCAAAACGCCTGTTTCCACAATCACGCGGTCTTTTGTGTTATAATTTAGTTTCTTTAATTACCTGCATTTTGATTCGGCAGAGTAAGGACGTTATAATTTTCTGTAAAGTTTCGAGATTTAGGTTTTGGGCGTGGTCAGAGCTATGGAGTTCTTTTGACAAGTTTAGTTAACTGTTGGGGTTTACTGTTTAAGATTAAGTTATTGTTACGAGCTGTTGAGATTTTTGATTTACTGTTGAGATTATTGAGATTACTGTTAAGATTTGAGTTTTATGTAAGGGTCTGAGTCCGGGAGTCTGTGCCGCACCTTAATAATTCGTTTCTCTGGGATGTCGGGCGGCGACGGAGACGTCTGGCTGCTGTTCGGTATTTCTGGAGCGAGTCCAGACTTCTCAGATGCCCTTCGGGTGAGACATTGCCTTGTTTCTATGCGGGTTCTGCTACTTCTGGGTGGCTTTCACGGGCGGGCGACGTGTCTTCGCACT
Organism: Trididemnum nubilum; assembly: GCA_963965965.1. Classification (NCBI taxonomy): domain Eukaryota; kingdom Metazoa; phylum Chordata; class Ascidiacea; order Aplousobranchia; family Didemnidae; genus Trididemnum; species Trididemnum nubilum. Next base: position 9,847,061 of record OZ014474.1, read on the forward strand.
CTGGGCCCTGGCGCTGACATTTTGCTCGTTTGTGCGGGTCGCACAGGAAGCAGGCGAGGCAGGGAAACAAGAGTAATGAGTTCATGTGTATTTTAGAGTTATAACTGTATATTAGGAATTACTTGGATCTGCTGTGTTGCTGAGTAGAACTGTTTGATCTGTGCGCTGCAAGACAGTCGGTGAGTTTGTTTTTTTTGTTATCTTTTATGGTCTTAAACCTTGACTTTTTAATTTACTGCAACTGTGATTGGTTTAAACATCTTGTAATTGAGAATGGGACGCCCGTAGTATTTTGTGCGCTTCGGCGAAGCGTTTTGGGCAACTTCGGTTTCCGCGGCAAATCGTCGGAGTGCGCGGAGTAGTCTTGGGCTTTGCATACTTAATTACCGCACTGTATTTGTTGTGACACTGTAAGATAAGCATATATCAATATCCGATTATTTTGAAGAATGGTATTTATTTGACTTACTAACTCCATAGTTTCATATGCATTGATGGTACCGTTTTGTTTAGCTCTGTCGAATCTTATTGCGTCCTTTTTTCTTGCTATTAGTTAAACTGTCTCGTCATTTTTTCTGCATTATATATTATTGTTTATTTAATAGAAAACCGCCAAGAATCAAGCTTAAGCGCGTTTTGGATAAATCAGCCAGCTGAAGCAACACACATTAAACTAGGTCTAATAAAACAATTCGTAAAAGCGTTGGACAAAGATGGTGCTACTTCTAAGTATCTCCAAAACCTGTTTCCCAAACTTTCAGAGGCCAAAGTTAAAGGTGGCATATTTAATGGACCCCTAGTAAAATTGATTCTAAAGTCTGATGAGTTTCTCGAAACATTAGGTGCTGTTGAAAAGGATGCTTGGATATGTTTTGCTGCTGTTGTTCAAGGGTTCTTGTGAAATAACAAAGAGGACAACTATGCCGAGATTGTTGCCAACTTGGTAAACTGATATGGTAACATGGGATGTAGAATGTCAATGAAGGTCCACATGCTCGATGCCCATTTAGATGAGTTTAAAGAAAACTTGGATGCATATTCTGAAGAACATGGTGAACGGTTTCATCAGGACATTAAAGATTTTGAGAGCCGATATCAAGGACAATATAACAAAAACATGATGGGAGATTACATTTCGGAATTGATTTGGGAAAGTGATTTGGAGTATAGACGAAAAGCCCGAAAACAACACACTTTTAACTAAATTGTGTGCAGCATTTCACACAAGAACCATGGTCTGTGCTAAGTGAATATTTTGATTTAGAACATTATTTTTAACCCCAGGTTTAAGTTTGGGATTACGTTAGGGTTTGGGTTAGAATAAGGGCCAAAGCGTCTGGCCTGGCAATAAAACGTCAAAGTCAAAAGGTCGCCTATCCCATTAAACCTATAACACAAGGTCTTGTGTTTACAAAATCTATTACACAAGGTCACGCTTACCGAAATTTTGAAAACGATTAACCTTAACGTGAATTACAGTGGAAACATCAAAAGCGCTTCTTTGTTAGCATAACTAGGCCTATAAATTGAAATGTTAGATTTGACATAAATGACCTTCCATGGAATTAATTTTCATTAATATTACTAGTTCTTGATATTGCACAAGTGTAATCTCGGTTTGGGTTTCTATTCCTTGACTCTCTCCTCTCCGCACTCCATCTACACATAGTGTGCTGCTAGTTTTAGTTGCATGTGCTGAGATCTTGTACTTTGTGTGTTATTTCGTTTAAAACATAACCGGTCAATTGCTCCAAATATTTCATCTGTTATAGTGTGATGTCAGCTGTTAGGCAACATGCCAAGCAATTACATAGTAATCACAGCAATTTTAAGTAAATCGCTCTTCTGACAACCAAATCAAAGTTTAGATCAAATTATGTTGATATTTCGTAGTTTTAGGGTGGAATGGTCTACTCGTGAAAATTTCAATCTGGATGAAGCAGCAAAAGTTTGTCTTCCTCTTTACATAAAGCTTGGGTTGGATAAAAACTTTGTTAAAACCATAAATCATCAAGGTAAAGGCTTCAAACATATAGGCGAATTCTTTTTTTATAAGACTGAAGCAAATGTAAAGCAGCGTACATTCGTAGGACCAGAAATTAGAAAAGTAATGAAGAATGGAGACTTTAACACAAAATTAAGTTCCCATGAACTTGATGCTTGAAATGATTATGCGTTGGTGGTCCAAAACTTCCCAGAAAAGCACAAAGAACCATCAGCAAAAAAAAGTTGACCCTAATGCTGCAATCGTACAAAGAAATGGGTGCTCGAATGTCATTAAAAATGCATTTCTTGCAATCTCGTTCAGAATTTTTTCCTAAAAATAATGATGATGTCAGCGATGAGCATGGAAAAGGATTCCACCTGGACATGAAACTCTTTGAAGAAAGGTACCAAGGAAACGTTAGTCCTGCCATGATGGCCGATGTTTGCTGGTCTCTTCAAAGAGACACCGACGAAGACTTTTGTAGAAAGCGAATATGACCTCTACATTTTTAAACATGTGGTTTCGGATTTTGACTTAATCTTTGAAGAAAACCATTGAATTAGTTTTTTTGTTACTTTGTTTGATTTGTTATAAGGCTGCTAAAAAACCTTCGGAAATATTGTAATTTCATTCAGTTACATGTGCTGGTAACAGCCTTAGTAATGTTTTGCACTGCACATAAGTGATAGTGCTTGCGGTACTGCAGTTTTATGTCTTCTGAAATTTAAAATTTTATTGATTATACGATTTGAAAAAGTTGCGTTGCAAGGCATAATATCATTTAAGCAGTGATATATTTAACAGCAAACAAGTTTTCATTAATCAAACGTGGATTTGTTACATCGACAAAATGCTGTTTTTCAACAAATACGTCATTTTAAGCATATGTTCAAAAATGCTAACAACTCAAAATTCTGACGTGATAGAGCAAAACTGACTTCAGATTCGGAATTAGCAGGCCAAATTCCAGCTAGAACAGATAGTAAACACTTAGTAACTAACAGGTCATATTTTTTTGTGATGCAGTGTTATCGTATTGATCCTTAAATAAAATCTAAGTTATTTTGATTACATTTTTGTGCACCTAAGACAAAAAGCACGTCTCAGGCCTGAAATTTTTGTCAACTTTAGGCCCGAATTCGACCCAAAAAGCCAGGCCTGACTTACAACTCTGCACAGCTGCATTGAAGAAGCAAAAACCATCCCACTTTGAACTTTACTTTTCCAGGTAGCAAGGATGAAGCTGAATCGACCAATAACGGCTATCAATCACTAAAACTCCTTCATATGTGGTACTGGCGTTTAGCTGTTCTGTCGCAACTTGTAAGTAAGACAAAAAAAGACCGCAAGTTACAATTGTCAGGGCTGTTTTAAAGGGGGTAAAGCATTGAGCCAGTGCCGGCGCTACGGAGGGGCAGGGTTGACCGTGCCCCCCCTAATGGCTGCTTGTGCCCCCCCATTTTGGTTTACTCAAAATACTGTTTTTGGAATATCACTCAACGACAAGACAACAGACAGAAAATGATGGAAAAAGGAATTATCACGTTCAAACCTCCTTTGACGTTTTCTCGATTCTTTGCGAAATTGCTGGCAATCAACTTCTGTGTTACATAAACCTGGCGCAATAATTTGTCTTATTACTACGCCTTGACGGATGTGTCGCGGAAGAGACATGTAAGCCTGCAGAACAGTTACCGATACTTCGTTAGTGATTATGACACGAAACATTACATCAAAACATTTTTTTTCAAAGACCAGCTGTTTTGATTTTTAGAGCACACTCAAGATTTTGAGGTCGTAGTCAGTGGCGAAACTTAAGTGAAGGGCTTAAGCCCCTTTAGCCAAGTCACTTAGAAAATTTAACCTCAAAATACGAGCGTTTAAACGTATTTTAAACTTGACTTGAAGTAGGGGGAAGGGTTGAGGGTGCTAAGAAATTTAATTCTTTAAAATGGCGTTTGAATTTTAGCAATTTAGTTATTTCTATGGCTTCAAAATGTGCGAAATGTGATTAAAATGGCTTTAAAATTGCTATTTTTCCCTGTAAAATCGCTAAAAACCCCAGGCCCCCGTTCACAGTCACTAAATATTTAGTGACTATGCCCGTCTGTGACACTCCTGAGTTGCATCAGTTTGTTCAGCAGAGGGCTAAATCAGACAGTTTTTGTGCATAAAAAAACTTACTGTTGGTTCCTTCCTCTTGGCAAAATTCTGGTTGCACGTCTGGTAGCATTCACTGCTGTAGATAGATTTTTCATGCGATTATGAGCCGCGGACGAAATGAGCTAAAAAAGCGCTGCTGGCTTTATTTTAAAACTGCGCAAAATTGTAGCGGTACAAGATCTGAAGATTAATTTCTATATGCAAACTTTAGTGCCTTCCCACTTTTGACTAGTGCCCACTCACTTCGGTTGCTTTGGCGACGGCAATGCATTTAGCTAGAATTATGTGCAAAAGGTAAAGAAACATTTAAATCTAAAACATATCTTCACCGAATTTAAATTTTTTACGACCTATCGTTTCTGAGATATTTCATTTCAAAGTTACGAAGATCTACGCAACAGTGATGCCAATTAAAATTTAATTTCTTAGAAATTACAATAATTCTACTTAACTTGTAAAAGTATTTTTGTTACAACACTAGCTCGTGTAGAAACCTTGCAGTCAGGTGCTTTTAATCCAGTTGTGAAAAATACCTTAATCATTGTTTTAGAAAAATTGAAATTTCGACTGGCAGCACTGTGGGAGATCTTCTAAACTTTGAAATATCTCAGAAACAATCAGTCAAAGAAAGGTGATATTTTGTGAAAATATGCGCTATATTATTTTTTGCACATATCCATTTGACGCCCTGCTGTCGCTGCAACCCAGTCAAACTCTATTTAATTCCAACTGTACCCTTTCACAAGTTACAGCCAAGGGTGCCGATTTATGTTGAGCATTGAGGGGATAATTTGCAATTTTACCCCAATTTTGCCCCATTTTGAACATTGGAAGGGATGAAGCTCGACCACTACTTTTTTCACGTGAATCAAATATGACAAACGCTCAACATGCTTCCGGGCGAATCAAGTGAAGACCAAAAAAAAGAAGGTCTTCACCGAAACTTGAAAAGTTTTTGTCTCCGAAGACAAGTGAGGATCAAAAAAAAAAAGACCTAAGTCATGCAACGCTCAAATGCACACCATAGCAAATTATTGGGGGGGATGCAATCAAATTATTGGGGGGGATGTATTGCCCCCATCCCATCGGGTTTCGGCACCCTTGGTTACAGCTGCATAAAAACGTAAATTTTATGCACTGACCGAACTTGCAATTATTTTTCTATGCATAAGCAATTAAATGACTATTTACGAGTGCATGCCCAAAATTTCCAGATAAATTTCCCACCATGTCTTTTAAAATAACGCATGACTAGGCAACACGTTATACAGGGTGGGCCGTAAATAACGCACCAAATCATAACTAAAAAACTTTGATTGAAATTAAATTTAACAGATACCCAAAGAAAAGATATTTACATTATTTCACATCACAATTTACTTTTAATTCTTGGGTGCGTAACTTACGGCCCACCCTTTTGTTATAATTATCAGAATTGTTTTATATGCTTTGGTGCGTTATTTACGGCCCACCCTGTATTATTTTCAAATAAGTTAAAGAAACAATTTCGGTCTAAATTGTTTAATTGTTTGAGTTTTCTTAACCAATCAAAAATAATAATACTGCTCTTAGTCCGAAAACATTTTCGAGGACTCCAATCTGCTAATCGGACAATATCGCAATATTTATTAATGAAAACTTTATTAAAATGAAAGTGATATTTTAATTGCTCCACTGAGGCCTTTGATTTTCGCATGCAAAATTTTGACAATTTTTTGTCCGCTTAGGATGGTATCCTGAGCAGTGACGTATAAACATTAAACAGTAGTGGTATGGCTTAAACGCGTATATTCTAAACTTAAATGGGGCGAAGAGAAAAGACGAACAAAAACGGACGAAACACGATTTCCGCGTAAAACCATAGTCGTTATAACTGTGAATATACCACAACCATAGTATCATAAACCTACGCTCGTAATTCTCGCCTTATTAGCAGCGATTATACTTTTGTGCTCTTTTGTTTTAAATCTTAGGCAAAGGTGAAGTTTTGACGCTCGCCTCAACACAGAAATAATCTTTAGAAGTTAGCGCTTGTTTCGTGTTGATACATAGTCAAAGGACAATTTGTGGTGTGCAGTAAGTACATTAGAGTATAATACCTATTACCGGTGAGAACAGTAACTTTATTCGCACTATACCGTCTAACATGCTTATTTTCTGAATGACACAGTTTATTATATTGTTTAAAACAAGCTACAAAAACTAACAAAAATAAACAACAAAGCAACCTAAAATAGAAATAAAGCATGGTCCGGCATATTTCCCAAATATGCTTTTTTTATCACATCGTTTTACTAATTTTCAGTCTCGCAATGTTTTCCGAACCCAAAATCTAATGCAAGGTTCTGCAGAAAAATTAAACGTAACGCGAATCGGATATTTCCACGCAACTTGCTAAAGCTTTACCATAGATATGACGCTGCCGATTCGTAATAAAGGCACATTTAACCGCAGCCTTCAAGATAATGATCAACTCGAAAGAGAAGCAATAAATCGTAACTCCAACGGTACACTTTGAAAAATGCAAACCGGAACAAAAAAGCAGAATAGGCAAAAAATGTCATCTAAAGCACTCAATATAACCCTATTCTTTGCGCTGAATCCCGCTGACCGATATAGTTGCTGAAAACATCTATCAGCAAAATTAAGACTATCTCATCTGCCTCTGTTCCAACGCTGAAAACTACAGCACTGGTGTTGCTGTTTTATCAACTTCACAAATATTTAACTTTTCCACGTCCATCACTCTGCGTGCCTAATCAAGGTTTAAGACTTAAAGCCAAACGTACTCGAATCAAAGTTCAATTTTTTACAGCCGTATTGAGACATTGCGGGCCTTAGCTCAAATATTTTTAAGGCCCCCAACACGATGTTGCTAATGTAAAAAGCATGGCAAATGCTGTAGAACGTGGAATCGTAAAAACTATATTGTTGGTGAATATAGATAAGACGTAAGAACAATTGCTAATCGTGTTTTGCTTGGAACCAACTATTGAGAGTAAAATGAAAAAAGCTAGTTTCGTGTATCATAGTGGCGGGTGTAGGCTCAAAGTACCAGCCGCTGGACAATTTTTTTAATCTTCAACCAAAACAATGGCCCCGGTTGCAATGATTTTGCACAAAATTTTAAAAGTTATTCGGTATATATTTATTTTAAAAATATCTGAAGTTATTTAAAAAATTGCCGCTAGCCACAACCAATAAGAAACTTTGGGAAAAATGTAATAACTTGAAACTTTTTTTAAACCGAGTTAATATAAAACACTCTACCTCAGGTGTACCCAAACTTTTTGAGAAGCGGGACGCATTACACTTTTTCTGAGCATTAGCGGGCAGCACAATTCTCATAAATCGCTAGGATAATTTTAATCCCAAATACTGCTCAATGCTTATATAAGTTTTGCATTGTTTTACCATAGAGGTCCCACCAAAATAAAATAACTCGTAAACCGCGGATTTAACGTTTGTTGATTTTTTTTAAATTTATGTGGGCCGAAATGTAAAGTTTGTTTAAGTAAAATAAATGGAAGAGCTTTTTATTACGCAACAAAAATAATCCTGTTTATTGCACGCAGCATAGTATCACTATATCCAGGATTTTGCTTAGCTAGCATTTTTTATGTCGAAGTTTGTACAGTGTACAGCACTCCACATGTTGAATAAACTGCTGCGCGTTTAGAATGCATCTGGGAAGAAATCCCTTAGCTGCTAGGCGACTTTCGAATGTTATTGAAAAAATATAGCCACTTCAACGCCATTTGACTTTTTGACCTTTTTAAAGATAAGCAATGCTAAAAGTCGAAAAAATTTACATACTTGGCTAACAGGGAGCCTTCAACCTCATGCAACGCCTGTTCTCAAAAGTTGTATACCTACTGAACATTGTTTTTGTTTACGAACTGTAAAGCATGGATCTGCTGTGACATTTCGTTTTGAAATGCAAACTGCACAGTGATAAAAAATGTAAACAATGAAACAAAAAAAGTTGTGCAGTTGCTTATGTAGTGCCCAACGAAACGCATAATTGCTACGATACTTTTTAAAACAATAATCGTAGTGACATTTTTAACCTAATATCATTCACGAAAAAATAATTAAAATTAATCTTTGAAAAAACCAGCGTCAACAAATTTAACAAGAACAATTTACTGATAAAAAAATGGAAGCATCAAAAAAGTTATTGAAATTTTGAGACCAGTAGCGGGCCGCAGTTTGGGCAGCCCTACACTTTACATCATAGTTGCTCGACTGCTTTGCAGAGTAGCCTATATTCTATTCCGACAAATCAAATTTTTATTCCACTGAAGAAAGCAGAGAAAATCCCTTGCCAAAGCTTTTATGAATTTCAAACTAGTGATTTTCGAGGAAGTTAGAACAAATGCTCTCGATGTTTCTTCCATAAAACCGTTATTATTAGAGCAAAGAGTGATAATCACGCGATCGAAGAACACACCTTTGTTTGTCAATGTCAAATATTTGTTGTTTCACAATCAACGAGAAACGTAGCACACCACCATCATATTCTGGATTTTGCTATGCTAGCATTTTTTGTGTCGAAGTTTCTACAGTCCAACACTCCTCATGTTGGATAAAATCAGAATTTCGAATGCATTTAGAATGCAACGCGAACATCCGAAAGCGAATTCCTAGCCGCTGGGCGATTTTTTCGATGTCATTGAAAAAATAGCCAGGTTAAACGTCATTTGAATTTTTCCCCTTTTTAGAGCCGTTTTAAAGAATCGGATTGCTAAAGTCGATTCATTCCCTACTCATAGATCAGGTCTAAAACACGTTCAAAGGCTAGCATTTGGGCAAAACTTTTAAAATCATTTGGCTAAAAGTAAGGCTTCAACTCCTCCCAACGCCTGTTCCCAATAGTTGTACTACTGAACACGTTTTTAACAAACTGTAAAGCATGTACAGCATCTGCTGTGATATTTCGTTTTGGAATGCAAACTGCGCAGTGATGAAAATATAAATAATGAAACCAAAAAGTTGCACGAAACGCATATTTGCTACGCTATTTTCTAATACAGGGTGTCCGTAAAGTCTCTTCACAATTTAAAAAATATACTACAACGTCAAATGATGAGATAACGCAATGAGGGTTGTTTTATGTTAATCAGTATTTCATAAGGTTTTTCGTGACTCTAAAATTTATTGTTTGAGATAAAATTTCAACGTGTTTAATGATTGAGTTTAATGAAGCCCCATAAAATGACTACTCCTGAAAAAAAAAACATCAAAATAACTGGTTCAACCAGCTTGTGATGCAAACTACAACAGCGACGCGAAGGCGTGTGATTAGCATCACAAGCTGGTTAAACAGAATTAGCATCACAACCTTGTTGTGTTCAACCAGCTTGTGATGCTGATCAAGCAACTTCACGTAGCTGCTGGCGTTTGCATCATATACTGGTTGAACAAAAAAAAAACCTCCGATTTTGAGTGAGGTGACAGCCGTCACGTCCCTGTCTCAATAAATTTCTTGCACCATAAACGAATTGAAGGACATGAGGGTGGGTCTCTTCCATACTTGGCTCTGTAGTCTCGATGGGTCTAAACATCTGATTTTTTCAATAAACCGGGATACACATTGCGCTTTTTCTTGAGGAGTATTATTTCAAATTTTAAGGGGCTTCATAACCCAATCATTACACTTGTAGAAATTTTATCTGAAACACATAAAAATTTTATCTGAAACAATAAATTTTAGTGTCAATGAAAACTTTATGAAATGCCTACTGATTAATATCAAATAACCCTCATTGTGTTATCTCATTATTTGAAGCTGCAGTAATTTTTTTTAATTGTAAAGAGACTTTATGGACACCCTGTATAATAAAAGCGGTGATATTTTTCACCAATTATCACTCACGAAAAATTAATTAAAATCAAAGCCGCCAAACACCACGGTCTTCTATCACCTCCATCATTTCACTTGGGCGAAAGTCGAGTGATGCCATCCTAGATCCTCACTGTGATTGATCCGTCTACAGTTCTAGTTTGTCCTACTGGTTTGAGACCAGGATTTTGTTATATATCTCGACTGCAAAGTAGAATTGCAACCTAATTCAACCAGTTTTTCTGTTTTCTTTGGAAACCGGTTACATCCACAATGAATGATGACAAAAAGGAAGCGTAGAAACGCAAGTTTTAGTAATTTAAAATTGGCCAAATGAAAATGAGTTTTATAATTAACTAAAATATTGCAATGATGAGTGGAAAGAAGATATTCTGCGTACCGGTAAAAAATATAAGCTGACTGGCGGTTGGGAACCACTGTATTACTAATACTACTAAATCAATTTTTTATTCCACTGAAAAAAGCAGAGAAAATTCCTTGTCAAAGTTTTAATGAATTTCAAACTAGTGATTTGTGAGGAAGCCAGAACAAATGCCCTCGATATTTCTTCCATAAAAGCGTCATAAGAGCAAAAACAGATAATGACACGATTAAAGAATACACCTTTGTTTGTCAATGTCAAATATTTGTTGTTTCACAATAAACGAGTAATAACGACATTCAAGCTTCTGCAGGCAGGATTGTGCACAAAATATCAGAGCAACATGTTGCTAATTAAAACTGATACGCAAGCGCTTCACGGCTTTCTGGTAACTGTTATCATTTAGTTGAATAAAACAACAAAACTATATATAAAGAAAAACAGTGAAATAAGCTTTGTAGAATGTGTCATCAAAAATCAATATGCGCTACAGACCAACAAAAAAAACTTGTCACATTAAGTTGCTCCTCGGTGCAAGGAATCTTGAACTGCCACATCACGGAGAAAAAAATAAAGAAATGCAAATTTGCACTATAGACGCTTTTTTATCTTACAACTTCAAAAACACAAGCGAATTATTGTAGGCACAAGGATGAGGGTTGTTTGAAGCAAAAATTATGTACAAAGGCAGGAAAAAATAAGTTAAAAAGTTTTCTCGGGCAGGTCGCCAAAGTTTTTAGTAAATTGTGACTCAAAACGTTCCACCCAATGATATATTGTTATTTGGAAGTTTGCGGCGCATACTTTTCTGCAGTAAAACCAATAGAAAGAAATTTACTCAGCACGTACAAAATGAGTTTTTTACAAACTACTGTCGTCGGAAACCTCTGGACAGCCTGCATCGCTAGATTTTAATCCAAATCAAATCAAGTTTATTGTTCGCCAAATACATCTAGAAAAAGAGAAAACGCAAACATAATCATCAGTGTTGTAGCTGAATTTGTAAAGCTTAAAATAAGCAAAGCTTCAAGCATCGACAAAGGATTTACACAAATTGAACCTTATACAGGGTGGCCCATAAGTCACTTTACATTTCAGAAATTAAATAATTTTTTCTTAAATGACTATATTTAATTAATTCTTTTTTTATTACAAAGTTTAGAGTCTGTAAATTAGTTCTGACTTAGATATGAAAGATTATGTCTCTTAAATAGCCTTAAATAGCCTAAATCTCTTAAATAACGCAGTATTACACAAACAATGTTTATAAAAAAGTATTCATGGGTATTCACATAAGATTCACTTTGCCTTCAGTCCTCTTTTAACTCCTTAGTGGATGCGGATTGCGAATTCATCCAAAGTCGCTTTCTCCTGACAGGGGGACTAAGATGCACTTATCAATCCGAGTTCTGCACGCCTATACATCATCATCATGTCTTCCGTGGTGCCAATAAAAAGCAAAGTGCAGTAGGTCTCGTTTGCTAAATTGAGACTCGTACTTACGATAAAATTGCGCTGCTCGCTTGCTCCTGATCGAAGTCGATACGGCACGTTTACGGCTTTTGATCGAGTTAACGTTTACGGCTTAATATGATTGCCCTAACTTTATATATCCCTATTCATCTAAAATGATTGCTAATGAATGAATGGGGGTATCTAAAGTTAGGGTATTTTCATCTAATATAATCTAATCTAATCTAATACTCCTATTCATTTTGTTTTCAGTTCTCTTTTAACTCCTAAGTGGATGCGGACTGTGGACTCATCCAAAGTCGCTTTCTTGTGATAGGAGGAACAAGATGCACTAATCCGAGTTCTGCTTGCCTACATCATCATCATGTCTTATGTGGTGCCAATAAAAAGAAAAGAGCAGTTCATCACGTTCGCTAAATTGTTACGCGTATTTGCCATAAAATTGCGCTGCTCGCTTGCTGCTGATCGAAGCCGATAAGGCACGTTTACGGCTTTTGATCGAGTTGAGCGTAGCTAAAGCTAGTTCATTCTTTTTTAATCTTCAACCCTGCTCAGCTCATAACAGCATCTGTTATCTGTAGCAAAAACCTGCTTTTACGAGATTATAACACGATAGCCATAGGCGTAGTCGGGATGGGGGAGGGGGCAGGGGGGCCCGTACTCCCCCCCCAAATAGAAATGCCACCAATGATAAAAATGTGACAAAAAAGCATTGTTTCTTCAGTTTCAGTATCTTTTAGCATTTTTCGTGTACAACAGTACACGCGTACAACAGTAATTAACAATAACATTCATGAAAAGGGCCTCCTCAATTCAATAATATTGACGACAAATTTGCAACCTGGGCCTTCTCAATTCAATTTTGCCAACCAATTTAAATGCATAACTCGGGTGAAATTAATAAGGGTGTACTCTAAAAGTTGCTACTTCAGGTCCTCATCTAACCTTTTTGCGTACGCAATGTAACAATTAGGGTCGGATTTACCATATGGCACAGTGCCAAGGCCCCGCGCTCAGATGGTAAGACTTTTTTTGGTATTCACCTGTATTTGGTGGGAAGATGTTGCGAAAATTCCCAAAGCGCCATGGGCCCCGCGCAATGAAAATCCGGCCCTGAAATAACATGGTTAGTAAGCGCAACCACCTATTGTACCATTTTTCAATTAGACAATTCACCTTCATCTCGCCAGTTTTTACGCACAAAGTACTTTAAAACAAAATCAGCGAGGAAAATAATGCATTTTTGAATTTCAAATGAAGGGGCCTGGGCCCCCAGGACGTACATGTACTCCTATGTCTGGTTAATTTACTGACAAAACAAAAATGTCTAAGGAAAATGTTCGAGTGGATTATTACTTACCGCTAAAATATTGCAGGAGGCAATGCACCTTACTTTCCCCTACCAGGGCCGAATCACTTACAATTAAAATTTAACTCTAAAATGCAAGATTTTTAACGTACTTGGGACTTATAAATTATCAGGTTTGTCAAAAATCAGCTGCATATTTTAATGCAATTACAAACACGAAAAAATTGTTTATACTGGTACAAATTTATAGATTATACAGTTGCAAATGAGCTATTGCGACGCGTTTCCTTCGCATTTTTTTTTTGCCTGATGAGACCCTTGTGCAAGGTCGAAACGCGTTGCAATAGCTCATTTGCAACTGTATAATCTTTAAATTTGTACCAGTATAAACAATTTTTTCGTGCGCAGAGAAATCGCCTAATGGTGGTTGCGAGTGAAAGAATTGCTGACTTTTTCGGCGGTTTTTACTCAAAATGCATTTTTAATGTCATTCCGAGTACAGTGTGTAACACTGAGAGAAAAAAACATTCCTTCTTCGTTGTTTGTTTTTACGTAGCGCCCGGCGACCTGGAAACAATTGAAATCTAGAGCTTAGTTAGCAAGGTATAAATAGCAGCGTTATTATCGCATCAGAGCATCCAAGCCATTCGCTGTCTCTGTCACAACAAAAACATTTTGCTTTAAAAAGTCGGAAAATTAGAGTTAATCTTTTCGCAGTTGTCTGGTGTTCTAATTACGCAGGTGTTTCTTTTATTCTAATAGTTCACTTTTTGTCTACAATTACACAGTGCACACTTTTTTCGGATAACATTACACATGGTACTATTAAAACAGAAGCTGGTTGTGAAATATACATGCAGTATCATTTTGTCCCGCTGAAAAATGCTTAGTGCCCAGCAAATATCTACAGATTTCAAAAAAACTAGCAATCTAGCTTAATCCGTTGAAAAATTGATTTTTGGGGCTCCCCGGAGAGTGGAACCCTCACACTATGTCAAAACATTTGTCTCTTAAATATCTACTGATATCAAAACAAACTGGCATCCTAGCTTATGCTCTTCAAAAAATTGATTTTTGGGGGGTCCCTAGGGGGTGGCACCCCCAAACTCTGTCAAAATATTTGTCTGTTAAATAACTACATATTCAAAAAAACTGGCACCTTAGCTTGAGCCATTCCAAAAATCGATATTTGGTGGATCTAAGTTTGTTAAGAAACGATCGCGTGGCCCACAGGAACTCTAAGGCCTTCACCGGTTTGGTCTGCTTCCAAAAATAACCAGAGAACTTTTCAGCTATAATATGATATTGTATTTAACAGAATAAAAACAGACTTCCACACGGCAAAAAAAATAACTGAAGTTTGGTTAGTTGTAACAAATTAGAAAACTAAAATTACCATGTATTGACAGTACACTTGAAACTTAGGAATAAACTAAAACCAGGTGTCAGGTCAGTCATTTCTTTCGGTAGAGATTGCCATCAGCATAGAATAAAAACTAAAAATCGCAGCAACGTAAACAAAGAATGATCAAGTAATATGTAAATTAGGTGTAGTTTTGCGACGCAGCAAGCTAAAATTTCGAGCTGCTCGCATCAACGCGTAAATGTGAAAATTAGAAATTGTGGTGAACAATAACGCTGTAACGAAACACAACAAAGGTATTGGTTTAATTCCAGGTAACGACAGGTAAACAAAAGACTGGGCTGAAACAAAGTTAAAGGCGGTGAAGCATCCAGCTGCGATTATGTGCGAAAAATAAAGAATAATCTAAAACATATCTTCACCAAGTTTCGCCGGTTTACGTCTCAGCGTTTCTGAGATATTTGATTTCAAAGTAAGAAGATCTCCCCAACAGTGTTGCCAGTCAAAATTTCATTTTTCTTAAAATAATGCTTATTGTAATCTTTCACATTGGTTTGAAAGCTCCTAAATGCCATACATATGCATGAATTAGTGTTACAACAGAAATACCTCTAAAATTTAAGTAGTATATCCCAATTCCTAGAAACTTGGATTTCAACTGGCAACACTGTTGGGAAGATCTCCCAACTTTGAAATGAAATATCTCAGAAACGATAAATCGTAGAAAGCTGAAATTTAGCAAAGAAGTGTTTTAGAAGTTTCTTTAATTTTTGCCCGTAATCCCAGCTGGATGCATCACCCCCTTTAAGTCGTTCAAAACATTGATTTTGGGGGGATCTATTTTGCAGGAGACCCCAGGGGGGTGGCACTCCCAAACTCTGTCAAAATACTTGTCCGTTAAATATCGGCTTATATCCAAAAAATGGCACCCTAGCTTAAGCGGTTCGAAAAATTGATCTTTGGGGGTCCATTTGGGGGGTCCCCGGGCGGGTGGCAACCCCAAATTATGTCAAAATATTTGTCTGTTAAATATCTGCTGACAGCAAAAAAACCAGCGCCCTAGCTTGAGTTGTTAAAAAAATCGATTTGGGGGCGCCCCGTTTTGGGAGGTTCTCGAGGGAGTCACCCTAAAAAATTTTGGGAGACAAAATTGCTTTACAACAAAATTAGATTTCGATGTTTTGTGGTTTAGAAGAAGAAGAGCGTACAAGATTTAGAAAAAAAAAGGAAAAAAAGGAGAAAAAAATCTCATCGCGGTTAAAAGTGGTTTGGTTGGGATGAAAGGGTATCTTAAAACAAATACTCTTGTGAAATATTTTTTGCCGTACTTAAGCCCTTTTTGAATGAGACCGTTTTGTACACCAAACTTCCGGGGCGGCTTCCGGGATCTAGAACCAAAGTCACATGACTAATTGCTTCAAAATGTGGTACAAACATGCAAATAAATAATCTTAAACTGCTGCCAAAATTTTATGTAGCTAGACCAAACCGTTCTCGAGTTACAAGCAAAAGTGTGAAACTTCGCACTTATTAGTTTGAAAATGGCCGAGTTAAAACAAAAGAACACGGCACAAGCGCAGGTCTTTCCAATAATAAGACAAAAAAATTGAGGTTGTGGCAAGTTTAATTCCGCTCTACAACAGCAATAGTGTTACATTAATTCCGCACTTCATCAAAGGGTTAAGGCCACGTATGCAAATTGAAATTTTTTTTTATTTCGAAAACGAAAAAGTCCAAGAATTTCCATAAAAAATTGATTGAGTCCGCATCTATCTTTAATGGACTAGAGACGTCTTTTTTCAATGTTTTCAATAAACACTATTTCATCAAAATAAAAAAAGAGAAAACAGGACGTTCAGCATAAAGTTGTACGTTGGGGTCACAATTTCGCGAATTCCTCAACAAATATTGTTCTGCACTGATATTGAACTCGTGTTCCTCCGTTATTTTGATTTTTTTTTCATTTCTTAGTAGTTTTTGGTTCTAAAAAAACTCTGCTTCAATCTACAATATTTAAAAAATATGATGAGCTCAAGGTTTCATCAAAGATTTAAAGTGCTATTTGCATTAAAAATAAAATGCAAATTAAGAAGTGCACCCTGGTGTTTTATTTTCATAAAACAAAATTTCTTTGGTCACCGTGAAAAACATTTATTATCGCAAACAACGAATGTTTAATTTTCAGGCAGTCTGTCAGTTACCTCAAACACAACTCAAATGGTACACTGTCAGTTCAATGATGAAATTTTAAAAAAATTTACGGAAAGTTGACATAAATTATTACAGTTTCCAACATCAGGGAAACATGGTAGTTTACATTATAGTGTTTTGGTCTACAGGCCAGTCGGATAACCCTATTTTTCCAAACTTTGCATATTTCGGAATTTTTTCGAATTTAAAATTTTATTCAATTCGAGATTTTGTCTAATTCGGAATTTTTTCCATGCGAGATTTTGTCCATTCTGGATTTTGTTCTTTTAAGAATTTCGTCCAATTCGGGATTTTGTCCATTCGTGGTTTTGTCCAATTCGAAATTTTGCCCAGTTTAGGATTTTGTCTATTCCGAATTTTTTCCATTCTGGATGCTGTCCATTCGAGATTTTGCCCAAAGAATAACTTGAGTTCAAATAGTATTTCAAATTAAGGATAATAAATTTTTAACATTGAAATTAAAAAAAAAAAATTTTACAAACATGCCTTGTTTAGAGACTTTGCTGTCTTTTTTGGCAGTTTGGAATGTTCAGTAAATATAATATACCTACTATAACGTGTTTAGCAAAATAAGCTGAAAAGTTTTTACGCACTGTGATGTTCGACGGTGTGATTTTACACGAAGTTGATAGCACCATTCAAAAAATATACTTTAGGAAAGATTTTTAGCTTTCGTAGAAAAGTAATGAAGCACACAATTTGAGCTTTGTTTGCGAGAGAGTGGATTAAACACCAATCTAGTGCTGCAATTCAAATTTTATAGCAAACCGGATCTGTAACCAATTCTCTAAACTTAGCAGCAGGTTCGTTCGAGTCAAAAATGTACTATATCTATACTAACAATATTTAGCAACCGATTCTCAAATTTAGGAAGCGCTTCGCGTGAACCGGTGCCAACCGGTTGAAAAGCACCACTGTACATCGATCTATTTGGCTCGGACTGGATCTTTAACACCAATATCAAAAGGAATGCATTATTCATCGTAAATTTCATGAATGTACATTAATAATTTTAAAACCCATGTTAACTTGCAATACAGTACCTATCTTTTTTACTTATTTTGATCCGAATCTAACTCAAACTCAAATCCTTAATCTAAAATCTACACACCCCGAATTTAAACCCAACTAAAACCTAATCTTAACTCGTGAAAAAGCGAAAAAAAAATGTGCGGATGAAATACTTCTTATTTTTCTTTTCTTCTTTTTACCTTAAAAATTTCCTATGAAAAATATAGTCATTCATATTTTCAACGCGCAGGGTCCATGCTAAGCGAGGCATTATTAAAAAATTAGAGGTAATCTTTTGCGTCTAATGTTACGTGTAATTTTTCACTTTTGAAAGAAGTTTCCTAAGTGACAGGCCGAAGTTGACTGCCAAATGAGCATATTGAGGTCTTTCTGTCAAGGTTGACAATACAAAGTTAAAATTAAGAAGACGTAACATATAAAAGACAACTGCAAATATCAAGTGTGTGCTTTGTTAGCAATTGGTAATACCTTTTCATGAAGTACATTACCGTTTCCAAAGTTTGCATTTGGTAGCAGCACAATATCCTATCCCTTCTTTAAGAGTTGGCACAATGAAACGCATTAGCACGTAATTATACGTGCAGTAAGTGTAATGAGTATAACATACCACCGGACCGAAACCCGACATAAGGGCGTAGGGACATAAAGGCGCAGAGGCGTAAATTTGCAATCTGCGCCAACATTTTCGGAAAATAAATACGTAATCAAAAAAGCAAACTTGATTATTTTTAAATAAGTATTTTATTTAATTTTTGAAAGTCAAGTTTTGAGCATTTTCTAAATTTAAATTCGAGTTGTGTTAAAAAAAATGTAAGTTGAGTTTCAAAATTTATTCTTTCAAAAAATTAAAAACGTCGAACAGGTCAGTGATTGTTTTCACAAACATCTTTTAACGGTTGCACTTAATCCGTTAAGCAAAAAATAGTTAAACTGTTTTCTGTCCCACTGCAAAGCTAAAGCGTTTTTCAATCGCATGCATCTGTACTATAAGATAGCCATTATCTGAAATTTAGAGAACTCTATCGTTTTTTTTTTGTTTTGTTTTAATTTTTACTTGTTGCAATTCATTTGAAAAATTGATCAATTTCGTTTCTTTGATTACATAATTATTTTCCGAAACACAAAAATATCAGCGCAGATTGCTGAGTCTCTATGCCCTTATGTCTCTGTGCCGTTATGTCTGTGCTCTTATGTCTTGTGCCCTTTTTTCGTAGATCGCCACCTGACCGATGCCTATACAATAAAAAAATCTGAATAGCAGTCAGCCTTAGTCAGGCAAATTTGCCAACGTGATATAGCTTTGATGCAAAGTACTGCTTAGAGTTGTACCTACTCTTTTTCTTAATAACTGATTATCATAGTCGTTTTCGTGTTGTAGAAAATGTGAAATGTTAAAATGGGTGAAGCATTTAGCTAGAATCAGCGCTTAAACTGTAGGGGGACGCGTCCCCCCATCGAGAATTAGCGTCCCCCCATCGAGATTTCAGCGTCCCCTCTAACGCGATTTCAACGTTCTCCATTAAGAGTAAGCGTGTGAACGATTAAACAAAAAAGTGGCTGTCAACACCAATAAATCCCAAATTCCGGCAGAAAATATAGTACCAATTTGCAGTGAAGACCTTTTTTTTGGTCTCCAATCGAATTCGGGGACAGCATCTGAACTTGAAGCAAAATATTGACTAAATTTCAGCCGCATCCCGAATGCGGTTGGTCAAGGCTGCGAAAGCGTCCCCTCATGCAGAATTCTACGTTTTAAGTACTGGCTAGGATTATGCGCAAAAAACAAAGAATTAACTAAACCATATCTTCATGTAATTTCAGCCTTCTAAAATCTGTCATTTCAGAGATATTTAGCCAGAGATCTTCTTGCAGCGCTGCCGTATAAAATCTAAACTTTTCTTCAATTATCTTTTTAATATATCATTCACATGTATTTCGAAAGAACATGATTGCAAGTTATAAGGCTTAAGCACGGAGTTGCTGGGTCAGTGATCCAAAACGAACACTTAAAAAGGTTTGAGTTCAAAGCTTAAAAAATTAGTATTTTACTGGCAACACTGCATGTAAGATCTTTCTCTAATTTTGAAATAAAATATCTCGAAAACGATAGGTCGTAGAATTCTGAAATTTGAAGAAGATACAGTACGTTTACAAGTTGTTTTTATATTTCGATCATACTTCTAGCTGGATGCTTCACCCCTTTTAAATTACTAAACAATTTTTTAGAATGCAAAAGCAGTTTCCAATACTTTTTAGTTGAAAAAAATAAAAACGCTATACTACTTCTATGCCAAAGTTAGATCCAAAGTATTTTTTTACAATTCGCCAATTGCAACTTATCTGCAAGTCCTCGCCTTGCTGTCTTACAGGCCCTACAGTTTCTCTCTATTATTTTAGTGTTAAAGAGATACTGCTCGAAATCGGTTTTGTTAAAGAAATGAGAACTACTTGAGGTAATAACGAGGTGCCCCAAATATTTCTCTCCAATTCCCTTCATTTGCTAAAATACTATTCACTCCGTTTGACTCCGTACCAATTTGTGACGTCACAACAGGCATGAGTTGGCAAAAAATTTTGTTTGATGAAGAATGCGATGTTCGATGAGGAAGATAAAAAGATTCTGTTTTAGACAGGGGTTCTAATTCAAACTTATTTCATTGATAGCCTAATACGAATGATTTACGCTGCATAATCTGTTGTATCAAAGTTAGGCCAGCTTAGGTGATGTTTTTAGCTTATGAATGACATAAAATTTGAAGCCAAAAACAATCTTAGCGTAGATCAGTTCTGGTAACCTATGTCTGCAGGTGCCAATAACAATAGCCTACTTTTTAGATTTGGTTAGGCTATTTACTGCTACTAGTTAGTAAGCAGTAGGTATTAGATTAGACCTAGTGCATTATTGCGCTAGTTTCTGATTACAGCTCTGAGGTTATCATAGTAAATATATATATAATGTAACCAGTGTAACATAGGTCGGTGCTTTCAGAAAGTGCTCAATGATATCTCAGAGCAATTAACAAAATAATGAAATACAGACCATAAAAACTAAAAGTAATCTAAAACCCCCTACAGCCTGTTTCGTCTTTCGACTCGTCAGGAGGGTATCTTATTCAAATAGTTTAAATCTTAATTCTTATTCAAAAATCTTAAAACTCTTGTAACACTTTGACGAAGCAAAAAATCACTAAAATTGGATAATGGTTGACCAATATTTAAAAAAAATATGAACTGAAAATTGTACGTTTGTACCAAGCAAAATTCAGCATCATTACTTCAAACAGACAATAACCTCAATCAAGCAAGAATGCGAATCAGCAATATCGGACACTCTTACAACTGAAAGTATTAAGAATGGTTTACGATAGCCAATCCCCGATCCAAGCACCAATAATTTTTGTTTTAAACGTTTTAAGAACAGCACTATTTAGTTATTATTAATTACCATTCAGAAATTTAGGACAAAACTGATCGCTTTGTTTGATCAGAAAAATTAGAGCCAAAAATATATGAAACATATTTGAATTAGAAACGTTTCGGTTTATTCTTAATTTAAACCATTATCAATCTTATTCAAATAGAAATTTGATAATCATTCTATTTGAATAAGATTGATAATGGTTTAAGAATAAACCGAAGCGTTTCTAATTCAAATTTGTTTCATATATTTTTGGCTCTAATTTTTCTGATCAAACTGAGAGCTAAACCTATATTTTCTGCTCCGATAATCGCTTTTTGTTTTACTAGATTGAATTATTTTTGTATGCAATTTCGATAAATTGAACTGGACCTGCATTACAGAAATTTTCATGCTCGCAATAATAACGAGTATGTTTTAAGAGGCGCTACCGGACAAAATACTCTCTTAACTAAAGGCAAGAGGTCATTTTTGCACATGTATGTTAGGCTTTACGAGCTCGGTAATGTCATTCTCGCTCGCTAAGTTGCTTCAAGGGATCGCGAAAAGTAGCTCAAGTAAAAAAACGTTACAATTTTCTCTAAAACTTAAAGACTTTGAAGCACTTTTAAAGCGTGAGAGAAATCGTTTTCGTTCAGAAATTTGATGGCCAAATGCTGGAAAATCTAACTAAAGCGTAGTTTTGCTAAAAATTACTTAAAGGATGATCAAGTTGCCATTAGACCATTTGATCTACCAAGTGATAAAAAATATTGAGTAGCACCAGTTAACAAAGACAGCATTACTTGGATTTGTTCACTTTTGGGAAACTTTAAAACTTAATGTACTGCCAAAATAGAAATTTACACAGCATAAACATCAAGGGCGTTTTTGTCACTTAAAAATTAACGTATGAAAAAAGTTGCTATTTTTTCATTGATCCAAAAATATGATTAAATTGCTATCATTCCTTTAACTAATCAGTGGCAATCGAGGATTTAGCAAGCTTAGAATGTCAACACGCGGCCTATTATCTTTTTCCACAAAAATTACGTATGCTTGAGCGCATGGTAATGTAGTAGCAATTCATCTGATATCACAATAGATGTATTTATTATGTACTAACGCAGGTTGTAGCATTTGGCAAGGAAATTCCAGCGAGCGTTTTTAATGCTCGTTGGGCGCGACCGTTCGGAACTAGCATTTTATTTTGGTGTTTTTTGTTCGTTAGCACCAAAAAGCTCGCTAAGTTAAAAAAGAAACCTTTTGTAAGGCAAACCCTGATCTGATTTAAAACACCGTTAAGTTGAACCTACAAAAATATTTCTTACAATGGCCAAGAATACCACAAGCAAAAACTTTTACAACAAACAACACCTCATGTCTTCACTACTGTTTTAGAAGTGCTCAGAAAAATTGAGTGCTTTGTCATTAGTCTTGCTTACCAAACAACAAACTGATGCATGTTTCAAACAAGTAGCAGCATCATGACAACTTGCGTGCAACTTTGTGGTAACTCCACTCAGCATCTTATCCACTCAGCATCTATTCTCAAGGCTTTACGTGATTAATGGTATTTGTTTTGAGGAATAAAATTAAATGTGAGAAGTGCTACCGGCTAGAGTACTAACTCAAGCAAGACCACCTAATGGATCTACCGCGAAGAAGTTAATTAGAATTTTAGCTTCACCGCCAAATCAATTTACCCATTTAACCAAGTAATATTTAAAAAACTGTTTTAAGATAAACCAAAGCTTTGTCACAATGAATGTCGAAGCAAAATTTTAAAATGCCAATGTAATTCAGTGTCACCCGTAGCTTGTATCAATGTTAGGTAGGACTTGGTTTGAAGCAACATTACCGTCGTTTCTCTTATGACGTGATGCAATTTCATAGATTTCATCTGCTTGTTTAAAATAAGCTAGTGCTTCGCCATTTTGACCCAGATTTTCCAAGCAATTGCCAAGGTTATGAAGTGTCTTAGCAACTTCACGGTCTTTGCTCTGATCAGATGAAGCTTTAACAAAGATTTCAAGTGCTTGTTTATAATAAACCAGAGCTTCGTCATGTTGATGCAAATTATGCAAACAGTTACCAATGTTATAAAGTGTCCCAGCAACATACCTGTCTTTGCTCTGATTAGGTGATGCATTTTTACGAATTTCAAATGTTTTTTTAAAATAAATCAGAGCTTCGTCATATTGATGCAAATTTTGCGAACACAAACCAATGTAGTGAAGTGTCACAGCAACATTATTGTCTTTGCTCTGATCAGGTGATAAATTTTTACGGATTTCAAGTGCTTGTTTAAAATAAATCAGAGCATCATCATATTGATGCAAGTTTTTGAAACTGTGACCAATGTTATAAAGTGTACCAGCAACTTTATTGTCTTTGCTACGGTCAGGTGACGTATTTACATATATTGCATGTGCTTGTTTAAAATAAACCAGAGCCTCGTTGTATTGATGCAAACTTCCCAAACAGACTCCAATGAAATTGAAGGTTTGGACACTGTCAACATCTTTGCTCGGATCAAGCGATACATTCTGATATATTTCGAGGGCTGCCTTCAAATGAATTAAAGCACTTTCATACTGTTGCATTCTTTGCAAACAAAGCCCGAGGTTGGATTTTACAGCTGCAATGTTTTTGTCTTTTTTTTCTTTATCTGATCTACGTTGATATATTTCAAGCGAGTCATTGTAATTTTTCAAAGCAGCACTGAAATCTTCCATGTCATATTTGCACTGGCCAATCCAAAACAGTGTGAATGCAATGTTAATATCTGTGGCTTCATTGCATGAGTTATGCTTGTAATAGACCAATAAATGTTGATAAAAGTCCAAGGCTTCTTCAAATAGTTTTTCTGAACGTAAGTAATTGACTAAATATTTAAGTTGTTTGTAATCTAGTATGGGATCGCTCCCAATCGTGGCGGAATCAACTCCACATCTTTCAAGCTGTTCAATGCATTCGTCAAAATTAAACTTACGCATTTGACCAACCTTATTTGATTGTACTTTAGCAAAGTTTTCTTTCAATTCTTTAATTCCAAATGCTAATCCAAGTGCGATATTGAATAATTGTGGATCGGAATAATAATGTCGTTTTTGAAAATTCACTTGTTTTGCAACCTCACATTGCAAGCAGTACGCAATTTGAAAATAGCTGATAATGCTTGATGCTCCGACGATGTCTAAAAACTTCCGAACGTTTTCACTTTCAAAAGAAAATCCACTGACATAATCACATTGACATTTGTATGTTGTATAAACTCTCAATCGAAATTCGCACGCAATTGCAATTGCATAGTGAAGTTTATCCCCCGTTTTTCGGGTTATAACTTTACTTCTGGTCAATTCGTCAATTACGTCAGAGCATGACTTAGCTGAAGTGTTATGTATTCTTCCTAGAGCTGCGATAAACAATGTGCTACTTCGATAAACTAACTGTTTAATATTGATTAAGGTCTGAGACTTCAACTTTGCGAGACAATACCTTGAGGAAAAGTTTTCCAAATCTTCTTTGACTTGTCGACTTACTTCTTCAATTCTTTGCTGGCGTGACTTTAAACTAGAATAATTTTGAACGCCGTTTTCAAACTTTTCGAAAATGTTCTTGCTTCCAAAAACAAAGCACGTTCTTGTTAATATATCAGCTAAGTGATATCCGTTTTTCAAATCTGCTTCTGAACTTAAATATTCCAGCATCTCGCTGATAGGTTTGATCAATTCTGTTGGAAATGGTTTATCTGGGGTAGGTTTCGTTCTTCCTAATGGAAACTTACAAGCATGTGACATCATTCCATCGAACGAGACTCCACGTGGCGTGTGAGCATCAAAATACCAATCACTCAGTTCCGAGTGCTTGTCGTTGAGACTTTTGACGTCTAAACTGGCAATAATGGTTTCCTGGACATTTAAAATTACAGTATGAAAAATAACAGAAAACCACCGAAAGTATTCCAAGTGTAATTGGTGGTTATTCTGATCACAAAGTAGAATAATGTGTTCAAAATCCGAGTAGGGCGTTATTTCATTGCGTGCCAAAGATCCCATTCCAACGATTGCGTATTCACAAGGAGGACTACCCATCACTTCCTGACAAAATAAACATAATTTTGCCATGATTTCTTTGTATTTCATTGCAATTTCAAGGTTGAGATATCTAATTGCACCAATTTTTGTAGTTATCAGTCTTTTTAAATTTTCCCCATTGCTTGATATTTTTTTTGAAAAGTCTAAAAACGCAATCACTTCATTCCTCAGTTCCTCAAACGAATTTTTGACCTCTTTGGCTTTGCAAACTAAATCTGCCCTATGATTTGCTGCTCCTGATTTCAAGAGGATATGCAAACATACTTCAGTGAGATCAGATTTGATTTGGGAAACATTGGAAGGGTTTCGAACAATCGCAGCGTTCAACAGTCCAACACATTTGATTAGTGAAATTTTATCAGGACTTCGCTGTCTGTAAATCAATCCAATTTTATGTAAAATTTCAGCAGCCGTTTCAGGGTCCGTTTCTTTCAGTTGTTTACCAACAGAAGCTCTACAACATTCATTTTTCATTTGCTGAGCAAGTTTCAGCTCTCCTTCAAAGCCTTTGTTTTCATTTGTCATTCCCAAAAAGTAAAGCTACTTTAGCCAACAATCTGCAGGTTTTATTTTCGGCGTGAAAACGTAAAAGTTCACAGATTGTAATTTTATGACGTAAATGTGCAACTAGTGCAAAATCAACAAAACAAAATATGTGTGTGACCATTGCGATACAAAGTTGTTTCTCGGACAGGCAATGTCATCGCACTCTTTTATTTAATTTTTCGACATGTAGACTATATAGTACATACGTGTAACGCATTAGCCGAGAAGTGCCCAAGCTTCCTAAAAAGGACTCAAAAAATAAGTATGCATTTTCATTTTGCATTTCTGGCTTTATAAACTGTCGATATTAAACTAGCCTTTTCTAGGTTAATAAGTTA
Source organism: Trididemnum nubilum (assembly GCA_963965965.1). Taxonomy (NCBI): domain Eukaryota; kingdom Metazoa; phylum Chordata; class Ascidiacea; order Aplousobranchia; family Didemnidae; genus Trididemnum; species Trididemnum nubilum. The sequence continues at coordinate 9,873,207 of OZ014474.1, forward strand.
ACTAATGTATAAAGAAAACAGAAAACGCAGCATTAGATACCTCCAATAAATTTTAGAGGAGTGGTTTTTAAATATGGGTGCGATGAGTCGGTATCAACGATTCAAAGGAGATTTGAACACACTCTATGTGCATAGCAATCACAATGTCCCCAACTTAACATTAAAACGACCAAAAGCGTAAATTAACGCACACAGCTGATGTGCAACAAATGCATTGTTCACTTTTGGCCAGGGCTGCGCAAAGTGTGGCCCGCACAACAAGTTTCTGCGATCGGCGACTGGTCTCGAGATTTACTATAAGTTTTTTCGATGCTTGCAAGTTTTTCATCACAAAACTATTTTTGCCAAATTTGTTGACCCTGGTTTTTTCAAACAATAACTTCAAATAATTTTTTGTGAATGTTATTTGGTTAATAATGCCCTACGAGTTAGAAAGCAGCAATTTAGCATTACCTTGGCCTCTGCAAAAGCAGAGATGTAACTACTTTTGCTACATTATTTGTTTTTTTATTACCGCGCAGATTGCATTTCTAAACGAAGGGTCACAGCAGCTATACAATGTGCAACTCATATTTCGTCCAAAATGTGTTTAGCAGTGCACGTATTGGGGAATAGGCGTTGCGGGGGCTGACTAGAAGCTTTTCTCTTCAGCCAAGTAACTCAAAAACTTTCAAAAAATTTCCAAATTCAAAAATCCCTAATATATTACAGCATTCAAATATGCTTTAGACCAGACTAATTAATGGGGGATGAATTGACTTAGTAATGCAATTCTTTTAAGGTCGCTCTAAAAGAGAGCAAAATTTCTTTCCAATTCTATAACGTTAAAATGGCTATTTTTTCTATGAATTGCAAAAATCGCCCAGCGGCAAGGAGCAAAAAAATATCATATAAAGATACAATAAGCAGCAGTTTGTTCAACTTATCGGGTATTAGATACTGTACAAACTTCGACATGGAAAAATGCTAGCTTATGGTTTAAGCCCCTTGCAAAATCTTGGATATAGTGCTGCGTAATAATACACAGGGTTGATGGTGTTGCGTAATAAAAAGTTCTTTCGCATACTATAGTACAGGGTGGGCCGTAAATAACGCACCAAAGCATATTAAACAATATTGATAATTGAAATTAAATTTAACAGATACCCAAAGAAAAGATATTTACATTATTTCACATCACAATTTACTTTTAATTCTTGGGTGCGTAACTTACGGCCCACCCTTTTGTTATAATTATCAGAATTGTTTTATATGCTTTGGTGCGTTATTTACGGCCCACCCTGTATAATTCAGCGAACTTTAAATTTTGGTGAACGCAAAACGAAGTTTAATTCAGGGCCGTAGCCACGGGGGGACACAGGGGAGGCTGAGCCCCCCTGTAAAACTTTGAGCCCCTCTGTAATTTTGTAAATAATCTGCCAATCTTTTGATGCCATCTTTTCTATTCATTGTGGTTGAAGGGTATAGTGTCACCAGTGTGTAGATACGAATACTCGTAAAGTCGTGATATTGGTGGGGGTGGCAGTTAGCTTAAGAGACCGTACAAATATCATGATAAAGCTTTTTTAGACAATTTTTGACCCTCTTCTCCATATGACGGTATGACAGTATTTTGACGTTATAGCCTACCTTTTAGTATGGGATATAACGCTTTGTGCAATCCCCCCCCCCCAATTGAAGACGTGCTTAATATTTGAACGGCCCCTTTGTTAGTTAGCTAATTGAGCTAATACGCCTATAATTGCTAAATTCAAGCATTATGATCTCTTTGATTGGTTAATGATCGGTGTAGGCATGTCCTCCCATTCACTCATTCAGTATTTACTCGTTAGGCTACGCACGCAAAAAAGAATTGAAACAAATTTATTTACAAAACTTTTGTTGCTTAGCTGGCATATTTATTTATTTGCCACGTTATCTCGGACAGGAGAATTTGAAATGACTACTCGATCTTCAAGTTAAGCTGCTCCATGTGTTTCTGTAAGAGATGCTGTGGGCTTACCGTCTCACGTAGCATCGAGGAGAACTGTATAAAGCCAATAAGTCGACACGCATGCTAAATGCGCGATTAAGTGCAATATTTAATGTCATATAAGTAACAAAAAATTGAGCCCCGACGAGCCCCCCTGAGAAAAAATCCTAGCTACGGCCCTGGTTTAATTTAATTTAAGGTTAACTCAAGTCTAAGAATTATTTAATTTGGTAGAACAATGCAAAATCTATGTGAACAATAATCGGGATAAAAATCATCCAAATATTTTATGAGAATTGTGCCGCTCGCTAAAGGTTAAAGAAGTGTAATGAAGCCCACCTCTCAAAAACATTGGGTACCCCTGCTTTAAGCTCAAGCTCATTAACAGATATGTTTTGAATTTCAACGAAGGGTTTGGTGAATGCCCGCATAAAACTTGCAGGATTCGATACCTCCAACAAGTTTAAGAACCAATGTTTTAGAGGCTATAAAATAACCTGAAACCTGAGATTACACCTATTTTTATAAGAACCAGCAAATTTTAGGTTGAACCTGGTTGTTTTTAAATTTTTCGAATTTCTAAGCTCATTTACTCTTAAATTTTGTTCGAGAATAAAGGGAGACAAATTCATTTTTGCTTTGGAGGAAAGTCGTCCTGTCATTGATCACGATTATTGAAATAGCGTTGCGACAAATCAAATATGGCAATATAAAAAAGGCCAAGAAAAGCTTTGTTTTTTTTTATATTATTTTTGGCCCGTGTTCTTGACCATTTTTTTCATGCCGAGGCTGGCATTGCTCTTATGTTATTCTTAAATTTTGAGCAAAAATGAATCTCGTGTTTTTATAAACAAAAGCAACTGTATTCACTCACTAGCAGTATAAATACCAGATTGCAATTTTGACTTGTTGTTTTACATGGCTGTATTCATGATCGAAATTTTCTACGTTCCTGTATGACATCTTGATGCAAGAGCAAAAGGTTTACAGTTATTAATAATTGTGTATTAATTGAGTTGCTGCTATAATTTAATTGTAAATCAAAAAATTAAACGTTTTCGACTTAATAGCAGCTGTAAAGTCTAATGCGTAAAAGTCCAATAAAGGCTCGAAACTTAAACCAGTTAATGAGATAAAATACCCGAAAATATCAGCCTCTATCGTTCAAGAAATTTTAGTGGCAACTTTTCAGATAAAGTGAGACAGTACAATCTTTTTTTTATACGAGCCAGTAAATTTTGGGCTGAGGCCAGCTGTTCTTAATTTGTTCTTAACTGAAAGTGTAGAAAGAGCAGTTTTTGTCAATCTTCAAAGCTGCGAGAACAACATAAAGCAGTCGTTTGGCTGTGGTAGCTAAAACCTGGTAATTTAGTTATGTTTTTAACTATTGTATATCGGAAATAAATTTTTTGAATTTTGAATTTTGCCAATGTTCTTCCTCATTCTTCTCATGCCGTGGGTGGCATTGCTCTTAAATTTCGAGCAAAAACAAGCCCACATGTTCTTACAGTAAAACAAAACGTATAACTTGGAACAGCAAAAAACATAAAGACCACAAGATTTCAATTAGAGACCAGACAAAACACCCGAGCTACACAATGTGAATTAAAAGCCATTATGTAGTTGCTCACCTGGCCTCGTAAGCAATTTTTTTTTAAAAATTTTACATTTAGGGATTGCCCAAACCCCTCATAAATTGGTGTTTTTGGCATATTGACTTTAATGTATTTTTTGATCAAAAACTGTGATAATTGATGTCTAAAACAATGTGTCACCTCATATTTGTCAAAATTTAACACTCATATGTGTTGTAAATGCAAAATTGTGGTCACTTTTGATTTCTATCACTACGTGCCGCTATAGTTTAAATGATGAAAATTGGTAATATTGTGTAGTTTCTTAACCCAACACGGTGGTATTGATTTCTGGAACCACATTTTCAACAAAGGGTGTTCCAAAACTTTTATATATTATCATTTTTATATAATGTCAGAATAAAGGTTGGTAGTTATGCTTTTTCATACACTTCAAAAGTTTGCCCGTGCAAATTTACAGTAACATTTTTGGTTTAAAAACTTCAAACCCAGTACTTTTTTATCTGAACAATATTGAATTATAACTTGAATAAACTAAAGTAGAATAAAAGACCATTACACACCACATTGACTAACAACGTAATTGAAAGATTAAAATTTAATATGAAAAATAATGAAAGGTTTAAAACTTTTCTTGAAGAAAAAGTTTTCCTTTTAGTGCAAAATCCTGCAAAAATTTGGGCTACACTTGCTTTACAAAAATGTCACAGTTCTAAATATGCTGTGAAGAAACAGTACAGCATAATAATTTTGAAAAATAGACAATTTTAGCTTTTTTTTTACTATAATCATTAAACAGACACAATGAGCAACCAACAAAACTGGAAAAAAAATTAAGAAAAATAAACAAAAGAAAAGACTAGGTGAACAGAATTATGACCAATACTAACTTTTTTCATTGAAGTCATTCGTGATTAAACCCTGATTAACCTAAAAACAAAAAACTCTATGGTGCAGTCTCAATTACAATAATTCGAAGTCAGTTGTGACAACGTTTGACAAAACTAAAGTTTGGCCGACAAAACAACTAATCAGATAGCCACAGTTTTGCAAGTCGGACAGCAGCACTAAAAAGTCAATGTTGAATGTCTTTGTTTTCAGCTTTTATTTGAAACTTGAAGACTGCAGTAGATCCAATATTTTAAAATTTGACAAAACAAGTATTGTGAAAAACATTTGCCTACCATAGTGTTAAAGTCAAGATTATTACAATCGTAGTGTCTATTGCATGTTGTACAACAGTAGCAAAACCAAACACTCCAAAATCGTTCTGCAATGCTGCATTGTTGCTCCAGCAATTATAATTATTTTTTACTGAAACTCCAAAACTGCAAAAAGATTTTGCTTAGGAGAAAACCGGATAGCCTATACACAGCAAAAAGGTCAGCCTTTTTGTCAAGATAAAGTTGAGCTCACACTTACACTTTTTTCTTTGCTGTCAACAGCAGTTTTAATATGGATCTGTGGTTAACTAAATTCAAGTCATTTCCCATGAAAGCTTAAAACTGAAAATCGGAGTCAATGCCTAGCTTGAAGCTGAGTCAAGCCAAACTGAGAAAAGCTCAAAGGATATTCACAGCTTTTTAATTTGACATTCAGCAATAGAAGCCAGATAGGCATTAGGCAATTTAAATAGTAAATAATATTCAACCATAAAATGACAACCACATGAATGTGTCAACTCTGCTTAAAGGCTACTAAATCTGAAAGTAATATTGCCTTCTAGTCAAAAACTATTTAAAAATACATTCAACCAAAAATGAAAGTGAATTAAATGCAAAAGCTTTAAAATCTTTCAAAAACGTAACCACAATTTTGTATTTACAACACATATGAATGCCAAATTTTGACAAATACGAGGTGACAAATCATTTTAAACATCAGTTATCACAGTTTTCGATCAAAACATACATCAAAGTCAATATGCCAAAAATAGCAATATTTGACAAAATTTCCGATTTTTGAGGGGTTCGGGCAACCCCTAAACGTCAAAATTTTTCAAAAAAATTTTACGCAAGGTATTTTTTCATGAAATGACACAACTTGAAGGGGTGAGACTTAAACCTTTCAAAAGTTGATAAAATAAAAACCAGACTTAAAACTAGGTGAAACTTAAAACTAGGTGGATAGACCTACTCCATAATCGATCCGTGCATAGGCCTAATTAGGATTTGTCCGTAGCTATAGAACCTTCGTTTTTACTTGGCCCATTTTGATGAATGAATTAACATTTAATTTGGTAACTCAAAAAAATTTCAAACACAGCGTAGATACAGTGACGAACGGTGGCAAAAAGTTTTGGGTATTCAATTCAAAATTTATTCCGTCGTTTATTTTCGTACATGAAGTAATTACGCATCCGATCTGCGCATATAGAATTATGTCCTTACGTATACGTGGCATTTGATGTTTATACTGTACTATTTAAAAATAAAAATTGAAAGACAAAGTTTGACTGGGGGGAGTAGCAAAAACACGTTTGGGAGAAAAAGTTTTGGCTCGAATTGAGGGTAGCGTAGCTGAAGTTAATTTTTCTCGTCTCGCTTCAGCTGTTGAGTGAAATGAGTATAGTGGAGGTGTAGAAATATGAAAAAGATAAACTATAACTTCTACACTCAATTCAAGCAATTGATTAAAACTTTTACACGCCTTTACCTCATCCAATGATCAGTTGCCTGCAAAAAGCAAAGAAATAGTGCAAGCTGAAACAGCTTTGGTCGTTTGATTAGCAATTCAAACAAAACTGTTTACTACAAAGGGCAGAGCACTAAAATCGGCAAATTTTCAGAATTACTGCAGATGCAAGAAAGTCATTTAAAAGTAAATTCCATTCGCTTTTCCGCTGAAGCAAATTCTGTTATTACTGAATCCTGAAAAGATTTGGTTTCCATGACTTCTGTCAGTAATTGTGACTCGATAGATATAAGGCCTAAATCTGAAAGTCTGTCTTGTTCCATTTTATTTTGAGAAAATGATTTGATACGTTTTAAGGCAGAAAACGATCTTTCAACGGATTTGGGTCTACCTGCAGCAACAACTGCCGTTTTTTTCTTCAAAAGTTTTTTGAGTGAAGGAACATCTCAATAAACTATCCACAGCATTCGTTGTGTTATATTGATATTGTAATTTACTTTGACGAATTTTAAGTTTTCCACATATTAGGTTATTTTTGCTAAAAAATCTTGCAAGTCTTTTACTGTCAATTGTTTGATACGGAGAAAGTATTGTGATGTTTCAGGCTAGTTAATTTAATTGACAGGTCTGTAACGGTCGATCGCGCAACCACAGGCGCCGGCAGCTGAAGGCAAGGTAATCACGCTCGCTATCTGAAAACCCAGGATGACGTCAATCGTGACGTTTCTTCTTTTGACCAAATTTGATTGGTTAATACAGAGGCGAGGCGTTACATGGTTTCACTTTGCTACGCCATTTTGGGTTTTCACAACTTCGCTTTGATACCTTGCAGAGCAGTCAAGCTACAGCGACTGTATACCAACGTTTAGCGCCAAGCCACAATGCCAAAACTCAAATAATTGACTGCCTGCCACTAGGTTTCGCCAATTGCTACGCAGAATACGCTATGCTTGTGGCCAACTAGCCATGCAAGCAAAAATAACCAAATTATAAAATACTATTTAAAAGATGTATTACTTTGAATAAATACAGTTGAGATGATTTTGTTTGGGTATTCAAAGAATACCCTGATGCCCCTCACCGATCGTCACTACGTAGATATAAAGAAAGGGGTGTACTCTCGATTAATTTAACAACCACAAAGATGTATTATATCAGTTTTTTTGTTTTTTTTTAAACTATGTCTATTAGAGATACAACTAATTTGGAACACTATATCTCTGTATCATTATTCGAAAAACTTTTATGAAAGATTAAATCAAATCCAATTTTTCAGTTGATTTGATGTAAAAACGTCACGCTCAAAATTATTTTTAATAATTTAATTTTTAACTTTTTGACTAGTTCTAGAGGTCACACAAAGTCCTTTCCGGTTTTGAACAAAAACTGCAGGAGTCACATATATAGTAGTATTGATGTTCAGAAAACAAACAATGAACTCAATTGGTCAAATTCATGCCATTTAATAAGATGAATATACAGGGAGGAGGAGGGGGATTGTCCTTGTTTTTGTGGAACGCTTGCAATTTCTGCGTTACCTTTACTAAATCCTCGCAGCATTGACTTCATCAAGCAATGATGATGGGTGATCTCTTTTCCAGTGATTTTTATGCATTTGAAAACGGTGACATAGGCAGAATTTTGTGTTGGTTGGGGGGCTTTCGTTTGAAATTAATGTGAAAACCAACCAAAAAAGGTATTCACTTCAGAAAAACCGCAATTTTTACCAGATTTACCGTGAAAAGTAAGGACTAAAAGCGATAAAAAGGTCTTCACCTTTAAGGAACAGCAATTTTCAACGGTTTTGAACCGTATTTGGATTCCATACTTTGGCAACGCAAAGATTGTTTACTGGTCTGCAGTACTTCCAAAGGGGTCAGGGGCATCGCTAGTTTTTTGTGGGGAAATGTTTAAGGTTTTCACACATCAAAGGCCACGTCACAATGCCCCTCCCCACTATGTATGTCTACGCCTCTGATTTGAGACCTTTTAGGTATCCATTAGGAATTTATCAAAATCCTCATCGCAGAAAAAATGGTGCTAAACCAATAATCAACCCTAGCGTAAGCAATAAATACACATACTTTACAACATTTGATTTCAGTTTTAGGCATCAGCATGAAAGCAAGTGGAGCTACGATGCACTAGAGTTCTAGCGTGCATTGTTAATGTTGGAAATCTGTTGAGGGTCATAAAAAGAACTTCCTATTTTGTTTCTCAATGAAGAGGCCCGAGATGGAGTCGAAGACACTAGGCCAAGGACACAAAAAAATCCGAGGCCAAGGCCAAGAACAACCCTTCCAAGGACAGACCCTCTTGAGACCAAGGGACAGGAATGCTCGAGGCCAAGGACCACGGACACAACGCGGTAGTAATCTCAAAAAAAAAAAGCAAAAAAAGGTCTTCGCTACAAAAATTCGTAAATTTTCCGACAAAAAATTCAGACGTTCTCCAAAAAAAAAAAAGATCTTAGCTCTCAAAATTCAAGCGTTTTCCAGATAAAAAATGCCTTCAAAGAATTTTTCGCAAGCTCTGTGACGTTCTCCAAGACAAAACAAAATTGGTCATGACCTTGGCCCATTTTCAACAAGTCCTCGAGCCGAAGACAGGATTTTTTCGAGGACTTGCAGGCTTCGAGGCCAAGGCCAAGGGCTTGACCTTCGAAGCCAAGGCCAAGGACTTCAAATTGTCTCCTCGAGGCCGAGGACTTCCTCGCGGACTCCACCTCAGAAAGTGACGGAATGTGTAAGATGGTAGTGGTACAGAAATTTCATGTCGTCCCTCCAACCGCTTATGTTCGTCAAGATCTAAGCTTTTCAATGCTGAAAGCTTCCTGCAGTTGATCATTTTTGCCTACCTAATCCTTCACAAAGAAGTAATCAATGTTAGGAGATTTGTTTGAGCCATGCAGCTCATCGTCATGGACTACGTAAAAAATGCGATCAAATACATGGTGCTGACACCTTATAAATTTGATTCTGGGTCTCCCATTCTTTTCGATACGACCACCCTTGTTTTCTATCCAGGGTTGACATTGTTGTCCAAAAGACCCTGAATTCTTTTTGCAATTGTTGCAGCTGTACCACCATTCAATTAAAGCTTAGTCAACTTGATTTCTATTGCTTAATATTTTAAAACCACAAATTGATGCTCAATGCCTTATATTCGATTATCAACAAAGTGTAAGCTCCAGATTTCGTGATGAAATATGATCAAGTGCCAATTCACTTCAGCTGCTTTTTTGAAGAGAGCTTTACTGTTTTTTGTTTTTTGCTGACGAGAGCTTGGTCTTTCAATGAGTTCGCAAGAAAACACACGGCATAGCGTTGTCATTCGATGAACGAAAATTTTCACTACCACTAGTCTCATGTTAAAAATATTTATTTATGACGTCACCATTACTTTTTGCATAACCTCATGCAGGTAATAGCGATATCATGAAACTATATTATTAAACTAACGCAATACCTCTTAAATGAGGAAAGGCCTAATGGCAAAAATTTCAAAGTGATTTGTGCGTGACCTTTTTTCTTAGCTCAACAGAATAAACATCATTTCAGGCAGCATAGGCAAAAATTCATTGATTGGTGCTACAGGAAATTAGTTTAAAAAAAAATGTCAAAACGTTGTATCCTTAAAGCCTATACCGGTACTATATTATTTTATGAATACTGGTACTACATTTAACACCTATCGCTAGACTTCGATAACTTAGTTCTTTGACTCTTCTGGGCAAATTCACAAACTAGCCTAAGCTTCATAACTTTTTACATTTAGCTGCTTCTAATAATTCCTGCGTTGTGAATTTGGGAACCTATAATTATCTATTCATATCACTTATAGTGCTCGGGGAATTGAACGGCTTACATTCATAAAAATAATGCATTTTATGATTCTTGCTCGCAAACACGATCTGTGCCAACCTCGCGAGCATAACGTGATTCATGGCACGAATCAATAAAACGATGACGGTTACAATGGCCGTATGTCGTGCACAGACATGGTACAGATCACTGCCGTGCGCTCAAATCAAACCTTTTATTGTACTCATTGTACTACGCCAAAACGAGTCACGAGTTGGCGGGGCCCTTCTCCGCGTCATTGCGTTTGCAAGCAACACAGCTCCTTTCGAAGAAATACCGCAGCGGTGGCGAGCCGTCGGCAACTCTGTGTCCGATTTGATCGGCTTCGAGATTTAAACTTCGACCTCTCGCTCCAAAAACGAATGCGTTAACGCTGGATGAATGGTCGGTTTTAATGTGTGATCATTGCTCATATTAGTTAGGTTCTCTTGTGTTTTTCACTTATCTAAGTATTCATTATTCTCTTCAACTTATAACATATTGCAACCTTAGTTGTTTAACATAATGTGGGGCGAAGCTCACGCGAAATTTTTTTAAGGAAAACAAATGGTTAGCGGTGGACTCCGGGCAAATGCGCTAAACGCGAAAGAATAGATTGAACCAAATCATATAGCACACCTTTGTTCGTCAAAGTCAATTATTTGTTCTGTTTTACAACAAAAGAGAAAAACAACAGTATAGCTTCTGCGCTGTATATTGCACAAAATATCAATGCAACCTGTTGTCTATAATAACACCACCAGATAGGTACGTGCGCTAGACTGCTGGGAACTCGAACGTTTGATTATTCAGTCAAAAATTTGTGCAAGTAAAGAAAAAAGCTTTGAAAAATGTGTTAGCAAATAATCATTTGCTACAAATAAACAAAATCTGTGCGACAGAAAATAAATTTGCTACTGAAGACAACAAATATTCTATTTACGTAACTTATATTCAATGGCATTGAAGAACGTAAATTCGCAGTTTGCATTTAGAATTCGTTGTTTCGAAAATGCGAAGTACAATGTAGTAAACTGGAATTAAACGTATGGCAGAGTGAAATATAAACAGAAATAAGCGGCAAACAAAGGTTGCAGATGATATACAGTACACTGGAAAAGTTACTGGGTAGTAAGCCATAGCCTACCACTCGGGTCGGCTAAAAACGTGAAATATACGAGCTGTTTGCAACATTGCAGCGTAGATCATTTGGGGTCGAACTTCATTTTGCAAACATTTTTAAATTATGATAGCTACAAATTTTTTGGATGCTATTCCCATAACCAAATGACCGGAAAAATGAAAATCTAACTAAAGCCAATTTATCGCTTCATCATCATCTTCTCTATGGATGTTGAAGGATGCATCTTTATTCTACCACCACGAAAACGCGACGCTGTCCTTAAAGCGAATTCGAGTACGTTTAGGCTATTTCCGAAGTTTTCCGGCTAATTTACTGCTTGTTAGACCCCACCAAGTACAGATTACAGATAACAATCACTGTAAAGCGCCTTAACGAACCATGGTGCGGATGTGGATTGGACCCCGAGCATGCAACATGGTAGTCATAAAAACTACCCTTGAACCTCTCGACCACGCTGCCGATTAGGCTATTTCATTGCAGTTAACTAAATTGTTTCTTCCAACAAAGTGCAAGCGAGGCAGCATGTCCAGCATGAGTAACAGTCGGGTAACACAAACGAGGATACGTGGTGCAATACCTTGGACTTTTTGGACTTTGCACCACGTGCAGACCAGTTCTTCCACTTCCTAGCTATGTCTAACATTGTCTCTTTGTTAGTCAACGCGGAAAATCATTTCAGGTTTAAATTAAAAATTTTAAGTTCTTTTACAGTGGAATTAGGCGTATGAGGGTGCATAATTTAAGTTTGCCCTGTGTGCATCGCTTCTCATGTAAAAGTTTTCGTAGTGAAGAGAGGGGAGCTTATTACACCAAACGATCAAACAGAAATTGAACAAATTGTTAAACTGCATAACACATAACAAGGTGCAATTCAAGTTTGACAATACAAAAACATCAACTTAACACATGCTTAGTGCCGTTACTAGATGGGTTTATAAATGCTTATTGCATCTATCATCATTTAACCAATCCACACGATCGCCCGTATAGGCTTCCAGTTCGCATTTCGTTTCAAGAATACTTTTGATCAGAGAAAATAGTTAATATGTGTGATGATGAACTGAGCAAAAAAATCCACTTCGGGTTAAATTTAGTAAGTGATTATCAGACCTTATTTCCATCTTACTCAAATTTGAGCAAAATAATCCAATTTGTTGTAAAAGTACAATTTTAATACGCTACAATGATTGAAATACTGTACTCGGAAATCAACATGCATGTGCTGTAGATGATGTACTTTGTATCTCAGCAAAGAAATCTAGCGGTTTTCGAGTTATAGCGGCCACCTTTCTACAACACTCGGTAGAGGCTTCACACTGTCCTTTTCAATGTTGCAAGTCAGGTAAAAAAACTGCGATTACCAATTTTTATAGTCCGTAGTTTGACACGATTGGGAATTGGACCTATGTCTACTCGGTAGCAAACACTCTTATTTACAGCGAATGGACCATTGATTAACCACCACATAATTCGAGTTCGTCTAGGTTGCATCTGCAACTTCGGTTGACACACAGTCTTTTTCCATTCTCCCTGACTCCTTGCTGCATTTGCCAGCGCATTATTTTCATATTTACTCTGCAGTTAGTTGCACCCAACAAAGCTAATACTGTACTTTCAACAAAACGAAAAACATGATGAAACACAATAAAATTTAACCACTTACGTTTGGTAGAAAAAAAGCGTAGTCGGTAATCAAATTCATACTGAAAATGCGAAACTTTAACTGCTACGCAAAGTGCCCAGAAGTGACGTGAACATAGAAAAAAAAACATGATAAATTGACGGTTCTAATCTTGAACTGCTGCTCAACAACCCTCATAGAATAGGGATTAATGAAAAAAAGAAAAAGAACATCTATGGCAACTACAGTATTGAGAAAACAATAGTGTAAAATTTTCAAAACAGTGAAACAAGTTTTGACTATTCAATGCTTGCTTTTTTCCCGCTGTTTTTGCTTTTCTTGTTCACAGAGTTTCTCGCACATGCATTTAGCTCGTGCTCTCCCTGTGATTTTTATATGAACATGTCATAAGTTGTTTGACGTCATTAAAAAATTTACATAGACAAAGCAGATGTGTTTATCGATGCAATTTTTATTTCCAAATTTGGTTACAATAATAAATTGTATAGATGAATAACTTATGCTTCTAAATGCTAGCCGTGAAGATGGCCTAAGTTACTGGTCGAAACACGAAAACCAATAGTTTTAGGTTGACCATCATTGAATGAAATTTTAATGATTCTAATTTGCTGATAATTTTTAGTTAAGATTTAAAATAATTTGGCTATTGCCTATACTGCAGTTGAGTCAGACCATGCTGCTGTTTTAAATTCTTCATCACGTGCAAATGCTAAACTGGTTCCAGGAATTTTGGAATGTCAAATAATTTTGGTTGCAGCAGATACTCTGGCACATAAAATACATCACACGTTTCGAATTTTTCTTCAAAACAAAAAACAAACTGTTTTTGTTGAATCAAAACGGTTTTTACTTGACTGGAAGCTCATTTTCAGCGCGATATTTAATCGGATATTTTTCGCGAGTTATCCAGCGGTCGGTAAAAACCGCCTTCATCGATTCAAGTGCGAAATACCTGTAACATGATAATGTTAGCTTTCTAAATATCTATTCTAGAAGCTACTCACCATGGCGTTGTTTTTGGCAGTTAAAATTTCTTCGGATAGAAGTTCATCCAGATGCGCTGAGTAGCCTTTGTTAATCACCTGTGAAGGTCAAAAAAAAGTCGTAGAACTATTTTGCAATGTTGGATCAACAATTCCAATTTTTTTTCAAGGTCTGTGAAAGCAAAAATTCTTAACCTTAGCTTTTTGCGAATAGTCCAAAGATTAGTCTTGGTTTTAGAATTTTTCAACTTTTCTATCGACTTTCTTTAATTCAGCTAAGATTCACAGAGCACAAGCAAACGTCATTTGATGCAAGTAGTATCCGCATAAACGAACGGAAATAAGGTGCTACATATTACGTAGGAGCACAAGAAGTTCGTAGTTGAACCACAAACCCTGCGAATGCAGAATAAAAAATTAAAAAGTTTACAGCGATTCTACAAAAACAAAACACACTACGCATGTAAACTTGGAAACAACGGGAAAAGATCACAAGGTTCTGTCGCGCTTCAAAGTTGTCGAGTTCGGTCAAAATTTTGCTATACTAACAGACTTACTGCGCACTGCTGAGATTGTTTCTTCGAAGTTTTACCGATGATATAAATTTTGTCGCGAGGTATTTCAAGCTGAGAGTACACAACTATGTCCTTCGTGGATCCATAAGCTGCAGCATAGCTGAGTTTCGACTAAAACATAACATATTTCTGCTTAACCTGCAAAATTAAGAGCAAAAAAACAACACCTTTGTTCTCATTTATTGAGTAAAAGTTCATCATATATTAGCGGGGTAAATCTCAGGACTAAGCTTAGGCAACTATACTATAGTTTATCTAGTGTTCACTAAGACCACAGTTTATGGTGCTCGGAGGTACGCAGTCTTTATGCTAAACGCTGCAATTTCGCATTGAAATACGGTCTAGAAGAGATCACGATCTCTTATTGAGCATATATGTAAATAAAAAATAACTCAGCTGAAACATTTTGTTGAAGCGCGACATTGGCGCTATGATCAACCTTAGTGTTATTCAAATCTAGGCTGATCTATGCAGCCAGTTAGATGCCAATTTCCGACAACGTTCGGTACGAAGTACATATTAATTACAAAAACAACGCAAAACTTTAAACCCTTGACATTTACAATAGGTTTGAAAAGAAGTTTTCAAAGGATTGTTAACAGAAAATGTCTACCTAATTTTAGTGATTTTTTATTTAGCTGCAGTAACATCAATTTCAATGGGTGTTTATCTTTTCCCTAAACATACCTCTGTTTTCATATTTCGTAACAACAGTGCTTTTTGCTTCAGTGGTTCATGAGAAAGACCATCTCCAAACCATATTAAACCATGCGGAAAATTATGCTGGGCCAACCACGACACCACTGCATGTTTTTGAACGTCGGGGCGGCCCGTAATGTATATCATCAGGTAGCCTTTCTCTTGCCATAACCTGTAAAAAAGAAAACAAATAGAAATATATCGATGAACTGCCAATATCAACCCTAAACGTGGGCAATGAAACCAATTCTCATATACCAACCTGTGCCAATCCAAAAGCCAGCCAACGAATGAAGAAAAATGAATTCAGCTTACTAAAAGCTTGCAACTTCCTAAGACTTTCAACAGTTTTCTTGTGATTTCTTTATCTCAACATCGAAGACAGACTTTGCTGTATACAGTAATTGAAAACTTCAGAATCTAAGCTAAAATAGTGCGAAAAACAGCTTAAACTCTCATAAATTCTCGTGAAACTAAATCTCTTTGGTCAAATACTTTCTTACTTCCATAGACTTGAAATACACCATACCAGGGGCCAGGGTCTGTGAGAGGGGGTTCAGGGGGTACATCGTACCCGGGCCTAGGGGGCCCGGAAGAGTTCAGGTTCCCGCGTTAAGTTTTGGTATTGCACCATAACACCGTAATCAAACTTGCCAACAGCAAAAATATCAGTCCGCCTATTCAGTGCTAGTAATTGGTCGCTATTTTTGCTACACAGCTTTTAGGGCATCCAATAGTGGCCGATTTGATTAAAAAAAGAGAAAAATGTATCAAAAGCCATACACTTGCACCAAAATTAACGTTTTGTTACATTTCTCTGACTTGAGAGCCCTAATTTTACAGTATAACAATGTACAAGGGCCCACATTTCCAGAGATCCAAAAGCATTTCAACCTCAGAGAGCGGAGTCGAAGTTGACATACTCTACTACTATCATTAAGTAACTCACTCTATCTGCATGAGTTTAATAGGTATTTGGGTTTGTGAAGTCTATGATTGCAGATGACTTCTTAAAACTTTTATCAGTAAAATATTTGGATTTTCAATATTAAAGTCATTATATTGTATAATATTGTGTCAATGTCATCATCCCCACTTCACGTACTTTCTTTCATGTATATCACTTTTTCTGTTTGTCAATTTAAGTAAATTTGGTACTGGGATGTTAATCAAATCCTGTATTTTACCCTCGAGAAACATAAAAAGTGCTAAAGCTCCCGGGGCTCCGCCCCGGACCCCGCTGGAGGAGCTCACAGCGCTCCCCCAAACCCCCTAGCTGGATATAAGCTAATTTTATATCTAGTTGTGTTTTTCACAGGTCTTAACTGTGTGCAAATATCGTTAGCCCCTCACTTTTAAATGAAGATCTATACCCATTTAAAAAAAAATGATTTAACGACATAAGCCCCCGATATGGCTTGGAGAGCCCAAAAAGATTTGGGGGTTCGGTATCGACCTTCGTACCCCCTGGAAAAATTTCTCTTCGAGGCCCTGCCAGGGGTGGGCAAAGTTGTTCAAACAAAGAGCCGCTTGCAGAAAACCATAAACACCAGCGAACCGCAAAATCAGTTTACAGAAAATAACACAACAGCAATCAAAACACCAGGCGCGTAGCCAGAAATTCGCAATCGGAAGGCTGATTTAGGGGCCTGGGGGCGAAGCCTCCAGCCGCCGGAGGCTGGGGCGCTGGAGGATCGGGGGTCTGGGGGCGTAGCCCCCAGCACACAAAAATTTGGCATGTTTTCGCAAAAATAACTTAATTTTAGGAACATTTTGATAAAAATTAATGCTTTTAAAACGTGGAATAGAAATTGGCAGCGCAAACATTATTAAACAGATTGCATAAATGGGCTATGTGGGAGGTGGCTAGCAGGGTTGGATCCATTCATTCTTTTTGTAATTTTTAAATTCAAATTCATTGACTTAAAAAAAACTAAATTCAAATTCATTGACTTTGAAAAAACTAAATTCAAATGCATTGACTTTGCGAAAGTCGAATTCAAATTCATCAATAACTCGTGAGCGGATTCAAATTCAAAAATCAAATTCAATCCAACCCTACTTTTCACACCAAAGATTCAAAGAGGATCTTGGAGTTTGCACCTAGCAAGTCGCAGATGTGTATTAGCGCATCACAGGTGCGTAATAAACCAACAACCCAAGTGGCTTGAATCCAGAATTACATACAGTGCCCTTGCCAGAGCAAACGAAGTGAGGGGGCACCAGCCAAAAGTGGGGGGGCACTAAAATTTGCTTATAAAAACTGATCTTTGGATCTTGTACGGCTACAATTATGTGCGGTTTTAAAATAAGGCCAGCAGCGTTTCTTCGCTCGTTTCTTCCATGGCCAGTAAGTGCTTGAAAAATCTATCTCCAGCAGTGAATGCGACCAGACGTTCGACCTGGATTTTGCTAAGAGAGGTGAACCAAAAGTAAATTTTTTTACACAAAAAATGCCTAATTTAGCACCCGTGCTGAACAAACTGATGCAACTCAAGCGTGTCACAGACGGACATAGATACTAAATATAAAGTGAATGTGGATAGAGCCTGAGGGCGGATCCCCCAGCCGCTGGGCGATTTTGAAGCAAAAAAAAAATAGCGATATTAACGCTGTTTTAATCATACTTCGCACTTTTAGAAGCCACATGAATAACTAAATTACTAAAATACGGAAGTCATTTCACAGAATTGAATTGCTTTTCACCTTTGGCCCCCCCTTACTTTTGGTCAAGGTTAAAATGCGTTTAAACGTTCAGGCGCGTAGCCAGAAATTTGCAATGGAGGGGGCTGTTTTGGGGGTCTGGGGACGGAGCGAGCCCCCTGGCGCCGGAGGCCAATGGGAGTCTGTGGGCAAAATCCCCAGTGCTCGAAAACTTTGCATTTTTTTGCAAAAATAACTTTAAATCAGAGTTATTGAAATAAAAATTAATGCTTTTAAAACGTGGCATAGAAATTGGCAGCGCAGCATGATTGAACTGGTTGCATTAATGGACTATATGGGAAGTGGCTAATGATAACATTGCAGTTCTCTTGTTTACATTATTCAATAAAACACCCACGGGGTAGTCTATATTTTATAAAGAAAAATATTTAGGGGGGGCTAATGGAAAAATATTTGAGAGAAGTGATTGGTAATTAACTGACACTGAATGCCCCCCCCCTTTCCTAATTCCGGAGTTTGTAATTCATTAGGTGATAAAACCTATGTTTGGCGTTTTTACACCAGCGATCAAATTATATTTTTATATTTTTGGGCATTTTTTAAAGTTTGCATTGATTAATAACTTTAATTTTTGACAATTAGCTCCCCCCCCCTGAATATATGTTTCTCAAAACATGCTTTAAATCACTTTTTAGTCAATTCCAGCGCAAAAAAAAACAGTCTCAAAAGAGCTAAAAACGTGGTATTTTTCTTATTCTGCGTTTTGGTTGACAGGCCTATGGGAGGGCTATAGCCCCCCCCCCCTGGCTACGTTACTGTAAACGCTTGTATTTTGAGACTAAATTTTAGAACTGACTTTGCAAATGGGGCTTAAGCTTCTTCACCCTGGTTGCGCCACTGACTGTTGCAATTTCACAAAGAATCGAAAACACATCAAAGAAGAATTATGTTGAAGCGTAATTATTTCTTTTTTCATCATTGTCTGTTGTCTTGTTGTTACGTGATGTTACAAAAGCAGTATTTTCAGTAAACCAAAATGGGGGCACAAGCGGCCGTTAGGGGGGTACGCCCACCCTGCCCCCTTCCTTTAGCGACAACACTGGTAGGATCCATTCATTTTGTTTTAAATTTTTAAATTCAAATCTATTGACTTTGAAAAAAATAAATTCAAATTCATTGACTTTGAGAAATTCAAATTCATATTCATTGAGTTTGCAAAAGTCGAATTCAAATTCATCAATAATTCGTGAGCGGATTCAAATTCAAAATTCAAATTCAATCCAACCCTAGTGGTTAGTATAGTAAAATTTTAGCTTTTTTTGTTTACATGCTGGTAAATCATAAATCCTATAGCTCAATCAAACTCTCTCGTAGTAATCTATTTCGTCTATATTTTGTAGAGAAAAATAATTGGAGCGGCGTGCAATGGAAAAATATTTGAGAGAAGAGATTGATAATTAACTAATACCGAATAGCCCTCTCCCCCATTCCTGAGTTTATAATATATTTGTTGATGAAATCTATGTTCAGCATTTTTATATTAGCAACCAAAATTGATTGCTCATTTTCGGCCGTTTTTTAAAGTTTTGATCGATTTGTGAGTTTTATTTTTGACAAATTAGCCCACCCTCCTCATTGAATATAGGTTTCATAATAAGCTTTAAATCAATTTTTAGTCCATTCCAGTGCAAAAAAGCAGTCTCCGAAGTGCTAAAAACGTGGTATTCTCCTTATTTTGCATTTTGGTGCCCACAGGCCAATGGGAGGGGGCTATACTTCCCCTCTGACTACGCTACTGAAAAGCACAATAATTGTTGCCCTATAAGCCAACATTCACTCTTGATTGCGCTATACGCGATACATGAAGAGCATTTTTTACAAATAAAATTATTCAAATAAGCTACCTTTGACAGTTCAGACCATGGGCGAAGCATTCTGCAAAAATTTTCAATTGCTTTTGGTGTGATATGTGTGTGTTCAAGGCTTTATGATACACTCTTTAGCATTGCTTGCACTTAAGGGTACAATGGTACATATTACTCTCTTTGATTCTTTATTGCAGAGTGGAGAGCTGTAGAACAGTTTAAATATACATTTTTATGGGGACCAATGCATGGAGATTGGGGAAGTAATCCACTGATCATGAGCGAGCGAATCAATTCAAAAAACCTGGAATGTGCATACAACAAAACCAATTGTGGGGGAAGCTTAAACGGATGCAAAGTATACACTAACTAAAAGTTCTTGAAATTTTACATTTCTTCAGCACTGATTAAAAAAATAACAAAAACCAGTGAATCCCTAGTACCTTTTCTTGATGAAAAACACTTGTTTTCCGGTAGAAATGACGCAGAAATAACATTGCGCAATTCTGCAAACAATTATAGGCATGTTATGCGCAATTGTAATTATCACGACGCAGAAAAGTAACCGTTTCGTTATACTGCACTTCCTTTGTAACTTCAAAAGTAACCAAACTTACTCTACTTTTTCAGCAATAACAAAAGCTTCCAAATACACTGTGCATTTTGTATCACCATAGAGTCAAATCAAAGTGATCTTCAAAACTCATCCTATTCAGCCAAACTGAAACTATATGTACATTTTGCTTAAGATTTGTAATTCAAGCATTTGAAATATTTAAACATTGCCAACTAGTACAACAATAAACTTTTAAACAGCAATAACGCTAGTAGGATTATAGGAAGAAAAAAAAGACAAAAAAAAAAACAACAATTGCTTCTATACCTTTTTCAAAACCAAGAAAACAACAAAAAGGTACCTGCTCAATACATAGTAAAAAAAAGCCATTCGTAACCTTTCGTTTTAAACCCAGTTACAATATCATTGTTAAATATTCAGTGCAGGAACCTTAAAATGGATGATCTAAGACAAGCAAATGTTATAACAATGGCTAGTGCACATCATTAGCAAAGTCTTTATCCACCTGTTGTAAGAAATTAGCTTTGTTGCTCTGTGCTCAAAAACTCCAACATTTTAATGTATAATGATTTTCCTCTGGTCGACAAATTGCTCCAAGGTTTTGGATATTTAAGAAGGTCGCTTACGGTGCACTGAGAACGGTTCAAATATTTCTTTGACAAACTCGGGATTGGAATGTTATGATAACGTAAGAAGTTATGCAATATGCAGTTCGGTAGCAAGTGCAACGGTGTTGATGTCATCGTAATTTCCTTCACATTTCTTTCTGGGCTTGTGACCATGTCTCTTACACCATTCATTGCGAATACAGGAAAACATATCAGGATAAGCAGCTTCGTATATTGAAACTACCAAGTCCTTGGCTTCAGGCGCTTCAATACTTTCGGGTGTAACGGTGACAATCACAGTGTGTTTAAGTGAGGAGTCTTCCCTAATCACATTACAAGATTCATTGCTGTTAACATAGTCGTCTTCGTTTTCATCATCATCTAGATTTTGCTTGTTAAGTTCTTCATTAGCAAACCCATGTACTGGCAACTTGCAAGTAAGAGAACCGGAATTTTATGTTTAAGTCAAATTTTATCTTCACAAATCATCAGAATCCGGTATTGTCCCCGTCGACGGAGCTGGCCGGATTTCGTATGGTCATTGTCTTTACCACGACTCGCCATTTTGTTCGATAAAATGCATCCTCTTTCATCCGTTCATTTTTCTTCATCTCATTCTCTACTCGCTTTTTCCATTTGTTTCGGTCTTCCTCTTTCTCTACTACCGCTTGCTTCAAATTTCAAAGCCTTTACTATCACATTTTCATCTTCTTTCCTTAAAACAAGACCGTACCACCACATACTACTTGCTTTAGCCGTCCTATCTAAAGACTCCTTTATGCCGAACATGACCAGTAACTCCTCGCTGTTTCTTCGATCTAATAGCTTCACAACACACATCGCTCGAATCATCGCCCTTTCTGTTCTTCTCAAAATTGCCATCTCTTTTTCTCTCAAGCACCATGCTTCACTTCCATACAACATGCATGGTACAATGAAAAATAAACTTTGTTGCCACGTAAAATATTTAATTAGGTATTTGAAAAGTTGATTGGTCGTACACAACTTTCGAATTGCTTTGATTAAAATGCATGTATCTTCAAAGCTTTTCATCTAACACTTGTCAAGATTAGTCGTCAGAATGAAGAGCGCAGGAAAACGAGCGGCAATTTATAGAAAAAGCCGAGCCGTGATTGGCTGAAAAAAGATTCAACGAGAAAACGTCATTAGTACACAATGCTTAAGCTGTACTCGAATTCTTTTTGTCGGCAGAGGGCGGGGTTAGAAGTTTAGATAAAAGTGGCTTTAAGAGCAGATAGATGGAAAGGAGAGCGGCCTTGAGCAAGAATAGAAAATCTACTGTCATCATAATGTTAAGCACAGATAAGATTTTGTAACAGATAAAGTCCAATGGCTGAATCAGAAGCAAGAGACTGAATATTAGTCAGGGTGGACGATTTGCACCGACGAGCAGGAAGCATGCGTTTTTGAGAAGAACAAGAATGGATAGATTTGGGGACATGGTGTTTGATTCTGGTCTGCAACCTTTTGGAAAGTACAGCCTACATACCGACCGTCACAGTGGCACGAGAATTGATAAATCACGTTGCTTTTCTGTAAAGCAGGTAATACATTCTTGTTGGTAGCGGAGAGAAGCTCGTTGGTAGAGTAAACAACACGTGGTTCCACAGCGGAAAAGCATAGTTTGACAGCAGATTTTACTGGCTTTTCAAACCGGGTAGAAACAGAACCGAGCCACGGGAGAAGTAGATAGACGGGGCATCTTTCGGGTCGAAATTTAGGCAGAGCGTGATATTGCTTCATCGTCTTAGCCATAAACAACTTGATAACGTGCTCAGGGTACCCATTAGTCTGTAAAATGACCTTGATTTTGTCCAGTTCAAAGCCCACATGACAGAAATTTCCTCGCTTGCATTAATAACGAGAATTTTTTAACAGGCGCTGACGAACAAAATACTCGTTAAAGGCAAGACGTCATTTTTGCACACGCATCTGAAGCTCTGCGAGCTGTGTAACGTCATTTTCGCTCGCTAAGTTGCTTGGATCGATTACGAGATAAAACTCGAGTAAAAAACGTCACATCTTCCTCGCCAACTTAACCAAGACTTTGAAGCACTCTTTAAGCGTACGAGACATTTTTTTTTGGTCAGAAATTTAAGGGCAAAATGCTGAAAACTCTTAACTAAAGCGAATTTTTGTTGAAAATTACTTAACAATGGTATCCATGATTGCTACTAGACTGCTAAGAAGAAAACGAATTGCATTGAGAACAATACGCTGTATCGACCGATAAAAAAAATATTGAGTGGCGCCAGTTGACAAAAATAAAATACACTCTTTTTTTAACCCAATTTTCCAAAAACATGAAACTCGTTTTTGCTCAAAACTTAAGAAAAAATTAAAAACAATGCTTGCCTCGGCAGCAAAATACGCAAAAGCAAACGAAAAAAAATACAAATCAAAAAATAGAAACTAAATTTTGTACTGATTCAAAACGGCAAAATTTTAGTGATTTTCATTAGTCTGCAAACAAAATTGCAATTCTAAGAGAATATAGCGCTGTTTGAGATTTTTTTTCGCAGTCGTTCGAAAAAGCTTGTTTTTTTTCAAGTTGAACGACTGTCAAAAAAATTTTACGATGCTGTAAAGCAGGAAAAAAGCCTTTACTCAAGCGGAGAGAATAGGAAATTACATACTGTTGCAAATATGGTCGCAAAAATTGACATCGATGCTCTAAAAATTTTTAAATATCAAGAACAAATGAGGCTGAAAATCGGCAAAAAATTAACAACAGCCAGTTTCAACTCGAGAGTTACTGTTTCTAAAAAAGAAACAGAGTACTTCGACTGTAACATAAACGTGTACCGACCAACAACCTCAAGAGCGCATCACGTCATTTAAAAAATTGTGGTATGGTAAAAGTTGTTCTTTTTTTTTACATTGATCCAAAAAATAAAATTCAACTCTGTCGTTCATTGACCAACTATTATCAATGGAGGATTTTGCAAGCTTAGAAAACCAGCACATGGCCCATAGTATCTTTTTCCATAACAATAATTGCTGTACACATCATCATACAGACACAGTACGCTTGAACGGCTTGAACGCATTACTTTGAGGTAGAAATGCATCTGGCGTCACAATGAGGTATTTATTACGTGCTAACGCAACATCTTGTAAAGAAAGTTGAGCGAGCATTTTTAACGAGTGTTTGGCTAGACGATTGAAAAATAACATTTTGTCTACGAAGTTTTTTACTCGGTAACGCTTTTCAGTGAGCGAAAATGGCCTTAACGAGCTCGCCAACTTGTTTTGTCACGTGGGCCCAGATGGCAAACTTTCAGGCGAATTGTTCTCTAAAGGAGGATTTCGCTACCAACAAGGATGTATTGCCTGCTTTACAGAAAAGCAACGTAATTTATCAATTATCATGCCACTGTGACGGTCGGTATGTAGGCCGTACTTCCCATAGAACTACACAACATGTACCCAAATCTATCCGTTCTTGCTCTTCTTCACAGAAACGCATGCTTCCTGCTCGTCGGTGCAAATCGTCCACCCAGACTAATATTCAGTCTCTTTCAGTTACAAAATTCTATCTGTGCTCAACATTATGATGACAGTAGATTTTCTATTCTTGCTTAAGGCCGCTCTCCTTTCCATCTATCTGCTTTTGAAGCCACTTTTATCTAAACTTCTAACCCCGCCCTCTGCCGACAAAAAGAATTCGAGTACAGCTTAAACATTGTGTACTAATGACGTTTTCTCGTTGAATCTTTTTTCAGCCAATCACGGCTCCGCTTTTTCCTAAAAATAGCGGCTCGTTTTCCTGCGCTCTTCATTCTGACGACTAATCTTGACAAGTGTTACACAAAAAGCTTCAAAAAGACATGAAGGTTTTAATCAAAGCAATTCTGAATTAGTTACCTTACAATATCGACGGCGCCAGGTCTGACTTTTGGATCAGCTCCCATTATTGAGACACTGGCTGAAAGAGCTCCGTGGATACTGAAAATGACGGCTTCTGTGTAAGGAGGAAGTACGGCGAGGTAGCTGTCTGCTAAGGTGTGGTCGCCACTGCAATAAATAATACTGTCTACATCACCACTACTTAAGATAAACTTCAATTCAAAGACATAAATGAAGATGAAAATGATTCTCTACTGTTCTACAAACTTTACGGTGACAAGACTGCACGCTGTACGTACCGAATTTTTGGTTCAAGTAAACACAAAATAAGCTCATACGCTTTTTATAGTTTGATACGCTTTTAGATAAACTGTAGTCGTTCTACTACTTTTAGGGCGGACAGTTAGACTCAAGACGATTTTCCGCAAGACTTGGCACCGGAACTATAATGCGCCGGGACAGTTAGGTGAAAGAACTATTCGGTGCCGGGACGGGACTATTAGATACCAGGACTATCAGCTCCAGGACTTTCAGACACCGAACCAATTTTTTTAATTTTTAGACCAAGAATTTTTAAACTATCTCATACATACGCTTTAGCGGTTACAAATTTTTCTTTCTAGTACTAAATTACAAAGTCTTTGCTTTTTTCAAAATATTTTACGCTAGCTGTGTTGAGCCGCAGCGCCTTACAAGTAGGTATTCTACCTCCGCGTCTGTTTTAATATGAAGCCAGTTCTTAAATTCCTGTTTTTAAAAACTGCACAAGAAAACAATGTCAAGTTAACTGAATCGAGGATTACCGTACAACCATTTTCATAGGGTAAATTCCCAAACCCAAATTCTTCCCTTCGGGAATCGTAAACGATACTTTGCCGTGTCCGTTCGTCATTTCTGTTCCTAAATGAATCCATTCCGAAGACGGAGACTGTAAAGATTGAACTTTATCAAGAATTGGTAGCATAGCTGTTAGTCACGTTTTTCTCTCTATTACGCAAATATCTTAAGAATGCAATAGACCGCTGAGGCGGGTCGAGTTGCAATCTTTGTTTACGAAAAGAGCCGCTATTTACTTGAGGGTTACTTGAAATCAAGGAGTTCAAAGTATCAAACAAACAGTGCTCAGTGTTATCAACTTCCATGCTAGGAAGTCAAAATAACTTTCTCAGTGCATTTAAGAGGTTAATCTGCCTTGACAAGAAACCACAAAGCAAAATTTTGTGATGGATCAAAGTAAAAGTTAGTTGTTGAAGTTATCGGAAGTGAGTTGTTTGTGGTGATAGGTCACTCAATAGTTTTGAGAGTTACTAATGAGAACTAGTAGTCGAATATAACGCTTTGCCACTCTGTGAACTTATGTGAGTTCACTCTCTTCCCAAAGAGCACAACATCCTACCGCCAAGTTTAAGCATGATACTTTCAAATAAAACATTTTCATCCCAATTTAAAACTAATGAATGATATTGATAGATACTAAAATACAGGGTGTCCCTAAAGTCCGTGTGCACTTTAAAAACTTAACTTAACTTTTATTTGTGATAGAAATGATCTGTAAAAATGTTTAGAAAGTTTCATGTATCGAGTTTTATGTATAGCTATTGAATAATTCGTCAATACAAAATTTGTAACAATTTTTAGATAAGTAAATTCTGCGTATTACACAGTTTCTAAATCAGGAATTTCTCAACAGATGTATCGAAATGGCAGGACCATTTTATTGGCCTCCACGTTCGCTAGATTTGACTCCATTAGTTTTTTTATGGGGACATGTGAAAACAATTGCGTATGCAACCAAACCTAGTTATGTGAAAGCTATAATAACTAACGTGATTTCAGGCATTACGATAAATCAATTGGCAAATGATTTTCGTGAACTGCTAAATCGTATTATTCTTTGTATTGCTAATGATGGAGGACATGTGGAAACTTAAACAAAATTTCAATAAAACCTTAAACTATCGATTTTCTTCTTTCAAATACTTTTTACAAATTATTTCTAACTCAAATACAATTAAAGTTATAATTGTTTTGAAGTGCACACGGACTTTATGAACACCCTGTCTAAACATTAAATTTTTATTGGCAACACTGCAAAAGAGAAGTGTTTATGTTTGAAATATCTCGGTAACGATAGGCCATAACTAGGTAATGTTTGGTTCAAGACGTTTCTTCTCTTTTGCACAAACAAAATCTTAGCTAAGGTTCAACCACTTCAATTATGAAACAAAGCATAGCATAATGGCGAGAGTGTGGACCTAACAGCTGTCTAGCACCACTACCATAACTACTTCCGAGCTCTCTAACGCCACCCCACGTCCAGTATCGATTTTAACATTTCACACCACGAACCGCTTTTTCTGCATTAATTGATCATCAGTTTTGGTTCGCGTAAATCAATCTTAAACTGAGATTTGAGTACAATACTTCGTTCAAAAAAATGTCTATGTGTTGCACTTACAGGAAGCATGGTGTAGAGATCGACTTTTTCTCCAGTGAGATTAACCATGTCAAATAATCCGTACACGAAGCGTCCACTAATGACTTGGGGCTGGTTCTCCAACACTAAGCAGTCTCGCGCCCGGTGGTTTGCCGTGACGCCCTTGAAACAAGTTAGTAATTGGAAATTGGTTGGCAGCATGGACGAGAGGGCAATGGCATTGTTTTTACGACGATCCTAACCGCACGATCTGGATTTAACCCGCACCCTAGTCACTTCGTTGTGTGCTTGGGTGAAACGCTTTACGATGATTATCTTTGCTTGGTGGCTTCTACCGAGCAGCAAATTCAGTGGACAAGAATTCGAAGAAATCCACAAGAGCATAGGATCACGGGAAACTCTTTTAAGGAGGTGCGAATTTCTCCAAGCACGAAGCATATTCGCAATAAAAAGGGTACGGATCATCCAGGAGTTAGCGTCTGACGCTATCCGGTTACCGGAAGATAAATACGCACTACAATAACAATCTCTGTGACTGTCCAACCAAACCAATGTTACGCATCATCAATGTAGTGGAGCAGTTCTGACTCGAATGCAGGATGGCTCGAATGGTGTGACAAATTTCACCAACAGATATGAGGAGTTCACAAGCATTTCTAAACCCTAGATTTTAAGCTCTTTGCATGCTGCATAATCGTACAGAGAGCAACAGCAGAATTGATTTGGAACCCGCAACTTACCCGAATCTTAACTTGAGTTCTTTTTTTTTGCCATTTTTCTTTTGGTATCGTTGAAACAAACATGTCACAAGGCTTTCCGTCACCAGAACACGCGTGAGAAAAATCCAGCTTAATGATCTGATACAAATAATGTGCATGATGAAATATGTGCTTTGTGCAACCTTACATACTTCATAAGTTCAATTAGAAACTCTTCATAAGAGACAAATAAATTTCTACATGTTCACTTTTCAAGCGCCGTTTTGCGGTTTGTGTTTGAAATAATAGACTTTTAAGGAAAAAAAAACGACCCTGGTCTACTACCAGCCCTTCCAATTTTCTGTTAAGCTTTAATTTGTTTCAAGATGACCTTTTCAACTTTTGAATCAAGCACTGGAAAAATCCATAACTTTGATACCACCATAGAATTTCTTCCCTTCTTCGACAGCCAGAAAGACATGGTTTTCGCGAGCTACAGCATTTTTCCACAATATAATAAATAGTCAATTCTACATTATCGTTTCTGCTTACCTGACGTAATACAAACGCTGCCAGATCGTAAGACTCTTAAAAACTTGCGTGGAACAAATGAGGGAGAGAGGAACTGGGAAAACCAGTGAGAACTTCGGGTTAGAACAAAGCGTAATCGATTCTTTTCTCGCCCCACCAACGACAAGCAACTGTTTAAATATTTATAGCCAATCTTTCAAGAACAATGAAAAGATAATAATCGTCGAATTAATTATTTTTGTCTTTGGAAAACAAGATAAACAAAGAGGAAACATAAATGCAAGAATTTTGCTGTGAAACATCTATGCAAAATCGTAGCTTCCAAGTCTTTGCAGAATGATGGGAAAGGCACGGAAGTTACCAAAATAGTGAGACAGTATGTTTTTCTAATTAGTATAGCATCCATTTTTCCTTTTGTTTATCTTGATTAACTACGGTTTTCTGTCGCAGAGTTTTGAATAGAAATTGAATATTGCTGGTGTTGCTATATTTCTCAACACTTAACTGCATATCACCAATATTTAGAGCAATTTTGTGATGTGGAGCTCCAAATTCGAACGTTAAAATAAAAAAGAAAGCATTACATCACTTACGCTTTAAAATCAACACTGAATCAATTGATTGCGATCAAAAATTGAAAGATTACGGTAGAACCAATACAATTAGTGAATCTTTTAAAAATGGTCAAGATTAGACCGGCAGCCCAGAAGGTTTATTTACCTCAAAGACGGCGGAAGGTTTGATGCGCCTAAAATACACGTCATTACTCACCTTTTAAGAAAATGTTTTACTGGCAAGCCAAAAGTTCGGCTAAGACCCCCCAATTCCACAACTTATGGGGAGTCAAAATGGCCTTTATTTACCCCAAAGACGGCATGGATAAAAATTGCTTAAAATCGTTCTCTGGGGTCCACTGAACAATGAAATGGCGAAGATAGTAACTTTAGGTTCGGCTAACCCCCCGACGGTAACGAATTTAGGGGGTCAAAAATGGCTTTTATTTACCCCTAAGACGGCATGGATAAAAATTGCTCAAAAACGTCGCTTGGAGTCCACTGAACGCAAAAATGACAAAGACAGTAACTTTAGGTTTGGCTAACCCCTTGACAGTAACGAATTTAGGGGGGTGACACAAAAATGACTTTTATTTACGTGGAAGACGGCAGGGGCAAAAATTGCTCAAAAACGTCGCTTGCAGTCCGCCGAACACATAAATGGTTAAAACAGTTACTTTCGGTTCGGCTATCTCCCTGACAGTAACTAATTTAGAGGGAAGCTTGAAAAAATTGTCTTATTTGTTTGAAGACGGCAAGGGTAAAAACTGCTTAAAAACCATTCCATGGAGTCCACTGAAAACAAAACCAATGGCAATGAACTTTGGTATCCTTTAACTGATTTCTTACTCTTACTGCAAAAGCCATTGCAGCACTAAATATGGCTCGACAGTATAGTTTTTGAAAAAATTCATTTTATGTTGATGAAGCCATCAATAAGGAAGTAACGTGATGGTCGATTTTGGCGAAAATAACGTCATGTTGCAGGCACGTTGTCTTTACAAGCGATTTAGATTTTGCGCATCAGCTTGTTTTTTTTAATGTGCACCATATGTTAGAAAATTGTTGATAGTCAATCTTCTGAAATAGTGCTCGATGATGTACAAAGTAAAATCAGAGCAAAATACAACTATAAAAATCACAGTAAAAGTTTACTGAAAAAATTATAAAAATTTACTGAATAATTTTCTATATATTACTTTAAATAACGAAGTATATAGGCTCCGTTATTTAAAGTAATATATAGAAAATTATTCAGTGAATTATTATGGGCCATATCACTCCACAAAAACTGCATTGAGTTATAATATAAACTCAAAACAACCCAGAGCATTCCAAAAAAAAATCTAAATTCTTAAACACAGTGATTAATTAATAAGTCTACGTATTACCAATATTCAAAATGCTCTTTCGGGTATGAAGTTTTTCGTTACGTGTGTTGAGTCCTACGTTCTCTGAGTCTTTTGTTAATGCGAATTATGCGACTTTTATCAACTTCATTAATTTTAGAGTTTATCGTAATGAGGGCACCGTAGCTAAAATTTTAATGAATTTTTTTCTGCTTGCAAATAGTTTTGGAATAACTAAACGCAATAACGCATAAAGATTGGTTGAAATGAAAGCATTATAACGAAATGTCACATTGTAAAACCCATGGCGTTTTTAAAAGAGGACTGAAGCAAAATCACTTGGGCTATCTAAACAGAGAACAAACGTATTAGATTAGATAGATGTTGACTCCATCCTTCTTGACCCAGGCGTGCCAAAGATATTCTACTTTAAACACGACCTAGGGCATCTCTAATCATTATTTTTATTGGCAGCCCTTGCTGATGATGATAACATCTGCAACGCCATTTTAGTTCTATCTTAAGGCAACGCCACAATAAAACTAAACCACAAAAGTCTTTTAACCTATATAGAGGTTAATATAGGCCTCTATGTTTTAGGCTACTGCATTGAAACGTCAGAGTTACCAATAAAATTTTAATTAGGAAGGTTCCTACGTAGGGTTTAAAGTAGAATATCTCAGAAACGGCTGGCTCAAGAAGGATGGAGTCAATTACGCCAAATCTAATCTAATACGATTACCCTAACTTTAGATACCCCATTGATTTTGCCTTTAGTCCTCTTTTGCCATCTTTTGCCGATTTTGCCACCTTTGCATTCAGCACAAAAAGGTGCACGATAGCGTCTAAACTGGAGGCAGATGCAAAAACGTGGCTTATGAACAAAATTGATGGGCAATCGCGCACATTGAACATATTTTTAAACTTTGACGCCATTATTCATATGATGTACGGTACAAAAAACTAAAGCTTGTTGGATTCAATTCGCAGCAAGGTCACAATATTCAAGCATTGATAACATGGATTTCGTTTAAAACCACGTTCTACACGGGCAATATTTTTAAAATTCTTGATTATTTTTAATTTGAACGTCTCAATAGACACTATAAGGGTTTAATAGCATTTATTTTGGTGTTATGAGGACACCAAGGACAATGAGATGGTCTCGATCAAACAGATCAACGAAATTACCACATTGATTGACGACGTTAATAACGACAGCAATTTAATTTTCAATATTTGGTAGTCGTATATGTAAGAATTAGTCGTACCTTTTAGGTCCGTTCTACATCAGGCGTAAAATCGCGAGCGTACGAGTGTGTTCGTAGTTAATTTTAACTAACTGTTGTCTGAATGAAATAAACTAAAATGCGCTTATTCGCTCACAATTTTACACCCAGCGTAGACCGGGACCAACAGTTCATTAGGTTCTTGGAAGGCAATATAAGGCGTTTTTCCATAAGTGCAAATACATTTGGAACATATCATAATTATTGGCTACTGTATGATCCAACATTTGAAGATAAAGTTTATGTTTTTGCATTGACAAATGTCTGATGAAAAGGCATATAGAACATAGGTCGCATTTGGCTTTTGTAGTATTTTAAGACAAGAATCTTCCAAAAAATGTTTTGGTGCCTTACTCTTCTAACATCTATCTCCGTTTGATTGATTTTTATTTTTGGACTGATGGATGGGTATTTTTGGTCTTGCTACTGCAACGAAGCACCTTCTGTTGAACTAAAACAATCTCACTGTTTTTTGCTTTTTTTGTAGAATAGAGCATTCATTTGAAAATGCTTTGAAACTTTGTTCGCTCTCTTTCCTTACCCGCATTCCATTATTCAATCATTGCTTTTTGGCAACGAATACTACGTCCGCTAGTTGCCCTTTGGAATTAAGTCTACAAGATTGTCCTTTGCTCACTTTGCCAGTGTCTACAAAACTAGGCCGGGTTGACGACTTTGCTAACTTTAGCTCCGAATTCTGCACTCATTTCTATCTCTATGATGGTTTTGTCACATTTTCAAATACCCAGCATAATCTTTTACGTAAGCTCGTCCTAACTTACAGTGTAACATATAACGTTTGTCTTGTCTCACACCATAGCCCCGATGTGATAGAAATATTTTATAGCAGAGGTCAGTAACCCATTTTGTGCCATGGACCAGTTTCAAATAAAAAAAAATTTGTGGAGCTGTCCTCAGCAAGATACAATATAGTGCCATTTAGCCAATTCGCAGGAATCTGTAGCTCAAGTTAAAGAACCGGTTAAAGATATAGTTCTTGCACAACTTGAGCAGCCCCACTGGATTTACAAAATTACGATCATCCATCTTGACTTAAAAAAGTGAAATAGGATTTTTTCTACAAAAAGCCTTTGCTTCTTTTGCGTTTGACAACTCAATGTTTGAGAACTACAATGTTATCACTAGCCAATTCCCATATAGTCCATTAATGAAACCAGTTGAATCATGTTGCGCTGCCAATTTCTATGCCACGTTTTAAAAGCATTATTTTTTATTAAAATAGCTCTAAAATTAAGTTATCTTTGCAAAAAAATGCAAAATTTTCGAGCACTGGGGGCATCGCCCCCAGACCCCCAAGACAGCCCCCCCCCCCATTGCGAATGTCTGGCTACGCGCCTGGGTGTGCATTTGAGCGCAGGTCTCTACTAGAATTCGGGGAAAAAAGTGCTCCAGTTGTGGTAAAGACTTTTTTTTTGGGCCTTTACCTGAACTCGGGGAAAAAA
This sequence comes from Trididemnum nubilum, assembly GCA_963965965.1. Lineage (NCBI taxonomy): Eukaryota > Metazoa > Chordata > Ascidiacea > Aplousobranchia > Didemnidae > Trididemnum > Trididemnum nubilum. Next base: position 9,906,198 of record OZ014474.1, read on the forward strand.
GTCTTCCATTTTTGGCGAAGACCTTTTTTTTGGTCTTCACTTGATTTGCTCACCTGAAAAAAATCGTTGTCGAGGTTCATCCCCCCAATGTTGAAAATAGGGCAAAATTAGGGTAAAATTGCAAATTAACCCCCCCCCCCCCAATTCTCAGCAAAGATCGGCACCCCTGGCTGGAGCTACACAAAATTACTTTTTGCTAATCCAGACTTCTTTACTACCTGGCCATCGAAACCTTTTCCATCTGTAGTTTCAATGAAGCTGTTATAAACCACGTTGCAATTAGAAGCGAGCTAAGTGAGAGCTTCTTGGTACGTGCTTGACATAGTGGCCGACATAGCAAGCAGAGAGCTGGGGAGTGTGTACTCCTGGGTTTCAGTATTGCTGGATCCGTGAGGGCTTAGCATGTAAGCCACAAAACGGGAGTTGTGTATTTTTTTTCTAAACCCTAACTATGTTTTTTTTTTTCTAAACCCTAGTACCCTTTAAGGGATTTAGCGCAACTGAATAGCACTGAAAAATACACAAGCTGCTTTGAACTGCCAATTTGTCGTAAATTTATGCGTTGCAACATACGTTAAAATGGGGTCTGGTTCTTACACACGTATATTGTTGCCAGCATGCAATTGTTGTCGTGCCAATACAAAACCTTCTCGCGTAAATGTGTTGTTTAAAAACCACTGATTTAATGTATGAAAGGAGTATTTTAAATAAAACGCAGTTTGCACAATAGTAAACATATCTGCTATTTTACGTTTTCTGCTCTTCAATAAAACTCAGTAAAGTGAAATCGATAAAACAACTTTTTTAGTTATTAAAATTAACTTTTTATCTAATGTTTCAATGAGTTAACTTTAGTACTGCATCTCAAGTGATTTAAAACTACCGTATCGAGTCCTGATGAAGGTTTGATGATTTTAGCAGCCTAATATCTGCGTGAAGCAACAAGCAGATGAAGGATCCCTCACTACCTCCGAAGCATTATAATCGTAAGAGATGCCCGATACGTTACTTTCTAAAATATTAACTGCTTTGCGCTTAGAATTTTGTACTTTTGCTCAGGGTGTCGAACCGTTTCAAATAGCGGTTCGGGTTCAGGTTTAGCTCCTGCTCAAAATATTTTAGCGGTTCAGGTTTGGTTCGGGTTCACTTGAGCACCATTTTCGAGGTTCAGGTTTGATTCAGGTTCACTCAAGTAAAATATTACTGGTTCAGGTTTGGTTCGGGTTCATTGACTTCAAATTTAACTGTCGTTACTCGTTCCGTCCAGAAAAAAAAAAAAAAGGAGAAATTGCTGAACCTGTTGATGGTCACCACTGCTCTTAATGTGCGTGTACCAGCGCCAGCGGCATCCGGATATGGAAAAATATATTCTTACTTTTGTTAGGGGTTCAGGTTCGGTTTGGGTTCACTTAAGCACAATTTTGAGGGTTCAGGTTTGATTCAGGTTCACTAAAGTAAAATTTTGCTGGTTCAGGTTCGGTTCGACACCCTGCTTTTGCTTGTAACGACTTTAGTTGATTGAGTTTTTGAAAATATTGAATACAGTTGTATTACGGAAATTGCAATATCTGTCTTATTGAGAGAATACTAAAGTTTCTCCCCAAGAGTACAGTAAACTTATTGAATGTTCTAGTCGCACTATAAATTTTCTGCAATTTCAATGGTGATAATATTACTGCAGTACATTTAAACAGTTCTCAGAATAAATTTAGGTTTAGCGGGTGAGGGATTGAATCCAAAACTTTTGTAATCAAACTCTTGTGCGTTACTGTGATACAAAACTACCAGAGTGGTAGAAAAAAAAGCGTTCAGTAGAAGCTTTTGTGTGAAAAAAAAAAGATGAATTTTGCAATAAGCATGTCTACAAAAATTTTAGAGATGAAATCAGGAGTTATAATAGAATTGAATCTGATTGATTACAAGGAGTTAACACAAACCGCTTGGGGGTAGGAGTCAACATAATAATGATAAAATGTGTGTTGTTTTTGCAGAAGGGATCAAATGCGGAAAAGATTGTAGTTTAATATGAAATTGTATCAATTATTTACTCATTATATGCAGTCAAACCGTTTGACAATTTGAGAGGATAACCTATCCCTGTATGCTACGCATCATGCACTGTTTGTAGTGTTTCTAGGGGTGGACTGGATAAAGTTTATATAAAAGTTGATATGGGAGAGAGGTGAAAGAGGCTCAAAATTTGGCTTAAACGGACAAAGGTGGAGTCGAGGACAGAAGACTCGAGGCCAAGGACACAAAAAAATCCGAGGCCAAGGACATCCCTTCCGAGAACAGACCCTTTCGAGGTCAAGTACAGGAATGCTCGAGGCCAAGGACGCAAGGGTTTTCAAAAAAAAAATAATAAGGTCTTCAAAAAAATTTTTCACTTGATCTCCAAAAAACAAGGTCCACAAAATTTTTTTCAGGCGATCAACAAAATTTTAACAATTTAAAAAATAGTGCTGTCCTCGATCCGAGAGCAGGGCAATTTTCGAGGACTTGAGGCTTTGAGGCCAAGGACTTCAAAATGTGTCCTCGAGGACTCTACCTCTGTAAACGGCATGTGACAGTAGAACTGAAAAACAATTGAAAGCTGAAAACAAAATGTACCCTACAAAAATTGCGACCAAATCTTTCCACCGAGTCACCTTCTGCAAAGAGGAGTTCAAAAGAAGAAGGACCGGGCCTTTGAAACCAGTCTCTAGTGCCCATCAGTGGCCTATAATTTTTGTAATTCCGTAGTAGTCACCAAGATGCTTTGACCAGGAAACAGCAAGGGAACCTTTCGGTCTTCAAGTTTAGCTGCCACGTCTTGTCCACCTGTTTACCACACACTGTGGAGTCTTCACTCTGTCCCTTTTTATTGTTGAACGCCAAGCAAGAAATCGAACCTAGATCTAACGTTTCAGTAACAGACGTTCGACCACTGATCGATGCGATTTTTTTTTTTCTTTATCCAACAAAATCTGCGCTACCTACCTTATAGCCATCACAGCACTTTTGATTGGCCAAACGTTATATTTGTTTGTGAGGAAGGTAGAAAAAAATTCACGTTTAAATTATCAAAAAGACTAGACCACTTCTTGTGATGCATAATCTGACACAAATTTAACCGATACAACAAAGAATTGTAATAAATCTGTAATTTCCGTCAACCAATTCAACACAATATTATGGCCACCCACAGAATACGCTGTTAGGCCGTTACGCTCGTAAGCGCCGTTTTGTATAGTGTAGACACCTTGGACGTACGAGCGTAAAAAATTTTGTAATTTTGTATGCACAGTGTAGACAGGCTCTAAAAGTTAACACAAAAGTTGACGAGGTCACAATAGCAAGAAATGAAACACACGTGAAACTCAAGTTTGAAACCCTAGTGCGCTATACAAAATGAAATAACACAGCAGCAAAAAAGACGCGGTGATGAAGTGGTGATTATTTGTGTAACAGGGTTCAAACACCGCCGAAAGTTTTGTTTCAATTCATCAAAAAAATATCGCAAAGTTGAAGCGCTGCAACGCTTCAAAAAAAAATCTATTAGCGATGCGCGATTGAAAGGTTCGACGTATCATGCGGTAAGCTACATTCATTCTGAAGAAACAACGTTTGAGCTCAAAAGCAAAAAGTGGATGCACGGAAAAACGTTTGTTTGAAATGAGCTTTTAATGAGCGTTTACTTCGCATGCTGTCAATACTCTTTCCATTGCTTATCATCATTAATTTTTTTGACATATAGATTTCTTTTTTTTTTTTCGGTGGACGAACATAAATCTAGAAAATAAACTAGACATTTTTTTCAACACAGGTATACACGCACTTGGGGAATTTCCAACGATAGGGACCCGACAGAGTTGTAAATGGACCGACTAGTTCAGGCCCCAAACCGAAAACTAATTTGAAGCCCAAATCATGCCCCCCAAAAAAAAACGAAATGAAGCCTTCTTTCTGCAATGCTGCCAAGTTATTTTGATTATATTTTTGTGCACCCAAGACAAAAAGCACGTCTCAGGCCCAATTTAACCCATATCCTCCTAGCGTCAGTTTAAACTGACGCCAGAAAAAACAGCAGTGGTGATGCATTGAAATTTATTTTTATATAAGTTGAATACTTATTCAACCAAAACAGTCCATTTTACACAAAAAAAGGTTAAAAATTTGTTTGCCTAATTTCATCACTATTAATTTTTTGATTTTCGGAAAAAATTTGCCTTTTTTAAAAAAATAAGTTCATTTTCACTAAGTGGCGCTTGTAGGATGTGAGAGTCTAGGATAACAGCAGGAACACCTGAAATGATTCAACAAGAGCCAAAAGCATGCAAGTTCTACATCAAAGCTGATTTGATTTGCTGATGACCCCCATTTTAGTTCCGTCTGTTTAAACTGACGCTAGGAGCAGGAGGGTACATGTAGATCGCTGTAGTCCCTAATGAAAAAGCTTAAGCAGCAGCTTCTATGAGCTACCTCAATATCACATGTTGAGTATGCGGCATACCCTGATTAGTTCACTGCATACATAGGGTCGGCTAGTGCGCTAGAACCCAAGAGTTTTGCGTTTGTTGTTGGGCTGTGATAAAAAGCATAAAGCTAATGCTATTAGCCTCTAAAATATGCCAATATTGCTGGAGGTTGTCAGGTTGCAATAAAAGTTAGCTCAGTAAAATTAGCGGGTTTTGTTACTTTTGGGCCAATATTAAAATTAGCATGAGGTTAGGGTAGGTTTCGGATAAGGTTAGGGCTTACATTAGATTAGGGTTCGAGTTAGATTAGGGTGTGGATTAGAGTAGATTAAGGTGTATTGGCATAGACGTAATAACTCTTTCAACAATCTGGTAGCTGGGCTCATAGGCGTAGCCAGGATTTTTGATTGGGGGGGCCCAAACCACAAATCACATGCAATGACGTCATCAGAAATTTTCGAAAATAGAACTTTTTGTGGGGCAAAGGTGAAGATTTGGAGCCGTTGCCTGTTGGCACTTAACCAGGATTTTGATAAAGGGACAGGGCAAAAACTAATCGTTAAAAAGTGTAAATGTCTAACTTAGGAGACGTGTTGAGTAAGCTAGTGTACTCAAACGTAGCACAGACGGGGGTCTGGGGGCGGAGCCCCCAGCTGCCGGTGGCTATGTGGGTCTGGGGGCAAAGCCCCCAGCCGCTAGGCGATTTTGTAAGTTTTTGGAAAAAAAAACGAGTTCAGAGCCATTTCAAAGAACTAGATTTTTAGCATTTCAAAGCCAATCGAAAAAATTTAGTTGTTCAATTCTCCTTTTGCAATTAAATCCCAAAACACGTTTAGAATCTTGCATTATGGTGTAAAATTTTAATTGTAAGTGATTTGGTCTATAGGGGGAAGTAAGGCACATTGCCTCCTGCAATTCTTTATCAGTAAATAATAATCCTCTCGAAGATTTTCCTTGGAGATTTTTGTTTAGTCATGAAGTTTACCAGTTATAGGAGTACATGCACGGCCAGGGGGCCCAAGCAGTGATGGGATTCAAAATTTTAAGAACAGGTTCTCTTTTGTATCGTACTTACTAACAACAGGTTCGCTAATTTCCTTCTAAAACTAATTATCTCATCATCTCTACTAAATTTAAAAAAAAAAAACAGTTGATAATATTAAAATACGATGCAATAACACGATAATAAATAAAGTTGAGAAAACAAAATATCTTGCAATTGTTATAGACAACCAATTGACATTTGAAAGTTGACAACATGTAGTTGACAACCAATTGACAACATGTAGTTTTCAACCAGCTTTGAATTTTATGTTTTATTCTGTAATAACCGATGAGCCTTACAATTCTGCAATTGAGGCGTAAATTGGAATATTTTTGGCGGACAGGCGATTGAGAAACAAAGGTCTAATGTCTGTAAAAAAAACAAGAACGGGTTCGCTGATTATCCTGACATTCCAAGAACGGGTTCGCGCGAACCCGTGCGAACCCCCTGAATCCCATCACTGGGCCCAAGCCCCTTCAATTGAAATTCAGTAGTTTGGTCAATGAGCATTTTCCCTAGCTTTTTTTTTTAAGTATTTTGTGCGTAAAAACTGGCGAGGTGGAGGTGGATCGTTATTGAAAAATGGTACAATAGATGGTTACGCTTACTAAACATGTTATTCCCGGGCCGGATTTACATTGCGCGATGCCCCTGGCACTCATGGGATTTTTGCAACATCTTCCTGCCAGATATAAATGAAGACCAAAAAAAGTTCTACTATCTGAGGGCAGGGCCCTGGCACTGAGCCATATGGCAAATACGGCGCTGGTTACTGTATTAAGTTTATAAAAAGTTTAGATGAGGGCCTGAAATAGCAACTTTTAGGACAAAAACTCTTGATTTCACCCTGATTATACGTTTAAATTGGTAGGAATAAATTTAATTAAGGGGGTGCGCCAGGCCTCCTGGTCGTCAATATTATTTATTGTTAATTACTGTTGTACGCGTGTACTGATGTACGCAAAGATGCTAAAAGAAACTGAAAATGAAGAAACAAAACTTTTTGACAAATTTTTGTCATTGGTGGCATTTTGATTAAGGGGGCCCGGGTCCCCTCGGCCACGCCCTGGCTACGCCAATGATTTTAAAAGAAGATCGCTTCCCTAATAAGTTCTTTCACAAAAAAAAACATTTAAATCAAAATTAAAATAACTTATTTTCCAAAACAAGGAGGACTCGAATCAAGTCACTTGACAGTTTTTTGAAACGTCCAAGAATTGCATGACATTATTATGACGTGGAAATGTGGTCCTTATTATTATTGAGCTTAAATCCTAAATTTAAAAAACTGCAATTCCGGACAGGGACAACATATTGGCTATGCTCTCATTATATTTATCATTGGTAGTATTTCAATTGGGGGGTTTGGATTACCGCCTGTGTTATAGCATTAAGTTTATAATAATGTTAAATGAGGGCCTAGGGTGGCAACTTTTAAGTCAAAACTCTTAGATTTTTCACAGCTAGGTTTTGCATATAAATTGTTTAAAATTTGAATTAAGAGGCCCTGGCCCGGGAACCTTGGTCGTCAGTCAGGGGCCGTGGGGCTCCCTGGTTGCCAGTTAGAGGCCCTGGGGCATCTTGGTTGTCAGTTAGAGGCCCAGGCCCTTGGTCGTTAATTAGGGCCCCCTGACCGTCAGTTAGGGGGGCCCGGGGCCCCCTGGCCGTCAGTTAGGACGGCCCTGGGGCCCCCTGGTTGTTGGTTGTCGGTTAGGGGCCTTGGGGCCCCCTGGTTGTCGGTTAGAGGCTCCGGCGGCCCCTGGTTGTTAGTAAGAGGCCATGGGGCTTCCTGGTTGTGAGTTAGGGGCCCCGGGGCCCCCTGGTAGTCAGTTAGGGACTCTGGGGCCACCTGGTGGTTGGTTAGGGGCCCCGGGGCTCCCTGGTTGTCGGTTAGGGACCCCGGAAACCTTGGTTGTCAGTTAGGCACTACGGGGGCCCCTGGTTGTTGGTTAGAGGCCCCGGGGCCCCCTGGTTGTCAGTTAGGGGCCCCAAAGCCCTATGGTTGTAAGTCAGGGGCCCTGGGGCTCCTGGTAATCAGTTAATGGCCCCAAGGCCCTCTGTTTGTCAATTAGGGGCCCCCTAGTTGTCAGTTAGGGTCCCCTGGTTGTTGGTTAGGAGCCTCTTGGTTGTTAGTTAGGGGCCCAAGGGCCCCATAGTTTTCAGTTATGGGCCTCCTGGTTTTCAGTTAGGGGTTCTGGGGCCCCCTGGTTGTCGGTTAAGGGCCCCTTAGTTGTTAGTAAGGGCCCCCTGGTTGTTAGTTAGGGGCCCCGGGACTCACTTGTCGTCATTTATATTATTGTTAATTACTGCTATGTGCGTATACTGAAAAAAAACTACAAGTAAACATCGATAGGCTATGTTGTCAAAATTTTTTGTCGTTGGTGGTATTTTGATTGGGGGGAGGGGCCGGGCCTTCAGGGACCCCCTGGCTACGCCTATGGCTGGGCTCATGAGCAAAAATGAATTTGAAGAAACAAAGCAGTATCTTCATCTTGCTGACAATTTAACTTTGGACAAAACGGATATGTTTGCCAAAGTTTGACCATTGTTTGATGTTCTAAACAAGCAAAGGTAGCAAAACTACAAACCTACCCAGCATGTCAGTGTGGACAAATCAAAGGTACCTTACTTTGGAAAGCATGGTGCCAAACAATGCATCCATGGAAAACCCATTAAATTTGATTGTAAAATTTTGGGTTATGGCAAGTCCCTTTGGTTACTGCATTCAGTTTTGCCCATATTCGGGGAAAAGATTCTCAGCTGAGCGAATATGAGGATATTGGACTCGGATTCGGTGCAGCGGTTGTTGCACATTTAGCTCAGTTTTTTCCAGTTCCCAACGATGACCATTCTAAATATCATCTGGTGACGGAAAACTTTTTTACATCACCAGGATTATTATACGTCACCTTCGAGAAAAGTCTATTACTGCAATTGAAACCATGCGAACTTGTCGGATGGAAAATTCTCCTCTCAAATCGGTCGACGAAGTTGGAGAAATGGAAATAAGAGGGTCTTCAGATGTAGCTGTTCAGACATCTTTGAACATTGCTGCCATCCAATCAGGGGTGTCGCCAGCTTAGCGAGATCAGGGGGGCAAAGCTGAAAACCGGGGGGGGCAAAGTTTTGACGGTAAATTATTGCAGTATTTTAAGAGTTAAGTAGATTGTTTGCGTGGCGGGGTTGTAAATCTAGTTTCGATTTTGAGAAATACAGCTATAGCTGTATTTGGCGTAGATTAAATTCATAGAACCATTTTCAGCTTTATTTTACAAACTAATTACTTAGGTTGCAATGAAACGATTACTAAATCGTATATTTATTTAATGCCTATCTGACGTTCATGATATTGTCTTTGTCTTTTACATAAGAACAAAAATTTTAGGCATATTCTACGACTATCGCGTTGGTAAACATATAGAATTAATCTAAATAATAAAAGTTAAGAACTGCACATGAAAAACTACCTTGAATGATTTTTGAATAAATGCAGAAAGCAGACTGTCTCTGACATATTGAAATATTGACAAAGCCGCTAACTCAACAATTGCTGAAAAAATAATGTAAATCTTCTCATTAAACTAAACATGATTACAACTAGCATAACGGCTGGAAACGACTGACGACAGGAAACTCCACAAAAAATATGAGCAAAATTTAATATCGGTACCTCTATGATGAATACTGTAGCTAATAATATACAATTGTGTATTACAAGCCAAAGTAGAAAAACGAACAGTTTAGCATTTCTACTTGAATGCCTATTCTGTTTCTGTATTGCCAAAAACTTCATTAAGACAGGTAAGTGCCGATCCAGGGGGTGCATCCCCCAAAAGAATTTCTGCTGCATCCCTCCCAATAGTTCGCATCGGTGCGGTGTGTAACTTTGGTGTTACAACTTGCAACGTTACTAAACGAGGCATTTTATCCCTGAAAAAACGTCGAAAAAGCTAAAGATTTCGGAACCCGCTGGGGGGCTCACAGCTCTCCCCCAGACTCCCTAGCTGGCTTTAAGGCCGTCTCACCATAACTTTTGTGTTTGAAAATTCTTAATTGCCACCAGCACTCCTTCCAAACCTTAGTAAACGTTTCTGCGGACTTCCTTGCTGGTATTGGCGAAAATGAGCGTTAAACTTTGCTCCGAAAATCTCCATAGTTTGAGCATCACCCCTCCTCCCATTGTTCAAAATTATCAAAAAATAGACAAATTGCTTAAATTATCCCCCAATGGTCAATATGGATCGGCACAACTGATTGCTGTATCGGTAATGCACCAGGACTGCATTACCATAGTTGTTATATGGTATTACTGCTCTAAAAAAATCATCACAAACAGCAGCACCAAACAGCCAAAGCGGTACTATAGGCAACTAAAGTTTACTCAAAATCTCAGATATCAATGGTGTTACTAGTTCCGAGAACATTGCTTAGTTTGTTTTGTTACCGGTACAAATCGATCCAGTTAAATAAACTATACGGCAATGGACACTTCTTGCAAATCTGTAATTCAGAAAAAATTCCCGTAGTCTAGCTATCAAAGAATTGGTCATTGCTGGATTCCGATTTGGGGAGGAATGCAGTCTGTTTCTCTGTTAGCTCAGAGTTTCCGCAAATCGATTGATTACTCATACTGCTGAACAAGATCTCAATCAAAATCAGTAGCGTAACTAGGGGGAAAATGGTGCTATAGCCCCCCATTGGCCTGAAAAGTATGCGAAATAGCATGTTTTTTGCAGTTTTGAGGCTATTTTTGCTCTAAAAACAAAAATAACCCCCCCAAACGAAATTGGGGTGAGAGTGGGAGAAGATCTTGAGGTGATGTCCATGGAAGTGGCCCTCAGTGCACATGAAGACCTTTTTTTTTTGAAAATCACCTGATTTGGGGCAGAAAAACGCTCTGATTTTCGGTAAAGACTTTGTTTTGTTTTTTTTGTTTTTTTTGAGATCACCTGATTTTGGGTAGAAAAACGCTCTGAATGTCGGTGAAGACCTTTTTTTTTGGAGATCACCGCATTTTGGGCAGAAAAACGTCTCAATCAGATTTGAGACTGATGATAATTTAAGTCAAGTTTGTTCACTATTGTTTCAAGCTTCCCTTTGCGAAATCCTAGCTACGCGACTGATCAAAATACAATATGGTTTGAGTTGCTAAGCTAGGCCTTCCACTTCCAGACCAGATATGGGCTTGTCAACTCAACTCACGTTTGCTAAGTTTGCTTACCCGTAGCCTACGTTTGCTACATAGCCTAGAAGTGGAACTAACCAATCGAATTCTTATATTTTTTTCCGGAGGCATTTGGCGATAGTCTATTTTTCTTTCTGTAACTATTGTTTGCACGGTACATTGCGGAGGGTATGTACTATGCGTATACTCAGTACTTAAATTGTAGGGAGGCCGGGGGGGACGCGTCCTCCCATCGAGCTTGACCGTACCCCCAACGAGATTTAGGCGTCCCCCCCATTGAGATTTAGGCGTCCCCCCATCGAGATTTGAGCGCTGGTTGATGAGAGGAAAAAGACCTACAAAGTAAGGTCGAATATAGCACCAAATTCCGCGGGAACAGTGATTCAGAAGCAAACACACTTCAGTTTTCGACGAAGACCTTTTTTTTTGGTCTTCACCTAATTTCCGGCAAAAAAACACATCAGTTTTTAGACTATCGGCGGAGAGTTTTATCTTTATTGGTTTGCAATCAATTTCGTCGACGGAATTATGTAATTTTCCTTTTCGCTAAGTTTCAGTCAAGGCTGCAAAAGCGTCCCCCTATGCAAAATTTTACAATTTAAGTATTGCGTATACTACTGATCACCAACTTACAGCCTACACCAACTTACTGTACATTACCTTGAACAGTCACAACACCTGACTTGTAGTAAGGCCTCGCCTATAAGTGCTGCTGTATGTGACAGAGGTGGAGTCGAGGACACAAGGCTCGAGGCTAAGGCCAAGGCTAAGGACACAAAAAAAATCCGAGGCCAAGGCCAAGGACAGCCTTTCCGAGGACAGACACTCTCGAGGCCAAAGACAGGAATGCTCGAGGCCAAGGCCAAGGACCAAGGACACAAGCCCAAGTGCGCTCCAAAAAAAAAATTATGTCTTCAAAAAATTTTTCAAGCGATCTCCACAAAAAAACGTTTTCCAAAAAATTTTTCAAGCGCTTCACAAAATTTTAACAATTCAAAAAATAGTGCTGTCCTCGAGCCGAGGACAGGCCAATTTTCAAGGACTTGAGGCCTCGAGGCCAAGGCCAAGGACTTGACCTTCGAGGAAGAGGCCAAGGACTTCAAAATCTGTCCTCGAGGACGTCCTCGAGGACTCCACCTCTGGTATATGACATCACAAACTGCGATACCACGCCTACTACACAGTACACACAAACTGCTGGTAGCTGTATTATTATAATACTGTACTGAATTGATTTGTTATTGTTGTTGAACCTGACCCAAGACACGAGATTGTGCTGCGTACCGTACCCTAGATTGTAATATAGATGTCAGGATATTTAGTTGCATGAAGGAAACAAAGAATCAGCCAAAAAATATATTTAACTAACGTATATCAACAAAAATTTTTACTAAAATCGATTTCGGCCTGTGGCCATCTTTAGCTTGTTTAAATACAATCAATCAAATAGAATCGATGTCAGGATAGGGGATGGAACAGTTAAAATTACCACTATTTTAACTGTGAGAGCGATGATCACTTTTGAGAAAAAATACGGAGGGAGGACAAGAAATAAATCGGGGGAGGGAGCAAAAACAAAAATCGGAGGGGGGGCAATGCTCCCTATGCCCCCCCGCTGGCGACGTGCCTACATCCAATGCAAAGGCAATAAAGATGTCAATGTTCTTTCCACATATGTCGGAAAAAAAGAACAAAAAAAGGCAAAACGCTACAGCCAAAAAGAGAAGAAAGGCATCAGCATACTTCTGCCTAAAGTCGTGAATGTGTATAATAAATGCAGTACATGGGCGGTGTGGATTGCATGGATCAAAACCATTCTTGCTATAAGGTGCACCTGAGAAGCAAAAAAAGGTGGTGGCCATTGCCTCGTTTTTGCATCGGCGTTGCAGTCAACAGAGGTGGAGTCCTCGAGGACGTCCTTGGCTTCGAGGACACATTCTGAAGTCCTTGGCCTTGGCCTTAAAAGTCAAGTCCTAGGCCTCGAAGCCTTAAGTCTTCGAAAATTGTCCTGTCCTCAGCTCGAGGACAGCACTATTTTTGTACCGTTAAAATCTTGTTGGAAAACGCCAGAAACCTTGCAGGAATTTGCGAAGACTTTTTTTGTTTTCCGCAATTGAAGATCGTCTGAAACATTTTGTTATTATTATTAATGGGTAGCGGTGCTAGCGAATCTGCTACCGTTAAGTAAAGTCCACCTACACACATTGCGTAGGCCTCATTTGGGCCCATTGCAACTGTAGCTGTTATGTTATTGTTGTTTTGTTTGGTTACTAGTCGAACTCAGAAAGCCTTCTAGCTTCCTTTAAGTACGTGGCCAGTGTTACAAACGATAAAGTCTTTCTAACCCGGTCTTGTGATATGTGTCAGTTTGCCAAATCGTTTCTCGTTAAAGCTTAATTCTTAAATTTGAATATCTGCCAAGACTTGCCAATCCGAACCGTTTTGTGTTTTCTGCAGGGCAACGATGCGTAGTATTATAGCCAACTTCAATAACGTGTAGGAGAGCTATGCCAAACTCTCCCAATCCCTCTCTCCTTCTCACAACTGAGCACTTGATTTTTTGGTTTTTAATGGAATTTATAATTATATTGAATAAAGGAAAATACACAAAAAACAAAGTAGTTTCAAAATACGATGCAAGGGCCAATTCAGGGCCTTTCTTCCAATCTACAAGACTGTCCCCTCACAGTCAATAGTCAAATCCACAAAACAAAATGGAGATGAAGGGAAGGGAAGGGGTAAGGGTCGCAAAACGCAATTGACCCAAGTTAAGCAGCATTTAACACGTCTCACCAAAAACTGATACTGTTCACTTCGCTCATTTTTGTCACTACTGAGTTCTCAGCTCCAAGCAGTTTTAAATACCTCCAAGTAGTAAAAAACATGTGGCATCGCCTATTGTCTAGCATCAAAGGCCAGAAATTAACAAACAAAGGTTGTCAGCTGCTAGTCTACAGCTGCCAGTCTACACAAATAATGCACAAAAAGAACACAACAATTCTACATACAGTCTAATTAGCGTTTTGAAGGTTTTTGGAGATGTGCCTTTCAAGATGTGCTAATTAGCAGCTTATTTTTAACAACAGATAATAATTACTTATTAATTTAACTTAAACACCGATTAGACAATGACAAATAATCTTTTTGATTTAGATCACAAGATTGCGAAATCCAGTAATTAATCAGACACAAATGCACAAACAAAGATTTAAATTGGGTCTTCAGTCATTAGTTGAAAGCAGGGCAGATTATTTTTAATGATTTTAACAGCCAGTTTATTAATGCTACATTTCGTTACCACATTGTGAACAGCAGTTTTGGTGATTCTAAATATTTAACACGAATATCTTGGTAAAGCTTGCAATTGCCTACATGATGATTTGGTGTTTCATCCTCTAGGCTACATTTTGGACTCAAAGAAGACTCAGCACAACCTGTAGTTTCGTTGTGTCGCTGGAAATTGCAGTGCCCAGTTAAAACTTGCACTGCTCCGTTTAATTAAGGCATTTTAAAGTTAAGGAGACGTATTGTTAGTCGAGAAAACGTCCAACCTACAGCCTCCTTCATCCTCAAGCAGTCCTTCCGTTCATTCCACATGGATTTCCATCTATCTGTGGACCAGTCCTTAACAATGCTAACACAGCTGGCATACGGGAATATAATAAAAAGTTCATGACCATGTATTTTTTGATTTAGATCCTGATTTGTCTACATAGTCCGCCACTTCGTTGCCATGTACCCCTTCATGTCCAGGAAACTAAGCAATACTGACGTGGTTTTGTTTACCTTACTGATTTAGGTTTCTGATGCAGTTGAACACTGTAATTGATGTTACAGTGCACTTTGTGAGTGCTTTGATAACTGCTTGACTATCAACCAGCACAACAATACTTAGATTGTGCATTTTTTCCTAAAGCAGGTTTTTTGCCTCTTCTGAAATAGCTTAGACTTCTGCTGAAACACAGTACTGTAAATTCCAAGGTGGAAAAATGCTTGTTTTGGGGAGTTTTTTGGGTTTGCAGCATAAAAACCCGCACCTACTCTCCTATCTACTTTTGAGCCATCGAAGTAAACCTTATCAGTGTTCTGATTTAGAACGCTTTCAGATGTGATAGCATTTTTTTTATCCATAGTTTGACATTCGAAATTTCTCTCGAATACCGTTGTTTTCTTTATTCGGTCAGCTGGCATTTGCTGCAGAGGTAAGAATTGTTGCAAACATCGACATGTTTTTGGTTTCCCAAACGAACCAACTTGGTTGACATGCCACAGCCCACTAACAGTGATTCTGTATGACCCTCGCTCTGCCTCAGCCAATAGAAAATCCTCAATGGGAGTTATGTTGAGTAATATTTCTAAAGAACCAGTAGGGGTGCCAGGAAAAACTGATGAAATCATCAAGTAAGCAAGTCTCCGCACCTTTGTGAGTTTTCTCACTAGATACTTTTTGTTGAGACCGCCAGCCCAGGACACACATGCATACGACATGAATGGACGTATCATAGCTGTGTTTATCCGTTTCATGATAGATGGTTTTGTTCCCCACGTTTTACCCTCAATTTGTCTACATTGCATTAATGCTGTAGTTGCTTTGCGGATAATTTGGGTAATATTTGGTTTCCAAGTTAGCTTGCTGTCCAGAGTAACACCTGACAGCCTTGCTACCTTGGAAAGTTCAAGCTTTGAACCATTCATTGACAAGGAACCAAATCTGGATTCCGTTGGTGATTGAACACCACAATTTCGGTTTTCTTGCTGCTAAACTGTAGCTCTTGTTCTGAAGCCCAGTTTGCAGCAATACTTAATGCTTTTTGGGCCAAACCTCTGATCCAAAGCATATCAGCACCAGTGACCAACACTGCTAGATCATGGGCATAGGCTTGAACATAAAAGCCCCTGCCGCGTAACTCTAGCACTAGCAAAAATTTTTTGAAAACATTTTTTTTTGGAGAACGATTGCGCCTGTGTCCTTGGTCATTGGCCTCGAGCATTCCTGTCCTTGGCCTCGAGAGGGTCTGTCCTCGGAAGGGCTGTCCTTGGCCTCGGGTTTTTTGTGTCCTTGCCTTGGCCTCGAGCCTTGTGTCCTCGACTCCACCTCAGGCAGTCAACAATGCATTCCAGCTTTACAGATTGCACAAACTTGATGCTGAGAATCACGCAAGGACGCTCTCTAATTTAGACGAGCAATTGTAGAGGCTTACTATAATCTGCATCGTAGTAAACGACCAATCACAATGCTTCCCGGTGCCAGGGCAACTGGTCGTGAACATGTAAGACGTAACGAAGCCAACCATTGGATCGTTAAAGGACAGCAACGTCGCTGCGCCAGAAAGGGATGTAAGGACAGCACTTTAGTCTTTTACTGTAAACTTTTAACGTTGGACTGCATCATCACTTGTTTCAAGGCATACCACTTTGAATGATATGTGAATGTGTTGCTTTTACTACTTTTAACTTTAAAGTTGCTAACTTTGTTTTTTACGTTGTAAAACATGTAACATGCTCTGTCATTGCAATAGGGGGGAAGGGGGTGACGTTTGTGGCAAATTTTCTTTTGTAATACATGGCTTACTCCACATGTTTTGATAATTTCTGGCAGATTTTCGTTTAAATTCACCTGAACCCATATCCTCCTAGCGTCAGTTTAAACTGACTGATACAAATATGCCAATATTTCTGGTTAAAACAAAAATACAGCAAAAATATTATTGAATCTGTTCAAGTTGTATCAAAAACCAAAGCCCACAGCGAAAATCATAAAAAAATTTTATGTCAGGATGACATGGGTTAAGCCCAAAATTTTGACAACTTTGGGCGCAATCCGACCCGAAAGTTCGGCCCGACTTACTACGCTGGGACCCGAATCTTTGCCCTTGCTAGTTTAACACAATTCTTTGCCGCTGCAACATTTGCGATAACCGTTTCTATCTCTAAACAGGCAAAATTAGCTCTAGCCCGACAGCTTCGTCAAGTGGTCAAGTTAATTTTATTGAGAATCACTAAAGGATAGTAGCGATTTGATTTCATCGTCTTTCGCTCTTAATCAAGTGACTGATGGCTTCTGCATTATTAATTTTTGTAAATTGTGTGTACCGTGCGTCGTATATAGTCAAAATAAACCAAATTTTTCTCTCTGTGTAGCTAATTGGTTGCTTGGTGGCAGGTAAAGCAGTACGTCTGACGCATCGAATTTCTGATAAAAATAAACTACCATCGCTCATCCGCTTACGATTTTGCCGGCAGTGTAGACCGGGTCTCAAATGGGCCGCGAGCAGCTAGGCAAGTTAATAGAGCTCATGCTATCTAAACGATATACTTGTATCGATTCCCAGCCAAGTCCATTACCAAAACTAGTAATTCGGTTTTCGCTACTTGTGCAAACCTCCACCTCGTAATCTGACATTATAAAAACTCTACCGTAATCTGCAGAAAAGCAGCCACATAACATTTCATTTATAAATTCTATATTAAATCCGTTTGAGTGTTTTTCTTTGCAAACTTAACAAAAAGCTCGATGATGCTAGGTCAGAGCTTGTTAGCGATAATATATTATTAAACATGTCTGAATAAAATTTTTTATTGGTAATGGCTTTAGGCCGAGTCATCTTAAATAGGAAGCACGCCATCGTTTTTGCTCTATTTTTCGTAGTACAAAAATTTACAAATGTTTTGATTGCACTTACAGTTAATTAGTGGAGGTGTTCTGAATCCAAATTAAACATGGCGTTTGCGAAAAATTGCAAGGTTGGAAACTCGTAATTACAGTCAAGTGATTTCAAAGTTTCCAACATCCAAGTAAAATGACGGAACCACTTAAGCTTCATTACATATATTAAAAATAAAAAATTGATAGATACAATTTTTTGCACACACCAAACAGTAAATTATGTAATTTGCCCAAGGTTACCGGCATTTCTACGCTACCGCAAAATTAATGACGTGAATTTTCTCAATCAAACAGGCTGCGAGGAGTGCTGTTTTAAGTGCTTTTGTATCATGTTTTGGTCATAGCACAATGCACCCCACCTAAATAGGCCATGGTCGTACCATTCCACAGATCATATCAAGTAATATTTGATGGCAAGGATCGTACTAAGATAACAGTTTTAGTTGAAACCACGCAATAAAATTGGCAATCAGACGCACAACCAGAATTTTCCTCGAGTGGGGGGGAAGGCGGCAAAGCTAAAATGCTTCTGTTAAAAATGGATCAAGCGGGAAGTGTGATGAACAAAGTAATGTATTTCAAATGTATCTGAGAGGGGGTTTGGGGCAAGTACTATAGTCGCAAGACAATTATTTGTGGTGATTTTTTTGAAAATAAAAATCTCGCATTTCATCACCATGTAAAAGAAATTTTTGCACGCTTGTGGAGCCATTTGAAAGAATTGAATTGCTTAGTTACGTTCCCCTCCCCTCATTTGCTAGTCAAGTCCAAAAACGCGATTAAAAGCTTTTATGCTTGGCTTAAAACTTTTAAGTGACTTATCTGGCGGTGGGACATCCCTCCTGGTTGCGCCACGGTGACCAATGAACATGCGAACAATGTTACAAGAATTTACAAGAATTAAAAATGGCAAATATGATTGACGAGTCCAAATCGTGTCAATTTTCACAGATACTATGCAGTAGACAAGGGGTGCCCAAACATTTTGAGAAATGGGGTCGCGTTGACTTTGAGCGGGTCGCACAATCAGTGCCGGCCAGAACCAGAAAACGATTTCTAGTAAGATTTGATGCAAAAGCTGGCGAAAAATTAAGTGAAGGCCAAAAAAAGGTCTTCACCGTATTTTGATGGGATTTTTGCCGAATTTTATGTGGTCACAAAACGAAACATGTTTTTTTGCAAAATTTCTCTGCTGGTTCATTTTGAAACCACTCGCGGCCGCAAAGTATTCTCATGCAGCCAGCGAAACAAGGTTTGGGCAGCCCTGATAGACGCGGCAGCTGAATACAGCACAGAGTTGTAAATGGGCCGACTAGTTTAGGCCCGAAACCGGCCCAAACCCGAAAACTAATTTGAAGCCCCAACCATGCACAAAAAAGCCGAAAGTTAAGTTAGGTCTGAAAAGTTATCAATGTTGCCAAGTTATTTTGATTATGTTTTTATGCACCTAAGACAAAAAACACGTCTCAGGCCCAAATTAAGCCCAAAATTTTGCCAGCTTTAGGCCCAAACCCGACCCGAAAAGCCCCAACTTACCACTCTGATACAGCAAATACAAATCACAACAGTAAACGCATAATAACAATAATAATCAATATATTATCAATAAATTAGGCTACCAGTTTTGTGATTGAAAAAAAATACAGTGTCGCCAAAAACTGGCTCAAAAAGCATAACGTTTGTTGAAGCGATTAAAAAAATTAATCTCAAATCATACAAGGAAACGGCTTCAACAAAAACAGCGACAAACACCAAGGATTAATGCACACAATAAGTAACAGAATTCAAAGTAAGTTGTTTGCCGTCAAGAAGTTTTGGACAAACTAAGCAAGCAGCAAGTTTCCAAAGTGAACTAGTCGATAAAAATGCTAAAATGATGACCAAAATAACTTAAAACTTTCCGCTTGAGTTTATTATGATAAAAGCACTTTAACCCAAAACATCAAATTTTTTTCGATTATTTATCTATCTTATACACTACGCAAATTAATGACCACATGCGTATCAAAAGTCCTAAAACTAGGGTCTAAAGAGTTAAGAAACGACTTTGGTTTTTAATTTCCGGATTTTTGCAGAGATTTCAAAAATTGGACGATTTGCAACCTATAGTGCAATCTGGACTTTTTACGACACAATTACATTGCATTTTGGTAATACTGCTTTTTACAGAGCCAAGAAAGATCCATCAAAGTGCTATTATGATACAGCGTCATAAAAAGTTGCGTATTGTAACGGTATAAAAACTTCAATACTATTCAATCAAAAATAAAGAGAAATATTTAGTGTTCAATTTTCTTACTTTATTACACTCTTTATTTTTCTTTCTTTTATAAGAACCAGCTAGCAAATTTTGGGGTGCGGCAGTTATTACTTTTTTGCAAATTTTCCGCTTCGTTTGTTTTTCAATTTAATTTGAAAATAGAAAGACAAGAGTTTCATTATTGCTTGGTTAAGCTGTCTTGTTATTGATCATGATTATTGAAATAATGTTTAGGTTTAAACATATCATCTTCGACAATACCGAATTAAAAGTTGGTCGAGCGGTAACGCATTCGTCTCTGTAACGGGAGGGCTAAGATTCAAATCTCGGGCCGGTCAAATCGGACACAGTGTTGCCAACGGCTCGCCACTGCTGCGACATTTCTTCGAAAGAAGCTGTGTTGCCAGGGTGCAATGACGCGGAGATGGGTCCTGCAAACTCGTTACATGCTTCGGCGTAATACAGCGAGAATAATAAAAACATTGATAATACCGAAAAAGCCAAATCATTTATTTATTTATTTATTTAGCTCAAGTCCTTAGTTATGTTTTTGACGTTAAAAGATGACGATGCTCTTAATTTGCTCTTTCATTTTAAGCAAATAAAAACTTCATGAGCTTATTAAAATTGCTTTTATAAAAAAAAGAGTGCATGCGTTTTACTTGACTAGAACTAGACAAGAAAACGTACAAAAATAGCGACCAAATTGGATTCACTCTAGCCAGCAAGTTCTTAAACTGATTTTACTAAAATCATTAAGAATAGTTCATGAAAACTAAACTAGATCCACGCAGAGTTAACTGTTGTTTCAAACGGTTAGTCGATGTTGTAGTCTTTGGCATCATCCTGCTGTGAACGTTTGTTAAACAAGAAGCAACGTAACGGTACTCACGCGCAAATTTACTACCATTGTAGTGGTGATCGGGTGATGTGCTCTTAGTTCGGTCATATGCAACCAGATAATTAGAACAAATACTAATATGACTAGCGACACGTTTTACTGGCATCGATATTAGTTGGGGTTGCTTGCGAAATTGCTGACTTCTGATCTGATGCATTTTCATACCTTTCATCTGATTGTTTAGAATAAATCAGAGGTTCGTTATATTGATTCAAATTTTGCAAACACAAACTACACAATACTATGAAATGTAGCAACATAACTGTCTTTGCTCTGAAGTGTCGTAGCAACAATACTGTCTTCACTCTGAAGTATCGCAGCTACATTACTGTCTTTGCTCTGATCACGTGATGCATTTTCATAAATTTTATGTGCTTGTTTATAATAAATCAAAGCTTCGTCATTTTGATGCAAAGTGTGCTAACACAAACCAATGTCATCAAGTGTCGCAGCAACATTACTGTCTTTGCTCTGATCAAGTGATGCATTTCTATAGATTTCAAGTGCTTGTTTGTGATAAATCAGAGCTTCGTCGAACCGACGTAAATTTCCCAAACACAATCCAATGTTATGAAGTGTCCCAGCAAGATTATTGTCTTTGCTCTGATCAGGTGATATATTTTTACGAATATCAAGTGCTTGTTTAGAATAAATCAGAGCGTCGTCATATTGATGCAAACTTTGTAAACACAAACCAATGTTATCAAGTGTCCAAGCAACATTACCGTCTTTGCTTTGACCAGGTGATGCATTTTCATAGATTTCAAGTGCTTGTTTGTAGTAAATCACAGCGTTATCAAGTTGATGCAAATTTGCAAAACAGTCGCCAATGTTATGAAGTGTCAGGGCAACATCACTGTCTTTGCTCTGATCAGGTGATACATTTTTATAGATTTCAAGTGCTTGTTTATAATAAATCAAAGTTTTGTCATATTTCTGCAAAGCGTGCAAACACAAACCAATGTTACCAAGAGTCGCAGCAACACTACTGTCTTTGCTCTGATCAAGTGATGCATTTCTATAGATTTCAAGTGCTTGCTTGTGATAAATGAGAGCTTCGCCGAACTGATGTAAATTTCCCAAACACAAACCAATGTTATGAAGTGTCCAAGCAACATTACTGTCTTTGTTCTGATCAGATGATGCATTTTTACAGATATCAAGTGCTTGTTTATAATAAATCAGAGCGTCGTCAAGTTGATGCAAATTTGCAAAACAGTCACCAATGTTACAAAGTGTCGTAGCAACATCACTGTCTTTGCTCTGATCACGTGATGCATTTTTACGAATTTCAAGAGCCTGTTTATGATAAATTAAAGTTTCATCATATTGATGCAAAGCGTGCAAACACAAACCAATGTTATCAAATGCCGCAGCAACATTACTGTCTTTGCTCTGATCAAGTGATGCATTTCTATAGATTTCAAGTGCTTGTTTGTGATAAATGAGAGCTTCGTCGAACTGACGTAAATTTCCCAAACACAATCCAATGTTATGAAGTGTCCAAGCAAGATTACTGTCTTTGCTTTGACCAGGTGATGCATTTTCATAGATTTCAAGTGCTTGTTTGTAGTAAATCACAGCGTCGTCAAGTTGATGCAAATTTGCAAAACAGTCGCCAATGTTACAAAGTGTCGAAGCAACATCACTGTCTTTGGTCTGATCACGTGATGCATTTTTATAGATTTCAAGTGCTTGTTTAGAATAAATCAAAGTTTCGTCATATTTCTTCAAAGCGTGCAAACACAAACCAATGTTATCAAGAATCGCAACAAGATTCCTGTCTTTGCTCTGATCAGGTGATGCATTTTTATAGATTTCAAGAGCTTGTTTGAGATAAATGAGAGCTTCGCCGAACTGACGTAAATTTCCCAAACACAAACCAATGTTATGAAGTGTTCCAGCAAAATTGCTGTCTTTGCTCTGATCAGGTGATGTATTTTTACGAATTTCAAGTGCTTGTTTAGAATAAATCAGAGCGTCGTCATACTGATGCAAATTTAGAAAACACAGACTAATGCTATCAAATGTCACAGCAACATTTCTGTCATTGCTCTGATCAGGTGATGTATTTTTACAGATTTCAAGAGCTTGTTTAGCATAAATTAGAGCCTCGTCATACCATTGCAGATTCAAAAAGCACAAACCAAGGCTATCAAGTGTCAGAGCAACATAGCGGTCTTTGCTCTGATCAGGTGATGCATTTTTATAGATTTCAAGTGCTTGTTTATAATAAATTAGAGCTTCGTCAAACTGATTCAAATTTAAAAAACATGAAGCAACGTTAAGAAGCGCTTCAGCAAGATTCCTGTCTTTGCTCTGATCAGTTGATACATTTCTATAGATTTCAAGTGCTTGTTGAGAGTAAATTAGAGCTTCGTCATTTTGATGCAAATTTGCAAAAGAGTAACCAATGTTATGAAGTGTCACAGCAACATAACGGTCTTTGCTCTGATTAGTTGATGCATTCTTACAGATATCAAGCGCTTGTTCAGAATAAATCAGAGCGTCGTCATATCGATGCAAATTCAGAAAACACAAACCAATGCTATCAAGTGTCACAGCAAGATTCCTGTCTTTGCTCGGATCAGGTGAATCATTTTTATAGATTGCCAGTGCTTGTTTAAAATAAGCAAGAGCATCTTGATACAAATTCAAATTCAGAAAACATGAGCCAATGTTAAGGAGCGCATCAGCAAAATTCCTGTCTTTGGTCTGATCATTTGATGCTTTTTTATAGATTTCAAGTGCTTGTTTAAAATAAATTAGAGCTTCGCCATACCGATGTAACTTTTTTAAACACAAACCAATGTTGTGAAGTGTTCCAGCAACATTATTGCCTTTGCTCTGATAGGGTGATGTATTTTTATGGATGTCAAGTGCTTGTTTATAATAATTTAGAGCTTCATTATATTGATGCAAATTTTTCAAACACATAGCAATGTTATCAAGTGCCCCAGCAGCAATATTGTCTTTGTTCTGATCAGGCGGAGCATTTTTACGAATTTCAAGTGCTTGTTTATAATAAATCAGTGCTTCGTCGAACTGACGTAAATTTTGCAAACACAATCCAATGTTATGAAGTGTCCCAGCTACATTAATGTCTATGCTCTGATCAGGTGATGCATTTCTATGGATTTCAAGAGCTTGTTTAAAATAAAGCAGGCTTTTGTCAAACTGACGTAAATTTCCCAAACACAAACCAATGTTATCAAGTGTCCCAGCTACGTTACTGTCTTTGCTTTGATCAGGTGATGCATTTTTTTGGATACGAAGTGCTTGTTCAGAATAAATCAGAGCATCGTCAAACTGACGTAAATTTCCCAAACACAGACCAATATTATGAAGCGTCACAGCAACATCACTGTCTTTGCTCTGATCAGGTGATGCATTTTTACGGATATCAAGTGCTTGTTTGTGATAAATCAGACTTTTGTCAAACTGACGCAAATTTCCCAAACACAAACCAATATTATGAAGTGTCATAGCAACATTACTGTCTTTGCTAGGATCAGGTAATGCATGTTTATAGATTTCAATTGCTTGTTTGGAATTAATCAGAGCATCGTCATATTCATGCAAATTTTGCAAACACAAACCAATGTTAAGAAGTGTCCCAGCAACATTACTGTCTTTGTTTTGATCAGGTGATGCACTTTTATAAATTTCAAGTGCTTGCTTAAAGTAAATCAGAGCCTCGTCATATTGATGCAAATTTAGCAAACAGTTACCAACGTTATGAAGTGTCGTAGCAACATTACTGTCTTTGCTTTGATCAGGTGATGCATTTTTACGGATATCAAGAGCTTGTTTATGATAAATCATAGCTTCATCAAACTGATGTAAATTTCCCAAACACAAACCAATGCCATGAAGTGTTCCAGCAACATCATTGTGTATGGTTTGATCAGGTGATACATTTTTACAAGTTTCAAGTGCTTGTTTGTAATAAATCAGAGCGTCGTCAAACTGGTGCAAATTTACAAAACAATTACCAACGTTATGAAGAGACGTAGCAACATTACTGTCTTTGCTCTGATCAGGTGATGCATTTTTACGAATTTCAAGAGCTTGTTTAAAATAAATCAGAGCTTCATGATTTTGTTGCAAATTTAGAAAACAATCACCAATGTTACAAAGTGTCCAAGCAACATTACTGTCTTTGCTCAGATCAAGTGATGTATTTTTATGGATTTCAAGCGCTTGTTTAGAATGAATCAGAGCATCGTCATATTGATGCAAATTTACAAAACAAGTACTAATAGCATTGAGTGTTCCAGCAATATCAACATCTTTGTCCAGATCAAGTGATACATTCTGATATATTTTGAGTGCTGTTTTCAAATGAATTAGAGCACTCTCATGCTGCTGCTTGCTATGCAAACAACGTCCAATTTCTAAACTTAATTCTGCAATGTTAGTATCTTCTTTTTTGTTTTCAGATATAGTTTGATGGATTTTTAGTGCTTCATTGTAATTTTTCAAAGCAACATCGAAATCTCCGATGTTGTGTGTGCAGTTGCCAAGCGAGAATAATGTGGTCGCAATGTTAACGTCTGTGACTTCATTGTGAAAGTTATTTTTGTAATAAACCAACAAGTGTTGATAAAAATCCAACGCTTCATCAAACAGTTTTTCTGAATATAAGTGTTTGGCTAAATATTTCATTCGCATTGAATCGGCTTTGAGATCAGTTACAATCATGGTGGAATCAACATTGCAAAATATTTCAAGTTGTTTAATACATTCGTCAAAATCAAATGCGCTTAATTTACCGGCCTTGTTCAAATGAAATTCTGCAAAGTTTTCTTTCAATTTATTAATTCCAAATGCTAATCCAAGTGCGATGTTGAATAATTGTGGATCGGAATAATAATGTCGTTTTTGAAAATTTACTTGTTTTGCAACCTCGCATTGCAAGCAGTACGCAATTTGAAAATAGCTGATTGTGCTTGGCGCTCCGACGATGTCTAAAAACTTCTGAACGTTTTCACTTTCAATAGAAAATCCACTGACATGATCACATTGAGATTTGCTTTCTGTATAAACTCTCAATCGAAATTCGCACGCAGTTGCAATTGCATAGTTAAGTTTCTCCCACGTTTTTCGGGTTATAACTTTACTGTTGGTCAATTCGTCAATTACGTCAAAGCTTGACTTAGCTGAACTGTTATGTATTCTTCCTAGTGCTGCAATGAATAATGTGCTGCTTCGATAAACTAACTGTTTAATATTGATTGAGGTTTGTGACTTCAACTTTGCGAGACAATATCTTGATGAAAAGTTTTCCAAATCTTCTTTGACTTGTTGACTTACTTCTTCAACTCTTTGTTGGTTTGACTTTAAACTGGAATAATGTTGAACGCCATTTTCAAACTTTTCGAAAATGTTCTTATTTCCAAAAACAAAGCACGTTTTTGTTAATATATCAGCTAAGTGATATCCGTTTTTCAAATCCGCTTCTAAACTTAAATATTCCAACATCTCGCTGACAGGTTTGATCAATTCTGTTGGAAATGGTTTATCTGGGGTAGATTTCGTCCTTCCTAATGGAAACTTACAAGCATGTGGCATCATTCCATCGAATGAAACTCCACGTGGCGTGTGAGCATCAAAAAACCAATCACTCAGTTCCGAATGATTGTCGTTGAGACATTTAATGTCCAAACTGGCAATAATGGTTTCCTGGACATTTAAAATTACAGTATGAAAAATAACAGAATACCACCGAAAGTATTCCAGGTGTGATTGGTAGTTGTTCGTATCATACAGTAGAATAATGTGTTCGAAATCCGAATAGGGCGTTATTTCATTGCGTGCCAAAGACCCCATTCCAACAATTGCGTATTCACAAGGAGGACTACCCATCACCTCCTGACAAAATAAACATAATTTTGCCATGATTTCTTTGTATTTCATTGCAATTTCAAGGTTGAGATATCTGATTGCACCAATTTTTGTAGTTATCAGTCTTTTTAAATTTTCATCATTGCTTGGTATTTTTTTTGAAAAGTCTAAAAACGCAATCACTTCATTTCTTAGTTCCTCAAATGAACTTTTGACCTCCTTGGCTTTAGAAAGTAAATCTGCCCGTTGATTTGTTGCACCTGATTTTTGGAGGATATGCAAACATACTTCAGTGAGATCAGATTTGATTTGGGAAACATTGGAAGGGTTTCGAACAATCGCAGCGTTCAACAGTCCAACACATTTGATTAGTGAGATTTTATCAGGACTTCGCTGTCTGTAAATCAATCCAATTTCATGCAAAATTTCAGCAGCTTTTTCAGGATCCGTTTCTCTTAGTTGTTTACCAACAGAAGCTCTACAGTATTCATTTTTCATTTGCTGAGCAAGTTTCAGCTCTTTTCCAAGACGTTCGTCAACCATTTTTAAACAAAAAATGCTATAATTTTCCAGTTATCAACAAAAATCATTGGCGTAAAAACCCAATAGGGTTGTTAAAGCGGGTATGGTTTTTTTCATTCTTGGTTAGTTTATTGACACAAAAATAGACAATTTCATATAAACTTACAAAACAAATTGGCTAATTGTGTTTAAAACATGCGATATTTATAAGGGTTGCATTGCGAAACATGTCTGTCGCTACGAAGAGGCTATGTACCTCTTCCTACAGATGCTTGCGCAATAAAGCAGGTCGATTTTAAAAATTGGTATTGAATAAGGTGATGATAGTTGCAAATTGGTCTGAAAGGATGCATACCCTAATTTTTTTTCCTGTTTATGCAACGGCTTGCGGAAATACGTTTTTATCGCGGCTCTTTGGTCCCTGTCAAGCGATTAAAAAATAGTGAATAATTAGCGCTGTTAGTGCTTATCGCTATGGCAATCGTGACGCGTATGCGAGAGATACTTTCTCCTTACGGCTGCAATGATTACAAGTAATTGCAGTCATATGATCTACTGTTGTTCACTGCTCAGTTCAATATTGTAATTGGTCAGGCTGCTTAGTTAGTAAGTTAAGTTCTGTCTTAGTTAGTGCAAAATGATATGCTGTTAATGCAATATAATAAAAATGGCAGTGTCATTGCAGTTTGCAGGACATAGCAATAGCATTGTTAATTCTTAAGTTAGCAAATAACATGACACTCCACACAATTGTAAAAAGATAATATGAGCCAGAGAATTTTTTTCATTAATCAAAAAAAGGCATTACTGTGTTATTGCTAACGTTAATCAATATCAAGTTTCTTTTCATCTCTTTTTTTTGTAAAACCATTTCAGTATTCATTATTATACAATTATTTTTATATAACATATATGGTGAAAAATGCCGAAAGAAAAACTACGTTTAACGTGAAAGCAAAGTAAACAGCGATACGGAGGTGGCCCATGCGATCTTTTAAAGACCGAGCCCAGCACCTATAAGCAAATAATTCAGTATTACTATCATCTGAGTGTTGTTGGAGTTATATTAAACCTATGGGCAGGGCATGGTATGGAATGGAATGGAATGGAAAATGAAATGGAATGGAACGGAAATTTCGGTATGGAATATGGAAGATGCCAGATTGGAATGGAATGGAAGATTTCAAGAATGGAATGGAAGACAATCTTCCATACTTCCATACCAATTCCATACTAAATTTTTGTGCATTGTATTTACAGTAAAATGCATACCGATATCGGTTGGTGATAAATAATATCGTCACAGAGTATTTAGCTGCAATATCTCTACGCGTATTATTTGTCGACAAATCGCTGTACTTTGGTTGTTTATATTGCGCTAACAGTGTACGTATTGCATCATTGTAAGTACATTGCAATTTGCAGCATTGATGTTGTAGTTGACGACTTTGACAGGTTTGACTTGCTTTTTTTTGAGATTGACAATTTGCCAAGGCCTAAATTTTGTTTTCTTACATCGTCACGAAAACTCGTATTTGCTATTTCATTCCCGTTTCAGCTTAATTTTATTTATATTTTCAGTTTTTCAGCTTACAATAATTCTTTTTGGTGTTAAAGCTTGTTATTTCTTTTACGGTAAATGTTCTTTAGCAGTTTGGTTACGACAAATTTTATAGTTGATATGGGGGCAAACTTGTACGGTAATCATTAAACCATAGGCGTAACCAGGCCCTTTGCCTCCCCCCCAATTGAAATGCTACCAATGATAAAAATGATGACTCAAAGCCTATTTATTTAGTTTTTTTAGCATTTTTTGGACGCAATAGTTCATGCGTACCGCAGCAATTAGCAATAACTTAATATTGACGACCAGGGGCAGGGGTCCTCTCAATTTAAATTTTTGCCAGCCAATTAAAATGTCCAAGCCGGGAGAAATTCATTGTTTTTCTAAAAGATGCAATTTCAGACCCTCATCTAACTTTTTTATGCAATTACGTGATTACTAACCCTTTATTGCATCTAATGTACCAACTAGAAATAACTTTAAATTCCACCTTCACCACCTACCAACTTTAAATAACAATCCACCTTTATCTCGTCAGTTTTCATGCAACAAAATGCTTTTGAATAAAATTTAGCAAGGGTTGTTGAACAAATTATTGAAGTTGAATCGAGGGTGCCTGGGCTCCTGGTCGTACGTATTCCTAAAACTGGTTATTTTCGTGATAAAACAAAAATCTTCAAAGGCAAATCTTCGAATGAATGATTTAATGCTAAAAATGTTGCAGAAAGCAATGTACCTGAATTCCCCTGACCAAGCCAAGTCACAAAATTTAACTCCAAAATGCAAGATTTTAAATGTATTTTGGACTTCACTTGAAGTAAAGAGAGGAATTTGTCGAATTGGCTTTCAAATCTCTAAAATTTTGTTCTTTCAAATGGCTCTGAAAACGTGCGAAATGTGATCCAAATTAAATGGCATTAAAATAGCCATTTTTTTCCAAAAACTTACAAAAATCAACCCTGCTGCTGGGTGCTTCGCTCCCAGACTCCCATAGCCTACGGCGGCTGGTGGCTCCGCCCCCAGGCCCCGTCTATGACACGTTTGAGTTGCACTAATTTGCTCA
Source organism: Trididemnum nubilum (assembly GCA_963965965.1). Classification (NCBI taxonomy): domain Eukaryota; kingdom Metazoa; phylum Chordata; class Ascidiacea; order Aplousobranchia; family Didemnidae; genus Trididemnum; species Trididemnum nubilum. The sequence continues at coordinate 9,935,709 of OZ014474.1, forward strand.
CAACGTGTCCCAATTTTGATATGTTAGTAAAACTTTTTATCTTGCGGTTTTAGTCTTTTATCTTTTGCAAATCCTGGTAAATCCTTTTCCCTTTAGCAAAGCCTTTTCCCTTTAGCAAATCAAACCCCCAACTTTTGATCTTTCATTCTTTGTCCCATAAAAAGTCTCTCTTTTTGAAAATTTTTGATGACGTAATTGCATGTGATTTACGGTTTAGTCCTCCCCCAATCCAAAATCCTGGCTACACCTATGCATTTAACCATGTGCAATATGCATACCAGATACCGATTGTTGCATCTTAGTACTGCTGACGCACTTTCACGAGCGGTTGCTTACAACATTGCAAAGATGCAAAGCAGCAAAATATACGTTGCATTGCTTCCAGTTTAAGTTTGCTTTGGTATGGAAGTATGGAATGGAATATGGAAGAAAATTTTAGTATGGAATGGAATATGGAATGGAAGATTTTTAGTATGGAATGGAAATGGAATGGAAGAAAATTGCCAGTATGGAATATGGAAAAATCGTCTTCCATTCCATACCATGCCCAGCCTATGGGATATTGTATTGCGAATCAGTGAGGATTTAATTTCTGTTTGTCGAGCTGTAAATCCCAGATTACCTTTAATTTCCGATAAAGCTATTCAGAGAAAAGTCGAAGATTTGCTAGATTTGGTAAAAGACATAAATCGCAAGCACGCTAAAGTACGAGCAAAATCTAATTTGGATGATAAATTAGACAAACTTTTTGATATATCTGCATGCACTTGTTTGTTGGAAATGGTACCATGCAATGATGTTCGAGTTAAATGCACAGCATCAAATTGCATTCAAGACCACTTTCTTTGCATTTGCGCGACTAAAGGTGCGTTTAGACTGAACGCGAAGCAACGCAAAGCGAAGGTTGGCGACCTTCGCAACCTTCGCGAGTGGTCGATTACGTCACTCGCGAAGGTTGCCAACCTTCGCAAGTGGTTGCTAATCTTCGCGACTGGTCGCTTCATAGGCTAATTTTAATTACTTACTTTTAAAATGTATTCAATGAGCAGAAAACTTTGTGTACTTTATTATTGAAGCGCTATCATAGTAATCACAGGTTCTGTTTCGTCATAGAGCGCTGGAATTACCGGTAAAACGAAGATTGAGTTCACAGTATATTATGTTATCACGCAATAACCGTGAAGAAGAGTCTAGACTAATAGCTCAGGTAACAAAACAATCTTGAGAAAAAAGTTTGTAAAGTATAAGTGAAAAACGAAGTACAGTAGATCGAATTTGGAAATAAAAAGACTAGTCATTTCTTCAAAAACGTAGTAGTACTTAGCCTATTTACTAGCTATCAATGATTTGTTTAGATCCCTCCACTGAAAACTTGCCATAATCTGTTTTGACAATGACAGTTCTGGGTTTTAATGCAGAAACGCAAAAAGCTGGAAGCAGATGTCAAATGTTCTCTTTAGGTGTTTACTCAGTTAACAAATCCTTAAACGCTTTCACCATCCATGTCTCATTATGGTAGTGGTAGATCAACCGGTATCTTGTAGAGTGCAGACCAATAAATAGGCTAGTCTACAGGTACATTTAAAGCATAAACTATGTTGTTTTTTTGATGTGATTTTTCCTTTTCAGGGAAGCATGTTATGATACCTGTAGTAAGCTTAAACAGTTGTTTGTATTTGTTATTTAGTGCTGTTTATGAAGACTCCCAATGTTAACGCTATGAGTGAAACTGAAAGCTGGATTTGTCATCAGTTATGTAGTGGATTTTTTGCTTATTGTGCGATGGATTGCTGTGTTGATTTGCTGGAGAAAGCAAAAAAATATTGCAGTTTTTGCATGATTTGACACTATCATCGAAGGACAAGAATTTAGCACAATAATACCAGCAGTTGCTTTGAAGAAAAGTCAGCTTCTAAACTAAGTTTGGTGTTTTACTCGCTAGTGGAGCGCGTATCGATGTTTAGTGCGAAGTTAAATGCTTTTGAGAGCATTTTATTAGTTTGCATTTTCTTGCGGTACCAGTAGGCTACGTTGCGACGGTAGCGTTTACCTTAATGGGTTTCGCTCCAAACCACCGTTTGTAAGATACAGACAAACTTATAGCTGTAAGGTCAAGCCCCCTCTTAGCAAGTTTTTGGTTATAACCTGATAACAAAAAAACATTTAGATTTTTTTATGTGAAAATTGTTACTCAAGCATCTGAATAAAAGTGTTGTTAGTTCTCACATTTTCATGTAACTGACGCTTCCTTCCCCAGTCCAATGATTATAAATGCTGTATCAAGTTTTTTGTTTAGTGGTGACTAATGAGAATGGAACAATATTAATGAACTTGCTTGGCGGGTACTTCTCTACCAATAATAGTAATCTCAGCAAAAAAATAGAACTCACTTTCTACTGGTTAGATATGTATTGGCTTTCTAGTTCATCTAAATACACTGACTGTAATTGTAATGATTGAACTTCAGACTTAAAATTGTGTAGGCTACTTTGTCACTTTATTCACCATGTAAAGCAGTTAAAATTTTAAAAGGCAGTAAAATATTTTAAAATTCACAAACTACTAAATTCAGATATTACACAAAGACACAGTAAATGAATATTTAACACACTTGACACTTCTATTTTCATCACATAGGACTGGAGTGAAAAATCACTACCAGACTACAATATTCATGATTATAAAACTTGGGGTAGTCCAAAACCATTCCTTCCAGTTCAACTTGATCACAGTCACAAACCTTCAGAAACAAGAAGACTTTTAAGAGGACATTCAGAAGAAAAAATTCCATGTTTGTAGCTATTCAAAGAAGTGACTACTAATTAGGCCAATCCAAAAGTTCATAGGAATTTTTCGATTTTTTGTATCTATCTAGCTCTTGTATGTAGCAGTGTAGCTTGAAACCAATTATAAATACAGTTGTATTCACCAAGTTGGCTTGGTCAAGTAGGCTAGACAGTAAAAAACTTTTGCGAGTTTTCCAGTATTCAAGCAATTGTTCAATTGTGGTTACTTTTAAAACAACAAGCTAACAAACAATGGGTAAAAACACCATCAACGCATTCAAAACTAGCCTGTTGGTGGGTTATTTTATATTCTGAAAAACAACAACACCATATTAGTTTAAGTTTACTTTAAGACAAAAAAGCAAAAGCTGCTCAGCCAAAAGAACCACTGGACTGATACAATAGCTTCTGCTATGCTGCACAGAATAAAAAGTTTAGTTTTAAAAGCTAGATGTCGTGGGGCTAGGCCTACTGCTTTGGTGTATTCATTATAATGAAGCTCTGAGATCCAGCATAGCTATGAAAAATCACTCTAGGATTTACGGCCTTAGCTGTCTAGATCCAAATTACCTTGGCTAGCCTAGGGCTATCGCGAATCTAACTTTGCCAACAACCTACTCTTTGGACTGATAAATAGGCGCTAAACCATACAAATATACTATTTACATTGTTTTCTAGCAAACTGCGATCGTAAAAATCCGATCAGTGATTTAGTAGGTTATCTTACTACAGACTGCAAGCAAACTATGTTGCGCAACTGCTCGCGAAGGTTGCAACCGGTTGCAAACTTTCGCGAGCTGTCGATGACGTCAAATTTTGGTTGCTTCGCGTCGTTTCGCGTTGCTTCGCGTCCAGTGTAAACGCACCTTAACACAAAAGTTCCGCCTGAAGAAAGAGCTTACCTAAGAGACCAGAGATTAAAAATTTGACCCAAGGGAACCTTTCAAATGGCATCTGTTGACCGGGCAGCTGCTAAAAAAGCACTAGCTGCCGAAAAGAGGCTACGAAAGCATGACCAAGGTGCTTGTGAAGAGGGAACTGCTTCACCAAAACAATTAGAATATTCGGAAAGCATTTCCAGTAGCTCAAGTTCGTCGATACACGAGGTAAGTCAAATGAGACTTTATTCAGATTTTTTTGCGTAGTACGTACCGAAAAAAACATTAAATTTTGTTTCGTACAATATAATTGTTACTGAGCTAATTCTACGTTTAAACAAAAACCTAACTGGTACGGTTTCGCATTTCAACGGCCAATATAGCATTAGTATTTTTTATCATTATTTTTTTGTAGAAATTATTGTAATACGAGCGAGATATCGATATGTTTTAATACTATTTTAATACGAGCAAGAGATCAATATGTTTTAATACATTAGGACGAGCGAGTGTGGGAGCCTACACCGAAACCGACTTCCGAATACAGCACCGTAAAATTCCCATGTTTCGCTCTGGAGCTTGTCAGGAGCAATTGTTCCTCATCACTGGGTGCAGCTCTTGGCAATGCATTGTTACACGATATCAGACATCTTTTAAAACCCGACGTCGATCTTCGTCACATTGTAATGGATAAGGCAAAACTTGATCGCGCCAAAGCAAAACTTAAAGTGATTGGCGACAAATTACAAGCGCTGAAAAATCCAACTGTATTTGCCTTGGTGTGGACAGTAAAATAGACGAAAATACTTTGACCTATGAGGAAGTGCAATCAGATGATGGCTCCACAGTTTTGCGAAAAACCAAGAAGGCTGAGCATCACTTATGACATTCACTTATGAAAATGGATTTTTATCCGGTGAATATTTGACGCACAGAACAATACCAGTGGTGGGGGCCACTGGTCAAGTTTTAGCCGACGAAACTTTGAGCGTTATTGAAGAGTATGGAAGTAGAACTCGCTGAAGGCGTTATTGGCAGACAATACGTTCTGTTAATACTGGATGGAAAGGAGGTCTTGTAGTTAAGCTAGAAGAGCTACTAAATCGGAAACTCCATATGATTGGATGCGCTTTACACCAAAACGAGCTTCCATTAAAAACAATTTTTAAAAAACTAGACGGAGGAACAACAGAATCAAGAAGCTTCAGTGGAATACTTGGGCAAAAATGCAAAGAAAATAATCATAAACTTCCCCAAGAGTCGTTTAATAAGATTGAAACCCCAATAGGAGAAGGCTATATTTCTGCTGCAGTACTGAATGATTTGAGCTCCGATCTGAGACTGTTGTTTGAGTATTGCAAGGGAATTGGATCGGGCAGAGTTGACGACCAATGGGCTTCTTGGAAGATCGGCCCCTTAAATCATGCGCGGTGGTTAACTCTTGCGATCAAAATTCTATGCGTCTATTCTCGGGAGACAAAACCAACTCCAACCTTAAAACAATTGGTGTGTTTTATTGTACAAGTTTATGCTCCTACATGGTTCGAAATTAAAAAGTCTTCTAAATTTCATAAATCGCTCAAAATTTTATTTGACTGCATTCAACGAATAAAGCATCTTCCATTCGAAGATATCAAACGTACCGCTCTCGAAAATATTCAAAGAAATGCTTTATGTCTTTTACCGGATAATTTTGTTTACGCGATGATCAAAGATGATGAGCCAACAATACGAAACATTGCCCTAAAACTTATTCTTGCTTCGCGAAAGGGGTGGGTAACTATTAATTATATACTGGATTGCTGTTTAAAATAATAGAGTTCAACTTCAAAAGAATATCACTCATTTACATCACAGTAGAAACTTATTTGTTCCTAAGCGTTAATTTTACGTTATGGTAAAGTGATAGTGTAACAAAACAACTCATTTGACATATTCAATTATACTTTTTACAATAACGTAATTATTTTTTAGCGCGGCCAAGGCAACAAAGAAAATGCCACCAATCAACCAAAATGCGGACAAGTGGCAAGAAATGGTACCTCTGAATGCTCTTCAGAACGCCAATCCGACTCTCATATTTGAACTTTCAAACACGGAGATCGAATCATGTCTTAACAATAATTTGAAACCGGATATTCCCAGTCTTCCTTCCCACTCACAAAGTGTGGAGAAATCTGTGAAGCTTGTTTCAGAAGCCTCCCATGTCTCATACGGTCTTGAAAGTCGTCACAAAGCAATTGTTGCCAAAGTCCTTGGCCAAAATATGCGACCCTCATTTTCGTCAAAGGGTTATTATCAACACTGTTTCGAAGAGCTACCTGAGCTGTGATTGATTCAAGAACTTTATTTAATTCAAACTTTGTATTTGAATTTTACGTAATATAACATCTGTTAACGCTTATATTTCTCACTATTCTTTGGTTCAATTCGAATTACATGTATTCGGATAAACATTTACCGCGTAAGAGCTTATGGTTGACTTATTAGAGAATAAAAGACGATAACTTAACCTTGGCCGTCGCGCGCCATCTAGCGATAATAAAATATCGCTGAAATTTTAGGGAAGTGAGTTTTTGGGCATTTTTCAACTATCAGTACATTATTCACAGCAAATTTCTCGAAAAAAGATAAAATTGACCTGCCTTATTGCGCAACCCTATGCTTTGAATAGTCTAAATTCCATATGCTACTTAGAGTACTGCACAATTACGTTCAAACTCAAATTTTTAATATGATGGTCATAATAAAGTTATTTTATTTTTCGTTTACTTACTTGACACTGTGCAGTGCACACACTCTGTACTTTGAATGCAAATGAGTAAAATAAGTTGGAATGTTTGTGACGCTTGTTTTGGAAGAACGTAAACTGAAAGGAGAAGAGATTTTTTGAATTGTAGTATAGCTGCTTTAGAATGTAGGATTGTATGTCCATTGAATTTTTAAAAACTTTTTGTATCAAAAGAATGCACAGTTTTTTTTCACCAGTGGCCCGTGCCGCCAAATTGCTATCGGAATGTTTAGAATTTTAAATCAGCAGTAAATCATAATAGAGCCTTTTTGTCTATTAATCGGCATAACAGTATAATGATGTTGGTGATGTTAAACTAGTTTGCAGTTGCATCAAAAAGGATTCCTTTTAAGTTTTTGCTTTATATTAGCAGTCTAAAAATCAGTTTTGGTTTCAAAATTTGCTCTACTTTAGGGCCCCACATTTCGATTTTGTGCCCTCCCACGCTTAGCTTGTTCTGGCGATGGCACTGCAAAAAAGAAAGTCTTTGATTAAAGCGAGCAAACCCACATGTATAAAAATATTTTAAAACTCCCACTGCAAGGCAAGACAGATGTAATTATTCTTATGTTCAAATCAAGAAGTTGCAAGGAATTGCACTATATTCAAGAGGATTTCACTCCATCAGCTTTCCAGGAAAAGTATTGGTAAAATATCTGAAAGAAAGTCCTGAGTAACGAGGATCAAAATGTCATGTTTTTCAAATTGGCTTGAATCCGCATTTCTTTTTGTCGACTGATGTGTATGATGGACAGCCCTGTGGGGGGGGGGGGTTGTCGTTCATCTTACACCTCATTCTGAGGTTTGTGGAGACCGATTGAATGTAATATTTGTCCTTGTGTAAATATCTGCGGTATCCGGTTACTGGCACATATTGCTCATTGCTATGGGTGGTATTGCATAATGAATGGATATCGCAAGACAAAAAGAATTTAATTAGTGTTGTCTTTGTTCTCGCTTTGCTTTGGTCACTCGCAGCTGTATACTATGCATACCGCTGCTATGCTTTATGTCGTGCAATTCAGCTATCCACTCACTGTACTTGCTTATTAATGAATGAAGAGCTGATTTCCAAAACAGCTTCTGTGCATTTCAGTACTTTCGAAAAAATTGCAAAAAACTTTTTAAACCTTATTAAGCTAATATTTTCAAAAAATTTTTGTTGTTTAAGATGTATTACCATTTACTTAAATAAAAAAGCGTATTTGCTCAGATTTCACGTGTTTGTTTATTTTTTATACAAATGTTTGTAAATCGAAAAATGTGGATTTAAGCGATTATGGAAACAAACAGACAAAAAAAATTGAATTGCGAAAATGGGCTGGTCGATTGGAGGTTTAGAGTAATGAAAAATCTACCAGTTATCTTCGTTGTGAAATTCAGTTGTGTCGTCGCTGTCACAATTATCGTCCTCGGCATAATTTGGGTCGCATATGGCTTTGTAAAAATTCATTTTTGATGCCGCCTCATTTTGCCCCATTGCTTTCAAAAGTTGAAAAATATCTCGCTTTTTCACTGACTTGACTTGGTTAGCTGGTAGAAGTTGTTCAAGCTGAAGTAAACCCAACCGAATGCCTCTTTTCAGAATAGCATGTTGGCTTCCTGTTGCAGCATAAAAGTTCCTTACCATCATTAATTTACTCCAACTGCTTGTTTCACTATCAGCTGTATAACAATTTATGTCATTATAATTTATTCATCATCACTTCAATTTTTGCTGTAATGCTATAGAGGAGCTAAGACGAAAATCGTTCACTTTCAAAATTAAGTGTGAAATTTGGTACAAACTTTCCCCTGAGTGAGTGTAACGATTTCCGAAGGGGAGCCAAAAAATCGGGCTTGGGCAACCACTCAAACGGCCTTTAAAGTTATGCTCTAGCTCCGCCTAGTGCTTAAAGAAAGCTTCGTTGTTGTAAACAAGCCTACAGGACCACTGATGATTTTATTTTATTGTGTTTGCAAACTGAAAAGTTTTGGCTTGCTATGGCGTCACAGATGACGTAGATATGACATCATTTTTGCCAAAACTGTGTGAAAGCAAGCAAAATATTGCTCCAATTGGTGGAATCTTTCGTTGTTATCAAACTCTGGTATTTGTTTCAATTATTAGATAAATATTTTTTGTAGCTTAATTTACGTCATTTTGTGACGTTTTTATAACGTCACGTTTGCCAAAAATTTCAACAAAACGACAGCAATAAATTGCTAAATAAAAATATTAGTTTAATGACGAAATTTGGCAATTAGCGTATTAATTCAAGATACAATAGCTGCTTGTAGCAGATGACGTCATGTTTTCTAAAAATTGCAACAAAACAGCAGTAATGAATAGTTTGTTAAAAGCATTAATTTGATGACTACATTTAGTAATCAGCGTATTAATTCAAGGTACAGTACAATAGCTGCTTATAGTAGATGGTATCATTTGGTGATGTCATATTGCAGTGTTTTGCCCTTTGCTTTAAAGTTGACAAGAATAGAAGATGTGCTTTGTTTAGGAACAATAAGAGAATGCGGACATAATATAATATCAAGCGGAAACCAAGCGAAAATTGTCAAAGCGTTGACATGTTATCTATGCCCCAAGGTGCATCCATGTTGCGAGGTAGCTTGCGCCGTAGCAAAGGTGGTTTCAAGGCAATGGTTTGAAATTGAAGTCATAGAGCCAAAAGTTGAAAAACGGTGTCATTGCCTAATCTGACGTCAAAAATGATAGTCACTTTGTTCTTTGTGCGTCGTTCTTTTGACCGTTCTTTGATGCAAATAGTGAGACTTCCTTAACAAAATTTTGATTGTAACCCTGGATAATTGGGTAAATAATTTATCAGGATACAATGTTGTGTATCTGTGTATTACCGATGCTTTTAGGGTAATAAATCTAAAGCAAGCATAGTTTGCTTCAAAGTACGTTGATCATGGCTGCTTTCTTGATTGTTTTTGCCATTATTCATTACCTATTGGTACAGTTTCCAAAGTAACCGCATACTTTTGTGCGTGCAATTTCGTTCGTATTGTTGTGCGTACAATTTCGTTTGTTGCACAATTGCAATATTTCCTGCACCCGCATTTTGGTAGGACATAACAAACTTTTGAAGCTTTCGGCAAGCCAGTCCAAGCAGAAGAATATCCCGACTCTGTTGCTCGCCAATCCCATGCCTTAAGTTAAAGATGGATTTTTAATCAAACACCGACTCCATTTAATGGATTGAAAAGCTGGTCGTTTAATGTGCTGTTTCAAAGCATCCAACTTTGGTGGTATATTTTCAACGATTTTTCTTCCTTTAGCAAACAGAATTCTTCTAGCAACATTGACTTCGCATGCGTTGATAGTAGAACTGAACAGGCTCGCAATAAACTGCTCCAGTGCCTGAAAATCAAACTAAGATATTTGTGAAAGCGGGCTGCTGATGGAAGATAGTTTTTACCTTTTCCACAAGATGAAAATGTGGTATTGCAACCGCTAAAAGCACGAAAAAATGTGACGTCATAGCATGTCAAAATTTTTCAGTCTGCAAAAACAATAAAATAAAATCATCAGTTGGTCCTGTAAGCTTGTTTACAACAACGAAGCTTTTTTTAAGCACCAGGCGGAACTAGAGCATAACTATAGGGGCCGTTTGAGCGGTTGCCCAAGCCCGATTTTTTGGCTCCCCTTCGGAAATCGTTACACTCACTGTTAATTGATTGGTTTTAATTGCATCTGCTCCTCAATCAATAACGACGCGTTTAATCAGATTCAAATTTTAATTCCAACTTCAATGCAAATGATGATAATCGAAGCGGTGAAAAACGGAGTACTTGATAAACAATTAAACGGTTTCTGAAAATGCAATTTTTATAAATAATTTTACCGACGTGTAAACACAAAAAATTCATACCAGAAAATGACATTTCTACGCTTGCATCGTAACAATGTGCACTTAGTTATGAAGTTAATTAAAGTTAACTATGTTTAAACCCACAAATTCATTTACAAAGTGTGTATGTATGTAGCGTAACCTCCCAATATAGCATATTGACTTTCGCAATAATTATCTTTAGTGTTACTGCATTAAACAACAGGATCATAATCGTAGAAGGAAAACTTTGAACATTTCACTTACCAATGAGTTTTCAGATGCAGATGCAATAATTTTGTTATTGGACCAATATTGTAGCTCGAACTTGGAACGGTAGATCAAACTGTCTGACTAACCAAAAAACGGGGGAAAGAGTCAGCTAAGCGAGGGGGATGCCAACAAGCACCAAAAATGGCCAATGGCTCCAAACTAATCTGAGCTCAAAGCTCTAAAATATGGACAATTCTGCAGTCCCAAAAGGTTTCAAAAATACGGACAAATTTCCGTCCAAAAACAAAACAATAACTTGAAATGCTTCGCTTGCTGACTCGTTTCTTCACAAAAGTGCCTCCGCACTCCACAAAATTCTTGCTGAGTGATTTTACCGCTGCAAGTTCTAACTTTTAGAATTGCGAAATTTGCGCCGCGGTAAATCTAAAATGCATGTTAGTAGCACGTCACACAAAATTAAACAGAGCACCGGTACAATTAAAAAAAGTGCGCGCTTTATGACGCAATTGCTAGCCACCGAATTGGCATTACTAACACTCGGAGTTCTAGACTTGGCAAGGAAACAGAGGTCGCAAGAAAAAACTGAAATGGATTAACACTCACCCTGGGGAAAATTTGTACCGAATTTCACACTTTATTCCGAAAGTGAACAATTTCACCCAAAACCTGGCCTTAGCTCCTTTGCTATAATAAAAGAAAAGATCTCTCAAGAAAACACCGTATCACGTGACGTTACAGCAAAATGCCATTGGCTCATACGTACACAGGCTGTTTTGGAAATAAACTTTGGCAGCGCTCAAACGATTTTGGAAAAAACTCGATTTTCATCTCTGATTTTGAAGCGGATAGAAACGTTTTTGGAAAAAATGTTTTGTTGGAATGGAGCAGAGGTCAACACCTATGGAGTAATATCGTAAACTCAATTTTGAAAAAATGGCGCTCAAGCTGTTTTGGAAATGAGCTGTTCAAACACACTTTGAGATTCATAGCGTAAACAAACCCACTTCAAAGCTTAATGTAGGCTTCATCAAAGAAGCACGTTGGGGGTTATTTAAAATTTAATTATAAATCACTTTTCTCAAATCTCGCTTCCTTAGTCTCCCCTGCAATTTTCTTTTTAAAACGTTGACGAACAGTATAAACCTAAGAATTTTTTCAAAATACAGAGCTTATCATGGCTGGTATCAGGATGAATGAAATTTTTCAATTAGAGGCCCGTTTAACTTACTTACAAAGAAAGTTTAATAATGTTTTGCAATGCTAGTATGTGCGATGTTTACAAATAATAATTTTAACCTAAAATAGATCTACATTAGTTTGTGGTTGATTCCAGAGTTTTAAAATAATTCTGTTTGAATAAGATTTACCCCTGATGATCCCATTTATGGATAAAACAGACTGTTGAGTTTTATAGGTTTTAATTGTTAATGTTTTAATACTGTGGTGGTCTATTGTGATGGATCTGAAATTATGTTATTTTTACAAAAAACTTGCTAAAATCTTTTAACGCTGTAGGCTTTGCCTTCAGACCCCCAATGGCTTACCGCGACTGGGGCTTAGAACTTCAACGTAGCCCCCTAATTGCAAATTTCTAGCTACGCGTGAGAATAAAACTTAGATTTTACACGGCTGCGGAATCGGTATTACATGACAAGCATAAGTGGTGAGACCATGGGTCTTATTGATTGATTGATTAAAGATTATTGATTGTTGATAAAGATTATTGAATCAATTATTGATTGATTGATTAAAGACAATTACTGTAAGCCAAAAATGGAGGAATACTTGAACTTTGCCGATCAAAACTGATTTTTGTGTTTGCACTTTTTGCGCAAGAACTTTGTTTTTTATGAGTTTTGTCTGATTACTGATAACCTTTTTGCAGACGATTTTGGAGTCAGGTGAAAAAAATTACGAAAAGTAACTAAAATACTTTTATTTTGCGGATGTGAACCCTGGTGAAAAATGTATTTTATAAATTAAATCTAACTTTTTTTGACTCGCACCTAAATCTCAGGATCAAATAACTTACAACTCTCCTTCGAACGCTGAGGACACTTATAGGCCACTAATCATAATCTCTAAATTGTACGGTATTGGTTGGCCAGTCAGGACTTTACCGGGTTTGCGTTCGGCACACGACTGCAAAAAGGCTACCGGACTCTGGTCTAAAACTGGAATGAAGTTCGTCAGGCGAGCTGGACCATTTTTTGGTGGTAAAATTGAGATTCTTTTATAGTGATAGCTACGTAAGTTTTCTTAGTCATCTTTGTTTGTCTTATATAAAATTTGAAAACTGCGTTTCTATTATGCCGAAGGAGCAGTCCTTATTTACTTTTTTCAACCTATAAAATTTGTTGCTTTAGATTGATCGCAATTTTTTTATTGATTAATTGATTAAAACTTTTTTAACAAAAGACTTCTTAGGAGTATGGCGTTGACGTACTAATGATACGCAATTATGTTTCAATTTACGAAGGGCTGTTTTTGGCTTTGACGTAGTGAATTTGGGCCCGTTTTCGACCGCAGTTCGTGTTTTGTTGTTTTAGATTTTTAGGCATGAGAGTTAAGCTACGTTTGCTGCAATTTGATCTTGACTGCAGGATTTAGTAATTGGTTTCATGTGGAAAGGAAAAATTGATTTTTCTCATTCTTTGCACCTATTGATGCTGGGGGTGGGTGATGAAAGCCTGGAAGAGTGCAGATAGGAAATATCTACGCACCTATATTTCATGCTTAAAACATCGTATTAATCAGACCAGCTTGCTTAAAATGCAGAAAAAGAACGTACAAAATCGCCATTAAAATGCGGAATAGGAAAAACTTTATGCTTATTGCTTATCAATAGCCCACTTGAAAATACAGGGTGTCCATAAAGTCCGTGTGCACTTTAAAAAAATTATAACTTTAATTGTATTTGCAATAGAAATAATTTGTAAAAAGGATTTGAAAGAAGAAAATCGATATTTTTTAAGGTTTTATTGAAATTTTATTTAAGTTTCCACATGTCCTCCATCATTTCCAATACAAAGAGTAACACGATTTTGCAGTTCACTAAAAACATTTCCCAACTGATTTATAGTAATGCCTGAAATCACATTAGTTATTTTAGCTGTCAAATAACTAGGTTTGGTTGCATACACAATTGTTTTCACATGTCCCCATAAAAAAAATCCTTATGGAGTCAAATCTGGCGAACGTGGAGGCTAACAAAATGGTCCTCTCCTTCCAGTCCATCTGTTTGGAAATTCCTGATTTAGAAACTGTCTAACACGCAGAATTTGCTTATCTAAGAATTGTTACAAATTTTGTAGTGAAGAATTATTAAATAGCTGTACTTAAAACTAGATACATAAAACTTTCTAAACATTTTTACAGATTATTTCCATCACAAATAAAAATAAAGTTATAAATTTTTTAAAGTGCACACGGACTTTATGGACACCCTGTATTTGGTGATTAAAGACGTACCTTACTGCGGTATTTCATTTGTTCTTCGTCCGCTGTGCATTTTCTAACAAGTTTGTGTCTTTATCACTGGAAACTGTTGAACTATAGCCTACGATTCTTCACATTAAACTGATTGTTGAACAATGCTAGGCTAATGTATCAGTAGGGATTTTCCGTCCTTACAGTTGATCTTTAACGCAATTTATGTTATAGTGGTTCTGATCTACGTAACTAACAATGTGACTATACATTATACAATGTGCACTGGGATGGTTTTCTGGCCCTAATTATTTAAATGGAGGTATTCCTTTTCATGAAAAGTAGCCTATCTCTAAAAACATACTTGTTTTTATGATTGGGTTGTGGGTGGGGTGAGATGTTCGATGGTTTCTGGCAATGGTATAGTCTGTCGTATTTTTTCATTTTTAATTTATCACTCTTTTTATTTCTTTTCTCATTGATGGGGTGTGCTCGCGACTTTGACGTCGTACTGAAGCTTACTTTTTTTCAACGCAGCGTTGTTAACATTAACTTTTTTATTATCTATAGGCACAGGTTTTGATGCTGGCTTTATTGCCGTTTGGTAAAGGGTTCTTGATCAGCGCTTCGAAATTTTATAGACTACACTGGTTTTTGATTTATTATGAGAAAGGCTATATTGCTGCTAATATTAACATTCCAATTTGTAAATTAATTCAGAATTTTGAAGATGGATGATCGTTGGTTTGGTTCAACGGTGCCTAAAAAAAGAGGATTGGGCAGTGTGCAGTGGAGCAATAATTGAAGGGTTCCAGTGATGATTCTACAGACTCGGTTACGCTCGGAGTCGATAAGCGTAGTGTGAAAAAATCGAGTCCAAACAACGCACAGTACTCCGTCGTTGAATAACACAGCGCCGCCTTTGATTATTTTGGTGTGTACTGGTCCGCTCCCCAACTGGAGTTCACGAGTTTTCGTAGCAGGTTATTACGAGCGGCAATCTTCTTTCTCAGTTTATCCAGGTGTAGTTCCATATTCACGCAGTATAGAATCGACGGTAGTCTTTATTTACTCTTAGATTAGGTAGTTATTCACCGTTTTTGTCCTTCGCCGTTGTCATGTTTGTATTTTTTTACCCTATTGAATATGTTTCTTTAGATTGACTAAAACTTTTTATTGATTGATGGATTAGAATTTTTTTATCAAAAGATTTCTGAGTAGTATGACGTTGGCAAAAGAACTAACACGCTTTTATGTTCCAAATTACGTAAGTTTTCGTTGCTACAAAAACGGATTGTGATTGAATTTTTCGACATAAATGAGCCGATATAATGGGCATTGTTATCTCGCTTGCTTGAACGGATTAATGCAGCAGTATCGGCATGCTGTAAATTAGAATGTTTTGTTTTTCATGTTTGAAATCACGTACAAAAGTAGTAAGAACTCAATTAACTAGTAAAAGTGTGAAGGAGGTTACACTTGTTTACGAGTATTCGTTCTGACCGTACTCCCTCCCTCCATCCACGTTCTAAGTAGCCTATACAGTATATTATGCAGTAAACCACAGCAAAAAATACCAAACACATCTCTTTCAATTGCTTGTTTTGTAATTGTTTTACAATAATTTGCATGAAACGACAATAAAAATGCTTTTGTAGGTACAGTAATTACTGCAAAAAAAAAAAAAAAAACAGTGCAGCAGCACAATCTGTTTCCAATAACAACTAATATACTACGTGCGTTGAATTGCTGATAACAATCAAGTATAAACGGTAAAATATAAAATCAATCGGTTGCAAGAAATTCCTTGGGGCCATGGCACAATGCAAAAAAAGACGTGTAAAATAAAAGGTGAAATTAGAGTTCTTTAATAAAATGGAATAGGCTACGTGACACCTGGAAAAGATTTTTGCAACCTGCCATTTTAGCATAATTTCAATCAGTTTGAAAGAGGATTGTACCGATTTCAGATTTTTTAGCCCATCCCAGCATTATGCAACCTAAAAAGTTTTTCAACTTAATGACATATTCAACAACGGCTTGTCATGCATGCAGTAGCATCTCAAGGAGCTACTGGAATCAGGTTACATTTCAGATGTTTTCCCGCCAAAACCAAAAACAGTTTAGCGTTTGCTGCTTGGCAACTTGCTAATAACTAACTTGTCACCAAAGCTACAAAACTCTTAGTTTTTCTCTGGCGTTAATTCCTTACTGTACCAAACGGGAAGATGACTAAATAGCTTGTGCCCATCAGTTGTTTTTAAGCTTATTTTGCATGTTAGCGCTGCTAAAGACGTCTTTTAAACCAAAATTTAACTTAAAATGGTTTTGAAATTGAGTTATTTTTAAAAAAAAAAGGGCATGCCTACGGCAGCAGCGGACTTGGCCCCTAGACCTCTTTTAACTAATATAGCGATGCTCAGTATCATCTGAACTTTCCGGCTAGGGTTGTCCCCAGCCCACTTTTCCAACCCATTAACGTCATAATGATGTCATTTCCGCAAAAATTGGCTAAACTGTTTAGCTTTGTTGACTTTTCTTCAATCATTCTCACTTCTTTTATGGTTGAACCTGAATATCCAAACTTGGGTCACTCTACAAGTGGGATATGTGCAACCTTCAGATGCAATTATAACGTCATACAATTATGGCGTCACAACGCTGGAACAAAAATGCTACCAAATTGTAAAAAATTACCATTTGTAGTGGTTGTCAACTTTTACAACTTTTGTTGTATTCAATGTCGAGCCTTGTTATTACTATTGAAGAAAGTGCATGCGTATTGAAAAATACTGTATGAATTTGGTTTATTTTGATCAACGTTTTTATACAACATATTACACTGAAAGTATGACACCCATTTTACAATATTTATCGTATTTCAGCGTTTTCCTTGTCATTCAAGATTGAGTTTATTTCAACGATAACATTTGCTTCCGTAGTTCTCTTTTTTCCAAAATTAAAAGATTTCTAAAGTGTTATGAAGGTGAAAAAGTTAAGGCGTCATGTTGAGGACGTCATATATGAGTAAATAATCACAAAAATAGCCCCAAGTTTGAGCTGGTGTTATCGATAAGATGATATCACGTTTTTCACGGATCGCACTAATGAGAGCAAAAAGGGTGATGACGTCATATTTTCGAAACTATTTCTTTTTGCAATTATTGCTCTAATTGATAAAAGAAAATTTTTACACAAGCTTAAGCAACGCACTATACAATTTAAGTAATTTTATAGCGTTTGATGTTGCAAGTGATGATGTCGCATTTAATATAACTTCTATTAGTCTTAAATAGCCTAACGTCAATAATTTAATTTTATACCACAAAGACAAGTAGCTTGATTATCAGTACATTGAGAAATCAGCATCCTCCTTTTCCTCAACACAATCACTGAAATGATCTAATTCAATGAACACTTCCTGCTCTCGTTCTTGTTCTACTCTATTTACGATGTCTGCCGAAACGCTCGGAACAATCGGTCCTCGTTGCCAAATCGGTTCGAAAGGTTATTTTGGTTTTTGAGCCAACCTTGCTTGCCGTCATAAGGATTTGGTACTTCTATGAACGGTTCATCAGCTAGTTTATCAAAGACAAGTCGATGATTAACTCTGTATGTGAGGAAGCAAATTACTAAAGCACGTTGGAAGTCTAGCCAAATAAATTTTAGAACTTGATGTAAGAGTTAGATCGTCTCCAACCATTTCTTCTTATCATTTTGCTTCGCGAAAAATTTAGTGATTGAGTTTTATTGTCTTTATACACTAAGCAAGCAAATGATTCCTGGTTTTACATAGTAATTGGTTCGAAACTTTCCATTTATTGTCAAGATTTCTGCAAAAAGATGTTTTGTATGTTAAGGAGTTTGTCTTCTCGTTTTTACACTTATTCTACTAGTGCTGCCATTTGGCAAAAGGGTTTAAAAATTTTTTTAAATAATTTTTGGACTATAATTCTTGGATTTCAAAACCTTTCAAGTACTCTACGTTTATTGTAGTTGAAAGTCTATTTACAGTATAAAATAATTGTTCCAATCATTTCAAGTTTTGCTTCCAGCACAAAAAAACTTTGAAGAAACTAAAAAAAAATAGCTTGATCATTCAGATAAATTTTTGTATATCTAGTTCTTTTTTGAAAAATCATTCTTTGTTGTTTGTTTTATTGTACAGTAAGAGCATAACACGATATTATGACATGTAACCCGAAAGACAAGTCATAGGAAAAAATGGAATGGTGGGCAATAAATTGGAGCGCGTCTGTATGGCAATACTAGTAAGATATGGGTACTTTGTTATTTTTTTTAGTTATAGATTGTTGTCATAGAATGTTATTCTTTACTACATATGTATTTAACTTGTGTTGTGGTATGTTTGATGAAGAATCAGCGGGTTTTGCAATATCCAGGGATCACTACAAAATTCTTTTTTGAGCTGGAGATTTGAGGTTTGAATCTCGGGCAGGCTAAATTTAACCTAAAGTTGCATACATACCATAGCTTTCCTACAAATTTGCAAAAGTACCTGCTGGTTTGCTTTGATGCAGGTTTTGTAGGTTTCTTAAATTTGTTCTATAATTTGGTGAACAAGTTGAGTATCATTCATAGTAGGATTCAAACCAAAAATTAAGTACATAGAAAATTGCATATTAAAAATAAATTGAAAGCTGGAAAGCATACAAAAAATAACCTAATGGCTTTGAATAACTTGCGGTAAAAGTTAAATGCCAAAAATAAGTTCAGAAAAAAATCGAAAAATTTTACTTTTGCACCTTGTTTATACTAGTGTTGCCATATGGACAGACCCCTTTTTCCCGAAAGTAAAAGTGACGTCACTTCCGAAAGACGATTTTTGAATCATTTGGATTAGGGTGTCCCTTATTTTGACATTTTGAAAAGTCACCTCGTAATCTGTCAAATGGTTCCATTTCATGAAAAAATGATACGTATGAAATTTTAAACTTTTAAAATGAAGTTTAAAGGTGGCGCAAAGCCTTTCAAGTTTGGATGGGTATTTTTAATTTCTGTGCAGGAATACCACCACTATGAACAGCAGAGTTTCATTATTTCATAGTGACCTTAACACGCATAACAATAGCGTTTATTAAAATCTTCTAAGAGTTAACAGAGGAACTTTAGGGACGTATAGGTTATGATATACAATAATTATGTGCAGTTTTCAGTGCTTGTATCATCAACTTTTTTCAAAAAAAGCAGCTTCTTTGCCTAAGATAGTTATAGGCTAGTCTTCAGTGGTATCTCACCGAGGATTTAAATTTGCTTGGCCTGTTTGATCGTAACGAAAGTTTGACTACAAAATGTGCCATGGTGAACGTTTCAGAGAATGTCGTAGAAGATGAACCTCTGTCACAAACTGGAGTGGATATGACCAACACAAAAAACAAAACTTTTGTTGAGTGTGTCAACAAAAACAGTATAAGGTTGATATGTATGACGAACCAATTAGAAATTCTCCGCAGAGCTGCAAGCAAAGTCTATAGTTGATGCCTCTCTTCCACCCCTATCCCGTTGCTTTTCATTGAGATCCAACGTCCTTCGTTGAAAATTACTTTGAATTTTTTTTAATACCAATTTTTTAAAGTTTAGAGTATCATCTTCCATACCTAACTGCAGCTGCCTAGCTCATCCCAGCACCATGAAGACGCCAAGAATCGATTGCTCTCCCTCCTTCAGACGCGTATTCATAGGCCGATTTATCTGTCTCTTCCCTCACTAGACCGGTGGCACTGAAGTGAACGCCATATTATGCAAATGTAATACCTTCAACTCTTTTTCTTTGCTGGACCAATTGCCTCCAGTTTTACAGCTGAAACCCATTCCCTGGAGCACGGGCTTGTCTGGTGTAACAACCACAAGACGACTTGCCACTTTACGTGAGCCCTTTTACGGACTCCCAATCGGCTCTTTCTCTACTTTTAAAGGCCCCCTTATATCTCTGGTCAAGACCCCTTTAGAATGTCTGGTTTCATATCTCCTCACTTTCCAACAGTGCCATTTTAAACTTCCAATCGGTTCCCGGTCATGCTGGTATCCCTGGAAATAAGCATGCCGATTCTCTTCCCAAAGCTGAAACTTCCCTGCCTACTGCGATGGTTCTTGTTTCTATCCCCAGCTATTTCCAAAACTCGTTACATCCCGTGTCACAAATGAAGGCGTCGTATTCCGGCATTTTCCCTCCCATCTCAACTGTCCCGTTCCTACAGTTTCTCGTTTGAATTGGTCCTCTCGCGCCTAAAACGCTTTGAGCTTTCCACCTTCTCTTCCGAGGTTAAAGCCTCTTACAATTGTCGTTAGACAGTCGTAAGGAAAACTCTTCCTGCATCGCCTGTGGAGACCTTCTACAGGACCTTAATCATCTTTTTCTTGGCTGTCTTGCCTCTGAGCCTCTATGCAAAGCTATCTTTGGCTTTGCAGTCTGCACCCTGGCACGTGGCTCAACTATTGGGTCTCTGCAAAGTTCCGTCGCTTCTTCATCCCTACCCAGGGGCTGGATGCACCACACGTCAATCAAGCCGCTTCAAAAATAAAAACAATGCAGTATGCTTCACAGATTGTTGAAAATAACCAGGCCATTGTTCCGAACATGAAGAATTCTACTCTTAAGCGGCAATAGCTTTCTGTAAACATGACTATTGTACTGATTAGAAAACTTTCTCTATGCCTAAATTGGTGTTTGTTAAGCCAACTTTGAGATCACTGCGCCATCTCTAAACATAAAAATTTTGCAAGAAAACTTTTATGAGGCAGTTTTTTGTGTAATGGAAGCTTTTGAAAGGGTCACATTCACAAAAATGTGTATTTTAAAATTTGACCCCAAGTAAGGGACATCCTAACTTGGAGTAATGATACACCGATACAAAAGGATTTAAGAATTCTCAAAATAAAGCTTCAAAAATAAATCTGGGATGTAAAGAGTAAACACTTTGTTTTGCACCTGAAAGCTTGTTGATGAGGTGGTTGATTCAATTTTTTTGAGGACTCAATTTTCTTTTACATTGAAAGCGCTCGCAACGTCTTCATTGGTGATTACGTAAATTCCCGCAACATACCTTTCTCCAAACTTTTAAGCCAGAAAATTGATGCTGAACTTTTGGCGATATTTTCCATATTGGCTCTGGAAAATATTGCCAAAAGTTCAACGTCATCCGGAAGTGACATCACTTTTACTTCCAGAAAAAAGGGGTTTGTTCATATGGCAACACTAACAGAAACAGGGTACAAATGTAAAATTTTTCATTTTTTTCTGAATTTGTTTTTGGCATTTAAATTTTACCGCAGGTTATTCAAAGTCATTAGATTATGCTTTGTGTGTTTTCCAGCTTTCAAATTATTTTTAATACGCAATTTAAATGTACATAATTTTGGGTTTGAATCCTACTATGGTTGAGTGGTACTCAACTAAAGGCAGGTACTCAATTTATCACATCGAACCGCAGAACAAGTTTAAGAGACATACTGCGCTAAAGCAAACCAGCAGCTACTTTTGCAAATTTGAAGGAAAACTTTCGCTTGCATGTAACTTTAGATTAAATTTAGCCTGCCCGGGATTCAAACCTCAGACCTCCAGCTCAAAGAAGAATTTTGTAGTGATCCCTGGATAATGCAAAACTTGCTGATACTTCATCGCACATGCCGTAACACAAATTAAGTTAAGTGAAGTATCTAGGCCGTTTGCAGGTATCTTGAAATTTTGGTGTGTCTAGCTTACCTATTCTGAAAATTTTATCAGTTTAGCGTAAGTGGTTAATGTTTGAATTTTGGCGTTCTTGTTTGAGGAAATCCCTTCATTTTGGCACCACCAAATTTTGCCAAACTTCTTTTTTCGATATTTTGCTTTTCTGAAAACTTCATGTTTCTTGCATGAGTGGTTAAAAAGTTTGAATTTTGGCGGCCTCATTTGAGGCGAACTTTCCTACTTCAGTACTTCCAAATTGTTTCAAATTTTATCTTTTTTTTATATTTAATTACTTAAAAATGTCATTTGTCTATCTTAAGAGGTTAAAAAGTTGAATTTTGGATGGTCTCGCTTTGGTGAAAACCACCATTTTGGTACCCCCAAATTTTGTTAGGTTTAGTTTATTTTTGATGTCTAACCACTCCGAAATTTTGATCCATCTAGCTCCAATCGTTTAACAGTTTAAACTTTTGGCGTCCCAGCTTGAGGGGAACTCCCTATTTTGTTCCCCCCAAATTTTGTCAAATTTTATCTTTTCTTTATATTTGCCTACCTGAAAATTTCATGTGTCTAGCATGAGTGATTAAAATGTTTGAATTCGGGTGGCCTCGTTTCGGGGTAGCACCGCATTTTGATGTCACCAAATTTTGCTAAATTTTATCTTTTCATTATTTTCATTAACCTTAAAAATTTCTTTTGTCTAGCTTAAAAGGTTAGGAAGTTTGAATGTTGGAAAGCCCGTTTAGAGGGGGAATCTCATCGTGCCACTCCCAATTTTTTTTTGGTATAGTTTTTTAGCATTTACCCATTCTGAAAATTTGATCCATCTAGTTCTAAGGGTTTAAAAGTTCAAGATTTTGGAGGACCTATTTGAGGGGGGTTTCCCTAACCTGCCACCTACGAATTCATTTACACAAAACTTTGAATATAGTGCGTTTAGTGGTTTAAAAGAAAATAACCTTGAAAGAAAAAAAAAAGAAAACTAGAAAAACTGTATTCAAGTTGGGATAAACAAACATTTCCAATTAAAGGAAAGGTGGTTGACAATGTACTCAAAACCTGCACCAAAGCAAACCAGCAGGTACTTTTGCAAATTTGAAGGAAAGCTATGGTATGCATGCAACTTTAGGTTAAATTTAGCCTGCCCGAGATTCAAACCTCAAATCTCCAGCTCAAAAAAGAATTTTGTAGTGATCCCTGGATATTGCAAAACCCGCTGATTCTTCATCAAACATACCACAACACAAGTTAAATACATATGTAGTAAAGAATAACATTCTATGACAACAATCTATAACTAAAAAAAATAACAAAGTACCCATATCTTACTAGTATTGCCATACAGACGCGCTCCAATTTATTGCCCACCATTCCATTTTTTCCTATGACTTGTCTTTCGGGTTACATGTCATAATATCGTGTTATGCTCTTACTGTACAATAAAACAAACAACAAAGAATGATTTTTCAAAAAAGAACTAGATATACAAAAATTTATCTGAATGATCAAGCTATTTTTTTTTAGTTTCTTCAAAGTTTTTTTGTGCTGGAAGCAAAACTTGAAATGATTGGAACAATTATTTTATACTGTAAATAGACTTTCAACTACAATAAACGTAGAGTACTTGAAAGGTTTTGAAATCCAAGAATTATAGTCCAAAAATTATTTAAAAAAATTTTTAAACCCTTTTGCCAAATGGCAGCACTAGTAGAATAAGTGTAAAAACGAGAAGACAAACTCCTTAACATACAAAACATCTTTTTGCAGAAATCTTGACAATAAATGGAAAGTTTCGAACCAATTACTATGTAAAACCGGGAATCATTTGCTTGCTTAATGTATAAAGACAATAAAACTCAATCACTAAATTTTTCGCGAAGCAAAATGATAAGAAGAAATGGTTGGAGACGATCTAACTCTTACATCAAGTTCTAAAATTTATTTGGCTAGACTTCCAACGTGCTTTAGTAATTTGCTTCCTCACATACAGAGTTAATCATCGACTTGCCTTTGATAAACTAGCTGATGCACCGTTCATAGAAGTACCAAATCCTTATGACGGCAAGCAAGGTTGGCTCAAAAACCAAAATAACCTTTCGAACCGATTTGGCAAGGAGGACTGATTGTTCCGAGCGTTTCGGCAGACATCGTAAATAGAGTAGAACAAGAACGAGAGCAGGAAGTGTTCATTGAATTAGATCATTTCAGTGATTGTGTTGAGGAAAAGGAGGATGCTGATTTCTCAATGTACTGATAATCAAGCTACTTGTCTTTGTGGTATAAAATTAAATTATTGACGTTAGGCTATTTAAGACTAATAGAAGTTATATTAAATGCGACATCATCACTTGCAACATCAAATGCTATAAAATTACTTAAATTGTATAGTGCGTTGCTTAAGCTTGTGTAAAAATTTTCCTTTATCAATTAGAGCAATAATTGCAAAAAGAAATAGTTTCGAAAATATGACGTCATAAACGATGACGTCATCACCCTTTTTGCTCTCATTTGTGCGATCCGTGAAAAACGTGATATCATCTTATCGATAACACCAGCTCAAACTTGGGGCTATTTTTGTGATTATTTACTCATATATGACGTCCTCAACATGACGCCTTAACTTTTTCACCTTCATAACACTTTAGAAATCTTTTAATTTTGGAAAAAAGAGAACTACGGAAGCAAATGTTATCGTTGAAATAAACTCAATCTTGAATGACAAGCAAAACGCTGAAATACGATAAATATTGTAAAATGGGTGTCATACTTTCAGTGTAATATGTTGTATAAAAACGTTGATCAAAATACACCAAATTCATACAGTATTTTTCAATACGCATGCACTTTCTTCAATAGTAATAACAAGGCTCGACATTGAATACAACAAAAGTTATAAAAGTTGACAACCACTACAAATGGTAATTTTTTACAATTTTGGTAGCATTTTTGTTCCAGCGTTGTGACGCCATAATTGTATGACGTTATAATTGCATCTGAAGGTTGTCCACAGGGCCGTGCTTAGGTGGTTCGCCCCCCCCCCCCCCCCAAAACAAGACGGGGCTCCCTCTGAAACGCTTAAATTTGGACATTTTTGCTATCGGCTTAAATATTCACTTAACTTTCACATTTCTAAGACGCACTACTTTTCTAAACCAGGATTGTAGATCAGCACGAAAATTTACAGTTAAATTTACATTAATGACATCCAAAATATAAAATATACCAGTACAGCTGCAGCATGCAAGTTAGGTTATTAACTGCCACTCCGTCTTAACTACAAAAATCGTTAGAATTATCGTTTGAGAGTGAGTTTTATTTAATTCTAAAGACCATTAACACTATATTGTTACAATGTTACGTGAAAAAATAATTTGGGTACTGGAGCTGTAATTATGAGTTAAAGATGCGATCCTTGTAAGCTGCTGTAGTGACATCAATGATATTCTTGCAAATCTTAAAAATTCTTTTTTCGAGCTTTTGCAGTGTCAAAAGCATCAATGATCCTGTGCTGCTGTTTTATCATTTGATAACTTGGTAGTCAGTATAGTAATTACCATTCTTGATCTTTCAATGGGTGACCATTAATCTGCATCTTATCCTGTACACGGTCCGCAAAGGAGATTGCATAAATCGAAAATTGTTTGCCGATAATTATTTCATCATTACTGCCCTAACCCTTAGCCCTATTGTTTGTCCAATGTACTTTTTCATTTTCGGGTTAACATCCACTCGAGATCGTAAGCTATCCAGATAGGTACAAATATCTTAGATCTGCCCGACTGCTCAGCGTGCTCATAGCTTACTATAACGATATAATTACTAATCAGAAATACAAAACTTGAGCAATCAAACAATATTTTGTCACAAAGTTGTCAAGTAAGACAAGACTTTCAAGCCACTGCAGAAAATTTTCTCAACTATACATAAGCCTAACGATTAACCAACCATTTTAAGTAGTAGCAGAACCGAATCTCTTGAAATAAATTTTAACTTGATTGCTGACATCTGAAGGCAATCTGACTGTAACTATTACTAGACTGACTCATAGGCGTAGCCAGGATTTTTGATTGGGAGGTCCAAACCACAAATCACATGCAACGACGTCATCAGAAACTTCGAAAAATGAATTTTTTGTGAGGGCAAAGATATCGTAGAATTAAAAATCAGAAGCCGTGGCCAGGTGTTGGCACGTAACTAGGAACTCGTTTAAGGGAGAGGACCTCAACCAATAGTTAAAATGCAAAAATGTCTAAATTGGGAGACGTGTTTGAGTAAAGAAGTGTACTGCAATTCAAGCGCATCACAGACGGGCGTCTGGGGGCAAAGCCCTCAGCCGTTGGGCGATTTTTAGTAATTGTTTGGAAAAAAACTATTTTAACACCATTGGATCACATTTCGCACGTATTCAGGTCCATTTGAAAATACCAAAATTTTTAACATTTGAAAGCCAATTGAAAAAATTAAGTTAATCAGTCTTTTTTTTTTTAGCAATGTAAGTCCAAAACACGTTTAAAATCTTGTATTTTGGGGTTAAATTTTCTAAGTGATTTGGCCCAGGTAGGGGGAAGTAAAGTACATTGCCTCCTGCAACATTGTAGCAGCAAATAAAAATCCAGTGGAATATTTTCCTCAGAGATTATTGTTTTGTCATAAAAACAACCAGTTATAGATATACATATACTCGTATATGGCCAGGGGGCCCAGAGGTCCTCTCAATTCAAAAATTTGTTCAATAGGCATTCCTCTTACTGAAGGTAATTTTTTCAAAAGTATTTTGTTGCATAAAAACAGGCGAGGTGGAGGTGAATTGTTATTTAAAAATGCACAATAGATGGTTACGCCTACAAACCATGTTTTTGCCTTGGCCGGATTTACCTCGAGTTGGGCCATGGCACTTTGGGTTTTTCGCAATATTTTCCTGCCAAATACAAGTGAAGACCAAAAAAAAAGGTTTATCTGAGCGCGGAGCCCCTGGTACTGTGCCATATGTTATATGTTAAATCCGACCCTGGTTATTGCATTACGTTCATGAAAAGGTTAGATGAGGGCTTCAGTTACCAACGTATAGGATAAACACTCTCAATTTCACTCAGGTTATACGTTTAAATTGGTTGGCCATAGTTAAATTGAAGGGGCCCAGGCCCCCTGGATCAATATTATTGTTGGAGGCACATTAAATTGGGGGCCATTTAAATATTATTGTAGGGGGCATTTTTTAATTGGTTGGCAAACATTAAGTTCAAGAGGCCCAGGCCCCCTGAATCAATATTATGTGTTAGGGGCCCATTTAAATCTTATTGTAGGGGGCCCATTTAAACTGGTTGGCAAAAATTAAATTCAGGGGGCCCGGGCCCCTTGGATCCATATTATTGTTAATTACTGCTGTATGCGTGTACTGTTGTACGCGAAGAAACAAAAAGAAAGTGAAGAAACAATAGTATTTTTTGTGATATTTTTTATCATTGGTAGCATTTCAAGCTGAGCTGAACATCTGAATCGATTAACAAATCGTTTTTCTGCTAAGACAAAGCGATTGTGATTCTATCACATCATAGATAAAATTGCAACGCAGCAGCAGAGACATGCAGGTATAGCGAGCGTATTTTCAGTATCTTGAATTGACAATACGCTTTAATTTTGTTCTAAATATTGCAAAAAATACTAGCACTGATCGACAATACCAACTTTTAAAGTAGTAGTTGTAAAGTAAAATGTGGGGCCCCCACTTTGGCTGGGCCCCCCCCGACCGGGGCGTTTGGGGCTGCCTTGGCACGGCCCTGGTTGCCCATGTCCCACTTGTAGAGTGACCCAAGTTTGGATATTCAGGTTCAACCATAAAAGAAGTGAGAATGATTAAAGTAAAAGTCAACAAAGCTAAAAAGTTTAGCCAATTTTTGCGGAAATGACGTCATTATGACGTTAATGGGTAGAAGAAGTGGGCTGGGGACAACCCTAGCCGGAAAGTTCAGAGTATGCTGAGCATTGCTATATAGGTCAAAAAATATATCTTTCTGGGCCATGTGTAAGCGTTTTTTGACTAGATTATAACGGCACTTAATTCTCTTAAGTTGAATAAAGCCAGTGGTAACGATATTCTTGCCTTTTTTTAAAAAAATGGCAGCTCAAATAATTGCTTCACCCTTATCAATGCTGATAAATTCTTGTTTTACTTTTGGCATAGTCCCAAACTAAAACTCGCGAAAGTAGTGCCAGTTTTCAAAAAAGGATCCTTTAATATGTTGACAAACTATTATCCGATTTCGCTCCTACTACCTTGTTCTAAGCTGTTTGAACGACAGGTTTGTAATAGACTCTTACAATTTTTTACTCGTAATAACAGTATTGTTTGAACTCAATATGGTTTCAGACATAATCGTTCCACCATTCATGCTATCTTGGATCTCATTACGTTTTGCCTTGATAACATAAACAACAAAAAGTTTTCAACTATTATATTTTTGGATATCAAAAAACCTTTTGATTTCGCTTTGCTTAATAAATTGGTGAAAAAACTTGATTATTATGGAATTCGTGGTGTTGCTAATTTGGTGTTAAAAATCTTACTTGAATGACTGAAGCAGTATGTGTTGATTGATAACCATAAGTCCTCTGAAAAAATTATTGAATACGGAATTTCGCAAGGATCTATACATGGCTCCCTACTCTTTCTGACTTATATTAATAACCTACCTTCTTGTCTGGAAACAGTACCTCGGTTTTTTGCTGATGATACTGCCTTTTTAATTGATAGCAACAATACGACTGAATTACTAATTTTACCAAATACAGAGCTTGCCAATATTAACTAGTGGATGACAGCTAATCATTTGGTAGTAAATGCTAACAAAACTATTGCTTTAAACATATCTCACAACATGCGTAATAATAATGATGTCCTATCTTATGTCTTGAATGGCGAAACTGTATGCTCTTCGAATTCCGTAAAATACTTAAGAATAACCATTGACAATCAACTATCATTCAAAACTCATATCAATAATCTTGAAAGCAAAATTGCTCGGTCTGTCGGTGTTATTACAAAACTAAGCTATTATCTTCCACACAATACTTTATTAACTTCGTATTATTCACTTGTTCATTCTCATTTCCTTTGAGCCTTGCCCGTCTGGGTTTCCACACACAAAATGTATTCAACAAAATTACAAAGGCTACAAAACAAAATATTGCGCATAATTTCTAAAGCACGTACTAGAGATAGCATATCACAACAACACTACAAATTTAAAGTCCTAAAGATTGATAATCTGTTTACGTTCGAAATTGCGAAGATTATGCACCAATCTTACGTAAAAAAACACCGAATAATTTTAATGCATATTTTTTTTACTCTACGAAAGTTTCATCCCGTCTCACTTGCCAAACTTCCAGCAATAACATTTTTTTTACCCCGTTTTAGAAATTTGCAACGTCAACGCTCATTAAAATACATTGGACCAAAAATATGGAATGATATTTCATTGAAAATTAAAAATTCTTCTTTTCTGAAATTTAAAGAACTATTTAAAAAGAATCTAACAGAAAAATATAAACGCGCTTAAACTTATCGTAATATTGTAAGTATTATTGTAGGTCATTTATTTATTTACCCGATTTATGCTTGTACTTTGTATGGGTTGCATTAACAGTTTATTTCGCATATTCTAACTATTATTGGTTCTAAGTAATTCTATTATTCAGGTATGTTATTCATAAATCTATTATTATTTGAATTGTTTATTGCTGGATAGTTACAAATATTGAAAATGCTGAATTCAGCCTGCCTATACTTTTATATCGGTGCATTATACCTTGTTTTTATCTTGAGCTAATTTTTAGCTTTTCATTGTATACAGCCACTAATTTATTCAATTGAGCTATAACAAAATTAGTTTATACATTTTGTTAGACATAATATTGACCAGACTACTGCTTGACTTGAAGACTACGGTCCCTTCGTAGTCGCCAGTTGCCAAATTAGTATTTGCTGTTATATTGCCATTGTGCAGTTTTTTATTACGTGATGTTTGTTTTTTGGGTAGCAAAAACTAAATTTCTGTTATAGTTTCGATTTTCTGTTGTTACGTCGTAGATCAAATTTACACTGTATAACCTGCTTCGTTTTGTTTTTTGTAGAAAACTAACGAAGTATTTTTGACTTTTTCGATCTTAGCCGAAAACACTGACTGAATCTATAATTTAAGCAAAAACTTAACTCATTCCGAAAAACTGAACAAATGTGTGAATAAGAGTTGCTTATAAAGCTTGCATGAACAGCAAAAAACTTTTTATTTTTTGCTTGCGTTCTGTGTCACTTTACGTTCTGTGTCACTCAACGTTCTATGTCACTTTAAGAAGAATTTTATATGTATGAATGAACATGTATGAACACTTTTACTGATTTTTCTCAAAATTTAAGGACTAAAAGCAATGCCTGGCTTAGCAATTAGCATGGAAAAAGATACGTACACAAAAATTAAAAATAAAGAAGCAAAAATCAAATTCTTATAAATTTATAAGTGATTTTGCAGATTCTAACTTTACGATAACTTCATATTGGAAACTTAAATTAATTTACTCAAATCTATGCTTTCCAGAACCCTAGGAGTAATGCTTAAACTCAAAGAACTATTAATCTAAAATTATCAACTCTATTTGCACATTACGCTTTTTTTTGCTCATTTTAACAGTTTTGAGGTTATTCCATCAGCCAATTCCAAAAAGGTTATTCCAAAAAAATATTATTACATCAGCCAAACTTAACACTATCCACGGCCAAAAATATGCACGCATCTTAGAGCTATTCCTGTTCTGAGAACGCTGTTTAGAAGTGCGACCGAACAGCCAACGTATTGGATAGTGTACAGTATATTGTATTACATCCATTATTCAGCACCAAAACTTTCTTAATAAAATTATTTAAAAACTTTGAAGAGCAAGTAGAAGATATTTGCAACGTCACCAGAGACAGTTTAGCAAAAAAACTCGGCCATCCAGCTTAAATCTAGCAGAGCAATTAAGCTCAAGTACTTCAACGTCTTAAATGTTGGTGTAATCCCATAAGTTTGACTCTTCTACTTTTCTGTGATACCAACTGTTTGTGAGAATTTATCTTATGGTTTGAAAGTTCACTTGAGGGCTAATTGTTCGACATGGCATTGTCAAGTTTGGCATGTTTTATCTTTTTCTTATATTAGCCTACCCAATGCTCTTGAAATTTGATATGTATAGCTGGAATACTACGTAATTAAAATTTAAAAATATCAAGGGGCCCATTTTGCATGGTCTCGTCAATGGGCCAACCAAACTTTGCCATCTTTGATTCATATTAATCTACCCAATAGATTTAATTTGTTTAGCTTTTGTAGTTAATGGGGAAGAGGTCAACATAATTGGAGGACTCCTATAGTATGAGATCCTCAATTTTTTTCATATTATATTTTTACCCATCTTAAAACTTTTATTTGCCTAGCTTGAGTGGTTAAAAATTTTGAAGCACCCGTTGAAGGAAGACTCCCCAATTGTGGCACGTGAAATTATTCATATTTTGTTTACCTATTCCGATTTTATCTTTCTTTTATATTTACCTACGCGCTCTTTTTTTGTAAGTTTCATGTAACTAGCTTGAACGGTCGAAAAGTTTGAATTTTAAAGAACCCAAATGAGGGACCTCCATTTTGGTGTCCCAAATTTTATCGCATTTTATTTTTCCTTCATATTTAACCATAGTTGGGCACAATTCCGTTAATAACGAAGCTAACTTTTTCATTAACTCGTTAATCCGTTAAAAAGTTTTTTCATGTTAACGGACTAAATTAACTTCCGTTAAGTTCTGTTAACGGACTAAATCAACTTCCGTTAAGTTCTCTTAACTTCCGTTAAGGTTTTTATGGGTAATGTCTTGCACCAATTATTCATCGTACCGGTACAAACCAGTTTGCACTGGTAACACTTGTTGCGTATTAGCACGAGTTTTATAGAAGAAAGCGAAGAAAGGAGCTCTTTTTTTTGGCAAATAATAACCTGCAGCCTCATACTGTAGGTCTACTAATTATCACTGTTCACAATTTCCAAAGATTTTCCGATCGCAGCTTCGTCAGTGCATTTGAACTTGTTTTGATCTTAAAATGAGATTAGACTGTAAAATGTAACTTTCAAAACACAAAAAGACCACCATAGCAATAAATATTTCCTTACAATCACCTCAACTGCGTCAATACGTGTTCTAGAAGCGAGTGAATAAAACGAAATGTAAATTACACGCAAAATGTTAACGAATTAACGGACTTTATTAACTTCCGTTAATTAAAGATGAAAATAACGGATTAACGTTAACGGAGGTGCAAAGTTTGTTAATGGACTAGCGGTTAACGAAGCTAACGTTTTGCGTTAACTTGCCCACCTATGTATTTAACTATCCTGAAAATTTTTATGTGTCTAGCTTAAACAATTAAAGAATTTGAATTTTGGCATCCTCGTTTGAAGGCACTCGCAATGCGGTACCCCAAAATTTTGTGATATTTTATCTTTAACTTGTATTTATCTATTCTGAAAATTTTATGCGTCTAGCGTAAATGGTTAAAAAGTTTGAATTTCGGCGACCCCGTAAGAGGGGACCCCCATTTTGGTATCCCCAAACTTTGTCAAATTTTGTATTTCTTTTAAATTTACTTACCTTAAGAATTTCATGCGTCTAGCTTAAAAGGATTCAAAGTTTGAATTTTAAAGGGTCCGTTTGGCGGGGAAACCACTATCGTGGCACCCCAAATTATTGTGAGGTTTAGTTTATTTTTAATATCTACCCATTCCGAAAGTTTGATCTTTCTAGCTTTAACGGTTTAAAATTTCTAAATTTTGGAGGACTCGATTAAGGGGGATCCCCTACACCTGAAACCCCCATTTCAGTCGCACAAAAGCCCTCTCTGATATCTTTAATCGCTCAAACTTTGAATTGCGGCATTTGGCTTTTTGCATGCAAAATTTTGGCAGTTTTTGGCGGCTTAAGATAGTCTTTTGAGCAGTGACGTATATGGACAGTAGTGGCATGGCATAAACGCGTATATCCTGAACTTAAATGGGACGAAGAGATAAGACGAACAAAAACGGACGAAACACAATTTCCGCGCGTAACTGTATTCCAACCATGGAAAAATTAAATTTATGTATAGCATAGCAGCGCATTAGCCGCAGCTCGATTACAATTTCTACAGCAAAACGATGTGATAAGAAAAAGGGTATGTGGTAAACAGGCCGAACCATGCTTTTAATTTTAGGTTGCTTTGTTTCTTTTATTATTATTATTTTTTTTGTAGCTTTTTGACTATAATACCAATCACCAGTAAAAACAGTAACTTTATTACCACTATACCTTTTTACATATTAATTTTCTGCATGACACTGTTTTATAAATTGTTAAAAAAAACTAC
Source organism: Trididemnum nubilum (assembly GCA_963965965.1). Taxonomy (NCBI): domain Eukaryota; kingdom Metazoa; phylum Chordata; class Ascidiacea; order Aplousobranchia; family Didemnidae; genus Trididemnum; species Trididemnum nubilum. Next base: position 9,968,776 of record OZ014474.1, read on the forward strand.
AAAAAAAAAACAGATAAAGTAACCTAAAATCAAAAGCATATGGTTCGGCTTGTTTACCAACTACTCTTTTTTTTATCACATCGTTTTGCTGTTGAAATTGTAACCGAGCAATGCGGCAATTGCGCTGCTATGCTACACATACATTTAATTTTTTCATAGTTGGAATATGTTTCACGGTCAAGCTTAAGTTAGTTGGGCATAAATATCTTTGACCATAGCACGTGTTCACGCACTTTTATGAACCCATGTACAGAGATGGGCACGATCTTGATCTTCAAGATCACATTACTTTAATGATCTGATCTTGATCTTCAAGATCACATTTTTTGTGTGATCTTGAAGATCAAGATCACTTACATTTTTAAATGTCGCGTAAAGTAAGCATCGCCGAGGCCAGGTTATGTGATATTTTGAAGCTATTTCATGGCTTCGACACGAAATGGAGTCTAAACTGGAGAGGAGTTTAATGGAAGGAGCGGATGGAGTCTAAAAAAATTCTTTTAGTTCACTGCTTATGATCTACGATGTCAATGTCATAAAATATACAATGTCATGAAAAAGGATTTTGTTCTTGACCGGCGGAATGGCCGAGTGGCAGACGCGTCCGGTTTCAAAGGCAATCTTGTGCGGGAGACCGGGTTCAATTCTCGCGTCAATCAAATCTAATACTAATCGCCAATGGCTCGCCACTGTAGTGACGTTAAATTGTGTGCCCGTAGCGTTTTGAAGCAGAGATGGGCCCCGCAAACTTGCGGCACCCACAAAGGGTATTTAAGCATGTAAGGCCTAATGAAGATTTGATACTTTTGATTTGATTTTGTTTTTGAATTTCGTTATTGTTATACAAAACTAGCAAAAGCAATCTAAAAGGGTTTTTGTGACTATTTAAACTACTAAAATAGCTACAAAAAGTTTGTCAGTGTCAAATGTCCATAGGTGGGCAAGTTAATGCAAAACGTTAGCTTCGTTAACCACTAGTCCGTTAACAAACTTTGCACCTCCGTTAACGTTAATCCGTTATTTTCAGCTTTAATTAACGGAAGTTAATAAAGTCCGTTAATTCGTTAACATTTTGCGTGTAATTTACATTTCGTTTTATTCACTCGCTTCTAGAACACGTATTGACGCAGTTGAGGTGATTGTAAGGAAATATTTATTGCTATGGTGGTCTTTTTGTGTTTTGAAAGTTACATTTTACAGTCTAGTCTAATTTCAAGATAAAAACAAGTTCAAATGCACAACGAAGCTGCAAGATATTAACGATAAAAACCTTAACGGAAGTTAAGAGAACTTAACAGAAGTTACTTTAGTCCGCTAACAGCACTTAACGGAAGTTAATTCAGTCCGTTAACATGAAAAAACTTTTTAACGGATTAACGAGTAAATGAAAAAGTTAGCTTCGTTATTAACGGATTAACGGACTTGTGCCCGCCTATGCAAATGTCATACGTTATTAGTGAAATCAGCACTGCCATTGCCCATTGATAGTCAATACTAATACAGCATTTAACATTTATAGCCAGAGCTGGGCATTCGCTACTTGAAAAGTAGCGGCGCTGCCGCTGCCACTGCAAGGCAAAAAAAGCTGCGGCGCTGCCGCTTATTGCAACTCAAATAAAAAAGTAGCGCCGCTGCCGCTACTTGCTTGCAAAACAGCGGCCGCTGCCGCTACTTTAAAAAAATAAAGAGTAAAAAAACAATGGCATTCAAATACGGTACCTATTGATGAATTTCAACTTTATTTACGAAAGTAAATCATTCAAGCATTTAAAATACCGGTACAGGTTATAATCGGCATTAACAGGCTTAAATGGTAGACAAGTAAGCAAAAGTTTGACGCAAAAGTAGATCGAGCGTTTAAGACATTGGTGTTTACGAAGTCGAAGGAGATACTTAGTAATGACGTACATGTTAAGCAAATGATGCTCAATGCGATACATGTTACATTAAGTATTTTTTTTATGAATAATAACTCCATAACTAAGTTGTCTTTAAAGTTTATTTATTACCTAGTTCTATTTGTTTGTTCTATTCTCAGCGCACTATAAATTCAATTCTTAGTTATAGTGTTAACTATAGTAGCAAAATTTATTTTACTACGCCTTGATGTAACTTCTCAGGCCCGGCGTCACGAGACATAGGCGCAGCCAGAGGTATGGAGCCCGGGCCCCCTCCAATTGAAATGCGACCAATGATAAAAATGTGATAAAAAAAGCCTATTGTTTCGTCAGTTTCAATATTTTTTAACATTTTTTGCGTACAACAGTACACGCGTACAGCAGTAATTAACAATAATACTGACGACCAGGGGGCCGGGCCCCCTCAATTCAATTTTTGCCAATCATATAAAATAAATAACCTGGCTGAAATTAAGGGTTTTTATCTTAAAGTTGCTACCTCGGGCTCTCATCTAACCTTTTTAAAAACGTAACGCAATAACCAGGGCGTGATTTACCATATTGCTCAGTGCCAAGGACCTGCGTTCAGATGGTAAGACTTTGTTTTTGGTCTACACTTATTCTACGAAAATTTCCAACGTGCCAGGGGCCCCGCGCAATGTAAATCCGACCCGAGCAATAACATGGAAATTAGGCGTAACCATCTATTGTACAGTTTTTAATAACACTTCACCTCCACGTCGCAAGTTTTTACGCGAAAAAATACTTTTGAAAAAAAAAGCTGGGAGAAATGCTGACTGAACAAATCATTGAATTTCAATGGAGGGGCCTGGGGCCTCTTGACCGTACATATACTCTAACAACTGGCTATTTTTACGTCAAAACAAAGATCTCTAAAAAAATCTTCGAGTGGATTATTATTTACTACTAAAATACTTACAAAATTTAACCCCAAATGCAAAATCATAAACATATTTTCGACCAAATTATAAGTGAAAGGAGGATTGAAACAATTTAGTTTTTTCGATTGGCTTTCAAATGTTAAAAATCTAGTTCTTTCAAATGGTTCTGAACACATGCGAAATGTGATGCAATGGCATTAAAATAGCCTTTTTTCCAAAAAATTACAAAAAAACTGCCAAGCAGCTGGGGCTTCGGCCCCAGACCTCCATCTGCGATACGTTTGAGTTAAACTAGTTTGCTTTCATACGTCTCCCAATTTACATATTTTTATTTTTAACTTTTGGTTTAAGCTTCTCCCTGTTGAAAACTCTTCGTTAAGTGCCAAACGAGGCCACGGCTTCTGATCATACATCAGAGTTGTAAACGGGCCGACAAGTTCAGGCCCGAACCCGAAACTATAAGCTCGAACCCGAAAATTAATTTGAAGCCCAAATCATGCCCAAAAAAAAACCCGAAAGTTGAGTTAGGTCTAAAAAATTTAGCAATATTGCCAAGTTATTTTGATTATTTTTTTGTACACCGAAGACAAAAAGTACGTCTCAGGCCCGAATTAAGCCCGAAATTTTTTTCAACTTTTGGCCCGAACCCGACTTGAAAAGCCCGGCCCGACTTGCAACTCCGTCATACATTCTACGATATCTTTGTCCCACAAAAAGTTCCCCTTTCCAAAATTTCTGATGACGTCATTGCATGTCATTTTTGGTTTGGCCCTCCCCCTAATCAAAACCATGGCTACACCTATGCACGGGGGGGGGGGATTTTTGGGCCGTGCCCCCCAAGCCACTGCTTGTGCCTCCCAAGCGAGAGTAAACTTTTGTACTAGTACAAGATGACCAGCAAACTTTTGCCCAAAAAGCAGGTCACCACAAACGCTTTTTTTCTATGAAACAGCAAGACAGATCGAGGGAACGTAATCAAGTAGCCTAAGATTTTGCGATGAAGACCTTTTTTTATTTTTTTGGTTTTCACCTCCAAGTTTGAGGGCGAAATCCATACCAAAGGAGGATAACATAGGATTTGGAGCAAAAGATTCACCAGATTGCTGAGGCATTCCGTAGGCGTCTGGTCTCGGCCGCGTAAGCGTCCCCCCACCCAAGTTTTTGTGCCCCTCCCCCCTTCCCGAAACACTCTACTCTGGATCCAGGCCTGTTACTGTACTGTTCTACTTGCAGTGCACGAACTGTACTGTGGTCTGCGACCACATAGCCAACAAATCATCTTCATTTGTTTTAATAAATGGGGAATTTTGAGGAAATATCGTGGAAAACCGTATTTGCTATCTGCAAGTTTTTAGCAATTTATCGAACTGTAATTGTCGCGTTTTCGTTAAAGAGATACTGCTCAAAATCGGCTTTATTGAAATCGGTTTTGTCAATTCAAATTGGCCCGCTACTAGCCACATTATTTGTTCAATTTTGGTTCCGAAAAAATAGGACCACGTACGATAAAACTCGCCTACGCATATGCGAGCAACGTCAAAACGTCACAAAGGTCTTGTATATGTTCTACTAAACTAAAACAACGTGGTAACAAGAGCAGAGTGAAACAAACGGAGAGTAAAGACTCCAAAAACGGTGACGTGTGAAAATGTGAATCGAAAAAGTTTTGGAAGGAGTTTATTAGAAGTAGCGGCAGCGGCAAAATATTTGCTTAAAAAACAGCGCTGAAGCGCTGCCGTTATTTCGGTTAAAAAAACAGCGGCGCTGCCGCTTGTCGCTGGTGACGAAAAAAAGCAGCGGCGCTGCCGCTACCGCTCCGAAAAAGTAGCGGCGCTAGTAGCGCCGCTGGTGAACAACACCGCTGTGCCCATCACTGTTTATAGCTTACCTCCCCCTCCCATCATCACCGCTACCTCTCTTTGAGTACTAAAAGTAAAGTGATCTTGATCTTCAAGATCACGATCTTGATTTTGATCTTCAAGATCACATTTTTGTGACAATCTGATCTTGATCTTCAAGATCACCAAAAGGTGGTGATCTTGCCCATCTCTGCCCATATACATTAAAAGTGCACAAATGCTGCCCAAAAAGTTTACACACCGTTAAAAATGTATACCTTGTCAGTAGTGTTTAAAGCAAACCGGATCGGCGGCATAACTACACCTGACGTTAAAACTTTATGAAGTAAGGTAGAAAGCAATATTACATTTTGAAAGTTTTAAGGTTTATCATACATAATAACCGGCCAAGTTAGTCTAGCAGTAACGCGTTCGTCTCTGGAGCGGGAGGTCTGAGATTCAAATTCGGGCCGGTCAAATCGGACACAGTGTTGCCAACGGCTCGCCACCGCTGCAATATTTGTTTGAAACAAGCTGTGTTGTCCCGGCGCAATGACACGGAGATCGGCCCGGTAAACTCGTTCCACGCTTCGGTGTCATGTAGCTGGTCTGATAAAAGATTTCATTTGTCATAGTCATATAGGATTTTCAAATAAAAAACGATCACATGAAATTACAAAAAAAAAACGGATCGTGACAAAATAAAAAAGCTGAAACACAGCGCTTAACGATGACACTGCAAATTTATCAATTCCCAGCATACGTCAGTGTAATTGAGTGTGTTTTCGTCAAGCTTAATTAATTAATTTAGAAAGTCGGCTTATACGAAACAATATGGTAAAAAACTGAGAGTGTAAATTTTAAACATAACATTTTGGTAACGGCATTTAAGCTGAGAAACCTTGGTAGCGTAAACTGAGTAATCGTATGTTTTCATTGAATCACAAAGACTTTAAAAGTTTCAAACAATCCCTTTTGCCCATACACCAACGGGCAGTTTTCGCTTCCAAACATATGGTTCATCGTGAGACAAGTTTGGAGAGAAGCTTTGAGTAATTTCAGCTCTGCACAATAAAAGCCACGTTAGTTTCTCTTAACTTTTGATGACAAAGCTTTCTTTCATATTTGCGTTCATATTCAAACTTCTCAACACAATAGCTGCTTTGAACAATCTACTCAGTGGTTAATAAACAAATATTACATTGATGCTGAAAGACATTGGGAACTTGACAAAGTTAAGTACTCATCGTGGCAAAAAGAATAGAACATCGATTTTCCTACGCGATAACTCCATGATGCGAGTTCAACCGAACCTTGGTCAGGTTTTTGCGTCCTTAGATAACACGCTTTACAATGATTATCTCCGCTCAGTGGCTTCAAAAAAGCTGCAAATTTATATGGAAAAAAGTCAAATGTCGACCAGGAAAATTGAAAAAATTATCAACAGTCTTTTAAGAACAATGTATTAATTAATAATAAGCTTTAGACAGTATTCTGAGCCTTGTAAGCACGATCAAACCTTTGATTAACAGCCTAAGACATATTGTTTCGGAATCGACATTCGTTTTTTATTCCTCGTCAGTATAGCCAGGGCCTCAGAGAGAAATTTTTCCAGGGGGTACGAAGGTCGATACCGGGCCTCCAAATCTCTTTGGGCACCAAACTTGCGCAAAATTTTTTATTCTGATTTTTTGCCCAAAACTATGTAAAGAGCAAAAAAAAATGTCTTCACTGAAATTTAGTCCGATTTTTTGCCCAAAATCAGGTGAAGAGCAAAAAAAAAGTCTTCACTGAAATTTAGTCCGATGTTTGGCCCAAAATTAAGTGAAGTGCAAAATAAAAAAAATAAAAGTTTTCACTCAAATGTAGTTCCATAGATACGCCACCACGTGCGACACCAAAACTTAACGTTTAAACCTGAACTCTTCCAGGCCCCCTGAGTCCGGGCCCGAGTACGATGTACCCCCTGAACCCCCCTCTCGCAGGCCGTGAGTATAGCTAGAACTACAGGTGCGAACATGAGCGTAGAAAGACAAGGAATCGCAAATTAACCAGATCAAATTACAATGTCTTTTTCCCAACAATATTAAGTAATCACAACATTACAAGAGATAACTTTAATAGTTCAATTCAAAATAATTTTCAATAGCATGCCTTAGACCAGGGCTTCCCAAACTTTTTTCTCGCGATCCCTTTCAATCTACTAAAAATCTCCGCGACCCCAACGGTAATATAATAAACACTGCTAATAGTGTATTTGTGATAGTTATTATTCAACGCAAAAAATAATAACAAGGCTCTGGTACCCGAAACCTTCTAATCTACACGTAGGTACAAAATGCAAACACATTTAATGTGATGAGCGATACTGCTTTCTGCTACAAAGCAAGTCCAGCCGTGGTTCAATATTCGTTAGTGCTGGTCTTATCGCGGTTTCAGTGTTGCTTAGGCTGGAACGGTAATTTGTTTTGATTGCCGTCAACGTCGAAAAAGCCGACTCGCACAAAAACGTCGAGACAAACGGCAAGAGTGCGGTTACTGCTGAGTCTGATGATGATGAATATTCCTTTCAGTTAATACTTACTTTTGTAAAAAGTCGAGACAAACGGCAAGAGTGCGGTTACTGCTGAGTCTGATGATGATGAATATTCCGTTCTAACGCTCAGCCAAAAACTGCGAAGTTTTTTCTCAGGAAAATCAAGTAGCAACTTGGAGTCCGAAGACTGTTCAGCTAACTCTTTCTGAGATTGAAGAGATGTTCGATACTCTGTTGTTGCACCGCAAATGGGTTTTGAATCCAATCTAATTTGGTATTGTCCAGTTCTGGAAGAAAATACTTTTCAAATTTTTTCAACAGATTTGACAAATGGTCGACTACAAGAGGTTTAATAATGTTTAATTCCACGTTTTTGATGGCCAAAAAACTTTTCTGTAACTGAGAACATTTCAAAAGCATTATTTTCAACATAGTTTCCAGATGCTTAAAGGCGGTGAATCATCCAGCCAATTCCGGTGGTTTACAATAGCTAAAATTGAACTATAATTTTTGATATTTTTTGTTTTGATTTTGGGGCTGCGTTTGCAAAGATATTCAACAAATACAAAAAGATGTCCCCCCGAAAAAATTTTTTGGAAACTCTGAGTTTTGATTTTCCCGCCAAAACCACAGTTCACTAAACTATTAGGCCTACAGTAATCTTATTAAACTATTAGGCCTAGCTATCTCTGAACTATTAGGCCTAATAGTTTAGAGATAGTTAGGCCTAATTAGGCCTAAACTATTTAGAAATAAACTATCTCTAAACTATTAGGCCTACCACAGTTCTCTAAACCATTAGGCCTACAGTGGTTTTGGCGGGAAGATCAAAACTCAGAGTTTCCGAAAACTTTTTTTGGGGGACATCTTTTTGTATTTGTTGAATATCTTTGCAACCGCAGTCCCAAAATTAAAACAAAAAATATCAAAAAATATAATTCAATTTTAGCTATTGTAAACCACTGGAATTCGATGGATGATTTACCGCCTTTAACTTTTTGATAAAAGCACCTATTTCAGACTTCAGTGTGAAAACATTGGTGCTTTCTCCTTGGAGGGACACATTAAGTTCGTTCAGTTTTTTAAACAAATCTGCTAAGTAGCATAATTTCAACAGCCAGCTGTCATTGCAAAAATGGTGGACCAAATCTAAATTTTTTTGTGTTAGAAAAATCACAACTTCATTTTTTAACATTAATAACCTTTTTAATGATTTGCCTGTCAAAAGCCACCTAATTTCACAATGCAGTAAAAGAGTCGTAAACTCTGACTCCATTTCATCACATAAATTTGCAAAAATATGGGTATTGAGTGCCCCATTCTTAATAAAATTAATAACTTTCTCTGCATCTTGCACCACAGTATTTAGATTAGGAGAAATTTTTTTAGCAACAATAGCCTCTCGATTTATCATGCAGTGTGTAAAAGTAATAGGGGTATCACTCGCAGATCGCACTCTTGCATGAAATCCTGTTGTATGTACTGTCATGGCAGCAGCTCTGTCGGAACACACACCAACACAATCCGTCGAAAGCATACCAACCCACTTCCTTGAAAAAATCATCAACTGCCTGAAAAATATCCATCCCTGTAGTCATAGGTGGGCAAGTTAATGCAAAACGTTAGCTTCGTTAACCACCAGTCCGTTAACAAACTTCACACCTCCGTTAACGTTAATCCGTTATTTTCAGCTTTAATTCACGGAAGTCAATAAAGTCCGTTAATCCGTTAACATTTTGCGCGTAATTTACATTTCGTTTTATTCACTCGCTTCTAGCACACGTATTGACGCTGTTGAGCTGATTGTAAGGAAATATTTATTGCTATGGTGGTCTTTTTGTGTTTTGAAAGATACATTTCACAGTCTAATCTAATTTCAAGACAAAAACAAGTTCAAATGCACAACGAAGCTGCAAGATATTAACGATAAAAACCTTAACGGAAGTTAAGAGAACTTAACAGAAGTTACTTTAGTCCGTTAACAGCACTTAACGGAAGTTAATTCAGTCCGTTAACATGAAAAAACTTTTTAACGGATGAACGAGTTAGTGAAAAAGTTAGCTTCGTTATTAACGGATTAACGATTAACGGACTTGTGCCCATCTATGCCTGTAGTACGTCTAGGGTTGCCAACTTTGCGTTTAACCTTTTCAGGACACCTTAATGCTTAAAATTTGAAAACTGATGCAACAGAGGCTTACGACACACGAATGACATCAAAAGCAACAGTGCGTGATGCGCTTCATAGAGTGATGATCGCGCAGCGTTATTAACCAACTCCCAGCCTCTAAATAATTTAATCATCATCAAAGAAACGTGTGGAATAGTGAATCTTTAAAGCATAAATGCAAAAAACACTAAAACAGAAAAAATGTACACCATTTGTTCTAACTCTAACAAAAAATAAGGGGCGGTATACTGCTCAACTTTTGTTGCATTTAATGCAATGCGTTAACTTTGTTTGTTATTATTTCTACGATGCGTAGAGCCGCGAGAGCGCGACAAAAAAATTGAGCAGTATGCTGCCAAGAAGTTGCAAGAACGCGAACAAAAAATCAGTTCTGGACAAAGACACTAAGACACAGAGTTGTCAGCAAGGCGTTCTACTAGAAGGCCTTGTAAGTCTAAAAACTGACTGAATAATGAAAACCTGCTCATAAAAAAGCCTCACGCTAACAGTGCAATATAGGCCTATTAGCAAACTTTGTACAAACTAATCAATCTAGTCATATCTTCACCTTTACTTTCAAAATGCTTTCTTTACTTGCCTTTTACGCTTACAGCTCCAAAACCGTTTTAAAATGTACCTGCGTTTTTTTTTATCGACAAACGAAGTCGAATAATCGTCTCAAATTAAGGAGATTGGTGATTTATCCTCCGTTTTACGATTGTTTAACTTATTTGAATGTTATGTCATCAGGACGTCACAGTTGACGAAACGTCTTGTCCACAACATTACTTTCAACTCATTTTTATTTGATGACGCATACAGAATGATGTAAACTGCTTTTATTTACAAAAATATTTGTGTGAATTACATCCGTTTCCAGTTTTGAACCAAGCCGACATGCGTATTTGGCCTTATATGTTAGAACTCCTTGGTTGTCAGTAAATTCCGGGACAGACGTGGCCCGGTCCGGGACACGGGATGCCAGACGTCAATTCCGGGACTGTCCCGGGCATTCCGGGACGGTTGGCAACCCTAAGTACGTCCATGCTATGGTTGACAAAACAGCAAATCCTCGTGAATGTCGTTGTTGTAAACGTATCTAACATATGTCTAAAGATGCTCCATTTTTGTAACGTCCGTCGACTTATCAAGCTGAATGGCAAATTTACGGCAAATTTCGTAAAATGAGTTGCTTGCGTTGATCTTTGCTTATTTCAAAAATTTGCCGACATACAGTTTGTTTAACAATGAAATTTTTCGCATTTAATTTGCCTCTTTTTTGCCGTGAACAATAATTGCGCTCATTTTAATTGCTGCTGAAAGAATTAGTTCTTCTCCGATGTTGCAAGGTTTCTTGCTCTTTGCAATCAACAAGGAAGCCGCAAACGATGCTCTTGTATACTATCCTTCATCTATGAATTCACTTTCAAATGACTGCCTTTGTTTTTCCCATGTCCCCCAGTAAGCGATGAAAAAACTGCACAGGCCTGTTGCGATAAGAATCATGCTCGGTTTGAAGATGTCGTTTTAACTTTCCCGGCTTAACACTCTCGCTTGCCAGCACTTCGTTGCAAATTAAACAAAGTGGACGATGCTTACTATTTCCGTTATGAAAGTAAAACCATACAGCAAAAAACTATTATTACCGGAATACAATCTCTTTTAGGTATGATTAGCCTCATTTTTCTCACTGAACTTCCGCTTTTTCGAGTTGCATTTCAATGTTACATTTGTCTTTACCGCTGTTTCAACATCATTTCAAGTAGGCTTAGTACCGTTATCCCTTGACTTTTTTAACCAGCTATCCATTGATTAGAATCTGACCAGTAGTAGTGTGGTAGTTATACCTCTACTCAACTCTATATAATACGCAGAAGTGGAGTCGAGGACACAAGGCTCGAGGCCAAGGCCCAGCCCAAGGACATAAAAAAATCTCAGGCCAAGGACAGCCCTTTCGAGGACGGACCCTCTCGAGGCCAAGGATAGGAACGCTTGAGGCCAAGACCAAGGGCACAGGCGCAAGTGTTCTAAAAAAAATAGGTCTTAAAAATTTTTTTCAAGCGATCTCTAAAAACAAAGATCTGCAAAATAATTTTCAGGCGATCTACAAAAGTTTAACAATTCAAAAATAGTGCTGTCCTCGAGCCGAGGACAGGGCAGTTTTCGAGGACTTGAGGCTTTGAGGCCAAGACCAACTTGACCTTCAAGGCCAAGGACTTTAAAATGTGTCCTCGAGGCCAAGGACGTCCTCGAGGACTCCACCTCTGATAATACGCTTCTACTCCTCTACTAAACTTCTGAACTCGGTCTGCATAGTTTTATCATTATTTCGTAAGCCAAAGTGACAAAACGAGAAAAGTTAAGCATCCAGCTGAGCCACGAATGGAGAAAAGGACATCTGCTGCTTTTTTATACAATATATTGTTCAACAAAGTCTCACTATTTAATAGCGCCTATTGAAGTAGAATCTACGGCTAAGTTAAGAATGACGTTTTGCAGAATTTCACAAGTTTTTAACGATGGTCAGGGGTCGATGAGAGTACCCAATTTTACACTTCCTCGTAGATTTCTGCGACCCCTGAAGGTCGTTACGCGACCCCTTTGGGGGTCGCGAACCCCAGTTTGGGAAGCCCTGCCTTAGACGGCTGTTTCGCCCAATCCCAAGGCTCATCACTAAGGCTAGCAAGGCCAAAATGACAAATATCACCAGAGATAAAGATCTTCAAAACATACATCTTAACCAATTTATCAATCAATGAATAAATCTTTACCGATTACGTTTATAATACTTAAATCTTTACCCACCAATCAATCAAATTTGAGCCAAAATAAGTAAATCTGAACTAAAAAGTCTTTACGAAATGAAACTAAAGCTATTAAATAAATCTTTATCGAATGAAGCTATACGTTATAAATCAAATCTTTGCCGACTAAAGGTACAAATCTTACCTTACATCTCTCAGAAGAACGATAGGCTAGCTAACTCTCTACTCTCCTCATAGCTCGCCTAAAATGGCTACGTCTCCAGTATGCTGAAAGGCTCAAAACTAGTTCCAAAATTCAGACTCTAAACTAGGCTAACAATCTTCACAAATGAAACACTATCAATACCCTTTGCTCTCCTCGTAGCTCGCCTAAAATGGCTACGTTTCCAAGAGAGCCGAGACGGCTCTAAACTAGAACCAGTGACTCGCAGTAGTATGTTATGTACAGATATTCAACAATGACGATTTATTAAGAACAATGTACTAAAAAAATTAATCATAAGCTATAGACAGTATCCAGAGTCTTATAGAGTCAAAGTCATCTCAGTTCTATCTGAGTCATATGAGTATCCAGAGTCATCTCTGTTCTATCTTAAAGCAAATTCTTCTGAGAGATCTAAGGTAAGATTTGTACCTTTGGTCGGCAAAGATTTGATTTGTAACGCATAGTTTCATTCGGTAAAGATTTATTTAACAGCTTTAGTTTCATTGCATAAAGATTTTTCAGTTAAGATTTACTTATTTTGGCTCAAATTTGATTGATTGATCGGCAAAGATGATAAACATAATCGGTAAAGATATATTCATTAATTGATAAATTGGTAAAGACGTATGTTTTAAAGATTTTTATCACTGGTGATTTTTGGCCTTGCTAGCCTTAGTGATGAGCCTTGAGATTGGGCGAAACAGTTGTCTGATCATCATATCATATTTATTTATTTACCAAGTGAAGTCACATCACAAAAAAACTGCAACTTCCTCTAGGTCTATCACCAAAGCATCGAGACATGCAATTCCTTTAAAACCAACACACAAACTTGCAGAGTCAAAACCATATTAACTAACGACCTATACATATGTATAGGTCGTTTTCGGTTAGGGGCCCCTGGGCCCCCTAGTTAGTAAGGGGCCCTGGGGTCCCTGGTAATCAGGTAATGGCCACAAGGTCCTTTGTTTGTCAGTTAGGGGCCCCCATGTAGTTGGTTGGGGGCTCGGGGCCCCCTAGTTGTCAGTTAGAGGGCCCCCTGGTTGTTAGTTAGGGGCCACTTGGTTGTTAGTTTGGGGCCCTGGGGCCTCCTGGTTGTCAGTTATGGGCCCCCTGGTTTTCATTTAGGGGTCTCGGGGCCCCTGGTTGTCGGTTAAGGGCCCCTAGCTGTTAGTAAGGGCCCCCTGGTTGTTAGTTAGGGGCCCCAGGACTCCCTTGTTGTCATTAATATTACTGTTAATTACTGTTATGTGCGTAATTACAGAAAAAAAACTGCAACTAAACATCGCTAGGCTTTGTTGTCATAATTTTTTGTCGTTAGTGGTATTTTGATTGGGGGGGCCCGGGCCCCCTGCCCCCCCCCCCCCCTGGCTACGCCTATGCCCCCAGGCCGTACATGTACTCCAATTACTGGTTAATTTAATGACAAAAAAAAAATCTCTAACGAAAATGTTCGAGTGAATTATTACTTACTGCTAAAATATTGCAGGAGGTAATGCACCTTACTTCCCCCTACCTGGGCCAAATCACTTACAACTAAAATTTATCTCTAAAATGCAAGATTTTTAATGTACTTGGGACTTACAGTAAATTAAAAGTAATAGGATGATTGAACAATTTAATTTTTTCCAATAGGCTTTCAAATGTTAAGAAGTTGGTTCTTTCAAATGGCTTTGAACACTTGCAAAACGTGATCCAATGGCATTGAAATAGCTTTCTTTTTCCAGAAAATTCCAAAAAACGCCCAGCGTGCCCCCCGACCCCATATGTAATGCGCTTGAGTTACATTAGCTTACTCAACACGTCTCCCAAGTTAGAGATTTACACTTTTTAACTATTAGATTATACTTTCTCCCTTGAGCAAAATGCTGGTTAAGCACCAACAGACAACGGCTTCAGATCTTTCATTCTACTATAACTTTACCCTACAAAAAGTTTCTTTTCTGACAATTCATGATGGCGTCATTGCATATCTTTAGTGGTTTGGGCCCCCGAATCAAAAATCCTGGCTACGCCTATGACGATAGCATCTTTTTTTTTTTCAGCAAGACAGTTTTAATTGAAATTGTACAATAAAATTAACAATTAGGCACGCAATTAGAATTTTTCTAGAGGAGCCACGTCAAAGCTAAAATGTTTCTGTTAAAAATGAATCAAGCAGGTAGTGTGATGAATAAAGTGATGTATCTCAAATGTATCACAACGGACGGAGTTTGGGGTAGATATTTCAGTCACACGAGAATTTGTGGAAATTTTTTTGAGAATACAAATCACGCATTTCATCGCCATGTAGAAGAAATTCAGCACGTTTCTAGAGCCATTTGAAAGAATTAAATTGCTTAGTTCCTATCTCTTCCCACATTTACTAGTCAAGTCCAAAACCGCGATTAAAAGCTGCTATGCTTGGCTTGAAACTTTCAAGTGACGTAGCTAGTGGGGAGACTTGAGCCTCCTGGTTGCGCCACTGTGAACAATGGCCAAGTGAACAATGTTACAAGAATCAAAAATGGCAAACATTATCGTATAGTCCAAAACGTATCAATTTCCGCAAATAATATACATACAGTAGACTAGGGCTGCCCAAAGTTTTTAAAGAACGGAGCGGCAGTGACTGAGCGAATCGCATAATCAGTGACGGCCACAACTAGAAAACGTTTTCTGGTAAGATTTGATGCAAACACTGGTTAAAATTTCAGTGAAGGTCAAAAAAGTTTTTCACCGCATTTTGAGGAGATTTTTGCCAAATTTTACCTCTTATATGCAGCCAGCGAAACAGTATGGGCAGCCCTGATAAACACTGCAGCTTAACAGATCAAATACAAATCACAACAGTAATGCAGAAAGGTAATAATAATCAAAAAATTATCGACGCGTAATGCTACCAGTTTTTTGAAAAGATTTCGCCAAAAACTGGCTCAAAAAGAAAGACTTTTGTTGAAGCATTAAAAAAGAATAAGCGCAAACCATGCAAGGAAAGTTTCTACCATACGGTGCTTTTTGAAGTGGCAAAACTTGCCACAAACACCTAGGATTAATGCACACATCTAACTAAATTTAGTGCAAGTTGTTAGCCGTCAATAGCAGTTTTGGACAAACTAAGCGAGTAGTATATTTCTAACGTGAAATAGTAGGTGCTAAGATAACGACCAAAAATAAACTAAAACATTCTGCCTGAGGTGATCACGACACAAGCAGTAAGCACCCTAAACAGCAATTTTTTTTCTTTTGGTTGTTTATCTAGCTACAAAACGAAAGCTAATGACCACAATACGTATATGAAGTCCTGAAACTAGATCTAAAGAGTTAAGAAACAATTTTTGCTTTTATCTTCCGGATTTTTATACAGATTTCGAAAATTGGACGATTTACAACATATAGTGCAATCTTAATTTATTACTTAATGCACCATTGCATTGCAGTTTGGAAACGCTGCTTTCTACAGCAGGACCAAGAAAGCAAGAATAGCAGTACGGTTCGATTACGTCAGTACAGTACAATACGCCACAATTTTTGCTAAAAAGTACGGTACGCTTGCACGATAAGGGCTTGTTGTGAAGGTACGGGTACGGTACGCTGTTTGAATGTGCGTACTAAACGCACTAACGTACCGTTCCATGCAAATAGGTAACAAAGTTTGCATCTCGCTGACGACGCTAAGTACGGTCCTTGTGTTAGTATGATGCATTGTTATGTGTCCTTAAATTATTTTTGACCAGTGTTCTGATTTCTGAGTTCTGATTATTCGTTTTCCTCGTCTTTCTTCCCCAAAAACTAAATCCAATAGGCGTCACATGAGTTGAAAAACTCCAAACTTGGCAAAACTGATATTCATGAATTCTAATGTAAAGTATACAGTATATGCAGCTAAACCTTTTTTTAAAGCGCGGAAAACAAGAACTTGGAAAAAAATCTTGGCAATTTTTTTACTTAGCTACCGTACCTTTTAGGTTTAGAGCTTTGATTGACCTCCGTACCGTACCTTTAGAGCGTACCATCTAACGAAAAGCTGTAGGTACGGTACGCATGCAATTCTTTTTTTTTTTTGTACGTTACGTTAGTACGGTATAGTAAACTTTTGAAGTACGCTATGTCCAAATTTTGAACGTACCTTACCGTATTGCCATCCTTGCAAGAAAGACCTACCAAAGCTCTATTATGATACAGCGTTTTTACGGATTTCAAGTGCTTGTTTGTGATAAATCAGAACATCGTCAAACTGACGCAAATTTAGAAAACACAAACCAATGTTATGAGAATCTCAGCAACATTTCTGTCTTTGCTCTGATCAGGTGATGCATTTTTACGGATTTCCAATGCTTGTTTATAATAGCATAGAGCTTCGTCATATTGATGCAAACTTAGAAAACATGAGCCAATGTTATAAAGTGTCACAGCAACATTCCTGTCTTTGCTATGATCAGGTGATGCATTTTTATGGATTTTTAGTGCATCTTTAAAATAAATCAGAGCATCTTCATATTGATGCAAATTTTTCAAACACAAACCAATGTTATAAAGTGTCTGAGCAATATTCCTGTCTTTGCTTAGATCAGATGATGCATTTTTATAGATTGCAAGTGCTTGTTTATAACAAACAAGAGCTTCGTCATATTGATGCAAATTCAGAAAACACGAACCAATGTTAAGAAGTACATCAGCAACATTACTGTCTTTGCTCTGATCAGGTGATGCATTTTTATGGATTTCAAGTGCTTGTCTATGATAAATCAAAGCTTTGTCAAACTGACGCAAATTTTTCAAACACAAACCAATGTTGTGAAGTGTCGCAGCAACATTAATGTCTTGGCTTTGATCAGGTGATGTACTTTTATAGATTTCAAGTGTTTGTTTGTAATAAATCACAGCTTCATCATATTGATGCAAATTTCGTAAACACAAGCTTATGTTATCAAGTGTCCCAGCAACAATACTGTCTTTGCTATGATCAGGTGATGCATTTTTACGGATTTCAAGGGCTTCTTTAAAATAAATCAGAGCATCGTCATACTGATCCAAATGTTGCAAACACAAACTAATGTTATCAAGTGTATCAGCAACATTACGGTCTTTACTCTGATCAGGTGATGCATTTTCATGGATTTCAAGCGCTTGTTTAGAATAAATCAGAGCCTCGTCATATTGATGCAAATTTAACAAACACAAACCAATGTTACTTAGTGTCGCAGCAACATTACTGTCGTTGCTCTGATCAGGTGAAGCCTTTTTACTGATTTCGAGTGCTTGTTTGAAATAAATCAGAGCCTCGTCAAACTGACGCAAATTTCCCAAACACAAACCAATGTTATGAAGTGCCCTAACAACATTCTTGTCTTTGCTCTGATCAAGTGTTGCGTTTTTATGGATTTCAAGCGCTTGTTTAGAATGAATCAGAGCATCGTCATATTCATGCAAATTTCCCAAACACAAACTAATGCTATGATGTGTGGCAGCAACATTAATGTCTTTGCTCTGATCAGTTGATGCATTTTTATGGATTTCAAGCGCTTGTTTGTAGTAAATAAGAGCTTCGTCAAACTGACACAAATTTAGCAAACAGTTACCAACGTTATTAAGCGTCACAGCAACATTACTGTCTTTGCTCTGATCAGGTGATGCATTTTTAAAGATTTCAAGTGCTTTTTTTTGATAAAGCATAGCTTTGTCAAACTGACATAAATTTTGCAAACACAAACCAATGTTATCAAGTGTTACAGCAACATTACTGTCTTTGCCCAGATCAGGTGATGCATTTTTATAGATTTCAAGCGCTTGTTTAGAATGAATCAGAGCATCTTCATATTGATGCAAATTTACAAAACAGGCACCAATGTCATTGAGTGTTCCAGCAATATCAACATCTTTGCCCAGATCAAGTGATACATTCTGATATATTTCGAGTGATGCTTTTAAATGAGTCAAAGCACTGTCATCCTGGTGAATGCTATGCAAGCAACGTCCAATTCCCAAATTTAATTCTGCAATGTTTCTTTCTTTTTTTTCTTTTGCTGGTATAGTTTGATGGATTTTTAGCGCTTCATTGTAATTTTTCAAAGCAGCATTGAAATCTCCGATGTTATATGTGCAGTGGCCCATCGTAAATAATGTAATCGCAATGTTAATATCTGTGGTTTCATTGCGTGAGATATTCTTGTAATAAACCAATAAATGTAGATAAAAATCCATTGCTTCTGCATACAGTTTTTGTGAATATAAGTAATTGGCTAAATATTTCATTCTCATTGAATCGGTTATGAGATCAGTTATAACCATGGCGGAATCAACATCACAAAATCTTTCAAGTCGTTTAAGGCATTCGTCAAAATCAAATTCGCTTAATTTACCAGCCTTGTTCGAATGGTCTTCTGCAAAATGTTCTTTCAATTTATCAATTCCGAACGCTAATCCAAGTGTAATGTTGAATAATTGTGGATCGGAATAATAATGTCGTTTTTGAAAATTTACTTGCTTTGCAACCTCGCATTGCAAGCAGTACGCAATTTGAAAATAGCTGATTGTGCTTGGCGCTCCGACGATGTCTAAAAACTTCTGAACGTTTTCACTTTCAATAGAAAATCCACTGACATGATCACATTGAGATTTGTATTTTGTATAAACTCTCAATCGAAATTCGCACGCAATTGCAATTGCATAGCTAAGCTTACGCCACGTTTTTCGGGTTATAATTTTATTGTTGGTCAATTCGTCAATTACGTCAGAGCATGACTTAGCTGAAATGTTATGTATTCTTCCAAGAGCTGCGATAAACAATGTGCTGCTTCGATAAACTAATTGCTTAATATTGATTGAGGTTTGTGACTTTAAATTCGCGAGACAATACCTTGATGAAAAGTTTTCCAAATCATCTTTGACTTGTTGACTTACTTCTTCAATTCTTTGCTGGTTTGACTTTAAACTGGAATAATTTTGAACGCCTTTTTCAAACTTCTCAAAAATCCTTTTATTTCCAAAAACAAAGCACGTTTTTGTTAATATATCAGCTAAGTGATATCCATTTTTCAAATCTGCTTCCGAACTTAAATATTCCAGCATTTCGCTGACAGGTTTGATTAATTCTGTTGGGAATGGTTTATTCGGGGTAGGTTCCGTTCTTCCTAATGGAAACTTACAAGCATGTGGCATCATTCCATCGAACGAAACTCCACGTGGCGTGTGAGCATCAAAATACCAATCACCCAGTTCTGAATGCTTGTCGTTGAGACTTTTGATGTCTAAACTGGCAATAATGGTTTCCTGGACATTTAAAATTACAGTATGAAAAATAACAGAATACCAGCGAAAGTATTCCAAGTGTAATTGGTAGTTATTCTGATCACAAAGTAGAATAATGTGTTCAAAATCCGAATAGGGCGTTATTTCATTGCGTGCCAAAGATCCCATTCCAACGATTGCGTATTCACAAGAAGGACTGCCCATCACCTCCTGACAAAATAAACATAATTTTGCCATGATTTCTTTGTATTTCATTGCAATTTCAAGGTTGAGATATCTGATTGCACCAATTTTCGTAGTTATCAGTCTTTTTAAATTTTCATCATTGCTTGGTATTTTTTTTGAAAAGTCTAAAAACTCAAACACTTCATTCCTCATTTTCTCAAATGAAGTTTTCACTTCTTTGGCTTTGGAAACTAAATCTGCACGTTGATTTGTTGCACCTGATTTTAGGAGAATATGAAAACATACGTTACTGAGATCAGATTTGATTTGGGAAACATTGGAAGGGTTTCGAACAATCGCAGCGTTCAACAGTCCAACACATTTGATTAGGGAAATTTTATCAGAACTTCGCTGTCTGTAAATCAATCCAATTTTACGTAAAATTTCAGCAGCTTTTTCAGGGTTCGTTTCTTTTAGTTGTTTACCAACAGAAGCTCTACAGCATTCATCTTTCATTAGCCGAGCAAGTTTCAGTTCTTCTTGAAAGCCTTCGTTTTCATTTGCCATTCTCAAAAAGTAAACCTCTTTCAGCCAACAATCTGCAGGGGTTATTTTCGGCGTAAAAGCGTAAAAGTTTGCAAGTTGTTATTTTATGACGTAAACGTGCAAACTAGTGCAAAATCAACAAAACAAAGTATGTAATTGACCATAGCGACACAAAGTTTTTTCTCGGACAGACAATATCATGGCACTGTTTTACTATAACTTACCTAAATGTAGGCTATATACGTGTAACGCATTAGCCCAAAAATGCCCAAGCGTCCTTACAGGGACTCAAATACGTAGGCAATTTCATGTTTGTATTTCTTGCTTTATAGAATCCCAACATTAAACTAGTCTTTTCAAGGTTAATCAGTTAACTACTGCATAAAGAAAACAGAAAACGCAGCATTAAATATCTCTAATATATTTTAGAGCAGCGGTTCTTAAACTGGGTGCGATCGAACCCAAGGGGTTCAATGAGTCGGTATCAGGAGCAATCACAATGTGTATAGCAATCACAATGTCCTCTACTTACACTAAAATAACTATCAGCGTCAATTGACGCACACAGTTGATGTGCAACAAATGTATAGTTCACTTTAAGCCAGGGCTGTCCAAAGTGCGGCCCGCGCAACAAGTTTTTGCGACCTGCGACTGGTCTCGAGATTCACCTTAAGTTTTTCGATGCTTGCAAGTTTTTCACCAAAAAATTATTTTTGTCAAACTTGTTGATCCTGGTTTTTTCAAACATTATCTTCAAATAATTTTTTGTGGATGTTATTTGGTAAATAATGCCAAGAGTTAGAAAGCAGCAAATTAGCGTTACGTTAGCCAGTATATAAGCTAGGGTGTAACTATTTTTGTTACATTATTTGTATTTTTATCACCGCGCAGTTTGTATTTCTACACAAAGGGTTAAAGCAGCTGTTAAGTGTGTACGTCATATTTCGTCCAAGATGTGTTCAGTAGTGCACCTATCGGGGAACCCGCTTTGCAAGGGCTGACTAGAAGCTTTCGTCTTCAGCCAAGTAATTCAAAAACTTTCAAAAAATTTCCAAATTCAAAAAACCCAATTATTCTACAGATTTCAAATATACCTTAGACCGGAGCAATGCGATTCTCTGAAGTCGCTCTAAAACAGTGCTAAATTTCTTTCAAATACTGTAGCGTTAAAAGTGCTATTTTTTTATAAATTGCAAAAATCGCTCAGCGGCAGGGGGCAAAAGATCTTATTAAAAGATGCAACAAGCAGCAGTTTGTTCAAAATATCGGATGCTGAATACTGTACAAAGTTCGGCATAGGTGGGCAAGTTAATGCAAAACGTTAGCTTCGTTAATCACTAGTCCGTTAACAAACTTTGCACCTCCGTTAACGTTAATCCGCTATTTTCAGCGTTAATTAACGGAAGTTAATAAAGTCCGTTAATTCGTTAATATTTTGCGTTAATTTACGTTTCTTTTTACTCACTCGCTTCTAGAATACGTATTGACGTTGTTGACCTGGTTGTAAGGAAATACTTATTGCTATAGTGGTCTTTTTGTGTTTTGGAAGATATATTTTACAGTCTAATCTAATTTCAAGATAAAAATAAGTTCAAATGCACTAACGAAGCTGTGATCGAAAAATCTTCGGAAACTGCCAACAGCGATAAACAACAGATCTATGTGGCTGCAACTTGTTATTTGTCACAAAAAAGAGCTCCTTTCTTCGCTTTGTTCTATAATACTCGTGCAAATACGCAACAAGTGTTACCTGTGCAAACTGGTTTGTACCAGTGCGATGAATAAATGGTGCAAGATATTAACGATAAAAACGTTAACGGAAGTTAACAGAACTTAGCGGAAGTTAAGTTAGTCCGTTCACAGAACTTTACGGAAGTTAATTTAGTCCGTTAAATCGAAAAAAGTTTTAAACGAATTAACGAGTTAATGAAAAAGTTAGCTTCGTTATTAACGGATTAACGATTAACAGACTTGTGCCACCTATGAAGTTCGGCATGGAAAAAATGTTAGCTTTTGGTTTAAACCCCTAGTAAAATCCTGGAAATGGTACTGTGTAATAATACGCAGGGTTGATTGTGTTGCGTAATAAAACGTTCTTTTACATACTATACTTCAACGAACTTTAAATTTTGGTCAAGGCAAAAGATCAGTGGCGTCGTTAGCGGCCCGCCCCGGGTGGCACTATTTTGGGGTGACACCATTTGTTTTTTTTTCTTTTGAGAACGAAAACCCACTAATAATTGGTAGGCAAAGACCTTTTTTTGGTCATCACATACTTTCTGACTGAAAATCAACTCGTTTTGCAGCGAATGCCTTTTTTTTTTGGTCTTCACCTATATTTTGGATGATAAAGGGTGCCACCACGAAATCCCGCCCCGGGTGCCACGATTCTTAGCGACGCCTCTGCATAAGATATTCTAGTTTATTATGGTTATCTCCGGCTTAGGAATTATTTAATTAGGTAGAACACCGCGAAACTTATGTAAACAATATTCGGGATATAAATCATCCAAACATTTTATGAGAATTGTGCGACCCGGTAAAGCTAAAAAAAGTGTAATGCGGCCCACCTCTCAAAAACATTATGTAACCTTGCTTTAAGCTCTAGTTTAATTACAGACATATTTTAAATTTCAACGAAGGATTTAGTGAATGCCCGCATAAAACTTGCGGGATCCGGTACCTTCAACAAGTTTAAGAACCATTGTTTTTGAGGCTACAAAATAACTTGAAACCTGAGGTTACACCTATTTTTATAAGAAACAGCAAATTTTAGGTTGAAGCTGGCTGTTCTTAAATTTTTTGAATTTTTAAGCTCCTTTACTCTAAAATTTTATTGGAGAATAAAGTGAGACAAATTCGTTCTTGCTTTGGATGAAAGTTGTCCTTTTATTGATCACGATTATTGAATAGTGTTTCTCCAAATCAAAAATGGCAATATAAGAAAGGCCAAGAAAAGCTTTGTTTTGTTAATAATATTTTTGGCCTATGTTTTTGATCATGTTTTTGATGCCGAGGCTAGCACTGTTTTATCTTACTCTTAATCTTTGAGAAAAAATGAACCTCGTGTTTTTACTAACAAAAAAACTGGACTCATTCACTGGCAGCATAAATACCAGATTGCACCTTTGACTTATTGTTTTGCATGGCTGCATTCATGATCAAAACTTTCTACGTTCCTCTATGGACATCTTGATGCAGATGCAAAATGTTTACAGTTATTAAAAATTGTGTGACTAATTGAGTTGCTGCTATAATTCAGTCGTAAATCAAAAAATTAAACGTTTTCGACTTAATAGCAGCAGTAAAGTCTAATGCGTAAAAGTCCAAGGCTCGAACCTTAAACCAGTTAATGAGATAAAATGCCCGAAAAAAATTAGCCTCTATCATTCAAGAAATTTTGTTCGCAACTTTTAAGACACTCTTTTTTTATACGAGCAAGTAAATTTTGGGTCGAGGCCAGCTGTTCTAAATTTGTTCTAACTGGAAAGTGTAGGAAGAGCAATTTTTGTCAATCGTCAAAGCTGCGAAAACAACACAAAGCAGCTGTTTGGCTACGGTAGCTAAAACCTGGTGATTTAGTTATGTTTTCAAATATTGTATATCAGAAACAATTTTTTTGAATTTTGAATTTGGCCAATGTTCTTCCTCATTCTTCTCATGCCATGGGTGGCATTGTTCTTAAATTTTGAGCAAAAATAAGCTCTCATATTCTTATTGTAAAACAAAACGTATAACTTGGGACAGCAAAAAACACAAGACCACAAGGTTTCAATCAGAGACCAGACAAAACTCCCGAGCTACACAATGCGAATTGGCAGCCAATATGTAGTTGCTCGCCGGCCTCGTAAGGAAACAAATTGGTATTTACTATTCTGTTACGTTTCTATTCTGGTATTTACCTCAAACTGAAACCCAGAGGCCCCAGAGCTTTGCATCGCCTGCAACGAAAGTTACCACTCCTGATTAATTTCCTATTGACGCAAATAACCGGTATTAAATAAGCAGAAATTGAAGCTAAATAAAATTTTAGCATCTTTGATTACTTGCACTTTAAAAGAGTTTCCCGGCTTTTCTGAGGTTACATTTTTGGGGTCGTTTTTTTCTTTCCTCACCTGTTCCGTTGAGCTAAACAAGGTTTGGGGCCGGTTGTCTCACCCAATCACCACATTCGTCATTAACCGTATTTTTTCATGGTTTTTCTTTCCTTTTTCTACTTTTATTTTAAGCAGCTATCTCGAGTCCAATTGTTATTTAGTTCTTCAGAATTTATTTATGTGTGCATGTACGGAATGAGTGTTAGTGAGTGTGGAATAAGGTGGATAGACTTATTCCATGATCGATACGTGCATAATTAGGATTTGTCCGTAGCTAAAAAACCTTTGTTTTTACTCAGTCCACTTTGATAAATGAGCATTAACATTTAATTTGGTAACACAAAAAAATTTCAAACACAGCATAGGTATAAAGAAAGGGCGTACTCCTGAGTAATGGAACAACCACAAAAACGTATAATATCAGTTTTTTTTTAGCTATGCCGATTAGGGGTACAACTTTTTTGGAACACTATATCCCTGTATCATAATTCGATGAACTTTTACGAAAGATTAAATAAAATCCAGTTTTTAAGTTGATATGGTGTAAAAAAGTCAAGCACAAAATTATTTTTAATAATTTAATTTTTAAGTTTTTGACTAGTTCTAGAGGTCACACAAAGTCCTTTCTGGTTTTGGACAAAAACTGCTAGAGTCTCATACATAGCAGTATTGATGTTCAGAAAACAAACAATGAGGTTAATTGGTCAAATTCATGCTATTTGATAAGATAAATGAACAGGAAGAAGGAGGGGGATTGCCCTTGTTCTTGTGGAACGCCTGTAGTTTCTGCGTTACCTTTATTAAATCCTCGCAGCATTGGTTTTATCGAGCAATGATGATGGGTGATCTCTTTTCCAGTGCTTTTTAAGCATTTGGAAACGGTGGCATTGGCAGAATTTTGTGGTGGATGGGGGGGCTTTCGTTTGAAATTATTGTGAAGATCAACCAAAAAAGGTATTCACTATAGAAAAACCGCAATTTTTACCAGATTTACGGTGAAAAAGACTTAAAGCGAAAAAAAAGGTCTTCACCTCTTAGGAACAGCAATTTTCAACGGTTTTGAACCGTATTTGGATTCCATATTTTGGCGCCTCATGGATTGTTTACTGGTCTACTGTACTTCCGAAGGGGTCAGGGACATCGCTAGTTTTTTTGTGGCAAAATGTTTAAGGTTTTCACAAATCAAAAGTCACAATGTCCCTCCCCAACATGTATGTCTACGCCTCTGATTCGAGACCTTTCGTGCATGCAACAAGAATTTATCCAAATCCTCATCGCAGAAAAAATGGTGCTAAACCAATAATCAATCTTGGATAAGCAATCAATTGAACATACTTTACAAAATTTGATTTCAGTTTTAGGCATCAACATGAAAGCAAGTGAAGCTACAATGGCACTGGAGTTCCAGCGTGCATTGCTAATGTTGGAAATCTGTCAAAGGTCACAAAGAGAACTTCCTATTTTGTTTCTCAATGAAGTGGCCCGAGGTGGAGTCGAAGACATAGGACTCAAGGCCAAAGCAAAGGCCAAGGACACAAAAAAATCCGAGGCCAAAGTAAGGATAGCCCTTCCGAGGACAGACCCGCTCGAGGCCAAGGACCAAGGACACAACGCGGTACTGATCCCAAAAAAAAGCAAAAAAAAGGTCTTTGCTCCAAAAATTCGTAAATTTTTCGAAGAAAAATTCAGGCGTTCTCAAAAAAAAGGTCTGTGCTCCCAAAATTCAAGCGTTCTCCAGGTAAAATATGTCTTCAAAGAATTTTTCGCAAGCTCTGTGGCGTTCTCCAAGACGAAACAGAATTGTTCCTGACCTTGGCCCATTTTTAACAAGTCAAAAAATAGTGCTGTCCACAAGCCGAGAACAGGGCATTTTTGAGAACTTTCAGGCTTTGAAGCCAAGGCCAAGGACTTGACTTTGAGGCAAAGGCCAAGGACTTCAAATTGTCTCCACGAGGCCAAGGACTTCAAATTGTCTCCACGAGGCCAAGGACATTTCCAGGACTCCACCTCTGAAAGTGGCAGAATGTGTAGGTGGTAGTGGTACAGAAGTTTCATGTCGTCCCTCCAACCGCTTGTGTTCTTCAAGATCTAAGCTTTTCAATGCTAAAAGCTTCCAGCAGTTGATCATTTTGCCTAGGTAATTCTTCATAAAAAAGTAATTAATGTTTGGCGATTTGTTTGAGCCACGCAGCTCATCGTCATGGACTACGTAAAGAATGCGATCAAATATATGGAGCTGACACCTGATAAATTTGGGTCTGGGTCTTCTTTTCTTTTCAATACGACCACCCTTGTTTTCTATCCAGGGTTGACATTGCCGTCCAAAAGACCCTGAATTCTTTTTGCAATTGTTGCAGCTGTACCACCGTTCAATTAAAGCTCAGTCAACTGGATTTCTATTAATTTTTAAAACCACAAATTGATCTTCAATGCCTTATATTCGTTTATCAACAAAGTGGAAGCTCCCGATTTCGCGATGAAATATATGATCAAATGCCGATTCACTTCAACTGCTTTTTTGAAAAGAGCTTTACTGTTTTTGTTTTTTGCTGACTTGAGCTTGGTCTTTCAATGAGTTCGCAACACACGGCATAGTCTTGTCATTCGATGAACGAAAACTTCCACTACCACTCGTCTCATGTTAATAATATAGATTTGTGACGTCACGGAAACCTTTTGCATTACCTCAGGCAGACAATAGTGACATCATAAACCTAATTTTTTAAATTAACGCAATCACCTATTAAATGTGGAAGGGCCTAATGGCAAAAATTACAAAGTGATTAGTGCGTGACCTTTTTTCTTAGCTCAACAGAATAAACATCATTTCAGGCAGTAAAAGTCTGAAATCATTGATTGGTGCCAGGGGCGTATTTAGGGGGGGGCATTGGGCCAAGGCAACCCCCTTTGGGTCGCCAGGATCGTGTAATTAGCATAGAATAGTATGCAAAATTGCGGCATGCCCTCACCCCCTTTGCAAGTTGGGCAGAAGCTTTGATCACACAAAGGATATATTTTATGCGTTTTTTTTTTCCGGGTTACCTTGGTCACAATTGCGATTATGTTTCACAATCCTATTTTGATTTTAACTTTGTGGGCTAGTGTATCCTAAAGCCTATACTATATTATTTTATGAAGATTGGTACTACATTCAACACCTATCGCTAGACTTCGATAACTTAGTTCTTTGACTCTTCTGTGCAAATTCACAAACTAGCCTAAGCTTCAAAACTTTTTACATTTAGCTGCTTCTAATAATTCCTGCGTTGTGAATTTGGCAACATATAATTATCTATTCATACCACTTAAAGTGCGCGGGGCATTGAACGGCTTACATTCATGAAAATAATGCATTTTATGATTCTTGCTCGCAAACACGATCTGTGCCAAACTCGCGAGCATAACGTGATTCATGGCACGAATCAATAAAACGATGACGGTTACAATGGCCGTATGTCGTGCACAGACATGGTACAGATCACTGCCGTGCGCTCAAATCAAACCTTTTATTATACGGTACTCATTGTACTACGCCAAAACGAGTCACGAGTTGGAGGGGCCCTTCTCCGCGTCATTGCGTCTGCACGCAACACAGCTCCTTTCGAAGAAATATCGCAGCGGTGGCGAGCCGTCGGCAACTCTGGGTCCGATTTGATCGGCTTCGAGATTTAAAACTTCGACCTCTCGCTCCAAAAACGAATGCGTTAACGCTGGATAAATGGTCGGTTTTAATGTGTGATCATTGCTCATATTAGTTAGAGTATTCATTATTCACTTAAACTTATAACATATTGCAACCTTAGTTGTTTAACATAATGTGGGGCGAAGCTCACGCGAAATTTTTTTAAGGAAAACTAATGGTTAGCGGTGGACTACGGGTAATTGCGCTAAACGCGAAAGAATAGATTGAACCAAATCATATAGCACACCTTTGTTCGTCAAAGTCAATTATTTGTTCTGTTTTACAACAAAAGAGAAAAACAACAGTATAGCTTCTGCGGTGCATATTGCACAAAATATCAATGCAACCTGTTGTCTATAATAACACCATCAGATACGTGCGCTAGACTGCTGGGAACTCGAACGTTTAATCATTCAGTAAAAAATTTGTGCAATTAAAGAAAAAAGCTTTGAAAAATGTGTTATCAAATAACTATTTGCTACAAATTAACAAAATCTGGGCGACAGAAAATAAATTTGCCACTGAATACAACAAATATTCTATTTACGTAACTTATATTCAATGGCATTGAAGAACGTAAATTCGCAGTTTGCATTTAGAATTCGTTGTTTCGAAAATGCGAAGTACAATGTAGTAAACTGGAATTAAATGTATGGCAGAGTGAAATAAAAACAGAAATAAGCGGCAAACCAAGGCTGCAGATGATATACGGTACACTGGAAAAGTTATTGGGCAGTAAGCCATAGCCTACCACACAAGTCGGCTAAAAACGTGAAATATAGGAGCTGTTTGCAACATTGCAGCGTAGATCATTTGGGGTCGAACTTCATTTTGCAAACATTTTTAAATTATGATAGCTGCAAATTTTTTGGATGCTATTCCCATAACCAAATGACCGGAAAAACGAAAATCTAACTAAAACCATTTATCGCTTCATCATCATCTTCTCTATGGATGTTGATTGATGCATCTTTATTCCCCCACCACGAAAACGCGACGCTGGCGCTGTCCTTAATGCGAATTCGAGTACGTTTAGGCTATTTCCGAAGTTTTCCGGCTAATTTACTGCTTGTTAGACCCCACCAAGTACAGATTACAGATAACAATCATTGTAAAGCGCCTTAACGAACCATGGTCCGGATGTGGATTGGACCCCGAGCATGCAACATGGTAGTCATAAAAACTACCCTTGAACCTCTCGACCACGCTGCCGATTAGGCTATTTCATTGCAATTAACCAACTTGTTTCTTCCAACAAAGTGCAAGCGAGGCAGCATGTCCAGCATGAGTAACAGTCGGGTAACACAAACGAGGATACGTGGTGCAATACCTTGGACTTTTTGGACTTTGCACCACGTGCAGACCAGTTCTTCCACTTCCTAGTTATGTCTAACATTGTCTCTTTGTTAGTCAACGCGGAAAATCATTTCAGGTTTAAATTAAAAATTTTAAGTTTTTTTACAGTGGAATTAGGCGTATGAGGGTGCATAATTTAAGTTTGCCCTGTGTGCATCGCTTCTCATGTAAAAGTTTTCGTAGTGAAGAGAGGGCAGCTTATTACACCAAACGATCAAACAGAAATTGAACAAATTGTTAAACTGCATAACACATAACAAGGTGCAATTCAAGTTTGACAATACAAAAACATCAACTTAACACATGCTTAGTGCAGTTACTAGATGGGTTTATAAATGCTTATTGCATCTATCATCATTTAACCAATCCACACGATCGCCCGTATAGGCTTCCAGTTCGCATTTCGTTTCAAGAATACTTTTGATCAGAGAAAATAGTTAATATGTGTGATGATGAACTGAGCAAAAAAATCCACTTCGGGTTAAATTTAGTAAGTGATTATCAGACCTTATTTCCATCTTACTCAAATTTGAGCAAAATAATCCAATTTGTTGTAAAAGTACAATTTTAATACGCTACAATGATTGAAATACTGTACTCGGAAATCAACATGCATGTGCTGTAGATGATGTACTTTGTATCTCAGCAAAGAAATCTAGCGGTTTTCGAGTTATAGCGGCCACCTTTCTACAACACTCGGTAGAGGCTTCACACTGTCCTTTTCAATGTTGCAAGTCAAGAAAAAAAACTGTGATTATCTATTTTTATAGTCCTTAGTTTGACACGATTGGGAATTGAACCTATGTCTACTCGGTAGCAAACACTCTTATTTACAGCGAATGGACCATTGATTGACCACCACATAATTCGAGTTCGTCTAGGTTGCATCTGCAACTTCAGTTGACACACAGTCTTTTTCCATTCTCCCTGACTCCTTGCTGCATTTGCTAGCGCATTATTTTCATATTCACTCTGCAGTTAGTTGCACCCAACAAAGCTAATACTGTACTTTCAACAAAACGAAAAACATGATGAAACACAATAAAATTTAACCACTTACGTTTGGTAGAAAAAAAAGCGTAGTCGGTAATCAAATTCATACTGAAAATGCGAAACTTTAGCTGCTACGCAAAGTGCCTCGAAGTGACGTGAACAAAGAAAAAAACTATGATAAATAGACGGTTCTAATCTTGAACTGCTGCTCAACAATCCTCATAGAATAGGGATTAATGAAAAAAAGAAAAAGAACATCTATAGTAACTACAGTATTGAGAAAACAATAGTGTAAAATTTTCAAAACAGTGAAACAAGTTTTGACTATTCAATGCTTGCTTTTTTCCCGCTGTTTTTGCTTTTCTTGTTCACAGAGTTTCTGTTCTTGTTTGAGTCAGGCAAGTGGAAGCACGATTTTCGAAGCAAAACCTTTAAAAAAAAACAGATTTAAAATAGAATCATTAAAATTTCATTCAATGATTGTCAACCTAAAACTATCTATAGTAACTACAGTATTGAGAAAACAATAGTGTAAAATTTTCAAAACCGTGAAACAAGTTTTGACTATTCAATGCTTGCTTTTTTCCCGCTGTTTTTGCTTTTCTTGTTCACAGAGTTTCTCGCACATGCATTTAGCTCGTGCTCTCCCTGTGATTTTTATATGAACATGTCATAAGTTGTTTGACGTCATTATAAAATTTGCATAGACAAAGCAGATGTGTTTATCGATGCAACTTTTATTTCCAAATTTGGTTACAATAATAAATTGTATAGATGAATAACTTATGCTTCTAAATGCTAGCCGTGAAGATGGCCTAAGTTACTGGTCGAAACACGAAAACCTATAGTTTTAGGTTGACAATCATTGAATGAAATTTTAATGATTCTAATTTGCAGCTAATTTTTAGTTAAGTGTTCATTCACTAAGCAATGTGTCGCACATGCATTTAACTCATGCTTTCCCTGTGATTTTTATATGAACATGTCATAAGTTGTTTGATGTCATTGAAAAATTTGCATAGACAAAGCAGATGTGTTTATCGATGCAATTTTTATTTCCAAATTTGGTTACAATAATAAATTGTATAGATGAATAACTTATGCTTCTAAATGCTAGCCGTGAAGATGGCCTAAGCTACTGGTCGAAACACAAAAACCATTAGTTTTAGGTTGACAATCATTGAATGAAATTTTAATGATTCTAATTTGCTGCTAATTTTTAGTTAAGATTTAAAATAATTTGGCTATTGCCTATACTGCAGTTGAGTCAGACCATGCTGCTGTTTTTAATTCTTCATCACGTGCAAATGCTAAACTGGTTCCAGGAATTTTGGAATGTCAAATAATTTTAGTTGCAGCAGATACTCTGGCACATAAAATACATCACATGTTTCGAATTTTTCTTCAAAACAAAAAACAAACTGTTTTTGTTGAATCAAAACGGTTTTTACTTGACTGGAAGCTCATTTTCAGCGCGATATTTAATCGGAGGATATTTTTCGCGAGTTATCCAG
Source organism: Trididemnum nubilum (assembly GCA_963965965.1). Taxonomy (NCBI): domain Eukaryota; kingdom Metazoa; phylum Chordata; class Ascidiacea; order Aplousobranchia; family Didemnidae; genus Trididemnum; species Trididemnum nubilum. The sequence continues at coordinate 10,000,673 of OZ014474.1, forward strand.
CGGTCGGTAAAAACCGCCTTCATCAATTCAAGTGCGAAATACCTGTAACATGATAATGTTAGCTTTCTAAATATCTATTCTAGAAGCTACTCACCATGGCGTTGTTTTTGGCAGTTAAAATTTCTTCGGATAGAAGTTCATCCAGATGCGCTGAGTAGCCTTTGTTAATCACCTGTGAAAGTCAAAAAAAAGTCGTAGAACTATTTTGCAATGTTGGACCAACAATTCCAATTTTTTTTCAAGGTCTGTGAAAGCAAAAATTCTTAACCTTAGCTTTTTGCCAACAGTCCAAAGATTAGTCTTGTTTTTAGAATTTTTCAACTTTTCTATCGACTTTCTTTAATTCAGCTAAGATTCACAGAGCACAAGCAAACGTCATTTGATGCAAGTAGTATCCGCATAAATGAACGGAAATAAGGTGCTACATATTACGTAGGAGCACAAGAAGTTCATAGTTCAACCACAAACCCTGCGAATGCAGAATAAAAAATTAAAAAGTTTACAGCGATTCTACAAAAACAAAACACACTACGCATGTAAACTTGGAAACAACGGGAAAAGATCACAAGGTTCTGTCGCGCTTCAAAGTTGTCGAGTTCGGTCAAAATTTTGCTATACTAACAGACTTACTGCGCACTGCTGAGATTGTTTCTTCGAAGTTTTACCGATGATATAAATTTTGTCGCGAGGTATTTCAAGCTGAGAGTACACAACTATGTCCTTCGTGGATCCATAAGCTGCAGCATAGCTGAGTTTCGACTAAAACATAACATATTTCTGCTTAACCTGCAAAATTAATAGCAAAAAAACAACACCTTTGTTCTCATTTATTGAGTAAAAGTTCATCATATATTAGCGGGTTAATCTCAGGACTAAGCTTAGGCAACTATACTATAGTTTATCTAGTGTTCACTAAGACCACAGTTTATGGTGCTCGGAGGTACGCAGTCTTTATGCTAAACGCTGCAATTTCGCATTGAAATACGGTCTAGAAGAGATCACGATCTCTTATTGAGCATATATGGAAATAAAAAATTACTCAGCTGAAACATTTTGTTGAAGCGCGACATTGGCGCTATGATCAACCTTAGCGTATTTCAAATCTAGGCTGATCTATGTAGCCAGTTAGATGCCAATTTCCGACAACGTTCGCTACGAAGTACATATTAATTGCAAAAACAACGCAAAACTTTTAACCCCTGACATTTACAATAGGCTTGAAATGAAGTTTTCAAAGGATTGTTAACAGAAAATGTCTACCTAATTTTAGTGATTTTTTATTTAGCTGCAGTAACATCAATTTCAATGGGTGTTTATCTTTTCCTTAAACATACCTCTGTTTTCATATTTCGTAACAACAGTGCTTTTTGCTTCAGTGGTTCATGAGAAAGACCATCTCCAAACCATATTAAACCATGCGGAAAATTATGCTGGGCCAACCACGACACCACTGCATGTTTTTGAATGTCGGGACGGCCCGTAATGTATATGATCAGGTAGCCTTTCTCTTGCCATAACCTGTAAGAAAGAAAACTAATAGAAATAAATCGATGAATTGCCAATATCAATACTAAACGTGGGCAATGAAACCAATGCTCATATACCAACCTGTGCCAATCCAAAAGCCAGCCAACGAATGAAGAAAAATGAATTCAGCTTACTAAAAGCTTGCAACTTCCTAAGACTTCCAACAGTTTTCTTGTGATTTCTTTATCTCAACATCGAAGACAGACTTTGCTTTATACAGTAATTGAAAACTTCAGAATCTAAGCTAAAATAGTCCGAAATAACAGCTTAAACTTTCATAAATTCTCGCGAAACTAAATCTCTTAGGTCAAATACTTTCTTACTTCCATAGACTTGAAATACACCATACCAGGGGTCAGGGTCTGTGAGAGGGGGGTTCAGAGGGTACATCGTATCCGGGCCTAGGGGGCCCGGAAGAGTGCAGGTTCCCGCGTTAAGTTTTGGTATTGCACCATAACACCGTAATCAAACTTGCCAACAGCAAAAATATCAGTCAGCCATTCAGTACTAGTAATTGGTCGCTATTTTTGCTACACAGCCTTTAGGGCATCCCATAGTGGCCGATTTGATTGAAAAAAGAGAAAAATGTATCAAAAGCCATACACTTGCACCGAAATTAACGTTTTGTTACATTTCTCTGACTTGAGAGCCCTAATTTTACAGTATAACAATGTACAAGGGCACACATTTCCAGAGATCCAAAAGCATTTCAACCTCACAGAGCGGAGTCGAAGTTGACATACTCTACTACTATCATTAAGTAACTCACTCTATCTGCATGAGTTTAATAGGTATTTGGGTTTGTAAAGTCTATGATTGCAGATGACTTCTTAAAACTTTTATCAGTAAAATATTTGGATTTTCAGTATTAAAGTCATTATATCGTATAATATTGTGTCAATGTCATCATCCCCACTTCACGTACTTTCTTTCATGTATATCACGTTTTCTGCTTGTCAATTTAAGTAAATTTGGTACTGGGATGTTAATCAAATGCTGTATTTTACCCTCGAGAAACATAAAAAGTGCTAAAGCTCCCGGGGCTCCGCCCCGAACCCCGCTGGAGGAGCTCACAGCGCTCCCCCAAACCCCCTAGCTGGATATAAGCTAATTTTATATCTAGTTGTGTTTTTCACAGGTCTTAACTGTGTGCAAATATCGTTAGCCCCTCATTTTTAAATGAAAATCTACACCCATTTAAAAAAAAATGATTTAACGACATAAGCCCCCGATATGGCTTGGGGGGCCCAAAAAGATTTGGAGGTTCGGTATCGACCTTCGTACCCCCTGGAAAAATTTCTCTTTGAGGCCCTGCCAGAGGTGGGCAAAGTCGTTTAAACAAAGAGCCGCTTGCGGAAAACCATAAACACCAGCGAACCGCAAAATCAGTTTACAGAAAATAACACAACAGCAATCAAAACACCAGGCGCGTAGCCAGAAATTCGCAATCGGAAGGCTGATTTAGGGGCCTGGGGGCGAAGCCTCCAGCCGCCGGAGGCTGGGGCGCTGGAGGATCGGAGGTCTGGGGGCGTAGCCCCCAGCACACAAAAATTTGGCATATTTTCGCAAAAATAACTTAATTTTAGGAACATTTTGATAAAAATTAATGCTTTTAAAACGTGGAATAGAAATTGGCAGCGCAAACATTATTAAACAGATTGCATAAATGGGCTATGCGGGAGGTGGCTAGCAGGGTTGGATCCATTCATTCTTTTTGTAATTTTTAAATTCAAATTCATTGACTTAAAAAAAACTAAATTCAAATTCATTGACTTTGAAAAAACTAAATTCAAATGCATTGACTTTGCGAAAGTCGAATTCAAATTCATCAATAATTCGTGAGCGGATTCAAATTCAAAAATCAAATTCCATCCAACCCTACTTTTCACACCAAAGATTCAAAGAGGATCTTGCAGTTTGCACCGAGCAAGTCGCAGATGTGTATTAGCGCATCACAGGTGCGTAATAAACCAACAACCCAAGTGGCTTGAATCCAGAATTAGATACAGTGCCCTTGCCAGAGCAAACGAAGTGAGGGGGCACCAACCAAAAGTGGGGGGGCACTAAAATTAGCTTATAAAAACTGATCTTTGGATCTTGTACGGCTACAATTATGTGCAGTTTTAAAATAAGGCCAGCAGCGTTTCTTCGCTCGTTTCTTCCATGGCCAGTAAGTGCTTGAAAAATCTATCTCCAGCAGTGAAAGCTACCAGACGTTCGACCTGGATTTTGCTAAGAGAGGTGAACCAAAAGTAAATTTTTTTACACTAAAACTGCCTAATTTATCACCCGTGCTGAACAAACTGATGCAACTCAAGCGTTTCACAGACGGACATCGATACTAAATATAAAGTGAATGTGGATAGAGCCTGAGGGCGGATCCCCCAGCCGCTGGGCGATTTTGAAGCAAAAAAAATAGCGATTTTAACGCTGTTTTAATCATACTTCGCACGTTTAGAAGCCACATGAATAACTAAATTACTAAAATTCAAAAGTCATTTCACAGAATTGAATTGCTTTTCACCTTCGGCCCCCCCTTACTTTTGGTCAAGGTTAAAATACGTTTAAACGTTCAGGCGCGTAGCCAGAAATTTGCAATGGAGGGGGCTGTTTTGGGGGTCTGGGGACGGAGCGAGCCCCCTGGCGCCGTAGGCCAATGGGGGTTTGGGGGCGAAGCCCCCAGCTGCCGTAGGCCAATGGGGGTCTGTGGGCAAAATCCCCAGTGCTCGAAAACTTTGCATTTTTTTGCAAAAATAACTTTAAATCAGAGTTATTGAAATAAAAATTAATGCTTTTAAAACGTGGCAGAAATTGGCAGCGCAGCATGATTCAATTGGTTGCATTAATGGACTATATGGGAAGTGGCTAATGATAACATTGCAGTTCTCTTGTTTGGATTATTCAATAAAACACCCACGGCGTAGTCTATATTTTATAAAGAAAAATATTTGGGGGGGGCTAATGGAAAAATATTTGAGAGAAGTGATTGGTAATTAACTAACACTGAATGCCCCCCCTTTCCTAATTCCTGAGTTTGTAATTTATTAGTTGATAAAACCTATGTTTGGCGTTTTTACACTAGCGATGAAATTATATTTTTATATTTTTGGGCATTTTTTAAAGTTTGCATTGATTTACAACTTTAATTTTTGACAATTAGCTCCCCCCCTGAATATATGTTTCAAACATGCTTTAAATCACTTTTTAGTCAATTTCAGCGCAAAAAAAAACAGTCTCAAAAGAGCTAAAAACGTGGTATTTTTCTTATTCTGCGTTTTGGTTGACAGGCCTATGGGAGGGCTATAGCCCCTCCTCCCCCCCTGGCTACGCTACTGTAAACGCTTGTATTTTGAGACTAAATTTTAGAACTGACTTTGCAAATGGGGCTTAAGCTTCTTCACCCTGGTTGCGCCACTGACTGTTGCAATTTCACAAAGAATCGAAAACACATCAAATATGTTTAAACGTAATTATTTCTTTTTCTATCATTGTCTGTTGTCTTGTTGTTACGTGATGTCACAAAAGCAGTATTTTTAGTAAAACAAAATGGGGGCGCAAGCAGCCGTTAGGGGGTACGCCCACCCTGCCCCCCTCCCTTAGCGACAGCACTGGTAGGATCCATTCATTTTGTTTTTAATTTTTAAATTCAAATTCATTGACTTTGAAAAAAATAAATTCAAATTCATTGACTTTGAGAAATTCAAATTCAAAATTCAATCCAACCCTAGTGGTTAAGTATAGTAAAATTTTAGCTTTTTTTGTTTACATGCTGGTAAATCATAAATCCTATAGTTCAATAAAACTCTCTCGTAGTAATTTATTTTGTCTTTATTTTGTAGAGAAAAATAATTGGAGGGGCGTGCAATGGAAAAATATATTTGGGAGAAGTTATTGATAATTAACTAATACCAAATAGCCCTCTCCCCCCATTCCTGAGTTTATAATATATTTGTTTATGAAATCTATGTTCAGCATTTCTATACTGGCAACCAAAATTGATTGCTCATTTTCGGCCGTTTTTTAAAGTTTTGATCGATTTACGAGTTTTATTTTTGACAAATTAGCCCAACCTCCTCATTGAATATAGGTTTCATAATATGCTTTAAATCAATTTTTAGTCCATTCCAGTGCAAAAAAAACAGTCTCCGAAGTGCTAAAAACGTGGTATTCTCCTTATTTTGCATTTTGGTGCCACAAGCCAATGGGAGGGGGCTATACTTCCCCTCTGACTACGCTACTGAAAAGCACAATAATTGTTGCCCTATAAGCCAACATTCACTCTTGATTGCGCTATACGCGATACATGAAGAGCATTTTTTACAAATAAAGTTATTCAAATAAGCTACCTTTGACAGTTCAGACCACGGGCGAAGCATTCTGCAAAAATTTTCAATTGCTTTTGGTGTGATATGTGTGTGTTCAGGGCTTTATGATACACTCTTTAGCACTGCTTGCACTTAAGGGTACAATGGCACATACCACTCTCTTTGATTCTTTATTGCAGAGTGGAGAGCTGTAGAACAGTTTAAATATACATTTTTATGGGGACCAATGCATGGAGATTGGGGAAGTAATCCACTGATCATGAGCGAGCGAATCAATTCAAAAAACCTGGAATGTGCATACAACAAAACCAATTGTGGGGGAAGCTTAAACGGATGCAAAGTATACACTAACTAAAAGTTCTTGAAATTTTACATTTCTTCAGCACTGATTAAAAAAATAACAAAAACCAGTGAATCCCTAGTACCTTTTCTTGATGAAAAACACTTGTTTTCCGGTAGAAATGACGCAGAAATAACATTGCGCAATTCTGCAAACAATTATAGGCATGTTATGCGCAATTGTAATTATCACGACGCAGAAAAGTAACCGTTTCGTTATACTGCACTTCCTTTGTAACTTCAAAAGTAACCAAACTTACTCTACTTTTTCAGCAATAACAAAAGCTTCCAAATACACTGTGCATTTTGTATCACCATAGAGTCAAATCAAAGTGATCTTCAAAACTCATCCTATTCAGCCAAACTGAAACTATATGTACATTTTGCTTAAGATTTGTAATTCAAGCATTTGAAATATTTAGACATTGCCAACTAGTACAACAATAAACTTTTAAATAGAAATAACGCTAGTAGGATTATAGGAAGAAAGAAAAAGACAAAAAAAACAATTGCTTCTATACCTTTTTCAGAACCAAGAAGACAACAAAAAGATACCTGCTCAATACATAGTAAAAAAAGCCATTCGCAACCTTTCGTTTAAATCCCAGTTACAATATCATTGTTATATATTCAGAGCAGGAACCTTAAAATGGTTGATCTAAGACAAGCAAATGTTATAACAATGGCTAGTGCACATCATTAGCAAAGTCTTTATCCACCTGTAGTAAGAAATTAGCTTTGTTGCTCTGTGCTCAGAAACTCCAACATTTTAATGTATAATGATTTTCCTCTGGTCGACAAATTGCTCCAAGGTTTTGGATATTTAAGAAGGTCGCTTACGGTGCACTGAGAACGGTTCAAATATTTCTTTGACAAACTCGGGATTGGAATGCTATGATAACGCAGCTCGGTAGCAAGTGCAACGGTGTTGATGTCATTGTAATTTCCTTCACATTTCTTTCTGGGCTTGTGACCATGTCTCTTACACCATTCATTGCGAATACATGGAAACATCAGGATAAGCAGCTTCGTACTTTGAAACTACCAAGTCCTTGGCATCAGGTGCTTCAATACTTTTGGGTGTAACGGTGACAATCACAGTGTGTTTAAGTGAGGAGTCTTCCCTAATCACATTACAAGATTCATTGCTGTAAACATAGTCGTCTTCGTTTTCATCATCATATAGATTTTGCTTGTTAAGTTCTTCATTAGCAAACCCATGTACTGGCAACTTGCAAGTAAGAGAACTGGAATTTTATGTTTAAGTCAAATTTTATCTTCACAAATCATCAGGATCCGGTATTGTCCCCGTCGACGGAGTTGGCCGGATTTCGTATGGTCATTGTCTTTACCACGCCTCGCCATTTTGTTCGATAAAATGCATCCTCTTTCATCCGTTCATTTTTCTTCATCTCATTCTCTACTCGCTTTTTCCGTTTGTTTCGGTCTTACTCTTTCTCTTTATAGGAGCGGCTTTTTATAGGAAAAAGTGGAGCCGTGATTGGCTGAAAAAAGACTCAACGAGAAAACATCATTAGTGCACAATGTTTAAGCTGTACTCGAATTCTTTTTGTCGGCAGAAGGCGGGGTTAGAAGTTTAAATAAAAGTGGCTTCAAGAGCAGATAGATGGAAAGGAGAGCGGCCTTGAGCAAGAATAGAAAATCTACTGTCATCATAATGTTAGGCACAGATAGGATTTTGTAACAGATAAAGTCCAATGGCTGAATCAGAAGCAAGAGACTGAATATTAGTCAGGGTGGACGATTTGCACCGACGAGCAGGAAGCATGCGTTTTTGAGAAGAGCAAGAACGGATAGATTTGGGGACATGGTGTTTGATTCTGGTCTGCAGCATTTGGAAAGTACAGCCTACATACCGACCGTCACAGTGGCACGAGAACTGATAAATCACGTTGCTTTTCTGTAAAGCAGGTAATACATCCTTGTTGGTAGCGGAGAGAAGCTCGTTGGTAGAGTAAACAACACGTGGTTCCACAGCGAAAAAGCATAGTTTGACAGCAGATTTTACTGGCTTTTCAAATCGGGTATAAACAGAACCGAGCCACGGGAGAAGTAGATAGACGGGGCATCTTTCGGGTCGAAATTTAGGCAGAGCGTGATATTGCTTCATCGTCTTAGCCATAAACAACTTGATAACGTGCTCAGGGTACCCATTAGTCTGTAAAATGACCTTGATTTTGTCCAGTTCAAAGCCCACATGACAGAAATTTCCTCGCTTGCATTAATAACGAGAATTTTTTAACAGGCGCTGACGAACAAAATACTCGTTAAAGGCAAGACGTCATTTTTGCACATGCATCTGAAGCTCTGCGAGCTGTGTAACGTCATTTTCGCTCGCTAAGTTGCTTGGATCGATTACGAGATAAAACTCGAGTAAAAAAACGTCACATCTTCCTCGCCAACTTAACCAAGACTTTGAAGCACTCTTTAAGCGTACGAGACATTTTTTTTGGTCAGAAATTTAAGGGCAAAATGTTGAAAACTCGTAACTAAAGCGAATTTTTGTTGAAAATTACTTTACAATGGTCTCCATGATTGCTACTAGACTGCTAAGAAGAAAACGAATTGCATTGAGAACAATTCGCTGTATCGACTGATAAAAAAATATTGAGTGGCGCCAGTTGACAAAAATAAAATACACTCTTTTTTTAACCCAATTTTCCAAAAACATGAAACTCGTTTTTGCTCAAAACTTAAGAAAAAATTAAAAACAATGCTTGCCTCGGCAGCAAACTACACAAACGCAAACGAAAAAAAATTCAAATCAAAAAATAGAAACTAAATTTTGTACTGATTCAAAACGGCAAAATTTTAGTGATTTTCATTAGTCTGCAAACAAAATTGCAATTCTAAGAGTATAGAGCGCTGTTTGAGATTTTTTTTTCGCAGTCGTTCGAAAAAGCTTGTTTTTTTCAAGTTGAACGACTGTCAAAAAAATTTTACGATACTGCAAAGCAGGAAAAAAGCCTTTACTCAAGCGGAGAGAATAGGAAATTAAATACAGTTGCAAATATGGTCGCAAAAATTGACATCGATGCTCTAAAAATTTTTAAATATCAAGAACAAATGAGGCTGAAAATCGGCAAAAAATTAGGAACAGCCAGTTTCAACTCGAGAGTTACTGTTTCTAAAAAAGAAACAGTGTACTTCGACTGTAACATAAACGTATACCGACCAACAACCTCAAGAGCGTATCACGTCATTTAAAAAATTGTGATATGGTAAAAGTTGTTCTTTTTTTTTACATTGATCCAAAAAATATAATTAAACTCTGTCGTTCATTGACCAATTATTATTAGTGGAGAATTTTGCAAGCTTAAAAAACCAGCGCATGGCCCATAGTATCTTTTTCCATAACAATAATTGCAGTACACATCGTCCTACAGACACAGTACGCTTGAACGCTTTACTTTGAGGTAGAAATGCATCTGACGTCACAATGAGGTATTTATTACGTGCAAACGCAACATCTCGTAAAGAAAGTTGAGCGAGCATTTCTAACGAGTGTTTGGCTAGACGGTTGGAAAATACCATTATGCCTACGAAGTTTTTTACTCGTTAACGCTTTTTAGCGAGTGAAAATGGCCTTTACGAGCTCGTCAACTTGTTTTGTCACGTGGGCCCAGATGGCAAACTTTCAGGCGAACTGTTCTCTAAAGAATTCCGCTACCAACAAGGATGTATTGCCTGCTTTACAGAAAAGCAACGTAATTTATCAATTATCATGCCACTGTGACGGTAGGTATGTAGGCCGTACTTCCCATAGAACTACACATGTACCCAAATCTATCCGTTCTTGCTCTTCTTCACAGAAACGCATGCTTCCTGCTCGTCGGTGCAAATCTTCCACCCTGACTAATATTCAGTCTCTTTCAGTAACAAAATTCTAATTGTGCTCAACATTATGATCACAGTATATTTTCTATTCTTGCTCAAGGACACTCTCCTTTCCATCTATCTGCTTTTGAAGCCACTTTTATCTAAACTTCTAACCCCGCCCTCTGCCGACAAAAAGAATTCGAGTACAGCTTAAACATTGTGCACTAATGATGTTTTCTCGTTGAGTCTTTTTTCAGCCAATCACGGCTCCACTTTTTCCTATAAATAGCCGCTCCTTTTCCTGCACTCTTCATTCTGACGACTAATCTTGACAAGTGTTACACAAAAAGCTTCAAAAAGACATGATGGTTTTAATCAAAGCAATTCTAAATTAGTTACCTTACAATATCGACGGCGCCAGGTCTGACTTTTGGATCAGCTCCCATTATTGAGACACTGGCTGAAAGAGCTCCGTGGATACTGAAAATGACGGCTTCTGTGTAAGGAGGAAGTACGGCGAGGTAGCTGTCTGCTAAGGTGTGGTCGCCACTGCAATAAATAATACTGTCTACATCACCACTACTTAAGATAAACTTCAATTCAAAGACATAAATGAAGATGAAAATGATCCTCTACTGTTCTACCAACTTTACGGTGACAAGACTGCACGCTGTACGTACCGAATTTTCGGTTCAAATAAACACAAGATAAGCTCATACGCTTTTATAGTTTGATAAGCTTTTAGATAAACTGTAGTCGTTCTACTACTTTTAGGGTGGACAGTTAGACTCAAGACGATTTTCCGCAAGACTTGGCACCAGAACTATAATGCGCCGCGACAGTTAGGTGAAAGAACTATTCCGTGCCGGGACGGGACTATTAGATACCAGGACTATCAGCTCCAGGACTTTCAGACACCGAACCAATTTTTTTAATTTTTAGACGAAGAATTTTTGAACTATCTTATACATACGCTTTAGCGGTTCAAATTTTTCTTTCTAGTACTAAATTGCAAAGTCTTTGCTTTTTTCAAAATATTTTACGCTAGCTGTGTTGAGCCGCAGCGCCCTACAAGTAGGTATTCTACCTCCGCGTCTGTTTTAATATGAAACCAGTTCTTAAATTCCTGTTTTAAAAACTGCACAAGAAAACAATGTCAAGTTAATTGAATAGAGGCTTACCGTACAACCATTTTCATAGGGTAAATTCCCAAACCCAAATTCTTCCCTTCGGGAATCGTAAACGATACTTTGCCGTGTCCGTTCGTCATTTCTGTTCCTAAATGAATCCATTCCGAAGACGGAGACTGTAAAGATTGAACTTTATCAAGAATTGGTAGCATAGCTGTTAGTCACGTTTTTCTCTCTATTACACAAATATCTTAAGAATGCAATAGACCGCTGAGGCGGGTCGAGTTGCAATCTTTGTTTACAAAAAAAGCCGCTATTTACTTGAGGGTTACTTGAAATCAAGGAGTTCAAAGTATCAAACAAACAGTGCTCAGTGTTATCAACTGCCATGTTAGGAAGTCAAAATAACTTTCTCAGCGCATTTAAGAGGTTAATCTGCTTTGGCAAGAAACCACAAAGCAAAATTTTGTGATGGATCAAAGTAAAAGTTAGTTGTTGAAGTTATCGGAAGTGAGTTGTTTGTGGTGATACGTCACTCAACAGTTTTGAGAGTTACTAATGAGAACTAGTAGTCGAATATAACGCTTTGCCACTCTGTGAACTTATGTGAGTTCACTCTCTTCCCAAAGAGCACAACATCCTACCGCCAAGTTTAAGCATGATACTTTCAAACAAAACATTTTTATCACAATTTAAAACTAATGAATGATATTGATAGATACTAAAATACAGGGTGTCCCTAAAGTCCGTGTGCACTTTAAAAACTTCACTTAACTTTTATTTGTGATAGAAATGGTCTGTAAAAATGTTTAGAAAGTTTCATGTATCGAGTTTTAAGTATAGCTATTGAATAATTCGTCAATACAAAATTTGTAACAATTTTTAGATAAGTAAATTCTGCGTGTTAGACAGTTTCTAAATCAGGAATTTCTTAACAGATGGATCGAAATGGCAGGACCATTTTATTGGCCTCCACCTTCGCCAGATTTGACTCCATTTGTTTTTTTTTGTGAGGACATGTGAAAACAATTGTGTATGCAACCAAACCTAGTTATGTGAAAGCTATACTAACTAACGTGATTTCAGGCATTACTATGAATCAATTGGCAAATGATTTTCGTGAAATGCAAAATCGTATTATTCTTTGTATTGCTAATGATGGAGGACATGTGGAAACTTAAACAAAATTTCAATAAAACCTTAAAATATCGATTTTCTTCTTTCAAATACTTTTTACAAATTATTTCTAACTCAAAAACAATTAAAGTTATAATTGTTTTGAAGTGCACACGGACTTTATGAACACCCTGTCTAAACATTAAATTTTTACTGGCAACACTGCAAAAGAGAAGTGTTTATGTTTGTAATATCTCGGTAACGATAGGCCGTAACTAGGTAATGTTTGGTTCAAGACGTTTCTTCTCTTTTGCACAAACAAAATCTTAGCTAAGGTTCAACCACTTTAATTATGAAACAAAGCATAGCATAATGGCGAGAGTGTGGATCTAACAGCTGTCTAGCACCACTACCATAACTACTTCCCAGCTCTCTAACGCCACCCTACGTCCAGTATCGACTTTAACATTTCACACTACGAACCGCTTTTTCTGCATTAATTGATCATCAGTTTTGGCTCGCGTAAATCAATCTTAAACTGAGATTTGAGTACAATACTTCATTCAAAAAAATTTGGAAGTGTTACACTTACAGGAAGCATGGTGTAGAGATCGACTTTTTCTCCAGTGAGGTTAACCATGTCAAATAATCCGTACACGAAGCGTCCACTAATGACCTGGGGCTGGTTCTCCAACACTAGGCAGTCTCGCGCTCGGTGGTTTGCCGTGACGCCCTTGAAACAAGTTAGTAATTGGCAATTGGTTAACAGCGTGGACGAGAGGGCAATGGCGTTGTTTTTACGACGATCCTAATCGCACGATCTGGGTTTAACCCGTGCCCTAGTCACTTTGTTGTATCCTAGGGTGAAACGCTTTACGATGATTATCTCTGCTTGGTGGCTTCTACCGAGCAGCAAATTTAGTGGATAAGAATTCGAAGAAATTCACAAGAGCATAGGATCACGGGAAACTCTTTTAAGGAGGTGCGAATTTCTCCAAGCACGAAGCATATTCGCAATAAAAAGGGTACGGATCATCTAGGAGTTAGCGTCTGACGCTATCCGGTGATCGGAAGATAAATACGCACTACAATAACAATCTCTGTGTCTGTCCAACCAAACCAACGTTACGCATCATCAATGTAGTGGAGCAGTTCTACCTCAAATGCAGGATGGCTCGAATGGTGTAAAAAATTTCACCAACAGATACGTTAATGAGGAGCTCCCATGCATTTCTAAACCTGGATTTTAAGCTCTTTGCATGCTGCATAATCGTACAGAGAGCAACAGCAGAATTGATTTGGAACCAGCAACTTACCCGAATCTTAACTTGAGTTCTTTTTTTTTGCCATTTTTCTTTTGGAATCGTTGAAACAAACATGTCACAAGGCTTTCCGTCACCAGAACACGCGTGAGAAAAATCCAGCTTAATGATCTGATACAAATATTGTGCATGATGAAATATGTGCATTGTGCAACCTTACATACTTCATAAGTTCAATTAGAAACTCTTCATAAGAGACAAATAAATCTCTACATGTTCACTTTTCAAGCGCCGTTTTGCTGTTTGTGTTTGAAATAATAGACGTTTAGGGAAAAAAACGACCCTGGTCTACTACCAGCCCTTCCAATATTCTGTTAAGCTTTAATTTGTTTCAAGATGACTGTTTCAACTTTTGGATCAAGCACTGGAAAAATCCATAACTTTGCTACCACCATGGAATTTCTTCCCTTCTTCGACAGCCAGAAAGACATGGTTTTCGCGAGCTACAGCATTTTTCAACAATATAATACACAGTCAATTCTAAAATAACGTTTTTGCTTACCTGACGTAATACAAACGCTGCCAGATCGTAAGACTCCCAAAAACTTGCGTGGAACAAATGAGGGAGAGAGGAACTGGGAAAACCAGTGAGAACTTCGGGGTAGAACAAAGCGTAATCGATTCTTTTCTCGCCCCACCAACGACAAGCAACTGTTTAAATATTTATAGCCAATCTTTCAAGAACAATGAAAAGATAATAATTGTCCAATTATTTATTTTTGTCTTTGGAAAACAAGATAAACAACGAGAAAAACATAAATGTAAGAATTTTGCTGTGAAACAGCAAAGAAAAACATGTAAAATCGTAGCTTCCAAGTCTTTGCAGAATGATGGGAAAGGCACGGAAGTTACCAAAATAGTGAGACAGTATGTTTTTCTAATTAGTATAGCATCCATTTTTCCTTTTGTTTATCTTGATTAACTACGGTTTTCTGTCGCAGAGTTTCGAATTGAGATTGAATATTGCTGGTGTTGCTATATTTCTCAACAATTAACTACATATCACCAATATTTAGAGCAATTTTGTGATGTGGAGCTCCAAATTAAAACGTTAAAATAAAAAAGGAAGCATTACATCACTTACGCTTTAAAATCAGCACTGAATCAATTGATTGCGTTCATTAATTGTAAGATTACGGTAGAACCAATACAATAAGTGAATCTTTTCAAAATGGTCAAGATCAAAAGATTTGAGTTTATTTTATTAGTAAACAGGCATGAGTAATTAAACGTAATTCAACGTTAGCATGATGAACGAGCAGAAAATAACACGTTGCAAATAAAGGAACGAACAGAACCAAATATCTGATGATAAAATACCTTTAAAAGTCATTAATCAAAACGTCCTTACAATGTAGCTAAGATGGCCTTGCTGCACGACTAATGTGCCTTTGTGCAAGAAACTCGTACTTTATTTAAAGCTGGTGTTTCAAGAAGTTCGGGTTCCTCGAAGAATAGCAAACCCGCCACGCAGCGGATCGTAACAGACGACCAATGGGTACCAGTTAGGCCACGTCCATACAGGTCGCACAGTTGTGAGCAAACCATTTGTTTATTTTAACCACCAACAGTTTGTACGCCGTAACTCGACACATCGGGCGTTGCGAACTTTTCTTTGAAACAAACTAGGATATGCTCGTATGCTGACAAGTCTACGCACAGTGTGGACCGGCCTTGGTAATGATCGTCTGTTTGGTGATGAAACATTTATTGTATGAGTATGGCTGAAATGGCCAATAATTATTAAATCAAGTCAACTGACCGAAACAAACTGACCTCGAACATAAGAATTAGGATTAGATCGCGGTCAGTTGGTTCGCGGTCAGTTTGCGATGGTCAGTTGTCGTAGACCCAATAATTATCCAAGTGGTTTTCCAGCGCATCGCCAGAAATCTATGATGTGGCATTCCATGTGCCATGCTCTTTTCGACACGAAAGAGCCACGCTATCACAAAACAAAACGTGGCTCAGAGACGAATTAAAGTCAGGCCAGAAATCCATGCTTACTGACAACGTTGAGTTTGATTACCTGAAAACGTTTCGTTTTCTGACGTCACTTCGGATGTCACAGACGGAACGATGACGTCATCATCAAGGTGAGGAACATTTGCAGGCAAATCTGATGCAACATGATGCATGCGTTGGGCATTAGCGTAACACAAACAGGCAATAAACGAGCTTATAGACAACAATGCGATACATAATGCTCATTGTTAAACAACAAGCAGCATTGGTTTTGATCAGTAGACGCACTCAACATTTGACAAACATCGGACTTCTGTACACTGGATAGTGAATATTTTTCAAAAACATGATGAGAAGTTTTTCGGTGTCCTTTTTTGGTAAATTTTTGGTGTTTCAAACAACAATAAAAAAGCAAGAAAAATGAACCGCAAAGAGCCGAAACTTGATCAACAAAAGGAAACAAGTACAAAAAACACGACATTTTATAACAGCAGCATGACTAAAAGCCCTAAGGCAACAGGGGTGCCCAAACTGCGGCGCGCGAAGAAATTCAAGCCAGCTGCGTCGCGAATGCAATTTTGGACCGCCACGAAAGTTCTAATTGCCAGCAATCGTGAAACAAAGATACTGGTGTGCAGCTCTCACCGCATATTTCCAGCCATGCGCGCAGCTAAAGACCTTTTTTGTCTTCTTCTTTCTTTAGCCTACGAAATCCCGATGTTTGGTCAATATATTGTTTTTCTTCACTCATTTCAATTTCTTGGACTTAATAGGGTTGCACGCAACTTCACTAGGTCTAATTTGACCATACATCGTAAAAGTTTGGATATCCCTGCCCAGGGGTGCCGAAACCCGGGGGGATGGAGGGGATATATCCCCCCCAATAATTTGACTGTATCCCCCCAATAGTTTGAGTATGGTCTACATCTGCATCTCCCCCAAGAGTTTCACTATAGTGTGCATCTGAGCGTAGGTGTCCACTTGATTTCGGGGAAAAAAAAGTGTTCCATTGATGGTGAAGACCTTTTTTTTTTTTGGTCTTCACCTGAATTTGGGGAAAAAAGTGTTTTGTTTTTTTTGGTCTTCACTTAATTTTCTCATCTGAACAAAATCGTGGTCGAAGTTCATCCCCCCAATGTTGAAAATAGGGCAAAATTGGGGTAAAATTGCAAATTATCCCCCCAATGCTCAACAAAGATCGGCACCCCTGCCCTAAGTTCGTCTTATAATCATCTAGTTGTGTTTCATCACGGTGTTTACTGTCTTTTGCCGCAATCAAATCAACTTATCGATTTGTCATGGGTTATTAGTGCTTTGTGCCAACGTCAACCATTACACAAAAATTAAGCAATCAATCATAGAACTTGAAGATTTTTGTTTTCTGATTCGATATTTACTCACCTACCAACTTTGCAGAAGTACGCCAAATGCACAAATTGCATTGTGCATTTGAAAAAAGTACTCAGTAAGTTTTTCTTTAAAAAAAATCGGGTTATTTTTGAAATAGATAAGATCTAAAGCATCAAGATTTAATCAGTAAGCATTCAGTGGAACGAAAAATTAATACAAAAGTGAGCAAAACTGCTCAGTGTTAGTTCATGCAAAGGTAATTGTTTTTTTGTTTTTTTTCGGTAAAACACCGGGTTAAGACAGTTTGAAGAAGCCTTAAAGAAACTCTCAAAGCAAAACCACTTTCCGTACCCGGTTCTACCCCCAACGGATAGAGCACAGTATCAAAATATTTCAAGATAAACGCAAATAATCGATTCGAAACGTCCGAAGAACTACCAGAACTCAAAACAAGGGCCACAATTTTATCTGTCTATTAAGGCAATACATATCTCATACATTGTTGAAATTCCTACTGCTGATACGAGGCATCCGTCACTTCAAAAGCACCTGATAAATTCGAGTCACTACAGACTATAATTCCATAGGCAACAGGTATAAAAGAAACCGACTGTGTGCGAGTCTGAGGCCGCTTAGTTTCGCTGTGATACTATAGGTAAGTGAGGTTTGATTTACTATTTGTACTTGTATATTGTATTGTACGCTCTCTAATAAAATTTGTATATTCCCTCATAACATCTGTTTCGGAAATTAAGAATGCCAACTCATAGACGTTTCAAGTTTTGCAAACTCTTTTGGAATAACCTGAAGAATAAGTTTCAATGGAACAATGGATACAATATCTATTATTGAAACACTATGCTCTACACGCCAATAGCTAGAACCGGGTATCCCACACCAACTTAAGATCTACCTCTCCTTCTTCGCAATGGACGCCATTTTGGAATGGCGAGAATCTGTCCAGCTTCTAGGAAATATAGTTGAAAACTAACGCGAGCCAAAAACTCAAAAATGCTTTACTGTGGCAAATGCGCTGCTGCAATTTGCATCATGCTTTGATTTGAATCGAAAAATTATTTGCTAAATATAAAACCAAACTAGTGGAAATAGATTTTACCGAGACGTTTCGCCTATTGCAGTAGTCGAGTGGATTGAGCGTCTGCTACGGAAACGGTCGACCCGGGTTCGATTCCTGGTCAGGTCAAACCAAAGACTATAAACCTTGATGTAATTTACAGCTTCTCTACTCAGCGTTAAGCACTAAAAGGGACAGTGTGAAGCCACAACCGTGCGTGGTAGATTGGTGGGCAGATGGCTCCTAACCAAGGCAACTTGGTAAATAAAAATATAATTACACGTACTTCATTCAGCCACTATCAATTTTAACCAAACACAATTTAGCGATAACAACTGACTCATTGCCCAAAACGTCTCGATACGATTTATTCTCCCACATTGGCTGCAGTTTACTAAAGACAAATTTCTTTGCTTCTTATACAAGTTCGCCCAGTTACATAAACAATCAATCATATGATACAATTAGGCGGTATTAGTGGATTAAATATAAAGCGAAGCAATGCGCTTTTTGAAATCAGCAGTTGTTGTTACCGTTAGGATGATTTTTAGCTTAAAAAAGTATAACAATTTGATCATATGCCATACATACAATACAAAATGATATTTTGACCAACGTCAAATTGTTAAAATTCGACGAAAAATTCCGAGCATTTTGATTTCATGACTTTTTTTTTTCGCGTAATTACAACATGCATTCCTTTTTTGTGCATAATAATTATATAATTAAAAATTGAGCATTAGTTGAATCATGCATTTATGCAGATTTCGACTTTCGCAATTCGATTTCAAACTCGATTCCGATTGCTAGTAAAACTAATCAAGAACTTACTTTGCTGCAGCTTCCCACTCGCCATCAATTCACACCCGGATGAAACGCTCCACTCGCTCGATCTGCGCGTGTGCGACGCGTCATCCGAAAACATGTCGTTGCTGCTTGAAAGCAGTTCACCTGAAACGTTGGGAAAATAACTGTAGTTAGCTCTATTTATTGAGTTTTCTTGGAAAGATATAGCGAAGGACATTGCAGTCTTCGAGTCAAGCTGTCACCTGCCCACCTGTTTACCACAAACGGTAAAGGTTACTGTTTTCTATCTTACGCTGAACGTCCGAGCAAGGAAGAGCGAATACCAATTTTTATAGCTGAGAAGTTAACTGATGGCACAGAACTCGAGAATAGCTTTGATTAAAATGTTCATGTCTTCGAAGCAGCTTTTCGTCTGACACTTGTCAAGATTCTCATTAGTCTTTTTCCAGCCAATTACGGCTTGGTTTTTTCCTACAAAGACCCGCTCCTTTTCCTGCGCTCTCCATTCAGACAATTAAGATTCTCTATGGTGTTTTTCCAGCCAATCACGGTTCGGTTTTTTCCTATAAATAGCCACTCCTTTTCCTGCCCTCTCCATTCTGACGATTCTTCTTGACATGTGTCAGACGAAAAGCTGCTTTGAAAACATGAACATTTTAATCAAAGCACTTTTTAGTCTTTGGTTCGACCCGACCAAAATCAAACCCGTGTCTACCGTTTTAGCAGCAGACGCTCTATCCATTCGACCACTGACCGGTTTACTATTAATGGAAGCACTCGTCAGCAACCTAATACGTCATCGTATTTCCACTTTTCAACCGGAATTGTCTAGGTCAATGGTGCTGGCTGGATTCGTCTCTTTTCCCATAATTTGCACTCGGCACCTCGAAATCAAATCTGATGATGTAAAATTTACAATTGCGGAGCTAAACAACTTTTTACGATGTCACGCTTTAGCCGTAGTAACATGTTTGCACCTCTGCGCCTTACTTGGTCGGGAGGAATTCAGCACCGAAACTTTCGCATTAAAAGCGAGCGCTCTAATCACTCTACCAGGTCTGCATTGACAAAACCATGCGAAATAACAGTGCAAGTAGCTGGAAACAGAAGTTGCGATCTTACAAATGAAACAGCAGCTTATAATAACTGGAAAGGTCAAGGCTTGAAAAATCGATCGAAATTAATTTAGCGAGCTCGCAAGACAAGCCAAAATTAAACCTGCTGGAATTGAACCGAATTTTCAGTTTCCTTTGCAAAACGATTATCTTTTTGGAAGAGACTATTTTACAAGAAATTTTTATATACTTTTTTACTAATTCTGACCCAAATCTAATCATTACGCTGAAACTAATCCCAAACGTAATCCCCACTCAAACCTGACTCTTGACAATCAAAAAAGGGAATAAATATTCCTCATTTTCGATTTAGTCTCTTAAACTAAAAATTTTTTGGTGAAATAGTCACTTTCTATCTTTCTAGCCGTACAATTACACTATACACCAGTATTGACGAAGTACTGATCCAGATTTATTACTGAACGCGACAATCAACAAAAAATTTAAAAAAATTACCTACCAATAGCGAATGACTGGCTTTTACCGAGCGGATATTGTTGATATCTGGCAATTTCCGCAGGATCGTAACTACAAAATCTAAAACAAAAAAAGATAAAATCGAAAGTATAGAATAAATTTCTTACCAGTTGGTAAAATTTACTTGCTTTCAATATAGACGTGAAAATTATAATTGTGGAAAAAAGCAACAATTTAGCGGCAATTTTGATCGCTTTATCTCTTGTGGTAACTATGAAACTGTTATTACCGACTACATCTTTATTCTTTAATAACAATCATTGGATTTGCAAGTCCAACTTACAAAGTTTTCAGTTGAAAACACCAGATTGTGTTGACAAAACGAAATTTTATAAATTGCCAGTCTCTTTTTGCGTTGATAGTGGAAATATTCCTGTGTCAGCTCACTTAGGTCGAACACTAACGCGTTAATTTTTGGAGCGGGAGGTCAGGGGTTCAAATCTCAAGTCGGTCAAATCGGGCACACTGCTACCAACAGCTCACCATCGCTGCGATATTTCTTTCTGCGTAGCTGTTGCTCGGCTGCAATGATGCAGAGGTGGACCTCGCCAACTCCATACAGGTGTCGACGGGATACAGTGAATATGAACAAGACTTGATTCTTGATCTCACCTTGCGTCAATCAAGGGTTCGATTCTCGCCGACGACGGATCAGCGGAATAAAACAAATTGTACACGTTGTGGCAAGCTGGTTTCACAGGCGATGTTTGTGACGTGGCAAGTTGAGAGGTCAAATGTAAATCACTACCGGATGTTAGTTGTCGCATGGCCAAGATCAAACCGAGAGGTGAACCTGAAAATCATCAATAGACCTTAAGTCAATTGGTGGTGCAGAACTTGAGAAATGCTTTGATCAGAATGTTTTGCAAACCTTTTCGTCTGACACTTGCCAAGAAGAATCGTCAGAATGGATAGCCGTTCGTCTGCGCTCTCCATTCTGACGGTTCTTCTTGACAGGAGTTAAGACAAAAAGCTTCGAAGAAATGAACATCCTCATTAAAGCAATCATCAATAAAAACATAAAGTAAAATTTTACAAAAGTTTAACAATGGACTTTAGGAATAAACAAAGACCGAAGCAAAATGGTGACATACGTATTATTTAACAGTTGAAATTATTTCTGACGTGAAATAGGCATTTTTTGATGTTAATTTTATGAATTAGTTCAGCATTAATTATCATTTAAGTTTCAGCTAAAGTAACTGTTTATAACACACCCATGTTCAAGTTCACTGTTCAATAATCAATAGTGTACATGCAGAGGCGCCCGCAGAAATTTTTTCAGGGGAGGGAAGCGACGTATGCAATATCTATTGAATCAATTAAAACCTTAAAGCTGCTACCATGGTTTTGCTAATGGGCTTGAACCAAAAGTTGAAATGATCCTGTTCAAAACATGTTGCGATTGGGCGGCATGTTAAGCAAACTGATGCAATTCAAGTGAATTACGGACGAGGGCCTCGGGGCTTAGCCCTCAGTCGCTTGACAATTTTCGCAATTTCTTTTTAAAAAATACCATTTTAATGTCATTTAGATCACATTTCGAACGTTTTTAAGACATTGGAAAGAACAAAGTTGCTGAAATTAGGAATCTACTAGAAAGTCTTACATTGCCCATCCCTTTCAGCCTTCTATAATTGCGAATCAAATTCAAACCACGTTTAAACACTCGCATATGCGAGTCAAGATTCCAAGTGATTTGGATGAGGAGAAGGGGAGGCTAAGCTCCCTTAGCCTCCTTCGTTGCGCCACTGACTGCAACCTGAATTTTGTTAAAAAAGGATCTTGATCAACCCAAAAATTTAAATTTTTTGCTTGAAAAATGCCTCAATTAGCAACATGCCGAGAAAAGTAGTGCAACTAAAGCATATCACAGACAGGGGTCTGGGGGCAAAACTCTTAACTGCCGAGGAATTTTAGTGACATTTCAGAAAAAAAAAAACATTTTAACGCAATTCGAATCAAATTTCGCATCTTTTTAGAGCCATTTAAAAAACTAAATTGATACAATTTCAAAGCCATAATAGCTCAGCCCTTTCAAACCCCCACGTTACTCACAGGTCAAGTCCAAAACTAGTTGCAATTAAATAAATTAAATGCTGAATAGCCTTCCCTAGACTTCTTTTTTTATGAAGCTTACGTTAAGCATTTTGCATTAAGCGATCAATTTTGACTGCTTATTTTAAGCACGTTTTGAAGTTTTTATCGATTAGTTTGTAAGCTGAATTTTTGACAAGTAAGTTATTATCACCCCCTCCCAAAAAAATAATAACAGTAATAGCAAAAGTTTCAAAAGTGGTTTGATCCACTTTAGAGGCCATGTCACGGCAAAAGACTGCCTCAGAAGGGCAAAAATTGTGGCATTTTCCTTATCGTGCTCTTTGGTCTACTGGCCAAAGCTATTGTTGACAAGTTTGGTTTTGATTTCGGTTTCTGAGCAAAATTAATTTAATGGCGGGGTAATTATGATTTTAGTGTTTATGTAAGCGCAGCGTAAATTTGAAATACTAAGCGCTGTGTTGTATTTAGATCCTGATAAGGACTCGACGACAGATGCTGAAACGTTTGACATTGATTATAATTATTTAATCAAACAAGTTGAAGCTTAATCCTAGAGTGCTGCTTATGCTCGCTTTTAAGAAAATGCTGTCTGATAATTCACGTAAAATGGGATATCCTGTTCCTCCTGCCCCCAGTGGTGTTGCTATGGATGGTGACAACTGGGGTGGAATTTCATGGTGTCACCCTTTATAATATATAGTTGCAAAAGGATACTTTTCAAAGCTAGCGGTACTACTTCATTACTCTAGATAGCGGTTGTTATTTGACTAGATCAATAAATTCTCATAGTAGGATTCTAAAACTTGGAAGCACGAGCAGCACACGTTTAGTATCAAGCGCGTAACCAGAATTCTGGAATGGTGGTAGAGGCGAGTTTTGGATGGAAAGGGAATCCCAGATGAATGGAAAACCAGCGTTGTGGTGCCAATTTTCAAGGGAAAAGGAGATGTGATGAACTGTGGTTCGTATAGAGGAGTGAAGTTGCTAGAACATGGCATGAAGATTATTGAAAGAGTGTTGGAGAGCAGAATACGAGCATTAGTTGATTTTGATAAAGCACAATTTGGTTTCATGCCTGGAAAGGGAACAACGGATGCATTATTCTTAGTACGAAGGTTGCAAGAAGAACATCGAGCCAAAGACAAAAGAAGGTACATGTGTTTTGTTGATTTGGAAAAGGCATTTGTCAGAGTACGAAGAAGAGTGATGGAATGGGCCGTAAGAAAGGTTTGCCTGAAATTCTGGTCAACGCGGTGATAAGTCTTTATGAAGGAGCAGAAACGAAAGTTCGAGTTGGATCGGGCTTGTCGGAAGAATTTTCTGTGAAAGTTGGTGTAAACCAAGGATCTGTGTTGTCACCTTTGTTGTTTGTAATGGTGATAGATGAAGTAACGGAAAATGCAAGTAAAGGTTCGATGAAGCAAATTCTTTATGCAGACGATTTGGTCCTAACCGGGGAAAGTATGGAAGAATTGAGAGAGAATTTTGATGAATGGAGAGAGGTGTTTGAAAGCAAAGGGATGAGAGTCAATCTTGGAAAGACTAAGTTGATGGTGACTGGGATGGAGAAAGAAACGTTCGACAGTAAGATTGATCCTTGTGGCGTGTGTGGAACAAGAGTAATGTCTAAATCGGTGTTATGTACAGCATGTGGAAAGTGGGTTCACGCAAGATGCACGGATAAGAAGAAAGTTTCAGTTTAATAGAATAAAGATTTTGTTTGCAAGAAATGTAGAAGTGTGGTAAAGAACTTCAAGGGATCAGATGAAAAACTGTGTGATGGTGTGGAAACTGTAAGCAAGTTCACTTATCTAGGTGACAGATTGAATGCAACCGGTGGGTGCGAAACATTGGTAACAGCTACATCAAGAATTGGTTGGATAAAGTTCAGGGAATGCCGCGAAATACTAAAAGGCAGAAGGTTTTCATTGAAGACGAAAGAAAAGGTTTACAAAAGTTGTGTAAGATCAGCTATGTTGTATGGAAGTGAAGCATGGTGCTTGAGAGAAAAAGAGGTGGCAATTTTGAGAAGAACAGAAAGAGCTTTGATTCGAGCGATGTGTGGTGTAAAGCTATTAGATCGAAGAAACAGCGAGGAGTTGATGGACATGTTGGGCATAAAGGAGTCTTTAGATACGATGGCTAAAGCAAGTAGTATGTGGTGATACGGTCATGTTTTGAGGAAAGAAGATGAAAATGTGATAGTGAAGGCTTTGAACTTTGAAGTAAGCGGTAGTTGAGGAAGAGCAAGACCAAAATAAACCTGGAAAAGCTAGTGGAGAATGAGATGAAGAAAAATGGACTGGTGAAAGAGGATGCATGTAATCGAACAAAATGGCGAGGCGTGGTGAAGACAATGACAATACGAAATCCGGCCAACTCCGTTGATGGGGACAATACCGGATCCAACATGAAATAATAATAATAATTTTTGATAAATTAGCGCCCCCCACTAAATACATGTTTCAAAAGATGCTTTAAATCATTTTTCGGTTCATTCCACTGTGCTAAACATTTCCAATGATATTAAACATATTGTTTTCTTTTTTGTTCGACTGGCATTATAAAATGGTGTCACCCCAAAAAGATGACACATGGGGCGGGCTGCCCCCAGAGTGACGCCACTGCTGCCCTCTGCACTCACGCAAAAAAGGTAAAAAAGCTCCTAAAGGGTTGTTTTCTCAGTTTAGATAGATATATTTAGGCTTATTGTGCAAATTTGAACATAAAAAATAGTTGACATCTTAATTTCCAGGGGGGGCAAATGTTTCCCCTTGCCCCCTCCCCTGCGGGCGCCCATGTATATGATACTGGTGGCAGCTTGACTCGAAGATCGAAAGGTTTTTTCGCTGTCCCCTGATTAAGGCAACTTGGTGAATAGAATAGGTGAATAGAATACAATTACACTTACTACGCATAACAAAATTCATATTGTACTGATATCTTCATTTAATGTTCAAGCTTACCGAGCATAAAGAACTCCGAAACTTCAAAGTCGAGCTTTATCGCAATATCAGTAGATGAATTAACTTGAGTTGATGGATGCTGGGAAATTTGAGGAGGTGGACCAGAGTAACTCGCTGATCTTTGCTGTTGTAAAACGCAGGAAGATTTAAATAATTTGCGCTCTATTAACATTTTCTCGTACTTTGGCAATGGTTATTTTTCTGGAATAAACTACTCATGGTTAAAAACATAATACCTTGTGGCTCTAGCTATGCAACTGAAACATTAAACCAACTTGACCATGAAAAAACTGATTGCAGACAGATGTTTAACCTGATGACATCTAACTAATTGCAGTTCCTATAAGTAATATGCTCTTGAATAAGATCTCTAGCACTACAAGAAGCAAGTCTGAGATTTAAATGGGAGCGCATGATTTTATTGTTTCAGGGCAGGTTGAGATCGCCCATTCTTTTATCGACGAGCTATGACGATCAAATCGTAAGGTTTCACAGGGTGCGAAAAACCTAACTCCGCAATGTTGCCACTATTCTGCCGAAGATTCATAATTCTGACGTACTTAGACGTAAAAAGCTGACAAAATTACAAATTTATGTCTGATTTTTTAAGTCACAAAAATAATGCACACTGCTTTCAAACGCGGAAAAGATAGCGCATGACTTTTTGAGAATATGAGATTTAGAACACAAGAAGTACTGGATACGCGAGGTGAGAAGAACAAATGATTTCGTGCTAAGACAAAAAACTAGAGAAAACATGCAACATGCGAAAAAAAGATCGATAACCAATGTGAAGTGACAAATCGCATTGCACATGCAATAATACCACAAGTTCACGTTCTACACGTTCGGGTCAAATCGCAACTATCACACTGCTGTTTGAAATGGAGATCAAATATATCAATAAAACAGAACGCTTCCAGGGCAAAACAGCATGTATACTAAATTTTGTTGAAATTTCGAGCCAAAACGGAGAGTTTCAGGTTGAAGTGTGGCCAACCACGAGTAAGCAAAAACTTTGCTCATGGTAGAAACTGCAACACTTTAGAACTTTTCTCAAGTACTTATTAAACTAATTAAATTGTTTAAAACTATCTACATTCTTCACCGTCTTTTGAAAAAAGCATAAAGCACAACCCATTTTTCTAAAAAGTGTTTCTTGTCTCATATTAATCAATGAATGGAATGATTTGCATCATCATTCCTTTTCTGTGGTCCAAAATTTGTAAATTTCTAGTAAAAAAAGCAACCGCTTTTTCAGACATTGTTGCGTTTTGACCTGCACATTCTGTGGCTGAGATAAAACACGCGGTGAAGACACTCCAGTACAATTGACCTGCTGGACATCCAAACAGCTGTTAGCGCTAGCTCGACGAGCGGGAATGGAGTGGTGCGGATTGACGGAGAGAAAGAAACTGTCCACAGGAGCAGTACAAAGAGCAGAGGTCGCCGAACCTCTCCTTGGGGCGGCGTGGGAAGCAGTTAACTCCCATTTTTGATGGGTTGTTAAGCGAAAATTGGGTGAACTGGGAGCGCTAAGCTGCTGAAAGTCTTCCTCGTCCTACGATGCAAAACGAACGATACAGAAATTTGGCAATTTCAAATGGCAACTTGAAAAGTTAAAATAAAACTGACAAAATAATGGTAAATCAACGTAGTAGTAACAATTTTTACGAAAACTTGAATATGCCAGTTCTACAAACATTACAACAATGTTTCTAGGAACTAGATTAGGACTTAGGAGCGCTTGAATGATGTTCCCCAAGAAAAAAACATAAACTTGGACTCACCAAGGCCTTGATTTTGCAGCGTGGAGTTCCAAGCGTATCATGTCGCTCTTTCTTGGTGCGCACAATTGTACTGGCCCCCAGATAAATAAACAAGCCCAAAATTTAATATTGCCACCCCCATGCTTGCTTTAATCGGGGTAGAATAGTAAAGCGACCACCCAGCGTGCCATGAGAGGCAACATGTGGGTACCCATCAGCACAGACCGCCAGGTACGTAATGGAGGACGGTGTGCTCATCTGCTCAGTCTAAGTCTGGAGTAGAAACGGCCGCTTTTCCCTCCCGTGTACTCCAACCTTGCTGGAGTTTTGTTAGTCTGTAGTGTGGTGCAGCATTTGTGTTGTAACTATGCCCTCTTCCAGCGGAGAAACCCAATCACGCGACCAATCAACATAAAAAGTGGCAGAAGAGTTTGATGAGGCAGTTTCTCGATTAATTCAAGCACTTTTATTACAGGCGATCAATGTAGTAACGCAAAGGAAAATTAAAAGCGAAGAAAATGAGCTTATAAAATAAAGAAAATCATTGCCAAAGTTGAACTGAAATCAATAGGATGTCAAACGAAGAGCGACATTCATGCAAACTTTGAAGTTGGGCATAAACTTAGTTTTGTTTGTAAAGTGTAAAACTCCCTTATACAGTTTTTAGTGGGGTTTCAAAATGAAGCAGTTTTAATACATGTTCTGCTAGTAAAATGAATCTGCAGCCACAAACAAAAAAGCTCAGCGTTTACTTGTATTAGTTTTATAGTTTCGCAAACAAAGCGAGATTCGCATAGCAACTACATATAAGCATAACGAGCGAGAGATTAGCCTACTGACTTGACTGTAAGTGTTTACGACTTAGACTAAAACGTACAACTTATTAACCTTTTCAGTGCCTATAAACCTTGTAAATTTACGGCAAAATTAAATAATACCAAGTGAGACAGTGACCTAGGTCAAGGATCAAAAAACTAAATCGCTGTTGATCTTAAAGGGTAAATCACCCAATCAAAGTGGTCTCTGATCTGTTTTACTCACTTATTTGGGGGATAAAAATAGATGGGAGAGAAGCATCATTGCCACGGCCTCATACCACCCCAAAATGTACGACGTAGGGTCTTAGACTTGTTACGTTTCTATCAAGTTTTGAAAAGTTCTTCAGTTATTAGATGGGTAGGAGCAAAATTTTTAAAACATCTGAAATAATCGTCGAGATTTTTCTTGTTAATTCTCACCTCATAGGTACTAACGGAACTGCCACGTCTGCTGCTCGACATGCTCTGATTCAAATTGGAACACCGGCAGAGCATATCATACGTCATAATGCTTCCTATTGTGTCACTGATGATGCAAACCTAAATGATATATCATCGCTAGCCTAGATACAAAATTAAGCGAGTCAAAATAACAACATAAGCTAAAATTATTAACTCAGAAGAACCGCTATTACTAGCAATCACGATGTATTTGTAGCTTGGCTGACCGCCGACAGGGGAAATAAGTGGTGACATTAACCAAAAACTAACAATCATCAATCTTCATCATTGAACAGCACCAGCAAAATTATGACACAACGTGCAAGTTGGTGGATCCATCTCCACATCATAAAAAATTAAGATATTCCAGCGAAGCCGGGTTGTTGGCAATAATATTGGTGTTCGATTTGAACAGCCAAAGAATCAAACTCAGGAGTTACTGCCCCAAAGATGCTGGAGCTACACAAAATTACTTTTTGCAAATCCAGACTTCTTTGCTACCTGGCCATCGAAACCTTTTCCTTCTGTAGTTTCAATGAAGTTATTATAAACCATATTGCAATTAGAAGCAAGGGAAGTGAGAGCTTCTTGATACGTGCTTGACATAGTGGCCGACATAGCAAGCAGAGAGCTGGGGAGTGTGTACTCCTGGGTTTCAGTATTGCTGGATCCGTGAGGGCTTAGCCTGTAACCCACAAAACGGGAGTTAAGTATTTTTTTCCTAAACCCCAACTGTGTTTTTTTTTTTTTTCTAAACCCTAGTACCCTTTAAGGGATTAAGCGCATCGGAATAGCACTGAAAAATACACAAGCTTCTTTGAACTGCCAATTTTTCGTATATTTATGCATTGCAACCAGGCCTAGCGCCAGGATAGCGTGACTTGGGGGGGGCAGAAATAAATTTTAGGGGAGCACGAGAAGTTTATTTTGTGTGAATTCGAGAGGGGCACGGCGGCACGAAAAAATTTATCCCAGTCTGGATCAGATGAACAAGGTGAGGAGCAAAGATTTAAAGGGATTTTCCGGCCGAAATCGGAAATTCAAGCGGTTTTTCCGGCCGAAAACAGGTGATCTCCAAAAAAAAAGGTCTTCTCCAAATTTGTGCAAGGGATTTTCCGGCCAAAAACAGGTGATCTCCAAAAAAAAAAGGTCTTCATCCCAAAAACGCCATGAAATCCGGTGCCAGTCCACAAAAACACCAATTTGGGTCTTCATTTGCATTCCAGTAGCCCCGAGCCTGTTAATTTCTTCGGGGGACAGTCCTCGCTTGGGGGGGGGGCACAATTTTTGTTTGGAGGGGCACAAGCAGTCATTTGGGAGGGCACGGCCCCGGTATGCCCACCCGTGGTGCCGGGTCTGATTGCAACATACGTTAAAATGGGGTCTGGTTCTTACACACGAAGATTGTTGCCAGTATGCAATTGTTGTCGTGCCAATACAAAACCTTCTCGCGTAAACGCGTTATTTAAAAACCACTGATTTAATGTGTATGAAAGGAGTGTTTTAAATAAAACGCAGTTTGCACAATAGTAAACATATCTGCTATTTTACGCTTTCTTCTCTTTCAATACAACTCAGTAAAGTGAAATGGATAAAACAACCTTTTAAGTTATAAAAATCAACTTTTAATCCAATGTTTCAAGGAGTTAAATTTAGTACGGCATCTAAAGTAATTTAAAACTACGGTATCGAGTCCTAATGAAGGTTTGATAATTTTAACATATCGAAACATTGCTTTTATCGTTGATACTTCACTGAGTTTTCTTTATTTAGTCATAAATTTTATTCTTGTTAATGCCCAATGCCAAACGGCAGTAACATGTTGTTTAGGAATTGCAAGAAGACCGTATTTCCAAAAGCCAGCACTGAAACGGTTTATGGCTCAATTAGGTTGAACATTTGAACAAAGAATACTGATTATATTTGACGACAAGGAAATAAACGGTTTTGTTTTCTTCCTTTGTTTTTCTTATCAAAAGACGGGAAATATTTTTATCACGAGAAAAAATAGAGCAGGTTTTCTTTGTATATTAGTAGGAGAGCAAAAGCCTAGATAGACAATGTACACAATATTTAAATTAGTACAACGAAAACATGACAATAATACATTTTAGAATAATTTTTACGTTAAATAATGTTAAATAATTAATCTGTTACACAGTTTTTGAATTATTGGTATAAAAAGTATTATCAATTTACTGTATATCAAGCATTAATTGCAATATCGCAAAACTATCATAAACGTGTAAACAAATGGCAGAACTTCAAAATTTTTTGACGAGTATAACCCAATAAATTCAGAAATAAACGTACAGGAAATCTACTAAAAGGCCCTCAAATACACCTTTCAAAGATAGCCAGTTTAACAGAAGCTTTATTGTCTCTTTCACATAATGCAACATTATAGATATTATTACGTAATAGTCACTTTCAGTCAATGAAAAACGTCAGAAGATACTACAATATTACAAAGGGCTAAAAGCTGGTTTCCAAATACCATTTACAGAGAAGATGGGAAAGTAAATGACTTAAACTTGAGTTATTTTCAAGATAGACCTGTGTGACTCTCATTTTGAACAATGCGAAAAGTAGGAAAGCTGAAAGACTGAAAATCGAACTGTAAATAAGCGCTTCAAGTTCTACTATGACCATCATTAGCAAAAATACTACTCAAAACGAACTACTAATTAAGCTTTTTACTGCCGACGGACATGACATAAACCAAAACGTCTCACTCTGCATTACTGAAGTGTATACCCCATAGCGATGTGGTTTTAACTAAACCTGGAATATTCTACCAACAATTAACAAATTTGCAGCAAAATTACAACATTCCTCAAGCCGCATCACAATATTCCAAATAATCAAGAGAAAAAAAGAATCCACTCACTTTCGTAAAAGTTGAAAAGCCTCGTTGCAAACAGGCGAACATGGCACTAGTTTGAAAGCAATCCTGCCCAAGGCAGCTTTGTAATAAGTCTTGATAACACTGTCAAAAGTACTCTTCAAGGTTTGAAGGTCATTCTAGAAAATAAGAGAAGTGTGTGATCACGTGACATATTAAGGTAAAGAGTTGATTGCATTTTAACCCCACCCAGCAAGCCATTGAACAAAATAACGTCTGATTACTGTATGATTCTAAAGGAAGCATTCGAATCTGATAGTGAAAATGGGTTAAACCCCTAATTCTGACTTAGTAAGAGAAAAATGGAATCTAGAAGAGGCCTAAATTGCCGTGAAACAAAACGGTTATAATTGTAAGAATCGCTTAAAATTTTAACCAAAAGCAATTCGGAATTCTTAAGTGATTGCTTTGCATGAGCAATCATTCATACCATTTGTATTTCCGACTTTTCTGCCGTAATAATTTAGTGCTTTGCAATTCAGTCTTGGTGAAACGTCCTCAAGGGGCAACAATGAATGTTTTAGTTTTGTTCTTGAAGAGTCAACCAAACAAATTTCGCTATCCTTCTTGAATTACACCGGTAACAAAATGGGAGGCCCCATACTCTAACCTACCCCAACTTTTAACGAAAAGCAGTTACAATATCAAACATCAAGCCGTTGGGCCACTGTATGTGACTCAGAATTGCACCCCAGGCAGTGGCGCACCCAAGGGGGGTGAGGGGGTAAACTTCCCATTTTGGAACTCAAAAACAACATAATTATGTTGATATAACGCAGTTTGTAACACTTAGCCATATTTACTTTTCACTAAATAATCACTTAAGTTGTTGTTAATCACTTAAGATGTTGTTTTAGGGCTGTAATTTGATGCTGCAAAATAAGATGTTGTTTTAGGGCTGTAATTTGATCCTGCAAGATAGTTACCAAGTAATTGAGATTTTTGCATTTGTTTCAACTACAATATTGCTTCTACAGTGTTTCAACTACAAGACCGATATATTATGTAACTATGTGTAATTGTGTATTTGTTACATCCATTGAATAATGAATAATACTATACCCAATCATAAACTTTTGAGCAGAACAGAGTTTGACACTAAAAAGACAGACGCCATTTAGTGAAAAAAGCCGTCCTTGTGTAAAAAAACCTACTAAGCCAAATGCACTTTAGCAAAAAAAAAAAAAAAGCAAACAAATCCGCTGTTTGAAGACGAAAACCAAAACAAAATTGCATTTAAATGTCGAGATTTCTATTCTGCAAACGTATCCAGGAATTTAAAAGCAGCTGTTAATAGCGTCAGAGCTATCCTTTTCAAATGATTTTTTCTATTTTTCCATTAACCTTATAGTATTTTAGGTGATTTTGAAGCATCATACGTCACAATAACAACCCATTTTCTATTTCTGTGTAATTAACCTCTACATACACCACCGCATTTTAGTTTTTCTTCATTTCAAGTAAAATCATGAAGAAAGCTGGATGAAAACGTTCAATCTAAAGCAGCCTTTTTCAAGACTACCCATTACTCAAAGAGTGGAAATTATAGCTTCGACGCTAATGAAAGCTATTGTAAAATCCCGTGCCACTAACAAGCTTTTTGAATTTAAAACGTATTGATTCAAAAAATTTAAGCCAAATTTGTGATCTTTCAGCATTTAAACATATTTTGGACTTGACCAGTAAGTGTGCGGGGGCTGATTGGACTGAGAAAATAAATTCTTTCAAACTCTTCCAAATCTTAGTAATTTAGCTTTTTCTGATTGCTCAAAAAACGTTCAAAACGTCATTCAAATAGCGTTAAAACGGCTTTTTTTTTTCTGAAAAATTGCAAGATTTGTTCAGGCCCCTATCTTAGTATAGTTAATTTTTTTTAATTGCTTTAAAAACGTGCAAAACGTCATTCAAATGGCGTTAAAATGACTACTTTTTTCTTAAAAATTGCAAGAATTGCCCAGGCCCCCCCATAGCGGTAAATTGTTATCTTCACAACTAACAACTTTTAAAATTGTTATCATAAGGCTTTTAAATAAACAAATGTTGTAACGATGCAAATATTAGCGCGAAACCCTGTTTGACTATAACTAAATTAACTGTAATTGGGTACTGGCTGCTTTTTCAAAAATTCAACCCCCCCCTTTAAAAATTTCTGAGTGCGCCCCTGACCCCAGGCCTTCCGCTTCAGGAGGTAATACGTTAACCACTAAATCAACTCACCGGTCCCAATCCACATGAATACGTTTATTATGAAATTATTTATTTCTTACTTGCTTGTTTGTTGCGATATTGCTCAAAGATGATTCAAGTGGATTCCCACCGTGCAATATAAGGAAAAGATAACTAATTTTGCAAGAAATTGTTCGACCAAGGTCAACCTAGGTGAGAAAAGTTTCATTAAAAATTGCACTTACTATTGCTCTAAAATTGAGTCTTTTTTCAGATGGAAACATCTTAACGTTCGAAAATATGTGAAGTTAGTGAAATAACGAACACTCAAATTTCATTCTCGTACCATTTTCATCAAACTGTTGTAAAGTGTGCTACAATTACAAACGCAAGTACAAATTGCTGGTGTTCACTGCTGAATAATTATGAGGAAAGAAAATAATTACTGCATACCTGCTCATCTGTGTCAATACTGAATTGCTCTTTCACGTCATGACCACTGTCTAAAACATAAAAGATTCAGTAGCTGATATTCCTGCAGAACGCCATTCGGATTTTGAAGAACAGTAGTGCGCTACCTCATAAGAAAAACAGTTGCATTTGCTAGCATTATCCAATTTACGTTCGAAATTTAACTACAAAAATAGCGGTTAAATTGAGATCACCCAAAAACAAAACACTAAAGAAGCGTTAAACAAATTTTACCGACTGATATAGTAGGTTCGGCTAAATGCTCAATGGAGCCCCAACGGTAGGGCATAGAAGACAGCACAAAATTGTCATCAAATTCATCTGCAACAAAACATTACTACGTGTCAATAATATAAACAAATGTAAATCTTGCATTGTTTGGCTATTTTTGGCTTTAAGTTGTGTCATAAATTAAAAACACTCTAATTTTAGCGTGGTGCAGAATTCAAAGGTAGGGCGATTTGAGTGAGTAGAATTTCAAGAATAACCGTGAAATTTGCAATTGTAACAATCACGTTACTAGAACGGGTGCATAACTACTTAACAACTTGAACACGGGCCAAGATCAAATTATCTGCCATCACATCAATAAATATTTCATAACTGACCAAACCATCCAAAACGAGTGCAAGCATTTCATTAATGTAACAGTAACTTTAGCAATGCGCCGCTTTTGCATCATGTGGTTTAGCGTATGAGAAGTGATTACCTTGACCGTTATTTATCTGCTTATGATAAGACAGCTAATGTCTTGAAACGCGTAGCAAAAACGTACGCTCTAATTTTGCCTTTATGTTTTTTGGTATAAGCTGTTACTTTTGTATGCAGAAATGTTATACTAAACTAGTTACTAATCACTTATTTTTGCTACCAGCAAAATGTCATTAATTTGGGCAGTTTTTTTAATGGCCAAATAATATCTTAAAACTTCCACTTCAACCAGCTCAATTACAAAGCTGCAATCAGTAAAATTTAAAGCTTCAGCAAGGCCAAAACTAAAAGTAATCCTTCAATTAAATAAGAAAAGTCGCATTGGATCAAGAATAATTGTAGTCTAATCCACTAATTTGTCCACTTCACAAATATTTCCTTGTTTTTAAACCTTTAAACTGAAACTTTGAGCCAAATTCAAGTCAAAAAAGTACAGAAATTACTTTGTGCCTAACATGAATAGAACAAGTGAACTGACGCAGTGGTTTTCGCGTATGTTTTATTCATGTGTTACTGAGGGTCTTCGTATCAATGTCAAAATGAATTTTTAAATTTTTCAGCCATAAATAGAATTTCAATTTTCAAACCATTAATAATAAATAATATAACAGAAAAACATAGACGCTCAGCAAGGACAAACTATCACTGTAATCCTGTCATTGCGGTGCGAATACATCCTACTCGCTATTTCGCGTCGACAGAATTAATCGTTTTAAATCCTGAATATGAGCAACGCATTGCAAAAAGTATTTTTTTTTTGACCTTTTGCATCGAGTTTTTGGTCATTGATCAAGTACAAACTCGTATAAAACAGTGTCTTAAAACGGCATTTTCGAATAGCAAAGCGGTAAAAGATCGAACTTAACTCGCAAGGGCAAAGGTTCGGTTCCTACCGCCGCTAAGCCCGCGTGTACGTGGATAAATACCTGTGTTTAAAAACTGTCTTGTGTTGTTTTAGAATTTATGTTTGAACATACGCACCTCATGAACATATGACATTCGAGCAGCCTCATGATCAATGAATATATGGCTCGATTTGATTGGTGTGATGTGTACAAATAAGATTGATTGATCCATACTTATCCTCAATTCACGAGGAAGCGACAGTGGCTTAAGCTAACTCACTAAACTTATCATTGGCAAGCTACAGTAGAAGTGTCTTCTTCAGTGATAGGGTCAGAGGAAAATCCGTCTTTTAAACGCCCAAAGAAAATCGAGCCATAGCGAACCATGTCAAGTCGATATTATGTCAATTTCATCAAAAGTCTTACCTTTCGCATCGAAAAATTCGTCGTCGTCGGAGCTGTCTTCGCTGCTATGACGTCGGATTCCCTCGATACCGCCTTCCAGCAGATTAATTTGACTGACGTATCCTGAAGCAAAACGAAATGATAAGCGGGTGTAGGCATATAATCGGCGACAAGGTATCACGCATAATTTTATCTATTCTATTTAAAAATTACGATTTGGTGTCAGACTATTTTTGTATTCCTTTGATGTTAACCAAAATGTCAATCTATGGCGTCCAAATTAATTAACGCCATTTAGTCTTACGTTCATGGCACCCTGGCAAAAGCCCTAAAATTAGAAAATATATTGAACGAGCAAAATACATATTACGGTATTTAAAGACTTCCGTGTAAGTACATAACTGCGGAAATTCAGCATTTGATTTTTCTTTAAACACAGGGTAGCTCTAAAAAGGTTGCTTTGTGATTGTATTGAACAGTTTTTGTCTTGCTCTACTCAATTTCCAGGATACCGCCAACATTCCAAATAAGAATCCGAATGTTTGAAAGATATTCTCAGATTTTGTAACAACAAAAAATGTTCAAAAAATAATCAAAAGTAGTAAAACACATTATACCATTGAGATTTTGAAAAAATATGCTAGATTTAGAAAAAAGATTACGCATCAAGCTAGAACTAAAAGAGAAGTAATTTTAACTTTAATCATCATAACTTTATTAATAAGAGACATGTTTCCAGACTGCACGCTTTGTGATAAGCAAAATCGATATATTCAATATTGCATTAATAAGTGCCTTGGGAAATATAATTTTAGCTATGTAAATACATGCAATATTAGTTCGTAGATTTCAAAAACTTTCTGCTTTTTATGTCACTTTAGACAAAACTTATTACGTCACAGTAGGATGTAACAGCATCGAAACAAAATTTAAAAACGAAATTCTAGCAACTTGCTGCAGTAGTGCGTTTTGAACAAGCGTAGCAGTCAAGCTGCTTTTCAAAAATAAACGAAAATCGTTTGCTTTCGAATGCGTAATTTTTTACTTTTAACAGCTTTTCTTCAGCCGGATTTTTCCAGAAAATCACTCTGCGCGAAATGTTTTGACCAGGCCGATTTGACACTGGGACGTTTGACGCAGTCCTACTTCGACCCGGAACGATTTATTCATTCGTTCGTATGAACCAGACACTCTGCATCTCTCTAACCACACCAACGCAAAGCATTTTTTTGGGTCTGTTTGCAAGTCTTTCGTCAGGCTGGGCCACCATAACGGGTAGACTGCTTGGCTGGTTGGCACAATAGGAACGATATGTTAAGTGTCTTTACCAAGGACACGACGACACATTGCTAGTTCGGGGATCGAAGTAGGAGTCAGCAAAATATTGACAACATTCGGCAACAATTGTTGTTCGTGCTTACTTTCGGTATTGCTCAATTTGCTTCTTGCAGAAATCATAGAACTTGAAGACGATCGGTGACTGATATAAGCTTTGTAAACATCTAGATGGGAAAAAAAACATACAAATAAAAATCCACAGCTGATGCGGAAGAAAAAGAGGCCGTATTGGCACTGAATTACAAGAATGTTTGTTTAGTACAGCCAAAGTTGGACAAAACTATAACTTATTAGCATTGAAAAGTATCCAAAGAGGTAACAATTTATAAAATTAGGGCTTTAAAAGCTTCTCTAATAAACAGTTGCTTATAATTTAGCTTATTCTGAGTTTTAAAACAAAAGTAAACAGTTGAAAACTAACTTTTTTGACTGGACTAGGCACAATTATTACAGGCAGCACACTGCATAATCTTCATAAAGAACTGAAGATACATAGTTTAATTCGATTTCCTTTTTTTTTTGAAAGTGTCGTTTTTTAGTCACGCATAGCAACTGTTCACAAACTGCAAATTAAAAAAAAATAATTACTGTACGTGAATTTATTACTGAATGCACAGTAAATGTGACTAACTTCCTTTCAAAACGGTAGCTGTAACTTAGATACTATTTTTGTCTAGTAACTGTCACTTAGTAACTTTTAGCAACTAACTTGCCCACCAATGAGAGAAGCAAAGCCTGAATTTAATTTATTCTGTAAAAAAGACAAAAAAAAAAAACGATAATCTAAAACTCACATAAAGCCACCGCACATGCTTTATGCCTAAGCCTTGTTTTCGTCTTATTACAATTTAAAGATGGCCTAATTAATACGTAGTGCAAGTGTAAGTGTTGCCAGCAAAAAAAAACGTTAATGGGACAAAAAATCGATGCCTGCCTAATTTTTCATCTGGCAGTAAAACAAACAAGCGACTTAGTAAACACGAGTAGCGCATAAATATAAAGATTGTACACGCAAACAGCATGTCCGCTGCAGTCAAATAAAAACAAACAATGCTATTTTCGTGTTTTTGTTATAGTGATGTTTTGCAGTTATCGATTTTCTCGTAAAATCTCAACACAGAAATTTTCTTCCGCAAACGACACAACATCTAATTGGAGGTTTGACCGTGCTTAGCGCAAAAACTATCTTAAACGGCTTCTACCGAACATCCGTATTTACGCATATACGAGTATAAAAACGCGTATTCGTAAATACGGACGTACATATTAACGCAGAGTAATTTATTGATAGTTGCCCAACTTTACTTAGCCTAGGAATTAACTTGGCTCTGATCAAACTTGAAACGAGCAATTGAATATCTGTTTGTAGTTTTCTTCATTACGGTAGTTCTTCCTAAAGTTGCTTCATTCTAATTTCATACATCTTTTTAAAAAACAATCTTCTATTTTTAAAAATTCTGTAACTAATTTTGAAAAAGCTGTTGCTCTCGATGGTATTCGAACCTAACGACACAAAGCAGAATAAAAGTAAATTTAATTCTTAAAGACTGAACCTTTCGTCCAACCAAACCCACATCCAACCTCTGGCATAATCGCGTATTTTCAATGCTTGCAAAAGCAACGGATATTTACAAACGCAATGACAGCATTTCGGTATGAATTGTGGTAGATTTATTTGTGGTTCGCTGAACAACTAAAACTTTGAAATGCCTCAAATGATTGACTGAGTTGCTTCCATAGAATTCAGTTTAATTTGCTCGCAAAAATACGGTAGTAGTGGTAGTAAACTTTCACTGCCAAACAAAAATAAATATATTACAAATTCAGCAAAAGTTTAAAAAACACAATATTTAGAACGAAAAGGAACTGCTGTCCAGTTGGTCGAGGGGCAACGCGTTCGTATATGGAGCGGGAGGTCTGAGGTTCAAATTTCCGGCCGGTCAAACCAGACAAAGCGTTCCAACGGCTAGCCACCGCTGCGACATTTCTTCGAAAGCAGCTGTGTTGCCTGTGCGCAGTGACGTGGAGACGGGCCTCGCCTATTCGCTACACGCTCAGGCGTACTGCAATAGAATGAAAGATTTCATTTGATAAGGAACTAAAGACCAAAAGAAAAACGTCGATTAATCAAGTACTTTAGGCCTAATTTTAAAAACTTTGTGAAAACTTTCAAACAGTAGACCCCGATAAAAACTTGCAAACAGCAGATCCCGAAATTGATTGCAAAAAAAGTTTACTACGTTAACGTAAAATTTAAAGTTAAGATTTCGGTGAGAACCGAACCCCAATTAAAAGCTTCCAAGGCAAGTAACACAACCACTACACCAAGCAACCTTGTGACGTCACACCGCAAAAAAGCCTAGCGTAAAAAATACGCATGTTCGGTAAAAGGCAAAATAAAACAAACCAGCTCAAGTAAAAAGTTTTTACGTGTATGCGTATTTTTTATATGCCTATGCGAATTTTATACGCTTATTTGTGAACACAGATGTTCGGTAAAAGCCGCTTATATACCAAAAAAAAAACAAAAAGTACGTTATTTTTTCAATGAAAAACAGGAAGACAGGTGATTTAGTTCTAAAAATAGGCAACGAAAATCGTGCGATCGTCGTCAGAGCAGAGTGGTTGGAACAGTCCCTAAGGGGTCACTTTGTAACGTATTAAAGTGTTACGATGTATTAAGCTCTTTGAAATAAACAACACTTACGACATAGTCTATCAAAACATTGCATACAGTACTACATAATGCGGCCCCTGTTCTTTTCTATATATAAATATATACAAGTCAAAAAAGTCACACATAGATTCCAGCAATGAGCTAAAGACCACGGGGAGAAAACTAACGACTTCACATTACTCAAAAAAAGGATACCCCATTGCTGCATAGGTAATCATTATTGACGGGCATCCAAACGACATCGCTTAAGAGCTTCCTTATTCTACTCGACAGAAGCACAGCAGGTTCATCAGAATTCTTATAGATAGTTTGTTTTTCTTTTTCTATTCAGCGCAAATGAAATTGTCGATAGGGTATTTTGTATTAAAAAAAAAAACTTACTTTGCAATTGCGTCAGCTTTAAAAGTAGTTTTTAACTAGATGGGAGTTTGCCAGCAAACCCAGTGAACGACCGACGCAAAGCTAATACTGTGACACTCAAAAGTACTTTTTGTCTACCGTAAAAACAGCAATTTTTCAAAAATATCCGATTATGGAACCTCCAGAAAAGTAAAGTCAAAATATTTTTCTGTTAAATATCTCCTGATATCAAAATAAACTGGCACCCTAAGTTGAGCCATTCAAAAAATTGATTTTTGGGGGGTTCCCAGGGGGGGTGCCACCACCAAACTATGTCAAAATATTTGCCTGTTAAACATCTGCTGATATCAAAACAGACTGGCACCCTAAGTTGAGCCATACAAAAAATTGATTTTTGGGGGTCCATTTGGGGGGTCTCCGGGGGGGGTGGTACCCCCAAACTACACCAAAATATTTGCCTGTTAAATATCTCCTGATATCAAAATAAACTGGCACCCTACGTTGAGCCGTTCAAAAAATTAATTTTTGGGGGTCTATTTGAGGGGGTCCCCGGGGGGGGTGGCACCCGCAAACTATGTCAAAATATTTGTCTGTTAAATATCTACTCATAGCAAAAACAACTAGCACTCTAGCTTGAGCCGTTCAAAAAATTGATTTTTTGGGGCCCCATTTTGAGGGGGTTCCCGGTGGAGTTGCCCTAAAAAATTTCGGGAGAAAAAATTACA
Source organism: Trididemnum nubilum (assembly GCA_963965965.1). NCBI lineage: Eukaryota > Metazoa > Chordata > Ascidiacea > Aplousobranchia > Didemnidae > Trididemnum > Trididemnum nubilum. Next base: position 10,041,719 of record OZ014474.1, read on the forward strand.
TTTGCAGCTCAACAACGTTACACAAAAATTAGATTTTGATGTTTAGTGGTTTAGGAGAAGAGCGTACAAAAATTAGGAAGAAAAAAAGGAAAAAAAAAAGAAATAAACCTCATTGCGGCCAAAAGTGGGTTGGTTGGGATGAAAGGGTACAGTATCTTAAGACATACAACCATATGAAATATTTTTTGCCGTACTTAAGCCGTTTTTGACCGAGACCGCTTTTTACGCCAAACTTGCGGGGCGGATTTTGGGTTCTAAAACCAAAGTCACGTGACCTATTGCCTCGAAATATGGTACAAACATGCAACTCATTAATCTCAAACTGCTGTCAAAATTTCATGTAGCTAGACCAAACCGTTCTCGAGTTATAAGCAAAAGTCTGAAATTTCGCACTCCTTAGTTGGAAAATGGCCGAGTAAAAACAAAGGAACACGCGACGCGAGCGTCGGTCGTTCCAATAAGCGTTGTTTTGGAAAAAAAATACACAGCCGCATATTTATCAAGCTAATCATTAGAAAGGTACAAATTTCAAATGTTTATGTTAGCACCGGTAATGCGTCAGGATATGCGTAACCACCACGCATCCACTTAGTCGCTTCTTAGCGCTATTGTTTCTATCAAAAATTTTCTGCAACGTTAACAAAATGTTTGTTAAAATAAAGAGCTAATAAACATACGTAGCGTATTCATAATTGCACCTAACATTATATTCACAGCGAGGAAACAGTGATTAAACCATGCTTTACCCCAATGCTTTCCTCTTCCCAAATGGAGGTGCAGTTTTCCTGAATTTGTGACCTGCTTAGGCTACTTTGGTGATTAAGACTGCCGCTAACTACCGTTTTTTTGTCCCTTAGTACCAGCATTGGATGATCGTTTCTAAGGATTCATAGACGTTTAAGGTATAGCATCACAATTAGAGAATGACTGCAGCAAATGCAGAAATTTCATTTCCAATAAGCGGCTGTTCTCCAATGTTGAGATACTTAGACTTAATTACGACGCAAAAAAAATAGCTGGATGAACCTTAGCAGCAATTTTAGAAATTAATACGTTTGACAGAAGTTAGATAACTACGATAAAAACAATGGGTCATACTAGTTTGTAGATGCGTTGCAGAAGTAGATTGTCGGTCATTCTCTGGCTCTTCCTGAAATATAAATCAAGCATAAAGTGTATATTCAATTACCAACTGTTTCACGAGGGTTGCAAGAGCAGCAGCTCAAGATTAAGCCATCCCACAACACATTCCTCCGAGAATTTCGATACTTCATTTGGGTCAAATCACTGAGAAGCAATTTCACTCCAGACCCCATAGCCTCAATGTAAATGATCCATCTTGATTGTGGAACAGCCACAAACCGTGGAGCAATCGAGATAAAAAAGGTACTGGGAGAGTGTGAAGAGCGGTGACTCAATCACAAAGTGGCACGATTCTTTCATTTTACACTAAATGTACGGCTACAGCGCGTACAAAAGAAATAGTATACTGTGGTTAAGACCAGTGCAATTAAAGGAAATATCAAGTGGACTTGGTTATTTAAATACTTTCGACTTGAGCGACAAAAAAGCAGCGCAAATCGTGAATTACTCTTAAAAAGATAAAGTGATTTGCCGGTACTAAGAGCGTGTCTGGCATTGTCAGGCTATATTACTTTGACTAATATCATGGAATGTTTTGCCTCAACACACCAAGTATCTTTAAACATGAAAACAATCTTTACTGAACAAGAAAAGCTGCTTGATCCCGGTTCGATTCCCAAACTGACAATGCGTCGCTGTGTTCTTTGATAAGAGACTTATGCTTTTTTGGATAGAGCTAACATTGTGATGGCACAGCCTGACAAAAAACTTGCATATTGAACCCAAAAAAGGGTGCTCTACGATGGGTGGTTACACAGACGCAGAGCCTGGTTCACACGTAGGAATAAAACAATCACATTACGCATGGTGCTCTTAATGACATAATTTGGTGCGCAATTGCGAAAATCGTGTCAATAGAAGCATTTTCACCTTGGCTTCAAACCTAGATTTAGCGAGCCTAGTCAACTAACCGCGATAAACTGACCGCGAACAACTCCGATTGGCTAAGTAGGGCGTACGTAGCACGTAAGTTGTTACGACTTGATGTTAAGAGAGCTATGGAGTACGTTTCACCGTAACACCAGAGTTTTTGTTGAGATTTCGCTCTGGTAAAAAATATGGTTTTGATATGCAAGGTTAAGAAATTAATACTCTGTCGTTGACAATTCTGCTAACAGTGTTAGTATCTAAACTTGGGTCCACGACAACTGACCGCGACAAACTGCCAAAAACTAACATCAAGATGGCTCTGGGAAAAGTAACATATTTTTAGGATCGCGCTACTCAGCCAATCGGAGTTGTTCGTGGTCAGTTTGTCGCGGTCAGTTGTCGTGGACCCATTGGCTGAGTAGGGCGATCCTAAAAATATTTTACTATCCCCAGAGACGAAATCAGTGACAAAATCACTGTGACAAAACCGTTGGTTCGCGGTCAGTTTGTTCGCGATCAGTTAGTCGCGGTCAGTTGACTTGGCTCGGCCAGCTGACCTGACTGGGTCCATGACAACTGACCGCGACAAACTGACCGCGAACAAACTGACTGCGAAAAACTCCGATTGGCTGAGTAGGGCGATCCTAATAATATTTTACTATCCCCAGAGCCATTTTGATGTTAAGAGAGCTATGGAGTAAGTTTCACCGTAACACTAGAGTTTTTGTTGAAATTGCGCACTGGTAAAAAATATGGTTTTGATATGTAAGGTTAAGAAATTAATACTCTGTCGCTGACAATTCTGATAACAGTGTTAGTATCTAAACTTCAGATTAAAAAACTGCTCAACTATTCCAAAGCTGCCATACCTTTTCTTCTGGTAGATTAGGCTGACCTTCCGGAATAACGCCAAATTTCACTTGCAAAGCAATTTGCGTTTCCTTTTCCAACCTCCTGATATCGTCCATGTTCAACCCATGCCATTCATCCTGCCAGCACCACGCTTGTTTGTGAGCTCGGAGCATCACTTTTCTTAAACCTTAAAAAGATGTGGGTTATTTTTCGTCCAAAATTTTTCAGTCTAATATCCAATTCTTTTTTTGTTTTAATAGACTTAAAAAAAATTTTGCAATCATTTCCACGATTGCTAGCATAATTTTAGGGCAAGTAAAAAATGTAAAGGGCTTTGTTTCATCAACTTTTTCTAGTCATTTTGACCGAAATCACTGAACTTTAACCTGTCACACATCAAAAATGTAACTCAAATGGCATCAAATCGTCAGAAAAAAGAAAACTAGGTGATAAGTTTAAATTGTACCATACTCATATCTAAGTAGAATGGCTTGCGATAGACAAACCATTATTGAAACCTTATCCTTCTCCTTGTTAGCTTTCTGTGATGGAATGCTCACCTGTATCGTGAATAAACTTTTCAATCTTGGTTTGCATTCCCCAGTACTTGAACTCAACCTAATAACAAGCAAAATTTAATATTGATAAATTTTAGTAATTAAAGAAAAGTCGAGTTAAAAGCATAAACTTGACTCAAAGACGCTACATTCACTTCATTAAGAACAAAGGTTAAGGTTAGCAACCATTAAACGACTAAAAAACAAACACAACCTGCCGAATACTTACAAACTATGATGCAGATTAAATGCATAATTTCACTTTTCATATGATGTACTAATAACATTAGCATTAAAGAGTAATACAGAACAACTTGCAACTAAAACATCATACCTTGCATTTCTTATATGCACACATCACATGACGATGCTCTCCTGGTGGATAAGATTTATACTTTGATATCCAATCTTCTGGTAGAGGCCCTCTTCCAGTTTTACTTGATTTATACAATTTAGGGTCTTCTTCTTTTTTATAATCTGACGATTTTTCCTTTACAATGTCAATAAAATCTGCAAAATTAACTTATTTGAAGATTTTACATTGGCATTTTTTCCAGACTTGCGCAATAGAGCAAATAATAATTTATATTAACTAAGTTGATAACAACACAATTTAAACTGGAATTTGATTCTTTTTTTCAAAATGCGGGGAATATTCAACATATTTTAATGACATTTTTATTAGTCAGAGAGCCAACTTTTTCTTCAAAAGCAGAGTCAGAAAAAAAAATAGATTATTTTAAAAAATGGTTGAATTTATTGTATTCCAAAAAATCATCAATCTTTTTCTATCTTGCCCACCAACAAAAAGATAGATAATCCAGGATTAATTTTTAGTGAACAACTTTTATCAGAGCTCACAAATAACCAGTTGTCTCCACCAAAGCAAACAAAAAGCAGATAAACAAACATTCTGCTAAAGTAATAACCACATTAACCATATTCAATTTCATATGAAACATGTTTCTATTATACCGGTACTGTAAAACAACATCTTGGAGAAAAACTACAAATGCCAGTAAGGCTACCACAAAATAAGCATGCACACTGCACAAAATTTCATACCTATAACAACATTTCGTTTTTCATCACGTGACATTTCAAAAACATTTTCTGAATCACCTAAGTCATTAATGTACACTGTTTCAATATCGATTAAAAATTTTTCAACAAAAGGACATGTGTAACGAGTCCTGGTATAAGGGTATGCATTCCAAGCTTCTTCCTCCACAATCAATGCATTTTTAGGTAACAAAGACACAAGCCAACCTAACCAAACATAAGAAAATTATAGTAATTGAAAGATAATTGAAAGCACATTGAAGTACAGTTACCTAAACAAAAGAAATTTTTCAAGATAACAGGTCCTACCAAGAAATTAAAAGGCTTTATTTCACCAGAATTTTTATCTACTTTTTTATTAATTTGGATTCAAATCTAACCCAAACTCAAATGCTCACCCAAACTGTTCCCAAATCAAACCCCAACCCAAACCCTAACCTAAACCCTAATCTTAAGCTCCTAAAAAAGCAAATAAAAAAAAGGGCAAATGAATATTTTTCATTTTCATTTTATTCTCTTTATGGAAAATTTTCGGTAAAATAGTCACTACCTAAGAAATTTTGGCAGCAAATGTAGCAGTTTCTACAAGCAATTAACTTGGGCCAAGAAAAAGTAGGCCAATTTTAACTACATCTTTGTTAGTCATGTTGATTAGGACACGAAACAGCAAAGGGATTCTTGACCAATCTTCAAGTCATGAATACCATTAGCCGTTGTACACCTATTGCATTATAACACAAACCAATTAATCTTTAAAGCATTGTTAAATTAAGACATGGAAGTTGTTACCAGTTTAAGTCACCACTATTACTTAATTAAAAACTGCTCAACTTATTTGACTAGTGCAACTAAGAAAGAACAGCCACACAACGACTCAGATGCTTGCTTAATGCTTAGCCAGTGACAAGCATGTGAGATATTGGCTAATAATCTACTTAATGATGATATAATTGTTAAAGTAAGGTCTGCTCCCAGTCATAATACATAGTCATAAAGGCTGGATTATTTTCCTTGCAGCATTGATGATAAACTTTCCTTATACCAGAAATGATTTTATCAGTTTGAACAATTTTTGGTAAGTTTCACCATCTCAATCAGAGTTTTAGGGCTTGTATGTATAAATATAACAAACTTTTAATCTTTGATTTATTCTTTAGTAAAGCATATATCTGACATTGAATGAAATAGCAAAACTTTACTTGGTCGGTCATTTACCAAAAACTTAGTCAAATAAATGTCAAATGACAACAAAGAACTTTTAAAATATTCTGAACCAGAAACAACAGTTAGAGCAGCAGTACCTGGTATATGCTTGCCAATATGGTATACTTTTAAGGTGTGCTGACCATTTCCTCCTGGACCATCAGAGTATGGTTTATTTTCAATTATTTCAACTCCACTTTCTTCACCTTGGCTCTCTTCGCGACTCTTTTTCTATCAACAAAACACAGTCAAACAAGGAAATCTACCTAACTTGCACATATAAGCAATTAAAGCCTATCAAAACCTAATGTATTTCAAGTAAATTGCTAGATTTTAAGTTATAGTACAAGATAATGAGTAAAGAATCGTGACAAAAGTCATCAAGCACAATACAAAGTGTAATATAATAATAAAGCAATACTGGTACCCTAGATTGACAGCACAATGCTTACCACAGTACCAGTAACTATTAATAACTATCTATCATTAAGTTCATTTTAATATGAAAATCTGTATTTTTAAGTGCAACCCAATTCATATTGATTTTATTACAGCTAACTAAGTGAAAATTGCTGATTTTCTGGTACAAGCAGACTTACAAAAAGATGGAACTGCGACTGATAGCACAAGTGCCAAAATAATCACTTTTACCTAAAAACTCAACTCAGTATCAGATATTATTGACTATAAGTTCATATCACAAATGTTGCACTGATACAGAATATAGGTTATAAATAGGAAGAGGCTTGGCAAATGTTCCATTCGTGCAGACATTTTGAAATAAAGCTTAAAAAAACTAACCCTAACCCTAACTTTAATCCTAATCCTAGCCCTAACCCAAAGCCTAACCTAAACCCTAATCCAAACCTATAAGTGTAATAATCAAAATAAAAATTTTCAAAAACGAGTGACATCACTGGAATCTTTGTTTACTTAACCATGCGCGTTCCATTCACCAAGTCACTTTGTCATAAGTATTGAATAAATTATGTTTACATTCAGTGTTTCCTATAAACGCAAAAAAGTGCAAAATTTTTCCGGCATTTTCACACTGAATTTTTGCGAATTCCGACATTTTTTCTCCCGCCAAAAACCGGTGTTTTTCTTTTACGCCAAAAACTGTAGGCAGCTGCAGTTCATGGCGCCTCACTCTCGTATGTCGCACAAGGCGCGTAGAAAACTTGCAGAACTCAGACAAAAGACTTTTTTTGAGATAAAAAGATGCCTCCGTCAGCATGATGACCTTTTTTTTCTTTTTTTGGAGATCGCATTGAAACCTGACAAAAAGCTGAGAAAATTTTCGACATTTTCAGATTGAGTTTAGAACGTTCACACTATTTCCAGCATTTTCGCAGGAGGTGAAAACTTAGAGGGAACACTGCTTACATTTTCAAATGCTAATGTCATACCTGAATCATATATAGTTGAGCGATTTGGTATTCATCAACTGTAAGAGGCATAGGAATGCGATACTCTTTTATCAACATGATGCTTTAATATAATAATTCTGGATTAAAGTTATTTGTGAATGAGACTGTCCTTTTGTGGAGAGCTGACTCAGTAACCTTACTTCACAGAAATCAAATGAAAAAACAAAAACCAGAGATATATTCTGATTGCTGATTATAAACTGCAGTCACCAGATCACATACCGATACAAAATTTTGAAAATATCTCAGACAGTTCAACGGGTTATGTAATGATATTGTGACAGTCTTTTGACATTACAGCTGTAAGCTGTTGGTTTGTCCATCAGTACAACAATATCTAATCTTGCACTGCAATTTTATCAAACGCATTGTTGCAGGTAATTTGCTATAGTAGCTAAGGATTGAGATACCATTAGACAGTCAGATAGGCCTAAACTACTGACTATGTTCAGTTCCACTTCATAAGTAAATCTGAAACACAAGCGATAAACTCAACTGCAAGTGCACAGCAATGCCTCACAAACAACTTAAAAATTCCAACCTTTTTCATCATTTGATTGAAAAGTGAAAACGTCAGCATATTATGTAGCCTACTTTTAGGCATTTATAGCAATGATCGCAAATTTGCAAACACTCAAGCAGTGCACTGGAGGATTTAGATCTTACTTCAGAAGAGAATTATTGAAGAGGCATTTACTTAGTAGTTCTGGTTTAAATGTTGGCGTAGTGGATTGTTTACAAACAGTTCTAGGCTAGTTTTGCCACTTATTTACTGCAGACTGTTATCTGTAGGCCTACTCCAGCTTCGTACTGGACTTGTTCCATACAGCATAGGCCAGCAGTAACTAGCCAAGCCCAACTCGAGCTGGTGCATTGCCTAGCAATAGCATAATCACTAAAAATTGTTAACTGGTACTGGCATATGGTACGGTACTTAGTGGCCTACTGTACACTGTAACTGTAGTTACCGTACCAAATTTTGCATACAGTAGCCTAGGCTAGCCTATTTAAATTTTTAGTGATTGTTTGCAGTGACTCACACGCTTGATATCAACTTTAAATAATTCTTCATCATCATCATCATCATATTTATTTATTTACCAAGTGACGTCATATCACAAGAAAAAACTGCAACTTCCTCTAGGTCTATCACCAAAACATCGAAATATATATATACAGTATATATTGATTCTGCATAGCCGAGCAAGCAAATTGCTTTTCTGGGATCAAAGAATGCAAATCGAATAGGTTTATGACCCCTATCCTACCTACGGTACCGCACTATGCGACCGCATTCTCTTCACACAAACTTTGCAGCAGTCGCAATCTCACGAATTCTGCATTCAACGCGCTTGAGAGAAGCACTTTGACAACTCCGCTATTTTTTTTTTTTTTTTTTATGTTCTAAAGTAGTATCCAGAGGTGGAGTCGAGGAAACAAGGCTCGAGGCCAAGGCCAAGGACACAAAAAAAATTTGAGGCCAGGGCCAAGGACCAATGACACAGACGCAAGTGTTCTCAAAAAAAAAAAAAAAAAAAAGGTCTTCAAAAATTTTTTCAGGCGATCTCATCAGTATGATGAGAACGCCGAAGTAACTTTGTTTGCGATGTTGTAATGATGAATTTATTTCGTTTTGCTATTTCCAACGTGGGATTTGTACCGATGATCACTATCCTCTAGAATCTAAACTAAACTTTGACCAAATGGCCGTGGTTTAGTAGCAGCTGTATTGGAATAGGAGTAGGGTATACTCAGCGCTTAAATTGTAAAATTTTGCATGGGGGGACGCTTTTGCAACCTTGATCAACTTTACAAAAAGTTTAGTAAACATGATATATTTCCGTGGCCGAAATTGAATGAAGACCAAAAACAAAAAAAGGTGTTTGCTGGAAATTGAAGTAATTTTTTTCCCGAAATCAGGAGAAGACCAAAAAAAAGGTTTTAGCCGGAAATTGATGTTATGTTTCCCCGAAATAAGGTGAGGACCAAAAAAAAGATCTTCGCCACAATTTGCGACCATTTTCGGCAGGAAATTTGAAGGATCTTTTAGTCCTGGCTGGCTATTTTTCATCTGATCATCCACCGCTCAACTTTCGATGAGAGGACGCCTAAATCTCGATGGGGGGACGCTAAAACTTGATGGGGGGCAGGCGCGTAGCCAAAAATTCGCAATGGGGGGAGCTGTCTTGGGAGTCTGGGAGTGGAGCCCCCAGACGCCGGAGGCTAACGGGGGTGTGGGGGCGAAGCCCCCAGCTGCCGGAGGCTGGGGTCTGGGGGCAAAGTCCCCAGCCGGCGGAGGAACGGCTTAGCTTTTAGCAAAAATAGCTTAATTTTTGAGCTATTTTAATAAGAAATAATGCTTTTAAAACATGGCATAGATATTGGCAGCGCAACATGATTCAACTGGTTGCATTAATGGGCTATATGAGAAGTGGCTAATGATAACATTGCAGTTCTCTTGTTTACATACTGGTAAATCATAAAATCCTATTATTCAATAAAACTCACACGGAGTAATCTACTTCGTCTATACTTTATAAAAAAAATAATTGTGGGGGGGTTAATGGAAAGATATTTGAGAGAAATGATTGGTAATTAACAAACATAGAATAGCCCCTCCTCCTCTCCTTATTCCTGAGTTTATAATATATTTGTAGATAAAAGCTATGTTAGGAGTTTTTACACTAGCGATCAAATTTGATTGTTTTTGAATATTTTTTAAAGTCTTTTTGATTGGTGGCTTTAATTTTTGACAATTAGCCCCCCCAAATACATGTTTCAAAACATGCTTCAGATCACTTTTTAGTCAATTTCAGTGAAAAAAAACAGTCTCAAAAGAGCTAAAAACATGGTATTTTTCTTATTCTGCATTTTGGTTGACAGGCCAATGGGGGGGCTATGGCCACCCCCGCCCCCCCTGACTACGCTAAAGATGGTGGGATGTTAACTCTCCATAGGTGGACGCGTCCCCCTGCGTCCCTCCTACAATTTGAGTACTGATGGGTATACTACAGCTATAGGTTAGTTATTATAAACTGATAGTAGGTCTATTATGTTGGCAAAAAGCGAACTAAAAAAATGCAAAGATATCAGTTAGGCACCAGAGTAGAGACTTGCGCTGGCTTAGACCGCATTAGACAGTTAGAGGCTGGCCCGCGCCAGAATAATGTGGTTGTAGGGAAAGGGCACAAAAAAGTATTTTTTGAGGGGTGAAGTTTGAAAACAACGAAATGCAGTAGCCTACCTTCTTTTTGTTAATTTTAGAGGAAAACCAAGAAAAAGATCTTCATCAAAATGCCGTAGCTTTTTTCCGTCAATCTTGATTGAAGATCAAATAATAAACAAGGTCTATTTTAGTTGAAGATCAAAATAAAATAACAAAAAATAATTAAATCAACTTTGAAGAAATCTTTGCGGAGTTCCGTTGCTGTAATTCGTAGTTGCTGTCAAACAATTTCATGTTGTTTGTTTGTTTGCATAGCAACGTTCAGGGTTGATTAAGTTTTTGCGTTCGTTTTTGTTTCAACAATAAATTAACATAATTATTGAAAAATACGAAGCATTGCTTTAATTTGAGCAATTTAGATAAATAAGCGCAATCTTTTTGATCACAAAAACCTAGTCAATAATTTATTATTATTACTTATACTTTTTTTTTTGAAAGAACAATATTAACTTTATAAAAACGCGGAACCCAGTTTTGCTCAAAATTTAAAAACAAATTTGGACCAAAGCTAACCTTTAACAGGAAAAAAATTTAAAGAGCTCTATATCTGATTCAACGCATTTGTAGGTAATCAATGGAGTTCTCTTGATCTTTTCTATAATGCCATTGTTGATTTGAATGATTTGTCTAACAGTATGAATAATGATCAAAATCTAAACAAAATTTAACTTTTAACTTAGCAAAAATAGAAATGCCACTACATACTTTATAAAATTTATGTCACTTTTTACTACCAGGTATAGTTAAGAACATATGAGGTTAAGCATACTGTACGTAAAAATCAAAAACAGTCAGCCCCAACCCAAAATATACTGGTTTCAAAAAATGTATAGTTTTTTACATAGGTGGGCAAGTTAAGGCAAAACGTTGGCTTCGTTAACCACTAGTCCGTTAACAAACTTCATACCTCCATTAAAGTTAATTCGCTATTTTCAGCTTTAATAACGAAAGTTAATGAAGTCCGTTATTCGTTAATATTTGGCGTGAAATTTACATTTCTTTTTATACACTGGCTCCTAGAACACCTAATGAAACTGTTGAACTGATTGTAAAACAAAATTTATTGCTATGGTGGTCTTTTTGTGATTTGGAAGTTACATTTTATAGTCTAATCTAATTTCAAGATAAAAATAAGTTCAAATGCACAAAAAAAGCTGCGATCGGAAAATGTTTGGAAATTGCAAACAGCGATAATTAATAGAGCTATGAGGCTGCAGGTTATTTTTTGCCACAAAAAAGAGCTCCTTTCTTCGCTTTTTCTTCTGTAAAACTCGTGCTAATACGCAACAAGTGTTACCAGTGCAAAAAGGTTTGTACAGATACGATGAATGAATGGTGCAAGATATTAACGATTAAAGCCTTAGCGGAAGTTAACAGAACTTAACGAAAGTTAATGAAATCCGTAAACATAAAAAAACTTTTTACGGATTAACAAGTGAATGAAAAAGTTAGCTTCGTTAATAACGGATTAACGATTAACGGACTTGTGCCCACCTTTGCATAAAATTCATTGTAATAACTGGAGCAAGATCCACTTTCTGTCCAAACTTAACAGTAAAAAACTCCGTGGGGGGTGGGAAAAACGAACATCCCCAAATGGTCTGTTTTTAGAGCAAACGAGCTAGGTTAAATTTGTGATTTTTTTTAGTTTATGTTTTATTGGGTTGAAATTTTACCATTAGCCACCACCCTTATAGCCCTTTTATGCTGCCAGTTTAATCATATTTTTGCACCGCTAATTTCTATACCACGGTTTAAAAGCAATAATTTTTACTAAAATAGGGCTAAAATTAAGTTATTTTAAAAAAAAAATGCAAAATCTGCAAGTGCCGCCCCCCGCCCACCCCCTCCAACCTCCGAATCAGCCCCTCCCATTACATACTTCTGCCCACTCTCTGTGCTAAACTAGCGGCCAGTATTGACAAAAATTTATTTCGGATTAACACATGGTGGCTGGTTGCGCATAAAAGCTATTAAACTAAAAGAAAAAATCGTACGAAAATGTCTGCAATATCATTATAACTTACATTGAGCGGACCTCCCAACAAAAATTTCTGGATCCACCCCTGCAGTCGTAAAAGTAAGAAAGCTAAAAAAAAGCGACTCAACGTCATTTTGCAGCTTCATAATAAGAGACTTTTCATTATCTACTGTAAGTCAGAATAATGTTTCAGAATACAAGAGGCTTATCGCACCTGACACCAGGTCTGCGAATTCCAACTAGAACTTGAAAAAACGCAATCGTTTTTCTGAACGTGAACTAAACTTAAAACGAAAAAAAAATTTTTTCTAAACTCAAACAAAACTGTTTGAGTTCGAGTTCATTAAAAAGAATTAAAAGTTAAAAAATAGTCGGAAAGAAATTATCTTTTGTTGATCAAGCCGTGTAAATTGAAGTTGCTTTTTTCCCAGCGGTTGCACATCATTAATTTGTTTATGCTATGACGAACTAAAAAAAAAACAGCATGTTTGCAACAAGAGAGCGATTAAGCCAAAAACTCGTAAACAAGCAGACTTAGTATTTCAGTTAGCCTGAACTCGAATTAATTGAACCCGAAAAAATTAAATTGCTGAGCTTAAACTTATTGCTATAAAATAGGCTGAAGTCAAATACAAATCGATCGAGGTTGCAGCCCTGGCTGACCCCTATTGCTATAGCAGATGCAGTGGCGTCGCCAGGGGGGTGGCCTGCCCCGGGTGACACCATTTTGGGATGACACCATATGGGATGAAATCATGTTATGACGTAAAGCCATAACTGCACTGGACTAAAAACCCGCTAGTTTTACGGTGAAGACCTTTTTTTTTTTGGTCTTCACCTGTTTTTGGAGCGAAGAAGGGTGACACCACGTAATCCCGCCCCGGGTGCCATCATCCCTAGCGACGCCTCTGACTCGATGTTCATTTTCCCGGAGAAAAATAATACAGGACCTGCGCCAGTTTTTTTTCACCAGCATTCTCCCCTTCATACTTTGAGAGTTACGGATTTGTTAAACTCAATCGTATGCAATGCAAACAAAGTGATTTTGGATTTTGTCAGATGAAAAAAAAGGTTGATTATAAATCATTTGTGGTTTGGGTAAAATGGATGTCCAACTAAGTATTTGAATCAAGCTCCGTTCAATCACAACTATTTCAAACACTGCCGCCTTTAACCAGAGGTGGAGTCTTTAAGAACGTCCTTGGCCTCGAGATGTCCTCAAAGACACATTTTGAAGTCTTCGCCTTAGCCTCAAAGCCACAAGTCCTCGAAAATTGCCCTGTCCTCGGCTCGAGGACAGCACTATTTTTTGAACAGTTAAAATTTTGTTGGAAAACGCCAGAAACCTCGCAGAAATTTTGAGAAGATTTTTTTTCATTTTTTTTATTTTTATTTTTTGGAGATCGCCTGAAAAAAATTGTTTGAAGATCTTTTTTCTGGAGAACACTTCCGCCTGTGTCCTAGGTCCTTGACCTTGAACTTAAGCCTTGTGTCCTAGGCTGCGTTTACATACAGTATAAGTTTGACGATTAGGTTTCGCTTCTGCTCGTCAAACTTGTTGCGTTTACACATGACAAAAAACGTGGTTTACACATACCGGTTTTGACGACGAGGAACGAAACCTCGCGCATGTGGAAACGATGAAAAGTAGCGAAAACTAGTTTTTAAACCCGGTTTTCAAACCTGCCTTTTTCGAGGTTTTCAAACCTGAAAAGCATTAAAGCAAGTGCAAAAGCAACGTCGCCGGCGAAACGAGAGCATTGACTGCTATGGTGGCCAATGAATGCCAACTTCTTTTTTTTGAATTTTTAAAAGAATTTTCAAGTCAATTTACTTTTTTTGAATTAAAAAAAAATTTTTCACGTCAACCGGCCTGCAGCTGAATTTGCAGATGTTGCCACGTCAAACACCTTAATCCAATAAACACATAATTTAAAAATCATGTGATTGAGGTTTTCGAGTCAGAGCGTTTACACAATAGATTTGGCAATTTGAGGTGCGAAACCCAGGCACGAAAACCGCTTGAAAAAGAAAAGCACAAAACCCGGTTTCACAATGAGAATACTCGTTTACACATGGCTGTAGTTTCATTCCTGATTGCAAAAACTGCTATGTGTAAACGCCGCCCTAGACTCCAACTCTGCCTTTAACCTTTATGCTAGCACAGCACATAAACCCAGTTGACTAAAATCATTTAACGCAGTTACATGCAATCGATTCTAAAATTAAATCGATTTTATCCTTTGTTTCTTTATTATATCGAAAAAAAGTATCTTAAAATAAAGAAACAAAAAGATAAATCGATTTAACGTTTGAATCGATAGCATGTAACTGCGCTAATTCTTAAATTTAGCTTTCAAAGAGTGATTTTTGAGGAGGTCCATTTAGGAGTTTCCGGGGGTTGGTACCTCCAGACTATGCAAAAAATTTGTCTCTTAAATATCCACGCATATCCAAAAAACAACCTCCCTAGCTTAAGCCGTTCAAAAACTTGATTTTTGAGAGTCTAGCCTATTTGGGAAGGTTTCAAAGGGGTGGTAGCTTACCTCTACTCTATGTCAAAATTTTTGTCTCCTGAATATCTCTTGACTCCTTATATCAATAAAAACTGGATGCTTAGCTTAAGCCGTTCAACTTTACTGATTTTGGGGGTTTCTAGGGGGTTGGTACTCTCAAACTATGTCTAAGTATTTGTTTGTTAAATATCTAGTGATATCAAAAAAAGTAGCACCCTAGCTCAAGCGGTTAAAAATTGATTTTTGGATGATCTATTTGCTTTTTTTTTCGGGTGCGTGGTACCCCCAAACTATGCAATTATATTTGTTTGTTAAATATCTACTGATATCAAAAAAAACTGGAGCCATAACTTAAGCCGTTCAAAAATTGATTTTTGTGGGTTCCATGTAGGGATTTTTGGAGGGGGTTGGGTACCTCCAACTATGTCCAAGTATTTGTCTATTAAGTATTTACTGATATCAAAAAACTAGCATTCTAACTTAATCCCTGATAAAAATTGATTATTAAGAGGTCTTCACAAGGAATGAAACCTGAAACCATGTGATCATATCTAATGTCAAAATAAAAAAAAGATTTTTTCCTAATCAAAAAAAATATGCTGAATACAATATATCTTTGAAATGAGAAAACTGATGGGAACTAGATGACTAAACCTAGGTCTATTCAATTACAATAGTTTCTTGCTGGTGCCTTTAACCACTAGGCCACAGCAGTATAGCCTATGTGTATACGTTACGAAAATTAATTATTAAAATCACATATTAAACTCCATTATCACAAGTTTTGGTGGGTCTGCTCCAAACCACGTAACATACTGTTTCCAAAAATGCTGCGCAGGTGCACAACTTCATATATAGACTTATCATATCGCCAAATTTCAAGTTTCTAGCTTTGGCAGTTTCGGAGTTTTTGTGTCCAAAAAAAAAGTTCTTAAAGAAAGAACAAAAAAACAGAAATAAAGTACAAAAAGTGTCGAGTTATCATAATTTAAATTTGAGAGCTGAACCTGCATTCCCTGGTGCTTTTCAATTCGAAAAGTTTTATTCTTCTGTATTAAAAGTGTTCGAGCTAGAGCAGTTTAAACCTCTGATTAGCATTTCAGTTTTTTGGCTCGGAAACCCGTATCACCAGACAAACTGGCTACAAAATTTGAACAAAGATTGTTTCATATGTACCCCATCTAATTTCTAAATTTCAAGTTTCTACCATTAGCCGTTTTGAAGTTATAGCGATTTCGAGCTTGGGTTGCGGAATTCGTAATTTTGCTCGGAAAAAACAAAGGGACTTCCGACGCGAAGCGTCGCGTAAGTCCCAATTAGTCATGCAAAGAGATACTGCTCGAAATCCGTTTTATTAAAAATATGCCACAAACATTTTCCACAATTCCTTTTGTTCGTGAAATTACGTTTCAATCCGTTTGACTTCGTACCTTTGGCACCCCTGCATTTCGCATTTTTGTGACATCACGAAATGTGTATTTTAAATCAGTACTGGTAGCCTAGATCTACAAGTTCCATTAGCAGAAGACAAATTTTCAGATTTCGTTATAGGCTACTTACTGCAACCAGATCTTAATCGTGTTTCTTCGTCAGGGAGAATTTTTGTAAAATTACGCCATTTGTGATATCACAATATTGCGAAATGCAGGGCTGCCAATGGTAAAGAGTGAAACGGATTAAATCGTATTTTCGCGAATAAGTGGAATTGTGAAAAAAGGTCTGGGCACCTCTTTGTTAACTCAAGTAGATTTCATTTCTTCAATAAAATCATAGGTGGGCAAGTTAATGCAAAACGTTAGCTTCGTTAACCACTAGTCCGTTAACAAACTTCACGCCTCCGTTAACGTTAATCCGTTATTTTCAGTTTTAATTAACGCAAGTTAATAAAGTCCGTTAATTCGTTAATATTTTGCGTGCAACTTACATTTCTTCTTATTCACTTGCATCTAGAAGACGCATTGACGTTGTTGAGCTGATTGTAAGGAAATGTTTATTGCTATGGTGTTCTTTTTGTGCTTTGGAAGTTACATTTCACAGTCTAATCTAATTTTACGATGAAAATAAGTTCAAATGCACAACGAAGCTGCGATCGGAAAATCTTTGGAAATTGTGAACAGCGATAATTCATAGAGCTATGAGACTGCAGCTTATTATTTGCAACAAAGCAGAGCTCTTTTCTTTGCTTCTATAAAATTCGTGCTAATACGCAACAAGTGTTACCAGTGCAAACTGGTTTGTACCGGTACGATGAATGAATGGTGCAAGATATTAACGATAAAACCCTTAACGGAAGTTAACAAAACTTAACGGAACTTACTTTAGTCCGCTAACAGAACTTAACGAAAGTTAATTTAGTCCGTTAACCTGAAAAAAGTTTTTATCGGATTAACGCGTTTATGAAAAAGTTAGCTTCGTTACTAACGGATTAACGATTAACAAACTTGTGCCCATTTATGAATAAAACCAATTTTGAGAGGTATCTCTTTAACAAGGCCCGTGCCGGCTGTACAAAAACTGCTTTTTCAAAAACCTGAAACGTTAAAAGTGGCAAACAAAACGCGATAAACCCGGTTCGATAATTCAATACTAAACGAGAACATTAACCAACTTAAACCAAGACAGTTTCATTTCTTTATTCGCATTAAATACGTATACCAAATTGAAATTCTTCACAGACGTAGCCTAATACCATTCAAAAGATTGTGATCTTATACACTAGATTTTAATTTTATTAAAATATTGTATTTGCAATCCTTTTTGCGTTCTGCTTGTAGCATAGTGGATAATACACGAAAGTCGCGACACGAAATCCCAGCGAATAAATATAGTAGCCAAATATTAACATACGTTTAGAAGCAAAGTTGCCAGTCGACTACTCGCCTTACGTCAAATTCCAGATCTACAGTATCGCATCAATTTATGATCTATTTTGTTTTGTATTGTTTAATGAAAGTTTTGTTGTCACATAACTTACGTGGACTTGTTTACCACACAGCTTATAAAATTAACACTAAGGTGCGCAACCAGGATTTTGCTTAGAGAGTCCAGGGCTTGTTGAGCCAGTAGTTAAAACTTCTTGTTTGAAAAATGTCTTGGTCAAGCAGGTGTTGAGCAACTTGATGCAACTCAAAACGCGAGCACCCAGCCGCTGGGCGGTTTATTGCCCAGCCCCAACAGGTCAAGTCCCAAACACGATTAAACAATTAGAGTAATGCATTTTTGAGTAAAATTTTTAAGTGACTTGGCTAAGGCGGTAGCCCCTTTAGCCCCTTTTCTTGGTTGCGCCACTGAAAATACCTCATAACGCCTCACACACAAAGGACAACTTTTTCAACACAAATTTTTACACGCACTTCCGGAATTTGCAGCGGTAGAAAACCTAACCTTCGCTTTTGCTAGCTTGTGTCAAATCCTTTACCGCTGCGTCTCTCTCTCTATCTCTCTCAGCAACTCTTTTTTTTGCTTTGTTGGGTCAATTTTAAATTAAAAAGCAACAAAAAAAAAACACAAAACAAAGCACAATAAAAATAATTCCAAGATTGCTTCACAAAAGAGAACCAGCTGATCTGCAATAATTTAGAAAACATCAAAAGAACTTCAACTGAAATAAGCTCATTTTTGAAAATAAGAATTTTAAATTGAACAAAGAAATAAGACACCTAATACCGAAGTACCGCGGTATATCAATTTGGACCGAACAATTAATATGGTGATTCGCTTTTATCAAATCAATTAAACCATGAAAACCTAACGTAGAAAAAGGTTTACCGATATTTACAGTACTACAAACATTTATTCTTTTTATTTTTGACAGCCGGTATTTTATACTGAAAATTTTGAAAAAATACCATTACATACTTTAAAAAATATTACGTGTAGCCTATACGTCTAATAATATCATATCCATTTGTCCAGAAACTGTTGTCCACTAGGGCGTCCCCAAAAAATTAAAGTTTTCAAACTTTGTGCTACGTCAGCGATTTTGGGATCACATCACTAAAAAAACTTTCCCAAAAAAAATTTTAACCCAATCGCATGACGTTTAGGGGCGGCACCACCCTACTTTTTGATAGCGCTCACCCCAAAATTTGATATCGCTTATTTTGGCAAATTTTTGAGATAAATATGTAATGTCTCCATTCATTTGTAATTTTGATCAGGAATTCGATTATATTGTTAAATAAGGCTTAATGTCAAATTTTATTTTATCCGATTTTCTTAGATACAGCAGAAAGGTCCTATGATAGATCCAAAATGCCCTAAATTTTGGCATAGTTTCGCTGCTCAACTGAAACTGCAGCCAAATTTTTTGAAAGAAGTGCATTATGCATTGGTAGCACATGCTAATTTCCGAAAAAATAGTTGTGCTAGAATTAACAATAAAAAACGAAATCATGCACTATCAGTAAGGCATTTTAAACACATCACAAATAACCCAGTAAGCCCAGCAAAGTACAGTAATATCCTCAGTATTAAATTCACAAACATTCAAGCACTCAGGATATTAATATTACGAGCAATTGAGCATTAGGATCAGTGTACACTTAATTGCAGTGAGCGCTTCTGTTTGAAGGCGAAGCTCGCTGCAATGCGGTGTTTACAGCTACTTTGAAATGCCATCAGCCAGGTACCGGATACAAAAGAATTAAGACAAAAAAGTTCAGAACAAGCTGGTTTCAAAATAATCATGCGCCCACGGTTTGCGTTTGATTGATTACTCTTGACTGTGAGCTGATTATAAAATCACGTTGCACGCAAGTTGCTAACAATTCACTCGATTGCAGTGTTTCCTAGACCGCTACTATCGCAAGGCCGAACCCAGAGGAAAGAGCCAAGCAGGAAAACTTGAGCCCTGTCCGGAAAAGTTTCACTTGATGGTAGTGCTGTCCAGTGGCACGCCATATTAGCTATACATAAAGTCTCCGATTATCTTAGAATTAAACTACATCCCACTACTACAATAATCTCCCATTATTGTAGGGCCAGTCCAATCCATGACCAAAACTGCAATCATTTTGTAAGTTTGATTTTAGTGGATTTAAAAAACAAATGAATGAAATGCAGAGGCGTTGCTAAAAATGATGGCACCCGGGGCGGGATTTCATGGTGGCACCCTTTTTCGTACTAAAAATAGGTGAAGACCAAAAAAAAGGTCGACGCTGCAAAACTAGTGGGGTTTTGGTCCAAAAGTATGTGAAGACCCAAAAAAAAAAAAAAGGTCTTTGCCTAAAAATCAGTTGGTTTTTAGTCCAAATGAGGATGGGGACGACCAAACAAAGCAAAAAAAGTAAGGTATTTACCACAAATGGGTGGAGTTATGATTTCACTTCATATAATATGGTGTCACCCAAAAATGGTGACACCCGGGGCGGGCGCGACGCCACTAATGAAATGGCTTGTCAAATTCAGTAACTGTAGACTAGGCATTGTTAGTGTTGAATCAGGTTGAACTGCAAATCCATCACATTTAATCTTGCTGTGGTAAGTAGGCTAGACATTTTATCTGAGACCGATTTAGCTACATTATCCACAGGCCGACAGTAACATACTAAGAGTAACGAATTGCATTAATGGCATTCATAAATGGTCGTTTGTCCAGTGGCGTTGCTAGGGATGGTGGCACTCCGGGGGGAATTTCGTGTGTCATCCCCTTTTCGGTCGAAAAATTGGTGAAGACTGAAAAAAAAAAGACATTGCCTTCAAAGTAGTGGGTTTTTGGCCCAGAAATATGTGAATTCCAAAAAAAAAAGATCTTCGCCGCTAAATTGGTTGGTTTTTGGTGCAAATGAGGACGGAAAAAAGATCTTCACTACAAATCAGAGGAAATATGGCTTCGCTTCATAATATGGTGTCACCCCAGAATGGTGACACCCGGGGTGGGCCGCCCCCCTAGCGACGCTACTGCGTATGTCAACATTTAAGAATTTAAAATACACTCTATGGCTGGGTTACAGTAATTGGCAAAATTAAGCAACTGGTTGAACAATTACAGTATAAGTGCTTATGGGTATGAAGCCGGTAGATTCACTTCTTGAATACTTTCTCTCAATGAAATTAGCCTGTCAGCTGTCATGCTCAAAGTGAAACGTAAGCTTGGAGGTCAAAAAAATATTCAGAAATCAGAAATTAAATGATATACAGCATTATTTCGTGTTCGAGTAAAAATAAAAGAAAATGAAAGGCCACGAATCAATTTTTTAATTTTAAAAATATCAGAAAGTAGGTGTACGAGCACGAAAAAGAAAACCAGGTTGTTCAAGGCATTTGATGAATGCCTTAGTAGCATGTCGGCTGATTATGATTTTTGCAATGTTTTTCGTGATAATGGATTATGTTCTGCTCTTTGCAAAAGTTCAGCTGCTGAACTTAATCTTTACACATGTCACTCTCAAATCTTCCAGCTTGTAAGTTATGCATAGTTAGCAGTTCTGTGGCGTTGCACAGTCAAGCTAATCAATTACTAAAAGACCTACAATAATTCTGAAACCAAAAAAAATTGGCAATTGATTGAAGATAGTTATCCTACAGGCTAAGGTTGCCTTATCACGACCTATCTAGCCTAGCGAACATTGCAATCAAGTGCATTGTTGGCAACTTGCATGCAAACGTGATTTTATAATCAGCTCACAGCCAAGAGTAATCAATCAAACGCAAACCGCTGGCGCATGATTATTTTGAAACCAACTTGTTCTGAACTTTTTTGTCTTGATTCTGTTGTATCCGGTACCCAGGGCATAGTATGGAATGGAAGACGATTTTTCCACATTCCATACAGGCAATTTTCTTTCATTCCATTTCCATTCCATACTCAAAATCTTCCATTTCATATTCCATTCCATACTAAAATTTTCTTCCATATTCCATTCCACACTTCCATACCAAGATAAATTTAGACCAGAAGCTACGCGTAATTTGTATTGTACTTTTGCAAGGTTAAGCGTACTTCTG
Source organism: Trididemnum nubilum (assembly GCA_963965965.1). Taxonomy (NCBI): domain Eukaryota; kingdom Metazoa; phylum Chordata; class Ascidiacea; order Aplousobranchia; family Didemnidae; genus Trididemnum; species Trididemnum nubilum. The sequence continues at coordinate 10,063,507 of OZ014474.1, forward strand.
CAAGTAGTCGCTCGCGTAGGCAATCGCGTAGCCAGGATTTCGGAAAGGGGGGGCTTTTTTTAAAGTTTGATTCAACTGCAAACGAACTTGATCCGAATTTTCATTTGTCTTGAGTTGGTTTGAGGCAAGTTCAAAGTGTTTTTCTGTCCAAAATCAACTGATCTCCAAAAAAAGTTCTTCACCGAAATTCAGAGCGTTTTTCTGTCCAAAATCAAGTGATCTCCCAAAAAAAAAAAAAAAAGAGCTCTACAAGTGCCTACTTCTACTTCGCATCTCACAAACTTTGGGGAGGCTGTTTTCGTTTGGGGGGGCAATTTTCGTTTTTAGGGCAGAAATCAAACTCAAAACTGCAAAAAAACATGCTATTTTGCATACTTTTCAGGCCAATGGGGGAGCTATAGCATCATTTGCCCCCCCCCCCTAGCTACGCTACTGCGCGAAGGTAAGCAATATTATAATAGTACAATACATCTCATCCCAAATTTGAAACACTATCGCCATGAGCTACCATAAAAATTCACTCAGCATGAAAATATCAACCACTTAATCAACAAACATTAGGTTGACATGGTATGCACTCGGTTTAACGATTGGAAGTTTGTAGTCACATCAACTATGAAATTTGGCAGAGCCAAACTGCCTAAATCATTTAACAAAAATACTGAAAAAAAAGTTTAAGCGCCAAAAAAACAAAACAACAAACAATCGAGGATAAAAAAGTAAATGCAAATCTTTGTTACGATGGAAGAAAAAATTTTGTCACTTGGCAAATTCAGTATCTTCACTACGGGAGGCCAGGAGGGACTTGCCCCCTATTTTGGTTTACTGCAAACACTTTTTTAGAACATCATGTAAGGACAAGAAAACCGACAATGATGCAAAAAGGAATAATAACTTTCCATCCAATCTGCTTGACTAAAGAAATCTACATTAGCAGTATATTGAAGTTTTTAAATACGAAAAGTTTAGTGGTTCAAGTTTTAAACACCAGATTTAACATCCAAAGTTTACACCTCTGAACCTAACAGGTCATCAAGTAATTAAGCAAGTCGTATCAATTTCAAAACCTTGAACGTTGGCATCATATTAAATTCGAAGTATTCTGAGCCAGAAGCCAGTGTTTCTCAAATTATGGGTCGGGATGCACAACAGGCCGCTAAACGTTCTTGGATATAGTGGCGTAACTATGAGGGCAAAGGGGGCCTCAGCCTTCCCCCCAAACCCTAGCCAAGTCACTTAAAAAAATTAATCCAAACATGCTTAAACGTGTTTTTGAATTGACTTGTAAATAAAGTAGGGGCTAAATGGGCAGGGCTATTTAATTTTTCCACTCGTTTCTAAGTCTAGCTATTTAATTCTTTCAAATAGCTTTAAAAAGTTGCAAAATGTGATCCAAATGGCGTTGAAATAGCTATTTTTTCTCGAAAAATTAAGAAATCGCCCAGACCCCTGTCCAAATGAGATAATTTGGGTTGCACCACTTTGCTCAGCTCGCCCCCCAAATCGAGGCATTAGAAAAAAAAAAAAACTTCTAAGCCCCCTCCTTTAGCAAAATCTTGGTTGCACGTTTAAAATTAGGTGTGTCAGAGAATAGAAACGAAGACCAAAAAAATTGTTTATTTCTTTTTTTAAAAGACCAGATGTTTTTGTTTTTTTAGAGCACACTCAAGGTTGTTTAGGTCGCAGTCACTGCTAATAGACTTTTCAAGTGATTGTGAGCCGGAAACGAAAAGAGCTACGAAACGCTACCCGACTTACATGTCTCTTTCTTAGACATGATTACAGAATTTTGAAATTGCGCATAATTTGCAGCCCTATAAGATGACTTTTAATGTCCAAAAGTTCAGTGTATTTTAGCGCCCTCTCATTTCATATGCTCTAGCGACGGCACTATGCAAATTGTTTTTCTCTTAAACAAAAATTAAGCCATTCAGCATCAATGCAGTTGCAAATTGCAATGAAGATATTCTACACCATGATCTGATAATGCAATGCCAACACTGTTTTAGCAATGTCTAGGACCGAATTACCCCATTAATTTGTCCATAGATTATTAACTGCTAAATGCTTTACAAATTTTTTGTCATCACTATCTGTATATATTTTTCGGTAAATCCCATGAGCTAAATCTAGTATGGAATTGGTATGGAAGTATGGAATATTGTCTTCCATTCCATTCTATTCTGGCATCTTCCATATTCCATACCGAAATTTCCGTTCCATTCCATTTCATTTTCCATTCCATTCCTTACCATGCCCTGCTGGTACCTGGCTGATGGCATTTCAAAGTAGCTGTAAACACCGCATTGCAGCGAGCTTCGCCTTCAAACAGAAGCGCTCACTGCAATTAAGTGTACACTGATCCTAATGCTCAATTGCTCGTAATATTAATATCCTGAGTGCTTGAATGTTTGTGAATTTAATACTGAGGATATTGCTGTACTTTGCTGGGCTTACTGGGTTATTTGTGATGTGTTTAAAATGCCTTACTGATAGTGCATGATTTCGTTTTTTATTGTTAATTCTAGCACAACTATTTTTTCGGAAATTAGCATGTGCTACCAATGCATAATGCACTTCTTTCAAAAAATTTGGCTGCAGTTTCAGTTGAGCAGCGAAACTATGCCAAAATTTAGGGCATTTTGGATCTATCATAGGACCTTTCTGCTGTATCTAAGAAAATCGGATAAAATAAAATTTGACATTAAGCCTTATTTAACAATATAATCGAATTCCTGATCAAAATTACAAATGAATGGAGACATTACATATTTATCTCAAAAATTTGCCAAAATAAGCGATATCAAATTTTGGGGTGAGCGCTATCAAAAAGTAGGGTGGTGCCGCCTCTAAATGTCATCCAATTTGGGTTAAAATTTTTTTGGGAAAGTTTTTTTAGTGATGTGATCCTAAAATCGCTGACGTAGCACAAAGTTTGAAAACTTTAATTTTTTGGGGACGCCCTATTGTCCACAATAATGGAAGGCCTATACTAGTATAGTTTGCTTGTTTTTTCATCACAAAAAGTGCAAAAAAAAATGTCATAAAAAAACGACAAACGTGCCAGAAGAGTTTGGCTTACAAATGCTGGTCAAGAAAAAAAGGGGACTGAAACATGATTTCAGCATATTTCCATATAAGAAAGTTTTGGAAAGATCAGTTGTCATTAATCAGTCTAGGTTGCAGTGCTTCCAGTCGCACTAGGTGGCACTGCTGATCGTTCTTCGAATTGATTTAGCCTCATCTTGAGCCACTGCATCTTCAATATTGAAATCGTTTCTTTTCGCATTTTTCTGCAAGTAAAAATGCGTCCTAATATTATTTTGTTTACAAGTCTGTGTTTTTCGAATGGAACAAACTCTAGTACTCTTTTCAATATCATTTCAGACGAAATTAGCTGTAGGCCTACTGGGTGTTTCGACTTTAGAACCCCCTCTTTGGTATAAATTAAAATACAAAAATTTTTAAATTATACAGATTTAGAAAATGCATATAGTCAAGTTTTTCACCAAATCAATGATATTTTGAGGGGTCTTCAGTTCTTTACTTGCCGGTACCATAGCTTGATTTCTTGAGAGGTATAACCAAATTGCAAAAAAAGGCGGATAATCAAACTCTTTTTTTCCTAGCATTTCCACAATAAATCATCGCAGGTCGATAAGAATAACTTTGTAAATCATAGCAGTTTTCTGAATACGTCTTTCAAAACGACCCTTTGCAATGCTACACAAATTCTTACGATGATTTATATCAGAAGGGCTACGAATGCATTTCCGGCTTTGCTCGGGCTTCTCAATCCATCATATTTTTTCTGAATGATTAGCTATATATAGGTTTATCTAACTCTGGTATTTGACGTGAAAATAAAACGAATTAAAAAGAAGAAACTGCTTAATAGAAACTTACGTAAATGAACTTTAAAGTAAACTATTAAAGAAAACTTAAGAAACTTCTATGTAAGCCAGGAGCGTAGCCAGGAATTCGCAATGGGGGGGGGGCTTTTTTGGAAGCTGGAAACAACGGCAAACGAACTTGACCCAAATTTTCAACAGTCTTGAATCAGACTGAGGCGTTTTTTTTGTCAAATTTAGGTGATCTCCAAAAAAAAAAAAAAAAAGAAGGTCTTCACTGAGATTGGGTCGTTTTTTTGTCCAAATTTAGGTGACCTCCAAAAAAAAAAGAAACAGGTTTTCACCAAAATTGAAACGAAATTAGGTGATCTCCAAAAAAAAGATCTTCACCCAAATTAAGTCAGTTTTCCTGACCAACTTTAGGTAGGGTCCAGAAAAAAAAACATTTTTTTGGTCCAAATCACAGCAAGTCCTTCACAACTTCTGATCGCCAATCCCCTTGGGGAAAGCTATTTTTATTTTTGGAACAAAAATCGGCCTCAAAAGCACTAAAAACGTGGTATTTTGTATACTTTTCAGGCCAATAAGGGGCTCGAGCCCCCCCCTCCCCCACCTGGCTACGCCAGTGATGTAAGCTGTGGAGGAGGTCCCTAAATTGGAAACACTCTGTACAGTGTACACTTACCAACTAACCAAAATTCAAAGAAAACTTTCATTTAAATACTTTTGTTACTAAACATCAAAAATAACATATTTATCCAAAACAATGTACATTACTTGACAACATGAATTTTGAAATAGAGAGTACCATACAACACAAATTACTTTGACGATAAATTGTAGAAAACAGGGTTGAGGCATTCACTAATCCTTAGTAGCAAATACTCGATGAATGCAAACCACCAATTGTAAGGCTCGTGACCTATCTTGTTGATACGGTTTACCGAATAAAAGTGATAAGCTGCAAAAATTATAAAATTGTGATAAATCGGAACAAATAACCTATACACAGGGTGACCAAAAAAAAAGCAGAACCCATAGAAGCCTTTCACGCAAAATGCCTTTTCTTTTGTTGGCTAAAGACATGGAGGGAAAAAGTATTGTTGTAGTATTCCATACACTAAATCTTCTCAACTACATGAAAAAAAGATAATTAATTCATAGTTAAAAATGCTATTCAAATAACTGTGGGTTCTGTTTTTTTTTTGGGGGGGGGTTGGGGGGAATCACCTAGTACCACTGGCCAGCTGGACGAGCGGTAAGTGCCTTAGTGTTTTAGTGCACAGATGGCTTGCTGAAATTCAATATTCCTGCGCTGGTCAAATCAAACAAAGAATGCCGCCTGCTGCTCGCCACTGCTGCAAAATTTCAATTAGATGTTAAACAGCTACGGCTCAAAATCGGTTGTTTTGAAGAAATGAAAGATAATAAAGAGGTGCCCCAAACCTGGTTCTTATTTCTCATCCACGAAAATAGTTTTAAACCATTCGACTCTGTATCATTAACAACAATGCGTTTTGAACTTTTGCGTTATCACAAAAGGATGATTTTGCAAAATTTCTAGCAGAATATTGAACATCGCGTTTCTTATTTTGCGAGATTTTTTGCAAAGTCTTCCTTGTCTAATGTTACAAAAGTTCAAAACGCAGTGTCGCAAATGATACGGAGTCAAACGGAATAAATCTGTTTTCGCGGATAAGGGATAGAGAGGAAAAAGGTTTGGGACACCTCTTTATTATCTTTCCCTTCTTCAATTAAACCAATTTCAAGTATATCTCTAAACTCGCTACACATTTCAGTGTAAGTGTAATTGATTTGCGAGCAACTCATGATAAGAATTTGGTATTCGCATGTTACAATTGGGTCGTTATTACCGGTTGCGCAGCGTCGTTAGCGTAACAAAAAAGAAATTAGTTTTCAAAAAAATAATGAGTGCGTAATTTTTTCTTAAAAATTTTGGTGAAGTTGCACTTACACAAAAATACTTTTATGTCCTTTTAATTATTTGGCCGACCTTGAAGTCAAACTTTTGGCGTGCTTCAGAAATCAAACTATTTTTTACATTTTTTGATAAATTTGACAAAAACACTTTGCGATCATTTACCATAATTTTATGATTCATGAAACGCTGATATCTGCAGCCTCAAATTAAAAGTTTTAAAGTTAATTAGCCGCAAAACAATATATCACTGTAAAAGTAGTAGACCTATGGCTATCAAGGAAATAAAATCTGACTAAGTTCAAAATTTTGTTGCGTACAAATTGAGGGCAAAATCACAGAGCGTAGCTTGTAAGGCTCAAATGGCAGTTTATTGACGCCAATAATAGCGACGACACAGTAACTGCTTAAAACGGCAACGTCTTTCTTACCTATTGTTTTATTCGGTCTAAGAAAGTGTGTTGATACTATGATTGAAAAATGGCGGAACCCGGTTCAAATTTCTAACTGGCATTTTGCATCCTTGAACAAAAACGCTTATTCCCAATTTACTCTAAGCAATCTCCCCCCCCCCCCCCGTTTTGGCCTGATTGTATCGTCCAGCCAAAGACTTGTAAACTGAACCCGAGACGGCGCTTTGCTGTAGCGGTTATGCCATAATCGCAGCCAGGCTTATTGTTCAGGCGAAGCTTATTAAATTCTTCTGAAATTGGTGTTGAAAACCAAAAAAAAAAAGATTTTCGGCAAACGTAAACGGGACCATTTTCTTTCCAGTTAAGGGTAAAGACCACATGGCTTCCCAGGAGTCGACCATGAAGGACGTCAAGATATTGCACAAAAATTATTTTTTTCAAAAATAAAGAAAAGATGATAAATAAAAAGTCCTTTAATCCCATTTGTTTACGGTTCTGGGTTAGGCAGATGCGTAGTACCTGGTTTGTACTCGTCATTGATAAAGCATACCTGTTCTAGGAATATACCCAAACATGAACGATCCTACTATTAATGCAAGTTGGAGGAGTCGCTTGATTTCTTGTTTGGTCTTTTTGGAATTTGGAGGTGTTCGGCTGTTACCTGCAAAATATAATTACCGAGTGAGTGACTTGCAACTAAAAAAGCTCAAAACCAGAAATTTTTCTTCCGCATAACTGTATAGAAGAGTAAGCTACTCGTTTCACAGCATTTCGCAGCAACCTACTTTACAAGGTAAGCCCATGTTAGCCTATAGATTGCCGAGCTTCTTAATAAACTAATGTCGTTTCTGTGCTATAGTAACGTATCTCCATTTTAGCAGTTTTGAGATATTGGCGTTTTTATGCTTTGGCGATTTTTTAAAGTTTATCGAAAATTTGTTAGTAATCTGTTACAACTACTTGCATGAATGTAAAAGGGTTGGATGGTAATGTGTTTTGACCAATCCCGAGCAGAATCTTTTGGGTCGACATTTAGGGGATTTTTTGTGGAGATACGTGACTATAGCACAGGAAAAAAATTTAAAAAATCAAAAAATTTCCTCTAAAATGGAGATACGCGAAAATTGCACGATTAAATTTTCGCAATTTTTTTCTGGATTACTACCATTTGCAGTTGTAAACTAGCTTTTTAACAAACGACTCACTGTAAAACATAATAAAAAGCATAATTGTTTTGCATTATAGTCAATAATGTAGTTAAATTATCAATATTAAGCCTTGATTTCAAAGCATTGATTAACCATTTACTTTAAAAAAACGTTGAAAAACAATTACTTCAACTTATAAATAAAAATTATGAAGTTATTCATTAACAGGAAAAATAGAAATGGCTTTTCCGAGCTTATTTTTAGCAACTATGGAATTATTTAAACGAAAATGGATTGGCATTCGAATTTTGAACCATGCTAGAATAGCATTTATCATTAAACTAAAACGAACTAAAAACAGTAAAAACACAAACAAATAACAATAACAAATCAAAAGCAATAACATCAACAGCACTAAAAATTAGAAAATATAAGTTCTTAGTCCGTTTCTTCGAAAATTGCAGCTTCTGCCGTTAGCCCGGATTTCAAAGTTTTGTAGAAGTTGTGGTACGACTTTGGGATGACCTAAGTTCGGCAAAGGGATAGAAGATCTGCTGTTTTTTTGCAGCTTATTTGAAGCTGGTTGCTATATGCTGAACTGATGATGGAACTGGAATTTCTTCGTTGCATCTTTCCCCAGGCGTTAAGAAAAGGTGTTGGTTCTTCGAGATCGTATTTAAAAAATATACAGTCCGGATTAGTTTTATTGTATCGTAGCCATCGTACGTTTTTCCATTTGACAAGTTTTCTATCAAAATCTTTTATAATACGTGGAAATCTTTGTTGTCGTCGTTTCTTGAAATTAAGAAAATCCGAAAATGAGAGTCTTTTGACATGATAAGACTCAGAGTTTTTCCGCGCCAACTTTGCTGCTGTAACCCGTTCTGATGGCACGTAAACTGCAGCTTTTTTAGTTGCTTTTTCAATTACGGAATGCATGGAGTAGCATTTAATTTGGTTGTGACCAGTTTCAAAAAACTTGTGATCAATTTGCTGAATCGAAGGATGTTTTGTTGCAGCCTCAACACACATGATAGCAAAAATGGCATTTTTCTGTTGTCCCCCACATCCATCAGACATCATTCGTACTTCATCAATATCAGTGCATTCCATCAAATGGTTGTAAACGCAAGTAGATATTTTATTTGCACCTCGATTTTCTTGACTTTCATCCCAGAAGCTACAAAATCCTTTGTTGTCACCGAGGTGAAAAATGCAAATCTTATAAACAGATAGCTTCCGTTTATACAAAATTTGGCCTGCATCACTTTTAGGTGTTGATAAAACTGCTTGCAAATCAAAATTGAAAGACAAAACTTCCGATTTGTTTTTGCCAGCAAATTTATCAGTATCTCTATGACTCCGAGCAAGATCTTTTCTTTTTAGATGATCATCGAATTCATGTTGAAATGTCTCCTTTTCTTCTGCATTCAATTGTTGGTATTTTGTACATGTTGAGCATTGGTCTTTTTTTTGGCTGAAAAAGTCCAATGTTAAACTGCGCAAATGTTTTTCGGTATACTTCGTATTTAACTGGCAACATACCTAGATCTTCACATTTTTAACGTACAAAGTATGCATCTTACTGATGTTTAAATTTTGATCTTGGTAACGTTTTTTGGACAATTTGTGGCAGTAATGTGACTCTTTGGACGGAAAACTTGCAATATGCTCTTCCACAAAACGCAATCTTGCTTTGTCTAGTTGATTTTCTTTTTGATGCTGGCCACGTCGGTTTAATCGCTGAACACCTTCTGACATGCAAGCATGCAAGCTAGATCGAATTAAAGCGTCGGTTACATTTAAAGTTGCCATAAAAAATTCTTTGCAAACTTTTATACACTGGCCATTAACTGAAAAAGAATATTTGTTAGTGAAGCGACGCCGAAAATGTCGATTTTTGGCTCTTGAAAGCTCTATGCGTTCGGCTTTGACTCTGGAAGCGATTAAAGAACGTTGTTCTTCAATGCTGCCAAATTGATAAAAGTTGTCAAAAAGCAATTTTCTTTGATTCGTGGTTACTCTTTTGAATGCAAGGCAAAGGTTGCACACGTTTACTTTGAATAGTTTTCCCGTACAATTAATGCATTCATCTCCCTTCAAGCGTTTTATTTTCTGACGTTTCGCTCCCACAAGGTACTGTAGGTTTGGATTTTCTTTTTCGAGGGAGAACCATTGTTTCGTGTTCTGCAATCGTCGCACTTTCCTCCTTTTGTTGTTCCTCGATCTCTACATTCCCTTTCTCACTTCTTTCACCAATCACTTCCTGGTCGTACGCAATTTGTTGCTTTTCAACCGCTGCATCGCTTTCCTCCTCATCGCTTGACTCAAATGGATTTGGTATGTCGCTGTCGCCGGTCCAATTAGGATCTCTTTCTTCATCATCCATAGATCCATCACTAAAATTGTCAGCATTTTCGACCGCCACTTGAGGTGAAAGCAGTGCAAAAATTGATTGTAGAAGAGCAGAACTCTACAAACCGTGGCCAAGAGTTTGCTTCTTCGAAAGTTCTTAAGATAATTTTTGCTCTTCTAGAATGCATAATAATATGTTTTAAAATGATCATTTAAAATTTACTTGCCTTTTATACTTTTCGGGGATCACTTTATTGCAAAAGCAACCTATCAAATCATTTTACATTCACTATTTAACGTAGCTGCCTCTGATTGGTTATTTTGCACCAATTAGAATCTTTCAAGCAGATGTGAATGTTTTTTAGCAACATTAATATTTTTAGTTCCTCTTGCTTCCCCCTGCAGGACAATAATCGTGCTTAACAATGCAAATCTAATTCGTATATGTTGGAAATTCCAAATTGTGCTTTCCTATTCACCGCTGTAAAAATCATTTTATCGCTGAAAATCTTATTGGTTAACTATCGTTTGCATAATTTCAAACGCACGAGAAACGATATGATTTGAACCAATCAGTGCATTTTCCAATGGTTAAAGCTTCCCAGCGTCAAGATAATAATGATGAAAAGACATTAATGAAAATGAATAGACTGTTTTACGTTGCTGAGATTCGAGATTATGTTTTGTTATAAATTTTGACAAGTTGTTGGTTTTTGGTCCGTATTATAAACTCAAATATACTTCAAAAACCATTTTGCTTTTTTATACCACCTCAGGTTTTGCGCTATTCGGCATTGATTAAAAGAGCGCTATCCAGGCATTGCTTTTTGATTAAAGAATTGCAAACCTTTACGTTATTAATTTTGTAAAAGTGATGGTTGTTGTCAACTGGGCATCAATTAAATTTTACAGATGAGCTCAGCTTAAATTTTGATATATAATTGCTTTCGTCTATTTTATCTTTTTCTCACTAGCAGACAAAAAGTCAGGCTTGGTTAACAGCAATTGCTCTACATTTATTACGATGCTATTTAACATTTTAATGCAAAATTCAAATTATCTCCTGAAATCATTGTTACGTCACAAAGGAGCAAAGTAGGCTATCCTTGACATAAACAAATTTCAGTCTTGATGTGTCATTAGTATTTAATGTCTTGATGTGTCATTAGTATCACGATACTATTTAACATTTTAATGCAAAATTCAAATTGTCTCCTGAAATCATTGTTACGTCACAAAAGAGCAAAGTCGGCTGTCCTTAACATAAACAAATTTCAGTCTTGATGTGTCATTATTTTTAGCGTGACCAATCTAAATTGTTATTTGTAGAAACTTTGGGTAAATATACGTTTTTACAGTTAAAAACCTTGCTGATACGTGACTGTAGCACAGTAACTTACAGCGAAAACTTTTTTTTTCCTGTGCTATACTAACGTATCTGAAGATACGCGACTATAGCACAGGAAAATTTTTGCTAAAATCGATACGTGAATCTGCGTCGATTGCAATAACTTCACTAGTACTTTGAATTTTGATACACAAACAAGACCGAAATGAAGCTTATGAAACATCTCATATAAAAAACTGAAAATGAGCAAAAATGGAGATACGCGACTATAGCATAGGAGCGACGGGTAACAATTCAACTGCTGCCAGAGAATCGATCTTTTAAAGCATTCCTTTCACTCATCTTGACCTCCTTAGAAAGTGAAGTGTCATTTTGTTTTCGAACTTTATGCGTAACATTTTCCGTTTTATTTGTAGAGTGACAGTATGTTGAGATTTTTTAAGCTACAGTATCATTTTTAATCTTCAAAAACAAATGTAATGCCAGCAGGTCTATAATGTAGCGGAACTATACCAGTATTTTGATAAACGAAACTTTCCGTAGCAAATGACGTTTGCTTTGCAAAATTTTTCAAATGCTTGAGTTTCCTAGAAGTTTAGTTCGCTTGAGTTTGGATGCTTGAGTTTAGTCCGCTTTCGACTTTTTAATAGTTCCGCCTTGAAAAAATCCGTTACAATTGCTCAATTAGTGGAACGCACTTTTTGCAAAAATTCGTGATATTGTATCGTGCAAATAACTCCAGGCCGCCTCGTTAATTCACGCTCAAGGTAAAATTTCAAAACTAACGATAAAGAAAGTAGCAAAAATTAAAACATACTGTGATACTTTAAATACAACACTGTACACATACAACATTGTATGATGTTTTGGACTTATACGAAAAATAAAATACCATAATTCATAATGTAGGCTACAGAGAGATGTAAACTGCATTTTACTAGCGTATACTGGTACAAGTTTCAAATACTTTAAAGAAGAAAGAATTCACCAGACAGCGCACCAGTACGCTAACCAGTTTAGGGCTTATTTACCTTGCAAGAGCTTCCGCTTTCTTCGAGCCATTATTATCTTGATATTAACTCCGACCGAAAATGCTATAATCAAAGCAAACGGAACATAAAAATATAGCGGATAAGCTACCTCTCTGTACCTCCGCACATCAGGAATTCTAAAAATTTGATCTTGATTAAGCCTTCTGATTACCTCTTGGTATAAAATCTTAAACGGATGCGTATACACATCCAGGTTAGACAACTATAACAAAACCGTAAAAGTTTCCAAAAAGAAAAAAAAAAAACATATAAATTCCATGAACAACTAAAGTTTAACACCGGCTTCACAAAATGATTGTACGTTTTCCAAAAACGAAAGTTTTTTCCTGGTTGTCTAAATCGCCATATTGGCGAAAAATTGTGTTTGTATCTAGAGTACTTTTTGTTTATTGTATAACAAACTTCAAAGTAGTGCCCTGGTAACTAAGCCGGTACGCCAGACATTACAAACTATTGTTAGAATAAACAAAGTATAAGCTCATACGCTCACGACCTTATGACAATAAACCCGAAGCAAATGGTTCATCTGGCATGTTTCCTCAACAGCGAGTAGCTGCACGCTTATAGGCCGGTCTACTATTAGGCGTAAATTCGTGTGCGTACGAGCGTATATCCTAGTTTGTTTTAACCAAGCAGCCACTTGTACGCAGGGCGTTCCGAGTTTCTGTTTAAATAAACTAAAAATTCACTCGTATATGCGCTCACGATGTTACGCACAATGTAGACCGGGCCATTATCTTGCGTTTTCTCTAAAGGTTGCCCTGCGTTACTGATATTATATTTTTTATGGTAAAATACAGTATTGTGCAAATTAATTGACTCACTTGAACATTTTCGACATTTGTAGTTTCGATGCATAAATAAGATATTGATATGATAGAAATGCTTGTACGTAAGAATTGTTTTGTGACAAGGAGTTGTTCCAGATTATCCCGCGATGTTTTAATTACCTTTATGACGTCATAATTGGCTAAATATAACGACTACATCAACATACATTTGAATGGCTAATTCTGTCTGGTATTTAACATTGATATAAACTGCGTTGTTTGTTGCTGCAATGTCAGGTATACGGCCAAAAAATATTCGGTTATCCTCGCCTTACATCAGGATAACCAGAAACTATCAAGAATCGTTCGATTTAAGTGTTGAGGACCCTTATTTCAAAATCGTAGGGCATATTCCAAAACACAATGCCTGTGACCCCCAAAACGAAGAAAACTGCGTTTCAACAATGAAAATAACTCTAAATTCCCGCCTGTTGGTGATGGAAAATATTCAACAAAATTCCACGTGGAAAATTGTGGAAATTAAACACAATGTAGTTCAAGCTGGAGTCGAAATTGATAACATCCCTATTAAGAAAGCGATCGGTTTCATATGAGAAATCAGCAAAAACATCGACTAAAGTCAGGCGCGTAGCCAGAAATTCGCAACGGGGGGGGGGCTAATTTGGGGACGGAGCCCCCAGCGCTCGAAAATTTTGCATTTTTTGGCGAAAATAGCTTAAAATTAGGGCTATTTTAATAAAAAATAATACTTTTAAAACGTAGCATAGAAATTGGCAGCGTAACATGATTCAACTGGTTGCATTAATGAGCTATGTGGGAGGTGGCTAATGATACCATTGTAGTTTTCTTGTTTACATGCTGGTAAGTCACAAAATTCCGTTATTCAATAAAACTTACGCGGAGCAATCTATTTCGTTTATTTTTTATAAAGAAAAATAATTGGGGAGGGGGCTAATGGAAAGATGTTTGAGAGAAGTGATGGGTAATTAACTAATACTGAATAACCCCCCCTCCCCCTTATTCCTGAGTTTATAATACATTTGCTGATAAAACGTATGTTGGGCATTTTTACATTAGCGATCAAATTTGATTGCTTATTTTTGGGCATTTTTCAAAGTTTTTATTGATTTGTGACTCTTATTTTTGACAAATTAGCGCCCTCCTACCGAATGTATGTTTCAAAAGATGCTCAAAATCACTTTTAGTCCATTCCAACACAAAAAAAATTCTCAGAAGAGCTAAAAACGTGGTATTTTTCTTATTCTGCGTTTTGGTTGACAGGCCAATGGGAAGGGCTATACCCCCCCAGCATGTAAACAAGAAAAGCATGTAAACAAGAAAACTACAATGGTATCATTAGCCACCTCCCACATAGCTCATTAATGCAACCAGTTGAATCATGTTACGCTGCCAATTTCTATGCTACGTTTTAAAAGTATTATTTTTTATTAAAATAGCCCTAATTTTAAGCTATTTTCGCCAAAAAATGCAAAATTTTCGAGCGCTGGGGGCTCCGTCCCCAAATTAGCCCCCCCCCCCCCCCCCGTTGCGAATTTCTGGCTATGCGCCTGACTTTAGTCGATGTTTTTGCTGATTTCTCATATGAAACCGATCGCTTTCTTAATAGGGATGTTATCAATTTCGACTCCAGCTTGAACTACATTGTGTTTAATTTCCACAATTTTCCACGTGGAATTTTGTTGAATATTTTCCATCACCAACAGGCGGGAATTTAGAGTTATTTTCATTGTTGAAACGCAGTTTTCTTCGTTTTGGGGGTCACAGGCATTGTGTTTTGGAATATGCCCTACGATTTTGAAATAAGGGTCCTCAACACTTAAATCGAACGATTCTTGATAGTTTCTGGTTATCCTGATGTAAGGCGAGGATAACCGAATATTTTTTGGCCGTATACCTGACATTGCAGCAACAAACAACGCAGTTTATATCAATGTTAAATACCAGACAGAATTAGCCATTCAAATGTATGTTGATGTAGTCGTTATATTTAGCCAATTATGACGTCATAAAGGTAATTAAAACATCGCGGGATAATCTGGAACAACTCCTTGTCACAAAACAATTCTTACGTACAAGCATTTCTATCATATCAATATCTTATGCATCGAAACTACAAATGTCGAAAATGTTCAAGTGAGTCAATTAATTTGCACAATACTGAAGTATTATTGCACACTGCAGCCATGCAATTAGCTGTCGGACGTACTGTAATTTGGTTGATACCAAAGCAACCATCTTTTCGATACTACATGATAAGGAACAGTTAAAATTATTCAGTTTCTGTTAGGTTTTTTACATTTAATTTCCCTGCATGATACGCAAGCAATCATTACCCTTTCATTTTTGCTACCTAAAATAAACTTTTTCAAATGTCTGTAAATTCATAAGGATGTGTTGCAATGCTGAAAAAATTTTACAGCAAGTTGTGTCGCTGACACCTTCTTTAAAAATCAGCAGAAAATTTAGCGAGATTAAATGATAATTTTTCATCACTCAATCCAGCAAATTCTCGGATTGCCACCTTACATCTAAAATTAACTGAAAGTCTGAAGGCTATTAAGCAGCAATCAGCAATAATTATATACAGTATACACAAATATAATTCACCTTACAAAATCTCCACTGTCTGCTAGCAGAAAAACAGATATCATAACTGCCCTCAAGTTCAAATTTAATACTAATACTGTATTTAACAATGCTAAAATAAAAATTTAGAACGTTATTACATCGATCAAAAATGTTTGGAAGTTTTCAAATAATTTTAAGAAATTAGAGCAACAATTTTAGGTCTAGCTCCGACAATTCCAAAGTAGGAACTTAAAATCAACATTGCATTTTGCTGGAAACGAGAAACAATTCTTTTTTGTTGTTTCTCATTTTCAGCTAATTGCAAAGTTATTTTTGGTTTCTGTACTATGAAAAGAATACAATTCTTAACACTATACTTTAAAAGTTTCTTAAGTTTGAAAGATTCAAATTCCTACTTACTACTTTAGAATACAATTTCTTAAAAGATGTTTTATTTTTTCATTTTGGAATGCAATTTCAAAGAAGGAACTGAAAAATAACTTTATATTTAGCTGAATATGAGAAACAATGAGAAAAATGATCTTTAAATGCAATGCTGTTTTTCAGTTCCTACTATGGAACTGTCGGAGTAACGCCTAAATGATTTTTGCTCCAATTTCTTTTAAAATATTTGAAAAATCTCAAAACATTTTTGATCGACGTAGCATTCTAAATTTGCTTTTTTACATTGTTAGCTACAAACAGTATTTGAGCTCTAGGTACAGAAAAATCTTTTTTTCTGCTTGCGTACACTGAAGATGTCTTAATAATTTTTTAAGGTGAAATGAGTCTATTTATTATTTTTGCTGATTGCTGCTTAGTGTTTAAACTTTCAGTTAATGAGCAGAAATTTCTAACAAGTCAAATCTTCTTTATATTTGCGGTATTACACCAAAGCGTGTAACGAGTTGGTACGGGTCATTTCCACGTCATGGCGAACCGTTGGCAACACTGTATTCGAATTCACCGGCCCGAGATTTGAGCCTCAGACCTCCCGCTCCAGTGACAACGCGTTACCGCTCAACCCACTGTTGCTTAAAAATCGTTCAGATACTGTATTTCGATAAATTACTATGGCAGCACCATAGTATGTTTACTTTTCAATCATCAACGAGCAAGAAGGAAATTGCAGAGCTGCAAGGCTTCGATTACGTTGTTGACCCTCGTACCAAAGAACAGTGGGAAAGAATCCCGATCCAAACGTCACAATCCATGCTACGGCAATAAAAATCTATAAGAAAAATTAATGTTTTAAATAGAAGCTTAAATTTGTTTTCAATTAAAAATTTTTACTGTAATACGTTAGAAAAAAATGCACAAAAGTATTTATGTCTACTAAACTTATCTTTTGGGGATTTGATCTTTGGGATCATGTTCGTATTGTCGACCTGTATATTAGGGTGGATCGAAATGTCAAAAAAGTTTTATTTTTTAAAGCTAGTATGTGAAAAAGGTGCGTAATAGGCATAATAACACACATGCAAAATATTTTTTGCTTCGAACAATTTTTTGATCGCTCCCCGCTAAGTTTTAGTTTTATTGATAAAGGGTTCGAGAAAGTCGCTAACAAATTTTGGTCAAGAGCATAAGCACTGTGTGACTTCCTTATGAACCTCTATGACGTTATAATAAACTAACTGTGTTTTAACAAACACAATCGTAAAACCGTTATGACGTTATAATAAACGGTTTTACTCCTACGGTAAAAATGCATTTTAGTGTAGCCTACTGTAACTTAGTCTCAGTCAACCATTAGCATTGCTGATTTAGCTAATACAGCATTACTGTTCTTCAAAAGGATTCCAGATATTACGGGAAGCTTTCCTTTTAATTAAAATTCGCTTGCTCCGCAGGGTTCCATAAAATACAATAAAGGTTGTTTGCGCTTCATACAAACAGACAATTCTTAGAGTAGTGTAACACCGTAACCATTTAAGTTTTAGAACTTTTAGGACAAAAACTCTTAATTTCACCCGAGTTTTACATTTAAATTGGCTGGAAAAAATTGAATTGAGGGAGCCTGGGCCTCTTGGTCGTCTTGTACGCGGCTGACCGAAGATCTATCGAACGTGGACCCCAAAAAGCTGAGGACGGATCAGCAATATTTACTCGAAATTTGTAATGGTATCAATGCTGGTGAATGCAGTATAGACCTGTCAATACGAAACCCTGGATGCTTACATCATTCTCGATGGCTGACTACAGCAAATAGAATCCTTAAATTATACGTGGGTATTAAAATTCCATCCGAAAAACTACAGGCATTGGTCATGCTTATCATCCGTGTTTCGTCATTAAATCTGTTGTAGAAAGGAGGTCGGCTATTGTAATAATTTGTTCTGTAGCCTCCAGGTTGTCGAGGCGTGTGTTGCGTAGTCGTGTTAGGGGCCTGAAGTGTCTCGATAATTTTGTTTAGTTTTTGATCAAAAATTTCCTTTATTAACTGCTGTTGTGCGTCGGTTTGGTTTGAGGTTTGGGATAGTGCTGCTACAACTTCGTCGGCACGTAGGGCCAAGACATCAAGATTCGTCTCTAAGTTTGCCGCCAGAATGGTTCGAGCTTGCTGAGGAAGCTTATCGAGAAAAAGCTTTTTAAGAACCGCATTGGTTTGTGCGTTATCGGCGTCATATGCTTCCAGTAATTGACGCATTTCGCTTAGCATTTCACTGGGCTTGCGGTCGCCTAGTTCAGTTCGATTAAACAAAATATCCAAGCGGTCGTTTTCATTTAGTTTGCAGGCTTTTATCAGGGCCGTTTTTATATCTTGGTACGGGTAACTGGTGGGTGATCGAACAACATGTTGAATTTTTTGGATCATTTTAATGTTAAGGGCTCCTAGGACTAAGGAAAAACGTTTGTGTTCGTTGAAAATGCCGTTCGCTGTGAATGCATGTTCTGCTGTAGAAAACCAGAGCTCTACGTTTGATTCCCAAAAGGGCGGTAGAGAAACATTGGCTGAATGAGTGAACGGCGCGAGTTGCTGGTTTAGCCAAGGAGAGTTTGACTGGGGAGGTTGTCTAGAAGCATTATGCGCATTGGGAAATGTTAGTGCCTGATTTAATTGGGGAAAAGTTTGAGGTGAAGGCAAGTTTCGTGCCCAAGTTTCAAGACCAGAAAGATTTTGTTCGGCATTGGTGGTAATTGGAATGGGCGGGGAGCGGGTTGGTTGATTTAACGAAATGATGGGTTCGTTGCATGTAGAAGTGGTCGGTGCATAGGGTTCGATAGGGGGATGTTGCAGAAATTCATTTTCATACTGGTCTTCCGAGGCCAGCAAATTTTCTACAGTCGGAAGGGCGGTGCATAAGTTTTGAGGAGAACTTGAGAGTGCTACAGTGGGCTCGGGGTGTGTTAAGAGAAAAGTTAGTGGTAGGAGGGTTGGGTGGATTCACCGATGGGGATGTTGAGATAGGGGGTGATAACTGGATATTTTGGGAGGTGCTGGTTGGTGATGGGAGAGAGTTAGTTGTGAGGATTATTGCGTCTTGTAGGTTGGAGGTACTTGGGGTTGGAGTGGTCATAGGTTTTAGTTTTGAAGGTTTTTGTTTCGAGGAACGTTTTCTCAAATTATACGGTATTATTGGTAATTTGTGCATTACCGGGTGAGCGAAAGTTTACACATAAATAAGCAAAACAATTTACAGGTAAATATGCGAAAAAATTTTTACAGGTAAATAAGCAAAATTTTTACTAGTAAATATGCGAGAAAAATGAATTAAAAGTCTGTACCGTTTTTTTTGTCAGAAGTTTCTTCTTCAGGTTTCTTCAGGTTTCCGGTTTCCGTTTCTGGCTACTCGAACAACGCTTCTTCGAATAGCTGGGCAGTTTTGAACAACGCACGAATAGTTTTGAAAAGTTCTTGTCCTGTTTTGGAACTCTTCTGGAACTCTTCACTCGAATTCTTTAGCGAACTCTTTTCGAGAGGTTGAGCAATTATCAGCTTAATATTACTGTTTCACTTCTCACTTTTTTTTTTTTTTTTGAATGTTCTGAAAGCTTCTTGCTGAAGCTTTGGTTCAGCGCAGACTCACTCGGGGCACCAATTTAGTGAGTTCGTGCGCAAACGAGTCTCAAAACCAACGTAATTGTTTATTATCCTCGCACGTAATATTTCAATTAATTTTTAACACAGCGAAGCAGCGGTATATATACAGCAAGCAAACAAAGAAAAGCGAAAACAAAGACACGGTAATTAAATTCCTTTTGTCTTGCAATATCCGCTCATAATGCAATACCGCCCATTGCAGTGAGCGGTATGTGCCAACAACCGGACACCGCAGACAAAACACAAGGATAAATATATTAATTAATGGCTCGGCCACCACAGCTCCGATGTGGTTCGCGATAAAATCACACTCATCTTGCAAAGATGGAGCTAGACACTTTCACCAACAGGTGGCCAGATCACGTTATCTTAGTCAGGAGCAAAAGATTATTGTTGATCCAGTTTTACACCGCAACTTATACTTTTGCTCACCCGGAAAATATAATTTTGGCTATGAAGGTTAAAAGTTCCCGCAAATCTTAATATTTTGATGCAGTGGAATATTTTGAACTGATTAACTGGACAGATCTTCCAATCACAGAACCTTCTTTACTCAAAACAATGACGGATACTGAGCTCCAGCAATTAATTGTGATGTATGTGACTCCCACTATAGTTTTTCCAGAATTTTTCTGGCACTCATAGGCTGTTGAAAGACTCATGATAGTGGTTACTGAGGCATCCAAAGCAGTTTGTGGACCAAAATCTAGAGATCGCTTCAATTGTGCACAAACTGCTTCTCGTCAGTTAATGCCAAGATTTGCAGGCTCGTCCATGGAAATGGGATTTCGTCCATGGAAATGGGATTCCCATGGGAATACTATGGGAAATGTTACATGGGATGGGATGGGACAGCACGCACTGCATTTACCGTGGGACCCATGAGACAGTGGTTGCGAAACTTCCCGAACTGACTGAATTATTATTATCAGAAACAGTTGATGAGTAGGAAATTAAAAATTTGCTGAATAAGCACAGTCACTCGGAATGTGAGTGCAAGAATGATAACGAATTGTGAACTCTTCTGAACTTTAGAGTTAACAAAGTCAATAAATTTTGTCATTTTGTATCTCTCTTTTTATGTGTAGTTTTATCTAGTACACATTATACTTAAATTTTCATAAATTTATTAACTTTTGTTGAACTGTATTTTGATGGGAATCTCATGGGATGGAATGGGAAAAGCATGAACTGCTATGAAATGGGATGGGATAGGACAGAAAAATATGTTCCATAGACAAGGCTGAAGATTTGAGTCTAAACGTGACTTAACTCACTTTAATTTGTAACTCTACAAGTGTACGATTATAGTTGCTTGCAGTCTTTACATGTATGAGAACACAATTTATTAAGAACAGACTTTACGGAGTGCTTGGGCGTTTTTCGTATGAAGTTTAAGTTTACAATCTTTTCGGCAACCTGGTCGACTGGTGGTGAATGTATTTGCTTGTGGACACAGCAGGGGTCCATCCAACAAGTTACTTTAAAATCACTATCTGTGCTAAATGAAGGTGAAGTCAAAACTTTTACATAGTGAATACTCATAATTTATTGTATGTGTTGGTATATTCGAATGTTTTGCTATGTCTAAATTACTAAATACGCTCTGAAACCAAATCTAATTATCTTAAATCTGATTAGCTGTTGCCATGCTTTTACAGTAACAACTATAGCCTACCTGGCAGCAATGCATAAGGATTGGATAGATAAAGTTTGGTTTCAGAGTGTATAGCGAGTTAAAATCGAGAAAAAATTACCATGCGATTTTTGTATGTGTGAGCACCTATATTTTATATTTGACGGGGGGAGATCAAAACCTCACTCAAAGTTTTCAAATTTTTACATTGCATTTTGGTGATATATATTGGCAACTTTTACCATATCTAGCTAACTAAAATTCAAAAAAAAATTGTTTTTGCTATTTTCGATCCACCCTACTGCATATAGCTTTTACGTAAATTGAACTTCGCGTAGATTGGTAAAAAACAAGCACAAAAAACGTTTTTTCGAATAAAAATAAAAATTTTTGAAAGAAGATGCAATTACAGTATATGTATTTTCCAAACCAATATACATTTTTAGATTTTAATAATTGGTTACCTTTGCTCGACAAAGAGTGAAAGCTTTGTGCTGAAACGGCCATTGAATCGAAACAAACCTTAAAGCTGCGAAATAAAGAATATGCACAGAAGTGACGTAGGAGGTCCAAATGTCAATCGCCCAAAATAACTGTAAACAAAGTACACGGATTTCAATTTGCTTTCTATTTATTGCATTTGTATTTGAGTCAATCTGTATCATCTTTAGTGCTACTGTACATTATTCAATACGATCATAACTAATTACGACATTATAAACAGAGAATAACCAGGCAATGAAAACAATTTCAATAGCACAATGGATGACCTCATTTCATGATCTGCATCACACATCATTTACATAATTATATTCCGACATATTTAAGGCCCGGTACTCTTCACTAACGTGTTGTTCTGCTTATGAGTTTCCAGTGATCCAATAATTTTTCTGTGGATTTCTTTGATTTAGTGTCCACTGAATTCGCTGTTTGTTCAAAATCACTAAGCAGAGATAATCATCGTAACGCGTTTTATCCCAGGAAGCAACAACTTGATCAGGTTATGGGTTGAACCGAAATCATGCGATGAGGTTCATCGTAAAAACGACGCCTTTGTCCACTCAGCCACAACGTCTTTATTCTTTAGGCCACAAATTGTTGGTGCAGCAATTCTTAGCGTTCGAGCTTTTTCCTTAATTATTTAGTAAAATTACCTATTATGGTAACTATAGTAAGTCGACACGCTCAGCAGATCAAATTTTTAGCAAAATTAAACAAAAAATAAGACTGTAGTGGCACAATTTCAAGCCAAGTGTTGCAGAGCATGCCGACCGGCCTGCAAGCCTTTCCTGGCATTTGTATTGTGTATTTTTGTTATTTTAAGGACGTCAATGTTTTTCGCTTTTTTACGTTTTTATTACAGCAAAATAAGTAAAAATAAAACATGTAAACTGAACTAAACTAACAAGGCCTTGCTAAAGCGGAATGGGGGCACTTGCTTTGACTTTCGTCTTCCCAAAAAAGGCGTGAAAACGAGTTTAGATCAGAAAAAGGTTTTCATTGCTTTTTGCCGAAAAGCTTAGTCGAAAGTTAAATTTTTGTATAAGCAAATAAGAAAAGTGTATTTTTGGACGGCTTTTATGGGGGTCTCCTGGTTGCAACTCTCGCTAGCTTCTTGTACCTAAACCTAGCTTTGGTCACTATAAGAATTAATGGCGCCATCGCAACAACTATAAAACAGCCTCAAATCAGAAACCCTTAGCTATACGCATAAAAGAAAATGAACTTTAAATAATGCATTAAATGTCTGTTACCTTGCAAAAAATGTCTGGCCACTGCCACTTTTCGTAACCCCAAGTCAGCCTATTCAGGGCAAACGGGCTGATCACAGCAGATAGCAAATCAGATACACTCAGGCTTAAAATCAAATAAAAGAAAGGAGTCCTATCAAAACATAAAAGTAATTTAAACAACAAACTATACTAAAAATGATTATAATTTACGGTTCAAAAGAGCTGTTTGCAAAAACGGAAAGAGGAAAAGCTGTCAAATGAACTAACATTTTATTTGTCCGAAAATTGAAGTAGAGAAATCTTAATTTGCATTGGTTTTACTATTTTTATCACCAAGAAAAAAATAATTTAACTTAAAGAATTTAAGCATTTTCGTATTAATTTTAATTCCTAGTAACGAAGTTAATTAATACAATCATTGGGCCGTTTGGAGGCTCAAACAGCTCAACTGGATCAAACAGTAGCGTAGCCTGGAATTTGGATTGGGGGGGGGGCTGTTTTGGAGGCTAAACACAAAATCAAACGACCTCGACCCAGATTTTGATTGGTCTTCACTCAGATTGAAATGATATTTGCTGCCAAATTTAGGTGATCTCGAAAAAAAAAGATCTTTACTGAAATTGAGACGACTTTTCTGTTCAAATTCAAGTGATCTCCAAACATAAAAAAATTCTTCATGGAGGCTGAAACCCACTTTTTTTACTCCACATCATCTCAGGTTCTCATCCCAATTACCTTTGGGGGGAGCTATTTTCGTTCTTAGTGCAAAAATGAGCCTCAAAAGCGCTAAAAACACGGTATTTTGCATACTTTTCAGGCCAATGGAGGGGCTCAAGCCCCCCTCTTGCCCCCTCTAGCTACGCTAGTGGGATCAAAGCAAAGTGAACTACGAAAAAAGATTCAGTGGTCGAGTGGATCTTAAGTCTCTGCTACTAAAACAATAGACTTAGGTTCCATTCCCGGTGTACTATAAAAGTTGGTATTTACAGCTTCTTTGCTACTTGATACAGCAATACTGTATATATCAAAAGCCAATAGGAAGTTTCCACCGTGAGTGGTACAGGCAGGTAGGCAGGACTGGCAGCTAGACTTGAAGACCGCCAAGGTCAGGGCAGGATTTACATTGCGCGGGAGACTTGGCACTTTTGACTCTCAGGAGAAATAAAATCTCCTCAGATTTTCGTTGCATTATTCTGCCAGATACAGGTGAAAACCATAAAGAGGTCTTTACTAGATTTTCGCCGCAAATACCAGCCAAGCGGGGCCCCTGGCACTGCGCCATTGAGCCATATGGTAAATCTGGCCCTGTCAAAAGTTATTTTGATTCTAAGACAACTTGGTCAATAAAAATATTGTGTGAATATAATACATAGCTGAAAGTTGGCAAAATAGTACTTTTTCAGTCCCAAAAGATTATAATAGACCTAATGTTTATATCAGAGAGCAAAAAAATAAAATTCGGATAAAACTATGCAAAAAACAGCTTACTTTAATTTTCGAGAGCACGTAACAGTTACGATGGTAAGTACATTGGCAACGGTTCCGAAAATACACAAAGGAATGAGAAAGAGCGCTGCAGTCACTGTTTCCGCGTGACCGAACGGAAGTGAGTGAGTACTAAACATGACGCTCTTGGTTAGCACTACACAGAATGATGATTTGAACAACTACCGGTACGTGGTTCTAACAACGGTGTAATCTTATGGGGGTCAACGTATAGACGTGTTGAAGATTAGAACTAATTTAAAAAAAACAAGCTATTGGAAACCCTGGTTGGCAAGAGCATGTTTACACCACTTTATATCACTGTATACGAATGAAATGGACAAACTCTGCAGTTTTAACTTTAATGGCGTCTTCAATCCTGAAACTGCATAGTTTGTCCATAAATTTGTAAACAAATAAACTTTCAAATACTTTCTAAAGTATTTTAAAAAGGCATCATGGTTTACATAGCTACTCTAATAGATTAGAGATTAGCATTTAGAAATTGCTTTGGTTTACCAAAATATTCGACTAATCGACCCAAAAAGCCCGTTAAGCATTACTTGCCTTCTGAGACCATAAAATTGACAACTTAATAGATTCATAAAAACCTCCTAGAGATTAAATATCATCGGGGATTTACAAATAAATATCCTACAAAAAACTCTTCCTTATTTTTTATTTATTTGTTTATTGTTTTCGAATCTAATTTAAATCTTTATTTAGATTGAACAACTAACTGACTAACTGTTGAATTTTTTCTGCATCAATTTAAAGGAGGTGAAGCATCCAGCCAATTTCAGCAGTTTATAATAGCTGAAATTGAAATATAATTTTGGAAACTGCTTGTTCGTTTTTTGGGGCTGCAGTTGCAAAGATATTCCACAAAATAATACAAAATGTTATCTCCCCTTAAAAGTTTTTGAAAATCCTGAATCTGTTTTCTCAGCACGAACGTCGAGGAAAAAAGAGACTGAATAATTTGTCCTTCCAGTAACATTATACGACCAATTTAATTTTGATGAACACTTCTTTTTTCTTGGAAGTTTTGGCTAAATTAGAACAAACTCAGGATTTCCAACAACTTTTTCAGGGGGATATCTCTTAGTATTTGTTGAATATCGTTATTACTGCCTGCAGCCCCAAAATGAAAACAAAAAAATTCAAAAGTTATTTTTCGATTTTAGCTATCATTAAGTACCGGAATTGGCTGGATACTTCACCTTTTTTAATACTCATGTTAAAGGGTATCGTTTGACTCGAAAATTTTACGGCACTTTGCAGCTCTCTTTCCAAGCTGACTACAAAATCATCGCGGTGTCTCTTTACCAAAACCTTCGGTTTTAAAGAATGAATAACAACTTGACTGCATTGGCTTTGACCTAAAGACACACTCTATTCTAAACTTTATTACTTTGATCTAAAAATACACTTTATATTTTATAACTGTACAACGTCACCAAATGTCTAAGTATCGTCGTAACTTGAAGTTTAACATTTGTGGATTTATATTCATAAAACCAATTTAAAATTTGCACCGTTCGCGATGTTATATTAAGACATGGCGTCTTGTTGGTTAAAAGAAATAGCCGATGGCTCTACTATATGCTGACATCATCAACTCTTAAAATTTTTCTAAATTTAAGTTAAAGCCAACCTGTTTGCCAAGTTTGCTGCTCCTGAAAGGTGCAAAATAACGCCCTCCCCCTCCAAGCCACTGGCTCCGTAAAAAGTTATTTTGATTTCAATCGTTAATTATTCCGCGCTGTCACAATCGTTAATCATTTCACACTTTCTACCTTTTAGACAATTATTTTTATTTTCACCCATTAGTGTATATAATTTGTTTAATCATTCATTGTTACTAACTTGTTTTGAAAAGTTTTAGGAAATGAAGAATTCATTCTTGTTTTTCGGTATTTCTGGTGATAGCGTTAATTAAATCCTTTTTGAAATCCGTTTGTATTCGGCGTATTGTCATACCATGATTTAAAAACACTACCGATAAAAACGTTCTTTGGTTATATTTGCTGTATTTTTCATGCACCATTACTAACAGTATCAAGTCTACAATTGCTAAAATCTATATCAAATCGTTCATTATACTCGCTATTTGACGCCACAGCGTGTAACGAGTTGGCGGGGCCCATCTCCATGTAATTGCGCCAGCTGGCAACTTAGCTTCTGTCGAAGATATGTTGCAGGGGTGTCGAGCTGTTGGCAACACTGTGTTCGATTTGACCGGTCCGAGATTTGAACCTTACACCTGCCGCTCCAGAAACGAACACGTCACCGCTCGACCAACTATTGCTGCACTATATGATTATCTTTTAACAAATAAATTTACTACTGTTTTTCTTTTCATTTATTGCATTTAGTATGACTTTTAACAACAACTTTATTAAGCTTAAATTATCAATTATTACTATCATTAAAATAAAATATGCCTTGTTTTGCGATTGATCCCGATCGCGTATCTGTGTTCAACCCGATAACTCCGCTCGCGTTGATTCCGTTCTTAAAGATAAGGACGCTTTACGATGATCAAGTATTGATCAAACAACCTGGTTGAATTAGCTTAAGCATGCAGCAAAATTCAATACAAAGGATTTAAATTTGTCCAAAAAGCTAGCGCAATCGCAGAACTGTTCTTTTACACTCTTTTTTCGTCATAAAAACAATTTTATGAAAACACGATGCTTATTTTTGATCGAAATTTAAGAACGAATTAAGAACAATGCGAGCCTTAGAAGCAAAAAAAGATTAGGAACAGACGAACAAGAATAAATTTTAAATCTAAAAAAAAGTAAATTTTGTACTGATTCAAAATGATAAAATTTTAGTGATTTCCCAGTGTTTGCAAGTAAACTGGCAGCGTTTCCGAGCTCATAGAATGCTGGTACACATTGCCCAGGCAACTGAGAAAATTTTTGGTTGTCGTTCAAATTCAAAAACTCGCTTTTTTGGTTTTGCAATTTTAAATTGCTGCAAAGGCAGCAAAATAGCGTTTTCTCAAGCTGACACAGCATTCGTAATCAAACAGCTTTCCAAACATGATTGCTAAAATGGTAAACTTGATATCTCAACATTTAAAAACAAAAGAGGCAGAAAATTGGCAAAAAAATAAAGGCAGCCAGCCTCAACTCAAAATTTACAACTCAAACTACTAAAAAAAAAAGAGTGTAGTAATATTATGTATTATTTTTTTATAATTGTTAGTATTTATTAAAACATTAGTAATCTAGCTTGCAACAACATATTTTCATAGCATAAATTGCAGAATCGGCAACGTCAGAGAGAATCAAACCCTGAACTATAGAGTTAAAGGTAGACTCTGCAGGGACAATTTTACTTTGCCCCCCTAAATAATTTTACTTGAACGTCATTTTTAAAAGGGCATTCAAGTCAAGTCAATAGCTTTTGACCAAAATGTTGCGATAAGCCTAAAATGCATTCTCACCAAATTTGAAGTTACTAAGCCTTCTCGTTTTCAAGATATTACAGTTTAAAAGTAGCCGTTTTCCTCTTAATTCAGTGCTGGCATTTTGTCAGTAATGTGACAGAACATTAATTTTTGGAAAGTAGGCTTACATTTATTGGACAACAGCTAAATTTTACCGTTCTAAATTTTTATTTTGGTCACACTGTAATTCTGAAACAAAACATTTATTGAGAATCAGAAACAGTCAGTTACTTTTTGAAATTTTGTTTCTAACTGGTAACCTGGCAAAATTTCTAAAAAGAAAAAGCCTTTCTAGCCCCTTCGGTCACCACACATACAATTGTACAATTTTTTTTCCTTGTTTTTTTGTCCAGCTGTAATAGTAGAGCATTTGAGTCATTAGTAGTACAATTGTGCCGATAACACCATCACATGACAGCAGTTCTAGCTTCAAGCGTGCAGCGTTAAAACAATAGTCAACTGTCGAACAAGATGGTTGCCAACATGCTTGCGACAAGTGAAAGTAAGCGAAATAAGTTTGAAAATACGTCAAAACCAAATAAGTTGATAAATAATTAGGCTTGCATTTTGAATCAGTTATTCTTTGAAATTATGTAGGGAATATTTTTGTTTCGATTTTTGTTATAGATTAGCCAACAGAATTTTTTGATCATAATCATGTACAATTGTACGTTTCGTGTCTCAAAGTAAGTTAAGCAGCAAACCCTAATGTAAGTAAGATAAATTTATTTTTTTGCAAACTAATTGCAATTTTTCAGCCACTTTGCGCTCCAAATCATTAAAGAAACACATCAAACAAGGATTTCAAGTTACAGTGCTGCTGATTGGCAGAGGTGGGCACAAATAACATTATATCAAAAGCGCAACGATATTTTTAACCAGTAAAAGCGCAGCGCAAAATGCACAATTTTTTTTGAAATTTCCGAAGCGCAGCGCAACTTCCGCAATGAGCTTATTGATTCAGTTGAAGTGCAGCGCAATTCCGCAATTGCGGAACAGCATTTTCTTATCAAGTCAAAGCGCAACCTAACTTCCGCAATTAAAATTTCACAGCACAAAGCAAATACGCATTTTTTGCAATTTTTGACAGAAAAAAGTAAACAATCTGCTAAAGAAGGCCGACATTAAATTATCAATATTTCGATCGAAATGGATAAAAATGAAGGTCAATGTACAGAGTTGCGCTATCAACCGAAAAAAAAAATTGAAAGCGCCGCGCAATTAAAGGGCAACAAATTTTAAGGACTTTAGTCCACAACGCAACTTCCGCAGTTTTACAAAATAGAAAATTAAAGCGCACGCAACTTTCGCAATTGCGGAGGTTGTGGAAGTTGCGCTTTGCGCTTCTAATTGCGCTTTGCCCACCTCTGCTGATTGGGTATTAAATTTGAATTTTATTCGAAATAACCTAGGTTAGGAAATAACCTAAGAAATAAAACAAACAACAAATAGCAAACAAATAACAAATTTAATACATGTTTGATAATTCAATTTCCTTAGGTGGAGTCGAGGACACAAAGCTCGAGGCCAAGGCCAAGAACACCGAAAAAATCCAAGGCCAAAGCCAAGAACAACCTTTCCGAGGACAGAACCTCTTGAGGCTAAGGACAGGAATGCTCGAGGCCAAGGCCAAGGACAAGGCCGCAAGCGTTCTCCAAAAAAAAAGGTTTTCAAAATTTTTTTTCAGGCGATCTCCTATTCATTGGCGTACCCAGAATTTTTGATTAGGGGAGGCCTAAATTACAAATCACCTGAAATGACGTCATCAAAATTTTTCCAAAGAGGAAGTTTTTGTGGGACAAAGATATCATAGGAGAGAATATCTGAAATCGTTGGCTGTTTGCACCTAACCAGGATTTTGCAAAGGAAGAGGGCTTAAATTAATAGTTGAAAAATGCAAATATCTAAGTTTGGGAACGTGTTGAGAAAGCTAGTGTTACTCAAAGGTATCACAGACGGGGGGTTGGGGGCGGGGCCCCCAGCCGCCGGAGGCTTTGGGGGTCTGGGGGCGAAGCCCCCAGCCGTTGGGCGATTTTTTGTAATTTTTTGGAAAAACAAGCTATTTTAATGCCATTGGATCACATTTCGCCATAGGTGGGCAAGTTAATGCAAAACCTTAGCTTCGTTAACCACTAGTTCGTTAACAAACTTCACACCTCCGTTAACGTTAATCCGTTATTTTCAGATTTAATTAACGGAGGTTAATAAAGTCCGTTAATTCGTTCACATTTTGCGTGTAATTTACGTTTCGTTTTATTCCCTCGCTTCCAGGACACGTATTGGCGCTGTTGATCTGATTGTAAGGAAATATTTATTGCTATGGTGTTCTTTTTGTGTTTTGGAAGTTACATTTTACAGTCTAATCTAATTTCAAGATAAAAATACGCTCAAATGCACTAACGAAGCTGCGATCGGAAAATCTTTGGAAATTGTGAACAGCGATACTTAATAGACCTGTGACGCTGCAGCTTATTACTTGCCACAAAAAAGACCTCCTTTCGTCGCTTTTTTCTAAAAAACTTGTGCTAATACGCAACAAGTGTTACCAGTGCACACTAGTTTGTACCGGTACAATGAATAAATGGTGCAAGATATTATCCATAAAAACCTTAACGGAAGTTAATTTAGTCCGTTAACATAAAAAAACTTTTTAACGGATTAATGAGTTAATGAAAAAGTTAGCTTCGTTATTAACGGATTAACGATTAACGGACTTGTGCCCACCTATGCATTTCGCAAGTGTTCAGAGCCATTTGAAAGCCAATAGAAAAAATCGAATTGTTTAATCCTCCTTTTACTTGCAATTTAAGTCCAAAACACGTTTAACATCTTGCATTTTGGAGTTAAATTTTAACTGTAAGTGATTTGCTCCAGGTAAGGGAAGTAAGGTGCATTGTCTCTGGCTACATTTTAGCAGTAAGTAATTATCCACTGGAAGATTTTCCTTAGAGATTTTTTTTTTGTCATGAAAATAACCAGTTATAGGAGTACACGTTCGCCAGGGGGCCCAGGCCTCCTCAATTGAAGTTCAATGATTCGTTCAATCAGCATTTTCCACGGCTAATTTTTTTTTTCAAGTATTTTGTGCGTAAAAGCCGGCGAGGTTGGAGGTGAATTACTGAATTGTTTTTGAAAAATGGTAAAATAAATGGTTACGTCTACTAACCATGTTATTGCCGGGCCGGATTTACATCGCGCTAGGCCCCTGACACTTTGGAGATTTTTCCAACCTCTTTCTGCCAATATAGTTGAAGACCAAAAAAATCTTACGATTTCAGATCGGGGTCCCTAGGTAGATGGTACTGCGTCATATTATGGTAAATCCGGCCCTGATTAAAGCATTACGTTCACAAAAAGGCTAGATGTGGGCCTGAGATTGCAACTTTTAGGACAAAAGCTCTCCATTTCTCCGGATTATAAGTTTAAATTGGCTGGCAAAAATTGAATTGAGGGGGACCCGGCGCCTTTGGTCTTCAATAATGTTAATTAGTTATACTGTTGTCAGCGAAAAATGCTAAAAAGAAACTGACACTGAAGAAACAATAGGCTTTTTTGCCACATTTTTGTCATTGGTGAAATTTCGTTTGGGGGAGCCTTGCCCCCATCCCCTTGCCTACGCCTATGCTCTAGCTGAGCAAAACAAAAAAGGTGTTCGCAAATTTTACGCGAGGTTTCTGGCGTTTTCCAACGAAATTTCAACTGTTCAAAAAACAGTGCAGTTCTCGAGCCGAGGACAGGGCAATTTTCGAGAACTTGAGGCTTCGAGGCCAAGGCCAAGGACTTGAGGCTTCGAGGCCAAGGACTTCAAAATGTGTCCTCGAGGCCAAGGACGTCCTCAAGGACTCCACCTCTGTGAATTTCTATTCCACCCTGCAGTACATAAAAAGAGAAAATCGAAAGAAGTTTCCATTAAAAAAAGTTTCTATCGAAGAAACTTGGTAGGCCGAGCCTACCCCAAACGGCAGCAATGAATACATGCAGTGTGTATGTTTTGACCAGTAGAGTCACAAACCGAACAATTGTACAACTACGTCAGTCACAAGTCGTACAATTGTACGGCCCCCCTAATTTGCATATTTATGAAAAAAAATTAAATATTTTTTTAGTTTAGTGGTTTATAAGAACCTACAGGACGAAAAACAACATTTTTACATAAACAACTACTACACGTGTCCGAAGGGGCTAAGAGGAAATCTAATCTGTTATATCTCGAGACTGGAAGGTCGTAAAAGCTCAAATTTGTTGAAGTTGGTCTTCAGGTCTGCCAATTATTTTTTTTGAGAATAAATTGAGAAAAAAATTTCCGACCTGAATGCCCTTTTTAACAAAATTTCATGAATTTGGTGCCTAAATACGTTAGTACGCCCCCCCCCCCAAATATTTGCTTGTCTCTCCAAAAATTCCGTTTTGGCTGCGTGCCTGCGACTCGGTACTTTACCGTTTTCTCCGCTATCAAATCCAAACAACGCTTCTGTCCGTATCAGCATTATAGTTGCATTCTTGTAATAAGCTAGCTCGCCTACCCTCATTGTTCGCTTTGCGTCTTATGCTTATGCCTATTGTAATATTGCAGCACAGCTAATACCGGTACTTGCTTTTTTTCTTCCGTCTGCATTCTTGTTACGCTTACAGAGGGAAGATTAAAATGTATAGTTTCTTACTGCATGTTGAACAGCTATTGAATACAACATGTAAAGAGAAAAAATTCAAATTGCAAATTAAATTGTATGCAAAATTGCGACATTTGTTTTACAGTATTTACCGTACATGCAAACGCTTTTGCTACCAATTCGGTCGTGCAAAATCATTGTGGTTTGTAGTGCGCAGTATTTTAGTGATGACGCGGTAGTTCATCTTATTGTTTTTTCCGCTAACACTAGTACCGAATGCTACGCAGTGGTGAATATCGGCTTCAACGTCAAAGACAGAGAATTCGATTCCGATCTATTGCAGCAACGACTTGATTGTGCATGTAGGATACTACAATTTTCTTTTACACTTCTAATATTTTTATAACTTTTATTCGTTCTGCTTGAAAAAAATCAACGATATAATTTTTTTCTGTTAGGCTACAACTTACAAGCGCTCAACCCTGCTAGTAATGCAGGTTTCCTGGCGTGAAGCATCTAGCTCGATTATGTGCAAAAAAGAAAAAGATTTCGAACTTATTTCCACCAAATTTCAACTTTCTACGACGTATCTTTTCTGAGATATTTCATTTTAGAGTTTAGGTCTCCCCAACAGTAATGCCAGCTAAAACCAGATTTCCTAGGAATTAAGATAGGCCTAGTCTATCTAACTTGTAAAAGTATTTTTTGTTTTAAAGCTAGATTCATGCTGAAGCCTTGCACTTGGGAGCTTTCAAACAAAAGCGAAATGACATATTTAAACATTATTTTAGAAAAGATGAAATTTTAACTGGCAACACTGTCGGTTAGATCTCACTTTAACGGAGGTGAAGCATCGAGCCACTTTCGAATCGAAATACAATTTTTGAAATCTTTTTGTTTTCATTTTAGGCCTGCGATTTGCAGAGATATTCAACAATTTGTACAAAAAGATATTCTCCCGAAAAAGTTTTAAAAAACCCTATTGCCTATCTGTTCTCTCAGCCTGAACTTGCAGGGAAAAGAGATCAAATAACGTTTACTCTTCCAGCGTAGGCGTAGCCAGAATTTTTGATTGGGGGGGAAACCACAAATGTCATGTAATGACGTCATCAGAAATTTTCGAAAGAGGAGCAAACTTTTTGTTGGACGAAGATAGCTTAATGTAGATTAGAAGATCAGAAGCCGCAGCCTGTGTGTTTTCACCTAGCCAAGATTTTGCTATAGGGAGAGGATATAAACCCAAGAGCAAAAAGTGCAAATGTGTAAATTGGGAGATGTGGTGAGTAAACTAGTGTAACTCAAACGTTATCACAGACGAGGGTCTGGGGGCGAAGCCCCCATCAGCTGAGCGAGATTTTGTAATTTTTTGTAAAAACTAGGTATTTTAATGCCATTTGATCATAATTCGCACAAGTTTACAGCCATTTGAAAGAACGAAATTTTTAACATTTAAAAGCCAATTGAAAAAATTAAGTTGTTTAGTCTTCTTTTTACCTACAATCTAAGTCCAAAACACGTTTAAAATCTTGCATTTTGGAGTTTAATTTTGTAAGTTCTTTGGCCCAAATAAGGGGAAGTAAGATATATTGCCTCGTACAATATTTTAGCAGTAAATAATAATCCAGTCAAAAATTTCCTCAGAGATTTTTGTTTTGTCATAAAAATTACTAGTTGTAGAAATATATATATGACCCGGGGGCACAGAGACCCAGACCCTCTCAATTCAAATTCACTAATTTGTTCAAACAGCATTTTTCCTAGCCAGAAGCGTAGCCAAGGGGGGGGGGGCGGGGGGGCTATAGCCTCCCCATTGGCCTGCCGACCAAAATGCAGAATAAGAAAAATACCTCGTTTTTAGCACTTTTAAAACTCTCTTTTGCACTGGATTAGACTAAAAACTGCTTTAAAGCATAGTTTGTGACGTTTATTTAGGGGGGGGGGGGGGGCCAATGAACTGCCAACCAAAATGCAGAATAAGAAAAATACCTCGCTTTTAGCATTTCTAAGACTGTGTGTTTGCACTGGATTAGACTTATTTGAAACGTTTATTTAAGGGGGGGGGGGAGGGGGGGGCTAATGTACTGCCGACCAAAATGCAGAATAAGAAAAATATCAAGTTTTTAGCACTTTTAAGACTCTCTTTTGCACTGTATTAGACTAAAAAATGCTTTAAACCATAGTTTGTGAAGTTTATTTAGGGGGGGGTGCGGGGGGCTAATGAACTGCCGACCAAAATGCAGAATAAGGAAAACACCACGTTTTTAGCATTTCTGAGACTGTCTTTTGCACTGGATTAGACTAAAAAATACTTTAAAGCATAGTTTGAAACGTTTATTTAGGGGGCGGCTAATGAACTGCCGACCAAATGCACAATTAGGAAAACACAACGTTTTTAGCCAGTAGCGTAGCCAGGGGCTACAGCCCCCCCATTGACATGTCGACCAAATGCAGAATGGGAAAAACACTATATTTTTAGCACTTTTGATACTGTTTTATGTACTGGAGTGGACTAAATAGTGATTTAAAACATTTTTGAAGCATATATTCAGGGGGAGGGGAGCTAATTTGTCAAAAATAAAACCAGCAAATCAATGAAAACTTTGATAAATGGTAAGAAATAAGCAATCAAATTTGATTGCAAATGTAAAAATGCTAAACATACGTGTCATCAACAAATATACTATAAACTAAGGAATAGGGGGGGGGGGGGCTATTCAGTATTTGTTAGTTACCAATCATTTTTCTCAAATCTCTTTTCATTAGCCCCCCCCCCCCAATTATTTTTCTCTGTAAACTGTATACGAAATAGATTACTCCGTTTGAGTTTTATTGAACTATTCGATTTTGTAATTTACCAACATCTAAACACGACAACTAACATTTTACCATTAGCCACCTCCCAAATAGCCCATTTATGCCACCTGTTTAATCATGTTTGCACTGCCAATTTCTAAGCCACGTTTTAAAATCATTATTTTTTAATCAAAATAGCCCTAACATGAAGATATTTTTGCAAAAAAACGCAAAATTTTCGAGCGCTGGGGGCTCCGCCCCCAGACCCCCGTGCCTCCGGCGGCTGGGGGCTTTGCCCCCAAACCCCCAGCCTCC
This sequence comes from Trididemnum nubilum, assembly GCA_963965965.1. Taxonomy (NCBI): domain Eukaryota; kingdom Metazoa; phylum Chordata; class Ascidiacea; order Aplousobranchia; family Didemnidae; genus Trididemnum; species Trididemnum nubilum. Next base: position 10,099,073 of record OZ014474.1, read on the forward strand.
GGCAGCTGGGAGCTTCGCCCCCAGACCCCCATTGGCCTCCGGCGACTGGGGGCTCTGCCCCCAGACCCCCCAAAACAGCCCCCCATTGCGAATTTCTGGCTACGCGCCTGTCCCTAGCTATTCTCTTTTTTTTTTCAAAAGTATTTTGTCGCATAAAAACTGACGAGGAGGAGGTGGATTTTTATTTAAAAATGTTATGATGGATGGTTCTCATTCTCGTTGCTTCTCATTGTCCATTGTTGTTTTTAAGATGCTGTAAAAAAGAATCTAGCCAGCAGTAGTTGCAGCAACGTCGATTTGGAAACCGAAGTGGTCAAATGGTTGACCATTGCGCGAGATCGAGGCGGAAACCGGTCCAAGAGAAGGAGATTCAAAAGCGCTCCCGTGCCAGCTCTACTTTAAAATGATCTGTAATGTATTTGCTTTTCCGTGTACCGTACTGCTGTTGTGCGTGAATTCGGCAATCACTGTGAGTTGATAAAAATAAACCCTCAAGTGTTGATGATTGTAGTGTTTTTGTATTATTGTGATTCTCGTTGCACCAGTTTTACACAACTTGGGATGTCCAGGACTAAAGCATGGAATGCAGGTGGATTTTCCCACTGATTTAATGGGCTGCCCAGTTAAATCCCAGTAGAATGAGCATGGGATGTGGGTGGCAGAGGTGGAGTCGAGGACATTAGGCTCGAGGCCAAGGCCAACGACACAAAAAAAAAATCCGAGGCCAAGGACAGGAATGCTCGAGGCCAAGGACCAAGGACACAAATGCAAGTGTTTTCTAAGAAAAAAGGTCTTAAAAAAAATGGTCGATCTCCAAAAAAACGATCCAGAAAAACATTTTTCAGCCGATCTACAAAACTTTAACCATTAAAAAAATGATGCTGTCCTCGAGCCGAGGACAGGAAAATTTTCGAGGACTTGAGGCTTCGAGGCCAAGGCCAATTAAGGACTTGAAAATGTATCTTCGAGGACGTCCTCGAGGCCAAGGACTTCCTCGAGGACTCCACATCTGGTGGGTGGGTTTGCCCATTAAATTAATGGGCTAGCCAGTTTAATCCTTGTGGAAAAACTTGGGATATAGGTGGGTTTGTCCACTGAATTAATGGGCTGCCCAACGAAATCCCAGTGGTAAGAGCATGGGACGTGAGTGGCAGAGGTGGAGTTGAGGACACAAGGCTCAAGGCCAAGGACACAAAAAAAATCCGAGGCCAAGGCCAAGAACAGCGTTTTCGAGAAGAGACTCTCTCGAGGCCAAGGACAGGAATACTCGAGGCCAAGGACCAACGAAACAGGCGCAAGTGTTCTTCAAAAAAAAGTCTTTAAAAGTTTTTTTCAAGCGATCTCCAATTCATTGGCGTACCCAGAATTTTTGATTGGGGGAGACCTATACCACAAATCACATAAAATGACGTCATCAAAATTTTTCCACGGAGGAAGTTTTTGTGGGACAAAGATATCGTAGAATGGAAGATCTGAAATCGCTGCCTGTTGGCACGTAACCAGAATTTTTCTAAGAGAGAGGGCTTAAACTAGTAGTTGAAAAATGCAAATATCCAACTTTGGAAACGTGTGGAGAAAGCTAGTGTAACTCAAAGGTATCACAGACGGGGGGTTTGGTGGCGGGGCCTCCAGCCGACGGAGGCTTTGGGGGTCTGGGGGCAAAGTCCCCAGCCGTTGGGCGATTTTTTGTAATTTTTTAGAAAAACAAGCTATTTTAATGCCATTGAATCATATTTTGCAAATGTTTAGAGCGATTTAAAAGCACCTGATTTTTGAAAGCCAATTGAAAGCCTTCTTTTTGAAAGCCTCCTTTTACTTGCAATTTAAGTCCAAAACCATAGGTGGGCACAAATCCGTTAATCGTTAATCCGTTAATAACGAAGCTAGCTTTTTCATTAACGCGTTAATCCGTTAAAAAGTTTTTTCATGTTACGGACTAAATTAACTTCCGTTAAGTTCTGTTAACGGACTAAATTAACTTCCGTTAAGTTCTGTTTACTTCCGTTAAGGTTTTTATAGTTAATATCTTGCACCAATTATTCATCGTACCGGTACAAACCAGTTTGCACTGGTAACACTTGTTGCGTATTAGCACGAGTTTAACTGAAGAAAGCGAAGAAAAGAGCTCTTTTTGAGGCAAATAGTAAGCTGCAGCCTCATAGATCTATTAATTATCCTTGTTCACAATTTCCAAAGATTTTTCGATCGCAGCTTCATTAGTGCATTTGAACTTATTTTCATTTTGAAATCAGATTAGATTGTAAAATGTACCATCCAAAACACAAAAAGATCACCTTGGCAATAAATATTTCCTTAAAATCAGCTCAACAGCGTCAATACGTGTTCTTGGAAGCGAGTGAATAAAACGAAATGTAAATTACATGCAAAATGTTAACGAATTAACGGACTATACTAACTTCCGTTAATTAAAGCTGAAAATGATGAATTAACGTTAACGGAGGTGTGAAGTTTGTTAACGGACTAGTGGTTAACTAAGCTAACGTTTTGCATTAATTTGCCCACCTATGTCCTAAACACATTTAACATCTTGCATTTTGGAGTTAAATTTAATTGTAAATGATCTGGTCCAAGTAGGGGGAAATAAGGTGCATTGTCTCTTGCAACATTTTAGCAGTAGGCTAAATAATAATCCACTGGAAGATTTTCCTTAGAGATTTTTGTTTTGTCATGAAAATAACCAGTTATAGGAGTACATGTTCGGCCAGGAGGCCCAGGCCCCCTCAACTGAAGTTCATTTATTATTATTATTGGTGTTTATTGCAGGCGAAACGCCCATATCATAGCCCAAAAATACACACACAAGAAAGAACAAAGAAACAAACACACAAACAGCATACGCTAAATAAAAGATCATACCACATTAGAAAACAGGTGGTTCTTTGCTAAATCGTAGGATGTACCATCAATGATTCGTTCAATCAGTATTTTCCATGGCTAATTTTTTTTAAAGTATTTTGTGCGTAAAAACCGGCTACGTTGGAAGTGAATTACTGAATTGTTTTTTAAAAATGGTGCAATAGATGGTTACGTTTACTAACCATGTTATTGCTGGGCCGGATTTACATCGCGCTAGGCCCCTGGCACTTTCAAGATTTTCGCAACATCTTTCTGTTAAATATAGGTGAAGACCAAAAAAAGTCTGACAATTTTAGCTCGGGGCCCCTAGCTGGTACTCAGGCGCGCAGCCAGAAATTCGCAATGGTAGGGCTGTTTGGGCGGTGGGGGGCGGGCCCCCAGTCGCCGGAGGCCAATGGGGTCTGGAGGCGAAGCCCCCAGCTGCCGAAGGCCGGGGTTCTTGGGCAAAGCGACCAGCCGCCGAAGGCACAGTTGTCTGGGGGAGGAGCCCTCAGCGCTTGAAAATTTTGATTTTTTTGCAAAATGAACTTAATTTTAGAGCTATTTTTAAAAAAATAATCCTTTTAAAACGTGGCATAGAAATTGGCTGCGCAACATGATTCAACTGGTTGCATTAATGGGCTACATGGGAAGTGGCTAATGATAACATTGCAATTCTCTTGTTTACATGCTGGTAAATCATAAAATCCTATTATTCAAAAAAACTCACACGGAGTAATCTAGTTCGTCTATATTTTATAAAGAAAAATAATTGGGGGGGAGGGCTGATGGAAAGATATTTGAGAGAAGTGACTGGTGATTAACTAGCACTGAATAGCTCCCCTACCCTTATTCCTGAATTTATAATATATTTGTTGATGAAACCTTTGTTTGGCGTTTTTACATTAGCGATCAAGTTTGATTGTTTATTTTCGGGCATTTTTTCAAAGTTTTCATTAATTTCTGACTTTAATTTTTGACAATTAGCCCCCCCTGATGGCTGAATATATGTTTCAAATGATGCTTTAAATCACTTTTTAGTCAATTTCAGCGCAAAAAAACAATCTCAAAAGAGCTAAAAACGTGGTATTTTCTTATTCTTCATTTTGGTTGACAGGCCAATGGGGGGGGGGGGGGGGCTATAAGCCCCACTTGGCTTCGCTACTGCTGGTACTGCGTCATATTATCATAAATCCGGCCCTGATACTACATTCACAAAAAGGCCGGATGTGGGCCTGAGATAGCAACTTTTAGGACAAAAGCTCTCCATTTTCTTCGGGTTATACGTTTAAATTGGGCGGCAAAAATTAAATTGAGGGGTACCCAGCGCCCCAGGTCTTCAATATTGTATTGTTGGTTATACTGTTGTCAGAGAAAAATGCTAAAAGAAATTGACACTGAAGAAACAATAGGCTTTTTTGTCACATTTTTGTCATTGGTAAAATTTCAGCTGGGGAGGGGGCGAACCCCCTGCTGCCCCTCCCCTTGGCTACGCCTGTGCTCCAAGTGAGGAAAACAAAACAGGTGTTCTCAAATTTTACGCGAGGTTTCTGACGTTTTCCAACGAAATTTCAACTGTTCAAAAAATACTGCTGTTCTCGAGCCGAGGACAGGGCAATTTTCGAGAACTTGAGGCTTCGAGGCCAAAGCCAATGACTTCAAATGTGTCCTCGAGGACGTCCTCGAGGACTCCACTTCTGGTGAGTGGGTTTGCCCGCTAAATTAATGGGCTACCCAGTTGAATCCCAATGGTAAAAGCATGGGATGTGGGTGGGTTTGCCTACTAAATTAATGAACTGCCCAGATGGGGTCGAGTTTTATCCTGCGTACAAAATCAGGTGGGCCCCATGTTGGTAGCCCACATGGACCCCACATATTGGCCCCAATTGGGCCCCACATGTGATTGTTCATTGGGCTTAGTCAAATCACTTTAAAAATTTAACTCAAAGTACAAGTCAAAATGCTTATTTAATCTAAAAATTTACAAAAATCGTGAGCTCCCAGACCTCCATGGCCTACGGCGGCTGGAGGCTGTAAAAAGACTGGGGGGTATAAAGAGCGGATGGGGCTATAAAGAGCTCTTTTTATGTTTTGAGCGCGATGTTATCGATAATGTGGATTCTTCAGAGATAGACAAAGTGCAACTTCCGCAAATCCCCGAAATAGCGGAAATTGCGTTACTCTTAATTTTTTGTTTTGTGACATTACAAAGTTACGTTGCGGACTAATGCCTTAAAAATTTATTGCCAATTGTTGCAGTGCGCTTTTAATTTTTTATTTCGGTTCCCTATTTGCTAATTTTATGCTTTGAACTTACAAGAATTAGCTTCATTTTCATCGTAGCCTACGTAATACTGGCAAATTTCAACCTTCTTCAGCAAACTCTCTTTTCTGCTTAAAGTTGCATCAAAGCAAAATTGTTTCTGTGTTTTGCAATTTTATCATGATTTTGTTCCGAAGTTGTGTCAGGTTGCGCTTTGGCTTGATGGCAAAATCCCGTTTCGCAATTGCCCAAGTTGCGTTGACCTTCAACTTAATCAAATAACTCATATAACAGGAGTTGCATATTGCATTGCGCTACAGTCATACGTGGGCACAAGTCCGTTAATCGTTAATCCGTTAATAACGAAGCTAGCTTTTTCATTAACTCGTTAATCCGTTAAAAAGTTTTTTCATGTTAACGGACTAAATTAACTTCCGTTAAGTTCTGTTAACTTCCGTTAAGGGTTTTATCGTTAATATCTTGCACCATTCATTCATCGTACCGGTACAAACCAGTTTGCACCGGTAGCACTTGTTGCGTATTAGCTCGTTTGCGGCAAATAATAAACTGCAACTTCAGAGGTCTACTTATTATTGCTGTTTGCAATTTCTGAAGATTTTCCGATCGCAGCTTCGTCAGTGCATTTGAACTTATTTTTATCTTGAAATCAGATATTAGACTTTAAAATGTAACTTCCAAAACACAAAAAGAACACCATAGCAATAAATATTTCCTTAAAATCAGCTCAACAGCGTCAATACGTGTTCTAGAAGTGGTGAATAAAACGAAATGTAAATTACACGCAAAATGTTAACGAAGTAACGGACTTTATTAACCTCCGTTAATTAAATCTGAAAATAACGGATTAACGTTAACGGAGGTGTGAAGTTTGTTAACGAACTAGTGGTTAACGAAGCTAAGGTTTTGCATTAACTTGCCCACCTATGGCTACAGAAATTAAAACGCTTCTATTGTACAGTACATCTTTTGCTGCACTTATAGAGGTTTAAAAAGTTGTTGCACTTGTTGCGCTGCATTTTTAGTACAATGCTATCCGTGCCCAATTTTATGGTAGCTTTTACTTCTGCTTTCCTTTTACTTTTGCTTTGTCGCACTTTGCGTGCAGTCTAAGCGGTCTAAACAAACTTTTATCCTAGTTCAGACACAAAACTTTAGAGCATCGAACTGATCAAAACGTTTCAAAACAATAAAACTATACGTGGAGTAAAAATTAAAAAAAAGTAAAATCATGCAAAATACAAAGTTACCTGATCCGTTTCTTGAAATTATTCATCCATGACTATTCAAAACTTTTTTCTTGAGGGGTAAATTTGTGTTAGATGTGTCGTCACCCAAACGTCGCAATGCATCACGTGGAGGCCCCTGTTGACTATTGCAGTACCAAGAGCTAGAGTAACATTGCGCAGGGCCCGTGGCACTTTCAATATTGGAAGGCTCTATTTCACCGGAAATTTTTATCTAGTTTTGATTAATTCTGACTCAAATCTAATCCAAACTCAAATGCTTACTCTAAAACTATTCCCAAATCGAACCCTAACCCAAACCCTAACCTAAACCCTAATCTTGACCCTTGAAAAAGCAACTGAAAAAAGCGCGGATGAATATTTCTCATTTTCGTTTTATTCTCTTTAACTTGAAAATTTTCGGTGAAATAGTCACTACCTTCAATATTACGCTGGAAAAAAAACATCCTTTTCCTGAAAACAACTAGAAATCAATGCCGGTTAAAATGAAAACGAAAAATTCAGAGAAACTGAATAAAACTAAAAGCCTGAAAGCAAAGCATTGCAGAACTGAGAATGAGAATAGCCTATCCAATATCATGTGATTTATACTAGGCCTAATGCTGTTTGCAATCTTTGCAATGGATGTACGTTCATTAAAAATGAAACGAAATGTTGGAGTTTTTTTTTGGTTTTGCAGTACAGTAGGCTAGTCTGGCAGTCTGGTAGTCGAGCAGTTAAGGTCTGAGGTGTAAGTGTTAAGTGTAAGTGCTCAATTGATACCAGTATTCAAAATAGATAGGCCTATACCGGTATTCAAAATGGTGATGGCTACTTTATAGGTTGAGGATTCAAAATTCTTGATTTGGAAGAAAAGTTTCAGAATTATCTTAGAATTCAAAATTGTCGTGAAATGGACATCTTTAGCTTAGGTAAGCCTACATCTGCACTGAGAAGTGCAGGGAGACGGCTGGCACTGTGCCATTCAGAATTGAAGCATATGGTAAATCTGACCCTGGCAGTACCCACTTAATACTTGTACTAATGTACAAAAGAAAAGACTGTCTTCGGAAGAATTGTACATAGTGATACTGATAGTATGGTTGGCTGGTGGGCTGGATGGCATACCGGTATGCTACTGGTATGCCTACACTACACACAGTACCAGTAGGCTACTGAGTAGGCTAATCCAAAATAGTTTGGCTTAGCCTACTGTAAAATGCAATTCAGAATCAGGAATTAGTCATTGCAGATTGGCAGGTTAGTCACCGTCAAGGCATAGTACTGGTATCGGTATGGAATGGAAATAGTCTTTCCATATTCTATAGGCTAGCCTACTGTAATGGCAATTCAGAATTTTCTTTAATTCTGCTAATCAGCACTACAAATCTTCCATTTTTGTAGGCCTACTCTGTGCTAAGTTTTTCAATATTTCATTCCGTAGTGTAGGTCTAGGCCTACTCTAACTCTTGTACTAAAATCTTTTAGATTGGAAGTCTAATGGAACGTAGGTTAGGGTGCATCAGTTCCCCCCAACTTTTCACTATCGAGCCTACCTGTTTGTCAGATGTAAGGTTAGGCGTGTGTTTCTGTGCAGCAGACTTTCAAATTTAGCTACAGTATATACCTTTACTGACTTTACAGGGCACAAAACCTTAAATTAGGCTGTCAGCAATAAAGCAGTTGAAGATATCTTAAAATCCAATATATACCGGTATTGTCAGTAAATTTTAGAAAATTGTCGCTTAACAGCAGAACATCTTGTCAAAAATTATCCAAATACCAATAACTCAAAAGATTCGATATTGTCAGTTCAAAAGGTCAAATGCAATTCCAGCATGAGCTTAGCTGTTACAAGTTCAGACATACAAAATTGCTGATGACTAGATGAGCAAACAGATTCAGAAGCTCAGGAAAATTTACAACAAAGTTTGCGGAATATTTTGATGGTAAAGTAAGAAATGTTTATGCTGGCCTAGAAAACTCAATTGCTGAAAATCAAAACAATGATATAGTTGCTTTACTTCCTAGTACTCAAGACTTGATATGCCCAATGACTGAATTCATTTCTTTGTCTGTGGGTGCACTGAAGCAGATAATTATTAACATGCCTATTGCCTACTTGTCGGCAGCGTGGTCGAATGGGTAAAAGCGTCATTTTACGACAACCCTGATCAAATGGTCTGGGTTCAACCCGCACCCTGGTCACGTTGTTGCGTTCTGGGATAAGACGCTTAACGATGATTATCTCTGCTTGGTGGCTTCAAACAAGCAGCAAATTCAGTGTACAAGAATTCGAAGAAATCCACAGGAACATTGGATCATCGAAAACTCCTAAGCAGGTGCGGATTCCTCCAATCACAAAGTAGTCGATGAATGAAAAGTTTGCGGATCGTCCAATAAGTTAGCGTCTCACGCTGTCTGGTGACAGGAGGATAAATATGTGCTACAACAACAACAACTTGTGATTTAAAACTGATTCCAACCAGCTTATTAAAAGTCTACCAGCTTTGCTGCTTATTGTTAATTTGTCACTTGTTACCGGCTTGCATTCACAGGATCTTAAAGCGGCATGCATTGTTCCACGACTCAAAAGAGAGTCACTTGATATTAATGATCTGAAAAACTATAGACCAATCAGCAACATATCATTTTTGTGTAAGCTTTTAAGAGAAATGTGTGTATGGACAAATAAATGAGCATTTGCTTGCTAATCATTTGCTAAGTCAATTTCAGTCTGCTTATCGTCAACACCACAGCTCCGAGACAGCCATGGTCAAAGTCTACAATGACATTGTCCAGCTACTTCATTCTAATCTGAATATGATGGTGTTGTCATTTGATGTTTCTTGTGCTTTTGACATAGTAGACCACACTCACTTGATTAAAAAACTTTATCATCGTTTTGATATTGATGGCACCGTTCTTTCTTGATTTATGTCATTTTTACAAAGCAGGCAGTTTTTTGTCAAGCTAGATGACACAGTTACTGAAAATGTTAAACTTTTTTCATGTGTTCCTAGGGATCAATACTGGGTCCACTTCTATTTAACCTATACTGCCAAGACATTGAAAACATTGCAGTCAGTCATAACATTGGGATTCATATATATGCTGATGACATTCAGCGTCAGTTTAGTTTTGATAAAAGCATGCTATTAAATACTGTAAAAACAAAAATTGCTAACTTTGTGTCTGATTTAAAAGCATGGATGAATAGCAATCTTTTGCGACAAAATGAATTGAAAACTCAGTTTGTAGAGATGTTACCTCCTGGAAGAGAGCATGCAAAACTAATTCCAAACCTAAATTTGGGTCGTAGTGATGTTTTTCCTACGTTGGTATCTGTTAAAATGCTGGGTGTAATTCTAGACCAGGATATGTCATTAAGTTTGCACATTACTAAAGTAATCAATGTATGTTACTTGAATCTACGTTGCTTGAGTAGAATTGGCTCTAAATTGTCACATGAATGAAACTTCAATTAGTACATTCAATGATTCTTTCCCATCTAGATTATTGCAATGCACTGCACTATTATTTGCCTGTCTATTTGTTAAAGAAGCTTACAGGTGTTTTACATGCTGCCAGTGTTCCCTATAAGCGCAAAAAAGTGCGAAAAGTGCGAAATTTTTTCCGGCATTTTCGCACTGAAATTTTGCGAATTCTGGCGTTTTTTCTCCCGCCAAAAACCGGCGTTTTTGTTTCCCGCCAAAAATCGTAGACAGCTGCGGGTTACGGCGCTTTGCTCTGGTATGTCGCACAAATTGTGGAGAAAACTTGCAGAACTCAGACGAAGGCCCTTTTTTTTTCTTTGAGATCACATTGAAACCGGACAAAAAAGATGAGAAAATTTTCGGCATTTTCACATTGAGTTTAGGACGTTCGCACTATTTCCGGCATTTTCGCATCAGGTGAAAACTTAGAGGGAACACTGCATGCTGCTCTGAGATTTATTTTTGGTCTTTATGGGTCCTTAAGGAGAAATCCAATATCTCCATAATTGAAAAGTTTGCGTATTTTGCCAATAAAATTTTGCATTATGTTCAAAATTGCTTTAATGATGTACAAATGTTTTCATAATCTTGCTCCTGCTTATATAAAAGATATGTTAAGTTTTCATCAGCCAATTGTATCACATAATGTTAGGAGTAATACTGATCGTTTGAAACTTCATCCTAGACTAGGATTGAATTTTGTGAAATCACAGGCTATGTTTTGTTTTGCAGTTCCGGAAGTATGGAATGTATTGCCTTTATCTGTTAGACATAGTGACACTGTTTCACAGTTCAAACATCATCTTAAGAGTCACTATTTCAGCCTGGCATTTTGTGATGTTGATCACCTTTGAACATGGTTTAAACATTAACACTAGAATCAAGTTTGAGAGTCATTGGTGTTATGGGTTTGGGTTGGAATGGTGAGTCTTGGTCTTATGCTTGAAATGTGATTTTTTTTTTTTGTTTACTTGCTGGTTTCTAGATTTTTGAGTTACAGTGAATTTTCTACTGCTTGTCTGCCTTTTATAGAGTATCAGTATTGCTTTTTAGAGTGTAGATGTTTCTTCCAGAGTGTTTTCTTTTGAAAAAAGAAAGAAAAAGAGCTTGGTTTGGCAGTTTTGTTTTTTTTTTGTCTGTTTTATTTCATGTTAGTGTTTTTGCTTTTATTACTTCGTGTTACCACTGTAGACTGCATTGTCACAGTGTCACCAGGCTACTCATTTCATTAGTGTTGTATAGCATGTTTTGCTTGCTTAGGCTATTCTTGGTTGCTGCTACTCTTCACTCAGCAGCTTAGTGCTGTCTTGCATTTATTTGTTTTGCACTGTTTTGCTTTTTTACCGTGTCCCTTTGGCAGATATGCTGGTGACTTCCAGTATTATCTTAAGGGGTTTACAAATACCATGTTATTATTATTATTAAGTTAAGGTTGGTCCAGCTAAGCTTAATGAAATAGACAAGTAGGCCTAAATTAAGAAGATGAAGAAGAAGATTTACAACTAATTTTGTGCTAGCAACCTTATTCAAATAGAGTACAGAGAATCATTTAAAAAGGCAGTTAATCAACTTAAAACACTGAATACAGTCACTCAATGCAGTAGCCTAACCTAGGCTAAACCTAAACCCTAACGCTGTCCCTGGTCTAACAAGCTTGAAAATTTAATCACAAACAGTAATGTTTCCATAGACTAAAATAGAAAAACTCGATTCTGTAATTATGGATGGGGAAAAGACAGCAAGCAACATAGGCCAGAAAATAACATTCTAAATCCTACACGAAATAATAGTCCACAAATGCTAGCAAATCACTACAAAATAAGAACACAAAACGAGGTGATGAAAAAGGAATGGATTAAATAAAAGCTCTCTGGAACAGTATGAAAATGATATGTGCAAAATATTTTTGTGATCAGACTATGTTTAACTCCCCTTGTGGCTGTTGATTTTTGACACTTAATGCAAAATTTTATGTTTTTTGACACTAGATGGTGTACTTTGGTAAATATGACATTAACTTGTGTTTTAAAAGTTTGCCTATGTCTTTTTCATCAAACCAAAATTAAAATTTCAAAATTGGTCTAGCACAAGCTGAAATAAGAGGAATTTTGATTCTGGGTCTGTTTATCAACTCAATGTTGCCTTTAATGATAAAACTTGTAAAGCTCTAAATTATATTAACTCCTTAATTTCTCACTGTATTCAAACAAAATTGATGTCTATACTCCCATTTTCAATGATGCAGAATCCATTGCTACAGTTTATTTGAATGAATTTGGACACTAGGTGGCACATCAAGCTGTATTGAAGCTGGAAGTTTCAAAAATTTGGGGCAAATTGCAATTCAAATGTTGGCAGTCTTATTGAGTTTGAATTTTTCCTATCTTGCATGTTTAGTGAAGTACAGTATTTGACTGTAAAAAGCCTTTGAATTGTGATTTGCCCCAAATTTTCAATCTTTTGGGCTTTAAGACAGCTTAATATGTCATTTGCATGTTAAGTGAAAGAGTTTTTCATGAGGGCAAAATGCTGTGGAATTGTTTTTTTGCCTACTAAACCCTGAAAATTTAGACACAAATTTATTTCATGGTCAGTGAAATCATTAGCTTAACATTGAAAATTGTGAAATGTGTACATTTTTTGAATAAATACTGTGTTGGATTTTTCAGATTCTATCAGCTCTGATAGAGTTTGAACTAGATGCTCCTTTTTTTCCAAAGCATCAAACAAAAATTCTTGTCGCTATTTGTTGTATAGGCTATCAGATATCACTGACAAATTGGCTCCTCTCCTCTGGTATTATTTCTATAATATTTTACGCTTGTATTAAACTTCTGGCACACAATTAATGATGACTGGAACATCTAAAAGTTTAAATTTTGGTAGAATGCGTTGTAGGCTTTTCCCAATATTTTGATCAACGATGAAAAACCTGAGTTAAATGCCTTTTTAAATCAAGATTTAGTAGGTATTGAAAATGAACAACATATAATGCAACTATTAAACACTGAATGCATTGCAGTACAACATTTGGTGAACTTGAAATTGAAACTTATCTCAGTACTTCATGGTGCTTGATTACTGTGGCCATTCTCGGGTTGCTGAAATTAATACGATGAGCAGTCGTTGTTATTTCTGAAAATAGTGCCAAATTTATGGCCAAGAACTATCGTATATTCCGACGTAAAAGACGACCCTTAAAGTGCATAAAACCACCCTTAAAAATTGGGGTTGTCTTATACTGCCTCGGCTAATTTGGCGGTAATATGGCAAAACGTGCATTAATGTGTAAATCGAAAAAAAAAGCGAGAGAATAGCATTGAAGTGAGTTCGTAAATGAGTCTCAATGTTCTTCGTTATTTTATTGCATGAATCCTGCTGGCAAGGCCAGCAGGCTCTGCGAGCAAAAGCAAAGCAAGCGCACTGACTTTTGCACTGGTCAGTATAACAATCTACATATATCTGGACTGGGTTTCTGATTAGCGTATATATACCGGCTGCTGCTTCAGTTGACGTCACAGCCGAAACGAATTCTCTCACGGATTCGGCTGATCGCAAACATGCCATTCTGAGCAGAGCCGAAATTAGTATTCGCTATCAGATAAGCAACGACGGAAGCCAAAGCGTGAGAGACTAAAATTGGTGACGTGACAATAAACACAAAGCACACCAGAGTCGCCACATACCTCCGCCCCAGATTGACGTATATGGGGACGTCAGTACCCCAGAAAAGTAGCAGACGGCCAACACATTCGACAATCGACAAAGAAATTGTGGCGACAGCAATTAGCATTTTTCTCAAATTCAATGTAGCAACATGTCGAGAGGTGACACAGCAGCAAAAAAATTCAGGGGCTCAGCACACTTGACATGCGACCAGCGTCCAAATCGAAATAAATAAATGAATGTACGTTACGACATGCAATCGTTGGTGAGACACATGTGGACTATCTCCATTAACTTGCATGTAGCTGTTGTCTGTCCTTTTGTTTGCATCGCACGTAGCTGCCTGGGTAAGGGCTTCTTCAGGAGAAAGAAATGAACATCACCCAAAAGCATCAAAATGAGGCCCATATGAAAAAGCAATAGAACTGGTGGACAGCATCGTATCTCATGGAAGAAATCGCAGTACATAAAAATGACTACTCGAGGCATAATATGTAAGGCAAAAAAACTAAAAAAAATGCAACAAAAAATCAACGAAATAAAATTGCAGATAGAAAACGACATGGGTTAAATAAGGGTGTCTTGAAACGCCGAAAGTGGGGAATCTAAATGTTGAATGCAATAAAAGCATGAAATATGACAACAGAAATATAGTCTGTGTCTATGTGACAAGAAATCAGTTACTTAGTCATTCCATTGAAGAAGACGTAGTGCATTTTAGCGCAAAAAAATGCAAAACAACACAGTATAAGATATGGGGCTTCTCTCTTGCCCTTCAGCGCAGTATAATCATATTTTGAAAAAAAACGATGAGACTTTGCTCAGAATAATCAACAATAGCAACAATATCAAACGACAATATAAAACATGCAGCAACTCTGCTGGTCGCACAAGGTATTTCACTGAGTCAAGGCTTTGCCTCATCCTTCCATTCGCTTTATTCTTTGACTAAAATAGAAGTGTAGTTATCGTAACATTGGCCTCAAAATTCGATTTCTACTAGGAGGTGAGGAGGAAAATGCATTAAGCATGTAGAAAAGGTCAATTACAGGACACCCATTATTATCGGTATATCTATGCAAATATTCGTGGTAGTTATGTATAAGGTAGTAGTGCTGGTTAAACTGCACAAAATCCCGCTCGAATTTAAATGTCCAACGACAAAGATTGAAAAGTTTTGAAAATCAATAATCAAAGGAAGATTCAGTAGAAAAAGAAAATCTCGATCCATGACAAAATATCGTACAAGTCGATGTTCACAGAAACGTGCTGGGCATCATGATCATAATGAGCTTGATATAATAGGAATATTATAGAATAAAAAAAAGTTGAAAAAGAAAATCCCAATCCATGACAAAATATCGCACAAGCCGATGTGCAAGGAAACGTGCTGGACATAATGATCACAATGAGCTTGATGTAATAGGAATAAAATATTAATTTTTTGTTTTCAAGATTTTTCAGAAGAAAATGTCCAGTGACCAAGATGTTAAATTTATGATCAACCAATATGATAAGGAAAATGCATCATTTCGAATGGGTAGTAGTTCGAAAAAAATCATGTTATAAAATAGCAAAAAAATGTACACATTTGTTTCTAAGCAGACAGGTCATACGAGTGTGTACTTCATTGAATTTGAAAGCTCATCGCATTGTTTTTCAGCAACAATCAAACGAGCATCTGAATGAGTTAGCATTTAGATTCGTAAATAGTAGGTTATCGTTTTGAAACAGCGATAGTTAATGGTAATATGATAATGTTCAAAAGCTAAAGCAAAAATGAATGTAAGCAGTTGGACAAAAACAATAAACTTTATGGTAGCACGCTGTTTCGTCTTCTTGCACGAATTTGGTTGTGGCACGCTGACTTGTCTGTCTCACACGAGGCACCAATTTGGTGGCAATCTCACACGGTGAAACCAATGAAGTGCGCTGCGGGGGGTCACACGGGGCACCAATGAAGTGACAACCTCAATCCTCACACGGCTTCACTATCTGACGGATCACACGGGGCACCAATGAAGTGCACTGCGGGGGGTCACACGGGGCACCAATGAAGTGACGCCACGGAAAGTCACACGGGGCACCAATGAAGTGAGCGCTACGGCAGGTCACACGGGGCACCAATGAAGTGACGCTGCGGGGGTCACACGGGGCACCAATGAAGTGACGCTGCGGGGGTCACACGGGGCACCAATGAAGTGACGCCACGGAAGGTCACACGGGGCACCAATGAAGTGGTAATCTCACATGGGGAAACCAATTTGACGGATCACATGGGGCACCAATGAAGTGATTTGGTAAATGTTGTTTCAATGTTTTTCGTTATTTTATTGCATGAATCCTGCTGGCAAGGCCAGCAGGCTCTGCGAGCAAAAGCAAAGCAAGCGCACTGACTTCTGCACTGGTCAGTATAACAATCTACATATATCTGGACTGGGTTTCTGATTAGCGTATATATACCGGCTGCTGCTTCAGTTGACGTCACAGCCGAAACGAATTCTCTCACGGATTCGGCTGATCGCAAACATGCCATTCTGAGCAGAGCCAAAATTAGAATGCGCTATCAGATAAGCAACGATGGAAGCCAAAGCGTGAGAGACTAAAATTGGTGACGTGACAATAAACACAAAGCACACCAGAGTCGCCACAGCCTCGATATTAGAAAAAAAGTGTGCGTTGATGCGTAAACAATGTAACTCTTATAAGTAAAACATGCAAGAATTTAGCAGTCGTCTTATACAACCAATATATGATAAATGTGCAAAGATTTATTCAAATTTTGTACCTCGTCTTATCTGACGATCATCTTATACGCCAGAATATACGGTAACTGGCTATTTTTGCTGTATGAATTCTAAAAATAAAGAATAATAAGTCATAGCATTTGTCATATCAGTGTACGAAGAAGCCTTAATTCACCCAGTTGCTAGTGTAAGTAGCACAATGAAACAATACTGCACTATCTTGATGTCCTGATCTATCTTGATATCAGGATACTGATCTATCTTGATATCAGGACATCAAGATAGTGCAGTTTTGATTTCCGTGGTCACGCAGAGGGGAGTCCTTGTAGTAGGGATAGTCTATGGCTGTCCTTACTTCAAGGATCCAGCGACTTTTTCACTTGTTTCTAAAGTACCACAAGTGAAAAAATCGTTTATTCCCTACTAAACCATCTGCCTCTCTGCAAGCCAATAAGGTTTGCCAGTTAGGCCAAGATGTTTGTTCCGCTGGGTATGCCTTTGAAAAGATAGCTGAGGGCTGCCGATGAGAGCTAAAAGCTCGAAACAGCGCTGTCCAGCTCTGTGCTTGCAATGAAACAATGTTATCACTATGCGACTGTATCACCAATTTACAAAAATTTTGTGTCTTATGCTTGCTCGGTCTCATTATGTAATTTGTGCATTATAGTTTGTTTCAATTGCTTCACCAAAATCTGAAATGCATATGTAATTTAGATGTTTTTTCACGGCTGTCATATCTGCTATCCCATTAGGCTAGTGTTTCATCAGCATCTGAATTCACACGTAGCCTATCCTGGCATCCCACCCGAACCTTCAAACCACACACAAAGGCAATTTCTACACTTGCCATCATACCCTCTTCTCAGATTACTCTGATCTAAGTCTGACAACAAGGTCACCAGAAAGAGGATTCTCGACCAGTATCACACTGGCACTTCACTAAGCTCAACCGCATTGCACTAGCATCATTAAGCATGGACACCATATATGACATCACATTAGCAATTTACCACAATAGTACGCTATATGCATATTTCAAACTTGTTTGTTATCATCAGGTGTACATAACTGTATAAATGCCTATTACAAATTTTCAACCCCAAAGCCTAAATTAACCTACTTGTGGGTAATTTCTAATATAGATGTACAAAGTAAAATAACAAAACTTGCTACCGGTACTTGACTAGACATGTAAAGATGGTAAAAAATGTGAACTCAGTAAGACTGCTGGCATTTAAATTCCAATTTGCCCCAAATTTTCAAAACTTCAAGCTTCAAGACAGCTTAATGTGCCACCTAGAGTCCAAATTCATTCAAATACCGTCAACAGGGGTTACTTTGGAACCCATGGGTAACTTTGGACCTTTTAACCAACAAGTTTGACGTCCTTCGTGGTTGACTCCTGGGAATTCATAACGACTTCCACTTTCATATTTAGTTGTTTTGATGTAAATTTTTTTTTCCAGCTGAAGATTTTTCAGCTTTTGCATTATGAATATGTAGTTCAAGTATATATGCTTTGATGTGTATATAGTACAGCATCACTCATCATCACCACAGGCTTATTTGACATCATTACTCAAAACAAAAAAAAATGTGCAATTTTGTAGCGTGCAAAATTTTGATGCTGGTGCATGTATAAAAGTCGATCCAGATATGAAGGTACATACAGTGTAAGCACTGAAGCTTGGTTTATCTGCATGTCTAAACTTAAGATCGAGTCTTGACAAGAAGTAGGAAATAATGTCACTTTTTACTTTTTGATGATAATTGCATATTTGATGGGGTTACTTTGGACAATTTAGCTAACATTGGGCAATCCCATCATTAAGATTTTTAGATTACATGTTACTTACATGTGTGCTAGAAATTATACATAACACACTTAATGTAAACATGTGACTTTATTGTAGGCACAGAAGCCATTATAATGGGTTAATAAGGGTCAAGAAATGGCAGTGGCTATTTTACCACTAGAGGCAAAATAGCTGCATTCCATTTTGGCACTAGAGGAAAAGTAGCCCAATTGCAATTTTGCCTCCAGTGCCAAAATAAGCAAACCCTTAACCCTAACAGAGGCAAAGTAGTCACTTCTTAAAGATTGGTATATTGTGAAGTGACAAACTCGACATTAGACATTGAGACAAGTTATGAGCAGTTGGTGAAAACATTTGAAAGTTGTTTTGTTATGCTATTTTGTTCTAGTTTTCAAACACTTTTACTTGACTCTTGTGCATTGTTGTGCATGTGGATGAATAAACTAGAATAGCCTATCATTTCAGAAACCAATTCAAAAAATCAACTTGTTTGGAGACTTTTTTAAAACTTTTGTTTACCACATAAATTGATAATGCCCAAAACCAATGCCTTTGATTTTGTTGCAAAAAGCTTTATCTTTTTGTATAATACTGATGGTTCATAACACTCTGAATTTGAAAGTCAAATGCTTTACAGTAATTTACCTTTGCTAATGCTTAAACCAAAGTGCTTTACAAGAATTTACCTTTGATAGGTGAAATCTAACAAGCACCAAAAGCACATGTCAAAATCTCAAAAAATCAATAGGACAATTTAAGCATCAGAAACCTTTAATCAGGTTATCCAAACGTCTGAATTTTCACAGTCATGACAGAAGCATAAATACTGAGAAACAAACAAACAATGTGATTTTTATGTGCACTGAAAAACATAGAAAGCACAAATTAGCTGATCTCAATTACTTGTAGTAAATGTGGTATTTTGATCAGTGATAAGATATGTTTCCTGGGTGTTATTGCTTACTTTTAACAATTAAACTGCCATGCTTTGAGTTTCTTTAGCTTTTTTTTTGAATACTTGTTGTCCAATGTTGTTCCTCTAACTGGCTAATTTCAAACAATTTAGCACATAAGCTAGGAATAGTATTGATTTTTGAAACTGTCCAAACTTGCCTCAGGACGGTGCAACTTTGGACACCGACAAATTTTTAAAAAATTGTGGTTTAGCAGCAAGTGATTTGGAAACACTATGGTGAATGCATACCCGAGTTTACTGGTGACAGTTTGTGATAAACAAATATAATTATGTAGTTGGCAGTATTGAATGATTACAAAAACAATCTCAAAATTGTCCAAAGTAACCCCTGTTGACGGTACACTATAGCAATGGATTCTGCACCATTGAAAATAGGAGTGTAGACATCGAGTTTGTTTGAATACAGCAAGAAATTAAGATGTTAATATAATTTAGAGCTTTTCAAGTTTCATCACTGGAGGCAGAATTGAGTTGGTAAACAGGCCCAGGACAAAATTCCTCATATTTCAGCTTGTGCTAGACCATTTTTGAAATTTTAATTTTGGTTTGTTCAAAAACACGTGGACAAACTTTTAAAACACAAGTATATGTCATGTTTACCAAAGTACCGGTATGGCATCTAGTGTCAAAAAAAGGTAAAATTTTGCGTAAAGTGTCAAAAATCAACAACCACAAGGGGATAAACATAGTCTGATCACAAAAATATTTTGCACATAATATTTTCATACCTGACCTCACATCTGGCAAAAAGGTAGGCTTGATAATGATAAGTCAGGGGAAATGATGCGTCCTAACGTAGCTACCTGATACTGTGTATAATTTGCAACTTCAGCCTTTGCAATGGTGTAACGTAATGTAAGCATTAAGCAACCACTCGCAAAGGTATGCATAGCATTTCAAGGATGTATGATAGCCTAACACTGAACAACCGGTTACAACTGGTAGGCCTACCAGTATCTATCTGTAACAACTGGTACCAATATCTCTTTATTACTGATTCTCTCAAGTAGTTCTCATTGCTGAATTCTTTAATAAAACAATTTCGAGCAGTACCGGTATCTCTTTAAGTGCAGTTATTACTAACTCTAAGCTTAGGGTCAGTGCTGAGTGATGATCTGTGATGGTTAGCAGATACTGTATTCTGTCTTTTTCTAACTAGCGTAAGTCGAAGCAGAACTCTGCCTAACATGAAACCCCTTTGTGGCAAAATCACTGCAGGACGAAATCACTTAATGACGAGATCCTGGCAATCCTTAAAACAACATTTCAGCTCTCTGTCATGCAGCTAACAACATGACAGATAGCATTTTGGAGACAGAAAATGCATATGTGCCAATTGTATTGTACCTACTATCAGACTATTGCATTATTAAGATACTGTAAAGCATTAACTGAGAACAGCAGTCATTAAACTATTCAACTTTGAACTGTCCCCAGGGGCTGTCTTGCCCTAACCCTCACTTTGTTACAAATTACTGTGACGAAATCACCTTGTGGCAAGATCACTGGTGACGGTAACAACTAGCCTACTGGTACAGTACAGTGGTACACTCTACCTGTCTACTACATGCAGAGTACAGCAGCTTATCAGTTATCTAACATTGATAGTTGGTACAATGCAAATCATGAATTTTTTTTTTCCAGACATTAGATTTAGAATGTTTTCAAGCCATAAACTACATTCAGTATACCATCAATCAAAGTATGCTGTATGACATTGGTGCAATATTATCATTAGAATTGATCAGTTTAATATTGGATTATCAAATGTAAACTAAAACATTCTGCATTATCATTTTCTTGGATGTACTGTGGCAAGTTTTTCTTTTCTGATACTTTTTGGGGTTCTTTTTCTCACTGGTGAGTGAAGAGTATACTGTAGAGTGTTTTATGCAAGACCTGAGATGAATTCCACACAAACAAATTCCGATATAAGCGGGGAATTGAAGGTAAGCATATTGACCTTTCATTTCAGTATTCTCTCTAATTTTTTAACTACAGTAATCAGTGGGTGCCCAAGTTTTCCTAAAACAATTAGGCTCAAAGCTGAAAAAAAAACGTTGACACATCTGCTCTAAATCTCATATCAATTCGGCATTAATTTGTTCTAAAAGTCATATTTTCGCTGATTTGTCGACTTTTCCAAAGCAATGTTCATCATGAAATACCATACTATATTCTATATTAGCTAGCCAAAAATTATTTGCCTGTGATTTAACGAATCACTGACAAAAATTGGCTGAAGGGAAAAGCTGTTTCAGTTTATACAATACTAACAAACTAATATGCATTATACCTGAAATATTGTACCATATCTATCAAAATTTGTCATTAATAAGTTTTTGTCTCCCATTTTTGCTTATTAGATAGATGAAGAAGGAATAATGTTAAAAGTGCAAAAAAAAAAACTGGAAGCTTCAAGGAAAGTTACCTAGTTACTTGCAGAATGTTGCAATACTGAATACTTGGCTCTAGTACAACCTTTAATGTCTGAAATAGTCTACATCGACTTAAACCAGAGAAGAGAGAACTACTAAGATGTTAAAGGACGAATCGAAAATGGCGGTTGATAGTTTTGTAAGCTTCTTGAATTGCAGAAAGCAATGTACCAGTATGAAAATTAGAACTTTCTATTTAAGATCGAAGACAAAAACTAATTCTCTTTCAGCAAAATCACTCCACTAAAACTTATTGCGATTGACCAATTCAAATTGCACAAACTTATTAAGATCAACCTATTCAGATCGCACACTACGGCTACGTGAGCCAATTCACAGATACACCATCTCAGCTAAACTGCCCACAAAACTAATATCCCGAACAAATAATTATTAGAATCCTAGAATTATTAGAAAAACCTGCTTTTTCACACTGCGGCAAAAGCTCTTAAATATCCCAGAAAAATTGTTACTGTGTCACAACAGAAAAAGTAGATGAGCTTATGATAACAAATTGCAGCATAATTGTAACATCAGAAATTTCAAGTTCAAATGTAGCAATTAAAAGTGTTAAACAACCAAGTACCGTATATACTTGTGTATAAGTCGACCTCGTGTATAAGTCGATATGCATTTTAAGACAAGAAATTGCATCATTAAAGGTATTACCCGTATATAAGTCGACTTTGCAATTCGAGAATATTTTGGAATGATTACTAGTAACTTGAAGCGCAAATCAGGTAACTAATCGAACATTTAAACACGTGCAATTAGCAATACTACCGTATACTGTGTACTACGATACTGTTAAGTAACTTTAACATGTTTGTATATTGCATGTATACCTGTATTAATGATGTTATAAAGTAATAATGGAGTTTTCTTTTCATACCACATTCAACTCGACTCAGCAGCAACATGTCCAAAAACATTACTCGAGTATAAGTCGACCCCAGAAATTTTACCTTAAAATTGGGTCCCAGAAACTCGACTTATACACATTATATATGGTATATAACTCGGTGACTGTAGAAGATCATAGAACATACTGGAAAAATCCAGATCAAAAAGGTGGTAAAACTGGTAAAGCAGTCACAAGTTACAACTACATTATGGCAGGCAAATAATCGTAGCAAGCACATTCAAAATTACTATATGTGACAGAGATACTGTGCAAAATCGGTTTTATTAAAGAAATATGAACTATTTGAGGAAATAAAGAGGCACCCCAAACCTTGTTTCACTATTCCCCTTATTAGGGTGCTTATTAAGCCTCACTATTTTTTGAAAGTTATATTATTTTTACCTGTGTTCAAACTTGTTCCTCTTAAAAAAAAGTAGAACAAATGTGCAAAAAGTTTTGAAATCCGTGAAGGTCTAGAGTAGTGTTCCCACTAGGCCAATTTCTTTAAGCCAATCAACGATTTGTTGAAGCAAGGGCAAATAATTTTTGGCAATATGGTAAACATAGCTTTAGAAAATTCAACAAATTAGTTAAAATATGACAGTTGATGTACTTCGACACTCGATTGGTATGAAAACTAGGGCGCATAAACGGCTTTTTAGGGCTTTGGGCACAATTGTTTCAAGATAATTTGGGCTCTGGCCGATCAGATGTAAAGTTAGAGAACACTGGCCTAGAGCAGTGGTTCTAATCCGGTGGGCCATAGAGCATTTTGTGGTGGACCACTGAGCTATTTGAAAAATTGGCTATTTGGTTCAAAAAAAGTTCTAATTGTGCAAAAACTCGTGCATTCAATGTGAAGATCATTTTCCGTCAGAGATCATTTGACAAATAGCAAAAAGTCACAAACTTTGATGATCTTTTTTTGGATATCATCAGATACATGGTAAAAATCCCTGGAATCTGACACGAAGACCTTTTTTATCTTTCTTTTTTTTTTGAGATCTTTTGAAAATGGCAAAAAATGACCTTTTTTGTTTTGGAGTTCGTTGGAACGTTCACAAAAACTTGCGGCAAAAGGCCATGGGAGAATTTTACAATGAAAATGGACTACGGTTGTCAAAAGGTTGAGAACCACTGGTCTAGAGGGCCCTCTAAGTACTTTAAATGAAACATTGTAAAAACCAGCAAAAATCTATATACTTTTATTTCTTATTTTTTTATGTTAGAAACTTGATTTTTAATGCTATTCGCATTAAATTGATTATGTTCACTTTCTATGATAATATTTAAAAATTTCTTTTTAGAAAAACCGTCACATGCATTTAATTTTTGCAGCAATTTCTAAAATATAACAAAATACTTGCACTACCAATTTTCACAATGTGTGGGATTCTAGATGGCATTGACCTTGTGACATTTGCAAAAATAGATTTAATCTGTTTGACTTCTTACCATTGGCAAACCTGCATTTGGAAGTTTCACGACATCAGAACAGAATGCTTTGTGAAATTTCGTGCAGAAGAAGGAACATGTTGTTGATATCCTGCAAGAAGTTTTGCAAAGTCATCCTTTTCTGATGTCACAAAATTTCAATATGTAAGGTTGCTAATGGTACCGGTACGTATTTAAACAGATTAGATCTTTTTTTGCCAATAAGGGGAAAAGTAAAACAAGGTTTGGTGTACCTCTTCATTCCCTCAAAAAGTTCTCATTTCTTTAATAAAACTGATCTTAAGCAGCATCTCTTCGAAAGCTTTTAATTGCAGTACTTTTCAACAAATTGTTTTGATGCTTGGAAATTGTGCACTACTTGAGTGAATGTAGACCATTGGCTTTCAAACTGGTGGCCCACAGAGCTATTTGGAGACTTGTTTAAAAGAAGTTTGATATGCACACTGACCTTTTTTTTTTGTTTTTTGAGATTGCATAAACATCGTAGCAAATTGAGGTTATGAAAACTTTGAAAAGTGGGCCATGGAAATTTTCAAAATAAAAATGGGCCACAGTTATAAAAAGGTTGGGAACCACTAATGTATATAGATCTTAAATGTAAGTGGCTTTGGTTGATGGTTGAGTCGATGCTATCAGATACAAAATAAAATGTTTATAGAGCAAAGAGTAGATGTTTTATTTTTTCAAGTAATTGCTTGTGGAAAAAGAGTCAACATTTTTGCTGAAAAAAAATTTGATATCTAGTATTATTTTTCACTTCTTACTTTATTTAGATTTGTGATGATGTATTGTAACTTCATTATTGTTTTCATGAGTTTTTTTAAAATTAAGTATCAATTATCTGGAATACCGGTATCAGATCTAACATTGTGCAATTTTTAGAGAATGTTGTTGGAGTTCCGGGTATATGAGCTTGCATCACTGTTGGGGTTTGCAGGCAAAAGCAAAAATGGTCTCAAGAGTGATTTAGTTTCTAGAGCATTGCTACTCCTAAAGCCAACTCAGTGCACAAAATCGGTAAGAATTTCATTCTTATCTTTGCAAGCTTATTTTGGGCTGAATTTTGATCATAGCAAAAATATTTATTTAATTAAAAATCATGCAGGGTTTATGATTATCATGGTTTTTATTGTCAAAATTTTTTTTATGTTTTAACAAGGAAGTTGGACAAGTTATAACAAGTTCGTCAGATTTGAAGTAAACAAGCTAAGGTTCTGATTTTAGACTTGTAAAATCAGCCAATAGCTCACCATTGGTGTTAAATTTGTTAATTCAAAATTGTGTTGATTACTTGAATACTTTTGTATGTAACATCAATATTTGGCCTTTTTATTGAAGTAGCACCTCTTTTTTATGCTTCTGAATGTCAGGATCTTCCACACATACTTTTTTCAGATTGAAGCAAAGATAGTCGACCTGTATAGCCGCCGACATCCTCATCGATCAGCCCAAATCAGACAACAGTATTCAAGTCTACTGAAAGAGTAAGTTAGTTCATTTTCACTTGCTTCGTCACTGTATAACACAGAAAAATTCAAAATTATTGCTTAGTAGCAATGATTTTCAAAGAAAAATTTAAAATTATTACAGAGTAGCTATGGTTTTCAACTAATTAAGCCTGTACAATATGCTGGAAGGTATTTATTTATAATTTGTTGTAGAAAATATTCTTATTAGGTTTAAAGATAGTAGTTGGTGTGATTTGAGTTCTCAAATAGTTCAGACTTTGAGCTTTGGATCATCAATGAATGCAAGCTGCCAAAGTTTTGATAAAAACAAATGTTGATAAAATATAAGTTTGCTGTTGTTGATAAAACTAAATTTTGGTCTATTTTAATTAAATCTTCTGTGTTGATAAAAAGTTTTCTTGCAAACTGTAGGAGGTTCTAATTTTTAGATTTTAAATTTTTGTGGTCTGTGATTTATTTTGTTTGCATACTTGATGCATATACTGTATTTAACATTTTTGAAGGAATCTTGATCTGAATTTAGGTGGAAATTGTTGAAGTTTGTTTGGTTAGTAGCAGAATAGCACAATTAATTTGACAATTTGCGACAACAATTTGGACAAATAATCTTGGTAGCAACATTTCCTGCAAGTTCAATTTGTTTGGTTACCTACCAATTCTGTCTTCAACGTAGGTTTATTAAAATTTGTGATGGGTGTTGAATATCTTTTAATGCAGACATCTCACTCAAAAACAAGCTTCACAAGAACCAAAGCCGAAAGCTATTCCACCTCCGATGCGTATCCCCTCTAAAACATATGAAGATGCTCCCAAATTTAAGCCATTACCTTTTTATGAATTCATGTCCGAAATATTACCATCCAGAAAATTAGGTAGGTATGATATTTTTCAAGTTTGCATGATGAGTGATGACTATTTTGGTGGACGACTGAGTGAAGTACCAGTTTTAATATGTTGTACAGTTTTTGAAGTCTGCATTAATATTTTTGATTAAGTCTCCAATATGTAAGTTTTTAATTAATTGGAAAGGGTTAAAATATTAATTGCAAATAGTACTTCATGTAAGTTCTGTATGTGCATTTAATGAAATTCATGACTTCAGTATCTAACTTTGGCGGTATCTGCTATCTAATGTTTTTCGATTTTGAATGGGGCATAGAGCTAGTTAATTAAAAATGGTTGCATTATCTCTGGCCGAGGTAATGTCATGAATGAAGATGTAATTATTCATTATTAGTGTTGCTGTATTTATTCTTGTCTTAATTGAACAGAAAGTGAGCTAATTTGAAGTTTTTAGTCTAAGGTTACCCATTGTTGTTTAATATTAATGTACATTTAAATAAGTTTGAAAGTTTCGAGAAATAAAAATTTTGAAATTTACTGATAACATTTTACTGAAAATTCTTGGACAATATAAGTTTTTAGTACATCATTGAAATTTTTTTTATTCACCTAGGTTGCCTTGGCAAGGGCAGTGTTCCCACTAGGCCGATTTTTGTCAGCAAGTCAGCAGTTTGTTGGATCAAGGGCAAATAATTTTTGGCAATATAATAGTCTTGCTGGTCCTTGAAAAAAGTCAGCAAATTTGTGAATACATGAGTTTTGTTTCTTGTACTTTATGCTTGGATATGTACAAAATTTAAGGCGTGTAAAAACGTATTTCTATAGCTTTGGGCACTCAAAAAGTTAGCGGAAACACTGGACTCAAGCGACAGCAAAATGACCTTTAGTGCTTTCAAGTCCAGTTACCACTTGTGTAGAGTTGAGCACACACTATGGAGGATCTACACTCCGCAGTGTCTCTTTAAATGCTGAACGTGAAGCAGGAAAGCTGTGAATTCCAATTTTTTATCGTCTTTGATTTGTCTTGACCGAGAATTAAATTCGAGTGTAGCAAACGCTCTATCACTCTGTTACTGATCGATTATAACCAACGATTTTAATTTTTTTTTGCCAGCTGATTGAGGTTTCAATGTTTTACGTTAGTTGTTACAGGGAAATTAACGTTTTTAATCTGTTTCAGCATATAATGCTAAAGTTGGTTGTTCTTTTAATAATCATGAAATCAAATTTCGTATCTCTGAATCGCAAAATTTGAAAATACGATCAGGACTTGGTACGGGCCCCAACAATCTCCCGAAATACGAGTTCCAAGTTCAGCTCAGGTGAAAAGTGACGTCTGGTGTCTTT
The DNA here is from genome assembly GCA_963965965.1 of Trididemnum nubilum. Classification (NCBI taxonomy): domain Eukaryota; kingdom Metazoa; phylum Chordata; class Ascidiacea; order Aplousobranchia; family Didemnidae; genus Trididemnum; species Trididemnum nubilum. Next base: position 10,126,595 of record OZ014474.1, read on the forward strand.
ACTTCTTGTTTTTGTTGAAGTGCGTATTTATCCTCCTGTCACCAGACAGCGTCTGATGCTTGCTATTCATTGCGTACATCCGCGCACTATTCATTGCGGTAACTAATTCGTCCTTTGAAGGAATCCACACCAGATTAGAAGTTTCCAGTATTCCAATATTCCTGTGGATTTCTTCTAATTCTGGTCCACTGAATTCGCTACTTGTTCGAAGTCACCAACCAGAGATAATCACTGTAAAGCATCTTATCTAAGGACTCAACAACGTGACCGGTGTGGGAGCTGAACCCAGATAATGTGATCAGGGCTGTCATGAAGCCTTTGCCTTCCCCGCCACGCTGCCGGCTACTTAGATTGTTTATAAACATCACGAGATGCTGCAGAAAAGTAGGTAACTTAAACGTTGGAGAATTTCTCCTAAATGACCAACTTCGCTCTTTGGTAATCGCAAAATTTTTGAAAAGAAGTCGACAAGTACATGAATCACCCCATGAATTAATTACACGACATGTTTTTCATGACAGCCTACTATACATGGAAGTTCATTCGTTCCACTTGATGTAGTCGTTCTAATGAACCTCTCGATCTAAATATCGTGACATCATTTATAAGAAGTTTTTGCATTATTCAATAATATGTACATTCAAATAAGTTGAAACGTTATGAGAAATTAAAACTTTGCTGAAAATTTGTAGACATTGTACCCGTTTGCAACCTCTCATTGTACTCGTTTCAGTTAATGAAATATGCTGTATTAGGTGCAGTAGTGTAATTCGTATGTTTTTATTCGTAAGCTTTAACCTAGTTCCACACTGTCTTTTAGTCGAAAAACGTTAGTATCTGGCTATCTATTATCATATTAATATCTAGCTTGGATTTTGGCAATCTACACATGCAGTTAATAAATTATAGGCCTACCATTTGATCAAAATTGTACTTTTTAGGTTTTGTTTATGGAACAAATCAAAACTTCAAGACGATGATTTACCCCCAAATTTGGTTGTTACAGTAAGTTTTTCTCACTTTCAACTTACAATTGAATGCTGTGGGGTACAAAATTTTACAGCGCCTGCTAGAATCTGTACTTCTTGCAACAAAAAGTTTCCTTATGTTTGTGATGAATGGGTGTTGTTTTGGTTTCTTGACATGTGTTATACCTTTCGTTGTAATAGATTAGTTTTTTTTTAAGTTGATACTATACGGTTTGCTTCATTTACTGTGTAGTATATACCCGTGCTCTATGTTAAATTTACCATTATCTGGATTTATACTCGCTAAAATCATTTTTCAAGATAAAATTAGAATATGTACTGGAGTTAAAAGTCGGTTTAGAGCCGGTGACTTGCATTGAAAACAAGATCGTTTCATTCAAGGATTTTGTATTTCTAGATTGACCGCTGTAGTGTTACTCTTCCTCCCTACACAATTCCTAGCCACTGCGGTGTTATCCCCAAGCGTATAAACCGACCCCTTGATATTACCTCACTTTGTTTTGGAACCCACCGTGACACCCATACGCTAGGAGTGCGATGGGTCGTTTCTCCTCACCAGGTATTTGCATTGCTGGTATAAAAAGCAAAATAAAAAGGGCACGATGTTACGTTCCTGGGTGAAGAGATACCGAAGTTACTTTTTGATCTTCAAGCTAGGATTCCACCAATCTACTGCACATGGTGGAGGCTGCCATTGCTCCTTCCTGCCTCTTAATGATGAGCCAACTAACAGGGAACCGGAGGCTATGAATACTAAATGGGTAGTCTTTAGTTTAACACGATCGAGAATCGAACTCGACTCGGCAAGTCTTGTTTCCGTATGATCAGGTTTCAACTCATCACGTGTAATAACATTTTTATGCCACTTTAGTTTTCATTATTTATTTATGTCTTGCAATCTTTTCAGCATGCGCAATATATAAACCAAAGTTTCGCTGTGGCCGTCAACTTGGTCCAGCATCTGAGCGTAGATGATTTAATGAGAAAATTGAACTTAACGAAAGAAATCCCGTCTTCGGCATCAACTTTTCTTATCAAGCAAAAACTTGCCAAGGATCCGGAAGGGGATGTTTCTACTACTGGTTTAAAGGTGTCTTTAATGTGTCCGGTAAGTTTGATTCATTCACATCACTAAATCATTGGGTGCATTATTTACTGCAGTCCTCATAATAAAAACAGAATAGACCCATAAATCGAAATTTTAAGCTTTTTATGGTGTCGTAGTCTAGTTTAACTAGCAAATGCGTAGTTTGCTGGTAAAAGTTATAGGCATCAGTAAATCAAGTTAAGCGTCTCCAAATTAATTTTTTTGGTGATATATTTGAAACAAAATTGATCATTTAGCTACCTACAACATCACTCAAATACTTTTCTTAATTCCGACCACAAAATCGCTTAGTATCTTGTGTTTGGAAGCATGCACAAACTTTTTTCAAATAGTTTGTATTTCAGATATTCTTATGTGTAAGAACTGTGAGTGGTTGCCTTCAAAGCAATAAGGGTTCATTGCATTTGAAAGGAAATGCTACTCCGAAGTGTGCAAAGAAAAGCCAATACTTCTCAGTTTAAAAGTCCTAGGTAGAAACCGAACTAAAGAATCTACAAATTGAGGGAATAATTCAACTTAATAGCTGGAGCTACTGTGCAAACCCGTTGTACCAGTTATGAAGATTGATTTATTTGTTTCCTCCATATTTATCCTTCCTCACGGGGAAGCGGCCACCTGGCACTTTTACTTTGGACGAATTGTCTTCACCCCCTCAGGAGTTAACCGTATTCTAGGCTTTGTGATGAACGTACGACTCCTTCCCACGTAAATTTGCTGCTTGTTTGAAGCTAACAAGCACAGATAATCATCGTAAAGCGTCTTGTCCAAGGACGTAACAATTTGACCAGGGTGCGGGTTGTACCCACATCATGCGATCAGGGTCGTCGTAAAAACGACGCCTTTACTGTTTCGGCCACTTGCAGTGATTTTAAAGTGACCATTAATTCACAGCAATTAATTTTTAGGTTGGAAAAGTGCGCTTGAAGCTGCCTATCCGGCCGAAACTATGCGATCATCTGCAGTGTTTTGATGCAAATTTGTATCTTATGATGAATGAAAAGTAAGATATTTTTTAAGTAATATTGATTGATTGATTGATCGGAGTCAAGTGGATAGAGCGTCTGCTACTGAAACGATAAACTAGCGTTCGATTCCCAGTCGAATTAAACCCCTGACTATAAAAATTGGTATTCACAGCTTTCCTGTTTGGCGTTCAGCAATAAAAAGGAACAGGGTAAAGCCTCCACCGTATTTAGTAAACAGGTGGGCAGGTGGCAACTTCACTTAGAAACCAGAATGTCCCTTTTCTGTCTCCTGCCCAAGGCAACTTGGTGAATAAAAATACAAATATTATGCAATAATATCATACAGATATTATGCAACTTTTATAATTTATGGTATATAATTGGATCGTAGGTTTGTCCTACAAGTTTACTTGAAGTATTGAAAGTAATTGATGGAAAGAACAGTTCGTGGCATTGGCTCTTGCAGGAAGTTTCTGGCACGGAATTTGCTTTGCGATCTTGCGCGCTGTCTTTGCTACTGCTAAGCTAATGTGCCTTGGTCTGACTGCAGTTTAAAGCATGTTCTTCTGGTTTGAAGCATTTTCCCAGATTTAAGACCTTAACTTGTTGATCAGCGGTCACTGCCTCTACTCAAATACGACAACTTGTGAAAGATTTTGTTTAGATACGACCAAAAATGCCTGCTTAGCATAATCTAGTGATAAATATTTTATTTTAGACGAGTTAATTGGTGTTTTATAGAAAGCCAACTTGGATCTGTCCGGTCTGTGACAAACCAGCTCCATTTTCCGATCTTCGTATCGATGGATTATTTGTGAAAATATTAAAAGAGGCAAAGTCAGATGAAGTCGAATTTAATGAGGATGGATCTTGGCGAAGCGTAAGAAAAAGAGCGAAAGCCATTGTTCTGGGCACTCCGTCAAAACCAATTGGTAATTATTAACTTGATTAATCGTTTGCGTGCTTTTTGGCCTAAAGGTACCAGCGCGGAAGCCTAAGGAAGAGGTACCAGAATGGCGACTACTTAAAAGAAGCAGTGCAAAAGTTGTCCTCGCACAGGATTCGAACCTGCCGCCTTTGGATTACCGACCCACTGCTGTCCCACTCAATGTCAAATTAAGTGGTAGAGCAGTGGACCAGTAATCCAAAGGCTGTATGTTCGAATTCTGTGCGAGGACAACTTTTCGCATTGCTTGTTTTAAGCAGTCGCCGTTCAGGTGGCTCTTCCCTAGGCTTCCGCGCTGGTAGCCTTTAGGCCAGAAAGCACACAAACGGTTAAAACTACGGCTGCAAACGTCAAAAACATCGCAATTGAATTATAAAAATAATTAATTCATCGGACGGATTTGCACAGGTCTTAAAATCTTGAGTGTACGAGAGTGTTTTGTTTTTCGAACAAAAATTTGTTAGAATAAGCATAGGATACGTTTGTGTGCTTTCCAATGTACTACAAGTGTTGACCTACCTTAGGCTTAATTGATTGCATTTTTATCCTTTAGTTAAAAGAGCGACAGTGGATAAAACGAACCCACACCCGTTTGGGAGTTGTAATGTGCCGAGTTTCCTGTTTGATGTTTGGTTTTCCATTTGATTTTGTTACTTGTTTGAAGCCACCAAGCAGAGATAATAATTGTCGTAAATTGCCTTATTTGATTACGCATTAACGTAACCAAAGTGCTAGTCGATTCCACATTTTGCAACGGGTTATCTTACGAACAGCGTCTTTGCCTTCGGCCACTCTGCCGTTTTCCCAAAGAATTTGATCATCAGCATCTCGATAACTATTATTTGAATAGAATGATAATTGAAGAAAAATGGACTTTATATTTCATCTTGCAAAATAGAAAGCCTGAAACAAACGATGATTTTGTAGCACGAAAGTTAATAAAACTAAATTAGAAACATGGACTTTCTACACTCATCATCTGGGACTAAAAGAAAGTTTCGAGAAAAACCAGTACTTAAATTATAGGGGGGACGCGTCCCCCCATCGAGAGTTAGCGTCCCCACATTGAGATTTAGCGTCCCCCCATCGAGATTTAAGCGCTGTTGATCAGACGAAAAAGGGCCTGTATGCGCGAATAAATCCCACAAATTTCGGCCGAATTTAGTCCCAAATTGCGGTAAAGACGTTTCTTTTTTTTTTTTTGTTCTTCACTTGATTTCGGGGACAAAAACTTTTCAGTTTATGGTGAAGACCTTTTTTTTTCCTTGGTCTTCACTCGATTTCGGAGACGGAAAGACATGATTTCCCCTAATGTGCTTTCGCATTCCAAATGCGTTCGGTCAAGGCTGCAAAAACATCCCCCCATGCAAAATTTTACAGGTTAAGTACTGAGAAAGACAAAGTCCTTTTAAAATGACTAGTTTTAGTGAGGCTTGCAACGCTGTTAAAGATTTGCCAATAGTTTTAAAGCTGACTATATTTGACAAGTTTTTAGTGTTAGAATTGTTTTAAACCAGTCTTCTCGTTGCGCTGATTTGAACCACTGTTTTACACGGCTAAGTTTTGAGCAAAGACCGGATATGCTTTGAAGTTCAAACAAAGAATGGTTTTCTGCTTTCAGCAAGAATAGAATCTAATCTCACAATCAAGCAAGGAGTTTTAAGTCCTGTTACTTTGCTCTGCGGACCATTTTTGACAATGAATTACCAAAAGCATAGATTACACCTTCAAGACATAGAATGATTTTCTAATTTTCAGATTTGAGTAAAATTCCCACTTTCGTCGATTTAGAAGATGAAGAAACGAATAAAGGTTGTGTTGAATTTATTGATCTGACTGGAGACTCGAGCGGAGAAGAAGAGAAAAAGAAGGATGAAACAATCCCGGATGGAACGACTATGTTCATCGGATCTCCGGACCATGAGTAATTTATTTTTTGTTTTTTTGAAACTTGCCCTTTTTTGTTAAAGAATTGTGTCCTTAGTCGGTGTTTTTTCTCAAATACATGCATGCATTTTCAGTCGAATCTAGTTTTGGTAGTGTTTCTCGCGGTTTGCCAGGACTGTTTAGTTCTAGTCGGATTTCAGTCTTGTAACATAATTGTAGTTCTTTAGCTGAAAATAAACCTCTTAAACTAGTCAAGCTGTTTAAAGCTACATAAAATACACGCTCAACTGGTTATATTATAATAAAGAAAAAAAATAACCCAGAGAGTGATACCACATTTCAATCCCCAAAATTTTTTAGTAATTTTATTCTATAGTCGTTGTGTGATGTAGTCGTGCATAGATCGCGTTTTCAACAATTTTAACCTAATAATTAACTGAAAAGGGTAAAGTAACAAATCGGTATAGCTTACGTTAATATGCTTACATTCGGCTAGCTTAATACTTCTGTTAAAAACTGGTAGTCCTAAATATACGAAAATGTGTGATTTTACCAGGGCATCGTTTTAGCAAGACTTCTTCATTGGGGTACATTGTAGATGTAGAGTATAAATCCTGGTTGGAAAATAGCCTAATAAACTGAATCCACTAAAATTAAAAATACATTAAAAAACCGAATGTCTGTCTTCTTCAAACTATGAAATTTGGTTAAGGTTATTGCAAGCGCTTCATGGTTACTGATCAAAAATCCAGGCATTACTTTGCAATTCAGAAGATATGATTTTAGGGTCGAAAAAATTGGAATTTTTTTAGCTGTACTTGGTATGTAATAGAAGCCAAATAGCTATGAAGCTATGGGTAAAAAGCACCGTTCCAAGTTCAAGTATCGAATGCCTAAAATTTTGATCATACAATGTTTTTTAGTGCTTATGGTTTTTTAACTAAGAAATACAAATTTTTTTCGCAAAATAGTTGCACATAAAAACAATTGTTGTATTGAGAAGATTTAAACCAAAATTTGTTACTCTGTATTCACATGGTATTCTTTGTAGTGCTTCTTGGCTTTGTATAGTAAAGTAAGTTCCAAATGGTCAATTAAAAGTTGATTTGCCTGTTCACGATTATCACCATGATTCATAGATCTAAACGAAAGAAAGCACACCTTATAGCGAAGTTGATTGATTTGTATGTCACATCAATACTAAATGGCACACTAAACGAAAACTTTTTTTTCGAAATCTAAACGATCTTATGTTGTTGCTTTCAGGCCCGATAAAGTGGTTACTCCCAAAATTGAATTGCCTTTCAATCAGCATTCTTTTTACGGAAAAAGCCCCTCTTCCAAAGTCACCGATAAAGTGCACTCCAGATCCCCATATTCCAAATCCGCTCCACCAAGAACCACGGAGTCAACTGCAACGCCTCCTAGAGTTTACGATTTGACCCGGAGAACTCCCCCACCACGACAATTGAAGCAACCGTCCATCACTTCTCTCTTTCAACGTCAGTCCTCGAAAAAGAAAAAAAATAGAAGTCACAAAATCCTCCGTACTTCTTCCACTAGCAGCGAATCGTCTCCAAAACCAAGTGAAGAAGCCACCAAAAATACTTCTTTGGAGAGTCCTCCAAGTGGAGTTGTGGATGTCCGCCCGAATTCTCCACCCCGAATCAGTGGAACGCCCCCAATTCACTCACGTCTTGGTAGGCCTGTCCCATTTCTTCCTCCTGAAGAAAAAGACGTGAACTCCTTTGGAACAAGGCTAGTTGATGAAGGTACTCCGTATCCTAGTTCTGTAAATAGCTCCATTCCTACTACTAAAGTGGAATCGTTGCCTGATTTAGTTACCGCTGCACATGCTAGCTTCCCATCGTACGCCCCCATTTCACCTTTAAATAATCCTACTTTTCCTGTAAATGCTCCCAGCCCACTCGCTTACTCTTTCTCACCAGCAACTTCGTCCCTGAATTTCCGCAGATCGCCTGTGCAGTCTAGTTGTTTACGACCAGATAGCCCTACTCCGTTTAATTTTGCAACAAATATTCCCAGACCTTTATCGGGTTTGTACGTCCCTGACTCACCCACGCATCAACCTACTTCTTTTAGACATAACCCAAATTTGCCTAAGTATGTCCCCGCCTCGCCCGAGCATCTCTCCCGCTCCGTAAGGTCTCCCACCTTTGTCCGCCGTCCACAAATGAGTGAAACTCACGCTCCCCTTTCACTAGCTGGCCACCCCCGCTCGTCTGAGTCACCAACGTTTTATCCTTTTTCACCCATGTATTGGGACCTGTCGCCTGGGTACCAACCTCCCACAACTACCTAGCCAACCACGACCCACCAACCTGATATACCGTTTTGGTAAGTGATAGGAAGTTTTTACTGCCATTTCGTTTTGCGGGTAATGTTTTAGTTAAGATATTTGCGGTACAATCTTTTCGATTAAGGCTTTTGATGAAGTCTGTTTCAAGTTACGAATTTGCTATCGAATTCCGTTTCAACATGTAGACTTGCAGAGTAGCCGCAAGCTCGTTTATTTTAATAAAGTCTCTTTCATTGCCGCATCAAATGTTTCACCAAGTCAGACTTAGGATTAAATACGCTTTTGTGATATGTGTCTTAAAGTCTCCATCAGTTGCGGTTTTGTTTCATCAAATCAAGGTATTGCCAAAACTCAGCAGAAATCCATTGATTTAAATCGTATTATAAAGATTTAAAAACTGGAGTCTTGGCCGCTAAAAGCGGCTGACCCCTGCGTGCGAGTAACATCTGCCAGGCTCCAAGAATTAAAGGAAGATGCACATTCCTGGAGCAAAATGATGATGATGGTGAACCATCGAAAAAACTCAATCATTGAAAAACTTGTCACTATATGCTTTTAAGCTCAAGAATTCTGGAAAAATTGTTTAGATTGCTCTTTGCTGCCAAGAAAAAGTATTGGTCGCGCTCGTTCTTCCTCTGACGTTCGCCCGCAGTCGAATGTAAATTCGCCAACCTGTGATGATGCCTCCGTCACGAACGCTTCCAGAAGAGGGCGACTACGTAGGCAAAGAAGTACTGAACTGGTTAGGTGATTATGGCAAAAAAGTGGTGTAATTTTTGGTATACACTAGCAGTTCGGACCAGAGTTGTCAATCGGGCCATACTTTTCGGGTCGGGTTCGGTTTGAGAGTTACAAAATGTTGGACTTATTTCTGGCTTGGTATACCCACTTGTCTAGTGTTTTATCCTTTTAAGTGCTACAACAACGTAATTGAAATAGCTTTGCAACTCTGAATGACGGCTTAGCATCATACGATTATTACTACACAATTTATCAGCAATAAACAGTTTTATTTTAACCCTGCACATAACTTAAATTTCGGACTTTTTCAGCCCTGGGCCTACATGACAAAACATGTTAGCGAGCTCGTAAAGGCCATTTCGCTCGCTAAGAGGCGTTAACGAGCAAAAAGCTTCGTAGACAAAATGCTATTTCCCAACCGTCTCGCCTAACATGCGTTAAAAATGCTCGCTCGAATTTCTTTGCTAGATGCTGTGTTAGCACGTAATAAATATCTCACAGTGATGTCAGATTCATTTCTACTTCAAAAAATTGCGTTCAAGCGCACTGGGTCTGTATGCCAGGATGTACTACAATAATTGTTAAGGAAAAAGATTCTATGGGCCATGCGTTAATATTCTAAGCTTGCAAATTCCTCGACTGATAATAATTAGTTAATGAACGACAGAGTTTATTTGTAATATATTTTTGGATCAATGTAAAAAAAGAACTTTTACCATACCACAATTTTTTAAATGACGTGAAGCACTCTTAAGGTTGTTGGTGGGTATACTTTTATGTTAACAATATTTAGCGAGTATTTCGTTTGGTAGCGCCTCTTAAAAAATTCTCGTTATTAATGCGAGCGAGGAAATTTCTGTCATGTGGGCCCTGGTTTGGGCTTCAAATCACTTTTCTGGTTCGAGCCTGTACTTGTCGGCCCGTTTACAACTCTGGTTTGGAGAATGCTGCATTATTTCAAAGTATATTGCTCACAGTCCACTTGCTATATTCGCCATAAAAACACTTTAGCTAAATTTGGTACATTGTGTGCATTTAGTTTTAGTTTTGCTAATGGGGTCTAAGTTTACTTTTTTACGAGTTAAGATTAGGAATATCGAGTAAGGATTTTAGGTTTGGATCAGGATTTTTAAAAAATTGTTAAAATTTGCTGTGACTTCTTTGACTCATTTAGCTTTGAAAATTTGGATTGACTATTTGTGATTTGCCATCCTGTGGGATGTGTAGGTTCTTGCATTGATCATCTAGTGTCTGCTATACTTAAATAAGACTGAACATTTCGCATTACTTTGAACTAGTCAAATTACTTCGCTCTTTATTATGCAGTAATAGGAATTTTGAAACCTTTATGTTCTAAAAAAGGAATTTGAAAATTGATCGACGATGTTTATAACTTCATAGCTGGTTCGAATTTATTCTTCAGTGACCTTATCTGTGTTTTTCTAAAAATGGTAATGTGTCTCCTAAATGTAGTTTGCACGTTGACTGGCTGCAGTTTATTTAAAAAAATGCATTATGGTATTTTGAATCATGATTAGCATTTGGCCGCCTTGAGTAGCACTCCCCAAATGGTGAATAACGCAATGGTAGAAACGTAGGCTAAAATTTGGCTCTGCTTCGTATGAAGACAGTTTATTATTCAGTTGCGCAATAGCATAGCAGCAATGGTATAAAGTGATGTTTGCTTTTCTTAATTTGTTTAACCGGTCAAGTAATTTCAGAACCAAGTATGTGCATGGGCCAGGGTGTTTGTGTTGGTGCGTTTTTCCTAAGTTACTACGTCAAACATCAAATGCTTTCGGTGCGTGGTTTGTGCACTGCAAATTCCTAACATTTCGGCCTCATGTGAGAGCGAATATGCAACGCGTCCAATTCCAATTTGAGTAGAAATTTATGTGCTAATAAAAATTCAAAATATTGTGCTTGTGGCAAGCTAAAGTTTCCGTATGCCCAACTTTAAACCTCAATAGCTGAAAAAATAAAGCTTTAAATTTTAGCTTAAATTTCCATTCAAGTCGTACTAGGACTTAAATTTTCTTATGCAAACTTTATGCAAAGCAAAATATTTGTATTTCTTAAATACAGATTATGTGTGACATATTAACATTAACCCTTATTGTTTACCATTTCTTTAATTGAAGGTCTTTAGAAATACATTGTTCGTGTCAATTTGAAGAGGTTAGTTTGGTCAGTTACTGCATATTAGCTTTTTAATATGTTTTTCTAAATAAACTTGCTTTTAAATATCACCATGGTGCTGTTATTCGATATCCTTGCTCTCTGTCAGGAAACATACCTCCTGCTCTGTTTGCTAGTTGCATTTGTTATTGATTTTCAACCCTGCGAATGCATATTTCTGACTTGTCTACTTACTGCTAAGCCCAAAACGTCACAAGTGTTTTCTCTTTCGCATTCGTTGCTTCTGTTGTTTTTGAATTTTGCTTTGATTTTGCTGTTGTTCTTATTGCTTAATGCTACTTTCTGGAAATAAAATTTTGTTTTTTTTTTTTCTGTTAATTTGGCACGATATTGACCGGTTTTTCCTTTTGGTTATGTGTGATGGTGGTGCTACCCGACCCTTTAAGAGGGATGCGGGCCAGGACCGTTTAGAGGGCATGTTTTAAAGGGTAAAAGTGCCCAGATCCGACAATTTTGGGGGGCCCTAAACGCTTTTAATATTAAGCTCAAGCAATTAGTACTTAGAAGTGTTGAGCACCGGAGACTTGGTGAAGCTCAAAGTCAATTTAAAGTGGTGACGTATTTTATTGGCCTTCACTTTGAACTTCGGGAGAAAAATACGTCTAAATCAAACCAAGACATTATTAGTCTGTCACTCAAATTTCGAAATGAAACAGTAGCTGTTAGGTTGTGGAGAAATTACCTTCGTCTTCGTTCTGTTAGTACCCTAGGCCAAGATTTTCTCTCAATGGCCCTGATGAAGGTTGAAGATCCACGCACTAAAGTCGGGACCAGAGATCTTAAGATGGAAAAAAACAAAGACGGCTCTTCTCAGAATTTCAGAGGTCTGGGCATCCGAAACAGAGATGGTTGAGAGTTGAGACCCTGCAGTGAGTGACTAAAGGCGCTTTTAGAGAAATAAATTCGTTTGATCTCGCAAAGTTGGAAGGAAAGTTATTGTACAACGTGATCAACTTCGTTTTGCTGAAAATAACTTAATCAAAAACGCTTTTTTCGTGAAGGGTTGTGTGACGTAAAGTATCCTTAATTACAGCTAAGTTTTAATAATGTTTGGAACTCGCTAATTAGTGTTACAGATCTTTGAATTTCGCAAAAGCATGGTAAACAACAGTCTTCATGTTGCAGCGTTCTTTTTGCCGTCGTGAGCGACTCTCAAAAAGGCGGAAAGTTCTATTCAACAAGTATCGGTAGTAAAAAAGATGTTGCTTTATTTTTCAAACTTGAACTTCTTATTATGCTTTCAAGCAAGTTCAAACTTTGACACACGGTAAAGCTCCACAATGCCTCTTTCGATTCAGAACGTCAAGGAGGGAAGCTGTGATTGCGAAATTCTTAGTCTTTATCTTGATTCGGAATTTAACCCGAATTTGCCGTTTCAAAAGTTCTGTCAACAAGATCATTGATGAGGAAAAACATCTTCAACGTCTTCCAAACCAATACTGATTTCTTTTTTGTTTATCTTCATTGGCATATTTTTGAGATATTCATTCTTCAGGTGTTGTTTTGCACTATATTCAACATACGGTTTCAAGAGATACAATTAAATCTGCCCTAGCGAGATAAATTGATAAAATTGCTAATCATACCCACGACATCTATAATTACGATTCAGTTACATAATCTCTCGGGCGTCAACCTCTTCCAATTATAACTAGCTGTGGGAAGTTAATTCATCATTGCGTTTTTTTCTCTAGCTGTATTTGTGACAAATTAATACTTAGATTTATTAATCTGTTTCAAAATTTTATCCCAATAAACCCATTGGAAATATTAAATTGACCTAAAAATTAATTTATTATAACCATACCGTTTATTTCCTTCTAAATTTTGTGTCAAAGCGATTATTAAATATGATTCAAATACCTCCAAGAATATGATTCCAAGATCGATGGCTAAGTAATAGAGCATCGGGCTGTGATCGAAAGGCTGCTGATTCGTGGTTCGATTCTCGAACTGGCTATGCGTCGTTGTGTCCTTGGGAGACTCTTTACGCTCATTTCCCATTGAGGCCAAGCAGTCTACCCCTTGTGGTGGCCCAGCCTGACCAAAAGCTTGCAAACTGAACCCAAAAACGGATGCTCTGCGTTGGTATAGTTCAACAGACGCAAAGTGTCTGGTCCATACATAGGACGAACGAACTCGGAGATTATCTCCAATTTTAAGGGCAGCGGCTGAGAAACTAGTCTGCGTTTTAGCTCTATGAACTAAGTGCAGACTAGTTCCTCAGCCACTGCCCTAAAAACTGGTGATAATCTCAGAGTTACCAGCTTAAGAGTTGAATTTTGATGCAAAAATTTCTAATCTATAAATGCCAAAACGCATATATAAAGTACAGACATGAAAACAAGGTAATTGCATTGACGCTGAGAGTATACACAAATAATCGCTGCTTTGTTTTATTCAAAAGCTTTGATTGGTTTGTGCAAAGGCGCGCGCTAAGGCGTGGTAATAATCTATAGCCAATCATAAGCGAACAAGCTCAAAGCAAAGGTTCAGTATTAAAAATGGTACGTAAGCCACAAACTTATGAAATAATTGCTTCAGGGTACAAACTGTCAAAATAGTTTAACTTGACGATAAGCTTTGTTAAGTTACAATATCGAGCATTTTTGCTGAAAGCAGTGGAGAGTGAAGCATCGAAAGAATACAACTAATATTTTTCTGAAGTTTTTATTTTTATTCAAACTTAGAGATTAGAGTTGTAGTTGTGTGCTTTCATGGTATGCTCTAACGAACAAATAAAGAAATAGTCTTGGGTGAAAAGCAAGCACATTATATATATAACTGCTGCTATAAGAAAGTCAAAGACTTCCGAGAAGTTGAGAACAACAAAAAAACTGTGAGGCTTTTAAGCGCATCGAAATTGGCAAAGTTCCAATAATCAGTATTGTGTGTCATCATCTCACTTTGATATTTTTGTTATGCTGAGTTTTTAACTTGTAAATTATGCTAATTTCGTTAATTTATAAAAAAAATCAAACGTAACAAAAACGAGTTTTTAATTGTGCTGGACTTAAATCATCATTATTTAGATGTATAACATCTGATATTTATACAGTATGGAGTTTTGAAATAAAATTTAGAAAAAGTTTAGTTGATTAAAAGTGGACCTCTATTTTTTAATTACAGTAGATGAAGTAAGAAAAACCACTATAACTTTGCATTTAACAAAAGCCAATTCTTTGAAATGAAGGATGTCATGCAATATGGCCTTAAAATTGTACACATTATTTTTTATTTAACCAATAATTTGACAAAAAGCGGATAAGCTGTATTTTTGTCGAGTTTTATCATGCAGTTTGGACTGTGGATTCAATGGAGCGAACGGTTTAATGTGGAAGATTAAATTTTTTTTTGTTTGCAGTGACGTTACATGTATTTAATTAATGTTTTAAAAATTAAAATAACTTTCAAGATTATGTATGAATAATTAAGTTATAGAATGACTTGTACTTTAAGGCAAATTTCTTCAACAAAATAAATGATAGCCCGAGGCCAAAAAGATAAATATTTGTTGAGAACAAAAACAAACTAAGGCAAAATCACAGGCTATTAATATTTCAGCTTAAATCGCTCTTTGCACTGTAGTATTTTCATCCTTATGTAACCTTTTCTAAGAATTCTTAAGAACTCCAACATTTCTAAAAACGTCAGAAAAAATACATTTTCCGTACGTACTTAGGCTATACCAGTATCGAAAATACTCTTTAATAGATTTCAGGATGGCCAGAGAATATTGATTTGACACTAAAAATGCTACTGTAGAACTAACTTGCAAAAAAAAAATAAATAAATAAAAAGATCATGCCCAGTTTTTAAGAAAGTATGGTACGTAACATTTAACTTCAAAATTTAATCTAAGATTGAATTTTCTGCTTAAAGATTGATCATTTTAGTTACTATCAATAATAATTATTATCAGGTGGACTGAGCGTCTGCTATGGAAACGGTAGACTCGGGTTCGATTCCCGGGCAGGTCTAATCAAAAACTGTAAAAAATGGCATTTACTGCATTTGACGTTCAGCAATAAAAGGGGCAGTGTGGCGTGGGTGTGTGATAGACAGGGGGCAGCTTGAGTCGAAGACCGACAAATCCCTTCGTTTTCTCTTGGCCAAGTCAACTTATCGAGCTAACATGTAATTTCAATTATGATTACCGTATTAGGTTAAGTCACCTCAATTACTTGCCGAGTTGCACTGGCCAGAAAAAAATGCGAAGTAATCGTTTGGTTCCTGAGCCAAGTTGTCACTTGCCCTTCTTTTCACACTATCGACAAACTTTTTTATGCCAAATCTCAAGCACGAAAGTTGTAAATTACCAATATTTCAAAATGTTTCATTTTACTTAACTGGGGGTCAAACTCGTGTCTAACAATTCAGTATCAGACGCTTCATCTGCTTTGATTGTTTATCGAATTCATACTTCACCAGAAGTGACGAATAAAGGATACAAAATTTCGTGACGAAATACAAACGGTTATGCACATCTCTACCAGTTACAGTCGCAGAAAATGGCCTGCGGCTGAAATTAATTTTTTGGTCTAATTCTTGCGATTTGTAGCGAAACAAATCCAGGTCTCGTGCTGAACAGAATTAGTCATAAAGAAAGAGATAAAAAAGTGCGTAGGTTTAAAAATCAGAAAACAAAGTGATGACTTTGCTTTTATACTTTTTTCTCGCAGAAAAGTATACGTAATGATTTTACTTAGTGGGTAGTTTTTGCTGAGCATTTTGAAAAATTTTAAGCGTGTAGAGAAAATTTAAGTAAAGTTATGACAAAAATATTTCACAGATATTTAGGAGTCGATGATGTCGTATCATTATACCCGGGAAAGATCGTTATAATCAGAAACCCTAAAACACCTTAGTAATCTTAGAAGTTATTAGTTACTCACTGTCATTTCAGCATGCCGTTATGTTATCGTTTTTCTGCAGTAACATTTTTGCTTTTCGGGTTTTAGAAGTCTAGCAAGTCGAATGATAGAGGTTTTCCTTCTGTTGCGCGATGTAAATAGTTGAACATAAATCTGCCAATAGCAGCAGTTTTATGACATAGAAGGTTTCCAGAATTAAAATTAGAAATCTGTTGAAGGAGTAAGAAGGATTACGTTTCTAATAATACGGAGTCTAATTAATTTTGACACTTTTAGAACAAGGTTCACATAAAAGAGATTTTTTTGTATTTATAAGTTGAAAATAGATATAAGTAAAGAGGAAAAGAGTAATGCACTTCAAATGTTTAAAAAAAAAATTATCAACTCTCAAGGAGAGATTTTGAACTTAACTTTATAGATCTCATTTAAGACATCCAACGTCAAAAAGTTTTGTACTCTTATGTCAGAGATTTGTCAAATTCACCCCAAAAAAAAATTGTATAGTAATTGTTAGGAAAAAACTACCACTTTAGTGAAAAGACGACTTATGCATTTCCCATAAATTTTATTGTCGTTTGGTAATTATACGCATAGTCAGCAAATGAGTGTAGGACTGGAAAACCTAAATTGCTAAAATCATTGCTACAAAAATGTAAAGATTTGACAAAGTGTTTTTGACGTTGTTTTAATGAGGCACGTTTTCTGTTTAATGATGACAATTGCCATGTTAATTACAGTTTAAAACTAATTTGTGACCGGTTTTGTGATTTAGCTCAGAGAGTTGCAAAATATCATAGAAATCCGAGGTTAAGCTTTGCGCTTATTCATTTATTTTAGTTAGCAATGCCAAAAAATTTATTATGTTTTATTTAAAGTATTAGTTTATTTTTATATTGTTGAAATTGCAGATTTTTTTATGCTCAATACATAATTGATTTAACGATGAAAAAGGTTGAATGATTTTGCAATCATTTTAACGACTGTAACCAAACACAAAGAGGTAAGAGGAAAGTATGGCACAGCGGTTGGTATATAATATTTGACAAAGTTTATTTCTGTGCTAATGTTTACGAATTTGATTGCAAACGTTTTCAATTATCAATATTTCATGCTGACATGCAAAAGTTTCAAGCAATTTTAAGAATAATTTTAAAGTTTACAATAAATAAAATGTTTAGATACAGTGTACACTCTATATAGTAAGCACTGTATATACGGAGTTTGATTAGCTGTAGCAACTGAGTAAATACAACCTAATTAGGTCTTATTACTCCTTTTTTCTGTTTGAAAGCCGAATGCGATTTTTTAATTATCCATAGTATTACAAAGTCCAACATTTTTGAAGGTGCTGTGTAATTGTGAAAGCTTTAAATAAAAAGAAAATGTTGACCAACGGTTATTTTTTCCAGGATATGCAGCATATTCCTGTGATTATGTCAAGTCCTCCGCCCGACCCACATGGGGTTTGGCTTCACTCCCATCACATGGACTCCCAAATGCTGTTCCCAGCTTATGGTAAGGGATAGTTTTCGAATAATTTTATAAAAAAGCTGCAATTTGTAAAATTTCTTGATTACAGTTATCACGAAAAATAGTCAGTCTTATGGAAGGTGGTACTTTATGTAATTCAAACTACAGTTATTTTGGAGAAAAGCGTTCCAATTTTTCTAACATTTTGTTTTCATTTTTGTATAAATCAGCTTCTAAAGGACATCTAAATATAGCACAGATATCTATTTAAAGATCCGGACACGTTTTGGGGATTAAAACTGTTTATGCTCCCAGCATATTGTGCTTATGACGTCAGCCTTCAACAGTGTGATGCCAATAAAGCATTCTTGTATAACATTAATCTCTATGTAAAAATTACATAATTGTAATTACATAATTCTTGAAAAACATATCTCTCTATGTAAAAATTACATAATTGTAAATATTATAATCACTACATATTACATGGCATTATGTTATAGCACTACTGGAAACATACATATACTGTATATTTTAATTATTCTGATTGAATATCTTTTTTAACATGAAAAATAGAAGGCGCGTTCAATTTGCCTGAGGGAAACTTGCATAAATTTGTTTGACAATGCTGGGATTTGAACTCAGGTCCCATTAATTATAGATTTGGTTCAGCGATGGTTTCACGCAAGATTGCGGTACTTGAGGAAGGATAAGGTTTAAATAATTTCTATTACGAAAAAAGATTAAGAATAGAGCCAAAAACACAGCAAATATAAGCTTATTAGTTTCTCTTGTAAAATAAATTATGGCTGATGTAATTTTGACTCTAATTTCCGGTTAAACTTAGTCCAAAATCTATGCATTCAGACAAAAAAAAAATTCAAAATTTTGAAAAAAATTTACATTTTATTTCTTGTATAGGTGACACTTCTTTATGTCGGTTCTACCAAACGCTCCAAATCCCAAACCCAAACCTGCAAAGGTATTACGACCCAGCACCCACCCATATTCACTCACCCCACTATCATCACTCGCATTTTTCCAACAAAGTACCACATTGTATGCCACAGTCCCAATACAGAACCTCAGACAACAGAAGCAAATCCAGCAAAACCTTTGAAAAGAAATTGACAACAAATTGTTCATCTAGCATGGGCCAGGTGAGCACAGTATGATTATTTTTAGAATACAATTATCAAAATATCTAGAAGAGAATAGAAGAGAAGACAGCTACCGTTACTAGCTTGCGAACCCGAGCCAAAGCTTTTAGCCTTTGCGATGTTCTAAAGTAGTGCTGAATGACTACGGATGTAAATATTGATTTTTTGAAATCGTTGCTTTGAACCGAAGAAGGAAAAAAAACGATCTGCGCTTCTACATCAATGGCAGACTGCTCTATCCATTATCCTACTCTAATACTTTTAGACCCACATCTCCATTCGCTATAACTTTTCAAGAAAATAACATTGTCTAATTTTCTACAATCTACGTCATGTTGTGATAGAGCCTCATAATTCGAATTGTAATAAACTAAGGGTAGAAAATCTCTAGAGCCTGTTTCACCCTCACGGGGTCCTCAAGGGGCAATTTAAGGTCAAAACAATAAATTATAATTCTAAACCTATACTCTAGCCTGCAGTATGGCCTTGCAAGCTCTTTGGCTGCCAAGTGCCAAAGTTAAGGTGTAGGGGTTTGCTCTCCTTGTTTACTGCAATTTGAGATATACTGCCCTGGATTTTTCATTGAGCAGTCTTATGATGGTAACATCAAACCCCACGTAATTGAATCACAACCTCATATTAATATAGAGCTGAACTTTTTTTAGAAAAGCAGGGGGGTTGATATGCGGGGGCCGTTGCACGAATGGAGGAACAAGATTCCCTCGCCTCGTTACGATAGCGACGACAGTGGAATTGCTGAATCTCCTAATTCAATTACGTCATCGATGACGTGGAGACACTTTGATGAGATGGAAGAGTGCAAAAATTTCAGCCGAATGAAGATATCGAAATTTGCTAATGCGAAAAACAATAAAAAAAATTCGGAAGGGTCGTCTAATCAACTGATAAAAACAGTACGTCATTCTTTTTTTGTAACATTTAAGCATTTTACTCCAAAAAAAAAATTGTGCTGTAATACCACTTCTAAATACGTTCTACAATGTTTTTATTTGTGCACGCGAGGACTAAAGCCAACAAATTTCCCGATTTTGAGCATCGATCAGCAGGTCCGTAGCTAGCCGCCTTGTTCCTGGCTTCAGGTGGGGTGCATCATATTCGTAATTGACATTTACTCTAAAACTACTATTGAGTGAAAAAATTTCTTGCAGGGTGAGCCCCACTGGTTATGGCCCTAACAAACAAAGGTATGAGATTGGAATTACGAAACGCCAACTGCCAAATTTATAGAGCATCGGGGCAAATAAGGAGTTTGAACTTACAGTATGGAGAATTGAACCCTGTAAAGTACAAAATTTAACATATGCAATTTAGCATAGTATATATCCTGAGGTTACAAACGCAGGAATTTCGACTATTTTTGGCATAAGCACTTTCTTGAACAAATATAACGTCATTTCGAGTGGGTGTGTTTTTTGAACACTTGCCTTTCTAACTTTTATATGCCTCGCGTGGTTTTTATTTTCTTCTTTTGCATATTACTAAATTTTGGAAGTTGATATCCAAAATTTTGTTTCCTATTTACAACAGTATGTTTCCAATTAATATCGGTTCATCTTTGCTTAGCTCATGGCAGCACCTATTAAGCTAAAAGTGCGTTTACACGGGGCGCGAAGCAACGGGAAGCGAAGGTTGGCAACTTTCGCGAGTAGTCAATTACGATACTTGCTCAAAATAGGCCAACCAATAAAAAACAATTTTGTTTAAGCGGAGTTAAACAACCGCTGGTGAAGTTTACGACCGGTGCAACCTTTCGCTAACTGTCAATGACGTCAAATTTTGGTTGCTTCGCGTCCAGTGTAAACACACATTAAGGTAAAAAAAATTACAAATAAATAAAGTAGTTGATTGAATAGCAACTCCTACGCCGTGGAACGATGGGTCTGTGGTTCAACTCCCGTGACGGTTAAATTGGAAACTGTGTTACCAAAGGCTCGCCACCGCTACGATAATTCTCGGAAAGGAGGTGTGCAGCCCCGGCGCAGTGACGCCTAAATCTTCATACGCTTGGGAGCTATTTAGCGAGTACAATAAATGTAGGAGTTTTTTCAATTTTTTTTTCTGCGTTCAGGTTCCATCCCAAAATGAGAGTTTTTGGTCGGTTGTCGATGACGAAAAATTTTGGCGCCGATTACGTCAAAAACCGCCTTCCAATTGCATCATCAATCGCATCGCGGACCAAGTTGAATATTATCTTTCGGATAATTACTTGCTCAAAGACAAATACTTGTTACGTCAGATCCGGTGCAAAAAAGACGGCTACGTCAGCATAAAATTGATTACGTCATTCAAGAAAGTTAAAAAATTAACCAAGGACTGGGCAGTTGTTCGTTGCGCCATCGTGCGACGTTCAAAAACGTTAGTAGTAAGTCCCGAAGGCCTCCGAATAAAACGAAGACAGGAGTTGTCTGAAACCCTAAAAAAGCCAAGACTCCTAACAAGCATTTTGGTGAGTAAGATTTCTAATTTTCTATGATTCATACGATGAATGATTTGTATATGTTAGGCCGCACAAAGCCGTGCTTTCTCAGCAATTTAGACGTTCTCAATATATGCATTACAACTTGTTGCCAATAATAAGATTGTTTTTTTATTTTTTTTATCAAAAGTATTGAGCGATATTATAATAGGTTTAAAAGGTTAGTGCTGTTCCAAAATAATAAGGCAAATGGTACAAGCCGAAGAGCTTCTTTAGCAGTGGGCGTGTTTAAGGTATTGGGTGCTCCTTTTTCTGGTTTTGTGAAAATGGCAATAACAACTTTTTTCGGAGTTTTTTAGCAACTTTTTTCGGAGTACATTCTTGAGGCTCGATAGGTTGGGTGTTTGTTGCAACATGCTGTCAGCAACCGCAAAAAAAAACAACAAGATATTTCCAACTAATCTCCCAAACTACTAGAGCAACATACACAATGGTTGGATTAAGGCTTTACATGGCACTCTTCCTTGTTGAGTTTTAGCACTGTGGGTTTAGTATATCGTAATGCAGCCTTGCCATTTCAAGCTATTGTGAAGTAATAAATCAAAGACATTCATGATAATTTTGTTTAGGTCATTCGACTGCCGGAAGAGTACAACTCCGTAGATAGTGTGACATCATTATTCAGCGGATTCGGAGAAATTGAATATGTCCGTTTATTGAGAACAGACAAAAGTGTCCCAACTGATCTTCGTAACTATGCTACCCAAGTTCCTGACATAGGTACGATAATAATTTGCTGTTAATTTTAACCTATGAAATCAGCCTAACGCTACTAACGCTAATTAAAGAGCTTGTTGTTGCGAGATTCTACATTTTCGGATGTCAAAAAAGTTGGATTAAATCATAAAATCCATGATGATGCGATGATGATAATTTTGCGATGATGATAATTTTGCTCTTAATCATCATCTAAAATTTTCATTATCATCTTTTCAAGTACGTTAGAAAAATAATAATAATAATTAGTATGTTTACAAACCTCACCGCGATTTCTAAAATAAGATTTAACGATATTCGACAATGTAACTGTAATTATTTTTTACAAACCTCGTTTTCTTGAATTTAAAGTACAAAAAAATATTTGAACAATTACTTAGAATAACCAACATGCTGTTTCAGGTCACAGTCTCTGCGCAGTTGTCGACTTTGAGTCTGCGGAGGATGCCCTAAACGCAGTTCGAACCCTCAAAAACTTCCAGAAATCTCCTTGCGGGGAGGCCGAGGAAGTTGAGTTCAAAGATGAGCAAAATGAAAGCATTACTAATTATGGAAAGGCTTTGGCAGGTAATATTTCTGCTCATAAATGTTTTTACCAACCTTTTGTGCAATCAAAAAGCGCATTTTATTGAAGTCTTTATGCTATCAATACTACTGTATAATTTTTTTGCATAGATTAGGTTTTTGGTAGCCGAAGCTTTAGTCAAGTAGTACAAAACGTCAATTGAAATTAAAATTCTTGATAGCACGCGAGTGGAAATACATATTGCTTATACCTTATGTTCAATGTTTCCTTTATAGCTAAAGTTTTCGGAATTTGCAAGATAAAACTGTTGTTTGTTTATCAAAATCAATAAATTGTGCTCTATAATAGCCATTGGCGAGACGTGAAAAGTCTCAGAACGTTAGTTAAAATACTGTTTAAATTCGCCAATTAAAAAAGGTTCTAATTCATCAACCAGAGTTGTAAACGGGCCGGCAAGTACTAGTCAGAACCCGACCGGAAATCCTAAAGAGATTTGAAGCCAAAACCAGGCACGAAAAAGCCCGAAAAAAGCGTTAGATCTAAAAAATCATACGGTTATTGCTCATAATGAAACTGCTCGTTGATGAATAATTGTGACGTAATAATAATAATTGTGTAATAATAATTGCATTGATGTTTGTCGCGTTCGGTGTAGCAAAATTATTTGAATTACTCTTTCATAGCATCTAAAAAGCAAAAACACAAGTCAAGCACGTATATCAAGCAGGCGCATAGCCAAAAATTCGCAATAGGGGGGGGTCTGTTTTGGGGTCTGGGGGCGGAGCACCAAACGCTCGAAAATTTTGCGTTTTTGTGCAAAAATAACTTCCTTTTAGGGCTATTTTGATTAAAAAATAATGATTTTAAAACGTGGCTTAGAAATTGGCAGTGCAAACAAGATTAAACTGGAAGCATAAATGGGCTATTTGGGAGGTGGCTAATGGTAAAATGTAGTTCTCTTGTTTAGATGCTGGTAAATTATAAAATCGAATACTTCAATAAAGCTCACACGGAGTAATTTATTTCGTATACAGTTTATAGAGAAAAATAATTGGGGGGGGCTAATGAAAAGAGATTTGAGAGAAATGATTGGTAATTAACTAATACTGAATAGCCCCCCCCCCCCCCCCCTATTCCTTAGTTTATAGTATATTTGTTGATGACACCTACCGTAAATACCCGCGTATAGGACGCATTTTTTTTTTAAGAAGTTGACCTAAAAATCAAGGTGCGTCTTGTCCATGGATACTTTTTTTATAAAAAATATACACAGTTTTTCCATCGTTTTTAGGGTCAAATATCCACTGCGTCCTATACATGGTATCGTCCTATACGCGGGTATTTACGGTATGTTTAGCATTTTTACACTTGCGATCAAATTTGATTGCTTATTTCTTACCATTTTTCAAAGTTTTCATTTATTTGTTAGTTTTATTTTTGACAAATTAGCCACCCCCCCTGAGCATATGTTTCAAAAGATGCTTTAAATCACTATCTAGTCCACTCCAGTGCATAAAACAGTCTCAAAAGAGCTAAAAACGTAGTGTTTTTTTCCCATTCTGCATTTTGGTCGACATGCCAATGGGTGGGCTATAGCCCCCCCGCCCCCCCTGGCTATGCTACTGATATCAAGCCCGAGTTAAGCCCGACACTTTGCCAATCTCAAGCCTGAACGCGTCCCGAAAACCCGGTCCGACTTACAACTCTGTCATCAACTAAGCAGCGACGCAAAAGCTTGAAGCTTCTTGTATCGTACAAGTGTGTTTTAATGTTCTTTCAATGCTGTAGAGTACGCAAAATAATTTTTGTTAGTACAAAATTTCTACCGATTTATATTGTCCGTTTTACTGCCATCTTGTAAAAAGACACCCGAAATTGATAAAAGATACAGAAATCTTTATCGTACTTATCTAATCAAATATTTCATTACAAACGCTGTTTTACGCCGAAACGTGTAACGAGGTTGCGGGGCCCATATCCGCGTTTTTGCGCCCGGGAAACACAGCTGCTTTTAAAGAAATGTTGCATCGGCGTCGAGCTGTTGGTAACGCTGTGTTCGATTTGACCGGCCCGAGATTTGAACTTCTTCCGCTCTAGACACGCGCGTTGAATTAATTTTACAGTGTCATCAATAATAACTGTTTCTCTAGACCTGCCTCCATTGGGAGATATGCGGCTTGCATTACTGGGTCCACGAGTACGGCGAACCCTTTACCGGCAAGATCGAGCTAGTGAAAGTACGGAGGATGACGGTTCGCTTCCCTCCTTGGAGTCAGATTGCCAAGACGATGAATCTCCCATTAAAAATATTTCTTTGCCTTCCGGAAATGAAAAAAATTCCCCAAGGTTTTTTAATTCTCGCCAGCCTAAAATTTTGTCTCGAAAATCACATACTCTAAATGGAACAACAATAATTCGGCAACCTAAAGGACCAGAAGAAGGAAAAGGTTTCAAAAAGAGAGAAAAATCCACGAAATGCCGAGTTCGTTAATTTGAGCAACTACAGTACAAAGCTTTTTTTCAGCAAACTCTGTAGTCTATTGTAAACGATGACTGCAAATCTGGCAGAAACTGGAGAAAATAAAGCTACAGGAAAACTCTGGTTACTCAGCGCCAAAGCATGTCTTATTGTCCATGAGTATTTTTCAAGCATCACAAAATTATGTATTATTGGCGTCTGTTGCAATATTTTTGTATTTTGCGGTGCTATTTTGCTAACTGTTGTTCTGCTGTATATTAGAGTTATTGTATGATTTTGTGTTATGCAAGCGTTATGCAACGTGATTTTTGTCTGTTATCTTTGTATTGTTATGCATTAAGCTGACAGCAAATGAAATTTACGTAGTATTAGCGCACATTTAACATATCTGCACACGATACTGTATTTTATTTAAATATGTGACAATCCAAACTCTCTTTGTGTTTATGAGCGAATACTGTTTTTTGTTGATTGCTGCTCGAGTGCGACTTTTTTGTGTATAGAAATTTTCTCGAATTGGAAATGATCATGACTTGAAATCGAAATTTCATTTCTGCGCCCGTAAAAGTTTTGACCGCAAATTTACAAAACAATATCAAGATTTTCAAGTCAAGTAGGTATGTTTACCTGCCCCTATAATAGTTTATATCTTTGCAATAACTCTTAATTCATTGATGGCGAATCATAACGAATCGAACTTAAATTGTTCCACCAATAAAACGTTAGGGTTGTGTGCTCAACAGTTATATAATTGTTCTTTCACGTTTGATTTTGCGTTTTTGCTTATTTTTTCAAACGTTGTTGCAATAATAATTTCAATGGTAACTGGTGCGAATTGTATTGGTTCGAACTTTCTCTGGCAAATTTCTGAATGGGTTGTGAACCGGGACTCTGGTTATCATTCTTGAAAAAGGGCGCTCAACAACTCTGCATGGCTGTTCCAGATCGTCGAGCACATCTTCCGGATATTTCCTGTAGTTGCCTCAGGCGTTGGATTGATAAAGATCCGCAAGATAAGGATCAAAAGTGCATTCCACTGGCTCCATCGGCACATAGCCCTTGTAACCGGGTATCTGGCGTTCTTTACATCTGGAAAAAATGAATGATTTGAACATACTAAAGAAACGGTCAGTAGAGAATGACCAAAACAGAAAAATACTATAACTTTGATGCAGAACTAAAATTAATCGATGCATATCAAGTAATATACTACAAATTTAACATGACATACTTTTAATTAATTTTGTTGAACTAACTATGAATTTAACATTCTGCAAGTCATATTGGTACAAGTCATATTCAATTTCTGTTGATTTTGATATTTGTCTAAACATTAATCACGTCTAAAGTGCCGGATATCAATCAAAGCTTTGAAGATTTTGATAAAAAAGGAAAATTTAATCGAAAATTTGAAAAACATTTGCTAGTTTTGATACTGAAACCTCAAAAAATGCTTAACTACGCTTCAAACCCGGTCTACGCTGGAGTAATATTGTTAGCGTACGAGTGTAAGTAAGTTACTGTTAGTTTATTTAAACCAACTGACAGCTTGTCGCTGGTAAGGTGGTACGCCAGGCGTATTGAATCTCTGTATGAAATAAGCTAAATATACGCTCCTACTCTCACGATTTTACTCACGGTGTAGACCAAACCTTAAAAGTATCATCCATCTTTCAACCCTATTTGTACTGGGGAGGGGAGCAAATTTGACCCCCTCTTAGTTATTTTAATACAGCTCCTAAACTAAAAAAAAATTTTGCTTTGATGCACCCTAAATTTAAATCAAATTTAATAACACACATTTTCAGAAGGTTTGGGGTCAGCTGAATAACCGAAAGTGACATCAGTTTTGCCTTTGTCGGAGGCGCCTAAGAAGTTTCATGCAGTTTTGAGCACAATGCATGCTTATCAATGCACTTATTCTATTCATTGTACTGCGTCTTCATTATCGTTGCTAATCTTTTACTGGAATAAAATATTTTATTTACTGATAAATGCATTGCATCATCATAACTTCATTGATGACGACATAATTCAAAACTATTGCTTTTTCTGCTGTTTCTCGAAATAAACTGCGTTTGCATAAAAAAATATTCATTGTCATCAGCTGTTGAATGATATAAACATAATAATGCATTATTCTAAAATTTTGGGAATGATACCATATCTCACTTACAACAAATTACAAATAATAATCAACACAATATATTAAAGATGACGTCATCATGCATGTGACGTCATCATGCATGTGACGTCATCATGCATGTGACGTTCTCATCTGCGGTGACTTTATCAGATATGTCTTTGAAGTAACAAAAGTTCAAACTGAAAATAATATTTAGCAACATTCACACAAATTTGCATGCTGTTATAAGGATTTACTAATTTTGATGACTCCATCATTTTTCCGTGACGTCAAAACCTCAAAATATTTATTATTCAAAATTTAACAAAATATAGCTTCAATAAGCAAAAAAATCTTACTTCTATCGCCTACCGATCGGCTTTTAGATAGGGGAGGGCAAATTTGCAAATGTACAAATAGTGTGTAAAAATAGCCCGGTAGATATAGGCTAACGAGATTCAGCACGTTGGATACCGATACAAGAATCACCGTCGCAAAAATAGCCCGGTAGATATAGGCTAACGAGATTCAGCACGTTGGTTACCGATACAAGAATCACCGTCGCTCCAAACCAAAATTTTTCTCACAAAAAGTGAGGATACAGTTTTATATTATTTGTTACTTTATCAATTTACCATGTCTAGATTTTCTTATACTGTATTTTTTGGCAAAAAATTATTTCTGTAGTTTCTCGTTTTAGTGGAAAACCATTTTGTATTTAGCAGAAGTAGGCACAAATAGCATCATATCAAAAGCGCAGCGCAACAAAGCGAAACGATCTTTTCAGCCAGTAAAAGCGCAGCGCCAAATGCGCCATTTAATTTTTGTAATTTCTGAAACGCAGCGCAACTTCCGCAATGAACTTTTTGATTCAGTTGAAGCGCAGCGCAATTTTGCAATTGCGGAAAGGCATTTTCGTACCAAGTTAAAGCGCAACCTAACTTCCGCAATTTATTGAAATTACACAACATATTGCAAATACCGCATTTTTTGCGATTTTTGACAGAAAAAGAATAAATAATTTGCCAACGAAGGCCGCAACTTCCGTAATTGCGGAGGTTGCGAAGTTGCGCTTCTAATTGCGCTTTGCTCATCTCTGGTATTTAGAAACGTTTCTTCTAAGGTTTGGTCTTCCATCGGCTTCACTGAAAAGCAATTGAATATCTTAATATTAACTACAGTAGTAGAGGTTTGCGTAGTAGACCAAGACCATCTTTATTTGTCATAAAGAGTAGGTATAATAAATTCTTAGGGACACGAGGACGTAACAGGAAAAATAAAGCGGGCGATGAATTATGGTGGTCTTTCGGCCAGAATAAATGGACTTACAAAACCAACTTTGATTTTTGATTTGAAATCTATCTGAATAAAATCAAACAACCCAATCGATAAAATTCAAATAGTGTACCAGTCGCCGAATTTGTAGAACAATTCTACGGTTATATTTCAGCTTTAGGTGCAACATGATTGTAACTTTCAAAATCAAGTGTTTCATTACACTCGCTGTGTTACGCCGAAGCGTGTAACGAGTTAGCGGGGCCCATCTCTGTGTCATTGCGCCCGAGCAGCACAGATCTTTTCGAAGAAATGTTGCAGCGGTGGCGAACCTTCGGCAACACTGTGTCTGATTTGACCGGCCCGAGATTTGAAGCTCAGATCTCCCGCTTCCGAGACAAAAGCGTTACCGCTCGACCAACTGGCCGGTATGCAGCTTTCAATAGTTTTGTTAGCCGAGGGTGAGAGGATTAACACAAACGTTGCATACTGGGTGGTAAAAATTGCAACTTTTGATTATTTTGGAGCAATTATTAGCGAGAAGTTGTGTGATGTAATACTGTATGCGACAGTATGGTTAAATGTTGTGAGCATTTCCAATTTTGATCAATGATAATGCAGAGTTATAAACTCTCTATTACCTCGTTTCTATGTTTTGCTTAAGCCTCAGGTTTATGACGTCTTTAGAACATAATTTGATAAGCAAACAGAAACTTAGCTAACTAGGGCTGTTATCAAACAAACAAATATTTGATTATTTGAAATTTTTAATTATTTGAAAAATCATCAAATAATTTCATACCTAGTTTCAAACATTCAAATAATATTATTTTGAATAGCTGAATATGTTTTTTCTCAAAAAGATGACTTATTTCATTTAGGTTAATCTGCGGTTGAAAGACAACAAGATCCGTATTTGTTCATGAACATTTGTGACACAGGAATAAGCATAACAGTCGCACATCTGTGGGCGTGCACGATTGTACGTGCAGTGGTGCCGGAACGGGGGGTTAGAGGGGGCAGCTACCCTCCCTGCCCTTTTACCAGGAGGGGCAAGAGAGGCAGTACTAACCGACTGAACTGACGACACGCAAAAGAGTCCTGGAGCTACAAAAACATTCTAGTGATTAAAGTTTTGTGTTTTGTGAACCAACAGAGCCCTTTCCAGAAATAGAACGTAAAAAAAATTTTTGTCGATACAGAATTAAATTACAACTTTTAATGTATGAAAAAATATCTTTTTTTATTATAAACAAATACTCTCAACTAAGTGACGCTAAAAATTTCCTTGAAATCAATAATAACAAATTGGAAGAGACTGTTTTATCGAAAATTTTTATCCGTTTTTTTATTCTTACCCAACTCAAATTTTTACTCTAAAACTAACCCCAAACCTAACCCAAACCCTAACTCAAATCTTAATCTTTTAACCCTTAAAAAAGCAAATGAAAAAAGCGCGGATAAATGCTTCTCATTTTTGTCTTGTTCTCTCATTAACTTGAACATTTTCGGTGAAATTGTCACTACCTAACAAATTGCGTGTGTTAAATGATTTTTAAATAACATAAAAGTGCAATCTTGCAAAATACATTTGGTTAGCCTGTGACATCTTATTTGATTCAGTTTAAAGTGACGTTAGGAAGATAGGGTGCTACAAAATTTCAAATTTACAACTTAAGGATCCTATGTATGTGGGCTTAAGCATTACTCTCAAGACATTCTAGGTTTCTAACTTTGTTTGTAGCCCTAGTTAAAACGATCGACGCTGACGTTACCAGTGGCGTATTCTAGGACTGCGGAACCCCTGCTCAAACCGTAAAAATAAAAGAAAAACTTCTAACACATAAAATTCACTGCAATGACAGGAGCAAGATCCATTTCTTGCCAAGACTTAACACTAAAATACTCGGTGGGGTTGGGATGAACATCACCAAAATTATCTTTTTGTACAAATGCAGATGAATTAGGTTAAAACTTGTAATTTATTTATTTTGTGATTTACCAGCTTGCAATAAAAAGCCTGATATTTTACCATTAACCACCACCCTCATAGCCCATTTGCGCAGGCAGTTTAACCATGCTTTTGCATTGCTAATTCCCATGCCACGTTTTAAAATCATTGATTTTTGCTGAAATAGGCCTAAAATTAAGTTATTTTTGCAAAAAAATTGCAAAATCTCCTAGCGCTGCAAGCTCTGCCCCCAGATCCCCTCGCCTCCGGCGACAGGGTGTTTGCCCCCAAACGCCCAATTGCCTCCCCGGTGACTGAACCTGCTCTAACTTAATTGATAATTCGTTTGTTGTTATTTTTTAGTGTTTATGCGACGTACTCAGTACTGTCGAAGTGTTTTAACAGTATTAAAGAGCAAATGACCCTACGCACAGTATTGAAAGTGCCCTTTGAAAAAGCTGCCCCCCTTGCCCTGCCGACGTTCCGGAACCCCTGTATGTGTGATGTGTGAGCGTGTCGTACATGTGTGAGCAGTCACACATCACATTCTTTCAGACATTCTGGCATTGGTTCAACTGCCATTCAAGCCCCAAATATTTTAAATTATATCAAGAAAGAATTGATGTTTTTTGAATCCACCCAAAAATGCGCAAAAGATCTCAAAAGATTGAAAAATTGTCGAGATACATTTCCACCATCTTTACTAGAAGCAGAAAGATGCTTTAGTCCAGCTGGACTGTTTATTACAAAGTTGAGATCTTCTATGACTGACTATCTGATTGATTTATTGTGCTTTATGCGCTCTTACCTGAATCAATAAAAATTGTTTGATTTATTTGATTATTTGATTTGAAAATCCCAAAAATGTTTGTTGTTTGATAATTCTAAAAACCCTTGTTTGATAACAGCCTTATAGCTAACTGTAAAAGCTTAGGTGGGCAAGTTAATGCAAAACGTTAGCTTCGTTAACCACTAGTCGGTTAACAAACTTCACACCTTCGTTAACGTTAATCCGTTATTTTCAGCTTTAATTAACGGAAGTTAACAAAGTGCGTTAATTCGTTAACATTTTGCGTGTAATTTACATTTCGTTTTATTCACTCGCTTCTAGGACACGTATTGACGCTGTTGAGCTGATTGAAAGGAAATATTTATTGCAATGGTGGTCTTTTTGTGTTTTGGAAGTTACATTTTACAGTCTAATCCAATTTCAACATAAAAACAAGTTCAAATGCACAACGAAGCTGCGATCCGAAAATCTTTGGAAATTGTGAACTGCGATAATTAATAGACCTATTAGGTTGCAGCTTATTATTTGCCTCAAAAAAGAACTCCTTTCTTCGCTTTCTTCTATAAAACTCGTGCTAATACGCAACAAGTGTTACCAGTGCAAACTGGCTTGTACCGGTACGATGAATAAATGGTGCAAGATATTAACGATAAAAACCTTAACGGAAGTTAACAGAACTTAACGGAAGCTACTTTAGTCCGTTAACAGCTCCTAACGGAAGTTAATTTTGTCGGTTAACATGAAAAAACTTTTTAACGGATTAACGAGTTAATGAAAAAATTAGCTTCGTTATTAACGGATTAACGATTAACGGACTTGTGCCCACCTATGTGTAAAAGTATTTTTGTCGTGTCACTTATTCATGTTGAAGCCTTACATTCAAGTGCTTTCAAACCAGCTGTGAAATTATGTAGGGAAAGATGAAATTTTAATTGGCAGCATTATTGTAGAGATCTTTTTTAAGCTTTGAAAAACAAAAATCTCAGAAACAATAAGTCCTATAGAAAGCTGAAGTTAGTGAATATGTTTTAGATTAGTTTTTATCTTTTGCCCCATAACCCTAACTAGGCGCTTTACCCCGTTTAAAACAAGTAGTTAAAGCTACAGTAGGTTGCAAATGTTAAAAAAACTATTTTTTTATGGCTTAGCAACATTTGTCAGTTAGCTGAGTAATTCAATTCTATGTGTCACAAAGTCCGCAGGTATAGCTGGGCGATGTCATATTCTAGTTAACCCATTAAGTGTGGAACTAATCAACGTTACCGTTGCTATATTGCCGAATTTAACTTGACACTCGCCCAATTTTCTTGTCTCATTTTTTTAACAATCTCAAAATGTCGGCTATAACCCCACGTCTTTGATACAGTATAACAATAAGAGTTCTCAGCAGGGTAAATACTGAATGCACAACCAGCTTTTGTTTTCCTAATATCATCTGAATAAAGTATTTTAAACAAAGTGCAGCCTAGGTAGAATGAAACAAACACCTGCGTAATTAGAACACCAGACAGTTGTGAAAAGAGTAGGTTACGATTACTTTAGTTTCCAAACACGGATAAATAGTTTCATTTTACACACGGAACGGGTTCAAGTTAAAATCATCAAGCTGGAGAGAGTCAAAACTTAGCAGTTCAAATTAGCTTTATTGTACCGCGAAGAAACAAGCAATTAAATTCTAAATTTGAAGCAGTCAAGCTATTCAAATTGTGAAAAATATCCCAGCAGATGCAGATTCAAATCAGATGAAATCTTTCATTATAGTCCTTGTAATACGCCGAAGCGTGTAACGAGTTTGCGGGGACCATTTCCGCGTCATTGCACCTGCGGGCAACACAGCTCCTCTCGAAAAAATATTGCAGTGGTGGCGAGCCGTTGGCAACACTAAGTCCGATTTGACCGGCCCAAGATTTGAACCTTAAACCTCCCGTTTCAGAACGGAACGCGTTATCGCTAGACCAAATGTTTCTGAATCAGCGCAGGCAAAGTCAGTTTGGTCAGTGTTTTGAAATTGTCCAAAGTGCAAGGCTAGACCTGCCATTTCTTCCATTTGCAATTCGTAGAGAATATCGCTTATTTGTTTTTTGGCACGTAACTGTAGAAAAGGAGACAGTTTTTTTATACCGATTGCCACTGATTTTCCATATAGATCAAACTCGTCATCTTTGTCTCTCAAAGTAGTTATTGTTTGTTGTTGTTGAAAAGTTGAAGTGTCGTTGTGTTTGCGTTTTCGAGCCTGAAACAATTTTATCGGTTAAATGGTTACACAGGACCAAGCAGAAACCTAAAAGGGTGCCCTGTATAGGTATAATGCCCGTTGGCCCACGGTCCCACCAGAGAGTGGCAGGCATCTGTTTTAATAGACAACGTATTATTTACAGAGGTGGGCACAAATAACATTATATCAAAAGCGCAGCGCAACAAAGCGAAACCATCTTTTCAACCAGTAAAAGCGCAGCGCCAAATGCGCCATTTAATTTTTTTAATTTCTGAAGCGCAGCTCAACTTCCGCAATGAACTTTTTGATTCAGTTGAAGTGCAACGCAATTCCGCAACTGCAGAGCGGTATTTTCGTACTAAGTTAAAGCGCAAACTAACTTTTGCAAATGAAGTTTCACAACACAATGCAAATACCGCATTTTTTGCAATTTCAGACTGAAAAAGAGTAAATAATTTGCTAACGAAGGCCGACACATATCAAAATTAAGTTCGCTGTAAAGAACTGCGCTTTTAACCGAAAACGAAATTGAAAGCGCAGCGCAATTATAGCGCAACAAATTTTAAACACTTTGGTCCGCAACGCAACTTCCGCATTGTTTCAAAATAAAAAATTAAGGCGCAACGCAACTTCCGCAATTGCGGAGGTTGCGCTTTTCGCCCTTCTAATTTTTTACAATACCATGTAAATAGGCGAGCCCTGCTTGACTCAATAACCGAGGTGATCCCTTTGCAGCCTAGCCAATACCAGGCCTACATTCGTGAGCTCGCCGGCGTGTGTATTTTTGTTTATATCAGCCAGCTGCAATACTAGCAGAGCTTTTTGTCTCGTCAGCGTATAAGCTGCAGTTGGTTACTTAATAACACAATAGATACCCAACAGTTTTACGCTAAATAATGCAAGCATTTCTACTATGATCACTAACATTTTTAAAGCTTAAATTCTTTCGCTCGTTTTTTGTCGTTACTTCTTTAATTGTCGGAATGAGGGAAATAGCAGGCGAAGAAAAAGCGGAAATTGGTTGCCTTGGGTCATCTATGCCCACATGATCGTCATCAGCTACTACATCATCGTCAGCTTCTCTTAACCTGAAATTTAGGTGAAGAAACAATTTAAATCTGAGTAACCCTGATGAAGCAAGTTAGTATGAGTTGCCGAACTTAAACCGTAGAGTTGCCAGATTGAAACGATAAAAAATCCCGATTCCAAATTAAAAAATTCTTTTAAAAAGCGTTTTCTCAAAGACAAATCTTAAGAAGTAGACCTAGTGGAACTGTCTGAAATCAAGCCCAAAATAAAAAAGTATTCATTTACGTCTAAGAGGAGTTTTCTGCGTAAAATATGGTCAAGACAAAGAAGCTAAAAAATAAACCAAAAAAATATGCGCCCAATTTCAACACGTTTTTAGGTGCATTTCAGCCAATAAAATGAGGGAAGAAGGGCAATTTATTCTGGTTTGATCTGTTTCTGCTGATCCCCAAGCAAAGAACCCGAAGAAAATCCACCTTTTTTTCATTACAAAAATCACCAAATAGCAGTGAAAACACACCAAATTTGCGGTAAATTTCCCAATCTAACAAAAGTGGAACAAACCATTTGACATTTTACATTGTAGTTCAAACGCTTTTGAACACGAGACAAACTCTACATATTAAAAGCCATATGACCATTTAATTAATCAATATGACGCATTGCGGAATACCACCGATTGTTTTTCACTGCGCAAGTTGAAAAATTTTACGAGTTCTTAATTGCCGTGATCAAGGCCTACTACCGTGTTTCCCCGAAAATAAGACAGGGCTTTTATTAATTTTTACTCCAAAATATGGCACTAGGGCTTATTTTCGGGGGATGTATTATTTTGATATATCAAAAAATGAAGTTACAAAGTAAAAATTACGAGATTTTAAATAAACAGAAATTACGAAAAAAGATCTACATTTACTTGCCATTAACATGTTTTTTATTCAGAAACTCATTAACAACAATTTATTCAAGAACAATCATATCATCATCCTCTGGAATGTCTTGCATAAATATAAAAAAAGAATGTTTGACTCTTTCGTCTTCCAGCCGCTCTCAACTAGGGCTTATTTTAAGGGTAGGGCTTACATTAAAATCATCCTCAAAAATCACGCTAGGTCTTATTTTAAGGGTAGGTCTTATTATCGGGGAAACACGGTAAAAGAAGACGGCCGCACATGTCATCACTAGGGCAAGTTCTTTCAATCAAGTCAATTTTTTGCTAGAAAGCTTGAATGACGTGCTTTTTTGCAAGAACTCTGGATACAAGGAGTAAGTTTCGTGCTTTTAATTTGAAAGGTCAATAAAAAGTCAATTTTTTACCGTTAGGTCAATAAAGTCAATTTTGTATAGTTATTATTTATAATCATCACCATTATTTAAAATTTCCCTTTAGTATTGGTGCGAAAAAGTGACAATTTAAAAGTTTATTTACACGTTCTTTACTTTCTTTTGCTACGTCAACTACTTGTTACACGGTAGTAGTGCAGATTACCTTAGCTGTCGCAATCAAAGAATTGTGATGCAATAGTTAAAATTGGATAATAAAACAAGCGAGTATGTTGCAATAATTGAAAAGTTGCTTGTGACTCGTGCGTCTTGTGGCTGGTTTAGCAAGAACAATGTTATTTAAGTTTTTTGCGAAAAATGATTGCAGTGTAGCGCAGACATGCATCTAGGTTGTTAGTTCAAAAACAAAGAGGCATCTGCGTAGTTAGTTTGGACTAACATTTTATTATTTAGTCTGCTATAATAGTAAATAAAAATAAAGAAGTAAATTATAGTTTATTTAAGCAAGTGCAGTGTGCAAGCTAACTAAGGCTATACGTTTGCATAAGGTCTCACAAAAACTTCGAGGGTGATTAAATGCTGGGACTGCCAATTTTTGTTAGCTTTGGCTTTCACTGCGCAAAATGCAGGAGGCACCTTTATTCCAAATCGATGTAGTTTACTTATCAAACGGAACTAAATAAACAAAGCATTTTTTAGTCTTTGATTTTTTAGGAAGAGGAAAACAGCTCCTTTTCAGGATTTTGTGCAAATGTAGCCAAACAGGCGATAGCTATAGTTTACTGTGAATTCATCTGTCAAACCGGTGAAGTAACACATTAAAAAAATTTGTGGTGCCAGTACTTCAAGAAATGCTCGATAACGTGTTAGAGCTGATTTAAAATTGAAACACGTAGATGCCCCTGATGGTCGGTGAAACAATCTGTTCCGTAAGTTTTTTATTACAATTTTTTTACCTAGGTAATTTGATTTCAATTAACAAAGTATTTAAATTTGTCTTTAGATAGTGATTTAGATTCTTAAATAATGCCGAAAGTTAAAACTACCTATGCGTATAAAATTCAATCCATAGTTAAAGAATTCCCTGACGAATTTATGCAAATTATTAACAATGGATTATATTGCAATTTGTGTAACTGTGCGGTTTTTTGCAACAAACGCTTTCTTGTTGATTCTCATCGAAACACGTCGAAACATCAAAAAGCGTTAGGCAGTAGATCTGAAGATCTTATCCCCCAGACTTCGCAAACGTTTTTAAGGAGCAGTGACACCAATTTTTTTGAAAAGGTAACCAAGGCATTTTTGTCTACTGCGACATTGGTCACAGATTGCCATCAGAAACTACTGTACTTGTAGACAAACAGCACTGCAATTAAGCGAAGATGAATTAAAGCAAATACGAAATGCTGTTCATGACAAACAAGTTTTTCTTATTGTTGATGAGAGCTCTGTGTCTGGCACACAATACTTGAATATTCTAGTGGGAAGCCTTGAAACACCACTCGTCAGTTACTTGTAATACTGTCAACCTCTAAAATGTGCTCCTAATAGCAACATCATCGCTGTAGCAGTTGACGATGCTGTTAAAAATCTTGGAATCAAAAGAAGCTTCTTCTGCCTGTTACTGTCTAATGCCGGGGAATATATGATTGCTGCTGGTGTAACACTAAAATGTCTGTATCTCAAGCTGTTTCACGTGACATGCGTAGCACATTTATTGCACAATTGTGCTATGAAAATCAAATCTCACTTTGAAGATGTGGATAAGCTAATTGCAAAAATCAAAGCAGTAACAATTAAAAATAATACCAGACAGGCAAAATTCTCTGCTATTGGTTACCCATCTCAGCCTGTTCCTACAAGATGGGGAAGCTGGTAAAATGCTGCCTTGTATTACGCAAAAAATTTGCCTGAAGTGAAAGTAATTGTGGAAACTTTTGTAGGTTCTGGGATTTCGGTAACTCCAGCTAAGGCTGGCTTGCAAAAAAGTGGTTTAGCTGGTCAACTGCTCAAAATCAAAGATCAATATGAATGCCTAGTTAAGCTTATAGAAAAGATGGAAAGTGCAAAGTATATCATTAAAGAAGCAGTGCAAGCAATCCAAGAACTTGACTTTGGTGAAGACACTTGTAACATCAACCAATACATTAAAAAAAGAATGCAAAACAATATTTCTGAAATTATAAATATGTAAAGGAAAGATATTTCACCTGCTGTGTATCACATGCTTCAAAATTCTCAGCCCGCATCTGCTTCTGTAGAAAGAAGGTTTTCCATGTTGAAAAAACTGTTGGCCAAGGACAAAAATTTTAAGGCCGAAAATGTGCGACGTTACATGATTTCACGCTTTAATGCGTCCACCAGGTGATTACTAGCTTGCAGAGTTAATTGTGTCCCAAGACTTGACTTGTCTTGCGATAGCAATAGCCAGGCGCGTAGCCAGAAATTCGCAATGGGGGTCTGGGGGCGGAGCCCCCAGCTGCCGGAGGCTGGGGGTTTGGGGGCAAAGACCCCAGCCGCCGGAGGCACGGGGGTCTGGGGGCGGAGACCCAGCGCTCGAAAATTTTGCATTTTTTTGCAAAAATAACTTCATTTTAGGGCTATTTTGATTAAAAAATAATGATTTTAAAACGTGGCTTAGAAATTGGCTGGGCAAACAAGATTAAACTGGAAGCATAAATGGGCTATTTGGGAGGTGGCTAATGGTAAAATGTAGTTCTGTTGTTTAGATGCTGGTAAATTATAAAATCGAATACTTCAATAAAACTCACACGGAGTAATTTATTTCGTATACAGTTTATAGAGAAAAATAATTGGGGGGGACTAATGAAAAGAGATTTGAGAGAAATGATTGGTAATTAACAAATACTGAATAGCCCCCCCCCTCTATTCCTCAGTTTATAGTATATTTGTTGATGACACCTATGTTCAGCATTTTTACACTTGCGATCAAATTTGATTGCTTATTTCTTACCATTTATCAAATGTTTCATTTATTTGTTGGTTTTATTTTTGACAAATTAGCCTCCCCTCCCTGGACATATGTTTCAAAAGATGTTTTAAATCACTATCTAGTCCACTCCAGTGCATAAAACAGTCTCAAAGTGCTAAAAACGTAGTGTTTTTCCTCATTCTGCATTTTGGTCGACATGTCAATGGGGGGGGGGCTATAGCCCCCCCCTGGCTACGCTACTGGCAATAGCCTTGTGTAGGAACTTTCGTAGAGAAATTGTGTGTGTTTTCGTTTGTTAAATATTTGCTTTAATATGAAATCTCAAAAAATATCGTTTATTCAGTCTAAATTTTTTAGGTCAATAAAGTGAATTTTTTTGAATTTTTAGGTCAATTTTTTTGTTTTTAGGTCAATAAAAACTTGCCCTAGTCATCACCCTACAGCAAGAAAATTAGAAAGGCAACTTTTGCGCGTCGCTTTGTTTACTTAACACGCAAAACCCTACTGTATGTCGGCGATACCAAAAAATAGCGCAATTGTTCACTCCTAATTGTTTAAAATCGTGTACAGTATAAAGCATTTAATTTATATTCCATGAGATTGATTAAGCAGTAACCTAAAGTATAAATGCAGCAATGCTAGCACCCCAACAGTCATGCAATGTTTTTCTAGAACAGTAATTAAAGTTTTAATTTGAGCAGTAAAAAACAGTTCCTGCGTTTCTCAGTTTGATTATGTTCTTTGCTGCTTTCTTTGCCTTTGTTTAAATTGTTCAACTACTTCTCGCCGAACTTGATTGTTAACATGTTTCTGGGCATTATTGAGATAAACGTTGCAAATTATGCGATTAATTAATTTGATTTCTTATGAATGGCTTTCACATAACGGGCAAATCGTTAAATTTTAGCTCATTTTCTGCGGTGTCTCTTTCATGAGGCTCAGTTTTACGAATCGTGTTATCATACAACTCCAGCATAGCAAAAGATTGGCAAACGTACCGTGTCAAATCAGAGGTCAGTAGCGTTAACTCTCTATGAGAATAGATAGAAGGAACTGGCTCTAAATTCCATCTCAATGTAGTTCGTTTACCGACTTTCAGAAATCTTTCTTCAAAATGTTTCGAACAAATACCACCATATTGCGTTGGAGTCCAGTCTTTGCGATTTACAAAGGTAATCCACTTTTTATTTAATTCTTGATTTTTTAAAGGAAAACAAAACACTGGAAATTTTTCAGGAATATAACTGACTTTATGTTGACGTTTTTTGTAACCCGTTCTACAATTGACAATAACACAAGTTTTCACCATGTTGGCGTTAAACAATTAACAAAACTTCAACGGACTAATTAGTTATGTAGCTATAAAACAATGTTATTTATATATACTTACAACATTAAGTTCAATCTCACAGTAAGCAAAACTCTGGGGATCTAAGTCTGGTATGATTATAAAATAATCGTACTATGTAAGGCTATACTGCGTTTTTGACTTTTAGAAAACTGCTTCCCAAATTATTACAGAACAAACTATTACCACAACATAAGTTAATGTAAATTCATTTGTTGCTGTCGCTTAATTTCTGATGATAATACTACATTTAAAATTTATTTTTTTACTGTAATTATTGGCGAAATAAAACTTTTAGTACTGGTCTGGATCCCAACGATTGAATTTTCAGACTATGCAATACCACCTTGCTGGAGATAATTCTCTTTTTTAACTTTGTCTTTCAAGATATTTTTATCTTTGCTGTAGATACCTTACATATGCTACTCAGCTACAGTAAAGTTCTGCTGTAAAGCAAACTTGTTACTCTCAGCTGTGCAGTTTAGTTCAGTGCTTTTCGATTTAGGTCGCGAAAACAAAGCAACTAATTAAGACGGATTATCTAAGTCGCTCTCTAAACAAATCGACAAGCAAAAGTTGCCCTTCTAATTTTCTCGCTGTTAGGTGACATGTGCGGCCGTTTTTTTTAGTAGGCCATTACGTACCGAAACGCGCGTTCAATTGCACACACGCGCAACGCTGCACAAGAGTACAATATTGAAAATTTGCTGCTACTAAAAATTGTGCGCTTTAAATTTGTCAGTAATTAAATTGTTGGGGGGACGCGTTCCCTCCTCGAGAGTTAGCGTTCCCCCATCGAAATTTAGCGTTCCCCCTGACGAGATTTCAGCGCTCTCCATTAAGAGCAAGCCATTGGACTACTAGACGAAAAAGTGGCTGTCAGCACCAATATATCCCAAATTCCGGCCGAATATATAACCAAATTGTAGTGAAGACATTTTTTATTTTTCTTTTTGTCTTCAATCGAGTTTTGGGACAAAAATCCCTTCAAATTTCAGTGAAGACCTTTGTTTTTGGTCTTCAATCGATATCGGGGACTACATCTGCACTTGAGGTAAAATTTCCACTTAATTTCTGCCGCATTCCGAATGTGTTTGGTCAAGGCTGCAAAAGCGTCCCCTCATGCAAAATTTTACGGTTTAAGTATTGTACTGTAAATTGTGGTTGATATTGGTTCAAATGAACACAATGTTCATAACTTCCGAACCTAACTTTTAGCTTTTGGTTTCGACTTTCAACATTTTCGTCGTTTTGCTGTACATTTGTGCGAGATAGCTTTCAAAACAATTATTGCCCAAGAAGGCTAGTAGAACGATATTTTTCCCAGCTGTAAATTTCAGGCGCGTAGCCAGGATTTCGCAAAGGGGAGGCGGGCTTTTTCGGAAGT
Organism: Trididemnum nubilum; assembly: GCA_963965965.1. Classification (NCBI taxonomy): domain Eukaryota; kingdom Metazoa; phylum Chordata; class Ascidiacea; order Aplousobranchia; family Didemnidae; genus Trididemnum; species Trididemnum nubilum. Next base: position 10,167,830 of record OZ014474.1, read on the forward strand.
TTGATACCACCGTAAAGGAACTTGACCCAAGTTTTCATTAGACTAAAACGAGGTTGAGGCGTTTTTTTCTGTCATGTTTAGATGATCTCCAAAAAAAAAGGTCTTCACCGACTTTGGGTGAGCTTCAGAACCAAAAACTTCCACTATTCTGGTCCACACAACGGCAAGTCCTTCACAACTTCGGCTCCCAAATCCCTTTGGGGAGGCTGTTTTCATTTTTGGAGCAAATATCGGCCTCAAAAGCACAAAGAACGTGCTATTTTGCATACTCTTCAGGCCAATGGGGGGCTCGAGCCGCGATTACTGATTTCGCGCACGTACATTTTCATAAAAATACTATATAGTACTTCTCCAACATTTTTCCTCGCACTAGTAAACGAATTTTATTTTTGTAATTCGAAAATGATTAAACGTAGAAAGCTGAAATACGAAAGCAATGCAGGTATAGATAAAGCTATAAACATTTTAACCATTGGGATGTCAAGTTACAATGATTTAAGGTCAAAACTGGCCGAAAAAATTAGTGGTGCGATATTGGGACATAAAGTTGTTATTTGTAGCCTATATGTGTCATATGAGAAAGTTGTGTAATTTGAGGGTCTAACTAAAAGCTATTGATGAAGTTTTAAGAATGGCTAGGAAGCAGATTACCTGTGTTATTTGGAGGTTTAGTGAGGAAAAAAGTATATTTCGGTTGGATTAATAAGCAATTAAAATTTTTTCAGTGTCTTGTATCCGTCTTTTAGCGATCACGCGATCTCATGAAGATAACAGATCTCATGAAGATCCTCTTCTTCAGTAGTAGGTGTATGACATATAACTTCGTTGGTAGTTAGCAGCAACAGCATCTTTTTTTAAGTAACAAGGGTAATCAAGGGGTGTCAACTGCTTGAATCCAATATGATCAACCTTTTTCATTCCGTTGGAGTTCCTAAGTTTAACTTTTTTCGTTTGTTTTTGAGTAGCTAAGTTCAGTTTCGGAAAAACAAAACCTCAAACCTGTGAGCGCTCATATCTGATCCACAATACGTATATTGTTAGTGTCACCGAAATGTAACATTTAGTGACTATGGTTAGAGTTATTATTGTATTATATTGTGTAATGTAAGCGTTATGCATAGTGATTTTTGGGTGTTGTACTGTATTTGGGTTGTTGTGCATCGAGTTAAGAACACAGTAAATGGAATTTACATATTACGAGATATATTATCTCGTATAGGTCTAATCACATGTAACATTTTTGCGCATGATACTGTATTTTATTTGAATATGTGACAATCCAAACTCTCTTTGTGTTCGTGAGCGAATACTGTTTTTTGTTGATTGCTGCTTGAGTGCGACTTTTTTGTGTATACAGTAGAAATTTCCACGAATTGGAAATGATAATGACTTGAAATCGAAATTTCATTTCTACCCCCGTAGAAGTTTTTACCGCAAATTTACAAAACAATATCAAGATTTTCAAGTCAAGTAGGTATATTCTCTGCCCCATAATATTTTATATTTTTGCCATAACTCTTAATTTATCGATGGGCAATCATAACGAATCGAACTTAAATTGTTCCACCAAGTCTTAATTTACGAGTCCATGTTTTCCTTAGGGTTGTGTGTTCAACAGTTATTGTTCTTTCAGCTTTGATTTTGCGTTTTTGTTTATTTTTTCAAACGTTGTTGCAATAAAAACAAAACTTATTTCAATGGTAACTGGTGCGAATTGTATTGGTTCGAACTTTCTCTGGCAAATTTCTGAATGGGTTGTGGGGCGGGACTCTGGTTATCATTCTTGAAAAAGGGCGCTCAACAACTCTGCGTGGCTGTTCCAGGTCGTCAAACACATCTTCCGGATATTTCCTGTAATTGCCTCTGGCGTTGGACTGATAAAGATCCGCAAGATAAGGATCGAAAGTGCATTCTACTGGCTCCATCGGCACATAGCCATTGTAACCGGGTATCTGGCGTTCTTTGCATCTGGAAAAAATGAATACTAAATAAAGAGCCTAGAGAGAATGTCTAAAACAGAAAATTTTAAAAGTTTGATGCAGAATTAAGAATTAGGATGCAGAATTACGATTCATTGTACTCTCACGATTTTAAAACTTTGATACATTTCACATAGTATATTACAGATTTAATATCACATAATTTACACGACTCATTCATTTTGTTGAAGTAGCTATTAATTTAATATTCTGCAAGTTGGCGTTGTTGAGTCACATTGGTACGAATCTAATTTCTGTTAATCTTGATATTTGTCTAAACATTAGTTAAATCTTAAGTGCCGGATATCAATCAAAGTTTTGAAGGTTTTGGTTAAAAACTGAGAATTAATCGAAAATTCGAAAAATATTTGTCAATTTTGATTCTGGAACCTCAAAAAATGCTCAACTACGCTTCAAACTCGGTTCACGCTAGTGTGATATTGTAAGCGTACGAGCGTATCTTTAGTTTATTTAAACCTACTGACAGCTTGTACGCTGGGAAGGTGCTATGCCAGGCGTATCGAATCTCTGTTTAGAATAAGCTAAAATTACACTCCTACTCTCAGATTTTACGCACAGTGTAGAACAAACCTTAAAAGTGTTATCCATCTTATAACCCTATTTGCCCCCCTTTTGAGTTCTTTTAATATAGCTTCTAAACTAAAAAAAAATTTTGCTTGATGCACCCTGACTTTGAATAAAATTTAATAACACATATTTTCGGAAAGTTTGGAGTCAGCCGGATAACCGGAAGTGACGTCATTTTTGCCTTTGTCAGAGACACCTAAGAAGTTTCGTACAGTTTCGAGCACAATGCATGCTTATCAATGCACTTATTTTGTGAATGATACCATATCTCAGTAACGAAAAATTACAAATAATAATAATCAATGCAATATATTAAAGATGACGTCATCATGAATGTGACGTCATCATCTGAGGTGACTTTTATTAGCATTCAGCATATCAGAGATGCCTTTAAAATAACAAAAGTCCAAACTGAAAATAATATTTAGCAACATTTAGACAAATTTGAATGCTGTTAAAAGAATTTACTGGTTTTGATGACGTCATCATCATTTTCGTGACGTCACAATCTCAAAATATTTTATTTTACAAATTAAACAAAAAATAGCTTCAACACACAGAAAATCTTACTTCTATCACTTACCAAACAGTTTTCAGATAGGGGAGCAAATTTGCACCCTCTTTCCCCCCGGTGCAAATAGGGTGTAAAAATAGCCCGGTAAAGATAGGGTTAACAATAAGCTTACTGTAAAGCCATTGAAAATGGTTTAATGTCTTTTGGGATCAACGATCCAGGTTTTCTTTTCCAGCTGGCTATCTTTTGTTTCTTCATATCCGCTTCATCAATCTGAAATTAGCAAAATATTTTGAGTTTAAGAATGTTTAAGGTTTCAGTGTGAATCATTTTCTTTTTTTTTATCCTTTGATTTTTGTGCTTTTTAATCGCCCAAATATTTAATTATTTTTCAAATCTTTTCATCACGTATAAGAAATTTTGCTTGTTTTGTGGAAAAGTTGACGCCGTTTGCAATTTATTGCCGAGAACTCGGGTAGGGAATATGAAAACAGGAACATTACACTACCAGACAAAACTATTACATACGAATACACTTCGTATCAATTATTGTATTTTTACCTTTCGCAAGCAGTCCGGCTTTTCATAATAATGATTTTCACGAAGTTGTAGTCGATCCCAGGAGTACCCTGCAGTTTGCCAGTCGCCAATGTGGTCCTCTCTTCTTTGGAATTGATACCGAGCCTAAATATCCACTTCCACACAGTATTTACATGAAAAATTTTCACTGGATTTTCAAGTTAACAAAAGTCAAGTAAAAACTCATTGCGTATGCATACAACAGATACTCGATCGGAGTTTCAAACTTAAACCTAGCTTGTTGTTTAAAGATCAAATTTGCAATTTATTTAAAACCTTGCCTTTGTCAACTAATCTACAGTAGCTGTAAATGATGCCAAATCAAGTTTTGTTCCTATTTGTTAGGAAGTGGTAGATGAGCAAACAAACGTCAAAAATTTAATCCTTTTAAGCTAACGAGATTCAGCATGTTGGTTACCGGTACAAGAATCACCATCGCTCCTAACCCAAATTCTTCTCACAATGAGTAAGTACAATTTTGTATTGCTTATGATTCTGTCAGTTTACCATGTCTGGATTTTCTTCTACTGTATTTTTTGGTACATCAAATTTTTGAATAGGCAAAGAATTATTTCTGTCGTTTCTCGTTTTAGTAGAAACCCATTTTGTATTTAGAAACATTTCCTCTAAAGTTTGGTCTTTCAGAGGCTTTTCTAAAAAAAAATTGAACATCAAAATAATTTTTATTAACCACAGTACAGTAGTAGAGATTTGTACAGTACAATGGTGCCGATCTTTGTTGAGCATTGGGGGGGATAATTTGCAATTTTACCCCAATTTTGCTCTATTTTCAACATTGGGGTGGATGAACCTCGACCACGATTTTGTTCAGGTGTGGAAATTTAGTGAAGGACAAAAAAAGCAAATGGAACACTTTTTTCCCCAAATTCAGGTGAAGACCAAAAAAAAAAGGTCTTGATCAAAAATAGAACACTTTTTCCCTAAATTCAGGTGAAGACCAAAAACAAAAAAAGGTCTTCAACAAGAATAGAAAACTTTTTTCCCGAAATTTACGCTCAGATGTACACCCATACAAATTATTGGGGGGGAATGCAGATGTAGACCATTCTCAAACTATTGGGGGGATACAGCCAAATTATAGGGGGATATATCCCCCCATCCCCCCTTGTTTCGGCACCCCTGGTACAGTAGACCATCTTTATTTGTCATAAGGAGTAGGTAAATAATGAAGTCTTAAGGGCATTGGGATTTAACAGGAAAAATGAAGGGGGTGATAAATTATGGTGGTCTTTTGGCCTGAATAAATAGGCTTACAAAACTAACTCGGATTTTTGATTTGCAATCTATATGATTAGACTACCCCATCGATAAAATTCATATAGTGTTTCAGTCGCCGAATTTATTGAAGAACTCTACGGTTATAATTCAGCTTCAGGTGCAATATAAATGTAACCTATAATACTTAAATTATGCTTTAGTTTTGTCAACCGATTGTGAGTGGAGCAAAACCAATTTAGCGTAATAGATGGTAAATACTGCAAGTTTTGATTAGTTTTAGAGCAATTATTAGCAAGTAATAAAGTTGTGTGATGTAATATACAATAGTAAGGGTAAATTTTGTGAGAATTTAGAATTCTGTTCATGTAGAGTCCTAAACTCTATATTTTCCCGTTACATTGTTCCGCACTTAAGCCTCAGCTTTATGAAGTCTTCAGGGCAAATTTTGATTTTTGATAATTAAACAGAAAACTTAATTTTTTAATTTCTATCACCATATTACTGAAGTTATAGGCAACTGAAGAAAATCAAAATTCTTCGACTACTTAGTTCTTACGGCCTAATATTTCAAAAAAAGGAAGAGGTTGATAGCCTCATCATCATTATTTGCTATAGAATAGAATCATAGGCGTAACCAGAGAGGCCCAGGGGAACCTACCTCCCTACCAATATATATGCCTCCAATGATTAAAATGTGACAAAAAAGCCGTGTTTCTTCAGTTTCAGTTTCTTTTTAGCATCTTAGCGAACAGCATACACGTGTACATAATACGAGTATACGCGTACAACAGTAATTAACTATAATATTGACAAACAGAGAGCCCGGGCCCCCTCAATTCAATTTTGGCCAACCAATTTAAATGTATAACCCGGGTGAAGTTAAGGGTTTTCCTCTTAAAAGTTGCTACCTCAGGCCCTCATCTAACCTTTTTCTGAACGCAATGCAATTACCAGGGCCGGATTTACCAAATTGCATAGTGCCAAGAACCCTACGTTCAGATGGTAAGACCTTTTTTGCTCTTCACCTACAATTGACTGAAAGATGTTGCGATAATCTCCAAAGTACCAGGAGCCCCGCACAATGTAGATCCGGCCGGGAATAACATGGTAAGTCGGCGTAACCATCCATTGCACCATTTTTCAATAGCAATTCACTTCCGCCACACTAGTTTTTTCGAGGCAAAATACTGCTGAAAAAAATTAGTAAGGGAAAATGCTTATTGAGCAAACCATTGAATGAGAACTGAGGAGCCTGAGCCCCCTGGCCGTACATGTTTTTCTATAACTGGTTAATTTCACGACAAAACAAACATTTTTGAGGAAAATCTTCGAGTGGGATTATTATTTACTGCTAAAATATTGCACGAGGCAATGGAACTTGCTTCACCCTACCTGGGCCAAATCAGTTCCAAAATTTAACTTCCATGTGCAAGATTTTAATCGTGTTTTGGACTTAAATAGCAAGTAAAAGGAAGATTGAACAATTTAATTTTTTCCAATTGGTTTTCAAATGTGAAAGATCTAGTTCTTTGAAACGGCTTTGAACACGTGCGAAATGTGATCCAATGACATTACGATAGCTTTGTTTTCCAAAACGTTACGAAAAATTGCTTAGCGGTTGGGGGCTTCGCGCCCAGACCACCATAGCCTCCGGTGGCTGGGAGCTCCGCCCTCAGACCCTTGTCTGCGATTGTGCCATTTTTCAATAACAATTTACCTCCATCCTGCCAGCTTTTTTTTCGACAATTTACCTAAAAAATTAGTTAGGGGAAATGCTCATTAAACTAATTATTAAATTTTAATTGAGGGGGCCTCGCCCCTCTGGTCGTACATGTACTCCTACAACTGGTTATTTTCATGACAAAACAAAAATCTCTAAGGAATATTTTCGAGTGAATTATTTTTGTTATTACCTGCTAAAATATTGCAGGAGGAATTGCATCTTGATTCCCCCATCCTGGGCCAAAGCACTTACAAAATTTAACCTCAAAATGCAAAATTTTAAACGCGTTTTGGACTTAAATTGTAAGTAAATAAAAGATTAAACAATTAAAATTTTTCCATTGGCTTTGAAATGTTAAAAATATAGTTTATTCAAATGGCTCTGAGCACGCGCGGAATGTGATCCAATGGCATGAAAATAGCTTATTTTTCCAAAAACTTGCCCAGCTTTTGTCCCCATGCAATGCCTCCGGCGGCTTGGGCTCCGCCCGCAACCCTATTATACATTTGAGTTACACTAGTTTACTCAACACGTCTCCCAATTTAGACATTTTTGCTTTTTAACTTTGGTAAACCAGACCACGGCTTCTGGTCTTCTATTCTACGATACGTTTGTCCCTCAAAAAGTTCCTCTTTTGAAAATTTCTGATGACTTCATTGCATGTGATTTTTGGTTTGGACTCCCCCCTCCCCCCAATCAAAAACCCTGGCTACGCATATGCTCCAAAGTTAGACATTTGCACTTTTCAACTATTGGTTTAAGCCTTTTTCCTTTAGCAAAATCCTGCTTAAGTGCCAAACCAAGACACGGTTTTGATCTTCCATTCTACGATGTTTTTTCCCCATAAAAAGTTCCTCTTTTGAAAATTTCTGATGACGTCTTGCATGTGATTTGTAATTTGCCCCCCCCAAATAAAAATTCTGGCTACGCCTATGAATAGAATTCAGATTTGATAAGGTAGCTCAAAGAAAAAAACTACCAAACTAATAATGCCCTTTTCAAAGTTATTCACGCAAAGTCAAACCTACGTTCTCTAAGTACAGGAGGCTTCGGTTTTGGATTGTTTATCCTTTTCTTCGGAGGAACAGTTTTAACAATATCCTTGTCGGTGCTGAAAGTAAATTGCTTTGCTGGTTAAATTAATAAAAAGCATCTGAGAAAAAAACAAGGTCAACAAGCTCACGTATCCCATTCGCAGTTATTTTTTTCTGACAACCACAGGTTGATTGTGAGCTTTTAATTTTAGATTATCTATTTTTTTTGATAAAATGCATGTAAAAAATAGGGCTGTAGTCGAGACCGACTCGTCCGAGACCAAGACCGAGACCGAGACCACGAAATTTTTCCGAGACCAAGACCGGTCTCGATCTCAAATTTGGCTTCGAGACCGAGATCGGCAAAGTTCGAGACCAAGACCGAGACCGAGACCAAAAAAATGACGTCATCAATAGCTTTTTCGATTTTTTGAAAAAAAGTTTTTGGAGCTCATATTTGCTCATAAATTGGTTTTATGATTATATAAATTGATTCAGATGACAAAGTGCTTTAGTCCAAGTGACGATTACTTCATCAAAACACCTAAACAGATCATTTTATGTAGATTTTCACCAAAAAAAGAGATCCTTTAACTAAACTTAATGCCTCTTATTCAAAGCTCGAAGCCTGGTCACTTTTGTTTTTGTCAGGAATTACGGGTCAATAAAACTGAACGCAAACTTAATGAAATAAAATTACAAAAAAATTGTAAAAAGCTATTTGTATATTTGAAGTACCGTATTAAAGGTATAGCTGCAAAAACGCAGCCAGGAGTTTCAATTAGGAGGTGGGGGGGATTTCTAAGCGTGTAACTACGATTATGCTAAGAGAAGGCTTGAACAAAACAATACAATTTTTACCCAAAAAATATTTTGTTGCAGGGTTGCAAACTCGATCGATGTTTATTTGAGTTCAAGTTTGAGTTCGGTCTATTTTGAAATTTAAATTTTTTCGAGTTTAAGTTCGATAAAAATATCAAAGGCTCTACGCTATGAATATTTGCCACTACAAAATTAATGAAACAATAAATGATAATTCAAGGACTATCATATGTTGTTTAATATTCTGTTAAAAGTAAAATAGATATTTTTGAATTCATTAAATACGATAAACAACGTACTTTTCTGTCACGAATAGACCGCACTAATTTGCTTAAAAGCTATTTTCACTAAGACTTCACACTTTTGCGTTGTGCTAGCCTATTTAATACAAAATTTTGTATGAAGCTTTCAATTCGAAAATTGTGTAACCAAAATTAATTTTATTGCAATAATTAACCGCCGCGACTTATTTCATATATCGTGAATCTTTTCAATCTCAAACTCATTTCTTATAATTGCTCATTTTTTGTCAAAAATTAAACTCGCAGGTTTATTCCACTGAGCTGCAAATACTATCCAAGTTTTGTACTTTTTTTACAAATTGTAGAGTAGACCATTGGTTCTCAATCTTTTTTCAATGCGACTTAAGTTTATTGAAAAAATCCGTGGTGTAAAATTTTGTGGCCCATGTATATTCTGATACATAGTTTAAATTAAAAGCTGTGTAGAAAAAAAAACTTTTCATGATGACAGAACTGTGTTGAAAATCGTACAAAGAAGTTTTCACTGAAATGTTTATGAATATTCGCTATTTAGCTTTCAATATCCTTAACAAAAACGTCCTTACGTAGTCTGACATACATGACCTTTGATTTCTAGTCTCCACGAACACAAAGCTTCTTCACTGCGTGAATTCTATGCTAGTTGGTCGAGCGGTAATGCGTTCGTCTCTGGAGCGGGAGGTGTGAGATTCAAATCTCGGGCCGGTTAAATCGGACACAGTGTTGCCAACGGCTCGCCACCGCTGCGATATTTCTCCGAAAGGAGCTGTGTTGCCAGGGCGCAATGACGCTGAGATAGGCCCAGTAAACTTGTTACACGCTTCGGCGTATTACAGCGAGCATAATGAAAGATTTAATTTGAAAATATATCGTTTACCACTTCTAAGCGTTTTACACCTTTGCGATCTTGAGAAACTCAAAATTTCACTGCTGGAGTTTTTTGTTACAAAAATGCAACTAGGGTTGATTACTATATGCGTTTATTTTATTACTGTATTGCTTTCTGCAAGTTTCACTCTTTGTAGATGTTTACCAAAAAAAAATACCCTAAAAAATTTTTAGGCGACCCATAGGTTGAGAATCACGGGAGTAGATAACTGTTAACGCAATGATAGTAAAGTTTTCGCTATATAAGAGACAAATTTCTTATCACTTAATTAACTCAAGATAAAACGTTGCGTCGCTTTTCCACCTTAATCGTTTCTTTTTATATACTCCTAGCTGTTTTTCTAGGTCGCCTAGACATAAAAAGTGAAAAACATGCACTGTTGGGAAAATCACAATCTCAATTTTCAAAGCTTGATCAACAAAAATATTTCAAAGGATTTTTTAATCTTTAAATTTCGTTCTACGAACTCGGCCAGTTTTATTCGAGTTCAAGTTTGAGGTCAGCAAAATTATTCTTTATTCGAGAGCGAGTTCGGCAAAAATACCAAGTTTTTTCGAGTTCAAGTTCGAGTCCACAGCACTGTCTCGTCGTCGCGCTGAGCAGACTGTTGTAACTTAATCGTATCTCATCCAGAGATTTGCCCCAGTCGCTAGACAATTTTTGTCATTTTTCGTAAAAAATAACCATTTGAATCATATTTCGCACGTTTTTAGAACTACTTAATTGCTAAAATCGCTAAGAATTTAATTGCTAAGATTCGGAAGTCGTTTGAAAGAATTAAATTGCTCAAACACTTTAGCCCCTCTTCTTTACCTGTACAGGTCAAATCCATGACACGTTTAAATGCTTGCATTCATGAATCAAATTTTGTAAGTGATATGACTAAAAAGAGGAGAGCTGCAGCCCACTTTGCCCTCCTGTTTGCGTCACTTGTCATTTTACATTTAGCTTTGGCCTATACATCATGAACAAACAAAATTTGCCAATTTTAAAGTAGTGGGTTTGTTCGCTGTTGGCAAAGAGACAAAATATATACGGTAGGTTAGTATATCACTGTTGTCGACAATCGACCAGTAGCGTAGCCAGCGGGGGGTGGAGGGAGCTCGAACCCCCCCAATGGCCTGAAAAATATGCAAAATAGCATGTTTTTAGTGCTTTTGAGGCCGATTTTTGCTCCAAAAATGAAAACAGCCCCCCCCAAAGGGATTTAGGAGCCGAAGTTGTGAAGAACTTGCCGTTGTTTGGACCAGATTGGTTCTGGAGCTCACTCAAAGTCGGTGAAGACCTTTTTTTTTTGAGATCACCTAATTTCGGCCAGAAAAAAACCTTTGAATTTCTAATTGCGGCCGGAAAAACCCTTTAAATTTCGGTGAAGACCTTTTTTTTATTGGAGATCACCTGCATTCGGCCAAAAAAAACCCTTGAGTTTCTGATTTTGGCCGGAAAAACCTTTTAAATTTCGATGAAGACCTTTTTTTTCTTTTTTTTTGGAGATCACCTAATTTTGACAGAAAAACCACCTCAATCTAATTTAAGACTAATAAAAATTTGGGTCAAGTTCGTTTTCAATTATATCAAACTTCCAAAAAAAACCCTCCTCCCCCCTTGCGAAATCTTGGCTACGCGACTGCAATCGACAATAAAGTAATATGTACACAATGTATTCACTCTTTTTTGATTAGAATCAGTAATTTTTGCATTGTGACTGGCTGTTTTTAATTTTTTGCCGATTTTCAGCCTCATTTGTTTTTTGATTTGTTCTTAAATTTTGAGAGCATCGACGTCAATTTTAGCGACTATGCTTGTAAAACAGTTTAATTCCTATAGCTTTGTCTACTTCGAGTTGAAGTTTTTGCTTCTTTCGCAGCGTCGTAAAATTGCAAATACGAAAAGGCGAACTTTTTTCAACAACTGCTTAAACGACTGTCAAAAAATTTCTCAGTTATTTGTGCAGCACTCTATAATCTCAAAAGTAGCATTGTGTACATCCTTTGACACAAAAACTTCTATTACATGGGGATTAAAAAAGTCGCAAAAACATCTGCAGGGCTCGAATTGGGCAAGAACTCTGTAGTTTTGCTTGGACTCTAGTTTCGTTCCTCGTCATCAAAACCGCTATGTGTGAATGACGTGTTTTCTCATGTAAAAACGCGACAATCTTAATCTCCAGGTGCAAAACCTCTTTGTCCAACCGATAATGCAACCGCTTTGTTAGCTTCTTACAAAACTACATTTTACTTACAAAATTTACACAATCTCGCTATTTTATTTTTTCTACCAAAATTAGCAATTTTTTTTTACTTACAAAAATTACCCGGTCTCGAGACCAATTTTTGAGCTACGAGACCAAGACCACAACGGTTCGAGACCAAGACCAAGACCGGTACAAAACAGTCGAGACCAAGACCGAGACCGAGACCACAAAAAACTGGTCTCGAGACCGGTCTCGAGACCGGTCTCGAGACCTACAGCCCTGGTAAAAAATAAAACCTAATTCACCACAAAAAGAATATTTGACTGAAAACTCACAGGATTCTTCAGTCATACCAATGAAATTGTTTACCGCACGCAAAGCAACGTAATTTTCACTTTCAAAAGTTAACGACAGACTTGTAAATCGGGCCAGGTTTAAAATTGACAAAATTTCGGGCTTAATTCTGGCCGGATACGAGCTATATGAGTATTAGGTGCTATAACTACATAACCAAAATAACCTTTAATTGCAACGCTGAGGCTGAATGAAGACTTCATTCAAGCATCAATACGATTATTAGCTCACAATTATTATTAGTATTGCACCACAATTTATCAACACGCTGTTTTATTTAGCCGAAGAAGACTAAAGTTATTTAAAGGAAAGGAGCAATTAACTGAAGCCCAAATTTAACTTTCGAGCTTTTTCGGACCTGTGCTGCGCCCTTCCAATCATTTTTTGGGTTCGGGCCCGAAATAGTCGGCCCGTTTACAATTCGGACGCGCAACAGCACTCGCGAAGAAGTGCGTAACTCTGGAAAGGTGTAAACTATTATGATGCATCGCATCTGATCTAAACACTACTCAATAAAACACCATTTTTGCTAAAAAAAAGATATGCTGCACCAATGCTACCATGTAGCAAAAATGTATTGCCAAAAAATTAAACCAGTTAGTTTTTGCGCAATTTTACTTTCTTGTATTTTCTTTAATTGCGAGCAAAAACCTTCAGAATTGTAATTACTCTTGCATGACGGAGAAGGAAAAAATAATTCAAAAAAACTTTTATTATATTCAGTAAACTCAAATTGACATTACTGAAGTTTTGGCGGTTTGATTTGAATACTTGGTTACTTTTAGTTAACCTCAATTGAGGTCACTGGAGTGTAGCAATAAAACTTGTTAAGTGCTTAATTGCTTACTTAAATAATGGGACGTCTCCGAAACAACCCAAACCCAAACAGGTAGGAAAATATCGCTTGTAAGATGGCGGCTTGACTTTCTTTTTTGATGGTCTGTAGACGTCCAGTCGTTTGATAGCGGCAAGGTTTGTATGATCATCACTGTAGCTTGGGTACTGAATATTTTTTCAATAATTTATAAAAAAAAGTACAATACCTCCAAATCTACTGGTACACTTTTTTTTTTAATAAGAACAATTTTATAACTCAAGGCTGATTTTTGCTCAAAGTTTAAGAACAATGCCAGCCTCCGTATGAAAAAAAATTTTTAACTTAAGCTGACGCTTCGTATTTTTAATTAACTAATAATAGTTCTCTTGGCCTTTTCTGCACTGTTATTGTTAACTGGTTTGTCTTGCAGATAGTCATGATTTATAACAAAAGACAATTAACCAAGCAAGAATACGTTTATGTCACTTTTTTTTTCCTTTAAAGTTAAGAACAAATTAACAATAAATGAAGTTGAAAATTCGTGAAAACTTAAGAAAAGCCAGCCTCGACTTAAAATTTACGAGTTCTTTAAAAAATGTAATGGTTTTGCGAATAGAGGTGCCTTTACGCAGGATGCGAAGCGATGGTTGGCAACCTTCGCGAGTGGTCATTCACTTTACATGCTCAAAATAGGCCAACCATTCATCATTTATTTATTTATTTATTATTGTTGTGGATATTGATGCTTTGTAACAGCAGTGTTTTAGTAGCACAATAACAGAATTGAATGAAGAGCACAGATATACTATATTATGAAATGCTATAACAATTGTGTTTTACGTGAAATTAAGCAACCGCTCACGAACATTGCGACTGGTTGCAGTCTTTCGCAAGCTGTCAATGACGTCACATTTGAGTTACTTTGCTTCGCGTTGCGTTGGGTCGTGAGTAAACGCATCTTAAAGAGTCAACGTATAGTTCAAGACACCAGACAATTTTTTAATTAATGGTTTGCACATGCGGTGTATTTATTCAGGCCCATCTAAGGCCTGATGAAGGCTGCTTTTACAGAGCTGCGAAACGTTGGCAACTGCTTAAATATCTACAGTCATCAATTTCTGTAAAACTCTTGATCAAAAAAATTGTTCAGGATATTGCAACCGTTAGAGGCAATATTGTACAGATTGCAAACTGGATTATTCAATTATGCGCTCTACATTCATTCAAGCCGCTTGATTTACCACACAAAGATTAGGCTGTACTACTAATGTTGGTTGAGCGGTAACGCGCTCGTCTCTGAAGCGGGAGGTCTAAGCTTCAAATTTCGGGTAGGTCAAGTTGGACATAGTGTTGCGAATGGCTCGCTACTGCTGCGATATTTCTTCGAAAAGAGCTGTGTTGCCTTGGCGCCAGGACGTGGAGATGGGCCTCGCCGACTCGTTACACTCTTCAGCATTATACAGCGAGTATAATCAAAGAATTGAGACAACTAATTTTGTAAAATTGGGGTAAATTTTTATCTAAATGTACAGAAATTGTTTTGAGTGAATTTCATGATTGTGACGTCCGCACTTCATTAAATAAAAGTGATGGTATTTTTTTGATGACATCATTAACATTTTAAACTTTGAAGACCATTGTTTTGAGGTTATACAAAATCCGCTAAATGGGAAAATCAATATAAATATGAGAGTTCGGTACCCCTTACCAATTTTTGGTTTTGAATTATACATGACAATAGACTTTTGGCTCTATTGAAGATGTTTCCAAAAATCCCAAGCGTTTGATTACGTTATCAAAATTATTTTTGACCAAAAATTTGCGTTTTCTTTTTGATGATTGCATGTTGTTTTCTTACTCATACCTTAGCAATTGATTTGATTGAATCAAATTCAACTCTTGCAAAAAATTTTGACTTAATTGGATAATTATTTAGAGCTTATTTGGATGAAAACTTTGACTCTAAAAACGCTTTTATTGTTCACACATTTTTGTTGCAATCTTCAAGAAATAAACAAACAAAACAAAATTTGTGCAGATAATAACAATTTTTTGATTTGCTATTAGTTCATCGATAGATCTGGACTCGTTATGATTACCTTTTTCTAAGTCCCTCAAATCTTTCATTATACTTGCGTGTTACGCCGAAGCGTGTAACGAGTTTTGCGGGGCCCATCTCCGTGTCATTGCGCCTGGGCAACACAGTTCCTTTCGAAGAA
The DNA here is from genome assembly GCA_963965965.1 of Trididemnum nubilum. Lineage (NCBI taxonomy): Eukaryota > Metazoa > Chordata > Ascidiacea > Aplousobranchia > Didemnidae > Trididemnum > Trididemnum nubilum. Next base: position 10,183,062 of record OZ014474.1, read on the forward strand.
ATGTCGCAGGGGTGGCGAGCCGTTGACAACTCTGTGTTCGATTTGAATGGCCCGAGATTTGAACCTTAGACCTACTGCGCCAGAGAAGAACGCGCTAGCCTACCGCTCGACCACAAAAAATACCCGAGAGCCATCTTCTTATCGCCGTTAAATTTAATACCGTGTTTATGTTAGACTCTTCGTTTTCTTATCTGTTTGGTCCGGTGTACAATGCGCGTGAAATTGTTAATCGCGTGCGAGTATCTTTAGTTTATTCAACCAACTGGCAGCTTAGAATGCTGGTAAGAGGGTATACTATAAGCCGGTTGTTCTGAAATTCTGTTTAAAATAAACTAAAAATTCGCTAATACTTTCATGATTTCACGCCCAGTGTAGACTTGCGATAAGCAAGTAATCATTTTCAGCTTATTCAAGTAATTCGACTTGAATATTAATAATGACTTAAATGATATGTCAAAACGTTTTTACAACCAAAATGTATCGTTTTTGGTTCTTTAGTTTTTTTTTAGAAAAACGGACAATTTTTATTTACCTCTCTATAGATTTTCTTCGGTTTTAAGTCTTTTGGAGACAAATGAAACCAGCTGTTGTAGGTGGATTTGTAGTTGTCTTCGCCAGCATACTTTATCGAAAGCATACTGAAGATATTATTATTGTCAGCGCACAAACCGCAAGAAATATTATAAAAATGTTTAAAACAATGAAAAATTTTGATAAATTTGAAGCACTTTTTGATTGTAAAAAAATTCTCTGTGATGCAATAATAAAACAAATTTCGCAAATGTGTAAAATAAAAATGCAATAAAATAACGTGCACTAATATTTTTGTAACAGCCTGATCTTTCTTTCGAGAAAAGGTGCTTAACATTAGTGCTGCCGCTGTAAACAAATACCGGTTGGTAGATATAGGCTCTGGAAGCTTTGTTGTAGATTTAGGCTCCGAGATCCGTTGTAGGCTTTAGAAAACGTTTCAATTTCCAGCAATTTGATTGGTGAAACTTAAAAAAAAGATACCGCGGTAGGTGTCCAGTGAGATTTGGTTCCAATCTGAACATGCCCAGTGAGTTGAAGACCAAAAAATTAATAATAATCAATGAAATGAAAAATAAAAAAGGTAATCACCAATAGATTTGGTCCAAATTACCTGTCCAACAAATTTTAGGTGATAAAAATAATCAAAAACAAAAACATGACCCCTTTGTCAATTTTGAGGTGCTGAATCCGAATATGAACTTCGTTTTTGCATATCAGGTTAGCGTTTTTTTAAAAGATGCATTTGAAATTTTTCACAATTTTAGCCAAATTGCATTGGCTTTCTGCAACAAATGTACCATAGCCGAAGTTGCAGCAATTATATTGTTAAATTTGACAGCTTGGATTATGAATATAAAACAATAAAAGCTACTACAAACAAGAATTAGAATAACTCCCAAAAAGAGAATAAAGCGTGGTAAATAATCTTGGTTGCCCGCTTGACTGATAAGTAAAAGGTTGCTAGTTTCATAAGAGTGCTTCTTCTATATTTTACTTCAAACAAAGAAAAACTGTAAACATCCTTATTGTTTTATATGAAACGTATAAGCATCAGGACAATTTGTGTAAGGCAAGAGGGGTTAGGGATAGGCCTGCACTCAGACTAAAACCTGAGAAAGGGAACCAAAAAAACTAACAATATCTATTCATTTTTAGGACCTGTGTCATGTGTTCAATCTATGATTTCACTAACGCATATAGAATTTTAAGTGCGTTAAAAATATACGTAGCTTAAACACTGTTTACGTTTTCACAATTTTCAAAAGACTGCAGTAGCAAATCTGATTGCACTAGTTTGATTGTCAAAAATCTTCTTTAAATGAAACACATTTCAAAACCTCTTGAACAGTTACAGTATATAAGTTAATTCAGTTCCCTATAAATAAGTGCCAACATTTTTCGACATTGGTTACGGATGAGCGTATGAAAACTTAGCAACATCATTTTGGACAAGCATCATTTTCAATTAGTGGAAACTGCACTCGACTTTAGTAGAATCTTTGCAACACCTTTTATCCTAACATTTGTACATCGTTTGAGTTTTAATGTAAGGATGGCTCTTCCAGCTTGCAATAGGGATCAACAAAGTAACAAAGAACCTAATTCGTACTCGATCATGCTTTATTCGGAGCAGAATAGTGAAGTCAGCGAATAGTAATACTGACCCAATCGGTACCTACTCCTCTTCAGTGATGGTTTTCTCTGTGGTGATAGAGTGCGTATTCGTTAAGTGGTGTGGAAATGTACCACTTTTATCTCCAACGTTCTTGAGCTCAGCTGGGGTACTTGGGTTTTTTGGTTGCCATTTTTTTTGGGTGCCTGCTCTGCACCACAACAAACACAGTGCCATGCATAAAAACAATTACAAGATAGCCTTTTAGGAGCCAAGCTATGTATCTAGCTTAATAAAACAAAATCTGTCTTAGATGAGAGCTTCGAAACGCTCAGTTTGGCATGCGAGGCAATTAATCTTACTAAACGTTATTAATAGGCATTAAAATGTTCAGAAATCAGAAAATTAAAATTCATTACCGGTGACGAATGCGGTTTTAAAGATATAATAGAACATTGCTGATGCCATTTTTAAAGTCGTAGAGGCAACTATAGAACATTTTATAACCAATTAGCTTAATCTATACCCGCAAGGGTAAATGATATGGCAATAATATTATGCATCGATAGGCAATAAAATAACGCATAATCAGATAAAACTACAAAACTTAAATTTTCAAAAAATCTTAGTCTGATAGCAAAAATCGGACTTCAGATTTGTGTTCAGCGCACCCAAATTACTCTAAAATGCATTAATTTGTTTTTGATTTTTTAGTGTTTGAAAGTGTTTTCGGTCGAATTTAAGCCGATGAAAAGAAAAAGAAAAAAGAAAGAAGACTTCACCTAAATTTTGGTCCAAATTTTCAGTGGAGACCAAAAAAAAAAGGAACGATTTTGAGTTTGGAATCCCATCATTAATCATTGTCAAGAAGGGGAATTCGCCGGTTTAGAAGGAGGAAGCCTACCCTGCCAAATAATTAGGTAGGCCGAGTCTCCCCTCGTTGGCAGCATAAAGTAACATTGAAGTTGCGTAACCGTTCAGTGGCTACAGCTATCATCAAAATAAAATTTTAATGCATTATTGAAGGAGTTGGCAAAACCAATGACGGATTGATTGTTCACTTATATAGAAAATCCACCATTCTTAAAACTTGCCAAAAAATAAGCTTATTTCTGTAATTCAATTTTGACCAGACTTATTTTGGGAAGCAAAAATGAAATATTAATGGATAAAATAACAGCTTAAATTTATAGATAAACAAATAATGAAATTAATGCTCGTTTCATATTCAACTTTTAGTCCATAAGTCACTCACTTTTTAATGGCCGTTTGTTTATAAAAATCAGAAACCATCATGTTCATAAACAATATTCCGATGGGCTTTTAATTAATAAAGACTCTAAGACTGGACGAAAATTTCTGTGGGGCAAACGCATGGCCCGATAAAAACATGTATGTACTTGAAGAGAAAAACGAATGGGCTTGATAAGGTGATGACTATTTCATGAAATAAGTCTTCACTCAAATTGGACCTTCTTTTCTATCGATGTTGAAGGGGTTGAAGCATCTCGCTGGGATTGTGAGCAAAAACTAAAGAAACATCAAAAACATTTCTTCACTAAATTTCAGCTTTCTACGATCTATCGTTTCTGAGATATTTCATTTCAAAGTTGGGAGACCTCCCCAACAGTGTCGCCATTTAAGATCTAATTTTCTAGGAATTGGGATATATTATTTAAATTGCAAAAGTATTTCTGCTCTAACACTAATTCATGCTAAAGTCTTGCATTCAGGAACTTTCAAACCAATGTGAAAGATTACAATAACATCATTTTAGGAAAAATAAAATTTTAACTGGCAACACTGTTGGGGAGATCTTACGTTGAAATAAAATATCTCAAAAACAATAAGTCGTAAGCTGGTGAAGTTTGGTGAAGTTATGTTTCAGATTATTCTTTATCTTTTGCAGATAATCCCAGCTGGATGCTTCACCCCTATAAAGCGATGACCAAAAATAAAAAACGAATGATCATCTTGTTCATTTTTTTCTTGTATAAGGCTAGACTGGACCAAACCAAAAAGTTTGTTTCAACACTGTCACGATATTATTGTCCAAATAGTTATGAATAACATTCTTTGGTGTAATTTTTCGGAGCGTAGCCTAATTAGTTTTTTACAAGAAAATTTTGTACTGCACGCTTTTGTCGTGCTTTACCTTCAGAAAATTTTGAGGTATAAAAATTAGATGGTTTTGATTGAGAAGAAAAAAATTAGGCTAAGCTCTGATAAAATCCTGACAAGGGTTTATTGTTTATGCTAAGGTTATTTGAACCTCATTAACGTGAATTTTTCCAGGGTCACTAACCTCATCATAATTATGAATCACGAGCATCGATTTTAAGACAGAGGTCGATCAGGCAAAATATACCTCGAAGTGAGACAAAATTGATTTCATCGATCAGGTCAGTCTGTTTTTTCGATTTCAGTAATCCATCATATTTTGTTTGAAAGAGACTTATTTCATTGGAAATTTTTATCAACTTTTTTTATTAATTCTGACCCATATCTAATCCAAACTCAAATTCTTATACTCTAAAACTAACCACAAGCCTAACCCTAACCCAAACCGTAACTTTTCTCCTAAAAAAGTTAATGAAAAATGTGCGGATGGATATGACTCATTTTCGTTTTATTCTCTTTAACTTAAAATTTTTCGGTGAAATAATCAATCTCATTTTGTAGTCCTGCAACTTAAAACTCTTGTTCAATTATATTTTGCGCTTGCTGTCTTCACTTGACCAATTTTGAATAAGTTAATGAAATTTTTATGATACCCCGGTACTGATTACGCTTTAAGTGTGTAAGCCTTGGAGATACATTTGAGGGGGGTATGTTGCTACATTGGGCTTTGCCATGATCGCGAAGTATTACTGCGAAGTAGTGTACGTTGGCTACAACATGTTACAGTTTATTCTGCTGGGAATTGAACTCGGACTTTTACACTAACAAGCAAGTGCTTTAACCAGCATTCGACCGTCAAGTTTGATCGGTGAGAAAGTGAAATTCAAGAAATATAAACTTTGGATTAAACTTCAGTTTAAATTATTGGCAAAATTTTATCAACCAATTTTTGTTTTGACAATTGTTTTAATGGATTTCTGTGTCAAAATGTTTGCGATTAATTTTTGAAAAAAAAAATATGCGGCCTTTCGTCGAGCGCATTATCTTAAATTATGCATGCTAGATCACATTTTACTTTTGAAAGCGTTTTTTCGAAAACTCGAAAGTAAAAAAATAAATTGATATTTTAGGCTTAACTAAAACAGTAACGATGGTTTAATAAATTTACAAATATCTCGGCAGCTGTATGTAGTTTTGCCAATACTGAGCGTTTAGTGAAGTTAGAGAGAAAAATTAAAATAAAAAAAATAAAGAAAACTATCACTCAGCTACACCACTGCAGCTACGGCTTTGTGCAATTCAGACTTAAGCCAACCTTTTACGGGAATTGTTTTAACTGACCACTAATCAGAGGGAATAATGTTTAGCATTGATATATCGTATGTCTATACAGTTTTATTGCAATTTTGCGTTATTGGCATAACCAGAAAAGTTGTTTGACGTTCCTATGAAGTCAAGAACAGTTCAATAACTTCCAGGCTTTTGGCTGGTAATAATATTATTTTGTTCCTTACAGGCCTATTTTCGCGCATAACAAAACTTCACGCATTACCGTTATCGTCTGAATAGATCTCATTTGAAAACTATAGGGTTTTACTTCAGGTATAGTATCATTTTTATTTGTCAGGTAGGCAGGTGGCAGCTTGACTCAAAGACCTTAAGGTCCCTTTGCTGTCTCCTGGCCAAACCAACCTGGCGAATAAACTTTAATTACAATCACAATTGTCAGCATTTACTTGCAATTCGCTGTTATTAGAAAGATACAATACAATTATTGCCAGCGTCAGTCATATTTCAATAGTTACGTAATTAGACTATCCTGAGATATTCTCACTTCAACTCAATATAAGTTTCGTTCCAATCATTCTACAATTCGTGCGATTCTGGATATAGTTACATCTACTTACGATAATATTGAGAATCAAATGTTTACTAGTCTCGAGCTGCGCGATCTAGCTAAAGCTTTTGATACAGAGGATCATGATATCCTACTCCAAAAATTGCATCACTATGGTATTAGGGGTATAGCATATAATTTTTTTTCAATCTTTTCTCAAAAACAGAACTCAACTAGTATCTATAGCTACTGAAAACTCTACTTTCAAATACAATAATGTAGGAGTTCCTCAGGGATCCACTCTGGGCCCGCTTCTATTTCTGATTTACATTAACGATATGTATAAACTGTATAACTGTACAAACAGCACTCCAAGACGATTTGCAGATGACACGTGTCTTATGATTAATGCTCCTACTTTAAAACATTTGAAAAAAATCTGGAATCTGAAATTAATAAAGTATATGATTGGACAATAGCAAACAAATTGACTCTAAATACTTCTAATTCCGTTCTATTAATTACAAACCCAAAGCAAAATTCTCCTCAATATGAATTGAGTATCAACAGCAAAGCTGGCGCTATTCGATCAGCTGACAAAGCTAAATATCTGGGAGTGATTTTGGACTACAACCTAAACTTTCAACAGCAATTGAAATTTTTGAAAACAAAAATTGCTCGTGCAGTGGCCATATTATACAAACTAAAATGTTTACTATCTGAAAGTACAATGTTAAACCTTTATTATGCTTTAGTACACTCTAATCTTATTTATGGAATTCTTGCATTGGTTGACGCTTTTTCGTCCTATTTATCTAAATTAAGCAAATTGCAAAACAAAGCTATTAGGATTGTGACTGGAAAAAATTGCAATGAAAATGCAGTTTCGCTCCATCAAAAACAAAGCATACTACTATTGGTTTCACTATTAAATTACTAAACATCTAAATTTGCTTTCCAACACCATAAGTCGAAATTTCCGGCAAGTTTTTTGAACTAATTTACTTTAACTAAAAATGTACATTCGAGGAGAACACTTCTTGTAATAATCAATTACCAATTCCATTTTTCAAAACCCAAAAATCCCAAAGATCTACTAAATACACAAATGCTAAAATTTGGAACTCAGTTCCAATTTTGATCAAAAAATATTCGTTTCAAAAATTTAAAAGATTATAAAAAATTTTTAATAACAAATTTAAGCTCTTGAGTATCGCTATTCCTGTAACTATGCAAATTTAGCTAGTTGCTCACACAAGTTAATCACTGCTCATTTTTGTTATTATTGTTTTTGTGCTTGATTTTCTTAATCGTTGTTTTTAATTTGCGTTTCTTTCCGAATTATTTACTTAATTGCGCTATTCATTTAGATTACAGTGTGACTAGCAAGGTGGATGCTCGACCAAATTACTTCCCAGTCCCTTCGCATCCACCTTGCTGCTACACTTCAATGTGCTATTTATTTTAAGCGAATCATTTATTCGCAAATCTAGTAGCGCAATAAATTATGTTATGTACGTTATGAGAGCAATTTTGAGAAATTTTTTCTCCAAGAAGAGCTAGTGATAGTGAATAAGCATAATTCCTTAAAACGAATGTTTAAACAATTTAAATTAATGCCGGTCCTAAATTCTCTTGAAACAAGAATAATCGGTTTTCATCACAATTACATGATCACCAAAACGTGACAATATTAATTATGCATCTTAATCAAACTCAATCGCAAATTATGTTACAGCACATTGCATGAGATTATTGCGTTACCAAATTAATAGAGTGTCTTTTTATTTTTTGCTTTTAGCTCTGTGATTTATTGCATCAATTACAATTTTACGCAATAATATCTCGAGGGAAAGGCAAAATATGAAAAGAAAAATGATAAACCATAGACCAAAAAGCATAAAATTTGCATGCTATCACTATCAACATAATTATTATACTGTTTGGCATTCATGCTACATGCTATCTTTTTAAATTTTAATCCCAACAACGTTAATTACGTCGTCAATGACGTCATTATCGGATTTCACCGACTTGCAAACTTATCTTTTTCCACTTCCAATGAATTTTTCATTTTGTGCAGTTTCGTTTCCCTCAACAACCTATATCCAATCAATTAAAATGTTACGGAATTTTAAAAACAGGTCTCAAAGGAAATTTTCGTAATCTATACTGCAACGAGATAAGGATTGTTAAGAGTTACTACGCCTTTTATTTTTAGCATGTGCATCCAAACGGGATTTTTTACCTTGATTTCCTGCTTTTAGCATAAATAATTTCTTCAGAAACCGAGACCAGGCAATTCCAAGTCTATTTATTGTCAATTACAACGTTTTCAAGTCAAAAATGTTTGTCTTTTAGCCGAAAAAAAAAATTATCACAAGTAAAAACATTTCAAAACTTTCTGGGTAAATCTCCGCTTGAGATTTGCCCGCTTGGTCATCAAAATTTTGTAGGAATAAAAAAAAAATCTGATTATAACGTATAGTACTTGCCAAATGCCGTCAAAGCGTGTAACGAGTTTGCAGGGGCCATTTCCCTTCAACTACAGAGTTTTATATGAAGAAACGCCTCAAAAGCGGTGACTGGGGAATTGTTGATGATACGTTATGCCCAATTTGACGCTATTGGTTTGATCTTTACTCCTTCTCTTATGTTTCCCAGTTTCTTGATTTTTTTTGTTTGTTTCTGTTTTTTTTTTTTTTTTGAAAACGAACCTAAAATGTTCCAAAAAGGATACTTGTAAAACAGATAACGGTTTGCAGGATAAGTTTCACGAGACAGGTTTGTGGCACAATCGAGGTGAATATGAAAATAGGTGTTGGATTTTGCACGAACTCCATTGTTTGTTTTTTGTTTTATATAGTAAATTTTAAATAAAAACAAACTAAAAAACACAACACAAAACTAAAATAAAGATAAATTCAAGCTTACGAAACAAAAGAAAATCAATTGATCCGCAATCACTCACAAAATATATCATTAATTACAGCACCGATATACAAGAACTTCTACTGAAATAAGCCCATTTTCGAAAATGAGAATTTCAATTACTCTTATGTCGTAGGTTTTGTCTGATCTGCAAAGAACGTAATTTGGATTTAATTGAGGAAAAGTAATAGCACCAGATGATAATTGCAGATTTTGCACCATTTGTTTGCAGTTTTACGGGTAAAATTTTTCGTTTTATTTTTTAAGTTTATAATGCCTTTTTGTTTGAAATTCTTAAAATGCTAAGTTGCTCCAAATTATTTTCTTAAATGATAAAAAGTTTTCCGTGGTAGATGCAATTCTGTCACTAATCCAGTTCATAGAAATCGAGCACCAACTCCATTGCGAAATTTCATATAAAACCAATTGGCGTAAGCGCACTGTGGTGGTTATATACGAAAAAAAACCGCTAGAAGGTTAAAATTCAAAATGCTACTTTCTGCACAGAATTTAACGTATAATCTCAAATTCGTGCAAGGCATACATATTGACTTCAGCAAATTTACCTAACAGTTGAATGCTGAAGTTCATTGATTTTACGTTATAGATCAAAAGGCAAAGCTCATGGCATCTAAAAGACTCAGGCTTTAGAATCATTGTTCTCTTGTATTCAATATGTTCTCTTGTATTGCCCGTAGAGCACTATAATAAAGGTTTCGAAGGCAGATCATCTGGAGCTTGTCATAAACGTTGACGCTTGGGGGGTATACTGTATACAAAACTAATTAAATTTTAACTTTTGAGGATTTGTGAAATCGATTTGCATAATAAATCAGCTTTTCGATAGGTCCGATTTAACCGCAAAGTAAAAATTTTCAAGTAAGTTACAGAATCAAATTCTCTCTAGAATTTAACAATAATTGATTTGGCAAAATTATATTGAACTAGAAAAAATATGAAAAAAAGTGCACCCTAAAGTAATTGCTTATTCACAAAGCATTTTAATGAGAAGCTTACGTTTTTTAAAATTTCTTATCATGGAGTTTACAAACAAATTGTTTTACAAGTATATCTAATTGTTTTTGTTTATTTTGTAACGTTACAGCATTTCGTTTCTTTAAAAAATGTATTTATTGCTTTAGAGTATAGTTCAAAAATAGCTTATTGATACTGATTTTTGCGGTAAAAATGAACGCTTTGTTTGGATTAGTTTTAGTGTATCTAAGTTTGCTTATTTCCCCTTCATTTTGCACGGAAAAAGCTGATGGCAACACTTTGACGAAACAAATTTTGGAAAATCTTGACACCCAACAACTCAAAGATGCGTTGCAACAATTTATAGACGAGAATAATTTGGATATCGATGTAAGTAACTTGACTGCGTTCTACGTTTGGGGCTAAGCAGTGGCCTAACGTGGAGGGCAACTTAAGAAATCAAATCAAATCTTTCATTATACTCGCTGTAATACGCCGAAGCGTGTAACGAGTTGGCGGGGCCCATCTCCGCATCATTGCGCCCGGGCAGCACAGCTCCTTTCGAAGAAATGTCGCAGCGGTGGCGAGCCGTTTGCAACACTGTGTCCGATTTGACCGGCCCGAGATTTGAACCTCAGACCTCCCGCTCCAGAGACGAACGCGTTACCGCTAGACCAACTAATTACTTGCAAATTAAACAAAAATGGGGTGCTAGTTTGCTTTGGTGAGGTCAGACAGACGCAGAATGCCAAGTTTATGTTTGTTTTATATGCAAGAAAAATGATTAATTTTACGGCGTCAAGTTTATTTTAACATGCAGAATACGCTTCAATTAGTGTGTTAAGAACATCCCATATTTTGAGAATACAACAGCATGCAGCTTACCACATTATGCTGTTCTTATTAATTCGGCTGAACATTTGCTCTAACTCTTCCTTATTGATCACTTTTTGAAATCCACACACTAGTTTGATATCACCCACAGACTAGTTTGAGACTAAGTGTATTTATACAAGAGTATTAAACAGAAAATAATTTCCTTCAAAAAATCTGCCTGTCTAACAAGTAACAATTATGATATTGAGGTTCGTCCTTGTAATTATGATATTTACAGGTAAACAATATAAGTCAATCTAAATATTATTTAGCTAAAGCAATTTGTAGTAAATCATTTTCTTTATTTTGCAGGACAAAAACGTCACATCTTTAGAAGCAGGTAATGTACATAACAGTAAATTGTTATGTTGGTAATCATTTTGATTCTCGTTTAGTTGAAGACCTCACCGGTAACGTTCTTAAGGCGAAATTAGTTTCAATAAAAACGATACTGTAAGGTATTTAATTCTAGGTCCGCCCGTATCAAGGAAGATGAATTCTAGGGCTGCATAAAGGGAAGAAAGCTTTGGGGACATTTGGCCCCGGGCCTCCCGAAAAAGGCCGTTCACCCTAAGAAGGATATAGATGCACTGGTACATGCACATTGTGCCTTAGATTTTTTCCAGCGCAAATGCAAAAGACATTTTCGAGCGCAAATGCAAGTGAGGATCAATTGGAAAAGTCTTCTTCAAAATTAGCTTGAAAATAAAGTCAAGACCAAAAATAATGGAAACTGTGCATTTTTGCTGGTCATGATGAAACTGTTAGCATTTTCCCCGGGTTCTCCTTTCGAGTTTGGGTAAAACCTATAAATAAGACTGATTTGCAAGCTGTCAGTGTAGCTCTTTAAGAGTTCGGTTCCATTCTGGAACAAACTGTCAAAAAACATTCGGATGTTAAAAAAATATATATTGATTTAAATTAGAATCCAAATTTTACTTTTGCAGACGAAGAAATATTGGAAGCACTGGCTTCAGCTGTTGAGTCGCTTACTTCAGCCCACACCAATCTGGAAACTGTTGCCAAGCGATATCTTGTGAAAATTCATAGACCTGAAGTAAGAATGAAAAAAATCAAATGAAACAACACCATGATCTGAACTAGATGGGAGTTTGCCAGCAAACCCAGTGAACGACCGATGCATAGCTAATGCTGTGACGCTCAAAAGTACTTTTTGTCTACTGTAAAATCAGCAATTATTCAAAAATATCTGATTATGGAACCTCCAGAAAAGCAGAGTCAAAATATTTGTCTGTTAAATATCTCGTGATATCATAAAACTCTGGCACCCTAGCTTGAGCCGTTCAAAAATTGATTTTTGGGGGTCTATTTGGGGGGTCCCTGGGGAGGTGGCACCCCCAAACTATGTCAAAATATTTGTTTGTTAAATATCTGCTGATATCAAAACAGACTGGCACCCAAGTTGAGCTATTCAAAAAATTGATTTTTGAGGGGTCCATTTGGGGGGGTCCCCAGGGGGTGGCACCCCCAAACTATGTCAAAATATTTGTCAGTTAAATATCTGCTGATATCAAAAAAAAGTAGAAATCTCGCTTGAGCCATTCAAAAAATTGATTTCTGGGGGGTCCATTTGGGGGAGTCCCCAAGGGGGTGGCACCCCCAAACTATGTCAAAATATTTGTCTGTTAAATATCTACTGATATCATAAAACACTGGCACTCTAAGTTCAGCCGTTCTAAAAATTGATTTCTGGGGGGTCCATTTGGGGGGTCCCCGGGGGGGTGGCACCCCCAAACTATGTCAAAATAATTGTCAGTTAAATGTCTACTGATATCAAAAAAAGTAGAACTCTACCTTGAGCCGTTCAAAAAATTGATTTTTGGGGGGTCCATTTGGGGGGTTCCCGGGGGGGTGGCACCCCCAAACTATGTCAAAATATTTGTCTGTTAAATATCTACTGATATCAAAAAGAACTAGAACCCTAGCTTGAGCCGTTTAAAAAATGGATTTTTTGGGGCCCCATTTTGGAGGGTTCCCGGTGGAGTTGCCCCAAAAAATTTCGGGAGAAAAAATTGCATTTGCAGCTCAACAACTTAACACAAAAATTAGATTTCGATGTTTTGTGGTTTAGGAGAAGAAGAGCGTACAAAAATTAGGAAGAAAAAAAAAAGGAAAAAAAAGAAATAAACATCATCGCGGCCAAAAGTGGGTTGGTTGGAATGAAAGGGTATCTTGAGACATACAACCCTATGAAATATTTTTTGCCGTACTTAAGCCGTTTTTGACAGAAACCGCTTTTTACGCCAAACTTGCGGGGCGGTTTTCGGGTTCTAAAACCGAAGTCACGTGACCTATTGCCTCGAAATTGTGTACAAACATACAACTCATTAATCTCAAACTGCTGTCCAAATTTCATGTAGCTAGACCCAACCGTTCTCGAGTTATAAGCAAAAGTCTGAAATTTCGCACTCGTTAGTTGGAAAATGGCCGACTAAAAACAGAAAAACACGCGACGCGAGCGTCGGTCGTTCCAATTAGAAAGAATATAATTTGACGTCATAAAAGATGAATCTTTCATAAAAAGATATTGCTTGAGATCGACGTTATTGAAGAAAAAAAAAACGACTTGAAACAATACAAAGGTGCCCCAGACCATGTTTCATTATTCCGCTTTTCCGCGAAAATATAATTAATCCGCTTAACTCCGAAGTGTATTGGGCAACCCTGTGTTTCGAAACATCGTGACATCAGAGAAGGACGACTTTACAAATTTTTTTGCAGAATATGCAACGCTATTGGTTTGGTATATTTTTTTATTTGCAGAGTATCTTTCTAAACAAAAATACTGTAAATCCCAATTGAATAGGTGTTCAAAAATCAAACATAGTGCTGCTAATTCTGTAAGAAATTGACAAATTAAAAAATTTATTGCAGAATAAGCAACATGATGTTTGATGTTCTGCAAAAAATTTTGCCAAGCCATCATTTTCTGATATCACTAATTTTCGAAATGTGGGGTTGTTAATGGTAAGGAGTCACACGGTCTAAATCTGTTTTTACGGATAATGGGAATAGCGAAACAAGGCTCGGGGAACCTCTTTATTACCTTAAGTGGCTTTCATTTCTTCATTGAAACCGATTTCGAGCAGGATATTATTCTTTAAGGCGCGGTCGGCTATATAAGTGGGGTTAAAATTGCAAGCGTACGAGCGTATTCTTTGTTTGTTCCAACAAATTATGCGCCAGTGCGCCAATGGTACCAGATTTTTGGCCAAGTTGTACAACGTGTACACTCGTTTGCTGATAACTTTGCTTTAAATGTATAGTCCAGGAATACGACATTAAAACGAAACAGATAAAGTTTTCAACGGATTTTCCGGACGACTTTGGTGAGGTTAAGCTTACGCCAGTCTTATATTTTCTTGACTGATATGGAAGCTGTGATTGCTCACTGAAAAAAAGGTTGCTTTAATGTCTGATTTAACTGAGAATCGAACTCTAGGTTCCGACCCTCGCTGCGTGAATAACGAGCACATGAGCTGCGTTTGGCTGAGAACAAAAAAATAATTGTTAGAAACTTTAACCGAAACATCTCAGAATTAAAATGCTCATTAAATTCAAACTCTGGCTGTTTCATAACCAACAAAAAGAAAATTTTAATTCTGTAACACTTAAATGTACAAAGTTAAGAACAATGTAATTTAAAACCTTGGATGTACAAACATGCAATATTTATAACGTATTCAAATTAAAATGATGCGAATTTTCTATACACATTTTCTTTTATGTATCAAGAACTTAGGATATTTATTATACGGTTTGCATTTGAATTAACGTAGGTTATACTTTATATCGTATTATTTTACTTTTTATTCTTGTCTGTAATCAAAAGGGTTATTTAGAATTTTGATCACAGGATGTTTAAATACTGAATTTAAAACAAAGCAAGTGATGCCGAAATTATGCAATTAAACTCCCTGAATCAACTTACAGCAAAATAGAATATCTAATTTGGTGATTTTTAATTGCGCTCTTTTCCATAAAAAAATTTATATATACATGGCATACATACAGTTCAGAATCAAGTTGTTATGGCTACTTTGCTTTAAAACCACAGTTTGGCTACTTTGCCTCAAACCACAGTTTATCTTGTTTTGCTGCAGCAACCTGAATTATTAATACTGGGTTAAACAAACCATTATTTTGTTTTTTTAAATGTTTAAAAAACCGCATTTCTTTCACGTCATAACACTACATCAAACAGTCTTTTAGGTAAGGAGTGTTTTTGGTCCGTAACACAAACACATAAGCTACGCTGCTACGATGATTTTACAAATTATCTCTCTTAAGAAACTTTTTAGCGATTGCTTGAGAGTTTAGTGAGTTCGGAACTGAGTCTCAATGTTGTTCCATATTTTATTGCATGAATCCTGCTGTCAAAGCCAGCAGGCTGTGCGAATAAAAACAAAGCAAGCGCACTAATTTCTCCACTGGTTAATATAATAATCATAATGACTGAGTTTCTGATAAGCGTATACATATATCGGTTACTGCTTTTGGCGTCAAGGCCGAAACAAATTCTCTCACAGACTGGCTTACCCAAACACGCCATTCTGAGCAGAGCCAAAATTAATAAACGCTATCAGATAAACAGCGACGGAAGAGAAGTGCGATATCGTACCATTGCCCCACATCCACTATCCATAACGTGAGAGACTAAAATTGGTCTGACATGACAATAAACACGACGAAGCACACCAAAGTCGCCACAATTTTGGCAAATCACGTAACAAACTAGCCGCGAGGGCTCAGCCTTAATTCTCATTTGCTTTATTATATTAAAGCATGAGGAAAAATTGCAATATACTCCATTCAACCATAGACTCTTTATTAGTAGACTGGAAACTGAAAGTGTTATCGTTTTCTTCATAGTTTATTTGTTGTAAAATATGCCGATTTTTCCAATCAGGGTGACTTTTTTTCAGCACGGTGTACTCGTTGTACGAATATGTCCACTCAAATCAGTTGAATACGCTTGGCCGCAAAAAAACCTTAGCAAAGAGAGCAATTTTTTTCTTCATTGCTTTTCTCTTTTTCTCCGCTCGTCTGTTTCTTGTCTATACCAAACAAAGAGTCTGTGATTCAACTGTTTAATTATTAGTGTTTTTTTTGTGTTAGTGCGGGTCACATGAACAATGCATGCAGTTCCGAGGTCGTCGCAGGTGGCAGAAATGCTCGTGTCCATACGAAAGCTCTTGCAAACAAGCTGGAAGGTTTTGGAAAACATGGAAATGCGTTTATTAAACTTGAAAATTTTTGCTAGAATAGTGTACGTAGGTGTATATACTTGCTTTATTGTAATGTAGAGTGTGTTTCATTTGCTGTAACTTTCATTTTCTGTGGCCAACCAGTTGGTCGAGCGGTAACGCGTTTGTCTCTGGAGCAGAAGATCTGAGGTTCAAATCTCGATCCGGTCAAATCAGACGCCGTGTTGCCAACGGCTCGCCACTGCTGTGCATTTCTGCGAAAGAAGCTCTGTTGCCCGGGCCCGATGACGCCGAAATGGGCCCCGCAAACTCGTTACACATTTCGGCGTATTACAGCGAGTATAATAAACGATTTGATTTGATTGATTTGTTGTAACTTGGTTGGTTTACATTTTTTTACTTAAGATTGGATTGGTTAAATAAACTTTGGGGTTTGCTTATTCTGGAACAATAAATATTATGCTCAATGCTCGGTGGATAGTTATACAGTGAGGTATTTTGGGATGACTTTAATAATAATGATAGATTTTGCTACGCATTGAAGTGATTTTGCATTGTACATTTTACTGGCGCACTTTATTCTAGCGTGGTATTCGAATTAAATTTTTGCAACAATTTGTATTTTTCCTCTAAGTACACTGGTTGATGACTTTATAAAATCCATTATTACCATGAATAATATTATTCTACCTTCATCATCAGAGCAAATTTTAAGCCTATTCGTCAACTACAGCAGTAGTATTATGATAATGAAGCGCTAGACCAGAAACCTTACATTTGCAGGATCAAACAGTTTTCTATTATCTTGTTTTATCTGTTAAAATGTTTGGTTTCACTTGGCGACAGTTTCTTTAGGGAAAAAAGCTTAATGAAACTCTAGCAGCATAGTGTTCAAAGTTCGAAAATGTAAATGCTTCTGCGTTGTATATAGCCAGAGGTGCAACCAGGGCAAGGCTAAGAGAGCTTCAGTCCCCCCTCTTAGCCAAGTCATTAGAAAATTTAACCCCAAAATGCAAGCATATAAACGTGTTTTGGACTTGACCCATAAATAAAAAAGGAGCTTGGTATTTTAGTTCTTCCACTATAGCTTTCACATCATACCTAAGTTCTTTCAAATGGCTCTAAAAACGGGCAAAATTTGATCTGAATAACGTTAAAACAAGCGGTTTTCTACCTTAAGCACTTCTTGAAGTCGAATCTAAGCCATTAGCATTAAAACGGCATTTTTTCCCAAAAATCCCCCAGCGAGATTCGGCGGCTGGGGGCTTCGCCCCCAAACCTCAAATCTGTAACATGTTTAAGTTTCATCAGTTTGCTCAACAGCCTGCTTGTTTGAGATATTTTTTTAAACAAAAAGTTTTAACTTTGGTTAAATCTCCTCCCCTCTTAGCAAATTCCTGGTTGTAGCCGTAATTTTCACTCCTTTAAATTTTTAAAATAGTGATGTACCGTGTGACATCAATCAAAATAAATTCTACTGTTGAAAAAAACAGCAATGACTTCAGTAGAGGTGTGGAAGCGAGAGCAGTTCACTCTTTCAGAATTTATGCAACTTTTTGTGAAGTCGATAAGTTGCCAATACGCGTCTGCCACTAAGTCTACGAGCCTAGGCTTAAATCCCAGTCGAACCAAAGCTATTTATATCTATGCTTTTTGAGGTTAATTGAAAACGGAACATTGTCAAAGTTCAAGTTCAAAGTTGATGACCGCTTTACTGAAAGACTACAAGAATCTATACGCTGTCTCCTTATAGGTGAAACAATTTGAGAAGAGTATGGAGCAACACATGACGTATGCAGACAGAGGAAAAAATTTTTTATAATTATTCAAGTGTTCATTATACTTGCTGAATTTCGCCGAAGCGTGTAACAAGTTGGCAGCCCTATCTACTCGTCATTGAGGCACGAGGCAACGCAGCTCTTTTCGAAGAACTATAGCAAAAGTGGTAAGCCGTTGGCATCTTCTCATGTTACTTGACCGCCCAGAAGATGAATCTCAGACCTTTTGTTCCAAAGCAAAAATTTCGACCTCTCAATCAACTTGGCGGCCATATCAGCAAAATGACAGATTGAACACGGTTCTCGGAAAGATGATGGATTTAACTTTGTTCTCGGAAGGGTGGCATAAAAAAGAAAAAAACGCAATATAACGCAATACTATGCATTTGCATTTGGCATTGCAGCGCCGTATAACGCCGTATTTGTGACACTTCGCCATGTTAACACTTGACGTTTGCATTTGTGACAGCCTCTGAGCAAAAATTAGCATTTTGGTTAATTACAAAGCTTAATTTTTGAACAATATTAATCTTTTTCTATACCTTTAAGCAGATTTGAAAATTATTTTACTTCTTTTTTCGTCTTTTAAAAGCTTGGGTATTCTAGCCTCATCACAAAAGTGACCTCCAAGCGTGATGGGATTGATTTTATTTGGTTTCGTAGCGCGCTAAAACAAATTGATTTGTTTAAATCTTAGATTTCAAATTATTTATTCGTCACAAAATCATTTATTTGTACAAAAAACTGTCAAAACTGGCAGCAACAACGAATTATTTTTGCAATTTGCTTATGTGCTTGCCAGAGACACCTAAGAAATCAGTAAGAGAATAAAAATGACCAGTTGGTTTTCACAACAACTAAATGCAAGTTTTGCAGCCGATATTTCTTTTGTTGAAGGATATTTGTGAGTTTGAATGCAGATTTGGTTTGATTCGAATTCTCCCGTAGTCATTTTATTCGTACAATTGCTAGAATTCACTTTATTACGACGTATTGGTTTATGTTTCTTTCTGTTTTTTTTTGTTTTTTTGTTTTTTCTATCAGCAGTTTTAAGCTATTTTGAGCTTCTTGGCTTCAGAAGTGAAATAAGAAACAATGCTTCAGAGATAGATTGTTTTACAGATTAATGTCAGATTGTTAGCAATGAAAAAAATTCTTTTATTCGAAAAATGTGTTACAAGAAAAATTGATGAGTTATTTGTTTCTTTCTCGAAAAAGCAATCCCCTTTCAGGGTTTCGTTCTATGAATGTTTGCACTTCTAAGCATACACGCGATAGATTTAAGGTAATGAATAAATTTGCAGTGTAACTACCGCAATGAATTGCTTATTAAATTTTTAATCTATACAAATGCAAAAAAAATTATGTTTTAGAGCATTTTAAACTGAATAGTTTAATTTGGTAAACAAACTTTGATAAAAACCTACATACCTTCATCAAATATTGCATAATCATATTGCAATACGACAATATTCAAATGATCTTGGTCGTTTCATATTGAAAAAAAATTCTCTTATTAAGAAAAATTTTAATTGTTCAGGTTTTACGTATTATCAAGCAAAAGAAGCTATGCGATAAATTTGCAACGGCATTTTTAGTAAAGAAACAAGTTACATCAGAGATCAATTTAAATGTGTAACAATAAATACAATATGCTCGTAAAAATCTTATTTTTACTTGATTTTCAGTGAACTGTGACATTTGCGTCAATGGTAATTAATTATTGAGGGTTTATCTTAAAAGCCGAATTTCGTTTTCGTCAAAACTCTTGTTGGATGTTATCACCTTTTGAAAACAAACTTTGAAGTATTTGGGTTTTATGAAAATAATTATCGTTTTTCAAAAGAATAATATTTGAAAAACCGTGAATTCTTTGCTTGTGCAAAGCTACAAATATTTTTGGTCATAATTTTTTCATATTTATATATGATATCCGATTTTGACCTTTTCCATAAAATATTAATTTTTCCTGATTAATTATGAATAAAAAACATATCGAGGGATTTAAATGTGGTTTTTGTAACAAGCGTTGCATTTTTGCAACAATAAACTAAAGGTCCAGCTTTGGGATATATAAGCGACAAATTACTCAAACAGAATTTATTCGGAAGTTTTTTTAATTGATCTTCCTGGCAAAGAAACTAGTGTCAAAATTTTTTCACGGAGTTGAGCGGATTTCAAAAGGTTTTGCAACAAGCTTAAAATTTAAAACCATACACGCATGTGATTTGATAGTCCAACAAAAGTATGCAGTCAGTTAGAAATACCACAATGAATAAAATTGCACGCAAAAATTTAAATGAAAAATAAAAAACAGTAATGTGTACGTGCCGATATTTGGATAATCGCTTGATATACTGCTGTTCAGTGGCAAAGGAAGCAGTTTGAAACCAATGGCGTTACTAAAGATTTGTATCTGCTTGGGGGGCAAGCTTTTAATACGGGACCCACTCTTCGACGGAATTTAGGTAAAGCCTAACTAAGGTTTTCTCCAAAGATTCGGTGTTTTTTCGTCGAATTTAGAACACAAAAAAGGTCTTTAAAATTGGTGTTGTTGTTTTTTTTTGTTGGTTTTGGGTGAAAATTTTTCCTAGAAATTTGTTGCACTTGGGGGTCCCATTTCGAGAAAGGGGCCGATATCTGGGGGAGACCTGTCCTCTTATCTGTTACGCCAATGTTTGAAACCAACGTCAGCAAAATCTTCTTCAAGTTTTGCTACTTCGCGGATTAAAGTTTATTCACATCGGTGCAGCATTTGAACCTAAATGCAGTGTTTAAATAGCATGCTTGATAAAGAAATCTACCTTAAAATAATCTCCAAAAGTTTGCGCTTTGCTTCGTAGAATAACCCCAACAAACCAGTTGAATTGCTGATCTGAAAATCTGCCGATTTTCGTAATGATTGTTTTTGTATTCAGACTAGAATGGTTCACTTTATTGATTCGTCTATTTGAGTTCCTTTAGTTCCATTAAAAGACTCCTGAGTAATTCTACTGGACTTGCACTTACTTGCGTTTTAGCAAAACTTTTTTTTCACGATAGAACAGTATATCAACTTTGAAATTGCTTTCAATCTTCTGTAAAAGTGCTCAATAAACGGCAAGGTCAGATGAGAACTAATATATAGAAAGTAACTAAACAACCTATCACGTAAGTTCTTGCTATACGTTGCACTATCAGCAAAATATACTTTCCCGCTTTTTAATTGCTTTTATTATGGTATTTTTTACATAGCATCATTTGTATGGCGATTTCTCTCTACTCTATGTTATTTGCGTTTACATTAGATTAATTTTTAAAAAAAGTAAGTTTTTTTTGATGAATTTCGAAATTGTAACTTTCATCTTTTTTTCTCTTATTTTGTTCCATTGTGATTTCACAAACTGTCAACAAATCAAAGACGACGATTATTATTTGGACCTTATCAAAGCCTACGATCCGGTCGGCGAAGACAATGAAAATGTGAGTACCAGTACTTGCTGTGTTTTTGTATATTTATTTCATCCTTTTAGGTAATTTTACCCAGGGGTTTTAATGATGTTGATAAAAAAAAAACAATATTTTAGTCAAAAAATTACATTTTTTTATAAAAATCTTCATAAAAATTTTGAAAGCAGTTATGATTCCATGGCAGTTCTGCACGGCATGCGAAATGAAGCCAAAAGTTCCCCATCTTTTGTGGCAAACAGGCTAGCGAAAATTGAGCAAAGTGTAAAAGTCTTTAGGGCGAGAAATGCTGAAAAGCAAAATTTTATAACGCAATAGTAGAACACAGTATTATGACGAACTAGTTTGAGCGTTTTCGTAGAAGAGATTCCACGGAAGACATTTGCACTCCATTTTGTTTTCGCTGAATTTTTTATCGTTTTTTGTATCTAAACATCAAATGTGTGGGAGGTTTTTCGGCGGGTGTTGGTATCTCGTGCTGGGCCATTTTCTGGATCGGGTCTATTTTAGGACAAAAAAGGACCAATTAACAGCAGTGTGATGAAAATCGTGAGATGCACTAGTATGAATTTTGCAGGACAGTGTACCGTACTGCTCCCCCCTTGATAGTTTTCAGCTTGTTTAATACGGTATCTGCAAATACTGTAGGTAAAAAACACTTTCATTTTAAAATGTAGCAGTTTTTGAAAAAAACTGGATTGTGAAAACAGCAAATTTTATTTTTATTGCTTTATTAACTTCCAGCAATTACGTATATTACTCAGTGGCGAGCCTTTGGCAACAGCACTATTGATTTTACGGATCCGAGAGTATATTGAATTTTTGGACCTCCAGAGGCAAACACGCTTATCTCACGGCAGCAAGTCGATTGTTTTGGTTTGATTTATTTCACAAAGTGATTATTTCAGTAAAAAATTTTCTTAAGAATAAAAAGAAAATGTAGAATATTCATCTTCGTACGTTTAGTTTACTTTTTTAAGGGCTATGCAATATTAGATTTGGTTTAGAGTTAGGTTTGGGGTTAGTTTTTGATTAATGACTTTAATTTGGGTTAGATTTTGGCCAAAATTAATAAAAACGTCGATAAAAATTCCCGGTGAAATAGCTTGTCTCTTATTTTGATCAATTTTTGTATTTTTTGATTTGACTTTGGTTGATATTTTTGTATCACTTTTAGAATTTTCAAGAAATTTCAACAAACGATGGAGAACGGAACATTCTAGACGAAGTTATCATTCCATATATACTAAATAAAGGTGATAAAAAAATATTCTAAAAAATAATAATTGATTATAACATACAGTGAACTAACTTACTGAATGTAGGCTTTAATTTCCGCAGCATAGAAACTTTCAATACTTGTCAAAAATGTTTTTAACTGCTAAATTATAAAAACATTGCACTAATTATGCATGTTGAAATTGTTTACTCGCATGCTTTACTAAAATTACTTCAGATTCAATATTTAAGGTGTTTTTGTCAACAGAGTCTCCTTCAACAAAAGAAGACAATTCAGATAACGTCTTGAAGCAGGAAAAACCGGCTGGTATCGAAGAATTTTCCAAGCGATACATGCTTCGGACATCACGATATGTACGTCATTTGCGATAGGTGGTGACTATTTCACAGAAAGCTTTAAGCTAAAGAGAATAGAACAAATTAAAGAATATTTATTGGCAAAGTTTTATTTACTTTTTTAAGAATTAAGATTAGGTTTGAGTTAGAATTTGGATTGGGCTTAGGTTTGGAATTAGTTTCAGAGTAAGAATTTCAGGTTGGGGTAGATTTAGGACGGATTTAATAAAAAGTCGACAAAAATTTCGGTTAAATCGTCTCTCCATTTACAATGTTTGCACTTTGACGAAGATTAAGTAAGCATCGTTTTTACTACGACCTTTGTCGCAAGGTTTTGGTTTAACCCGCATCTTGATCAAGTTATCTGAAACACTTTGCGATGATTATTGCTTCTACTTGCCAGTAATTTTGAATAAGCAGTAAATTTTCATAGGAAGAGTCGAACATCAACGAGAATATTTAGAAAATGGTCAACTCCTGAGGAGTGAAGGTTTTTCAAAGGATATCGTTGCTTTCTCGTGACTGGAGAATAAAGTTGCACCAATTAATCAATTGATTAACTAATTTCTAGTACACTTCAATTTTACTGACAATGAAATTATGATTTAACTAAATATTATTAAATGTTTTGTTTTTAAGAAAACGATAAAACGATTGGCCTTCTAACAATATGTACTTGCAAATTTTTGCAAGTTAGTCAACTTGTAAGGTGCTATTGTCCATAATTGGTTAGCTGAAAAAAATAGAATGTTTTTTTAAATTATTTCAACTCTCATATTAAGCAGCTTCCTCGAAAAACAGTGCTACACCATGTCAGTTGCAACAGGAATAAAGATACTATGGCATGTCAATTATTTAAAGAAGACTCCGATTTCAGAGCGAAATTACAAAGTG
Source organism: Trididemnum nubilum (assembly GCA_963965965.1). Classification (NCBI taxonomy): domain Eukaryota; kingdom Metazoa; phylum Chordata; class Ascidiacea; order Aplousobranchia; family Didemnidae; genus Trididemnum; species Trididemnum nubilum. Next base: position 10,206,870 of record OZ014474.1, read on the forward strand.
ATAAAAATTATCGGTAGCCGCAACTACGATATGATTATGGACAAATAAACATAGCACCACCATTGCCATAGCATTATTAGTAAGAATTTACCAAATTAAGGGCAAAGCAAAAAAAATGAAAACTATAATACGTAAGTTGTTTCGATTATAGGCCTATAACATTTCCAAGTAAAAACGTTCTGTTTCGAGCTAAACCAAAACAGCTCAAATAAATAAAAATAATTTAAATGCTCTGAACCTGTACTGTAATGTTGCAAAAAAATTTTCTTTGCACTTGTCCTCTTCCCTTTTTCACGTTCGTTTGTTTTTTGGTTTCTTGTTTATTCCTTTTTTTTTATTCTTTTTCGAAAAAATAATGATAAAAAATTGACCAAAAAATGATAATAATGCAAAAAGGGATAGTAAAACTACAGTATTATGGGTTACGAGGTTTAGGCAAATTTTGTTTTGTTTTAGTGCATGCCTCATGAATCGTGCTTGCGGTCGCGGGGGAGACACCGTTGGTTTGGTTGCGTATGCCCTGGAAGAACTTTCTGCCGTCCCATGTTTCGAGGGTCTCTCTGCATGTGATTGTATTATTTTGGCCTTTCAACATGTGGAAGAAATAAGCTTCAACATCTCTAGACGATGCAATTCATGAAGTTGCATGAATAATTAATTTAATGCTGTTGTTGACAAATAACTGTTGAATGTTGACTGCTTTTTATCTATAACTTATTGCTTTACGTGTTTTTGCATTCACAAAGCTGTTAAATCGATGAGAAGCATATTGCATTAAAATATCATTATTTCTATACCTCTTTGCTTTTGTAATGAATCCAGGACTTGGCTTGGCGTAGCCGAAAGAGGAAACGCTTTGTTTTTACGACGAAGCTGTTGATCGCATGATCGGGGTTTGACCCACGCATTATGACATATTACAGATATTTTATCAATTTAAGTTGATAATTAGTGCCTTTAGCAAAGGCATTTTATCAAGTAAAGTGCCTTGTGCCTTATCAAAAGGCACTTTACGTTGATAATGTCTGCTTGGGGGTGTTTAAAGGCATCAAGCAAGGATTGTCAACGTAAGGCAATAAAGCAAAATTGAGGGGGACCAGGCTCTTTAATTCAAATTCAATCATTTGCTCAATGAGCATTTCCCGCAGCTAATTTTTTTTTTAAGTATTTTGTTGCGAAAAAACTGGCGAGGTGGAAGTGGCTTGTTATCAAAAAATTGTTAAATAGTTGGTTACGTCTACTACCTATTTTATTGTCCGGACCGGATTTACATTGCACGAGGCCCTTGGCATTTAGAAGAATTTTTCAACATCTTCCTCCTAAATATACAGTAGGTGAAAACCAAAGGCGTAGCCAGGATTTTTGGTTGGGGCCCCAAACCACAAATCACGTGTAATGACGTCATCAAAAGTTTTCAAAAGAGGAACGAACTTTTTGTGGGACAACGATATTGTAGATTGGAAAATCAGAAGCCGTGTTTGTGTGTTTTGCGCCTAACCAGAATTTTGCCAAAGCGGAGAGATTTAAAACAGAAACTGCAAATTGGGAGATGTAATAGTAAAGTAGTGCTACTCAAACGTAACACAGACGGGGGTCTAGGGGCGGAGCCCCCAACCGCAGGAGGCCATGGGCGATTTTTGTAGTTTTTGTAAAAACTAGATATTTTTTTAAAGCCATAGGATCACGATTTGTACGTGTTTAAAGCCATTAGAAAGAAATAAACTTTTAACATTTGAAAGCCAATTGAAAAAATCAAATTGTTCAATCCTCCTTTTACTTACAATTTAAGTTCAAAACACGTTTAGATTCTGGCATTTTCGAATCGAGTTTTGTAAGTTATTTGGCCCAGATGGGGGAAAGTAAGGTATATAGTCTCGTGAAGATTTTCCTTAAAGATTTTTGTTTTGTCATAAAAATAACCAGTTGTAGAAGTACATGTACGGCCAGGGGGCCTATGCCCCCTCATTTCAAATTCAATAACTTCTTCCTTGAGCATTTCTCCAAACTATTTTTTTTAAGTATTTTGTCGCACAAAACCTGGCGAGGTGGGGTGGATTGTAATTTAAAAATGATACAATAGATGGTAACGCTTACTAACCATGTTATTGCCCGGGTTGGATTTATATTGCGCGGGGCCCTTGGCCCTTTGGAGAAATTTGCTACATTTTTCTACCAAATATAGATGAAGATCAAGCAAAATCTCTCTATCTGAGAGCGGGGTTCCTGGATCTGTGCCATACTATGACAAATCCGACCCTAGCTGTTGCCTACGTCCATAAAATGGTTAAATGAGGGCCTGAGATAACAAATTTTATGACAAAAACGTTTAATTTCTCTCGGGTTATACAATTAAATTGATTGGCAAAAATTGAATCGGGGAAGGCCGAGGGCTCTTGGTCGTCAATATTATTCGCAATATGTTAAAAGAAAGCGTTGTACTCGAAAAATGCTAAAAGAAATTGAAACAATATACTTTCTTGCACATTTTTGTCATAGGTGACATTTCAACTGGGGGGCGGCCCCATCCCCCCCCTGGCTACGCCTATGCGTGGCGCCCGTGCTACTTTGGGAACTTTTGCAAAATCTTCTTGCCAAACATAAGAGAAGATAAAAAAAAAGTCTTACCATCTGAGAGCGGGGCCCCTGACACTGTACCTCATGGTAAATCCGCCCTGGTTTTTGCATTACGTTCGTAAAAAGGTTAGATGAGGATCTGAAATAGCAACTTTCAGAAAAAAAAAAATTCACCCGGGTTACGCATATACAGTGCTGTTCATATTTCAGAGACACCCCTGTGATAATTGGTATGTTTGATGTTTGCCGCCAGTTTTTTGCTACTTATGTTGGTTAAAGGTGGGAAAGTTATATATCAATGTAAAGGGTATCTCTTCAGCATATCATCAGGAATACATTTTTGAAAAAAAAGTTAAATTGGGCGGATGTTACCGCTTGAAACGCCACCTAGTGCTAGTTTTACAAAATTAACTTCTACCATGAATAACAATATTACAAATTATTTTCTCATTCAAACTGGCATTTTTAAAAAATAGTGTCGCTACTCATGCCCAATGTTATAATTTGGGATCATGCTACTATGTCGCTTTCGTTCGGTCATTGTGACGTCACAAATACATCAATTTTCCGTGAATTTAGTAGGGTCTTGAAATTATTGGGTCTTTAAGCCAAAAAAATGCTATTAATTAAATACTTTTACGTCCTAACGCCCCAAAGGGTAAGATTTATGCAAAAAAACTCTAGTTGTTTGTAAAACTCACTTTCTGCAAAGTTTAATGCAGGGTTGCCACATCGCAACCCTTATACACATCGTGGACCTTATTACTAGCTATCCAATTACGATTCAGAATGAATGTTTGTAGCCTTACTGAAAACATTAGTGATATGAGATATCACTTTAGTAACTCTTTTTCAAACGTGAGTGGCCTTGAAAAAGGCCGTTTATGTTGCGGAGTACAAAACACACAAGTGTCTTTAATATTTTGTTGGCCATCCTTTATTTTCAATCACCATCTTGCATCTTCGGGGGAGTGAATCTACAAGTTTTGTCAATTCTTTAGGAGAAATTACTCTAAACCAAGCTGCAATAACTTGTTCAATTAGCTCCCTCTTTGTTTTGGGTTTGTTTTTGGAAATAATGCAACTTATCCTGTACCACAAATTTTCAATTGGATTCAAGTCTGGTGATTGGGCCGGCCATTCCATTCTCTCCACCTGATGGGATTCATACCACTTCTGGACCTTCTTAGCACGATGGCATGGCGCATTATCATCTTGAAAGATCCACTGATTGTCGGAAAATAACGAGCGGGCACTTGGTAAGATTTTTCTTTCTAGCACATCAATATATTTTGTGCCGTTCATCATACCAGACACTACCTCAAGCCTCCCGACACCATTTGCAGCCATGCATCCCCACACCATGATGGACTGTGGATGTTTGATGGTTGGAGAGATGCAATATGGGCGATATTGCTCTTTGGGCCGTCTCCTCACATAGTTGTTCCCAGCATGATTATTTACCGTAAAAGTGGACTCGTCACTAAACAATACCCTATGCCATTTTTCCACAGGCCAGTGGACATGAGAGCGAGCCCACTCCAAACGGCGCTTTCTTTGTTTATCTGAGAGCAACGGCTTACATATAGCCTTGCAACCTCTAAGACCATTTTCTAAAAGCCTTCTTCTTACTGTTGGAGCAGATAATTTTGTACCAGTGCTTTCCCTTAGGTCCCTGGATAGTTCGCTGGATGTCAACTTCCTGTTTGACAATGAAAGCCTGACGAGAGTTCTGTCCGTTCTTGTGGTGGACTTACGAGTTCTCCCTGGCCGAGGTTTGCATTTCGACTCTCCTGTCTCCTTCCAGCGTTTCAACACGCCTCTTACACCTGTTCGAGATAATCCACATTCCTTTGCAATAAACTTAATAGACTTTCCTTGCTTGTGGAGATAAATTATTATCCCTCTTTTCTCTGCACATATTGCTTTAAACCTCATGATGTCTGAAGAAAATGAGGATGATCCTCTTCTAACAGGGTCCGGAGAAACTGCTATGTTTATGACGTCACAATAGCACAACGGTGGCGTGATCGTGGTGTGACCACACATTATAACATTGGGCATGAGTAGCGACACTATTTTTTAAAAATGCCAGTTTGAATGAGAAAATAATTTGTAATATTGTTATTCATGGTAGAAGTTAATTTTGTAAAACTAGCACTAGGTGGCGTTTCAAGCGGTAACATCCGCCCAATTTAACTTTTTTTTTCAAAAATGTATTCCTGATGATATGCTGAAGAGATACCCTTTACATTGATATATAACTTTCCCACCTTTAACCAACATGGGTAGCAAAAAACTGGCGGCAAACATCAAACATGCCAATTTTCGCAGGGGTGTCTCTGAAATATGAACAGCACTGTAAATTGATTCGCAAAAATTGAATTGAGAGGGCCCGGGCCCCCTGGTCGTCAATATTATTGCTCATTACTTTTGTACGCGTGTATGCTATACGTGAAAAATGGTAAAAGAAACTGAAACTGAAGAAAGAATTGACTTTTTGCCACATTTTTATCATTCAAGGCATTTTGATTGGGGGGGGGGGGGGGCGGGCCCCCTGGGACACCCTCTGGCTACGCTTGTGGTGAAGACCAAAAAAGTGTAACTAAATGAGTGCGGGTTCTAGGCACTGTGTCATGTTAAGGTAAATCCGGCCCTAGTTAGTGCATTACGTTTAAAAGAAAGGTTTGATGAAGGCCTGAGGTAGCCTTATGGGTTTTAGGTCTTTTGGGACTAAAACACTTAATAAGTTCTCTTGGATTACACATTTAACTTGCTAGGCAAAAATTGAATTAAAAGAGGTCCGGGACCCCTGTTTGTCAATATTACTGTCAATTAAAAAGCTAAAAGCAACTGAAATTGAAAGAAGCAATATGCTTTTTTGTCATATTTTTATCATTTTGGTGGAATTTCAATTGTCATAATTTTATCATTTTTGTGGCATTTCATTTCAATTGCATTTCGATTCAATTATAACGGGCCCCCTGGACCACCTCCTCCCTCTGGCTACGCCTGTGCCACCGTGTTGTATTCTGATGACAGAAGAATAACGATAAAAAATCAATCATCATGTTTGGCGTTTGCGGCGTGTATTAGGTTTTGTCAGCTGTATGTTTAGTTAGAATATTCGCCTCGCCAACGTTACGTTGCGACTTTTTATTGTGTTAGCACGGTAAATGTTAGAACGCCAGCACATTCTATTTTGTCATATCGCAACATACAGTAATGAAAGCGCATTTTTAGCTTATTTTTCTGGTCTAATTAAAATAGAATTTAAAGTTTTTAATCCGGAGGCGTTTTTGTTCGTTTTTTTTTTCTTAAAAAAAAGTTGATCAATTTGAAAACCAACTTTCCTAATTTGGAGCTTTCTTTGCAGAGAAATAACAACTTAGATTTCCCCTAAAAAAGGCTTTTGACCAATAGACGTTTTACAGGGGTTGCCAATCAAAAACAAAATTTTACGAAGTTGCTGCGTGTACAAACCTAATTTTCAATACCGGTAAGTGTTTGACTTGACTTGTTTTGCAGCAGAGTTGTTTTCAAGCCAAAGTATATAAATGGTCAAAATTGTAAATTTGTTGTTTAGTTTTTAAGTAAATGTAAGCCAACTTTCCAAGACTTACCTTCTTTTACTACAAGCTACTGACAAAACGGAAACATTGAAGTACCGGTAAGAGGAATATTCTTACAGTAATTTTGAGCTGTAATAACTTAAAAATGGGAAGATACAGAAAGTTCAAATTTGGTAAGAATGCATTTTAAACGTTTTCCAATGTTTTGGTCAACAGTGAAAAACTTGACTTAAATGCTCCTTTAAGGAACAAAAAGATGCTTTGTCTATCGTCCAAGAATCAAAGTTGAAAAATGACCTAATAGATTATCAGTGATACCAAAAGTACCGGTCAGAGTTTTTATTGATCCCTAGCAGCATAACAACGGTTTCATAAAAAAAAATATAGGAATAATATTTGTGCTTGTTTGAGTGATGATCGACAAACTTGTACTTATAACCAGTGTTACCTCTGAGCTGTGCGCGTGTGCGCGCGCACACAGCTTTCAGAGACTGCGCAGTGCGCACACGCATAAATTTACCGCGCACAAACATATTATGATGCATGTAACAATGTTTTCGGTTGGCAGATTGAGGAAGTTTATTCTTGGATTTGCTAAAAGGATGCACTTCTTTGTAGGTTAAGACAGCACCGTGTGCGAAGAAGGTACCAGCAGTAACCAGTAGCGTACCAGGGGGCCCCCATTGGCCTACCGACCCAAATGCAGAATGAGCAAAATACCACGTCTTAGCACTTCTGTGATCGTCTTTTAAATAGACTAAAAAATGATTTAAAGCATATTATGAAACGTTTATTTAGGGGGGGCTAGTTTGTCAAAAACAAAGCTCATAAATAAGAAAAAAAACATTGAAAAATGGCCGAAAATTGGTAATCAAATTTGATCACTCATTGAAAAAATAATGCTTCATGTAGGTTTCATCAAAAAATATATAAGCTCAACAATAAGGGGGGGGGGGGCTATTCAGTATAGTTATAATTACCAATCGCTTCTCTTTAACTTTCCTCCATTAGCCCCGCTAATTATATCTTTCTCTATAAACTATTGACGAAATAGATTACTCCTCGAGAGTTTTATTGAACTTACCGGTGTAGGATTTTATAATTTACCAGCTTGTAAATAGGAGAACTGAAATTCTAGCAATAGCTACCTCCCACAAAGCCCATTTGTGCAAGTAGTATAATTATGTTTTTGCACTACTAATTTCTATGCCACGTTTCAATAGTATTAATTTTTGTCAAAATAGTCCTAAAATTAAGTTATTTTTGCCAAAAAAATACAAAATTTTAGAGCGCTGGGGGCTCTGCCCCTAGACCCCCGTTCTTCCGGAAGCTGGGACTTCGCCCCCAGACCACCAGTTGTCTCCGGCAACTGGGGACTCCGCCCCTAAACCTCTGAGAAAGCCCAGCACCCATTGCAAGTTTCTGGCTACACGTCTGCCAGTAACCTATCCAAGGCAATCTATAAAACAACTTATTGAATAACCAAATTTTCTTAATAAGCCTAGGTACTTATTACGAGGTTAGAAGGCTAAAATTTACTACCTTAGTACCTTGACTTGATGCATGATATAACGTTATTCGTTTTGGTAAAGTCTAGAACACCAAAAAAACCAGTCAGAATCGACACGCTTGAGTGATTTTCCTATTTTAATTTTGTGTGTGTATCCGAAAGTTTTGGGAAACGTAACACCGGCATTTTTTACTTAACAATATACAATAATGAAGGAGTTATGTGAATTTAAGTCAAGCAATTATCAAGAAATCACTCAAGCATGTCGATTCTGACTGCGTTTCTTTTGGTGTTCTAGACTTTTCCATTGGTTTTGCTGCTTCTCCTATTTGTGCCAAAATATTGCGTTTTTTTTTTTTCTTAAAAATATCTACAACTGTAACGTTACTTTTGATTTAATTATTGCTCGTTTGATTAAATTGTATGTTGGCGCAAATAAAATAAATAAATAAAATAAGTGCGCACAGCGGCACACACCAAAATTTCTGTGCACACAGCAGAGATGGGCGGAGTCAAAAAATTTTAACTCCGAATCCGATCCGAGTCCGAAAAAAAATTTTTTTTGGTTGGATTTTTTTGACTCACCTATAATGCGCATTTGAATATAAGACGCAGTAAACGGTATACTAGATATTGGTATAATTTTGAATGTAATGCTGATACTTGTCTATTTTTTTAAATAATGTGCATCAAAATTATAAGAGGCTTTTGATTATAATCGAATCTGAATTATAACTTAGAACTTACAAAGCTCTAAAAAATTTAATTCAACTCTAATTAAACTGTGAAGTGAATAAGATTAAGAGTACTCTACTGGTATAGCTTGATCTATACCAGATACGTAAGGTGCACCTAAGTACCGATATAAGGCAAACCATCAATTTCTCTGAAATTTTGAATACCCTACTAAAATTTTAAACCATTGTCTTTGTAGAGGTATTCTGCCGTATTTAGACAATCATTGTCTTTATACACTGTAGCCTACATACTGCATACACTGTACAGTATTATCAATACATGAAAAGACAATGACTATAGTGTAGCCTACCTTCACCTTGTGATTCAAGACACATATGACAACTTCTGGTGCCCAACAAAGGTAGCCTATATATAGCCTAATTAATATGCTATTGGTACATTGCTCCAGTTACCAGTAACCGCCCAATATCAGATACTAACAACTTGTAATCAATAACTGAGAAAGCATGAACATATGATAAGCCTATCCTGTTGCAATAGACCAAATGAAAAACTGATTAACATGCAATTTATTCTTTGCAATAAAGTCTTTGTCACATTAGGATTACAGTACAGCTTAGTTATATGGCATTGTCTTTATCCTGTATAGATTTAATTGTCTTTATCCTGTATAGATAGTCTTTATCCTGTATAGTCATTGTCTTTATCCTGTATATGTTTAACCGATCAGTGGTCGAGTGGATAGAGCGTCTGCTACTGAAACGGTAGACTCGGGTTCGATTCCCGGTCGGGTCATACCAAAGATTATAAAAATTGGTATTCACAGCTTCCCTGCTTGACGTTCAGCAATTAAAGAGACAGTATGAAGCCTCCGCCGTGTGTGGTAGACAGGTGGGCAGGTGGAAGCTTGACTCGAAGACCGAAAGGTCCTTTCACTGTCTCCTGGCCAAGGAACTTGGTGAATAAAATGTAATTACAATTACAATTGTATGTTATGCTTATTACGGGTGCATTTAGATGCATTCAAGTAGGCCTACGTTCAGACTGTGTAATGCACGAAGGCAATGCTCTATGTTAGCCTAAAAGCAGCATTTGCAGGTATTAAGTGCTATTTATTTATTTTTATTTATTTATCATTTACTGGCAATTCAGTAGTCCGACATGGTGGGGATGCATACCCAACAACGTTTGGAAAAAAATATATATATACAAAGATTACACACACAAATAGCCTAAGCGTGTTCAATAGCACATAAAATAGACAGCATCAAATAGCATTCAGCTAGGTTGAATAGCGCTTAAAGGCGGTGAATCATCCAGCCAATTCCAGTGGTTTACAATAGCTAAAATTTAACTATATTTTTTGATATTTTTTGTTTTTATTTTGGGACTGTGGTTGCAAAGATATTCAACAAATACCAAAAGATGTCCCCCCGAAAAAAGTTTTTGGAAACTCTGAGTTTTGTTCTTCCCGCCAAAACCACAGTAGGCCTGATGGTTTTGAGAACTGTGGTAGGCCTAATAGTTTAGAGATAGTTTATTTCTAAATAGTTTAGGCCTAACCATCTCTAAACTATTAGGCCTAATGGTTTAGAGATAATTAGGCCTAATAGTTCAATAAGATTACAGTAGGCCTAATAGTTTAGTGAACTGTGGTTTTGGCGGGAAGATCAAAACTCAGAGTTTCCAAAACTTTTTTCGGGAAGACATCTTTTTGTATTAGTTGAATATCTTTGCAAACGCAGCCCCAAAATAAAAACAAAAAATATCAAAAATTATAGTTCAATTTTAGCTATTGTAAACCACCGGAATTGGCTGGATGATTCACCGCCTTTAAGCACTAACATAGGTAGTTTCAGTAATCAATTTTTAGAAACTACAAGCACCAAATCGTTGACTGCCTTTCAGTACCCAGATAGAGAATCAAAACAAATGTCAGATAGGGTTTGTTTAAACTTTTTAAGATTAACTAAGCCATCAAAAATGGTTTGGGGAAGATTATTCCAGATCCTATGTGTGCGATAGAAATAGTTAAACCTGCCAAAATTATTAGCAGGATAGTTTACACTCTTCAGTTGCAAGCAGTGACGATTGCGTTTGTGTTTACCATCAAATTGTAAAAATTCATCAAAGTCTAAATCAACATTACCACACAACATTTTAAACAAAAGCACTAGGACAAATTTAATCCTTTTGGTTTCTAAACAATCTAGCCTTGCAATGGTGAGCCTTTACAAACACAATATTTGAGTATTAATGATGAGCTAAACTATCGGTAATCTGAAACTTCTAAATCTAAACCACATATCCTATCGTCGCCAATACACCTTACAACTTAGATAGCCAAAAGCAAAAACCGTGCCAAATATATGAGAAAATTTAGACTTGCAGAACGGAGTAACTAGTGATGGAGTGGAGCAAAAAAATTAAAAAATACAAAAGATTTAGAAAATTTCTAGGACAAATAAACGTTTAGGAAAAAAAATTGAAATCCAGATCCGGTTTTAGATCAAAAACGCAATTCTGGATTCGGTAAAATGTAGCCGGACTCCGGCTCCGTGCCCATCTCTGGCACACAGAGTCACAGACTATTAAAAGGGCATTCAGAACGTTTTTGTTTAAAATTTTTTTCTGCAAAACCATACTGAAACAACTTTGGCAATTTTTTAGAATTTTTTCGCACCAATTTTGATTCTCTTCGGCCAAGAAATCGTAAGATATTCGCAATTATTTTTCCCCTTAGACTAAGGAGAAACGCTTTCTGAACATTACCAAACTGAAAGGACGTAGGTCGAAATCGTTCCAAATGACTGACTACATTAGCAGCTGTGGAGAAAGTGGCTTTGTAGGTATCTGCTGATAACCGTAACAAACCTAAACGAAAGATGCTAACTAAAATGCTTTACACTGAAGCTTGCAATTTCATATTTACGTGAAAAACTAACTGGCCTTATTTGATCTTTAGGTCTAAACGAATTGTGGAATGATCGCATAAAACTTACTGGATCACTAAAAACTAGAATCTTAGTCTCACATCTTGTCAGCTACAACGCCTTGGCCTTCAACTGGCAATAATTTTTTCCGATAAGCTATCTATACGAATCAATAGTCACAATCTGCAATAGGCTACTACGCCTAAAGCCTTATCTCATTCCGACTACTAAGCTAGCACTTGGCAGACAAAGCAGACTAGGAAAGCATCTAACCTCTCTGAATTCAAACAGTAGCTGTTCCACTAATTTATTTACCCATACCTTCAGCACTCACCTAGTTTCAAGAAGCCCAGTACATAGCAAGATTCGGCAATAGAAGTTACAAACTGATTTATTGCACAATCTACTTGAAACAAGATGGCCGAAATTTGGATTCTAAGGGGAAAACATAAAATTTTTTCTCTTAGACTTTCTTAACCTGATAAGTTGCAAAAATCGCAATAGGGTCATGTTGGTAAACACATTTTTTAAGATTTTTTTGCAATTTTTCAAAATTTGGGTTGAATGCCCTTTTAATGGATTGCAGCTACGTCATAGCTTTTTCCCGCCAAAACGATTAGACGTCAAAACGCCATTACAAAGCATTGGACGTTATCGTAAATCAACGTATAATTCCTTCAGTGGGTATATTTAAAGAATTTGATTGTAAAGTAATACTTTTGTAGAAAGCCTGGCCTTAATTGATAGTTACCAGGAGCGATTTAAGCAGCTTACGTAGCTCAGGGGGTCTGAAAAGTTACGATTTTTGTGAATTCTCATCGTCCATTGCTTGTTATTGTCCACTTTGACCGGCTTTTAGCTTTGGTTCAAATCGTAAGTTCGGCCATATCCTAAAATACTTAAAGGCGGTGAATCATCCAGCCAATTCCAGTGGTTTACAATAGCTAAAATTGAACTATAATTTTTGATATTTTTTGCTTTAATTTTGGGACTGCGGTTGCAAAGATATTCAACAAATGCAAAAAGATGTCCCCCCGAAAAAAGTTTTTGGAAACGCTGAGTTTTGTTCTTCCCGCCAAAACCACAATAGGCCTAATGGTTTAGAGAACTGTGGTAGGCCTAATAGTTTAGAGATAGTTTATTTCTAAATAGTTTAGGCCTAACTATCTCTAAACTATTAGGCCTAATAGTTTAGAGATAGTTAGGCCTAATAGTTTAATAAGGTTACAGTAGGCCTAATAGTTTAGTGAACTGTGGTTTTGGCGGGAAGAATAAAACTCAGAGTTTCCAAAAACTTTTTTCGGGGGGACATCTTTTTGTATTTGTTGAATATCTTTGCAAATGCAGCCCCAAAATCAAAACAAAAAATATCAAAAATTATAGTTCAATTTTAGCTATTGTAAACCACCGGAATTGGCTGGATGATTCACCGCCTTTAAAACTCTACGTTACAGCAGTAACACATGGCCGATTGATATTTGGTTTAAGCACTATTTATGAATAATATTTAACATCACCAGCTCAAGTCAACAAAAATGCAAGTTAAGGCTCGATCAAAGTTACACCGTTACACTGAGGCCAGTTAAATCATTATTAGTTTAAAGTTTAAATGAATATCTACGAAATAATTCAATGAAAACAGCTGCTAATGTGCTTTAACTCCTAACAACCAATAATCATAGCGGTTTGCCGCTAACGACAACACGAAATGCAAAAAATCACCAAGATCCTGTAAAATAGACTTCTGAAATGACAAAAGTTTAAAAATGCGCTAATTTTGTCACAAATAAAGGAGATACAACTGTTCCATTATAGTGCCGTCAAAAGTAAGCTACGAATTTGATTACCGAAACTAGCTACCACCATCCATATTACATGATTCTAATAAGTTACTTAACAGCAAACCGGATTTACGTCACTAAAAAAGCAAACAGAACCGAATTCTTACTAATTAAAATCTTTTTCAGTTTTCACAGGCTTTTACCTAGCATTTTACTTCAATGTTACAAAAATTCAACTCTTTTTATAGCCTGAAAATAGGCTTTATATCTTCACTGTCAGTGTTTTTGCATGGATTTACATAGCGCAGATCCGCGATTTTGACGTTCAGCGGTTTGGCTAGCAGCGCGATGACGTCACGTGCAATCCATCAATAAAAAATTAGAGGGAACATTGCTGATAACCTGAAGATATGAATTTAAGAAAAGCAAAACTATGAAACTAAGCTATCTACCAGCTGGTCGAGCGGTAATGCGTTTGTCTTTGGAGTGGAAGATCTACCGTTCAAATCTCGGGCCTGACATTCAGTCAAATCAGACACAGCCACCGTTGCGACATTTTTTTCGAAAGAAGCTGTGTTGCCCGCAGGCAAATGACGCGGAGATGGTCCCCGTAAGACTCGTTACACGCTTCGGCGTAATTCAGTGAGCATAATGAAAGATTCAAATTAAGTTTACCGCCATAAGTGTAGAAGTATTGCCATAAAGGTGCAGTTGACCTAGATGACCTGGTGGTCTTTTCGCTGTGTCCTTCCTGCGTATTTTTGCGTATGGTTAAATAAATAAACTTGACTTGATTCTAATTTGATGAAAATGAGCGAAACTACAATTTCACATTCTTATGACGTATTAAAAGCGTTGGCGTTTTAACATTTACCGCAACATGCGGATCTTTTGATGTAATTTAGCGTAGCTTACAAAATACGCGTAGGCTAGCTCGATTAGTAGATGTACCGTAGGGTGAGTAGGCTATTACATTCTAGTCTAGTAAAACTTTAGCATGACTCTGCAGGATAAATTGAATGCTGTGCCTGATGTGGCGATTGATGAAGGAACATTCAAGTATATTCAAATACGAGTTACAGCTGGCAATGCGGAGAAAATTATTGTTCGAGGTTCTAGAGATGCTGGCTATCATGCTGACGTATTTGATGATTGCGCTCCACAGATAAAAGCCTTAGGTTTAACAGCGGAATGCATTGGCGGTGGGAGGATCAAGCACGACTCTACTAACAAGACATTAGATGTTTATGGATATTCAATGGGTTTTGGAAGAGCAGATCATAAAATAACTGTTGCAAAGTTAAAAGATTTTTATCCTGGTTATAAAATTACCTGGTCTGACGAAGGATATTGATTAGTGGTTTCTGTGAATCAGCAATATCAGTTTCACGTTATTTGTTGCATGTTATGAGTGCCAGTAGCCCGCCTTAATTTTAAATGTTTGCCTACCATACCTCCTTTTCACTTCTACGTTCTGGTGGTGCCATGCCAGTACAGTAGGCTATATACTTGCTGTGTGGTTATGGTACAATACAACAGTTGTGTGTGCACTGTGCAGCAATTATTAATGTGCCTATTAATATTGGCAAATCATATTATTGTGCAGTTTGTTATGTGTTTGAGAATGAGAGTTCAATAATAATATTTTGATTTGCCAGTATGACATATCTTGATATCAGCCACAGAATCAGGGATCATGAATCCATAATGCCATTATCACAACTATGGAGAATCTCACTTACTAGTTAATAGTACCATCCCTTACTTTTACCACATTTTATTAAAACTCATTGCAATGGCAAGTTATGCTGTTCCTTATAGTTCAAATAGCATTCTCTATTTTTAAAAACCATGTAGCCTACAATATAGAGATAGGCCTAGCAATAAAGGATTCATCCTGAATTGTAAGCAAATGTTTCATGAGTTATAAAGTGTTCATTGATTGGTACCTGCTCTAGTTTTGAATGAATCTCAATCTCTTAAACGATAAAAACTAATGAACAAAATTATTGCTACTGATAACATTTATACACTGTATGGTAGTATTGGAAATTTTGCATTGTATTTAAACTCAACTTCTGACGTATAAAGATGTTAGATACCTGCTGTGTTCCCTCTACCTTTATGGCTAATCGGCGAGTGCCCAAATTTTTTTCAAACAATTGTGCCCAAAGCTCTAAAAAAACGTTTATGTGCCTTAAATTTTGTACCAATCCAGTGTTAAAGTATACTTAATGTCATATTTCCACAAATTAGTCAAATTTTCTAAAGCTACGTTTACTACCTATATTGCCAAAACTTGTTTCCCCTTGCTCCAACAAATCGCCGATTCGCTGAAAAAAATTGGCTTAGTGGGAACACTGGATACCGGTAGTACAAGACAATGGTTAATTACAATTTTGCATGTTAATAATTTCTATGAATCCTACCTGGAAATGATAATATTTTAAGTATTGGACTTTAGATAATTTGGCAATTAGCATCCTAGTAGTGTTAAAAACAATTTTATTTTTTAACAATGGTATGGTGGTTATTTATTTTGAATCATGAACAACTTTTTTGTTATAAAGCTTCCATTCTATTTTAACTTCATTGGTTTTCCTGTTATAATCCTCTTGAAAATATACATGTTGTTTCATATTTATGCTCCATAGCTAGTAGACAGTGTAGAAAAACATTGGCATTGATAGCAATTACAAGTTGTTGTTTTTAATTTTGGTACATTTTTGCAATTGAGTTTATTAGTTTAAAGATGTCAAGTAAAGAGATTGTCTTATTCAATAAACACGACCACCGATCATGGCTGAAGTTTAATCAAGCTCATCTATTCAGGTTACAGAAATCATTTATAAACTTGTTATCCATGTTTTATTTCACAAGTTATTCGATCAATGTCAAAATTTTCATGTATATATTCAATCAACAAATATGATTATATTTATTTGGATTTTGCTATGGCATTTTTATAAACTTTTTTTAACTAAAAGCACAGTACAAAACTTCACAAAAAAAACTGATTAATTTATTCAATAGCAATATACTGGTACTTTTAGCATGTATCTTAATATTGCTTCTTCAATAATTCAGCTCATTTACATAAAAGTGATTTCCAAATATTAATTATACTAATGTAGAAGTACATACTGCATATTGACAAATATGGTACGTTTGAAGAGTCGATATCTTTTGTGTAAAATTATTTCTCCGCAAGCTCATAAAATCCAACCGCATGATGTGATGCAAGCTATCAAATCAAGCTTAACTTCTCTATATGGAAATTATGGCTGTTCTTCTGTTTCTTCCAAGTTGGTTATTAAGTATATGAACAGTAAAACAAAGCTACTGCAATTAAAGGTTGCTCACGCGCACCATAAAATGCTTTGGTCGTCATTGCCATTCATAAAAGAAGTTTATATTAGAGCCGAAAAAACTGATATCCAGTGTATGTTGCAGACTCTGTATTGTGGAGCGACTATTCGCAGTGTACAAAAATATGTTGTGAAACATGATCAAAAAGCTATCAAAGCCAAAACAAGTAAAAAATAGCATGAAGGTGGTGCTGCTTGTGAGTATTACAACTTGGCCATTGATGTGCAATTAGAGGACTCAAAGATGTTTTGCACAGAGAATATTTGACTTCAAATGCAGTTTAAAACACAACATACTAACGTTGCTATTTGAAATGGTTTCAGAATATCATATTGCACAGAATTGTTCCTTGGTTTTGCACTGCATAACTCGAGGGACTAGACTTTGTAATGTACATTAAACAAAATATTTCACTATATACCGGTATCTGTTGGTCTTGATCATTAAAGTTTAGTAATTTAATATCTGATAATTTAATCTGCAATAGGACTACATTTATAAATTTAAAGTGTAGTGGTACTTGCCGTGTATTATATCTTGTCACTGCCAATGATAATCAAGCATGGACTTCCTCAGCAGCATATTTCAGGTCAATCTATGCTGTGTAGTAGGGTGAAGCTGTTGCCCTGACATTGTCCAATCATGGCCACCTTTTTTTTGGTATTGCGTTTTGGGCTAAAAATGACGTGTGTAAATTTTTTTGGAAATCGGACCCCGTTTACCCTCAGCACAATAGGGAATTCCCAAAAATTATCAAAATTTTCCATATCTCCATAACCACTGTAGTTAGAAATGTAATTTTTTTGCACCAAATGATTCAGAAGGTGCATGTTTCTATCTGTTGTAATGAGATTCTTTGCTCTATTACCAAGAGTTATGTTCAAAATTGTGTTTTTTATACAAATTTTGTGTAATTTTAGCAGAATGGAGCACAAAATGAGTTACTGCTAGGCTGTTATTGACTATATATTTCGTTCAGAGTCATATACTTAAATCTAGCCATTTTTGCAAAAATTAACAACCAGTGGCAATAACTTACTGTCACACATATAAGTAGGAGCAGGAGCAGTGAGCGCTAGTTGAGAAGCAATAAAAATTGCGCTTTTACTGTGACAATTTATTGGTGGGTGTAGTTATTATAGTATGTTAACAAATACATTTTTTTTTAAATACAACTGATGCCTGCATTTTTCTTTCAGCATAAAATCAAACATGAAGTAAACTTTGCTTTTAGTGAAATTTTACTAAACACAAAATGCATGCTTCAAAAGGCAAATCAAGAAATTATAAGCTCTCAATCAGTCTGTATACATGAACCACACTCTGCCTCCATCACTAGTACGCTTTTCTTGGTTAGGAATTTTGGCTCGATCATTCTCAACCACTTGAAGGACATTCTGGTAATGCTGCTTCTTCTTTGAAGAAGCAGGGAAGTCATAGGCCAGCTTAACACCTCTTTCTGTACTGTCATTCACCACCTTTAAGTTCTTCACTACAGTTAGTGCTTCAACAAAGTTGGGAGAACTTTGCCATTCTGAAACGGGTATATTCAAAAACTAAGGCTGAATTTAAAGAATGTTTAAAAAGTTCCAAGACGATGTTCCAATGAAATGAGAAAAATCCGATGTAGGACTTACGGATGGTAAACAAGGCTTTCCATAACCAGAACCAAATCTCTTGAAAGTGGGAAGATATATTTGGGGACTTTTAGATGTTTCAATTTTCAAACTATCCCAGATACGGCTTAGCATTATTTCACCGATGTGGTGTCGACAAGCACACCACAACAAAGGTCGTTGTTACTTCTCCTCCATGCAAATACAGGCTGCAGTTACATGGTCAGTGTTAACACTTGTAGTGTCAAACACCATTGTTCGGATGCAGCTTGTGCAATTCCACTCATCCAGCAGGTGAAGAGTACGTGATGAAATCACTTCACCAGCTTGTTGGCTGTGCTTAGGAAGTGCTGGAACGCCAAGAAGTTTGATTCCTTGATCACTGGTAACCAGGATAGGCAGCCGCTCCTCTTCAGATAGATGTGATGATAACGATGTCATAAGCTTGCCATCCCAATGCAAGTTTCCAATTGACGGCGAGGTCCAACTATCCTTTATATGCTTGGCTAACAGTTCAGTGGTTTCCATACGATACCTAAATAGAATATGATAATAATCAACATGTTTAGTAACAACACAATACTCCCACAAAAATATATCAGTGCATGAGATTTTCACATGACTTTGTCACAATTTAGTTTTCTTATTCTTAAGTAGTGCTACAGATAGTATAATCGATGCTTTCTGGCTCATAAACATGGCATTGGGCTTTACCCAAAACGAATGCTGCAATGTGCAAATAAAATAATTCATTGTAATGTGTTCCAAAACTGGGAAACTTTGAACAAGTCAAACTTGCTTTTAAATTACAGTATCACTATTCACTACCTTACCTTTGTGATTGTGACTGATGCAAACTGACTCTGGTTGCATCACCCTGACAAGCTTTTATTACTGAGTGCAATGTTGCAGATAGGGCTGTGGATGATATTTTGTTCTCACAGCTGTTGATACAATCAGGGGGAACTTCAGAACATTGTGAGGAATAAAGATTGTAGTTCCAGTTTTTTTCATTCTTTTGTGTGATCGTGAAGTAGATGGTTCACATTCAAGTTCGGAGCTACTTGATTCACTTCCAGAAAAAGTTAGCAGAAGTTTATTGTCAGTATATTTTCCCAGTAACGTAGCTTCTATTCTGTGCCTTTCTTTTTGCTGTCTTTCTAGACGTAGTTTTTCAGCTCTTGTTGTTAACAAATCTTTTCCTTGATAACTTGCCACTCTATCAGTCATCATACTTTTCAAAAAACTTATATCTTCTGCAATAACATTCTTCTCATTTTCATTCTTCCCCCGTTTTGATTCTTCCATAATAGTCAATACATCTCTTGGCCAAAATGGCATAGTCATGAGAAGCTTATCTTGAAATGTTGCGACAGCTTTACTGCCCTTTCTTCTCTCTGGGTTTAACTTAATCAAGTTCTTATATTCATTGTGTAATGCTTCAACTTTCTCTGCCATCTTGTGTTTTTGTAGATGAGCAATTTTGGCATTATTGTAGTGGCTCAAAACTTCATCTACCACACTATTTGCACAAAGTTGAACCAACTTTTGGTTATACTTTGATTTATTTACTTCCTGTTGCTTGTCCATATTTACAAGAAAGCATAGTAAAACTTGTTGGTATGTGGGGAGCCTAGTTCCTGCAAGTTTTTGGTTTGATTCATCAGGCAAGGTGGGTAAAATGGAGGAGTGAGTATTCAAACTTCTGGTGGTCATTTCGTAGATCAATCAATTGCAATTAAGAAAAAAGGTACACCAAGTTCTAGTACATCATCCTATGAGAATTTAGGTACCTAGTTCAAAAGATAATTAATTAATGACACATCTTACTCCTTAGTGCACTAGCTTCAGTAGCATTATGATTGTTGTGCATCTACTGTAAATCTCAAAATGGTGACATGTAACCTGTTCCTATCAAACAGACAGCACTATCTAATTGACTCAAACAATTTATCTTGGGGAAAAGAAAAACACTATTTTGAAACAAAAAGGAATGTTGCATCACAATATTAAAATAAAGTAATTTTAGAATATAGGTTTATAAGCAATTATAGGTTATAAGTAGGGCAACTTTTTGTTGCACTAAAAAAATTTAAAAGTTGCATTTATTTTTAAAGAAGTTGCAAAAGTTGCGTTTATTTTAAAGAAAGTTGCATAAAATGAATAAAAAGAGTAGTGAAATCAACACCGAGAAGGTTTGCGTTTACTCTGCGCTTGTTTTATTAACATACAAAGCCAAATACTTCCACACATTGTCTTGGGCAAACTGGCAATCTTTAGCCAAGAGCTTGCCAAGCATGCTGAAGCTCCTCTCTACACCACATGAAGTAGCTTGGCACTGCAATAGCTTAGCATAGAGTGCTGGGCTGACATTTGTGTTTGACATATTTACAATAGCTTTCAAATCACTGTTCAGTTCAAGCTGGTGGTTCAAATACAACTGAACTCCAACGGGATCGCTTCCAAAATCTAACTTGTATCCCTTTTCGTAAGCTTGAGAAACTGTAGATTTTACACTTTCAGCTTGTTTTATTTCCTCCACCAACTTCATGTAGCATTGATAAATTTCCTTGTGGCTGTTTGGAAGAGTTTCAGCCGCCACTGCTTCTTTTGCATTCACTACCAGGTGCCCTGTGCCTTCGAATGCATTCACAATATCACAAACTTTATTAAAATTTTCAACATAGTACTTTGCCGCATTTAACCAACTGCCCCACCGGGTGACAATAGGTGAGGAGGACTGCCGATTTCTGAAAATTTTCCTCTTCGGTCTTTATTTTTAACTACCGAAGCCTTCACGGTAGCAATGAGCTTGTTAACATCTTCATAATGATTGCGAATTCGCTCGACTGCATTATGCAATAGGGTGGAGTGAAAAAACCTTTTTGTTTCCAATCACTTTCCCCGGGGTCAGAAAAGTGGGCATTTGGTAAAAAAACATGCTTGAAAGTGGTTTTGCATGGTTGCATGCAAAATTGGTCGTGCTACCTACCTCTAGTGGTTCATCGGACCCAAATTTTGCAAAATTTGTCATAACTTCTTAAATTCAAACTGTAGAGTGATAAAAATTACATCAAAAGTTGCAGAAGACCCAAGTTTATATCCGCTCTAAGAGAACTTTTTCTCCTATTTTGAATAAGAAAAAAGTTGTATTAAAAAAACTGATTTTTTTACTTTTTTTCTTAAATCATCACCAATAATGAAAACATAAAGAAGCAGAATCAAAAAATAATTACAGTATAGCTTGCAAAGATGTTGAAAGAGAGTTTGGTGCTCTACTACATTAAATATGAGACATAGTAATGTTGTAGCAATGGGAAGGTGTCCTTTTAAAAGTGGTATTGGTTACGTCACGTAATATGCAGTACACTCGCACGGTTCATCGGATACATTTATAGGTGCTAGCACATCATACTTTTACAAAAATTGTATCTTAAAGTTGATAAAGCAAATCTTAGCAGGAAAATTGTCTTTTAGTATCAAACCATTTCATTAGATGCGTGGATTTTGTTCGTTGTCTGATGGTTCCATCACGATTTTCAAATCCTGTGACTAATGCAGAAACCTCGGATACCAATTGAATGTGTCGCTCCACAGCTTGGTTGTGGCATGGATGAGAAATCTGCAATGGCATGGATTTTAGGTCTTCCATGTCTGAAAGGGAGAAATGACGAACCAATGGTGGTTCTTCGACATCATTCTCATCAAGATTTGCCAATTCGTGATAAGACTTATAGAGCAGTCGCCAGTAGAGTTCACGAGCACCCAAAAAATGTATTTTTTTCACCTATATTTTTGAAATCCTGAATAAATGTTCTTTCAAAATCGCCAATGCTTCCACCCAATTTCCGGTTGTTTTAGCGGAAATCGGGGATTCCCCGGCGAAACGGTGTTGAATTTTTTTGCTGAGGTAGGGTTGATTTTGATTCTAAAAATCGTATATCTGTATAAAGTAGACAGTCGATTTTAGGTTCAAACGAAAGAGGAAGATAATTGCAAACTTTTCATAAAGTATTTTTTGGATTGTTTCATTATGACGTCACGATATGGTTGATTGATTCCAAATTTTTACAAAAAATTTTGATTTAGGGTGCATATCGCTAGTTATTACAGCCAAAGTTGACGGAATAATGTCATAAAAGTTGCAACATCGATAAACCAGTTTCTCACCGACAAAATGAAACCAAAATGACATCTTTATGATGTCATTAGAGAAAACTACGTAGTAAAATGCAAAACCGACTAGACGCGCTTTTCAAACAAATTGCACGTGACAGCGAACATTTTGATCGCGGCGCTGCGGTTTTCGTTGCAAAACATCAAAGAAAATCAATTTCACCGTCGTAAACGCTCAAAATGACGTTTGTATTAAAACTTTTTTACAGTGTGAGTGCATGAAGATAAACTCTGTTCAAAATTTAAGAACAAAATAAGAACAAGTTTAGGCTTAGTGCAAGAAAAACTTTTAAGAAGTTTTTTTTTTTAATTTTATTGCTATTTTGTGGCAAAGAATGACATTGCGCTAGCAAAATGTTCGAGCACATTGTTTCGAAAAGTCATAAAGTTGGTAGAGTAAGAATAAAACGATATATGAGAGGTGTTTCCAACATTTTTTTATTAAAGGATATCAATTTTTTGCGAAAAACAATAATGTCACCAGCAAAAGAGCGTGGATAAGCTCATTCAGATGTTTTAATTTTCTGTGTTGTCCTGATCGGACGCTTTGTTCGCAAAAGTTTCTTTTAAAATAACTAAAGCATTGTTTGTAACAAAAGATGTTTGATTATTTGTTTAAAATAATGCACAATTTTCACATCAAATTGCCCTGCATATAATCAAAAAAAATTGTGATCTTCAGTATTTAAGAATATTAAAACTTAAAAAGTAAAATCTTACAAAGGAAATACCAACAACATTAGGTAATTATTTTATCATTGCCAATTTGCTTTGATCAAGAGACAACGAAAGACCTTGCTATCTAGTCCAACTGCTATCTGCCTACATGCCTACCACAAGTAATGGAAGCTCCACATTACGTCTTGTCTGATTGTTAAGCAGGAGAGCTGTGAATTCGAATTTATATATAGTTTAGCTCGATTGGGGATCGAACCAGAGTATATACAGGTTTTTTGTGAGCATAATTTGTATCATCCACCAAGTGTAGAGTCTTTAACAAACATTTTTAGAAGCACCGGTAATTATTTGAAATCATTGCACGCAAACATAGCTGTGTTACGGTAAGCGTGACGTTTGACTATAAGTGACGTAATTAGTAGGATTAAATTGAAGCCACCCCTCCCTTAGCCAAGTCACTTAGAAAATTAACCCAGATACGCTTTTTAACGTGCTTTAAAAAACAAGGGAAGCTGAAGGGGCTAAGTAATAAAATGTTTTGTAAAGCATTTTTGTAAGAAATCAACAGAGTTTTGCTATCTTTTCTGTATTACCATTGTTAAGTTGTCTAAGAGTAAGCATGACCTATAATAAGAGACAAATTTTAACCAGAGAAGGATAATTTGTGTAGTTTATTCTCCAGAAAAGTTAAGAGCAAATGAGGCTGAAAATTCGTGAAAATTGAAGAACAACCAGCCTCAACCCAAAATTTAAGGTTCTTATGAAAAAAGTATATTGGGAAGACTTCTGGCTTTCTTGGCTTCACAGTGGGTCCTACCATAATTTTGTTAAACGAATGCATAGGCGTAGCCAAGATTTTTGGTTGGGGGAGCCCCAAATCACAAGCAATGACGTCACCAGAAACTTTGAAAAAGGATTTTTTGTGGGGGCAAAGATGTCGTAGAATGAAAGATCACAAGCTGTGGTCTGGTGCTGGCACGTAACTAGGAATTCGTTCAAGGAGAGGTCTTAAACCAATAGTTAAAATGCAAAAATGTCTAAATTTGGAAACGAGTTAGAGTAAAGAAGTGTACTGTAATTCAAACGTGTCACAGATGGGGGTTTGGGGGCAAAACCCCCAGCCGCAGGGCGATTTTTTGTACTTTTTCGGAAGAAGAGCTATTTTGATACCATTGGATCATATTTTGCACGTATTCATAGTCATTTGAAAGTACTAGATTTTTGACATTTAAAAGCCAATTGAAAAATTTAAGTTGTTCAGTCCTCCTTTTGCTTACAGTTTAAGTCCAAAACACGTTTAAAATCTTGCATTTTGGAGTAAAATTTTTAAGTGATTTGGCCCAGGTAGGGGGAAGTACAGTACATTGCCTCCGGCAATAGTTTAGAAGTAAATAATAATCCATTTGAATATTTTCCTTAGAGATTATTGTTTTGTCATGAAAGCAACCAGCTATAGGAGTACATTAACGGCCAGAAGGCCCAAGCCTTCTCAATTCAAAATTTTGTTCAACGAGCATTTCCCCTATTGTTGCTAATTTTTTTCAGAAGTATTTTGTTGCATAAAAACTGGCGAGGTGGAGGTGAATTGTTATTGAAAAATATGCAATAGATAGTTACGCCTACAAACCATGTTATTGCTCGGGCCCGATTAAGATTGAGTTGGGCCCCTGGCATTTTGAGATTTTTCCAATATTTTCCAGCCAAATACAGGTGAAGATAAAAAAAAAGTCTTATCCGAGCGCGGGGCCCATGGCACTATGAGCCATATGTTAAATCCGTCCCTGGTTATTGCATTACGTTCATAAAAAGGTTAGATGAGGGCTTCAGTTAGCAACTTTTAGGATAAAATTCACTCGGGTTATATGTTTAAATTGATTGGCAAACATTATATTGAAGGTGCCTGGGCCCCCTGAAATAATATTATCGTTGGGGGACCATATGGTTGGCAAACGTTAAATTGTGGGGGCCTGGGGCCCCCTGGATCAATATTATTGTTAAGGGTCCATTTAATTATTATTGTAGAAGGCCCATTTAAATTGGTTAGCAAAAATTACATTGAGAGGGCCTGGGCCCCCTGGATCAAAATTATTGTTAATTACTGCTGTACGCGTGTACTGTTGTACATGAAGATGCTAAAAGAAACTGAAAGTGAAGAAACAATCGTATTTTTTGTGACATTTTCTCGTTGGTAGCATGTCAATTGGGGGGGGCGGGCCCCCTGGGCCTCACCCCTGACTACGCCTATGAACGAATGTGAATAAGATCCAAATCTTTTGAAGACATGAGACTAATAATAGAATTAGCATTGTTGAACTGTCTTTCATTACTCTATCATGCTCCTAGAAGAATTTTAGGCACCTCAAACCATACTGCAGGTTTCCTGCCTAATGACCCTGGCACTGTACGTAAGTGCGTATAGTGCAAGATCACCTGCCTGAAGTTGTCCAAACTCATGTTCTCGATGACGTATACACCCGTTTGATAAATTTGATGGTAATTTACTGACCCAATGTAAAATAAAGTAAGTAAGCGGATGATCCCTGGAGTTTGCAAGGTATAGCTATGGGCTACTCTCACAGAGCAGCCGGTAGAAAGAGAGCTGGCGAGTGCAATCGTGACGCTTTTTAGTGCGAGGAACCCAAATTAAATGAAGTCTTGTATGGCTCTTCACTTAATTTTTGCACAAAGTAGTGGCGTTTAGTTACAATGAGTTTAAATAATGAGTCGGTTGTTCATGCTGACACGCCAGAGGAACCAAAACCACGGAAGGGATGAGGGAGAGGAGCTCTCAGCAGCTGCTGAAATCCAATCAGACTTATTTAGGGGACTAAAGAGGAGGCCTATTCGATTGACAAATTTTGTAGATCGTTCCAAAATAATTTTAGTCAAAAGATGTTTAAAAATGGCTGACACATTAAGTATACTATAGTATAAACCATTAACAATTGCAAAAAGACCTGCTGCTCAACGGTTTTTGCTAAAGTAACAGTTTTATTATACTGTATTTCGTAGACGCCCCAGACACCATAAGTCATTTTAGTAATCCTACGGTATTTGGTAAAATCAGTCATTTCTAAATCGTTCTCACTTTTTGAGAATGATGTAGATCACAGTCAAAGTCATTTCCAGACACAACAACTTGGTTTGAGTTTTAGTTTAACAATGTCTTGAATGACTTTTTTTTTAATCTACATCTACTGTACTAAAAAAGTGAGTAAACCTATTTCAAAAACAGTGCGTGTCATATTTAAAATCTTACAAACAAACTGCTTTTCCGAAATCGCAATCGTCAGGGGTGTTTTGATCAAATAAAAAAGTAGATAAATAGCAGGGGCTAGCATCACTAGCGTAACTGACGATGGGGGGCGCGAGGCAGGGAGGTATTTTCCTCCAGATGTGGGTACCTTTATAAATTATGGCAACAAATTTATGGGGAAAAACAAACGACAAAAGCGAAAAGTCTTCACCTGAAACTCGACAGAAAAAAAGCAACCGATTTTCGGTCAAGACTTTTTTTTAGACTTTAACCAAATTTGACGGAAAAAAGCACCAAATCTTCGGTAAAGTCTTTTATTTTTCACTTAAAATTAACAGAAAAATGTGGAGCGAATTTCTAGTCAAGTTTTCCTTGCACTCTGGCTCTAACCTCTAATTACGCCACTGGCTAGCAGGTAATGTTCCTACGTATACTCGAACACATTACCGTACACCTTACAGCAACAATAAAAATTTAAAAGTTAACAGACTGCTTTACTCGTTGAAGTAGTCAACGCTAGAAGTGCCTTTTCTTCAAATTTTTTTTTTACATTTTGAATGAGATGATCTCAACAACAAGTAAAACGATCTAAACTGAAAAACATTTCATTTTTACAGTATGGTGAATACGGTGTTTGTGAATAATTGTTGCACCTTAAAATGGAGTCAGTAATGTTTTAACTGAAAAATTGGTTAATATCTCCAAATGCGCAGCCATCAGTTTTCTCAGCAATGCCCCCCAAAAAATGTTTAGTTTCTTCACCCATCAACTTATACGACTTTGTGACGGATTATGGGTGGTGACAGCGTTCCCGCTATTTCTTACAAATAATTGCTGTATGAACCACAATCAAAATATCTTTTGTTACAAACAATGCTTTAGTTATTTTAAAAGAAACTTTTGCGAACAAAGCGTCCGATCAGGACAACACAGAAAATTAAAACATCTGAATGAGCTTATCCACGCTCTTTTGCTGGTGACATTATTGTTTTTCGCAAAAAATTGATATCCTTTAATAAAAAAATGTTGGAAACACCTCTCATATATCGTTTTATTCTTACTCTACCAACTTTATGACTTTTCGAAACAATGTGCTCGAACATTTTGCTAGCGCAATGTCATTCTTTGCCACAAAATAGCAATAAAATTTAAAAAAAAAACTTCTTAAAAGTTTTTCTTGCACTAAGCCTAAACTTGTTCTTATTTTGTTCTTAAATTTTGAACAGAGTTTATCTTCATGCACTCACACTGTAAAAAAGTTTTAATACAAACGTCATTTTGAGCGTTTACGACGGTGAAATTGATTTTCTTTGATGTTTTGCAACGAAAACCGCAGCGCCGCGATCAAAATATTCGCTGTCACGTGCAATTTGTTTGAAAAGCGCGTCTAGTCGGTTTTGCATTTTACTACGTAGTTTTCTCTAATGACATCATAAAGATGTCATTTTGGTTTCATTTTGTCGGTGAGAAACTGGTTTATCGATGTTGCAACTTTTATGACATTATTCCGTCAACTTTGGCTGTAATAACTAACGATATGCACCCTAAATCAAAATTTTTTGTAAAAATTTGGAATCAATCAACCATATCGTGACGTCATAATGAAACAATCCAAAAAATACTTTATGAAAAGTTTGCAATTATCTTCCTCTTTCGTTTGAACCTAAAATCGACTGTCTACTTTATACAGATATACGATTTTTAGAATCAAAATCAACCCTACCTCAGCAAAAAAATTCAACACCGTTTCGCCGGGGAATCCCCGATTTCCGCTAAAACAACCGGAAATTGGGTGGAAGCATTGGCGATTTTGAAAGAACATTTATTCGGGATTTCAAAAATATAGGTGAAAAAAATACATTTTTTGGGTGCTCGTGAACTCTACTGGCGACTGCTCTATTAGACGTTGGATTGATTTTTGGAACCTTGAAGTGACGAATATTCGTACTTTGTGCACCTTCACTTGCTTTATTTCGCAAAAAAACAATCTTCTTCACCGCAGCATTTCGAATCTCTTCATTTTCATCAGCCAACATTGCAAGCATGATATTCTCTGGATGGGCAAAGTATGCGTTTCTTTCGACAACTTTAGTGGCAATATCTTTAACTTGGCTGTCAGGAAAGACTTGAATTCTTTGATACAGATCGTACAAATTTTTTGGTCCATCAGTTATTTTGCTCTTTGATTTTATCTGAAACCATGTGGGAAAATATATTTGCATGCAAAATCTAGCAAGAGTTTCAAGAGTATTTGTTGGATGAACGTTGGAGATATAGAGTCGAAGTATTCTACAAGCTAACGTCAACCACTGCGAATGAACGATTGGTCCAATTTCCAACAGTGCCAAATCAGCTTCAACATATCCTTTTGCGATAGCTGTGCACATTTTATATGCATAATATTGATCAGAGCTTAATGAATCAACTACATCTTCAGACAGTATTGGCAAATCAGGACTTGATATTGCAACAAACTCGGCAATGCCCCATTCTGACACGCAACCTTTTAAACTTTTTCCAACTGGACCAGAAAATGAATCAGGAGAAGATGTTGTTCCATCTAAAACTTGAAATACATGGCGCAGAGGGAGTTCGTTGCAATGCAAAAGACATATGGACCACTGCACAGACCTTTTACAAAGTTCTTCCAAGTTTCTAATAGCACCATTGTGCACACCAGTCATTACAGCCGTTCCATCACTACCAACTGCGGCTAGATTATCTTGCAACGAAGAATCTTTGATTTTGTCAAATATGGTTTGAGCTATCGATCGTCCTTTTCCATGGGGAGGTGATACATGCGTCAAATAAAATTCTCCCGGTTCTCCCACCACAACATAATGCTCCTCTACAATTGTTTTACAGTAAAATTTATCTTCTTTGTTCACCATCACTTGCGTTGCATTCTTCCTTCCATCATTGTAAATTCCATCCACTTTCAAAAACAGTGCATCATCTTCCATTCTCGCATCTTCACGATATTTTCTTCTTTCTCTTCTAAGCTTGCTGTGATCTATGGAAAGGCTCTCATCATACATGACTAGAAGACCATTGGAGTTGAGGTCTTTCATTACTGCATTTGCCACTGCAGCTCCTGCACGATCAGATATTAGATAACGATCGCAAATAAAAGCCAAGTTTGACCATCTGAAACGATTTTGCTGTAAATCTTCCTCATCAATCTGAGCTAGTGAATTTTCTGAAGGACATTGAGAAGCATCACAAACAGATTGGTCATCAGATAATGTTGCAATGTCTGTATTAGCAACTGCATCTGAGTCCAATCGTGATATCTTACTTGTTGTAGGCGCTTCAGAATACGAATGTTTTAGCTTAAATTTCACGTCACTGGGTGTTAATTTTTCTACCACTGAAGTACATTTTGAAACTCTTGTAGTCTTCTGGTCGTTATAAAATTTGTAATCTTTGCTGCTCATGCGAAGGCCGTGAGCTGCTTCCAAAATGCGTCTTTGTCTTTTATCTTCACAAAAGATATCAAATAAGTAATCCAATTTCTCCACAAAAATTGCTTCTTTTTTTAAAAACGTTGTCCCTCGTTTAGTCTTGGGGTATCTGTCTAAATTGCTGAATTCCTTGATTAACTCTTGAATTTTTCTGACCACGCTGGATATGCTGATGGTATAAACATTGCACCATGTCCATAGCTGAACTAATTCTTGAGCCACAGTGTTAGCAGCCTCTGATTTCAAAAAGTTAACTTCGTTTAATACACGACAGATCACCTGCTTTGTTGTGGGCATAAAGCCAGGAGGAAACTGTTGCAAACTTTTAAACTCGTGTCCACTATGTAATATCTTCGTAACTTTAACTACCTGGTTTCTTGTTTCCATATTAAAGTTAACTACAAATTTACAGCTTTTAAGACTTATAACATTACTACTGTACACTTTCTAGTAAGCAACACTGTAATGCATAATCTGAAAAATACGTAGTATTTACAGCCTAAATCTCAGTAAGTATAATATTTACTGTATTGCTAATAATGTGTTCTGATGTATCAGCTAGTTCAGTTCTTGTGTGGTTTATCTATATCGCTATAGCTTTGGTTTTAGTAGCCTAATGAAATATTTGGGAGTTAGGTTTTATTTACGACTTCATAAAGTTTAGAGTCATTCAATAGAAAAAGAGCTTTTCTGTTACTACGTTTAGTGAAAACAAAATATAGGTGACATCCGCAACAACAGCAATTTGTACCTCAGTTTTAGCATAGTTTAAGGGTTAGCTGGAACTGATATGGTTAATGGCTATGCTATAATATCTAGCAGTTTTTTTTTCAATCATAACAAAATTCTCATTCTCAATGGTTTCTGACACATTTCGAAGGTCGTAAAGGTAAAAATATCTCCTTAATTGCCATCGTAACAACTGCATATGTCTGTTTGAAAACAAAAAAAATGATAAAAATGTGTTTTTTGCTAATAACTATTTTTCTGGGCAAAATTGAAGAAACAGTCTTCTTAGAGCGGATATAAACTTGGGTCTTCTGCAACTTTTGATGTAATTTTTATCACTCTACTGTTTGAATTTAAGAAGTTATGACAAATTTTGCAAAATTTGGGTCCGAGAACCACTAGAGGAAGGTAGCACGGCCATTTTTGCATGCAACCATGCAAAACCACTTTCAAGCATGTTTTTTTACCAAATGCCCACTTTTCTGACCCCGGGGAAAGTGATTGGAAACAAAAAGGTTTTTTCACTCCACCCTATTATGCAAGGCATGAGCTGTGCAAGTGATGTGGAACAGCTTTGGGTATATTCCTTTAACAAGGCGGCCTGCTGCTGTCATATACCTGGCAGCATCTGTAAGCAAAAGAACAAAATTATTTCGGTTTGCTTGGAGGGTTCGTATTGCATCATCAACAGCATGCACAATAGTTTGCTGATTTGGAGACGTACAAAGAATCTTGCAACGCAATAAATAAGTTGTTTCTGGAACTTCGATATTACCTACTAAGGTATTCAAATACTTGCTGCCAGATATTTCGGATTCATCAATCACCATGAAAATAATCTTATCCAAAAGAATTTCACAAACTCGATCTACTTCGCATTTTCCCATATCGTCAACTCGCTTTCTACATGCCGATTTGGATGGAGCTTTACGACCTAGAAATTGAAATAGCGACTGCATTTCTGGATTACGTAGCTTGTAGAGTGGGATATTGGCTGAGAGAAATGCTGAGGTAACTTTTCCAACATAATCGTCCCAACCTACGTTGGTAGAGTCTATAGGCTGCTGCCGCTGCTGCACTGTTGATGAGAAGGCTTTTTGATGCTTTGCACTTAGGCGATGTTTGTCCACAGTAGATTTTCTGTCATGCACAGCAATTGTAGCGTACAGTGTGCAGTACAGTTCTCCACGAGCGGAAGTCATAAACTCTTTTGGGTGGTGTGAAACAAAGTCTCGAACTTTGGAAAGGGATGATTTCGCTTCTTTCGGCATTTTTACAAATTTATAATTTTACCCTCTCAATTTTTCTGCTTATGCCTGACTCTAATAGGAAGGTGTGAATTTATAAAAATTAGTAACTATGAGATTAAACAACTAGTTCACAATAGAAATAATGCAAAAACATTTACTTATCCTTCACATATTTCAAGTAGACTCATGGCTTTTCCTAACACCTTCATGTTAGAGGTAGCCTTCGCTTAGGCCTATCTCATTCTCAAACATTTTGGAGTTGGACGTCTGCAGTAAAATGTTTACTATCGTTTGGCTGACTCTACAAGTTATGCGAAGTCATACGAATCACGATTCGTTTTACTTTTAACCGCAGTTTTCCGGCTTGTTGACCAAACCCACTACTATTATGCAACAAAGGTTGACAATATAGCCTGAACCAAAACTGTTTTATACGCACTCGCTATGTTATGTACCACATACGTTAAAACAAAGAAGTAAAGCAGGCTTGCCTAGTGCCTACACTTGGGATTTCAATTATTAACAAAAATTACACTTGGATAGTTCATAATTTTTCTCTTTTTTTTTTGCAATATTGACAAAAAGTTACGCTTAAAAACCGAAAAAGTTGCAAAATAAAATTTGGACAAAAATATCCTTACACGCTATATTGAAGTTTTGTGTCACTCAGGAAGCTGTCCGAAGCTGTAAAAAAAAGTTGCAAAAAATTGCCCTAGTTATAAGCAAATAAAAAATATTTTGATGTCAGTCAGTGCTAATGTATAGACTGAACTTAAACGCATTGCCAACCTTACTTTACGTTTTGTGTCCACTTCTGCAACACCGACCAAGAAAATGGGATAGAAACAATTTTTTGATCATAACTACTTTTCTGTAACTTCTGGAGCAAAAAGTCTCATTAGAGCAGATAGAAATGTGGACCTTCTGAATCAGTAGGTTCAAAAATTACGTTTCTAGCGTTCATGGTTAGGAAGATATGAAACATTTTAATAATTTTAAGGAATCCCCATTGTGCTGAGGGTAAACGGGGTCTGATTTCCAAAAAAATTTACACATGTCATTTTTAGCCCAAAATGCAATACCAAAAAAAGGTAGGCATTATCCGAAAAAAAAAAAAAATAGTGGGGCAACAGCCTCACCCTACTGTGTAGGCAAAAAAAACTAATTGGTAGGAGGTGATGATCTGGATTCATTTAATGATTTATAGGCCTACTGCATTTGTAGAAATTGTCTTGAATAATTTTCTGTTTCTGTATTTGATATTTGGTAATGCAATTTTGAAAGCTGTGATTATTTTCATTATTTATTTGGAACCAAAATTATCAAAATTTGAAGACTAAGCTAGTGTAATTTGTGATTGTTTGATTTCGAAAATGTCATTATGATTTTAAATTTATTGCATTAATTGCTGTTTTGAAAATACCACAAGCTTTTTTTTTAATCTGAAGGCTCAATTGATGCTTATTGCGTAGAAAAAATCTTTAGATTGGTTGTTGTTGGTATTAGATGCTCTGCGGCATAGTGCATGATTTTGAATCATGACTGAAATAAAAGATGCAGCTCATAAAGAAAAGAAATTGAAAAGAAAAAAGACAACTCCCAGTAAGTATTTACTGTTATGCTGAGATTATTACTGAAATTATTGCTTTTAAGAGAACAATATTTTAATTGTTGTCTTGCAATTTTTTAATAATTTAAAATTATATGGTTATTCCTTGTTGTAGCTTTGCCGGCGGCAGCTACCGGCGTGAAATCATTGTTCATTATCCTTGTTTAATAGAAAAAAATTCAAGAGAATATGTTGATATCTGGCATATTTGCTTTGGTGTTTGAATAATTGACTTGCTTGGGAGCTAAACTTTATGTTATCCATCAATAATTCACTTAAATTGCTTGAGCCATTTTTCTGTATGATTAAGAAATAATGTACACGATTTTTAGAAGAGAAAAGCACCGTACCTGCTAAAAAGAAAAAGATTGCTGCAAATGACAACAAAATTCCAAGTAATTTTTATTTTTTCTGTTCAACTATTTTATATGCATGATATGATTGAATAATAACTAATTAATTGAGCTATTGGGTTCAGTGTTTGAACTAGCTGTGTTATCTAGTTTTACTTCGAATTAAAAGTATTATGAATATCTTTTGGAAGAGCATCCAGAACTTCAAGTGTGACATTGTGTCAAAAGAAGTGACAATGGAAGGTTAAGACTTGTGATAGTTACCTTTCTTCTTGCAGCATATAAAATTGCTGCTTACAACATTCAATCTCCGTTCTAAACTCTGCCAAGAATTTTGTTAATCTAAACAAACAGTGGTCCGTTGGTTTAGATTATTTGTTTAGAACAACGGATCATTGTTTGTTTAGATTAACAAAATTTATAAATACTAATCTTTAATATTATTTTCAGAGAAGCAATTCAGTGTTCCTTCTAAGAAGAACAAGTTTGACCAGGCCAAAAATGGCAAAAGAGCTACATCAAACAAAACTTTCAAAAAACAAAAACCTGGATTCAAAGGAAAACCTATAAACAAGGGTAAGCAGCAATCCATTCCCAAAAAGCTTCCTAAAGAAACTGCTCAATCACGAAAGCAAAGAAAAATAAAAAGGTATGAATGTTTATCGTTGATTACAATTGTAATAAGTATGCAGGTGAAAGACTGTTTGTTGTTCATTCAATATTGGATTTATTTTTTCACCCAAAACTTTCGATTAAATGATAAAACTTGGAAATAATTTGTCAATCATTTCGAAAATTTTGGTCATTTTCATAATATTGCAAGCACAACTTTAGAGCTGCAAAAATGTGCCAAAATTTTTTTCGATTATGACCAAAGCTTTTTTGGCCATGTCATACACAAAAAATTTAGGTAAATGACCTGAGAAATAATCTATCTGCTTGTGCAAATGCTGTTGTCATGAAAAAGCATCACAAGTTTCAATCATAGCTAGTTGTATAACTAGAGACGCAGTTCACCCCACTTCATTTGTTACAGCAAAAGTTAGAAAAAAACTTCAACAAAGTAACAAGTCTTACTTTTAGACAGCAGATGAAAAAACCAAATTATGAGTTATCATGCAAAGCGAAAAAGATTTGGGAAACACTACGAGTGCAAAATGGAACGATGTCCAAAGAAGAAAAATATGAAACTGTAGAAAGTCTTATGAACGTTGTATCAGATTACAACAAAAAGGTATTATATTTTGAATGCACAGTAAATACTTCACTCTTTTGTAACTGTCCTGCTTTCTCTGCAATATCCAAGGATTTCGGTAAAGTTTTTTAATAATTAATTTGGATATAGTTTATTTAAAGACAGATGATATTTTTTCCTGTTAGCAATTCGAAAATTGATTACCGATAATCTAAAATCAGTATTGTTTAATGAAATTATCAGTAGGTTGGTATCAGGTAGCCAGATGATCTTTATTTTTTGATTTTCAATTCACTCAGAAAATGCTGTCTTTCATATTGATAAGAATATGGTGCAACTCAATGTCATGTACCATACAATTCCAGCGATATCTGGAGGACTCAGGAAATAAGGCACTCTGGACACCCCTTTGCGGCACAGGCTGCATCTTCGTTAAATGCCCATTGGCTACCTGCTGGTTGGAAGGCTTCCCGATACTTCTTTTCTTTGGTGAAGTATTGGGATGGTTCTAGTAGTGTTTAACAGCTCTACACTACGCTACGGTATTAGTCTTCTGATTTGATATAAAATTTATGGCGAAGTTGATGAAAAAGTTTGTAAAATTAATTGCTCTGCTTTTCTAGATCAACGATTTGTTTTTTGCGCACGACACAAGCAGAGTTATCCAAACTTGTCTGAAACTTGGGTCTCGAGAGCAACGAACCCGAATATTTGAAGCTTTGAAAGGGAATATAGAAATTATGTGCAAAAACAGATATTCAAGGAATATTGTCTGGAAAATGTTGAAATACGGGTAACCTAAGACTTCATTTCGTTTGTCTTAGGTAATGGGTAAGGTGCCTGCACAATGTTCACTTGTACAGTTTTTGCAAGTGCTTGTTGGATTTTGTTTCATCATTTCTGTAATTTCCTCAAATTCTGATTCTACAATCTACAATACATGTTTAATTGACTTGGTTAGATTCCCCTTCTGACCTAGCAGTCAGTTATTGTTTTGTCTGAGGAAAATAAAACCTCAGCCAATCTCCTGCTCCAGCCTGATGAGAGACTTGCAAGCAAAACCAATAAAGGTTGCTCTATGTTGATGTAGTTGGACAGAGATCCTAGTTGATATGCATGACTGAATGAATTGCTCAACGTGCTGTATATCAAACTTAAAGATCTTCGTTTGTTTGTAGTTTGCCCGATGAACGGAATTTCATTATCAAGTCATTTGCAAAAGATGGATATCGTCTCGCAAAGCAAAATACTTCATCGGATGTTATTGAATATGCGTACAACAATCATGCTAACGCTCCAGAAAGAGAATTTTTGGTTAAGTTGCTTTATGGCAGGGTTTTCCGAAATTTAGAAGTAAGTAATTTTCATATTTATTTTCCTAATTGTCTTGGTCTGAAGAAAGCGAGGAACCTTTTCATCTCAAGCTGCCTACCTGTGTCCCGCACACGCTGGACTTTTACTCTGTCCTTTTATTGCTGAACTTCAAACAGGGAAGCCAGGAATATCTAAGTTGTATAGTGTTACGTTGACCCGACCGAGAATCAAACCCAAGTCTATCGTTTCAGTACCACATGCTCTTACCAATGGCACCACGGATCAGTAGAAGCTTAAGCAAGTTCAACAAAATTGACGGTTTTACTATCTAGCTACGAGTCCACGACTTTTCGGCGCCAAGTCGGTGCTTTTTGACTAACCCTAATCCTAAATAACTGAACGGTCAAAAAGCACCGAATTGGCGACGAAACGATGCGTGCTGAAAAGGTCTGTGCCCAAAATGGTTGTGCAAAACAGACGTGATCCCTCTAGCTACCTACCTTACAGCATTGCTTAAGCTTTTACCAATCGTCGCGTAAAGCTACATACCGGTGCACGTCTAGCCATGGATTGTGGACTGTGGCAGTAGCCCCACTGCTGTATTATTGTGGAGTTCTTCCACAACCCTGTCTCTTAAAAAGGCCCCAACCAACAACGTGTAGTCAACACTTATACCGTAAAAGATTGGATGGGGCGGGGGGGCGCTTCCACAGCCATTGTCGGATGTATCCTGAAATGAAAACTTTTCAAGGCAAAAGAAGCAAAAAATTCACGCTCATAGAAGGTAAAAAAAGGTCTCCAAGCTCGAATTTGCCATTTTTTGTCCAAACGCATGGCGCAGACCAGAAAAAAGATCTTGTTCTAATCTGCCAGGAAGCACGTCTTTTCGTCGCGGACCTTTTCGGTGCGGCCTATTTCGTCTCCGCCACTTTTCGGCACAGGTTCTTTTTGTCCCAGACCTTTTCTGCGCCAATTCGGAGCCCTTTGACAGTTCAGTTATTTATTCTTTCCTTTTGTTTTTTTTTCATTTCGCGCAACGATTATGTAGGTCAGGGGAACTTCTGTATAACAATGGAGATTGACCAACAGTTGTAATTGGATTTTAGTAATTTGATTACCGCTGCTTGCCTCAATAACATATATGCGCGGAATTTTCTCCGTTTTTGTTTTGTTTTGTAGTAAAAATATTTCATTTTAATTTTTGGATCCTGTACAAAAGATTTTGTACGGAAAACCGCTTTCTATTAGTACAGCGAATCGCGCTGCTTTCCGCGTAGTTAGCGCCGCTTTTCTCGTTCGCGTTTTGTATAAACAGGCGTTCACTCTACCATAAGTTGTCAAGTATATACCAAGTTCGCAACTTTTTAACAATACAGTAAGTCCTCGGGTTACGACGGTCCCGACTTACGGTGTTTCGAGGTTACGAACGCACTCCATATAAATATAAATGATAATACAGTACAGAACTGTAATATCGAAGCCTTAAACTGGATCATTGTGATCAAGGCTCATTGGTTTTTGTCATATGCATCGTAAAGTTGTCCAGCCTAACATTGAGCAGAATTTTAAGAAAGTAGAGAGACCTGCACCCTTTACATCAGCTTCCTCTATTACTACAGAGCCTCTACCATCTACCTCAGCTGCCTCTACTACCCAACTTCTCCACCATCTTATTAATACAGTACTGTATTCTATTTGCTTTTATTCATGTGATATGGAATTGTTTTCTGTTTTTCTAATAAAGTACTTTTTTGCATTATTTGTACATTTTATTACAGTACAGTACGATATGTACGAGTCTCGTATAGAGTAATTTATGTATAATGTTCCGACTTACACTGAAATTCTGGTTACACCGCGTCTCAAGAACGGATCAACGTCGTAAGTCGAGGATTCCCTGTAAACATGAAAATTTGCGCTAATGCAACATTTTTGACAAAAAGAGCAAAATAGATAAAAAATTTCTCCAAAATTTTGCTGCGTTGAGCATGAAATTGCTCTTAGTTTGTTCCTAAATTCAAAACAAAGTTTATTCTTGTATACTGAAACTGCGAAAAGTTTTAATTCAAACGTCATCTTGTGCGGTTCCGACTATTTTATTGTGATGTAATAAAATAAAACAAAATTATTTATGAAAAGTTTGCTAACATCTTCGTCTTTCATTTGAGTTTAAAATTAACTGTCTACTACATCTAGAAATAGGGTTTTTAAGATTAAAATCAACCGTACCTCAGCGAAAAATATAAATGCTTATTTCGTGGAGAATATCCCCGATATTACCCAAAATCACCTGAAGTTGGGTAGGAAATATTGGCGATTCAGAAACATCATTTATTCAGGAAATTCCCAAAATTTAGGTAAAAAAGATACGTCTTTTGAACGTCGCGAACGTTCTTAGAGACTAGACAATAAGATTTTAAGTTTTAGCAAAAGTCCAGCACGCGTTTATTATTTTTTGTTTTCCTGTCGGTGTTTTTTTGTTTCTATTTTTGACCTCGTAATGTGTAGACGTTGAAGCATTGTCTTATCGCTTTCCATAAATCTTTCTTTCACTTTTCATAAGGAAAGAGATAAAATTAGTGTCTGGAATTTGTACAGGATCCAAAAATTGAAATATATTTTTACTATATCCAAACAAAACAAAAAAACGGAGAAAATATCATGCCGACGTATTATTGAAGAATGCGGCAGTAATCAAAGTATTAAAATCCAATTACAACTGTTGGTCATTCTCCATTGTTTTAAAGAAGCTCCACTGACCTATTTAATAGTTGAACAAAACAAAAAAATAAGCAAAAGGAAAGAATAAATAACTGTACTGTCAAAGGGCCTTAAATTGGCGCCGAAAAAGTCTGGCACAAAAAGGACCTGTGGCGGAGACGAAATAGGCCGCCCCGAAAAGGTTTGCGACGAAACGGTCGCGGAAAAAGTCTTTTCTTTCTGTGAAGGGAAGTTGAATTTCTATGGTGGGGAGGATGCGTTCCCCCAACAATTTAGGTACTGCTTATAGCACTTAAAGAATTTTTATTTAAACATCTTCCCTAGTTTAAATGTTAAATCAAAGCAAATCACGATACAGTATGTAGAATATTTTTGGAGATTTATAAAGTTTTTTATCTGGTTTAAATGTCAACAACGGAGATACGGTTAATTTTAATTTTTGTTATTCTAAAAAGAGTCTGAAAAGTAAAAAAATAAATTGCATCGTCATTTTACTTGTTGAATTACGCCAAAGCCTGTGACGCGTCGCCGG
This sequence comes from Trididemnum nubilum, assembly GCA_963965965.1. NCBI lineage: Eukaryota > Metazoa > Chordata > Ascidiacea > Aplousobranchia > Didemnidae > Trididemnum > Trididemnum nubilum. The sequence goes on from OZ014474.1 coordinate 10,246,201, forward strand.
TGCCCATTTCCCTGCATTGCTTCTTGTAACACAATTCCTTTCAAATCAGTAGCGATGGCGAGCTGTTTGCAACTCTGCTTGACCGGTCCAAAAATCGTTCCCTAGACTTCCTGTTCAGAGATGAACGTGTGCGACCAATCGGCCATTAAACATGTTTGAAAGATATAACTGTATAATTAAACTATTATTATCTAACTTAATTTGATTAGAAAGAGTAAAACTTTATTTAAAACAGTAAGGGCTCGTTCAAATAAGGCTTTACGATTTTTAATCAAATTATAAAATTTCCGTGCTATCAGTACTGAATATTTTACTTGTGTTTAGAAATCCGGTTCTATGTCCTTTCCTGAAATGATAGCAGCTCATCCTGATAAGAAAGAATCACTCCTTAACAGCTTTAAGACGGCGCTGGAACCTTTCGCGCAGAAAACAGCTTTAAAGAATACGATTGTGCACAAAGCTTTGAGGGACTTTTTTCAAATTTGTGACGATGTGAACCACAGAACGGTAATCTGATAATAATTACAGTTTTAGATAGAGGTTTGCTCTATACCCTATATTCCTATATCAACCATGGGTGTTCAAGCTTTTTTTCAAGGAATGCCAATTTAAAATACGCTAAAATGCCAGCCGACCAACGGTCCCCCCCCTTTTTTTTTGATGGCACTACTTTTCGTGTCCAAATATCGTGCGAAAACTGCTAACCAATATGCATTGTGCAAAAGCTAACGGCCAGGCGCGGGCCGAATAGAGCTTCATTACAGACCGGACTTTAAACACCCCTTTCCTATACCTTTACTGTAGTCTTGCCAGCTTGAGGTATGCGCAAAATCAGTAACTGTAATAATCGATGCGTGCAATTTTTGACAGGAAACCAAGATATTAGTTCAAAAAACGACGAACCAAGTCAACTGGCCGCCTTCATTGGGGTTCGTGTTAGTTGGCGGTCAGTTGTCATGGACTCTCTAAAAACGATAGGTTGTAGATATCTAGAATCAAACCAATGGAATTCCTTGATGTACTAATTCACACCAATAATTATAAAACCAATATACTATAAGTCTAAATAGTAAAAGAAGTATACTAAAACCAACAATTATAACTCACACTTAATTCTTCCAAATACCTAATCAAAGTCATTGAAATTGCAGGAGATGATCGACAGCTTACGTGAGTCTCTGATCCACATCATGCATACACGCGATGGAGCCCACGTTGCAATGGAATGCTTGTGGCATGGAACGAAAAAAGATAGAAAGGTAAAGATATCTGGTTTTTGAATAAGAATAATTCGTTAACATATTGAAATGTTTATATTGTTTCATCATTGTGGAAGTAAATCTACATTATCATAAATATATTGTTTCATCATTGTGGAAGTAAATCTACATTATCATATAGCAAAGCAAGTAAAAATGCATTAATTTTGTTTAACCCAGCTTTTTTGCTTTTTCAAGTTTTGGACTCGTTAGGTTCCGGAAAAAACAACAAATTTTCTAATTCTAGATTCGATAGTTTTTTATGGTTTGTAATTTTCTTTAAGATAATTCTGAGCTCGAATTGAATCCCAGACTCTTAACTTTGTATTCAAGGAACTTTATAAATCTGAAAAGAATCTTTGTGCTTTCGGTGACATCTACAGTTTTTGAAAGAATTTAAACCGCAATTTTCTGATATTCTTGGGTCTTGTGTAGTTTATTTGCACTGCATAGTTACATTTTGCTTGATCTGAAGAGAAGAACAGTAACAGGCATAATGAGTATATTAACTCTTGTATTTTTTCAGATTATCGTGAAAACAATGAAGGAATTTGTGTTGAAGTTATCGTGCGAGGAATTCGGCCATCTTGTTTTGTTGGCTGCTTTCGACTGCGTTGATGATACGGTGTTAATGAAGAAAGCTCTTATACAAGTAAGAACTTACTGAATTTTTTTTTGTCGAATTTCCGTGTGGGTTGCGCGGATAGCTGCTGAAAATTAAGCTGTCACATATCGGTCCGCGTCAATACCTCTAACGCCAAACCGTTCGGGTCTGAAAGTGTTGATCCGTCAGATCGTGACATACCGCGGTCATGTACCACTTTTATTTTGCTTGCTTTGCTATTTAATTCAAAATTACATAAAAGCAATTGCTCAAATAGTAATATACGCGCCAGTTCAGCTTGATCGAACTCTGTGCACTGGGCTATTTACAGATATGATTATTTCTTTTGGTTGATAAATTCGATTTTTTTTCGTCAGCCTCTTTTGCAAAAGATCGATGAATTAATAGTGGACAAATATGGTCGAAAAGTGCTGTTGTATTTGCTGACATACCGCGACTCCTCTCATTTCCGACCTTCTATCGTAGAAGCACTCAAAGAAGGAGATGAAAATGAATCAAGGTGAAAGTGGTTATGTTAATGTTGCTTTTATACGTTTAAGAGCTGGTATCAGATTTTTTGGTAACAATAATTCAAATATTCTGCAACTATTTTTGGCCGAAGTTTATCCACCATTCCAAAATCACTACTTTATGGTAAATGAGAAGTTGTAACGCAAAAGCACAACTTTTATTCTCTTATGGCGTTCAAAAATGTTAAAATTAGTACAGTGCATTAACATTGGAATATGACCAATTGACATCTATAACATTTTTACCTCTGTTCTGTAAAAGCGTCACATCTCGAAAATGCATAACGGTTCGCATTTCTTTTTTATGTCTTTGCAGTAAAATCTAACTCCTATGTCATTGCTGGATTTTGAAATGCGTGTATTATTGGTGAATGATTTTTGGAAAGAAATTCTGAATGTTTATTCGCACCGCTTTTATTTACGTTTTAAGCGTTATGGGTTGAGTTTTTCTGGTTCTGAGTTGCGTTTAATGTTAAGAATGGAGTTATAATGGTTAAAATCGGTTACCATTAAAAAAAATTAGATCAAGTTGTTGCTGAAATATGGCTTACTTGTTTTATGGGTAGGAGAGTACTTGCAGCAAGTTTTTTTTTCCTTTCAGTAAAAAATCAATGGAGTTACGACGGCGCGAGCTTACTGAGGCCGCGTCCCCTATTATGATCGATTATGTTGCTACAAACTTGGCGGATATTGTTTTCAATCATGCCCGATTTGTGTTCGTGGATGCCGTCTTCCTCCACTGTACTGGTGATACTCTTCCCATCGCTCAAGCTCTCATTAACCTGATGAAAAAAGAATATGAAAAAGAACAAAAAGACGAAAATGGAAAAGTAAGTAGCCGTTTTTGCTTTGAGTTTCGATGACCATTAGTTTTTCGGTGCTCCCACTGCGCTTTTTTACGTCTTAAATATAAATGATGTTTACAAAAATAATTTTTGGGATATTTTTGTCCCATCAGATAAATTACTAATATTAATATCACGTTCTTGCTATTGGGCATTGTCGCGATCGTTGATACTTGGCTAGAGTACAGCCTTTGATCTCTAGAGTTGTTTACGTCGACTAAAACTAGAGAACGACTAAGATGTTAATTGACGAATCGAAAATGGCAGTTGAGAGTTCCTTTAGCTTCTTGAATCTCAGAAAGCAGCACACCAATCTTAAATTAAAACTTCTATTTAAGATTCGCTTCACTGAGCAAAATCGCTCCGCTAACACTTCTCACGATCGACCAATTCGATCGTAAAGACCAAACTGTGACCGCCCAATTCAGGTCGCACTACCGGCTGCACAAGCCAACCACAGATACATAACTGCCTACGAAACTAATATCTAAAATCACCCACTTTTAGAATATTAAAATGCAATACGACCCGCCTATTTATACTATGACAAAAGCTATCGAATATCCCAGAAAAATCCATGATACGTCACAATAGAAAAAAATACACAAGCTTACGATAACAATTTGTGACATAATTATGACGTCACAAACTTCAAGTCTAAATATACCAATTAATCATGGTAAACAACCAAAATATTCTGGTGACTAATAGAAGACATTAGAATATACTACAAAGGAATTTTCTCGAACATTCCAAATCAGAAAAGCGGCAAAACTAAAAAAACAGTCACGTACACGTTAAAACACTGCAAATAATTATATCTCAGGCATTCAAAATTATTATACGTAACAGGCATCTTCACTCGCATTTTTTAAGTCACAATTTCTGATTTGATCTTGTTGCATTTTTGCTTCATAGATGCATATAGTTGAAGATCCATGTGGACATATGGTTATCAAGCGAATCATTAAAGGAGAAGCTGAAGTAACGTCACATGACAAGGAAAAAGGTATTGGTGGAAAACTTGAAATACCAACCGACATTTTGGATTTATTTTTTACCAGTTCGTTTATATTATTGCATTGCCAATAACCAACTAAGTTACATCTCATTTCTCAATTTTATTCTTGAAAAAATGTGCCACGTAGCTTTGAAATGTGGTTGAATATTACACCATCTCCCCTTGAGGGAAAACTCTGGCTAGTTAGTATATGTCCATTAGGGTGTTTCATTTTTTCACCATTTTTGAAATTGAAAATGCTTGGGGTCGTATCTGATAGAGTTTTTGACGCTGAATTCGAATATGTAATTTTTATTTCGCTATGACGTCATTTTGAAGTTGCAGCACGCGTTCGAAACTCTGGCAGAGCACGATTTCGGGAATTTGCCGTATCTCGGTAACGGTACGAGATGGCGCGTCGAGACTGGTGTCAAAATGCGCAGAAGGATCGATTTCCTATACCCTCTCAATACAGCTTTTAAGTGTATCTTGAACAGAAAAAGAGTTATTAGCAAATAACGCATTTATCATGCAATTTTCATTTTCAATACACAAAGGCATTATGGCATTCGCTGTAATCACTCGCAAAACGTACTTTGTAAGTTCACACAAGGCAAGAAAAGTCAATCAGACTTGTCTAACTCCATATTACACAAAAATGCGCGCAAGCACATGTCAGTTTTATTCATTTGTGATGGTTCATCTCCAATTTTGTCATTCACTATATTCTTTAGCCTCCCAATTCTGCGTTCGTTTGATCTGTTGTTGTTGTGGATAGTTTTCCAAAACTGTGGAGGAATTCGGCTATACGAAATACATGGAGCTTTTTTAGTTTGAGTAGTGAAGAAATGTTTTAGTCGAGTAGTTCTGCCCATCAAGTGTGATTTGATGTCAAGGGTATCAGGAAGCATGCAAACTTTGACGGCCTCCACGCTATAAGGAGGAGTTTCTCCGTACACACTTATTAAAGCAACATTTTATGGGCTTAGCCAGCATGTAGCGTGTTTTAAAAAAGTATTTCAGTGCTACATCCGCTTCTTCTACTTCAGCGGATGCAGTGTGCTATAGCGGATGTAGCACTGAAATACTTTTTTAAAACACGCTACATGCTGGCTAAGCCCAAAAAATGTTGCTTTAATAAGTGTTTACGGAGAAACTCCTCCTTATAGCGTGGAGGCCGTCAAAGTTTGCATGCTTCCTGATACCCTTGACATCAAATCACACTTGATGGGCAGAACTACTCGACTAAAACATTTCTTCACTACTCAAACTAAAAAAGCTCCATGTATTTCGTATAGCCGAATTCCTCCACAGTTTTGGAAAACTATCCACAACAACAACAGATCAAACGAACGCAGAATTGGGAGGCTAAAGAATATAGTGAATGACAAAATTGGAGATGAACCATCACAAATGAATAAAACTGACATGCGCTTGCGCGCATTTTTGTGTAATATGGAGTTAGACAAGTCTGATTGACTTTTCTTTCCTTGTGTGAACTTACAAAGTACGTTTTGCGAGTGATTACAGCGAATGCCATAATGCCTTTGTGTATTGAAAATGAAAATTGCATGATAAATGCGTTATTTGCTAATAACTCTTTTTCTGTTCAAGATACACTTAAAAGCTGTATTGAGAGGGTATAGGAAATCGATCCTTCTGCGCATTTTGACACCAGTCTCGACGCGCTATCTCGTACCGTTACCGAGATACGGCAAATTCCCGAAATCGTGCTCTGCCAGAGTTTCGAACGCGTGCTGCAACTTCAAAATGACGTCATAGCGAAATAAAAATTACATATTCGAATTTAGCGTCAAAAACTCTATCAGATACGACCCCAAGCATTTTCAATTTCAAAAATGGTGAAAAAATGAAACACCCTAATGTCCATTACCCAATCGCCCATCCCGAAATTCATGTATTTGATTAATTTTTTGAAATTTTTTTGTATTGATTGTTTACGTTTAGCAGCTACCTTTTCCCACCTGATTCTGGATGAGATTTCACTTCCAACTTTAATGAGCTGGACGGCTTGTAACCGAGGAACCCAGATAGTGCTTGCGTAAGTAAATTACCTTACCTAATTGCAACATTAAGAGTACAAGAAGTGTTTGTTGTAGCATAGACTCTTTATTTAGTAGACTAGAAACTGACGCGCGGAGAAAAAGAGAAGAGCATTGAAGAAAAAAATTTTGCTGTTGCGAAGGTTTTTTGCGGTCACGCGTATTCGACTGATTTGATTGGACATATTCGTAGAACGTTTAAACTGTGAAGAAAAAAATCACGATTGAAAGAATCGGCATATTGTAGAACAAACCGTGAAGAAGAAAAGACAAAACTGTCAGTTTCTAGTTTGCTAATAAAGAGTCTAGTTGTAGTGCAGCCTACCGCAACTTAAAACTTCGTATATGATCAAGTTTCAGACTCGAAAGACTGTCATTCATGAGGTTTATGTCCTGTAAAGAATGTTAGGTCATTCTCTTCGATCTAGCTGGGGATACTGATATCTTTTCGTATTTACTTGTTAGTTGAAATCGATAATATAAGTTGTTGACTATGTTTTGCTTTTGCAGCCTGATTGAAAGCAAGAATGAACTCGTCTCGTCAAAAGCCAAATCGATTTTTAAGAAGAAAAAGAAAGAACTGAAGAAATTATCTGACTTTAAGTCGACTCATTTGTTGATTGAGAAACTATCTTAGTCCGAAAATCGATTAAAGAAATTGAAATCTCTGTGTTGTGCACTGGCTTGTTCAAAATGTTTACGTTGTAGACAATTATTATTAACGAAGCCAAGATCGATTAAAATCTGAGCAAAAAACACGTTGTTGCAAAAGGCACACATATACTATTTTTTAGAACATTGACGCACTGGAACGACATTTTCAGGTTTTGACTAGGGTTGGATGGATTTTGAATTTGAATCCGCTCACGAATTATTGATGAATTTGAATTCCTATTTTGCAAAATCAATGAATTTGAATTCCTATTTTGCAAAATCAATGAATTTGAATTTAGTTTTTTCAAAATCAATGAATTTGAATTTAGTTTTTTCAAAGTCAATGAATTTGAATTTAAAAATTTAAAACAAAATGAATGGATCCAACCAGTGCCGTCGCTAAGGGAGGGGCAGGGGGCGTACCCCTCTAACGGCCGCTTGTCCCTCCTTTTTGGTTCACTAAAAATACTGCTTTTGTAACATCATGCTACAACAAGACAACAAACAATTATGGAAAAAGAAATAATTACGTTTAAACATAATTCATCTTTGATGTGCTTTCGATTCTTTGTGAAACTGCTGGCAACCAACTGCTGTACATTAATCTGACGCAATATTCCGTCTTATTGGCACGCCTTTACGGATGTGTCGCGGAAGAGACATGTAAGCTTGCAGAATGAACCAGTACTTCGTTAGTGATTATAAAATGAAACAATGCGTGAAAACTTTTTCAGAGACCAGCTGTTTTGATTTTTAGAGCACACTCAAGATTTTGAGGTCAGTCAGTGGCGTAACTAGAGTGATGGGGTTTAAGCCCCATTCGCAAAGTTACTTCGAAAATTTAATCTGCAAATACAAGCGTCTAAACGTATTTTAGACTTGACCAAGAGTAAGGGGGAGCTGAAGGTGAAAAGCAATTCAATTCTTCGAAATGAATTTAGAATTTAGTAAGTTATTCATATGGCTTCTAAAAGTGCGATTAAAATGACGTTAAAGTTGCTATTTTTTTGCTTCAAAATCGTCCAGCGGCTGGGGATCCGCCCTCTGGCCCTATCCACATTTACTTAATATTTAGTATCTATGTCCGTTTCTGACACGCGTGACTTGCATCAGTATGTTCAGCACGGGGGCTAAATCAGGCATTTTTTGTGTAAAAAAAATTTACTTTTGGTTCACCTCTCTTAGCAAAATCCTGGTCGCACGTCTGGTAGCATTAACTGCTGTAGATAGATTTTTCAAGCGATTATTGGCCATGGAAGAAACGCTGCCGGCCTTATTTTAAAATTGCTCGTAATTGTTGCCGTACAAGATCCGAAGATCAGTTTTTGTAAGCAAATTTTAGTGCCCCTCCCCCACTTTTGGCTGGTGCCCCCTCACTTCGTTTGCTCTGGCAAGGGCACTGTATCTAATTCTAGATTCAAGCGACTTGCGTTATTGGTTTATTACGCACCTGTGATGCGCTAATACACATCTGCGACTTGCTTGGTGCAAACTGCAAAATCGTCGTTGAATCTTTGGTGTGAAAAGTGGGGTTGGATTGAATTTGAATTTTGGAATTTGAATCCGCTCATGAGTTATTGATGAATTTGAATTCGAATTTTGCAAAGTCAATGAATTTGAATTTCAAAATTACAAAAAAATAAATGGATCCAACCCTGGTTTTGACTACATATTTTTGTTGTGTCATTCCGTTTCCAAGCATAATGACCGTATTTGCAGGAACCTTTTAGGATGTGTTAAAGGAGAAGTCCCCTTGAGGACTTTGAGGTTAGCTGTTGGCTAATAAAACAGAGCTGTTAAATATGCGTTAGTTATCGGTTCTTGAATTGGCTACAACTGGGTTTGGGCATCGCATCGTGTTGAACGAGCTCCACCCACAAATATCTAATCAAGTTCGTTCTCTACTGTAAAGTATTTAAATAATACCAGGATTTATATTTATTGCTTTAATGCATAGCAATTATCCTTTCACGAAACGTAACGGCAACGCTGTCGCTGCTTTTGGATCCTCATGTGAGGGTGCCGGATGGCCAAGGCGGGCTGAGACCCTCCTGACTCGGTTCTGCATTCATGTTGCTGTAACTACGATTACGGATTTGTCTGGGCCCTGTTGTTTGATTTCTGTTGCTTTCCTCATCGAACTACTCCCTGATCAGCAACCTTAGCTAAAATGGTTTTTACAAGATTTTCATTACATATTTGACCTCCGAACTAAAAATTTGCAACTTTTTCGAAGCCACCATGCAAAGATAACTGCACAAACTCAGTAACTTATAAAGCTGCATTTTAGCTTAATCAAGAACGCCAGAATTTGGCCAGGGTGTGAGTTGAACCAAAGACGCTTTGCACTGAATAATAGTTTTAGAATCGCATTGGAACATTTCATAGAATCATGCGTAACCAGCTACAGCAGAGGTTTTTTTAATCTTTGGGGCTAAAGTTGGCTTATGTACGTTGCGCTAGCCGTATTATTACTTTGGCAATATCCAGCCGCGTAGCCAGAAATTCGCAATGGGGGGGCTGTTTTGGGGGTCTGGGGGCGGAGCCCCCAGCGCTCGAAAATTTGGCATTTTGCAAAAAAAACTTCATTTTAGGGTTATTTTGATTAAAAAACAATGCTTTTAAACGTGGCTTAGAAATTGGCAGTGCAAACATGATTAAACTGGTGGCATAAATGGGCTATTTGGGAGGTGGCTAATGGTAAAATGTTAGTTCTCTTGTTTAGATGCTGGTAAATAATAAAATCGAATAGTTCAATAAAACTCACACGAGTAATCTATTTCGTATACAATTTATAGAGAAAAATAATTGGGGGGGGCTAATGAAAAGAGATTTGAGAGAAATGATTGGTAATTAACAAATACTGAATAGCCCCCCCCCCCCCTATTCCTTAGTTTATAGTACATTTGTTGATGACACCTATGCTTAGCATTTTTACGCTTGAGATCAAATCTGGTTGCTTATTTTTGACCATTTTTCAAAGTTTTCATTTATTTGTTAGTTTTATTTTTGACAAATTAGCCCCCCCCCCCCCCCCCCCCCGAGCATATGTTTCAAAAGATGTTTAAAATCACTGTTTAGTTCACTCCAGTGCATAAAACAGTCTCAAAAGTGCTAAAAACGTAGTGTTTTTCTCATTTTGCATTTTGGTCGACATGCCAATAGGGGGGGCTATAGCCCCCCCCCCTGGCTACGCTACTGGCAATATCCAATATTGCTCATTCATGACTTACTTCAGAAAAGCAAGAAAAGTAAACCGTTTTCGTTTACTTCGTTTTGCGGAATTACGCATTAGCGCCTTTTTGGTACCGATATCTTGGTACCTTTTAATGCTTGTATGCTGGTGAAAAAGATACGCAGTAATTTATGGTAGCTCTCAATCAAACTCCCACCCAGACCGAGTAGCCCAATAAGTTTAGTAGTTTATGGTAAAACATGGGCAAGGAGGAAAATGACTTTCATTGCTCCCAACAAAACTGCTGATTTGTTGGTCGAGCGGTAATGCGTACGTCTCTGGAGTGTGAGGTCTCTAGGTTCAAGTCTCGGGCCGGTCAAATCGGACACAGTGTTGCCAACTGCTAGCCTCTGCTGCGACATTTCGTGGAAAGAAGATGCGTTGCCCAGGCGCAATGATGTGGAGATGAGCCCTGCAAATTCTAGGCCTTTACGCTTCAGCTTATTAATTACAGTTTACTGCAAGTAGGCTATAACTGGATAGGCCAAACACTAACAGATAATGAAAGATTTGATTCTATAATATTGGATTATATCTGATATAGAGAAGAGTGAGTCCAGTGTAGGTCGAATAGTTATTGGTGGTGGTACCGAGTAGGCTATTGGAATGCCTCTCTGGTCTAACACTGAACAGTAACAATAGGCCGACTGAATAAATATTACCGGTACTCATTAGATCTGAGATAAACTCTAGCACTAAACAGTCTAACCAGTAACCTGCTAACTACAGTATAGGCAAGATTAGTTACTGTGACGTCCGAGTATTAGTATTGAAAGTGGCTAGTGTTACGTGACAGTAACGCCCATAAAGAGAATAAGAGAGCAAAGAGTGAGCGCTCATTTGCTCTTTGTTTATTTTTTAGTTTATCGATAGGGTTTGAGTTGGATTTTGAGTTTGGGTTAAGATTAATGTTAGGGTTAGAGTTCGGCTGTTTGGGTTAGGTCTAGGATAGGCTAGCGATTTTCTTATTCTTACGTAACAGCAGCCTCTGCCATTAACATTTCTCGCTGCTACATCAATTGAATTGAATTTGGTGAGTAACCTAATCGTAATCAAGCTTTAAGCCAAAATTATAGCTTAGGCGGACTGTTGGCTATATACAGTGAAATGGTAGACTCAGAATCAATTTCTGATTTCCTGTTGGATCAACCTAAAAACTAGAAAAACTGGTAATTTCATTACATTCACAGCTTCCTAGCTCTGACTGTCTGAGCTTGATGTTAACATTCACTGGTTCAGCATTATACCAGAGCTGGAGTTTCAACCAAAATCTCTGAGACCGAGACAAGACATTGATTGACGTTACAAGACTGAGACTTTGAGCAAAAAGTCGAGACTTGAACGTTCTGAGACTGAGACGAGAAACGAGACTTTTGAAACCAAACAATTGCAATATATTGCAAATATTTTTGACACTAAATTTTGGACATTCAGTGAACTTCCCAATTCATTGCAATATAGATTTCCAGGCATTTTGCTATTATATTAGGAACAAGTTAATTAAAAAAGTTATACTACTTAAAAGATTTATCTATTTATTTATTTATTTATTTCACGTCGAAGACGTAAGGAAAGATATACATTTGTTTTTAATTAGAAAGCTTTTTTGCGTCGCTTATGGTTTTGAAGATTTAATAGGCCTACTATCATGATCATCAAAAAATTTTGTTTACTAAATGTGCAAGTTACAAAATGGAAGTAAGAATGTTTATGTAGAACTTAGGATAATATTTCAGTTCTAACTGTTCCGCTATAATATTCACAAGACAAATGTTGTCACATTAATTGTTATAACCCACACCTTTATCGCCCCAAGGTGTGATACTATAGGTGTACCATTACTTTGGTCTTTTCGCACAAATGTTGTCCTGGTGGTTCTTTCAGAGAATTGTGATTTTTGTTTAGAAAAGCTTAATTCTTTGAAGAGCGCAAGCTTACTTTCTATCATTTCTCCAAGTTCAGTTTATGTTTGTTGATTTGAAAATTCCGATTTGATTTGTTTGTGATGACAAGGATTTTGATAGCAACTATAGCAAAATTCAAACGTCAAACCGCTTTTGAGGTCTTGTTTAGAATGTGAAATATTTCGTGTTACTTCGTGTGTAGAATGCAATTGCGCTCAGCATAGCCTATCTCACTGCTTGATTCCTTTTTCACAAAGTCATGGAGATAACTTTGGTATTCTTCCGGACACAGAATAAGCCAAAGAGTAAAACAGGTACAAGAAAAGCAGCAGCCGTCTAATCAAAACGCAGAAAACTTGCAGTTGTACCACTAGTATAAGAATAAAAAATACGAAATTTATTGATAATTACATTTGTCTAAACCAGTGGTAGCGCAATGTTTTATATCTCAGACACTCTCTACCCCTAGTCCATATTATTTTGAATCAAAATACCGCTTTTTAGGGTTTTACAATACATTAACTCTGTAAAAAATATCTTTTTTCGATATATTCAATCCCCATGGGCTATTAAGGTATAACTTTTAAGAACCCTTGGTTTAAACAAAAAGGGATTTGTTGTTTTTTTCAGTTAAAAACTTTAAATTATTGTGGGTTTTTACGCTCGGATTGGAAATATGGCCGAGACTTGCCCATTTTTCGAGACTTCAAGGTGCCGAGATCAAGGCGAGACCGAGGCTTTAGACCTTCGAGATCGAGACTTTGAAAAATAATGTCTTTAGACTGAGACATGTCTCGAAACAGTACAGCTCTGCATTATACAATATCGTTGTTATAATATAACTGATAATGATATGGGACAGTCTAAAACATCCTCCATATGGTACTTTGTAGACTAGCAGATTGTTACAGCTTGACTTGAAGACCAAAAGGTACCTTTGCTATCTAGAGCACTAGCTAAGACAGCTTGGTAAATAAAGATGCAATTTCATTATTCCATGTTTTGAGATAAGCTTGATACTTATTCAGTATTTCATCTCTACTTGTTAATCAGTAGCCACAAAGTCACAGGCTATACTTGGTACTACAATAATCACTTAACTGTTAAGTCACAGGCTCTAATTAATCATCAATACCAATATCAGGGTTCGAAATTATAGAAATTGCTTTGGGCAACTTAGTTTCTGGCCTTATTTGTCTGACGGGCAAGTTATCAAAATACAGTATGAAGTAAACAATGTCAAACAAGATTATATAGAGGTACAAATTACTGCTTTTGTTACTATAAAGGAAGTGATTTGGTGCACAGTTAAATAAACTAAAGATTTCAGTGACGTCACTTGTGTTTGGAAATTTTTATTTTGAGTTTTACAGTTATAGGTTTGGGTTAGAGCTAGATTTTTTGGGTTTTATTACAAAATGTCTGCGCACAGAAAATGTGCACCGAGCTTTTTCTTAAAATGAAATGGAAGTGAAAAACTTTTGCTTGCCACATTTCAGATTTTAGAGCTATCATTGCAATTAACACATAGTTTAATCGTATGTTCTGAATATCATTATATATTTGCAGCTAACAGTTCTTAGTCACATGTAGATTCATTCAATACTCAAATGTGCTTCACAACTTTTTTTGCCACAAAATGCTATGTTCTTTTTGTGAAAAAAATTTTTCCACGCCTATTGTTTTTTGGATACTACCAGTATTATCATGTGCTGCAAGAAGACAACGTAAAAAATTTTGCTATTTTTGATTATTGTTATTTGAAGATCTTGAGCTCCACTATTTTTTGCAAAAAGTTTTAGCTTTTTTATAGTTGGTGCAATTTCCAAAATATTCACAATTGAAAATGCGTTTGAAGCAAAAAGGCAAGTTTAATCAATATCATTTTTAACTTAAAAATTGAAATAATTACAATTAAAAAAATCAATTTTTGCATTTTGCATAATTGAAAAAACTATGTTTCAAGTCACATTAGCATAAAAATCGTGCCCAAAAACTTGGCATTTTATGCATTTTTTTCAAAATTAGATATCTTCAAAATTCACTTTGCCTGTTTGTTTCAGGCATGTTGGGATTTCCTTGGGCAAGTAGATATTTGATATCACTTTTCGACAGACAAGTTGTGGAAAAAGTTAATTTCAACCCCTGGATATATTTCAGTAACTTTCACTTAAATTGATAAAATATTACATAAATTTCTTGGTAGCGATAAATAGCTTACAGTAGATTTTTTGACGCCGCATTCTGTCAAAACTACAGTACAGAGTACTGGAAAGGATTTGAAATAATGTTTTATTTTGTGGAAAATCAGCTGAGCATTTCAATTTTTGAGTTTCTATTGCTCCTAAAAGTTTTGTTTTGTTACCAATTTTTCTATGTTTTTGCATGGTTTAATGCATGCGTGCTTTGATGTAGGAATGATTTTTGATATGACCCTCACGTTCCTCTTTTTTTAGCGGCTGAATAACAGCAACGGAATTTTCTAAATAGTGCTATCTATTTTAATTGCTATGTTTTATTCATCTTGGTTTGTGTGGCGTTAGAATTAGATGAGTTCTAAACTGGCACACAAATATGCGGTGCAGTGTTTTAAAACTGTCCAACCTGGCTTTGGCTCAGGCCATGTATGCATCACAAATGTAGTGTTGTTAACTAAAATTAATACAATAAACAAAACAATTAAATATTTGCACCCATTTTTTCCCAATCTCGCAGCTTAAAATTGCCTGATTCTTTCAATTTTGTCCCATTTCTTTGTCATTCATTTTTATTATTGAATGGATTTTAATAATGTTTTATAGCTTTAACGTTAGATGGATAAGTAATACTAATCTTTATTAAAATAAATGTTGATATTCAAGTTTGATAAAGTACCTCATGAATGATAGCGGTGTAAATTGCATTTTATGCATTTTTGTTTGACTAAATTAATACTTTAGTTAATTTTTTGAATATGATAATTGTCCAATTGTTTGAACTGCTCAATTGCTGTATAGCTTTGAATTTAAGTATGCTTCTTCACTATAATTAAATCGAGATTTATTTTGTAAGTTAATGCGATGAGTTTAAAGATATGCATTAGTACGAGATGTAGTAGTACTTAAGTTCATGCTTCACTCGTTATAATTGTAGTGGTAGAATAAAGATGCATTGTAGCTTGTATAAATTTTGTGGTGCAGTTTGTGGGTGATGATGATAATCTTGATAGTTTTTCAAGAAAGCAATCGCCAATTTATTTAAGTAATTGTATAGTGCAATATTTAAGTAATGCTTATATGTTAGAATGGTCTAGTGCAATATTTACGTAATGCTTATCACATTCATTATGTAATAAATCGAGGTACCAAGAGATACCAAATACAGTAAATTATGTTATCTGTAAAATTGCTGATAATCTGTAAAATCCAAATTGTTTGGAACCACGTATTCTTATCCCATCTGCTGGCAAAGTGCTTTTATTACAAATAATTGCTTGTTATGCATAAAAATACCAAAAAAGTTTGTAAGTTTAGAAATTGTTGTTTTTGGTGTTGGTTGATATGATGCATAATTTTAATTGGTTTTAATATCCAAATTGTGCATTGATAGCCAGCGTTTATAGCCATGGTCAGTTTGGTCATTTTGATAAGCAATAGTAGTCTTTATCTTCGCACTTTGTGATTGGCCATCGTAGAACAAGATGGCCTTTTCAACAATCACTAATTTCATCATGTATTAATCCTCCCAACAGCAGTCCTTAACTTTTTTCGCAGCAATTTTGCTGTTACCTTTGTGGTTTTTTAGGCTTGCCTGTTAGATATACGTACAGTAATTTTAAAATTCTGTTTTTCAAAACTTTTGGGTTATCAAAAGTAGAAACTGATTTGACAGTTTTGGTATTGATTTTTTGCTTATATATTCGATTAGCGTCTGACCAACTTGACAAAGCGAGGAAAAATTAGGCTCTGTTGTTTTTTTTTGTCAAAATTTTTCACGTCTACCGATTTGACTGTCCCAGAAATTGAATCCCAGACCTTCCGTTGTAAAGGTGAGCTTGCGGACCACCGGAGCAACTAGCGGTGAGTGCTGATGATTGATCAATTGCCCCGCATTTTTTTCCAAGCTAATCTTTAGAATGCCGCGTTTGCTCCAGTATCTCATATTGCCCATGCTTGGCTTTTGAAGTGGATTTACGTTGCTCTTGAGAGTTTAGTGGCGCGAGAAAACGCTCTGTGTTTTTTGAAACACCGTTCTCGTGGCATCATTTTCACGCTACGTGTTGCTTCTAGAGTGCTCTCAAAGAGTCCCTTTTTAATTTGTTCTATTGTGACGAAAATCGCCTTGTTTATACAGTAGCTTGCTATGAAGGGTTTTGAGCCTTTGTTGAAGTTTAGGCTCGATTTACAGTGGAACTTTTAGCAGCAGATGGAATGAAAATTGGAGGTAAGTGCTTGTTTGGTTATTTCATCTTGTAAGTGAACTAGTCGTTTGCATTTTAAATCGTAAATCAAATTTATCTTGACTGTGTAAGGAGTTAGCATGGGTTATCGGAGCTTCACATAACACCACCTTCTATGAAAAATCACCGAACGCTAAGTGAGCTTCGTACTTGTTTTATTTTAATGCGGGATACTTTTACGGTTAATACTTGGAGTTGGGAATGATTGAAATTACAGCAACGAGCGGCTAAATAGTAAACAGGAGTTTTTTGTCTTCAATTCCCAGTTTTGCGGACGGTTCGCCGCCGCTCCGATATTACTCGGAAAACTGCATATTCCATGCGTAGTTTCACGTGGGTAAGCCCATTAACTCGTTGCAGACACAGCATAATACAGCTAGTACTCTATATAAATTTGATTTTATGTGTTCAAAAGCTAATGTTGTAAAAACAATTAAAAAGAAATATCCGTTAGAAATTGTTTCGAACAATAATGAAAAGTTTTTATGTGATATATCTATTGAAAACCGTAATCATTTGAGCTCAAGCCTTCATCCAAACCAAGACGTAAGTAGTAAAATAATTGAAAAGTTTAGTTTGTAAAACTTGGAGTTTTTAATATTTAAGGAATAGAGCTGTTGATATGATGTACAAGCTAAGTATTGTTAGCTTATAAAAACGGAAGCAATTGATCGAATTATTTCCGTATACTGCAGATTACTAAAAAATGCATTTTAGCTTGAAGATAAATTCTTGACAAATCATCGAAATATTTATAATTTTTGTTCAAGGTTAATAGAGCGTAAAAAAGAAACATTTCAGTCCTTTTGGAGAATGCATTAAAAGTGTGTTTGAAGTTGCTCGTAATTTTTGTTTCTATCGAAAAAGTGGTGAAAAGGTTAAAGCTAACTACAGTTTTAGTCTTTACCTACCTTTCAACCTAATTTTATGTATATTTTACGCATTCGTTCGATATTTTAAATTGGCACTCAATTTGACGGTTATATGTCGCTTATGCCTTATATAATGAGTTGGACGCAATAGACGTTGTGTTGAGTTGAATCGGTAGATTGGCCATTTGCACAATCGAAGAGATGATGACTAATATTTGAGTTTGCTTTTTCATTGTTCATCTAGTGCTTGGAAATGATGTTACAGTAACACAACAATATGTGAAGAACAGTTAATATCGGCATACTTTGTTTTGGCACCTGCCCCACTTATCTTATATCCGTCAGTTTTTATTCCTCTTGTACTCTGTCAATAGTACTTTTGAGACCACAGACAATCAAGCAAAAACGTATCGATTTAACTTGTTGATAGAATGCATTTTGGTTATTTTTTGAAATCATTTGGCGTTCCAGCTGTCTGTGATTGGGCGCACGGCACAACGTATCATTTCAATAGACCCTTGAAGTAGCATCTTTTAAGTAAGCATTGTTCACTTTATTTTGTCATTTGTTCATTTAAAAACTAGATGCAGTTGTGGCATATCATTTCTAGCTGTGGTGCTAATTGCAGATAGAAAATCTTTTGAACAGCTAGAAAGGATGTGTTATGTTCGGATTTTTACTGTATTATTTTTGGGTGTGCCTCAAGGCTCGACTTTCGGTCAATTGCTCTTGTCATTTATGCGACAATTTGCAAATTTTCAATGCATTAGTGTATTAGGACTGTGATTGATATTGCTGCTAACTAATACTTTAAGCCTAAATATTTTATCAGAAGTCGAGAGACATACGTACCCGTTTTCGTGTCCATTTTCTGGCGCTACGGAGTGGTTTTGAAAAAAAAAACGGGCCGAAAAAAGTGAACTACTGAGATCGAAATACTGGGCAAAGAAAAACAATAATTAGAAGGTTTATGGTGATGAATCGCGGTGGGCAAGGTAGCGCATGTACCCAGTCAATGAGCGACTGCTTAAGTGATTGAGAGTTAAGACAGCCCTTTTTGCTGAACTTTTTGAATAACTCACAAATAAAACGGTTGTATTCGTTTCCCAAAGCGGCTTAGTTGATTGCTTATATTGAAACATTAACCTTTTGGTATTTTATGTTACCATTCTTGTATGATGAAAAACAATTGAGGAAAGACGCGTTGTCACTTATTGTCTTAGCAGATTTCATTCTCTTTTACGTCTTGTTGTACGCTTGTACGAATTCTTCTGCTCACAACGGTAGCTTGGAATTAGAACCCAATCCCGACGCGCTTTTGTTAATTCACTATAGAAAACTTGTCGAGCGGTTGATGCGAGACCATGACAATAGTTTGGACGGACGGACTGAAAGCTTTCGCTGTCTATTAAGAAGCTTTTTTTCAGTGTTACGCCGATTTTCTGTCATTCAATATTTCAAATTTAGTTTCAATCAGCTTAATTGAGCAGTAAGATTAAAACTGACGGCATGGCATGCCTTGGCGTGGTGTTTAGTTTTTTCTCAAATATTTATTTGGAATACTGTGAAATTTTGGGGAATTATATTTGAATTCGAGTAAGTGAACTTGGTTTGATAAGTTTAATACACGTTGATGCTAGAGATCGGAGTCGCATTGATTGACTTTTCTAAGCTCAGCAGAACGTGAGAGAAGAATGAATGTGCTGAAAAGCGAGATCAAGGGAGAAGATAATGGAAATCTTGGAATTCATTCAGCCAGCAATAGCATATTAAGCCAAAATCGACCGAATTGCCACGTGCGCCTTAATCTCAGCTGGCAATCTGTGATTGGTCAGATTCATCACACTTGTTGCTGGGATTTGGGTGAAAGTGGCACAAGCTTCTACAAGGTCGCAGATCATCAGCATTCGAGTTCAGTTTTCGATCAGCTAAGTCTTTTGTTAGTTTTCGCAATTCAATAGATTTTCGACCGCCAGTGATTACGTATACCGAAACCTGAATCAACAGCTTTGGTAACTAAAACGATATTTTCTTCATGGTAGTAGGTCACGCTCTCTTGGCCACATTGCCTCTAACCCCATTTTATGCCCCCTCTCCTACTTAACTCCAAGACCGTAGATCATAAGAGCGTCGAATTTGGCAGCATGTGGAACGGTTGGCTTTGCTCAAAGTTTTTAGACGACTTGACTCCTCGTAGCGACGTTACTCCGGTTTTTTAAAAAAAACGACGTTATTAAAATTCAGTACTGTGTCGTCATTAACTAAATTATCTTGAGCCAAAAAAACACCAGAATTTGGTGGATTGCCTCCACGCTCCACCAAACCTCGAACAAGGGCTATTGCCTTCACTTTAGTCTTCAAATTTTCATGGGTTAATTGCTAGTAAATTTGACGTAATCCAGTGAGATCATAAGCAAAAACTTGTTCCTTTTTGCAAATTATTTAGCGGATCGTAAGACTTACATGAGTAATTCCTAGTCTGTGAATAGCCTTCGACTAGAAACTTAAGTTACTGCGTAAGATGCAGTCTACATCTTTGCCGCGAAAAACTCAGAATTTTTGCCCAATTTAATACTATCAAAATACATTTCTCCTACACTTGCCAAAATTACCGAAGTTCATTATAAACGTTAAAATTAGCATCTCTAGTTAGTAAGATTAGTTCTCCAATCGGTTGCCATTGGAACTGGACTTACTGCATTAGGAACTGATTGATTACCTTGCTCAATCAGCTTCGTGTGCATTTGCTTCAGTCACCACTGAACGTCCATGACCGAGTACGAGAGATTAAGTGAGTGATGGAGATTCAAACGTCAACATTACAAGAAAAAGTTGGTGAAACGGATTTTGTATGAAGAAAGCACCGGATGAACTACAATGTGATATTGCGAACAATATGTGGAGATTTCGTGAGGTTTCAGTCTTACACGTCCAGCCGATTGGGAGTTTAGTACGCTAATTCGCCCATTTTTTTTCTGATTTTCTGCCCATTAACGTGACCAGACGCGCTTGAAAATATTTCCCCTTATGTCCAACGTTCAGTCGTTTGCGGTTACAGACGAGTTAATGAATTTGGAATACTGGTATGTCGCGAGCTACACGTAGTATACATTCGGAGTTTAGAAAAACCCCGACGGGCTTCAAGATATGCGTAATTTTGAGTGGAAATTTTCCAGGCTGGACGTGAACGTTTTGGCTATGGCCTTCACGCGTCGCGAAGTCTCAATTATCACGAAGTCATTTTTGAGACAAACTAGTACAGAACACACGTGAAAACAAATCTGTCAATGAAGTGAACTTCTCTTGCAAATCAAAATATATACAGACTAAAAAGCCATTTTGCAGGAGAGCGGCGGCGTGGCTCGGTCGGAGCTTTGTGCGTGGGGTCAGTAATCGAATGGTTGCTCCCGGTTCACCACCCGACCCGAGCTGCGTCGTTGTGCCCTTGGGGAAGTCACTTACGTTTAAACCTAATATGTCGAGCTGAGTGGGGCCTGCGGGCCCCACATTATTCTTTGATTTAGGGCTCTCCATGTTACACGTGGTTAGACGAGGGTAGGTGCCCGCTTGCACAATTATTGTTCAACAAATGTATCGGTTCTGCAATGGAATGTTGCCAACCACATCCAATCAAGTACGCAGTTTTCGTATACTAATACTTATTTTGAAGCGCTGGGAAAAGTGCCATCTAGCGACTTCACGAGAAGACAGGATAGTGCAAGCGGAAAGAATATACGAGATCTTATCGCACAATGGACTGAACTAAACATTAAAGTTAATTAATCATTCCGCCATCAAGCGATAGATTAAAATGTCTTACTTTGGTACTTGGAAGCGCTGTTACGTAACAGACACGACTGCTGATGTTGAAGTGAAAAATTCTAATAGTTTGTATATTAGCAAAGAAAAAAAGACACTTTACTCCGTCATATCTTAATTATTTATTTGCATGGCCACCATTTTCTTATTTATTATATTTTGGCGCATATTCTGGATTTTGTCATCGTAATACCAGATTTGGATAATTTCTTCAGACGTATTTTGGAGGAACAATCTTAGTTTGCTAGTCTTTTTTAGAAATTCTTTGTAGGAGTACGGTCCGGTAAATTTCCAGGCCAGCCATGCAATCAAAGATTGCTTTATCAAACAAAATACGCCTTACTCTTTCTGAAGATATCATCCAAATCTGGCATCGCGATGATATAATCCAGAAAATGTGCCAACATTTGTTAGCCACAACGAATCAATTGGGTTTTGAAAGCAAATGGTGGCCATACAAAATATTAGATATTGTTTATCAAATAAATTTTGCAAAAATATAAAAACCTTTTTTTTCTTGATGCAATTAACACCAGAAATAACATTATTTATGTAGCACAGTAAGACTGCAAAGGTGGGAAAGCGAAATTGCGAAAGTTGTGTTGGGGAATATTTTTTTAATTTGTTGCGGATTTATTGCGCTGGGCTTGCAATTTTTTTTTTTCGGTTAATAGCGTAATTTTATACTTTATAGTAAATTTAGTAATATTGTCAAATGCCGATCTTTAGCAAACTACTTGTTCCTTTACAATCTAAAATCGCAAAAATGCGGAGTTCGCATTGTGTTTGTAAATTTAATCGCGGAAGCTAAGGTTGCGCTTTGACTTGGTACAAAAATCCCGTTCCAATTGCGGGCTTGCGTTGTGCTTCAACTGAATTAAAAAGTTCGTGTTTGGTAAAATGTTATTCGTGCCCACCTCTGCCAACCGTTGAGTAAGTGCGACAAAGTAAATTAGTAAAATATCAGAAACACATTTACGTTAATTACAATGCATACAACAATTGCTTCGATCAAAATCGCTAACACAAAAATATACGTTGTGAAGAAGGGAAGATACAGACAATATTACGCAAACCAAATACATCACAAAAATACACATTGTGAAGAAGGTAAGATACAGACAATATTACGCAAACCAAATACATCACAATGCTATTGCATAAATCGTTTCGAAAAATCAACAGCATATTTTAAAAATGGTTGTTACAGCGCCTGGATATGATAGGCACCGTGGTTAAACTGACAATCGTAGAATCTTATCCCGACGTTAAGGTGAATTTACACAGCACCCTGTTTTCGTCCATTTTTTTACGTTTTTGCTCTTCTTGAAAAAGTATGCGCTTTTTTATCCGCATTTTTATAAGTCCATATCCTTACTAACGAGACAGTTATATACTGGACAAAAGTTTCCCGAAAAAATTTTTTGTAAAGGGGTACAGCTCTATTTTGAAATATCGCTCTTATCGTTCATACACAAAATTTTTTTCCTATATACAACAGTCTACTCAGCGCGGATATGGACGTATAAAAATGCGGATGAAAAAGCGCATACTGTTTCAAGAAGCAAAAACGCAAAAAACGGATACTGTGTAAATTCACCTTTAGACAATAAGTACATTTTCCAACTAAGAAAATTGAATGATTTTAAAAACAGCGCGGTCTAGGGCTACCTATGGTTGGCATGGTATTGATAGTTAGCTAGTTGGGTGACTTCGCTGGAATTATTGGCGTGGTAGCTTATATTAACAGACAACGGGCGCTTACATCAATTCAATAATAAAACACTGCACAATCATAAAATAAACTTTATGGTACGCCCACAGTATAACATGCATAAACGTAGCGAGGATTTTCGATAGGGGGGTAGAATTTTATGTCACGATTTTTGCACTGACGTGATTGTGACGTCATATTACGATTGGGAGTTCTGCTACTTTCTGCCAAAACTTTCTACTCCTATTTCAAGAACAAGAATTTTTTGTGAAGTAGATTGTGCTACTTTCTGCCAAAACTTTCTACTCCTATTTCAAGAACAAGAATTTTTTGTGAAGTAGAGTCAGGTGTACCGCATAATTACTAGTCTGTCAAAAAATCTTTAAAAAGTTTGCTATGTTAGAACAAGCAAAATTGGCAGCGTTTTGATAAATAGTACGTAGATTCATCTTTTGGTGCAAACCAATTTAGCAAATTTATGTTGTCAGAAATTGGTGAAAGTGCATCGCCAAAATGTGCCATTCAAGTAACTTTGTTGGAAAAAGCGCCTTGAAAGTGTAACAACAATGCGACGGAAATGACCGACATTTGGGATACTGATCTTCATAACAATTCATCCTCTGAACTTCCATCCAGTAGTCGTAGCCGGTCACTCTGATACTTCCCTCTCTATAATTTAACTTTTCATGTTAATTTTTTTTAAATGTCAAGGAAGGCAAAGTTATGGCACACGTCCATAGTTGTAATGCAAAGGGGAGGAAGTACGTCAAACTCGTCAAAGAGAACGTTACACAAAGTAGCTCACGACATTCAAATATTTTCGGTGGCTATTTCTACAGAACTTTTTTACATTTTAACTCAAAGCATTGTCGTACTTAGCTTAAAAAACTAGCCGTGAAGTTTACCATTTATAATTGCTAAAAAATAGTCAACACTTAGCAAGAGCACGTACCTTGGTTAAACGAAGTAAAATGCAAATAAAAAAATTTTCTTACCTTTTTTTTATCGCTCGCAAAATAATCATCATCATCGTAAAATTCCTGAAGCAAAACAAATCCATTTTGGCTATTTTGCTCACACACCATTACTTCTCAAAGATCTACCTCAGTTTTCGTCCCATTTTATAGTTATCGTGTTGCGTTCTTGGATATAATCAGTATCAGTCAGGAAGGACAACGGAGTTATCGAGCACCCTCACGGTGAAACAGGTAGTCGAATTAGTCAACTTTTTATTGCCTCATTTTTAATTTCAAAAGTTGTTTTATGGTCACCGATTAGTATTTAAACTAACAGCCAATAAATACTGAATGCTGATGCTGAACCCATGTTCTCATCCTTTGTTATTACAGACCTACTAAGAGTCAAGTGAAGAACCAGGCGATTACGTAAAAAAAGGTTGCCTGATACCTGCTGGATTAGCAACTTACAATATGTTGTTAGACTGGGACCAAAACGTTCAGGCGAATTGCAAATTGCAAACGACAGCAAATTGTCTGATTCCTACATAAACAAAAGAAGCACCTCCAACTGTCGTAATTTTCCATATTCTCTTCTTTTCCGATAACGACGAAAGCAACAGAATGTCAGAAGAATAAAAAATATCATGATTGACAAAAAACCAATAGTTCGACCATATCCGTATTTTCCCTGAAGAACAACAAATGTAAGTTTGTAAATATACTTGAAATTGGGAACATTTGTATACAAATGCCAGACACAAACAACATTCAATTCAATAAGGCAATTCAACGAAATAAATTCATGACTTCAGAGCAGCTGCTGAAGCTCAAATGGAATTAAAACATTATTTCTTTCCAGAACTACAATCAACTATTTCTCATTAGGGGAAACAAAAAAATGTGTAAAATGAAGAGTTGCGGTAAGACTTCTCTCTAGAAAATGCTTCAAGTGCCGACAATGTTACTACACATCAAACTAATTATGTCATCGAGTATGTTGCCGAGATACCAATTGGACAAGAGGAACAGTGTTATGATCCACAAGGCTACTACAATGTGTAAATTCATTTTTAGGGTAAATTACTGATTACTGAACTAGTGCACTACATTTTCCATATTTCTTTGTTTGTAGTTCGTTAAATTGTAATGAGCTTTGCACATTACACGGCAAACACAAAGCCGCTCCTTGTGTATTTTTATTATTTTACACAGTCTTCCTAGCTAGTGTATATTTTTGATTAAACAGCATAATTTTCGACTCGTATGCGGTACTTTCAATTATCATTTTAATCCATTTGTCTCTGCTGTTAGGTCATCGCACAATGGTAATGATAATAAGTAATATTTCGCAAATGATATAAAAAAATCTAACACATTTTGTTGAAGATCAAAAGTTTTTAGCAAGTAAATGAACACAGTCTCGTTTTCAAGACAGAGGCAAAAAACACAAAATTGTTTAAAGTTATCAAATTTTCCACTTATTCATGTATGGTAAAGCAATTAATATTTTACAAAATAGTTTTATCAGAATTACTGCTCCAGCACAGCTGATTTGAAATCATATATAAACTGTCAATGGAGTTCATTGAAATTCGAATTATCAATCTATATAAGCAGTGTTAACAGGGTGACGGCTCCAGTTTCTTGTAATGTTTAGTTTAGTATGATCGCTAGGCCAGAAACGTAACTAACTACAATCAAATTATTATAAATACTGAAATTTGCTGAAAGGCGCCATCTATCGAACTTGTGAGAGACACAACCTGATCAAGTTGATAATTACTAAACCTTTACAGCTCTTCATTTTCACAATTCTTACAGTATGCTCTTGAATAGAGCTCGACCGATATGACTTTTTCAGGCCGATACCGATATCAATATTTCGGAAAATTTTTCGGCCGATACCGATATCGATAACCGATATATTAACTTATTAGCTACGAAACTTCGTCACTATTTTTCAATTAACTTGACACTAAAAGCTTCACTAATTCCACCCAAAGAAAGACTATTGCAAACACAAGTCACACTCCAGTATCATTCATCAAAAAAACAAACAAAAAATACAACGATTTGGAAATTAATAGTCAAGAGCGGTTGCGCTTGCTCTCAAAAATAAACAGTTTAAGGTAATTGTTCCAAGCCGATATTTTATCGGTAGTAAACACCGATACGATATATCGGCTTGACCCTGATATCGGCTTGACCCTGATATCGGCCGATATATATCGGCTGACCGATACGGTCGAGCTCTACTCTTGAAAAATGATAAGTTCCGAACTTTACGACAGCACTATTGTAGATCTTACGACGTGGACTTGAAATGTTTTTTAGCAATGTCACTGATAAAACGGTATTGTACTACCATTCTTGTTTTTCTCAATTGGCAAATTTTGTGTACAAAAATAAACCGAAACTGAGCGCAGTCTTTCCTTGATGAACTTAACAGTATCCAGACTCTCCATAAATGCCACAAAATTAAAATTTAAAGTTGATATAAAGCAATTAAAGCTGCGTTATGTGCGCATATTTTTGAGTCACCCTGTACCACAAAAAAGTTTGCGAGAGAAAATATTTGCAAAGCACTAAAAGCTCTTTTGTCCTTTTATTGCATAGTGCAATGAAAGATTATCATTTGAACGAAACTTAAAAATTATTTTGGTGCACAGGGTTGCTTTGTTTATACAAAATAGATTATTATACAACAGTTTCGTTTTCCTATTTGCCACTATAAAGTCGAAAATAAAAAATATGTGCAGTCTTAAATCTCAATAAACGATTCATAAGCTTCGTTATGCAAACACAACAAATCGTAAAAACAACAAAAACACGTTGCTACCAGTACAAAATTATTAGCAAAAAACAGAAAATAAAGCAGGCCTATTTTATTATTGCCAACGCTGTAACCTACAAAACTTACATTTCTATTTAAATAAGATTTACTATTATCCCTACGAAGCGCCTGACGGCGAAACAGCCTGTTGGGGGCATTATTTTATACGTGTTTTTCTTGATTTTAATTTCTAAACTTACCATATCTGTATTTCCGAAAATTTCTACTTTGATTGTAGCACTAGCTGACTTTGTCGTGGTAATGGAAGATTCTACAGAAACAATAAAACATTTCAGAAATAATTAGGTATTACATTCGTTATTTAATGCAACAATTGGTGCCAATTATGAATGCTCAACGAATGTCAACTTTACTAAAAACCAAATATGTATCAAAAACCGTTCAGTTTGAATATGTTTTACCAGCAAAATGGAAAAAACTTTGCATTAAACCATCCATATCACCAAATAGATACAGGTATTAAGAACTACTGTATGTATACAGTACCTAGCTTTAAGTTATGCTGAATCTGAAACGACATATGCACACTTAAATTTTTAGTATAACTATTATACACTACATAACCAGAAACAAGTTAGCTGGGTTCATTTCAACGCCATTGCACTTGGGCTAATCATCAACACGTAGCTATTTAAAAGAATTCGCAATTATTATTGGCATCTTGTGTCCGATGCAGTAATGCATTCCTCTGGAGCGGAAGGTCCAAGGTTCAAATCTCAGGCCGATCAAATTGAACACAGTGTTGTCAACGGCTCGTCACAGCTGCGACATTTCTTTGAAAGAAGCTGTGTTGCCCGCACGTGCAGTGACGCGGAGATGGGCCCCGCAAACTCTTTACAAGCTTCGGAGTAACACAGCAAGTATAATAAAAGGTTTGATTTGATCTTGTGTCCGACTTGACCAGCCCAGGATTTGAATCCCAAACATTTCATTTCGAAGATAAGCATGCTATCATCCCGAAAACTGGCTGATTAAAGAAGTTTTTTTTTTTTAATTTTGGGTTTACAATAATACTTCAAAGAGTGATGAATCTATCTCAGAATTATGACTATGCAGAAAATAAACGAAAAAGAGACATTTAAAATATATCTTACGCAAATTTTAAATTTCTGTGCTCCATTGTTTTGAAATTATTTGTTTCGAAATAAAATTGTCATCAATCCACTGTTACCATTTAAAATTTCATTATTTCTTAAATTGTTTGCAATATGAAGTAACTTTTATATATGCATTTTGCAAGCACATAGTTATTATGATATTAGTAATAGATTAGTGCTACACAAGAAATACGCCAGTCTGAGGAAGTTAAGTGAAAATCTAATTTTTTTGGAAAATTATACTGGCAACTATGCAGAGAGCTCTGTTTTAAACTTTCAAATGAAATACCTGGCACAAAACAAAGGAAGCAAAAACGTAGCTAGAAGAAATTATGCTAAAAATGGAGTTGGTCAAGCAGCAGGTCTAACGTTCAAATCGGACACTGTGCTGCCAACAACTCACCACTGCTGCGACAATTCTTTGAAAGGAGCTGTGTTGCCCCAAGCACAATAATGCAAAGATAGACTCCACAAACTCGTTACATGCTTAGGCAAAGTGAGAGTATAATTATAATGTAAGATTTAATTTTTCTTTATCCTTTGCACATATCAGTAATTCTGGCCAAATACTTCACCCTGTTAAGAAAAATTATAAAAACATAACTATCGGCTGAAATTGCAGTACCTGCAGTAAATGGTGGAGTTGAAGGTGTCAAATAATCTTTGACTGTTGTAGAATGAGTTGATAAAGTGCTTGGTTTTGTAGTTGGAAATTGAAAATTTGTAACATGTGATTGTACATCATTACTTGGTACACCTGGAGGCTTTCGATGTCTAAGCAAATAAAAAATCAAAGCAACCAAAAAGTACGAAATTTATGATAAGTCAGTGACGCTAAATGATCTCACAAATTACCGAACAATATAAGTAAAAACTGGTTGGTGAAGTTAAGTTTAACTGTTGGATAACATATGGCAGTGGTCCAGTCTGTACAGTGTACAAGGCCTGCAACTGTTACAAGTTGGAAACAGAACTTAAAAAAGGTGCTTTGTATTGGTATAATTAGTACCTTTTGGTTAAATACTCGTAGACAAAGAGAACTTTGTTTGTTTGTGATAAAAAAAATTAAGTATGACATATAAGTAATGAAATTTTCATGTTGATACATACCTATGTTTACTGGCTGGAGTCGTCTGTTTGACAGAGGCTGTAACTTCTTTGGTTAAAATTGTTGTTGAAATACTCAAGGTTGTAGATATTTCTTCTTGTTTCCAACGACCTGAAGTATGAGCCAGCTCAAAGAACATGGACTTTGTTGTTGCCAGTTCTTCTTGTGTAAGTATTGTAGTTTCTGTGCTAGTAGTGCTGGAAATAGAGGTAGGGCTGGTAGGCTTGCTAACACTACTAGAAATAAGAAATCGGTCTGGAAAAAAATCATTTGTAAAAGTACTTTGGATTTCTGTTGCAGTTTGAACATTAGCTTCTGTGTTTGTATCTTGAAAATTAGTTGATTTATCAGTAGAAGTTGTACTAATAACATTATTGGAGGACAATTGACCAGCATTCTCATTTGAGCTGGTTGAAACCACACTGACAGTATAATTATCATTTTTGTCTAAAATCGTGCCAACTTCTTCCACATCATTTTCTTTGGTTGTTATTAATGTAGATGCAACCTTTGTTGAAGTTGATTTTGTAGTTTCCCCTTTGACCTGAACAGGTGCTGTTGCAGTTGTACTTTGACCACCAGCCAATGCTACATTTTTTGCTGTTAAAGTATTTGCAGCTCTGCTTGTCAACTCAGTTGTTGTTGGTTTAATAGCACTCACTAATTTTTCAGTATATAAACTATTATTCACAACTGTGGTATCAGTATTCCACAATATCTTGGAGGAAAATATTTCAGAATATGGAGTAGCTGTGATTTCACTTTTTGTAGCAGAAATACTATTTGATATCGATTTCTGATTTGAAAGTTTTGTAGATAAAAACACAACAAAAATTTTGAAAATGATATACTGCATGGTAAAGCATTAAACAAATCTGCTAAAAAGGCTAAAAAAGAAAATCTAAAATAAAACTGAAATGCATCATCCTGCTTATAAACTCCTTAATAATATCACACTCAACCAATCATCCTTAAACAAATGCAGATGACAAAAATATTATCAGTCAAAATTAAAAATACAAAGCATAAGTATTTTAACTGTTTACTAGCTAAATTTTTGGTCAAATGTTGTCATTGGGAAATATTTTTTCAATCATTTCTAGAAAAATGTGGTCATTTTTCCGATTACAAGCACAATTTTATAGTTTTCTTGCAAAAATACGCAGTTTTTCAATTTTTTTCTATCAGCATTTTCACTTGGTTATTTTCAATTGTTTTGATCATTCACCAAAAATTTTGGCTAATGATCATTAGTATTATTATTAAACAGCTAAACAAGGATGGCAGAACAGTATGCCTCAATTTCCGCCAAGATGTACAGTACGCATTTTTTTGTAACGGTATGGGTATGGTACCGCTACAAAAATTGCACTGAAGGTTGGTATGCTGGTACAATACAGGTCAAAGTACAAGAACGCAAATTCTAAACATACTGTACCGCACTACCATCAGTGCAGCTCAAAAAAAAAATAATGTAGACAGTCTAACTTTAATGAAAGTATACATTTGTAGAATTCAACAAGCATTTTGCTGTTACTGTGTAAAAATTAGATCATTTAATATTTTATGAATAGCCAAGGCCTATAGTAAACTGATAACTAATGACCACTATCAATAAAATGATTAATCAGTATATAAACTAATTGATTAATCAGAAATGATTAATCTGATAACTAATGACCAGATGATCACTTTTGAACCAACTGAAACAGAGATGCAGTGGCGCAACCAAAAGAGGGGCTAACTTAAGAAGGCTTCTTCAGCCCCTTTCCTATTCATATATAATTGATTACAATTGTTGAACCTACTGAGTGAAATACATTTTCTTTGGACCTGAACCTGGAACAAATCAATGTTGCTCCCAAAATCTAACAACAATCGATTCAACTGGTTTTGTTATGCATGATTTATTTATGTGATATTATGTCAGATGTATAACAGTTTAGGTGACGTTAAATATAAGCCGTCTGCTTTTTTTGGAAGCTCTGCAACCCGTTTAAGAGCACACAAGCATTCTCTTATTCTCTCAATGTAAGCTATTACCCAAATCTAGCCCTAACCCTAATCAGTGCATGCATGAGAGGAGTGAGAGCACGCGCAAGCTCATACATGGGGTGCAGAGGTTCCAAAAAAAAGCGGTTGGCTTACACTTAATGATATCCTATCAATTCCCCTAAGTCAAGTCACTAAAAAATTTAACCCAAATATGCAAGCATTTATATAAACAACTTTTGCTGTTGTGCTTGACTAATAAGAGGGGGCTGAAACTGTAAAAGGAATTTTATTGCCTACCCACATCCAGGGTTCCCTTTAACTTTTTGGCTCATCGGCCAGTGCCCAAATTTTTTTGAATTAAGCCCAAAGTTCTAAAAAGACATTTATGTGCCCTGAATTTTGTACCAATCCAGTATTAAAGTGTACTTACAGCCATATTTCCACAAATTTGTCGAATTTTCTAAAGCTATGTTTATCATTTTGCCAAAATGATTTGTCCTTGCTGCAACAAATTGCTTACTGGCTGAAAAAAATTTGCCTACTGTAGCGGGAACACTGCCCACATCTGACATTGCGGTAGGCTACCACTACTCAATATGTAGTAAGCTACAGTACACCAGAGTAACTTTAAACAAGGGTCAACACTCACTAAACAAACACGAAAGAGTACTTGTATCACAGATCATTATCTGTCATCATTTAAATATTAAAAGGCCATTAAGTCAAGTTTTTTTTACTGTTGACCAAAATCTGAAATATTGTAGGCTATTGGACAGGCTGAAAATGCATTTATGCATTCTCACCAAAATTGACGTTTCTACACCTTCTCTTTTTCAAGATATTGCACTTCGAAGTTATGGTAAGAATTTTCCTCTTACTTCAGTGTTGCCATTATGTCAGTTTTGTAACAGAAGATTAACTTTTTGAATCGGGAAAGCTGGCTTGGATTAATTGAAAGCAGCTAATTTTTTAATTACAATTCTGAACCTTCACAGTTTACCATACTTTGTTTATGCAACAACTCTGCCAAAACACATACCGGTAATTGACATTGAGAGTTACCGGTACCAAATTAGGAACAGAAACTTTTTGAAATTTCGTTCCCAATTGGCACCCTGAAAATTTCCAAGGGGAATTAAGCCTTTCTAAAAGCAACTCTAATCTGTGAAATGGTACATCGGAAACGGAAAGTTGTTGGTCTTCAAAGCTTAAATTTGGTTAAGTTGGTCTTTAGCTACCGTTATGTCAAAAAATTTTGAGAGAAAACCCGAATAAAAAAATTACCGACCTGAATCGCTCTTTTAACCCGTTAAGTTAGTGTTGGTCTGTAGCCTAGTGTTAACTCTCAACTTGACCCCTGACAGTGACAGTAATAGGGACAGCTTGAAAGAAACTACCACATTTTATAGGCCTACCTATGCACTATATACAATGCTGTCACTATGGGGGGGCCATGCCCCCCCTAACAACTTCTTGTGCCCCCCCATTTTGGTTTACTCAGAATAATTTTTTGGAGCATCACGTAACGACAAAACGGGCGTCGTTAAGTATGAGCCGTCACTTTGTTTTCAGCAGCTCTGCGATTCGTGTATGAGCGCACGTGCGTTCTCTCCGATCTAAGCTATTCCCCGGATCTAGCCTTAACCCTAGTAAGTCCATGCACGAGAGGAGCAAGAGCGCGCGCATGCACATATACGAGTCGCAGAGATTCCGAAATAAAGCTGACGACTTATACTTAACTACACCCGACAAAACAATAGGCAATAACGGAAAAAGGAATAATAACATTCCAACATGATTCTCGTTTGAAATTTTCTCGATTCTTTGCGAAATTTCTGACAACCAACTGCTGCACATAAATGGGACGCAATAATCAGTCTTATTAACATGACTTTACGGATGTGTCGCGAAATGAGGAAGCAAAAGCCAATAGAATCGTTACCAGTACTACGTTAGTGATTAGATTACGGCCTGAAACAATAGGCTACATGAAAACATTTTTTAAAAGATTAGTAGCTGCTTTTGTTTTTTTTTTAGACCACACTCAAGATTTTTTAGGTCGCAGTCAGTCGCGCAAGCAGAGGCAGGGAGGTAAGGGACTAAAAGGGCATCAGCTCCCTTTAGCCAAGTCATTTAGAAAATATAACCCAAAAAAACAATCGTTTAAACGTGTTTTGGACTTGACCTCAAGTATAAGGGAGGCTTAAGAGGATAGGCAATTTATATAAGGAAGGCTTTATTTCACCGGAAATTTTTATCTACTTTTTTATTAATTCTGATTCAAATCTAACCCAAACTCAAATGCTTACTCTAAAACTATCCCAAAATCGAACCCTAACCCAAACCCTAACTTAAACCCTGATCTTAACCCCTAAACAAGCAAATGAAAAAAGCGCGGATGAATATTTCTCATTTTCGTTTTATTCTCTTTAACTTGAAAATTTTCGGTGAAATAGTCACTACTTTTATATAATTCTTTCAATAGCTTCTGAATTTGAGGAATTTAGTGTAATTATCATATTTCATATGACTCAAAAACGTGCAAAATGTGATTGAAATGGCGTTAAAATTGCTATTTTTGCCGCAGAGTCTGAAGTTACACGAAATACCCAGCGGTTGGGGGCTCTGCCCCCAGGCCCCCTCTGCAATACACTTGAGTTGCATTGGTTTGTTCAGCATGGGGTCTGAATTACTGTAGACAATTGTTCTGCAAAAAAAACAACTTTTGGTTCAAGACCTTCTTTATCTGTCTATTAGCAAAACCTGGTTACGCTTTTCGTCGCATTCACTCCTGGAGACAGATTTTCAAGCGATTACATGGGCCGCATATGAAACAAGCTAATAAAGGCTACTCAGTACTGGGCTTATACGCCTTTTTTCAAACATGAATACAAACATTTTAAAATAGCGCATAATGTGTAGCCATAAAATGTCAGTTTTTATGTGCAAATATTCAGTTTATTTTAGTGCCCCCCCACCCCCATTATCGGCTAGTGCCCCCTCACTTTGTTTGCTCTGGCGACGGCACTGACTGTACAGTAGGCAATGCGACAGTAAAAATTCCTCGCACTACGCTAAACTGATTTATCATCTCATTGTACTGCGTTGTCTTCTGTGTCAGAATCACCAGATCACAACAAACGCTTACCACAATCTGCTAGCAGTTGAGCACGCAGTTTTTTGTTCCTGCTAAGTTGCTCTTTTGCGCTATTAGTATTTTCTACCAAGTCGCTGTAACGAAAATTCAAACAAAATTTCAAATTATTATTTTTTTGAGTAGAGTTGGGTCGAATGTAGCATTTCAATGTGAGCTCTTCTTTTTATGATTTGATTGATAACAAAGAATATAATTTTTTAAATATTTAACAAAACAGAATCTAATTGACAGTAGCTGCGTTGCTTCTGTTGTGTGTTGTGCCTTCAATGTCTTTTCAAAGAGATTTTCTGTATGGAATCTTCTGTATTGATTGGAACATATGCACGAAGAAGATTTGCAGTATTGTGTTTGTAATTTTGGGATATTTAAAAGATACTGCTCGAAACCAGTTTTGTTCAAGAAATTAGAACTACTGGAGGTAATGAAGAGGTGCCCCAAATCTTTTCCACAATTCCTTTTATTTGCGAAAATACGATTTGATCCGTTTGACTCCTTGCGATGGAAAACCCTGCATTTCGCAATTTTGCGACATCACAAAATGCATGATTATGCAAAATTTTTTGCAGACTAAGAAACGCAGCTACCAATTGGTAGTAGTGAGTAAATTAACCAAACCTGGAAACTTGTTTACAACTACTGATACCCAGAGG
This sequence comes from Trididemnum nubilum, assembly GCA_963965965.1. NCBI lineage: Eukaryota > Metazoa > Chordata > Ascidiacea > Aplousobranchia > Didemnidae > Trididemnum > Trididemnum nubilum. The sequence continues at coordinate 10,280,958 of OZ014474.1, forward strand.
TGGGCACTTGCGCCGCAACTACTTCACTTGCGATAGCGTTTGTGCCGCAATTATTTTTAAACGGTTGCGCTGACGCTTGCGCCGCAAATATTTTAGCAACTTTGAGCGCATTCGCGTAAGCGCAAGTCAAACACGATTATGAATGATTGTTTTTCAATCAAGTGTGATTACAATCAAGTGTTACAAAAAAACATTGACTAGGTACATATAGGCGTAGCCAGGATTTTTGATTGGGGAAATAGGCCAAACCACAAATCACACGTAATGACAACATCGAAATTTTTTGAAAAAGGGGACTTTTTACGGGACAAAGATACTGTAGAACGGAAGATCAGAAGCCGATGCCTGGGTTGGCATGTAACCTGGGTTTTGCTGAAAAAAAAATAACTTGAACTTAAAGTTAAAAAGATTTCCAAAGTTGTCTAAGTTGGGAGACATGGTGAGTAAACTGGTTTAGTCCAAACGTATCACAGACGGGGGTCTGGGGCGGCCGCTGGGCAATTTTTTGGAATTTTTTTTGGAAAAAAAATAACATTTCGCAAAAAAAACATTTCGCACGTTTTTAGACCCATTTAAAATGACTAAATTTTGAAGAATTAAAAACCGATTGAAACAATCAAATTGATGAGTCTTCCCTTTACTTACAGATCAAGTTAAAACACGTTTAAAATCTTGAATTTGAGGGTTAAATTTTGTAAGTGACTTGGCCCAGGTTGGAGAAGCAAACTGCATTGCCTCCTGCAATAATTTTAGCAGCATTAATCAATCGAATATTTGCCTTGGGAAATTTTTGTTTTGTCATGAAAACGGGTTATACATTTAAATTGGATGGCAAAAATTTGATTTGAAGAGGCCCAGGCCACCTACCTGGTCGTTAATATTAGTTTGTTGTACACGTTACTGTTGTTCGCGAAAATGCCTAAAAAAAACTGAAACTGAAAAAAACATTTTGTTATTATTTTTGTCATTGGTGGCGTTTCAATTGGTGGGGGGGGGGACCTCTTGCCCACCTCACCCCCCTTGGCTACCCCTATGACGAGGAAGGTTCATAAAAGCCTCGTCATGAGAAATTCCATTCGTCTACTGCTTGCAATACTTCTATTGGATTTACCGCAGCTGGGGTCTTCTTTTGCTGAAACGTTTCTCTCTAAAATATTTTTTGCCAATTTTTCAAAAAAAATCCAATGAAGTTAAGTAATGGATGTAAAATCAAATTTTAAACAGAAAAATTGTTTTTGTAATTGTCTTTTTAGAAATACGCTAGTCGTTTTTAAACAATCTTATTCTTGCTCTGGGCATTACCCGCGTTACTCCTGACAGTCCTTTTTTTATCGTAATTCAAAAACAAAAAACAACGAAAACTATTGATACAACTTTTTTGCTAGTCCGGAAAAACTTGAAAGATATTGCAAACAGGAGTGACAGCATTGATAAACCTCTTATAAGTAATACTTAGATGGTTCAATTTCCTTAAACAAAAACAGGATGAGTTTTTAGCGTGCTCCACTTGTCAGAAAGTGACGCTAATTGCTCCAGAAGCTCAAAATATGTATCGAAGTTTGAAAAGGTTTTCCTTGAAAGCCAATTAGAAAAAAGTAATGACTCCGAAGTCTTTCGCTTACCACCACATGCAGACTTTACTGGTGGAATTTTTTAACACCACGGTTCCTTGAGAGCGAGCGTTGAGAGTAATTTTTTTCGTTAGGTATAAAAATGCTCTTCGCCAAAAGAGGTTAAGCGATGTGCATTTTCAAATGCTTCTATTTTTTAAAGGAAATCAATAATTTTTTGTTTACTCATTTGGTAGCGTGCATAATTTGTATTGAATATTGTTTTCGCACCGTAACCTAGTCAGGTTTGAGCAGGGCCTAAGAGAGAAATTTAGGCGACGTGCAAAAAAATGGTCTCCACTTAAATTTGGTCCCAGAAAAAAAAAAGAAAAAAAGGTCTTCACTCAAATTTGGCCCCAGATTTTGCCCAAAATTAGGTGAAGAGCAAATAAAAAGGTCTTCGCTCAAAGTTGGTCCCAGATTTTGCCCAAAAGTAGATGAAGAGCAAAAAAAAAGGTCTTCACTCAAGTTTGGTCCCTCACTCAGGTTTGATCCAAAACTTAACGCGGCCACCTGAACTCTTCCGGGCCCCCTGAGTTCGCCCCCCCCCCCCGAGCCGGATACGATAAACCCCCTGAACCCCCCCTTTCGTAGGCCCTGGGTTTGAGCAGTGAGTCAATTAAAATTATACATTTCAAAGCGTCACGCTTGCGCTAGCGGTTGCGCTTGCGGCGCAACTTTTATGATTTGCGCTGCCCACCTCTGCTGATACCTGTATACCTAGGCTACTGGTACTGATCTACAGTATGATCGTCATTGGCTTCAAAATTTGTATCATTCTTTGGCTAAAAACATCACAAAGACTGGTCTAACTTTGATAGAGTAAATTATATCATTCGTATAATGTTACTAATAAATTTGTTTTAATTGAAATCACAGGCTAAATCAAAATCCTAGGCTGTTGTCTTCCTTATCAAACACCGCAGTTCTTCGTCTGCAAAAAAAAAATTACAAAATCATGCCTTTTATAATGTCAAAAAATTGCGAAATGCAGGGTTGCAAATAGAATGCCTACCATAGTCACTAAATATTGTAATGTTTAGTGACTATGATATTGTAATACTTATAGTGACAATGATGATACGGAGTCGAACGGATTAAATTATATTTCCGCGAATTAGGAGAGTTGTGGGAAAAGGTTTGGGGCACCATTTTATTACTTCAAGTAGTTCTGATTTTTTCAATAAAACCGATTTCGAGCAGTATTGGTATCTCTTTATACAACTCCGAGTCTAGACATTTTTCAGTGCTGTCTTTTTCTATCATCGGCGTTTTCCGGTGTGCAGTCATTTTCCACCCCAGTATACCGGCTTATTGGCCTGCCTTTGAAACTTGCATTTTTTAAGACAAGTTCATAATCTTTTTGGACTTTAAAAGTACAACTATCAACAACAGATATCCGAAGTCCAAATTTCCAAAAATGAAATTGCTGTTGCAGACTTTTGTAGTGAAACACCAAGCGTTATCAAATAATTGATTGCAGCATATAAAGAAGGAATCAGGATATTTACCATTTTACCAGTGGTACCGGTAATATTAATTTCCTTATCAAGATAACTGTTAGTTTCATTGTAACGTTACACAAATCACATTAAATATCACAAAACAAGCAAAAGTGCAATATTTAAAAATTTACAGTAAATAGACAAAAAATTAAAACGTAAACGACAGAGCGTCAAAAATATTGAACGGGTATTACAAAGCAGTGAATTTTTATAGAATTTATCAGCATTTTTGTTGATTGGTCGTTAATTCAATCTTACTGTAGTTCTCCGCTCTGTGGATAAATCTGCACCAAACTCCCCTGATAACACCACAGCGCTATAGCCACGAAATATGATGCCGGAAGTGGTGTAACCACTTTTTTTGTAAAAGCGGAAGCTGGAAACATCAAAGGTGAATCTCTTCCTTTGAAAACCCTGAATCTGTTCTTCCAGCCAGAACTTTCAGGGAAAAAATATACAGAATAAAATTAGCCCTTCCAGTTATATCACGTGAAAAGCAATTCGATTTTGATAAAAAAACAACTTTTTCTGGAAGTTCAGGCTGGTAGAACAAATTTAGTGTTTTCAAAGACTTTTTTAGAGGGATATCTCTTTGTATTTGTTGAACAGTTTTAACCTCAGCCCCAAAATGAGAACAAAATTTTTTTTTAATTATATTTCGATTTTAGCTATTGCAAACTCCCGGAATTGGTTGGAGGCTTTACTCCCCTTCAAGTCAAATATCATAGTTAATAAATTCAGCATTGGCAAATATAACAATAAATTTTATGGTATACGTTTCACTAATTGCATCTAAGTTATTGGAACTGCAGCAAAAAATCGTTTGCCCAAACAAATATGGGATAATTTTTTAACATAATCCAACTTCAAGCTGTGGAAGCGGAAGCGACTGCAAAACATTAGTGCTTCCACATCTCAGGCACCGACTCCACTTTTGCCAAAAAGTTAATTTTGATATTGCTGGGTGCAGGGTACTAGATACCCGCACAAGTAAAATTTTTTTTTTTTTAATTTTACACATTGATTTCGCTAGCTTTATATTTTTCGTTTCTTTCGAGCCAATTCTCAACATTATATTTGATTGCTTGGTTGTCGCCACCTCCGCCAGCTTCTGAATTCTTCCGAACCTCGTTAAATACCTGAATGAATAAAGCTTAAAATTAGTGAGATTGTATAAACAGCTATACACCTACAAGATCAGAATTCAACGCTACATGTAGGTGCGTGACGAGGGAATTGCTAAGTTGGGGCTTAAACCCTAAGCAAAATTTGTCTGAGTTTCATACAGAAGGGTTAAGCTGGAGCAAAACTCTCAACCGCTGGGTGACTTTCGAAATTAAAAAAAATAGCTATTTCAACGCCAGGTGGATGACATTTTGTTCGTTCGTCGAATCATTTGAAGAAACTAATTGCTAAGATCTTATTGCTAAGATTTTGTTCGCTTTTTGCTAAGATTTTGACTAATTGCTAAGATTTTGTTCGTTCGTCGAATCATTTGAAGAAACTAATTGCTAAGATCTTACGAAAGCCCTTTGAGAAACTTAAATTACCAGAGGTGGAGTCCTCGAGGACACATTTTCAAGTCCTTGGCCTTGGCCTCGAAACCTCAAGTCCTCGAAAACTGCCCTGTCCTCGGCTCGAGGACAGCACTATTTTTTGAATGGTTAAAATTTTGTAAATCGGCTGCAAAATGTTTTTCTAGACCGTTTTTTTTAGAGATCGACCGAAAAAAAATTTTTAAGACCTTTTTTCTTAGGAAAACACTTGCATTTGTGTCCTTGGTCCTTGGCCTCGAGCATTCCTGTCCTTGGCCTTGGATTTTTTTTGTGTCCTTGGCCTTGAGCCTTGTGTCCTCGACTCCACCTCTGTAAATTACTTAGCCCCTTCGGGTTTCCTTACTTGCAGGTCAAGTTCAAAACATTTCTAAATTGAAAGCATACATATTTGGGTTAAATTTTCTACGTGACTTGGCTAAGGGGTGACTTCAGCCTCATTTTCCTCCTCCAGGTTACTCCATTGGTTACAGTGGCACATCAGCCAGTAGCATTTGTAATGATCAGAATTTATACACCGATGTGGTAGGTGGTCGATCGCTTATACGGCCTAGATACTTCGGTCTATCTGCGAGATTTTGGTTAGTGAAGAAACATATTTTGCGATAACTCACATTTGAAATGGTCAACTCTGGTACATTAGTCGTTGTAACTTCACTATGCTCATCTGATCTTCTGTAAGAGTACCAACCCAGCAGGGATATAGCAAAAAGTTCAAATAGGAAAATATAGCATTGAAATACTGGAAACAATACAGTGTAAATGTAATTAGCCATAGTGACTAATGTAATCCTTCAAAAATACGGATCAAAATTCATAGGCTGCTCAGCTACCACATTTGGTAAAGAATTTTTAGGAATTCGCCATTTGGTTTGGCACCGTCGTTTACAAAAAAAAAGTTGAGAAAAAACTAATTAGTATTTTTATCTTCTCTGTGAAGTGGCGAATTAGGCGAATGTTTTGACTTCTGATTAAGGGGGATTTCGAGTTGGATTCTAAAATAAAAATGCATGGCATCAAAAGCGCTGCAATGATTTAAAAGAAGTCCAGTGTAGGACCTAATATTCGGTGGTATACTCTAATACGTCTAATGGCATATACTCGGTAAAGCAGTCGAGAAAGACAATAGATATTCAGCGTTTACAGATGTCTTTTTATCAGGGCTGAGAACTCGATCGATTTTTATTCGAGTTAAGTTCGAGTTCAGTCTATTTTAGCAAATCTGAGTTCAAGTTCTAGTTGTCTAAATAAATTTTTCGAGTTCAAGTTCGCCAAAAATATCATGTTTTTCGAGTTTGAGTTCAGGCTGACGAAAATACCAAGTCTACTTTTCGACTTAAACGCTTTCTCTTTGTATCCATTCTGTTTTTCCACGTCATCAGGGCACAAACAAGTGAACGCAATCCAATTTACACAGCATGATCAACAAAAAATATTTCTTAATTTTTATTTTAATCAACTCGAACGATTTTATTCGAGTTCAAGTTCGAGTTGAGAAAAAAAAATTTTTTTCAGTTCGAGTTTGGTTAAACAATCGAGTTTTTTCGAGTTCAAGTTGAATTTGTACAGCCTTGCTTTTTATGACAAGCAATACTTACAAAATGCACGTTGCGGGTCTGGATAAGGGAAATCACACGGTAGAACATCAAATCTTTGTAAGATTTCCAGAATGAAATTTTGTAGTGTGTTGCAAACAACCAACAAGCTGACGCTGAAATATTTCCCTAAAAGCAAATTGAGGTTTCAAAAACAACACCGATCGCATGATCTGGGTTTAATTCTCACCTAATCACAATGCCGTGTCCTCGTATAAGGTACTTTACGGCATTATCTCTATTTGGTGGCACCAAAAATGCAGCAAATTTAACGGAAAGATGTTAAATAATCCACCGAAAAATGCTGGAGCTTTTCAAGTAGGTCTCAATCAAATTCGCGAGTGCAGAAGATAAAACAAAGTGAAACAATCCATTGCATCACTCAAAATCCCTTTCGATGCATTTTTAACCAAAATCGTACTTCATTTTTGATGAAAAACTTGAATTGTAAATTGTTTATTCCATTTAAAATACGCATTTAGTTCTTTTCCACATTGAAACTAAAGTTTTAAAATATGTTTACAAGCCGCTACCGAAAGATACTGAAAAGACTAGTTAACTAATAAGTTATAAAAAAGCGACCTGTGGGTTACATAAAAATGTGACGCGAAATCGTAAAGTTACAACTTTATATAAAAAGTGAGAAAAAATATTTCCCCTGACAGGTCAAACATTGCACTTTTGTAACACTAATATTATTAGGTTTTAACGAAATTTTTTTGCTCGTAAATTTTTACGTCTTGGAAAAAAAAACATTCTCTATTATTTAATTTTAATGTGCATGATCATAAAGATTAAAGCAGAGCAACACATCCAGATAGTTACTACTTTTAACTCATTTTTAATAGCCAAATATAAGTTAGTTCTCAATTACAACGACCTTTAAGTACGATGCCGTTGGTATTGGATTATAGAAAAGTCTGTGGGGCGCTCCTCAATTGCCCTTCAGCGAAGTAGCGCTGCTTCATCAGATCAATCTTTTCGAGGCAAACTGGCCTTTTGTTAATAATAATCTTGACTAATTCGTCAAAAATAAAATGTTTTTAATTGATGGAAAAAGAACAAAAATCAACCGGAAGTACAAAATTCTTCTTGTCACTGCTGGGTAAAAAAATAGACCAAGCTAGCAATCAAAAGTTTAAAATAATATGAGACTTCCCACAAATAAAACAAAAGATACAAAATAAAAGTTTCCAATTTCAATTTGAGTCCTTATTGACAATTTAAGAGCAATACTGCATATTGCAGATATGTTCAAGTTATCCAATTATATTGATGCTATGCGGCATAAAAAGGGTGTTAATAAATCTTGAAAATAAATCGCGGCCAATGCATGCATGCATTGCACAAAAGATAATTATGAACCTGTTTGTGAAGTAGAATGTATATTTTATCTATTTTTTGTCAAGATCATCACTGAATCAGCTACTTACCAACAAAAAAGTATTGTTGAAGTGATATACGGGATGCTCTTCCAATCACAGAGAAGCCATATAAACAAACGAAGCCTGATACGGCAACTAAAGCTTCAGCTATAACTGATATTATTTGCTAAAAAATAAAGCTAATGATGATGCAAGAGTTAATAATAAGCTGTAGACATTATAAGCTCTAAACCCCTTTAGCTGTATTGTTTTTTATACTTGATAGATCAATTTAAATATAAAAAATAACCACCTAGTTGGTCCAGCGGTTACGCGTTCGTGTCTGGAGCTGGAGGTCTGAGGTTCAAATCTCGGGTTGGCAAATCGGACACAGACTTGCTAACGGCATGCCACCGCTGCAACATTTCTTCAAAAGCAGCTGTTTTATCCGGTGCAATGACGCGGAGATGGGCCCTGCAAACTTGTAATACGCTGCGTCACACCAGTCTAGTGAAAGATTTGATTCGAACATCGGTTTGATTTGATGTTATGCGTTTAATGTAAGAACAAGTACGATACGCCAGAAATCCGAAATTTCTCCCTGGTTTGCGAAATACTGATCAGTAGGGCAAGTTTTTGCAACTTTTCTACTTTTTTTTTACAGCTTCCGACAACTTTCTAAATACTAAAAACTTATGTAGTACAATGTTCTTAGCAGTTTTTAGAAATTCTATGTTGCAACTTTTTGCTTTTTTTACATGCAACGTTTTACTGCAACTTTCATCAAGAATGGCGCAAAATGTTAGCGTGATTTAAAAAAATATGCTATAAAACTATTTAAGTATTATAGTTCTACTGGCTTTGATTGGCATAACAAAGAGCTATGCCTATGTGACGGATTCCTTGCGTCTCAATGTCATTTATGACGCAACAGTTGGCTTACAACTTCGTGCACTGTGGAGTGAAGTTTTAGCATGCTTAGCAAACTTTTGGCAAAAGATCGCCACTTCTCCCTAAGTAATCTTTGCAAATATTTGGCATTATATGTAAATAAATCGCTTGAGTAAATCTCTGCCGTTTTTAATGTTTGTGAATAAATGCAACTTTTTGCAACTTTCATTAAAAATAAATGCAATTTTTTCAATTTTTTAATGCAACAAAAACTTGCCCTACTGATCTTCAGTGGTCGAGTGGATAGAGCATCTGGTACTGAAACGGTATGCTTGGGTTTGATTCCCGGTTGGGTCAAACTAAGGTGTTCACAGCTTCCCTGCTTGACGTTCAGTATTATTAGGGACAGCGAACAGCTCACTGTGTGTGGTAGACACTAGATAGATGGGCAGGTCGCAGCTTGGCTCGAAAACCGAAATGTCCCTTCGCTCTCTCCTGGCCAAGACAACTTGGTGAATAAAATGTAATTACAAGATTTGCGCGTGGTATCATTTCTAATGCGAAATCGAAAAAAGCAAAAAACAAAATGTGCACCATCAAATCAAAAAGAAAAGTGTACGCTACAGTTAAATTATTGTTCATTTTCGAAGGCAAACTCGCAAGAACTTTCAAAATGAATACTTACAGCAGCTACGCTCGTACGCAGCAACCCTTCTGATGCCAGTAGTGTTTGAGTGTAATAAGAGATCGGATAGACTATAACAACTTGATACACAGTTGCTTTTAACTTTTTAAGTCGTGATCTAAAACAATTTCAGAAGTTTACTTTTTCTGGGAAAAAGTACACCCTAACTAAAAAAAAGTCAGGTAAACACTGCATTAAACCGTATACAAGCCATAATTTATTATTTCTTTTATATATTTTGGCTTTACATCCAAGCCATTACTCTTAATGAGCTCAAAATATAAAGTTAGAGCAAATGTCGCAAAACATAATTTGAATAAAACATCGCTGATGGTCCCACTTCTCAGAAAAACAAAAGTTGATTTTGGTTGTGTTAGATTTTATTGGCTTATGATTTGGTAATTTAGGGCTTATATCGATGCAGGCCCGCTCTCCAAGAAGTTGGGCCTCTTCCGAGAAACATCCTGCCTCCCTAGCTCAAGAGCAAGAATCTTTCGGAAAAAAAGCAATTCAACGAATTTTAGATGAAACCTTTTTTAATAATAAAGTGTTTATTTAAATTTCACGAAAAAGTAACAAATTTTAGGTGAAGATTTTTTTGTTTTCGCCTTAATTTCAAGTCAAAAACAACAAATTTTCGGTGTAGAAACAGAAAAATGGGAGTGAATTTCTGGGGAATCTTGGCCTCCAGCTGGCTCAAACCTCTAGCTACGCCACTATTTGATAGCATGGATTTTGTCTTCTTTCTTTTTTTGCATTACATTGAAAAAGATATCATTCGTATTTTCGCGCTTAAATACGCGTGATCGGTAACCGCTCTTTAAGGCCAGTCTACATTAATTGTATAATCACGAACGTACGAGCGTATTTTTGGTTCATTTTAAACAAAATTTCGGTACGCCCGTCGTACCATGCTCCTTACCAGCGTACACTTACCAGTCGCTTAAGATAAACAAGGAATACGCTCGTACGCTCACGATTTTACGCAGCGCAGACCCGCCCTTAAACTTGAGACAGCAAAAACATTACGCAAGATATCAACGGAGTTGGAATTACTTACAGTGTCAGAGGACTTTTTCTGTTACAGTAGATGCAGCAAAATGGGATGGGGTTGGTAGGGACAATGGCGCCGTTAAGAGCCTCTATCATTTTTGTCTTTCCACCATAATAATTCAAAACTAAATCAAAGAACTTCTTCATTGCAATGGCAAAGTAACTACAAAAAATATGATGGTGAGGTTATAAAGATTAGTTTTGGATATGAATATTACAAATTACAACATTGACTGGCTATACTTTCTCGATATCCACAACACAAACGCATAAAATGAGTTATTTTCCTTTTTTTCTTTATCTGTGGTAAAATTAAAAATTATCTATCTATCATGTTGCTATTCATCTATCATGCTAATTGCTATGAATTGAAAAGGATTTTTTGAAAGAAGGGGTAAAAATGCCAAAATAGTGCTTGAATGTGGAGATACAAAAGAGGAAACAATAACAATTGGAAAAAATGGTATTGACAATGACAACTTTCCTGTTTAACATTCAGCATTAAAATTTAAAAAGATTTTTGTAGCCAATTTATACGGCAAACTGATTACGTTGATAACCAATTGATAAATTTTTCTCTACAGCAGCAGGTTATAAATTTTGACGAACTTTGTCACAATTCGCAGGTTAACTTTAATAGGTGTGCAAGTGGGACAGCACCGCAACTTTTTACATTTCCACTATACATTTCAACTTTTTGCATAAGCCTATTCATAACAAAACTCTATCGATATACACATACATGGTGGCCCATAAGTAAACATACAGCTACTGCCCAAAAGTGCCACAAGATTTTTTTTTATAAATGGCACTTCATTTCAAGTCACAATTCACCTCCTGGTGTTTAGCAAGTACCATAATGTAAAGTGCATTGCAGGGTTGGAAAAATTATTTGTTTTTGCTTTAATTACAATTACGAATTACAACCTAAAGTTTTCAATGACAATTACAATCACAATTATTCAAGTTCAAGTAATTGTAATTCAATTACAATTTCAATTATGAATACAATGAAAAGATTCTCAAAACATTGCGACCAATTCACTTACATACGAAGCCTTGAGTTTTGCTTATTCCAATACTGTGGATTTGTTTTGTATTTAAATACCAGACCTATTAAAGTCCCATTTCTCTCTATTCTTGTTTTTCCATCAATCTTTGTTTAACTTTAATTTTTGCAACGCATAGTTTTGTTTGTAAGCAATCGTCAAGTACGATATTGAATTCATATCGCTTCCACCAATATTATGATTTTCGCTAAACCATGGTATCATACCTCAATTATTTATGCAAAAGAAAATAAGTTTTAACACAAATAAAAATTGTAAAAAAGTTGAAATTGTGTACGTTACAACTTCAAGTTACAGCTACTATTTAACACTATTTTAACTTTTACCAATAACATCACATATTTAGCATGATCATACAAAACAGAACCATTAGTGTCCATTTGACATGCACATAAAGACAAACAAGCAAAAAAGCTCACAAAATCTTAGTATCACAAATAGCATTGAAATTTTACAATCATAGGAGTAGCCAAGGGGCCCGGCCCCCCTCAAATCGAAATGCCTCCAAGGATAAAAATAAGACAAAAAAGCCTATTGTTCCTTCAGTTTCGGTTTCTTTTAGCATCTTCACGTACAACAGTAATTACCAATATTAGTGACGACCAGGATGCCCGGGCCCCACTCAATCGATCTTGCCAACCAACGAAAATGTATAACCCGGGTGAAATTAAGGGGTTTTGTCCTGAAAGTTGCTATCTCAGGCTCTCATCTCATCTTTTTACGAACGTAATGAAATAACCAGGACCGAATTCATCATATGGCTCAGTGCCAAGGATCCGCGCTCAGATGGTAAGAATTTTTTTTGGTCTTCATCTATGTTTGGCAGGAAGATGCTGCGAAAATCCCCAAAGTACCAGGGGCCCTGCGCAATGTAAATCCGGCCCTAGAATAACATAGTTAGTAAGCGTAACCATCCAATGTACCATGTTTCAATAACAATTCATCTCCACCTCGCTAGTATTTACGCACAAAATACTTTTCAAAAAAATTAGCTTGGGGAAATGCTCATTGAACAAAATATTGGATTTAAATTGAAGGATCCTGGGCCTCCTGGCCGTATATGTACTCCAATCACTGGTTAATTTCATGAAAAAACAAAAATCTCTGAGGAAAATCTTCGAGTGTTTTTTCCTAAGAGATTTTGGATTTTTCATAAATTTTTTTATGGTTTTCGTATTATTTGCTGCTAAAACATTGCAGGAGGCAATGTTCCTTACTACTTCCCTTTATCTGAGCCATTTAAATCATTTACAAATCAAATTCAACAACAAATTGCAAGATTTTTAACGTGTTTTGAACTTAAATTGCAAGTAAAAGGAGGATTGAACAATTTAATTTTTTCAATTGGCTTTCAAATGCTAAAAATCTAGTTCTTTCAAATAGCTCTGAACTCATCCGAAATGTGATCCAAAGGCATTAAAATAGCTTTTTATTTCAAAAAATTAGAAAAACCGCCCAGGGGCCCCGGGGCTTCGCCCCCAGACCCCTAAAGCGTCCGGGTCTGTGATACGTTTGGGTTACACTAGCTTACTGCACATGTCTCCCAAGTTAGACAATTGCACTTTTTAACTATTAGTTTACCTCTACCTTTAGCAAAATCCTGGTTAATTGCCAACAACAGGTCACGGCTAATAGATCTTCCATTTTACGATATCTTTGCCCCACAAAACGTTTCTCTTTTGAAAATTTCTGATGACGTTGTTTCACGTAATTTGTGGTTTGGCCCTCCCACCAATCAAAAATCTTGGCTACGCTTGTTGTTGCAATGGTTACTTATCACCGGTTACAGTCACATTTGACGTCATATGCCAATTCTATGTTAGACTATTTTTTGGCTTAGAGCTAGTGCTAGTTATGGTTGGAGTAGGTGCTAAGTTTAGGTTATGAATATGATTAACCCTATCTCTAAAACTAATTCTAACTATCCCTAACCTACTTTGATGTTTGGTTTTTGACGTCAGATGTAATTGCAACCGGTAGAAAATATCGATATCGATTTGCAACCGGAGGAAAATTTATATTGTTCAAACACATTTTTGTTATCATCTATCTTAGTGAATAATAGAGTCATTGTAATTGAAAATAGGCAGAAAATTTTTCAATTACAACTACAATTATCAACTTTTGAAAATTTTCAATTACAATTACAATTACAACAAAATCGTGTAATAAATTACAATTTTGTCAATTACAATAATAATTTTTCCAAGCCTTGGTGTATTGGAATGTGCTGCTTCGAACGTAAAAAGAAGACAGTTTAAAGGATTTATATTGTGATTGCTGTACACCTACTGATGGGTCACCCTGTATAATAAAAAAAGTAATAAAACTAATTATTACTATTATTTTTTGAAAAAATTGCATTTATTTATGTTTTTGTTTACAGTTTCTTCACAAATTTCCTAACTTGTTTCATAAGGTAAAGCTAAGAAAATTTGTCTTCAACTTACAAGTTTCGTGCGAAGGCTACAACAGCCGCAGTTCGTGGCATATACAATCCAGTGATGCAATATGCTCCCATAACCTAAAAATAATCCTCAAATCAACCTGTAGGAAGAAGCAACATACACAGGAATACAGCAAATCTAATCCTTCATTATGCGCACTGAATTACAGAGGTGGAGCGAGGACCCAAGGCTCGAGGCCAAGGACACAAAAAACCTTTTCGAGGACAGACCCTCTCGAGGCCAAGGACAGGAATGCTCGAGGCCAAGGTCAAGGACCAAGGACAAGGACACAGCCGCAAGTGTTCTCCAAAAAAAATAATAAAAGGTCTTCAAAAAAGTTTTTCAGGCAATCTCCAATTTGTAGGTGCAGCCAGAATTTTTGGTTGGGGAGGCCTAAACCACAAATTACATGAAATGACGTCATCAAAAAATTGCCTGTTGGCACTTAACTAGGATTTTGCAAAGGGAGAGGGCTTAAACTAATATAGTTGAAAAGTGCAAATACGTAACTTTGGAGACGTTTTGAGAAAGCCAGTGTAACTCAAACGTATCACAGACGGGGAGTCTGGGGGCGGGGCCCCAGCAGCCGGAGGCTTTGGGGGTCTGGGGGCGAAGCCCCCAGCTGTTGGGCGATTTTTTGTAATTTTTTGGAAAAAAAGCTATTTTTACGCCATTGAATCACATTTCGCACATGTTTAGAGCCATTTGAAAGCACTAGATTTTTGACATTTAAAAGCCAATTAAAAAAATTAAATTGTTTAATCCTCCTTCTACTTGCAATAATAAGTCCAAAACACGGTTAACATCTTGCATTTTGGTGTTAAAGTTTAATTGTACGTGATTTGGTCCAGGTAGGGAGAAGTTAGGTGCATTGTCTCGTGCAACATTTTAGCAGTAAATGAAAACCCACTCGAAGATTTTCCTTAGAGATTTTTGTTTTGTCATGAAAATAACCAGTTATAGAAGTGCATGTTAGGCCAGGGGGCCCAGGCCCCCTCAATTGAAGATCAACGATTTGCTCAATCAGCATTTTCCATCGCTAATTTTTTTAAGTATTTTGTGCGTAAAAACTGGCGAGGTGGAGGTAAATTAATGAATTGTTATTGAAAAACAGTGCAATAGATGGTTACGCTTACTAACCAAGTTATTGCCGGGCCGGATTTACATCGCGCTGGGCCCCTGGTACTTTGGAGATTTTTGCAACATCTTTGTGCCAAATGTAGGTGAAGACTATCTTAAGATTTGAGCGCAGAGCCCTTAGCTGGTACTGCGCCATATTGTGGTAAATCTGGCCTTGGTTAATGCATTACGTTCATAAAAAGGCTAGATGTGATCCAGAGATAGCAACTTTTAGAACGAAAACTGTCCATTTCTTCCAGGTTTACGTTTGAATTGGCAGGCAAAAATTGATTTGAGGGAGTCCCGGGGCCTCTGGTCTTCAATATTGTTGTTCGCTACTGGTGTAAGCAAAAAGCGCTAAAAAGAAACTGAAACTGAAGAAACAATAGGCTTTTTTGTCACATTTTTGTCATTGGTGAAATTTCAATTGGATGGGGAAGGCCCGCTTGGCTAAGCCAATGCTCCAATTGCGGAAAACAAAAAAGGTATTTGCAAATTTTCCGCGATGTTTCTGGCGTTTTCCAACAAAATTTCAACGGTTCAAAAATAGTGCTGTCCTCGAGCCGAGGACAGGGCAATTTTTGAGGACCTAAGGCTTCGAGGCCAAGGCCAAGGACTTGAGGCTTCGAGGCCAAGGCCAAGACCAAGGACTTCAAAATTTGTCCTCGAGGCCGAGGACGTCCTCGAGGACTCCACCTCTGCTGAATTACGTCGAAGCGTGTACCGAGTTTGTGAGGCCCATCTCCGCATCATTGCGTCGGACAACATAGCTCTTTTGTAAATGTCACAGCAGTGGCGAGCCATTGGCAACACCATGTTCGATTTGACCGTGCCGAGATTTGAACCTCAGACCTACTGCTCGACGTTCAATCTATTTTGTTTTATTTACTTTCGGGATAAATCCTGAGCTTTTCCTTACCGGTTTTCAAATAAAGACAGAAGAAATTGTTTAAAGCACCTGACTAAGGAGCAGAGGTGGAGTCCTTCAGGACGTCCTTGGCCTTGAGGACGTCTTCGAGGACACAATTTGAAGTCCTTAACCTTGGCCTCAAAGCCTGCAAGTCCTCGAAAATGCCCTGCACTATTTTTTGATTTGTTGAAAATAGGCCGAGGTCATTACCCTTTTTTTTCGTAGAAGAACATATTAAAAACCTTGCGGAAAATTTTTGCAGACCCTTCTTTTTTTTCGGAGAACGACTGAATTTCGCGGAAAATTTGCGATTTTTTTGAGCGAAGATCTTTTTTTTTTGGAGAACACTTGCACGTTGTGTTCTCGGCCTTTGCCTCGAGCAATCCTGTTCTTGGCCTCGAGAGGGTCTGTCCTGGGAAGGTCGGTCCTTGGCCTTGGAATTTTTTGTGTTCTTGGCCTTGGCCTCGAGCCTTGTGTCCTCGACTCCACCTCTGCTAAGGAGCCATAACAATACTCAAAAAAATTGATTTAAAAAAGTAAACTCAATACACACTACAGTCAATAGAGGTATTAAGCCCACGATAATAACCTGCAAAATACTGGCATCAAATAGCTGTGGTAACATCCTCAAAGGCTGAATTATACATGACTAAATGGCTTTCGCTAATATTACAAAAAAAGATTTTTCTCACCGGATAAATGCTAATTATCCAAATGGTTAGAGCACTGCGTTTTAAGTTGCTAGAATTTCTCAATATAAATACACATGCATCTATGAACATCAAAATCATCACTGATAGCAAAACCAATGGAATTGCCATCACCGCTTTAAAACTTGGACTGCCACCTACAAAAAAAAAACGAATTCGTTAACATAAAACACCTTACAATACTGTAGCGGTAGTCTATTTGGTTCATAGTCGACGGTGTAGCCGAGGGGGCGTCGTTTTTACGTCGACCCTGATTGCATAACCTGGTTTCAATTGGCACCTTTGGTCTCGTTATTGCGGCATTGGCTAAGACGCTTTACCAGGCACGTAGCCAGGATTCCGCAGGGTGGGGGGGGGGCTTTTTTTGAAGTTTGATACAACCGTAAACGAACTTGACCCAAACTTGCATTAGTCTTAAATGAGATTGAGGCGGTTTTTCTGTCAAATTTAGGTGATCTCCAAAAAAAAAAAGGTCTTCACTAAAATTCAAAGGGTTTTTCCGGCCGAAATCAGGTGATCTCCAAAAAAAAGTCTTCACCGACTTTGGGCGAACTCCAGAACCAAAAAACTCCACTATTCTGGTCCAAACAACGGCAAGTCCTTTACAACTTCGGCTCCCAAATCCATTTGGGGGGAGGCTGTTTTTATTTTTGGAGCAAAAATCGCCCTCAAAAAAGCAATAAAAAAACGTGCTGTTTTGCATTCTGTTCAGACCAATAGGGGGGGGGGGCTAGAGCCCACCCCCTCCCCCAACAGCGCTTTACGATGATTGTTTCATCTCGATGACTTCAAACAAGCATCAAATTCAATGGACAAGAATTTGAAGGAACCCACAGGAATTTTGGATCATTGGACACTCCTAAGCAGGTGCGGATTCCTCCAAACGTACCGTAGTTATCGTAATGATAAGTGTGTGGTTTATCTAATAACAGTCAACGTCTGGCGCTGTCCTGCGAGAGAGGATAAATATGCAATACAACAACAACAACAACAAAACAGCCAAAGTTCATAGAGATCAACACTCAACAGCGCTATTTTGGAATGCTGGATCTCAGCAACTACGTTTAAAACTGTAAATATAAGATGATCAAACCATAAACAAATATTAATACGAACAATATAAGATGAATTCAGTTTATCGTTGTGATTCTTTGCAATTGCAGCATTAACTAGGATAACAATAATTATAGTGAAACAAAAAAATCCATCGAATTCAATTGAAAGGCAATATGACATTAGGGTTTTGACTCGTGAAGCGAGTCTGAGCAGGTCGTAGCAAAAACAAAAAATTTACAAACGTGATTTTTAGAGGCGTAAAAAGTTAGAAAAGGCAAAACCTATGGCCTTGAATGGGTAGAAAACCGGAATAGCGTTTTTACTTTTTTTATTATTGAAATTTTTGATGTAGGTTAATGTTCATTTCATCACACAAATCAATAGCGTTAAAAACACTCTAACTTTGATTTCGCTATTGATATTCAGATGGGAGTCACATCTTAGTGACTATGGTCACATCTACATTGCAAAGTTAGTTTTGCTTTGGTAAAAAAAAGGCGAAATTTACTGCAGGTTTACACCAAAGTTAAGGAAATCAATTAGTAATTACTGTAGTTGTTCAAATTGCTTACCATTTAGTCTTGCGAGTAGTTCGCTGGCAGCAATGCTTTGAGATGACGAACAACTCCATTCTTCCGCATTCGTGGCGTTCTCCATTTTTACCAGATCTTGAGATCTTTGGCTTAAATCGACAATCTCTCACCGTCCTGATTTTTAGGATTGGGTTTAACTTTAACGTTCTAACTCCTGACACTTTTTGAGCAGTAATAAATTCTTGCTATTGATGCTGTAACTTTTTTTTATCAGTTTTTTTTCATTGTTTGCATCTTTCTTTTGGACAGTATTCTTTTGTTCCACGTTTGTGACGTAAGAAAAATCAGTTTTTATCATATTAATGTGATAGATTTACAAGCTTTTTAGTGCAAGTAGACCAAAGTTTCCGATGAGCTTAGGGATGGTGATATTTGCTCAAAAAACTTTTCCAACAAAGATATTGAATAGGATATTATGTTCATATTAGTTTTATGAATGTAGAACAATAGAATTTATGGTCTAACACGGTGAGTCGATAGAAATGCGCATTTGCAACGCAAACATTATTATTGACTCTTTCCTTCGGACGAAAACAAGTCATCATTTCAGTTAAAAATACCCCAAGTTGATGATTGGCTTTGACGGATGACTCGGTGTTTTGAAAGTTAGCCGAATATTTTTCCGTGGAGCTTTCGCTTTTTTCGTTGCCGTCACGCGGACAAACATTATGTCAAAAATCCAACACTAGTGTCGCAACAATTACACAGTGTTCACCAACCATAGGCGTAGCCAGGATTTTTGATTGGGGGGCCCAAACCACAAATCACATGCAATGACGTCATCAGAAATTTTCGAAAAAGGAACTTTTTGTGGGGCAAAGATATCGTAGAATGGAAGATCTGAAGCCGTAGCCTGATGGCACTTAACCAGGATTTTGATAAAGGGAGAGGGCGAAAACTTATAGTAAAAAGTGTAAATGTCTAACTTAGGAGACGTGTTGAGTAACCTAGTGTACTCAAACGTGTCACAGACGGGGGTCTGGGGGCGGAGCCCCAGCCGCCGGTGGCTATGGGGGTCTGGGGGCAAGCCCCCAGCCGCTGGGCAATTTTTGTAAGTTTTTGGAAAAAAAAGCTATTTAAATCTTATTAGATCACATTTTGCACGAGTTCACAGCCACTTCAAAGAACTAGATTTTTAACATTTCAAAGCCAATCGAAAAAATTTAGTTGTTCAATCCTCCTTTCGCAATTAAATCCCAAAACACGTTTAGAATCTTGCATTATGGTGTTAAATTTTAATTGTAAGTGTTTTGGTCTATAGAGGGAAGTAAGGCACATTGCCTCCTGCAATACTTTAGCAGTAAATAGTAATCCTCTAGAAGATTTTCCATAGAGGTTTTTGTTTAGTCATGAAGTTTACCAGTTATAGGAGTACATGCACGGCCAAAGGGCCCAGGCCCCCTCAACTGAAATTCAGTAGTTTGTTCAATGAGCACTTTCCCTAGCTATTTTTTTAAAAGTATTTTGTGCGTAAAAACTGCCGAGGTGGTGGTGAATCGTTATTGAAAAATGTTACAATAGATGGTTACTAAACATGTTATTCCCGGGCCGGATTTACATTGCGCAGGGCCCCTGGCACTTAGGGGATTTTTGCAACATCTTCCTGCCAAATATAAATGAAGGCCAAAAAAAGTTCTACTATCTGAGGGCAGGGCCCTGGCACTGTACTATATGGCAAATACGGCCCTGGTTATTGTATTAGGCTCACAAAAAGTTTAGATGAGAGTCTGAGGTAGCAACTTTTAGGACAAAAACTCTTGATTTCACTCTGGTTATACGTTTAAATTGGTAGGAAAAAATTGAATTAAGGGGGTGGGCCGGGCCCCCTACTCGTCAATATTATATATTGTTAATTACTGTTGTACGCGTGTACTGTTGTAAGCGAAGATGCTAGAAGAAACCGAAAATGAAGAAACAAGGCGTTTTTGACAAATTTTTGTCATTGGTGGCATTTTGATTAAGGGGGCCCGGGTCCCCTCGGCCACCCCCTGGCTACGCCAATGATTTTGAGTCAAGATCGCTCCCCAAATAAGTTCTTTCATAAAAAAAAATTAAAATCAAAATTTAAATAACTTATTTTCCAAAACGTGGAGGACTCGAGTCAAGTCACATGACAGTTTTTTGAAACGTCCAAGAATTGCATGACATTATTATGACGTGGACATGTGGTTCTTATTATTATTGCTTACTTTTGTACGCTTAAATCCTAAATTAAAAAAACTGCAATTCCGGACAGGGACAACATACTGGCTATGCTCGCTTTATATTTATCATTGGTAGTAATTCCATTGGGGGGTTTGCATTACCGCCTGTGTTATTGCATTAAGTTTATGATAACGTTAAACGAGAGCCTTGGGTGGCAACTTTTAGGTCAAAACTCTTAGATTTCTCGCAGCTAGGTTTTGCATATAAATTGTCAAAAATTTGAATTACGGGGCCACTGGCCCGGGAACCTTGGTCGTCAGTCACGGGACCTGGGGCTCCCTGGTTGCCAGTTAAAGGCCCCGGGGCCCTTTGGTTGTCGGTTAGAAGCCCCAGGCCCCCTGGTCGTAAATTAGAGGAGTCCTGGGTCTCTCTGGTTGTGAGTTAGGGGCCCCCTGGTGGTCAGTTAGGGACTCCAGGGCCCCCTGGTCGTCAGTTAGGGGGGCGCTGGGGCCTGGTTGTCAGTTAGGGGCCCAAGGGCCCCCTGGTTGTCAGTTAGGGACTCCGGGGCTTCCTGGTTGTCGGTTAGGGGCCCCCTGGTTGTCGGTTAGGGGCCCCCTGGTTGTCGGTTAGGGGCCCCGGGCCCCCCTGGTTGTTGGTTAGGGGCCCCGGAGCCCCCTCATTGTCGGCTAGAGTCCCCAGAGCCATCTGGTTGTGAGTCAGGGGCACTGGGGCCCTGGTAATTAGTTAATTGCCCCAAGATCCTCCGTTTGTCATATTGGGGCACCCTGGTTGTCGGTTAGGGGCCCGGGACCCCTTAGTTGTCAGTTAGGGGCCCCCCTGGTTGTTGGTTAGGAGCCCCTTGGTTGTTAGTTAGGAGCTCTGGGTCCCCCTGGTTTTCAGTTAGGGGTCCCGGGGCCCCCTGGTTGTCGGTTAAGGGCTCCAGGGCCCCTTAGTTGTTAGTAAGGGCCCCCTAGTTGTTAGTTAGGGGCCCCGGGACTCCCTTGTTGTCATTAATATTATTGTTAATATGCGTAATTACTGAAAAAAGCTGCAACTAAACATCGCTAGGCTATGTTATCATAATTTTTTGTCGTTAGTGGTATTTTGATTGGGGGGGAGGCGGCCCCCTCTCCTGGCTACGCCTATGTCACCAACCGCTGTTGGTGAAGCAGAAACGCATTCGTCTTTGGAACGGGAGATCTGTGGTTCAAATCTCGAGTCGATCAAATCGGATAGAGTGTTGCCTACGGCTTGCCCTCGCTGCGACATTTCTTCCAAAGAAGATGCAGTGGCGTTGCTAAGGATGATGGCACCCGGGGCGGGATTTTTTGGTGTCACCCTTTTTCGGTCCAGAAATGAGGTGAAGGCCAACAAAAAATAATAATGCATAAAAGGTCTTCGCCGTAAAAGTAATGGGTTTTTGGCCCCAAAACAGGTATAGACCACAAAAAAAGGTCTTCCTTGTAAAATTGCTGGGTTTTCGGTGCAAATGAGATTGGAGGTCAAACATGAAAAAACTAGGCCTTCACAACAAATCAGAAAAGTTATGGTTTCACATCATAAAATGGTGTCACCCGGGGCGGGCAGCCCCCCTAGCTACGCCACTGAGATGTATTACTCGCAGGCGCAATGACGCGAAGATGGGCCTCGCAAACTCGTTACACGCTTCGGCGTAAGACAGAAAGTATAACGAAAGAGAAAAAAGATTTAACTTCTAGTTGATGTTGTAACTTTTGAGTCATTTATTTGAGTGGAGGGCTATAGCATTTGTCAAAAATAAAGCTTATAAATCAGTAAAAACTTTAAAAACGATTAAAAATAAGCAAGTAAACTTGATCGCTTGATGTAAAATGCTTGAGGTACACTTCATCAAAAACAATTATAATACAGTGCAAAACAGTTACGGAGCTATGGAGGTAGGGGTAGCTATTCAACATGTAATTTTGGCAATTTCCAATCACTTTTCTTAAATTTCGTCTCTCTAGCCCCCCCAAATTTTCTTTCTTTCTGAACTGATGACGATTAGATTAATACTTGTGTGTTTTTCGAATTATAGGATTTATCCGCTTGTGATAAAAGGATGGAAATGTTACAATTAGCCCCCGCTCGCATATAGCTCTTTAATGCAGCCAGTTTGATCATGTTTTTGCAATCGTTTTAAAAGCAAAAATTTTTTGTAAAATAGGCTAACAATGTATACATTTTTGCAGAAATAAATAAATTGTACAAATCTCCGAGCCTCCCCCAACTCAGATTTCTGGCTTCGCGTCTGCACAATCAACCGATCAACTGTCAAGCGAATAAAACTTCTGTAACCCAAATGAAAGACTGTTTCGATTCTCGGTCGTGTCAAACCAAAAATTTCAAAAATGCTATTCGTGAAGCCTCTACTGCGTGTCGCAGCTTGGTCAGAAGACAGCAAAAGTGATTTCACTGTCTTCTGGCCAAAGCAACTTGTTGAAGTAAGATGTGATTACAATTGAACCTTCAAACTCATTGCTGTTTCAATGATTCATTGTGACAATAGGTGACAGATACCGGAGTATAGCTCACACCGCATACTTCAGATCAACAGAGAAGAATACCATTTTGCTTTCGATGTGCACCTGCAACTCTGGAAAAAGTCTGGTCTAAAAACGGCGAAGAACTTTTTTTTGGTCTTCATTTTACTTTCACCTTAGAAATCGCACTGTTTGGCAAAAAAATGTACTTCTCTAATTTCGGTTTTCGTCGGCTTGATTAGTCGCACGCAACCTCAGTGGATCTTATTTGGCCCAACATCAAAAAAGCATGGGCATCCCTAATTTAAACATTGTTTTTCTAAGTTTGTTGGATCCGTAGTTTTAGTTACGAACGGTATTATAGAATCCATCAATGAAACGTAGCAAGTTTGTTACAACGTAAAATTTATTAAACAGTTGATCGAAAAATTAGAAATTAGCAATAGAACAATAATATTAGTAGCAACCATAAACACACAAAATTGCAAAACTCTTGAACTTGAATAGATAAAATCACAGTATAAATAGCGGAGTAAGACTAGTGCATACAAACACAATGGACTATGGTAAATGACGTCATCAAAATGTTAAAAGGGGTGTCTACTGTCTAACTGTCTGATGTCCAGTCGAAAGCTTAAGATTAAGGTAAGAAGAAACAAACTCTTTACTTCTGAAAACTAGACCTGGAATACTACCTAAAACCTAACTAACTAAAAACAATTTTTTTGAAAATATAATCCTCGAACTTTTTGATACTATTTCGACGAAATCATGCACGTCCATTCAACATTTGAGTTTTAACATCAACCTCTAGAAAGAATACACAAACTCAGTCATAATTCGATGTATGATGCTGCATTATTGCTGGTTTAGACTAACTCTACACAACACTTTAAAATTGCTAAAGTAACCTAAACTTCTTTTCACAACTGTGAGATAGCACTTCCCTCACAAATCTGCTTTTCCATTAGACTACTGTTACCTCACAGTTGTGAAAAGAGTCTATGTTCCAAATCTGCTACGTAACTTCTAAACCTAAAATTGATCAGAGTGTGTTCTTAACCTAATATTAAGTTCTAAATTTCAGATGTATGGACAGTTCGACACCCTCCTTTAACGGTCCAAAATTAAAATCGCAGAAACACCGGCCATAAAAAATACAATGAGTAATTTGTTTGCTTAGGAAAGTGCAGATGATGTATATGAAAACAAAGCGCACCATTTACTACTTGAAATAAACGACTTTTTCAATCTTCTTTTCAATGTTCGTTGCTAAAGCAAGTAAGCTGAATAATAGACAATGTAGAGTCATTTTTAAACTGGAATGGCACAAACGAACAATTGAACATACAGCACAAGCGCAATGATGTTTAACATTAGAAATAGTGACAATCAAATCGCTTAAAGAACTCTTTAGTATTCCACCAATGGTTTATAAACAGTAAACGCAACATCACTTTTTCTTTAAAAAACAATTTCGTGTAATAGTTTTGAAGCAATAAAACAACATATTTGAAGACAATCTTTTTTGGTTCGGTATAAATACAGGCATTCACTACAACATAGTGATAATGTAGAATTGTAGATACAGTAACTCTTAAATCAACTTTAAAGGTAAAAAAACTGCAAAGTCCCTGGATTGCATCGTCCACTACGGTTAAGCATTTAATTTTGAGATATACAGCGATCGGTGTAATATCACTTTACAGAAGTAACCAAAACACACTGCAAAAAGGGTTATAACTCTGTATAAAAAAAGCACCTATAAATGCTAATGTAAATAGTATTTATACCATAAATACTAAACAAACCTGAATATACACTTAAAAACTTCAGCACGCAGCATAAAAATAGTGTAAAAACTTCAAGTAATTTAAATTTAAGATTTCAATAGTGAAAAAAAGAAATTTACGAACTGTGATGTCTTTGATAATATGTCCATTGTCCACTTTTTGAATTCGAATCAACAAACCACCGGTATACCACCAGCAATCCCGCATATTGTGAACTATGGTCTAGAATTTTTAGGCGTGGTCATTAGTTTGTCAGAAAGTTTAAACACCGGAACCAATATATTAACCGGCCAGTTGGTCGAGCGGTAACGCATTCGTCTCTGGAGCGGAAGGTCTGAAGTTCAAATCTCGGGCCGGTCAAATTGGACAGTGTTGCCAACGGCTTGCCACTGCTGCGACATTCTTCGAAAGGAGCTGTGTTGCTAGGGCGCAATGATGTGGAGATGGGTCCCGCAAACTCGTAATACGCTTCGGCGTAATACAGGGAGTAATTTGATTATAATTTTTTTTTGACTTGATATAAATGCAATTTGGAAACACAGCATTAAAATTGCAGGAAAGTTACCATATGAACGCACTACGAGTTGCAATTGACCCACAAGCACGAGCTAAATTCACGATACTTGACGATAATTACGGATCTAAAAAACGCGTTGTTTGCGTCTAATCCAAACCTTACGGTTTTTATGGTCCCAACGTGCGTTCAACTTCTGAAAAAATCTAGCCAAATAATGAATATTTTGGATGTGTAAAACACACTTTTGTAATGTACATCCTTTAACTAGTATATAGTTTATATCGTTCAAATACCGAAGCGACCATCACATCCATTCGTTGACGAATGCATATAATTTAAGAAATGTTGACCCGATAGGAGTCCATCCCATAGACCAACTGTTACCTCGGTGATAGCGTCGTACTTACCAGCAAATGCATTATGAATTAAGTCACTTTAACTGGTGATACAACTACCATACAGTATCTTTGCCATGGACAAAACAAAGAGCCAAGTCAAGGCGGTTGTCAGGAAATAAACGCAACTAGGTTATGTCACCGCTTTCTGAAACACGTTTTAGGACAGCTAGCTACCTCTATAATGGCAAGAAACGCAACTGAAGACCAAAGAGTCAAAACAACGATTCAAGTTTAAGGGTCATGGAAATCTGCCACTCTTAAAACAGTTAACACTTTAATAATTGCAATAAAAATTACGACCACCGAAAAAGCCGCCTGGTTTCAAAAGTTTAACAAAGCGAGGTTGAGTGAATTTTTTGCTTGTTTTTTTTTGAAAAAAAATAGAGCAAACCTCAAATCAGACCTAGTGAAGAATTTCTGAAAGGATTTATGTGCACATGTGGAATTCGTAACTTATAGGGAATAGAACAATTACCCTTCCGACTTGATACCACTGTGTCATGCCAAAGTGAAAAGAGCTTGCGCTTACACTCTCCTACGCTATATCGCTTTGCGTTTAAACCTACCAAAAAATCATTGTTAAAATGTCAACAACATAAAGAATAGTTGAGAATTTGAAACTTTGCTCAAAACAAACGAATAAGCTTCAGCAATATCCAAATAACAAATAACTGCGGCGCGACGATTTGTCCAACAATACGCAATCTCGCATTAACATAAAAATAGGTAATAGTCTGTGGCAGAGGCGTTGCTAGGGATGGTGGTACCCGGGGCGGGATTACGTGGTGTCGCCCTTTTTCGGTCCAAAAATAGGTGAAGACCCAAAAAAAAACTTCGCCCTAAAATTACTGGGTTTTTGGTCCAAATGAGGTTGGAAACCAAATAAAATGAAAAAACAAGGTCTTCACCACAAATTAGTAGAGTTATGGTTTCACATCATCATATGGTGTCACCCCAAAGTGGTGTTACCCCCCTCCCCCCTAGCGACGCCACTGGTCTGTGGTTGATATCAGGATTTCAAAAAGTGCTCGATAACAAAAAGTAAGAGCAAATATCACAGTAGATTACAACAGCATTAAAATATTAAATCCCATTTACGGGTGAAACAGACTGTTGGGTTTTAAAGGTTTTAATTTTTAATGCAATGGTAATCTACTGTCAAAACAGATAATAAAATGTTTTACGAACCCAAAATGACTTGCTTAAATTTAAAACGTTAGAAATAAAACTGTTAGCTTCTATAGATATTGAAACTGAAACGAAGTTGTCTTTTTTACTGTTAAGTACAATAATGGACTACTTTTTACTTCTAACCACTTTTGTCATATCGAAGCCTGTGAGGTCGTTCACCACACTGGGTAACTTGGTAACGACCTCGAGAACCTCCTTAGTGATTTTCGCAGCTCCTACATCACCTCTGCCAGATGAAACCATGACAATTTTCTTGGCTGAGGTTAACGGGCCAGCTACCTCAGCTGCTACTTTCGGCAGACAACACAAAAGCATGTCAACCATAGCAGCCTCTTGGTAGTCCCTCCACGCATCCGCTTTCTTTACCATTTGCTTTGCCTCTGCGTTTGCTTTTGCCTCAATGGCAAATGCACGAGCCTCACCTTTTACCCGAACTGCTTCCGCAGTCGCTTCAGCTTCCAGTAAAATTCTGTTTTTCTCCGCTTTCGCTATGGTTTCCAATCTAAACATTACATATGCATTACACAAGTCATGGAAATATATCCACATTCCACAGTCTAGATGAAGAAACTCTAATTTTGTTGAAGGACGATTAATGTATTTATGACTGAATTGAATAATCAGATGGCTAAGATGAAAAAAACTAAAAGCCTATTTCACTTTATCTCATTATATCGTGGTTATAAGAAAAAAACTCTAATCATGGCAACGTTACAAAAAGATACTGTTGCTTACAATGTTACAAGTTCTTTTTTTAATTTACCTGTATTTTTCAGCTTCAGCAGGCTTTTTTATTTCAGCTTCTAATTCCTTTTCACGTCTGCGAATTTCCTGGTCTTGCACCTCAATTTCTTTCGCTCTTTCTTCGACTTGGATTTGCATTTCCTCCTCTTTGATCAATTGCTTGGTTATAGCAGCTTGAATGTCGTACGCAAGCACTGATTCCGCCTTTTTGCTCTCCACCTAACAATATATGAAATTGTAATCATCACCAATGCTTTCTTCTAAACCTCTCAGAAGATTAAACAATTTGATTTTTTGATTCTTTATTACAGTAATACATGAAAGAAAGATTGATGTGAACAAGCAAAAACAAATAAAAATATAAAGAAACAGAAACTAGAAAAAAATTTGGTTAAAAATTTTTGAAATTTAAAATTTGGATAAGGTGCCATTAGACCATGGCCTAGAGTATTTTTGATGTTTGGTACTGACCTAACAGCTGGGTCTTTTGGAAAATTTTTGCGCTCTCATCCATGAAAAGGGAGCAGGTACCCACCACCGACTATGCAATAAATTGCAATCAACACACAACTATGGTATAGAAGGTAAAAAATCATTTTGGTACAATACAATTCAGCTATGATGGAAAATTGTGGTCAAGTTATGATGAACAATAACAGAAAAGTGAAAAGAGATGTAAAACAAAAACATATTAGGTTTATGAACCTACTATCTATAAAACCAGAAAATGCAAGAAGATTCTCAAAACTTACTTCAATGTCATATGCAGCCTTTTTGATTTCATAATCTCGTTTTGCCTTTGCAATTTCGGTATCATTTTCGTACCGAGCCTTCAAGTTTTCTTGATTGGCAATCGCTTCTTTAATGCCAGCATCACGCTGAGATTGTGCTTCTCCTATACGAGCATCTCTCTGGATTTGAGCAGTTCTTGTTTTGCCCAATGAAGCCAAATATCTGCATAATCACAAGATTTATTGTATTTGATGACTGAAAAATCAAAATAAATTGCTTCTAACTTCCAACCCAGGGAATACTGATGCCACAGATATCTTGGAATTCAAGGCATCCAGATGCTAAATGCTCAAAACTGTCGCACACTACTATTGTTTTTTTCGTTTATTGCTGCACGATGTTTATTAATCCCATATTTCACAGTCTTACAACGCTTGCTTAAAAACAATTACCACTTTTTTAAATGACCAATGTGACCTAATCATAAAACTTTAGATTAATCGTCAAATTTTTTGGTACGGTCAACATTGGACGTAAAATCGTGAGCGTACGAGAGTATTTTTATTCCTCTTACTTCAGTGTTGCCATTTTGTTAGTATTGTGACGGATAAAGTTTGGGAAAGCTGGCCTACATTTATTGAAAAGCAGTTAATTTTACAGTTCGAACCCTTTACTTAACTCTGCCGTAAAACCTTTATTAAGAATCAGGAATACGCAGTTATTTTTTGAAATTTCGTTTCTAATCGGCAACCCTGGCAAAATTTCTAAAGGGAAAATCTAGCTTGTTATATCCCACGAACGGAAGGTCGTAGAAAGCCCAAAATTGGCATAATTAGTCTGACCCATGTATGTGGGGAAAATCTGCTGAACTCCAGGAGTAGAAGAATACACACTCTTGGAGCCAAATGATGATGATGATTGAATGCTGCTATTCAAATTAACGTATTGTTACTTAATCATTTGAGGTTGCAGTTCAGAAGTATTTTCATTATTGATTTAAAGACTTTTAAGAGCAACAAAAAATTTTATGTTAGTTCTGAAAAAAAAAGTACATTTTTGCCACTGGTTGAAACAGCAAAATGTTACCTGTGTTGAGCAAGTGCAATGGGAATTTTTGAAAAAGAATTACCCAGCATTGCTAAAAACCCACCAAAGGGAAATGAGTGAGAAAAAATGTGTCCCTATTGTCAAAACTGAACACTAATTGTGTCAGCATAAATGTCATCAAAAAATAAAGATAAAAATAAACAGTCACCAATTTATACCACTGCAAACATCTTTTTTGTTCTTTAATAATAACATTTGAGTCCTCATCCAATTCACAATACGGCAACACAAACAAAATTTCAAACAATATTGAATAGACACAACTCAATGACAACATGGAAAGTCAAAGAATAAAAAAACGAACGGATGTGATGCACCTCTTGCCTGTCATGATAGTAACAATATAATGATACTACGTTAGGTTTTGAATTATAAAATTTTATTAGCTATAAACTAACCCTTCTGAGTCTTTGACGTCTTTTAAAGTGTAAGAAACCACAGTAATTCCCATTTGAATTAAATCCGATGAAGCAACTTCAAAAACATTTTTTGCGAATTTTTTTCGATCTTGGTATATTTCTTCTACAGTCATATTTCCCATAATCGAACGCTGATGACCTTGATATAACAAAAATGTATTGCAACAGTTTGCGTGTCAAATAAACAAAAATAATTTTATCCGTCAAAATGCAATACCCAAGTTTTAAACTAGATTATACAGATGTAAGATCAGAAAATCAAAATTGTACATTGGATTACACCGACCAGTTGATCAAGCGGTAATGCGTTCTTTGGAATGGGAGTCTAAAATTCAAAGCCTGGGCCAGCCAAATCGACCACAGTGTTCCAGTGACTCACCACCGCCGAAATATTTCTTCGAATGGAGCAGAGTTTCAGGTAATATTTCATTTCAACATGTTTATTTTTCGGAAAATTTTATTTCCTAAGCCGAACGTTTGCAACCTGCTGTCCGCGGTCCAAATTTTGTGGTGCACGAGTAGATTTAATAGTCAAATCGCACTTTGACCTTCTCATAGAGCTGAAAGGTCATTAGCGTTAATCACGTTCATTAATTACGTTTTCTATATTTCAATTTTCTGCATGTCCCACGCAACGCAAGAAACAGGTTTGAATCGCGAAGAAAATAAAACAGTGTACAGTATTTTTCGTAGCGTATGATAGTTATAGCGGTTAATTTCTTGACTATGATTTTCATATTTCCGTTTGATAAATTTTAGACACTTCTCGTACGCAACGCAAAGAACATTAATTGTGAAAACAAACATTTAGTGTATTTTTTGAAGCTTATTTCACAGTTATTAATTTATTTTTCTATTGACTGTGATTTCACCTTTTCTATGGATTAATTTTCAACATTTCTCGTACGTAACGCAAAAAAAAGCAACAAACTTTGTCTTTCGTAGCGTATTTTATAGCCATTGAATTAATTTTCTTCTGATTTTCATATCTTCAAAAGATTAATATTCGGTACTTCTCGTACGCAACTTAAAGAACAGCATGAATCGTAAAAACACACTTTTGGTGCATTTATCGAAGAGTGGTAGTGTATTGTGTATTTATTGAAGTATATTGTGTTAGTGTATTTATCGAAGAGTGTTAGTGTATGCTGTATTTATCGAAGATTGGTGAATTTTCAGTATATTACATATATACCGAAGAGTGTTATATATTATTACATATTATATATATATTATTATATATTATATATTGTACAGTATATTATATAGTATTATATATTATATATAGTTAAGTTAATTCTTTATTGACCATGATTTTCTCACTTTCTATAGATTAATTTTCGACATTCCTCGTACGCAACGCAAAAAATAGCTTTAATCGTAAAAACGAACGAATTTTATTTTTCATAGCGTATTTTACAGTCATTAGTTTAATTTTCTGCAGATTTTCACATTTCTGTAGACTAAGTTTCGGCATTTCTCGTACGCAACGCCAAAAAAAGCAGCACGAATGCAGAAACAAACAATTAATTTACTTTCATGACGTACTAATAGTTCTTAAGTTTTTTAGAGTTGATTAATTTGTTTTCAACGATCCGTGTAATTAGCGTGATTAGCGCCAATGACCTTTCAGCGCTATTAGCAGGTCGAAGTCCGATTTGGCAATTAAATTTGCCCATGCACCCCAAAATTTGGACTGCGGACAGCAAGTTGCAGACGTTCAGCCTAAGAAATACATTTTTACGAAAAATGAACAAGCAAGTTTCAAAAACTTTAAAATAAAAAGTGCAACAACTAAAACGGTATACTAAAATGCATGATGTATCATTTCAAAAAAAAAAAATATTGTGCATAAGCAAAAATAAAGGAAAATGGGAAGAAATAAAAATAATATAAATATAATGCAAAAATTAGAAAAAAGTTTTAGTGCAACAATTTTTGCAAAAATCAAAAATTTGGCTCTGGCGCCTCTAAGTCCAAACGCCTAAAAGTCCATATGCAATAGTCCCGGTACATAATCGTACCGCGACTAAATGTCTGTACCTAATGGTCACAATTCGTTGTACAGGATAATATTTTAATATTAAACTTGAACATTGGCGACAATGCAGAATTGGAACGACCGACGCTCGCGTCGCGTCTTTTCTTGTTTTTACTCGGCCACTTTCCAACCAACGAGCGCGAAGTTTCAGAATTTTGCTTATAACTCGAGAACGGTTCAGTCTAACTACAGTGCGTTCAGAAAGTCACTGTGCACCTGCAATTTTAAAGCAATTTTAAAACAATTTTTTTAAAAATTTAAAACGCTCGGTTTCAAGGTCAAATTGTGTACGTTTGAAGTTTGCTCGCTCGAAAAGTGCATTTAAAAAACATCAAAGACGAAATACGAGAAACGAAAAACGCTGATTATCTAAAAATAAAGCAGACAATGAAAGGTGCACAGTGACTTTCTGAACGCACTGTACATAAAATTTCAACAGCAGTTTGAGATTAAGGAGTTGCATGTTTGTACCAAATTTTGAAGCAACATGTCACGTGACTTCGGTTTTAGGATCCGAATACCGCCTCGAAAGTTTGGCGTAAAAAGCCGTCTCGTTCAAAAACGGCTGAAGTGTCACAAGGCAAAAAATATTTCACATGGTTATATATCTCAGATACCTTTTCATCCCCACCGACCCACTTTTGGCCGTGATGATTTTTTCCCTTTTTTTTTCTTCCTAAAGCTTGTACGATCTTTTTCTCCTTAACCACAACACATCGAAATCTAATTTTTGTGTAAACTTGTTGAGTTATAAACACAATTTTGTCTCTCAAAACTTTTTGGGGCCACTCTCCCGCAAACTCCCCAAAAATCAATTTTTTGAACAGCTTAACCTAGGGTGCCAGTTGTTTTTGATAACAGTACATATTTAATAGAAAAATATTTTGATGCAGTTTGGGGGATATCATCCCTCGGTTACCACCCAAATCAATTTTTTGAACGGCTTAACTTTGGGTGCCAGTTTTTCTTCATATCAGTAGATATTTAAGACTAATATTTTGACATGGTTAGGAGGTACTACCCCCTTGGAGAACCCCTAAAAATTAATTTTTTAAACGGCTTAACCTGAGTGCCATTCTTTGATAGCAGTAGATACTTTACAGACAAATATTTTGGCATAGTTTGGGGGTACCACCCCCTAGAGACCCGCCAAATGGACCCCCAAATCATTTTTTTGAAAGGCTGAAGCTAGGGGGATAGTTTTTTTTTTATCAGGAAATGTTTTAAGGGACGAATTTTTTGACATAGTTCCAATGGCTTAGGCTTGGAATTGACAATGTCTGAAATTCCAAACCCTCTTGTCTCAGAAAATGTTTTTAATTAATTTCTTAACAGCAAAGCAAAAGGCTTTTTTTTGAGAATCTCATTGTTCAGCATGCGTTGGTCGTTCACTGAGATAGCTTCTCAGCAAGTTCCCACCTAGTTCGTACGCAATTTTCATTTCTATCAAAAGGCAAAAATCCAATATTCCAGGTACATAAGAACTGACCACCAACTAATCTTAACCCTAATGCTGGTGGTCGATTAAATTGTTTTGCAATATTGCTGTACTGGTATTTATGCCACAGAATGCTACCGATTGATTCTAACGTCACACAAAAGTAAGCTTTCACCAAATTTCGAACTTCTACCCTTTAGCAGATTCAGCATTACAAAAAATTAATAAATCAGGAACTAATTTAACAATACTGACTCTTGCTGATGCACTAACTGACGAAGGATAAAGAGAAACATTTGATTAAAAACAATAAAGCCAGCCTTATTTGAAATACTAAAATTTCTCAACGTTTCAATCTTGGCTATGTCCATCATCAGTAAAAGTAGAATCTAAAACAGTAAAGAGTGTAAAAAAAAGGTTTCAAAGTAAAAGAAGTAGTCTCACTGCAATACAAGCTGTAAAACAGCATTGCAAATACATAAAACTTGCTTCTTTTACGTATTTGCAGCACTATTTTACAGTGTGTATTGCAGTGAGGCTACTTTCATTCGAGACCTGTTTTATACACTTTTTACTGTTTTAGATTCTATTTTTACTGATGATGGACATAGCCAAGTCCAAAACGTTTAGAAATTTTACTATTTTAAATATGACTTTACTGTTTTTAATCAAATTAAATAAAACTGCTGTGCAATCAGTATCAAAGAATGAGAAACATGATTGGTAAATCACAGATTGCCACAATACAACAATGGATCAAAATAAAAAGCATTAAAGGCCTACAGTAAAAAAAGACAAAATATATACTAAACTAAAGAGTGTATAGCCAGCCTACCAGTTTATACAATATGTCAGCTTACAGCTTTCAAATAAAGTTGATGGCATGCCATAAAAATGCAAGAAATACACGTACTGTACCATACCTTCAAGTGTTTCAACAGCAATACGCTCAATTTCCTGTTCAGATTTGCCTAGAAACTGCATGCATGCATTAGCCAGCATATCTTGATTTTGCCCTTGAATTTTCACTTGAGCAATTCCAGTGCAAGAAATTGGAACACCTTTTAGAGTATTGACATCTCTGCTGAATATTTGAAGAGTCATAATATTCAAAGAGATTCGCTGAAGTTGTTGTAACATCGGCCACACCCATACTCGACCGCCAGGAATCATCACAGGTTGTCGAAGACCACAACCAGACACAACCATAGCTTCATTAGGTCCACAAGTTTCAAAACCCATCAGAGTGTAGAGCTGAGAAGAGGCCTACCACATCAATATCAACAAAGAATACAGAACAAAAGGCTATACTACTCTACAGTGAACTGATTTAGTATAATGTAGGGGGTACGAAGTACAAACCTATATGTTCTGTACTGCAGACCTATAAAAGATATCGTAACACAGGTTAAATTTTTTCTCTAAATTTTGTATAACTATGGGTCTAGCCAAATCCTCTAATGTTATGTAGGCCTATTTTTATCAGCAAATCAGCATTTTTGTTGGCAGCACGCCAATTCATTTTTGGATTTTCCATTGTTTGCTATAAAAAAAATCACCGAAATTGTGGGCGCAGGCCGACTCTGCAAAACCTAACAGAGAATGCTGATATAGGGTACCTAATGCCCATTAAGAAAACAGAAAATAAAAGTAACCGATAAGTGAGCAAAAAAAGAGGGCACTTTCTCTCTTCATTGCCCAGAGCCCGTTTTTTTTTAAGGGTTGTGGAAGCAGCAGCTCAAGATTAAACCACCACACTTTACAGTCTTCCATCATCACCAATTTGCTTGGGCAAAGTAACAGGTGATTCCATCCAAGATTCTCCATGTAATTGATCCATCTAGTTTAAGGTCATCCACCAAGTGAAGTTTGTTTGAAAAGTCTTTCTTAAGGCATTCCGCTTACATGGCCAAACCATATAAGCCGAGATCTTTCCATACAGGAAGAATACCAAGACGGAAATCAAGCAAAAAGGCAGAAAAGTAGGAAAAGGCAGAAATCATGCGAAAAGGCAGGATAAAGTTTACCCTAACCACGTTTTCCACCTTTATAGCCTTTTAGGATGATTTCCGCCCTTTCCTTCTTTTAGTATTGTTTCCAAAACGAGGAAATAGTGCTAAAAGGCAGGAAAATAGACAGGGTTAAGGTGAAGGTTAGGCTTTTCCTACCTTTCTTCCTTTTAACACAATTTCCATCTTTTCTTATTTTCACCTTTTGTTTAAGTATTGTCCTCAATACAGAGAAATAGCAGCTCAAAGTCAAAAGATTTTTGAATCCCAGAGCTATGCGCCTTGCAAAATAATGTTAAATCCTTTGATTCTTTGTTAAAACCTCAGTTTGAATGCTTTCACTTGTGATTGCACTCTTTTGGTCATTACCCAAGACTCATGACCATACGCGAGACTGAGTATAGGAACAAAAACTGTTTAGAAAAATGAGGTTTGCTTTTTTGACTATTCTATTTCATGACAATTGAATAGTGCAACTGTTCAAAGCTTGCATTACCAGTTACTGCACTAGTCTTGCCAATTCAGGTATCCAGTTCATCTTGCCATATGTGACTCATGAATGTAACCCCAAGAAACTTGATCTTCTTTACTTGCTTCATTGTCACTCCATTCAATTCCAACAAGTACTGATCAAGGTTTCTTATGAAAGATGAAGTATATTCCTCAGTTTTGGCCGAGCTTAATTTTCATTTAAATGGTGTCACATGCAACTGCAAAGCTATTTAACGCAGGCTAGAGGCCAGATTCTGTCGCAGAAAGCAAAACCAAATCAACAGCAAATGGCAGATGACTGATTTTGTGATTTCCAATTGTGGCACAGTACACTCATCGACTTGGCTGCAATTCATAATCAGTAATGTAAACAATAACCAGGAAAGGTGACAAAATGACCCTTGCCGGAGTTAAAAGGACATTCAGGAGGGAAATTTTTTGTTTGATTTGTTCTAAAAAAATTTTGACAGATCTGAAGACTAACTTCACCAAATTTGAGCTTTATATGACCTTCCGTTCCTGAGATATAACAGATTAGATTTCCCTATAGAAAGGCTTTAACCCTTAGAAATTTTACCAGGGTTGCCAATTAGAAACAAACTTTCAAAAACTGACAAGATGTTGTTGATTCTCCATGAATAATTTGCGACAGAGTTATTGTAAAACAAAGTACAGATTCAGAACTGCAAAATTAGACACTTTTCAATAAATGTAAGCAGTGTTCCTATAAGCGTAAAAAAGTGTGAAATATTTTGCAGCATTTTGACACAAATTTTTCACAAGTGCAAAACAGCGTTTAATTGCGGCGTTTTTCATTTTGCAAAATGCGAAACGAGTTTATTTTTTGTGGAGAAACAATGTCTGGCATGGCGCAATAACCATTTTGTTTACAACTTGCAAATTGCAACCAGCAGCGAGTTTGCGGTGCAATGACCTTTCTTATCTTTTTTTTTTAGATCATGCGTGTTTTTTTGAAATTGGCATTTTGAAAAGGTGGCATCACAAAACCTGAGCTACTGCATTTTTGCAAAAACTTTAGGTAGTGCCTGCAGCACCGCTCCAGTTTTCGATATCAAATCGCTGCTGCACCAGCAGCCTGTTATATTGCTTTTTTCTCACTGATTCGACTTAAATACAGCACTTTAACGCTTCAAATGCAAAGCCCCAGTAGTGTAGTGGTAAGCGCGCTCATCTGTCAAGCGTAGTGCTTGGGTTTAATTCACGCTGAATGCACTTAGGAAGTCTCATGATTAGGCACAGTTGCACTGCATTATTTTTTTTCTTTCTCGTTGGAACCTTACATTAGAGTTGGGGTTTGGGTAGTAATGCCAGCATTAGAGATAGGAAATTAAAGTACAAAAAGAAACGACCGGTACCGTCGGTGCAGCAGCGATTTCATGTTGGAAACTGGTGCCAGTGCTCTAGATACTGCCAAAACTTCATGGCACTTTTGCTCATTTTCTGGCGCTTATGCAAACAGTGAAAAGTTAGAGGGAACACTGAAAGTAAGCCAGCTTTCCCAAAGTTAACTTTCTGTCACAATACTGATAAAATAGCAACACTAAAGTAAGTGGAAAATGGTTTATTTTAAACAGTATTTTGAAAACGGGAAGGCATACAAATTTCGTGCATTTTAGGCAAATCCCAACATTTTGGTCAAGAGTCAAAAACTTGACTTGAAATCCCTTTTAAATGCCTACATGGACTGACTTTGCTTGCTTGGGGTCCACGAAAACAGACTGCGAACCAACTGACCGCAAGCAAACTGACCGCGGACAATGCAAATTGGCTGAAAAGGGCGATCCTAAATATATTTTTACTATCCCCAGAGCCATCTGGCCCAAACCCTCACTTTGTGACGAAATCATTGCGACGAAATCACTGTAATGAAATCGTCGCTTCGCGGTCAGTTTGTTGCGGTCAGTTGACTTGGCTCGGCTTGCTTGCCATTCATCTCGACACAAACCTCCAGTCAACAGTAGATTGACTTAATAGCATGTAACAACTGACCATCAACAACATACTCCTGCAAAATCTCATACAGTTTGTCCCAAGGAACTTGTCCATATGCATTTTTGAGATTGACATGCAAAGAGATCTTTGCCATATTTTGCTAACAAGTTACAGACAATGCTACACTGACAAGAGTAAGAAAGTGGCTAGTGCTATGTTACGTCAGTTATGTATTTACGGTGCTATGTATGCCCAAAAAAAGGGGATTGAGAATGAGAATAAGACTAAAAGAGTAAAGAGTGAGCGCTCATTTACTCGTTCTTAGTTTATAAATTATTTCTACGATCTGTGGTTTTGGGTTGGATTTTGAGTTTGGTTAGGATTAATGTTACCAGTTGGTTTAGAGCAAGGGTTAGACTTTGGGTTAGGTTTAGGGTTGGGAAAGCGATTTTCTTAGGCAGTGTTTAGAGCACCAGTTCCATTTCCAACATGAAAACGCTGCTGCACCGGTGGCACCAGTCGTTTGTTTTTGCACTTCAATTTACTATATCTCCAGCTGGCATCACTGCCCAAACCTTAACTCTAATGCAAGGTTCTGAAAAAAAAAATTACGTAGAACGAAGCTACCAAACCGCGAGACATGCCAATCACATTCAAAGCGAATCAAACTTGAGCACAAGATTTGACAGGCGAGCGTGCTTAGGCTTACCACTACACAACTGGAGCTACGCTTCTTAAGCATCAAACACTCAAAGTGCCGTATTTGAGTTGAATTACTGAGAAAAAAGCAACGTATTGGGCTGCAGGCGCAGCAGCATTTTTACATTGGAAACCAGATTGGTGCAGTAGACACTAGCCTACGTACCATTTTCTTATTCTTACTGGTATGTAAGATAACAGCAGCCTCTGCCTCTAATCAAACTAAAGGTTTGAATTCAAAAATATTTTTTGTAACTTGAAAAAATGTTATTCATAATCTGTGACGAATTGACAAACAATGGAGGGAACATCATTTTCAATGCTTTGTCAGCCTATGATAGCCCCAAAGCTACCAACACTGTTCTGTGTTTGACTGTCAAACTGCAAAGCTTGTTGTACACTAGTACAGTAGACAGGTAGACTGATAGCCTAGACCTATGCAAAATTACCAGAACCTATGCTGTGCGCAGTAGCCTTAGCATGCTGATGTTCAAGTTCCTGCCTCACAACCCTACATCACGCATTGGTCAGTGGTGCATCTGCAAAGATCGTTTTAGGTTTAACATGAATTATCACTAGGGCCTATATTGTGTGCTGTAAACAAACGATATTCTGTTCTGTCTGATCATACAACAGTGGTCACTTGAAATAGGCCTACAGACTGTATTTACTCTACAAGAGTTTAGTGACTAGACTAGACCTATGGTCTGATATGCAAAAATCTTTCCACAAGATTCTTTTATTACAGTCGGCTAGACCAACTCTGAATTCCTCGTCAAATACGGGTAGCTGCTTGATGCTACCACAATACCGGATTACGTACACGTAGTCCATGGTCTTTGAAAAAAACTCCCGTTAGTACCAGTCAGCTGTACATGTTTTAATGCACTGTGCACAGTCTACACTACAGTCTGCATTAAGGTGAATTTACACAGTATCCGTTTTTCGTACGTTTTCGTCCGTTGTTTTACGTTTTTACTTCTCCTTGAAAAAGTATGCGCTTTTTCATCCGCATTTTTGTAAGTCCATATACGCGCTAAGTAGACTGTTATATATAGATAAAAATTTTGTTCAAAAATTTTGTGTATGAACGATAAGAGCGATATTTCGAAATAGAACTGTACTCCTCTACAAAAAAATTTTTTCAGAAAACTTTTGTCCAGTATGTGACTGTCTGGTTAGTGCGGATATGGACACATAAAAATGCGGATGAAAAAGCGCATACTTTGTCAAGGAGAAGCAAAAACGTAAAAAAACGGACGAAAACGTACGAAAAACGGATACTGTGTAAATTCACCTTTAGAGTGTAGGGACGTAGGGTGTAGTTAGGCTCGTAAAATTTGAATTCATCAAAGGCACCTAGACGCCGAATATATGCGCCAGTCTACGGAGTCTAGCATCTTGCGTTCAGAGTTCAGATTAGAGATGGCAACAGCGAGGCGTACGCGGCCGCGCGCTGTTGTTTGTGCACCGCGCC
Source organism: Trididemnum nubilum (assembly GCA_963965965.1). Lineage (NCBI taxonomy): Eukaryota > Metazoa > Chordata > Ascidiacea > Aplousobranchia > Didemnidae > Trididemnum > Trididemnum nubilum. The sequence goes on from OZ014474.1 coordinate 10,320,775, forward strand.
GCGCAGCGTGGCAACTAAAATCTGCATTACGTCACAGCATCAGCTCAGCACCG